>OY720430.1:147409981-149809981 GCA_963082735.1 Pocota personata
ACTGTTACTGAGTACGAGCTCAATTTCGTCTTTGACAGATTCCCACCTCCCAACGCAAAAAAAAGACATAGAATGTTGAAATTTGGACCAGAGTTGAGTTTTGTTAATCCGCAGACAGATCAGGAGTTCAATTTTGGAGGTTAGAGTAAAAGTTAAAAAAAAGTGCGTTGATTTCAAAACTGTGTTCTTTTATTATTTTTACTTTTTAAGTTTTCGAGAAAAAACTGCCAAAATAGGTGTTCAGTAATTTCAGAGATAATAGGGCATCTCTGAAATTACTGAACAAACAAATTTTGAAAAATTCGTAAGTATGTGCCAGTAAAACTATTTTCATACATGTATTAGTTTTCGAAAATTTTGTATAAATGTGAGTGATAAACAAAATGGAATCCATCGTCCTTTATTTTGTTGTTTCCGAAAAGCCTAATATTTATTCTCACTGCTATAATAAGACAAAGTGTTTTATACACTCTTTGTAAAAGTCAGCTCATCCGCTTATACACTAGGAAGTAAAATATGCGTATATAATTAAATCCGCACGTGAAACAATAAAGCTTTAAAAAAAACACTGAGAACGCTGTATAAAGTATAAAAACTATATGAAATAGCAGTATAATACTAAATAATTTTTTTAATATCTACGTATACTGGGCCTGCCCTAACTTTTTGTAGCCACTCGTGCTGTAAGCCGCACGAATGGTTGGGACCTACAGTTTTATGCCGTTTCCAAAGGGCATTATTTTCGAGAAGTCTTTCATGAAAATTTTACTCTCGGATATTTGTCAGATGTTCCCGAGAGGGACTATGAACAACTATATTTTTTTTGTGTTTTCTGCGATTCGAACTTTGAATTTAATTTTGTAATTGTTACGGAACCCTCGGTACAGGAACAATTACCATCTTGTTTATTTTTTTATATTATTTCCCTTTATGCGGGTAAATTTGGGTGTAAACTTATAAGTATATAATAATATAATAATTTTGTATGGGTTAATGTTTTATTGATTAAGTGCTCAGAGTCGTCTGCTACTTAATTTCATTTCGAATTGCACGTCAACAACCTTTTTAGAAAGAAAATTTCCGTTTACGTGAGTAAATTTGGCTGCAAAGTAGTCAGTATTTTAAGCACTGTGATTTTGCAGTCCTAATTCATACAATAAGTGGATTTATAGGTTAAATTAAATGTGGTACATACCATATTTTAAGTTCATGAAATCCTTTAACCCAATTATGTGTTTTTCAACTCCCTAATCCCCAAAATACGCCTTGCAAGAGAATTCTCTAAAGACGTACACCCGCAAAAAATAAAACAAGACCTAAAATTCCGAAATGAAGTACCGTTCTTAAGAGTATGTTAATTTGCATAAGTGTTTCTTGGGGGTGGTTATTCAACTCCAAAGTTGCACTCAACTACAGAAAAAAGCCCAAAAAAAGGAAGCTAAACTGCACTCGACATCTGTTTCACATACACATACACATCATGCATGCTCGTTAACTCCAAAGAAAAAAAAAACTTTCATATGAATGAAATTTGTTTGGTTTTGAGATTCTTCTGGATGACTCACACACTGTGATGACATATGCGCTACTCTGTGGCATTAGCATGCCAGAAAGAAACTTTCTTGACGCGGAGTGTCTAGAGGGTGCTATACGGCACTCGGAATCCTGGATGGTATCCTTCTTTTCTTCTCACATTTTCAAGTAAACGGTGGCTTTTGAGTTCAGCCAAAAGGGATGAATAATAAAATGCTGACTCTTCTTTTTCGCTCATCCCCCGTCACCATTTGAACTCATTTGTGTAATTGTTTTCCACCCTTTATGCATGTTAAATTCACCGCAAAGACACGACATGGTAGTCGGTGCAGCGCAGGGCTCGACTGTGATTGAATTGGTATACTGCGACGAGTGATGCGGAGAAGAGATGCTTGTGCAACGGCAGTTCCGAGCCACTTACACTTATCTCATGGAAATTAATTCATCAGGTCTGAGGTTATGCTATTGCTGCTGCTACTGTAAGTGAGAAGGGTGGTCCCTGTTGCACTTGGTTCTGTATGTATTGCTAGTAAAAGATTTCGATTCGAGGAGGAGGTCATATTGTCTTCTTGTTTTCTCTTTCCGAATTTAGTGCTTTAAGCGAAAAATGTTGCAAATGGAAATGAAAAGAGATTAGGATAAAATATCTTATTGAAAATTCCTGAGAAAGTATTGGGGTGGATATGAAGGATTTATAGGGTTTTATGTCGCGACTGAAATTATTGCTATTTTAATATTTATTTCAATAGCGAATGTCGCTGCCTGAGCTTGGCTGCACATTCGTATTGTTTTGGCTTAACTGATACTAAGTTTACAACAATCAGTTCATTCAATACATTATTCTAAAATACTATAAGCACTATAAATTAATTGGGTCATTTCCATTCAATAGCATTAGTACTCGTAATCATCAATCGTTTAATATCGTACATACTCTGCCAGTGCAAATGTGCCGTCAGCAAGTTTTTCATCTTTGCACTGTAGACTGTATGTAACTCGCGTGAAATGTAAAAAAGATTTTTTATGATAACTCATCTAAGCATAATGACTATCTGATGCAGAAGTTCTGTAAATAAGATTAGTAACTAGTCATCAAGTGGCTGAATTTGAGTATAAAAAAGCTCAAACTGAGAATGGATCAGGGAAATGCTTCAATTATTTACGGTATGTAACGGGCGATGTGAATACTAAAGTTACTTCCAGATAATAAAGACTTTTTGTTTTTGCATTCAAGCGGGTGAATTTGGCAGCAAAGTTGAAATAGGAAATTTTTTTAACTGCCAACGCTAATAATCGGCAATATGATTGCAGATGATAGTTGCTAAATTGATTTTCGAGTCAATACAGTATTTTATTATAAATTGATTTTAAGTGAGTAAATTTGAGTGCAGAATAGCAAATATTGACCTATTCAGCATACTATCCCCTACCCCGACACAACATTTTACAGTTTTAGATTGGATTTCTGAAAGTTATCTTCAGTCTATTTATAGTATCAATCAAGGGCTCAGTTTCTTGTAGTCATGAATTCAATCTCATTATGTTAATATTGTTTAAATATTCAAAACAAAGCCTTTCATCAAATCAAACCATCAAAGCCCTATTCAATAACAAATACTTTGTCTCCTTTTCTCAAACGAAGAAAAGAAAAACATCTCATTATAAAAGTAATCCATTAACAATGCAACACAATCGATGGTAGTACACCCTTCAAACGACACCACTAAAGGACTCAGATAATTGAAAAAAAAATTACATTGTGTAAGGATCCTACATAAAAAAAAAAAAACGAATATCAACCCTGAAAGGAAGCAAAATCTCGACTACCCGCATCCTGATTTCAATGGAACACAAAATAAAATAAAAAAAACTAAAAACTTTCCTTCTCTTGTGACCTCAACGGGTCCTGGACTCGAATTGCCCAAAGGATGTTCGGTCGCGTGAACTGAGAACCTCTGTGCAGCCACAGACACGAAGCCAAAAATGATAGAATCTGCTGTGTTAATCCTTTTATTTTCGCTGCTTTTGCCAGGGGCCTGGTCATCTTGTGTTGGTTTTCCTTTTTCAGTCGGCAATTTTATTTCTGGCTGCCAGAACAGATTTCTGAACATCCGTGCCAATTTGAATTATTTGTATCCTGAGAGAACGACTACTTCATTTTTGCCCCAAAAGGGCTGTAAAGTGTAAATGAACAGGGAAAACTATTTTGATAGGGTTACGAGGACTTGCAATGCTGTTGTTAGGAATTGATGGAATTTTCAGTCCAAACCTCGAAGTGTATCACTTTGAGACGACTACCGGTCCCTTTCAATACTTTCCCCACAGGCATTGTATGCATATGAGGAAAAACGGTTTGTTGTTTGAATTGATTGAAAATTTGTGCTCATAAAATGCATGCAAAATCATTTCTTCATCTTTTTCGACATTAAGCACACGTACACCAGTCCTCTTATCAGGGGAAACAAAAGCGATGTAGAAATAAATTTCCATCGCCAGAGTATAGATACTCGATACAATAAATATTTGCGCAAAAATCGTTAAAGGAAAACAATAAAAATCCATAAAGGACTCTCATAAAAATTGATTTACATCCTCAGGGCGGAGTAAAAAGCCATGAAAGTGGGATGTACTGAGGAACGCAATGCGGGACAATGTTGCTTATAAATTGCAAATCAATAAAAGGAAATGTTTTTTCCTAGTTTATTGGTTTGCCCGAAGGTCCATGGAAAAATCTATCTATCTACGAAATGGCTAAGAGAGGCTGAAATTGTGCCTTCAGTATTCAAACAACATATGCAGTCACTGGAGAAGTCAAGCGGCTCAAGGTGGGAAAATTTACCTCTGACTGTACAATTGCTTTATATTTTACAAATATAAGTTTCTTGGGTTAAGCATAAATTTGTACCCAACTTTACCCACTTAAACGATAGCTACATAAAAAAAAAAAAACTTCATATGAATTGATCAACTACAGCCTTCTACATATATGAACGGATCCCTTCTTCTCCAGGATAGAAGGAAACGAATCTATAGGATTTTCCCTCTAAGTAGCCCGTTAGTGTCAAGGGGACCAATATAATCATAGTGTTTTCTTAAATCACGTAATAGGAGAATGGAATTGTTGCCATTACGCCCCTGCTTAAGGTAGTCACATTCTTTTCTCTAGCTCTCTCTCCGAGCTGAAAAGATGGAAAAAGTGGCAGAGGGACAGCTTGGGTATGGAGCTGATCAGGGTGATTCTGCTGATGGGTCTACTCTGGAAACCAAAAACTTCAGAAGTGGTAACCTCGGATAGACTTCTGGCTAAGAACCAGAAGAACAGGAAAATAAGGAAGGCGACGCAAAGAGACTTCAAAGTCAGTTGGTCCCATCTGAAATCTCGAATAAAAACAAACGGATGACGGAAGCTTCGGGAACTCTCGCGGTGGAAATGTGTGCACACCCGATGCGCGCCCTTCTACTGAAACACCTCTTAGCATTACCTCAAAAAGTACCAGTATCAGAAATCAGGAATTGCCTGATGCGGAGAAAGCAGGTTTTTTTATAAAGCAACCGCTGTTTCGTTTCTGACGATCCGCATGGAAAGCCTGACAATGGCTACAAGATGAACAACGCAGAGTACAAACAATGATAAGATTAACTGTGGAAACTCCGATGCTCCATTTCAAGCCTTCGCGAAAAGTACAGTTTGTTTCAGTTGCACGGGTTTTTTTTTAACAGCCTAGCTCTGCTCTAGATGTATTCTTAAACCTCCATCCTTGTGGTATTTATGTCATGGCAACACTATAAGACATTCTTCCTACTTAAAAGGGGTAACCTATGGTACAGCTCGCACTCGAGCTCCGATGACCTTGCGCGACACTTATCTTTCGCGTTTCATATTACGGATATGACATCGGAACTGGATTCCCCTGAATTTGAGCCAAGAAGGAATTGTAGTCGAATTTTCACAGATGGCTCCAAAACCAATCAAGTGTCCGGTGCTGTATTTTAGTGGAGTACAACAACATTAAGCTTTACTTCTCGTTAGGCAAATATGCATCTTGCTATGAAAAACATTTTAAGGAATATGTGTAAAGGACGGCGTTTCTGCATCTGTAGCGAAAGCTAGTCTGCGCTTAAGGCCTTACTCAGTCCTTTAATCGCTTCCAAAATAGATGGAAAATGGAAGAGCTCTTCGATTCCAATCGCAGATTTAACACATTGAGTCCTGCTTATTTCTCAGGTCACAATAGGATTACTCGAAATGAGATCTTCGATAAAATTGCTAGGCAAGATCCGGAGGAGGAATTCTCAGGATCTTCCCGCGTCTTTGGTCAAGGCTTTCATTGATGGTTGGATCGTGGGTGGCATGACTATCCAGTACGTAGACAAATTAAACGAATAGTCCTGAATGAATAAAGGGTGGTCCGATCCCCTGGAAGTGCATTATATTTTAGTCCAAGACTCAATAGTAATAGATACATGCTGTGAAATATTACAGCCCATTCCCCCAAGGATGTTCACAAATCATCTGCATTCTCATAGAACATCTTTGCCTTCATTGCAACACAAGATCTCATTAATTTTACTTTCTTTACAAACAATCGCCTTCTTCCACTCTTTCTAGTAAACTTCATTATAGCAGATTGACGTAAACGCAATCATCAATCATTTGCCAGCACTTTTATCCCATTCTTTTGAGCTTTCCCTCCCTTTGTGATTGAGTTCTTCTTAAAGAACATCATTAGTGATGGTAAAAACTTCTTCAGTATTATTGCTGCAATTTTTGTTTTATTCCGAAAAAAATGTTGTTGCGGATGATGCCCTTTAATCCGGTACGTTCCTAAAAAACGAGAAAATATGATAAACAATTTAATTCATTTTTGCTTCCTTATCTTTGTGCCGGTCTTGTCTGAGAGTATTCGTATCCAGTGTGAAAGACCTTAATGACGATAGCTACTTGCCTCATTCTTCTAGGATCACGAACCAGAAGACAAAGTGTGAAAGAAAAGTTTAAACCCTATAATCACCCTCGGAATTTGTTATCCCTCATTACGCTTAAATTGCTGTGAGTTAGATATATTTTTTTTGAATGGTGCGCTGTATTGTGTTGATGGTGCTCCATAAGAATTTGTAAATGGAAAAGTTTTACACTCACATTAGTGGAGGGTCATAGCGGTTGTAGGAAATAATGATGGGTTTTCATACCCCCATCCACTTTTTTTTTTTTACAAATTATCTCGACAAATAGAGATGAGAATTTGGGATTTGAAAAATAAATGGGTTCAATTTTTTTTTGTGAACCCCAGCAGGTCTAATGAGCCTTGACGAATTCTTATTAAATCTTATATTCTTATTAAAAGTGATTCGCCCTTAAATGATCTTAAACCGGAAAAGTTTGAGGCAATTTCCATTATTAAGCAAAGGAAATTATGATGATTTTATGATATATTTACCTATAGGAGGTATTTTGCCATGGAATCATGCTTAATTTATAATTTATAATGCAATTGCATATACCCACTTCAAGGGAAATTACACCGATATTAAAAAAGTACATTCTACTTATCCCTTTATAATGAAAATAGACAATATTGCGTGTCACTACTACTACTGTTTTTTTATCTTGAACATCAAATAGAAATGCCAAGTCAAGCGAGCAACAATCGTCAAAAAGTTCAAAGTATGTCCACATCAATATAACCTTGTCGATGCTCCATTTCAAATCCTTCTAACCAGACAAATATAATCTTGTGCGATAAAAGATTTCTTCCCATAGAATGAAATTCAATGACACACATCCGTGTGAATATTGTTTGGCTATATTTCTTCAACATCCTTTAAACTACCTTTTTTTATCCTCATATATGTACGGAGAGGTCCTTTTAAATGATGTCTATCATAAATTGTGCCAGTTGTAGAAGCATCCGCTTATTTTTTTCTAACCGGGAATCAATGTTATACATACTGGTAAGACCGGATGTTCTCTTTCTTGTCCAGAGTTTTGAAAAACTTCTAAGGAAATTGAAAATATCTCCTAAATGGTGCCCCATCCATGCATGGGTTCTTGTTTTGAACAGCTTTTGTCCACAATCATCAACACAATCATTTCCGGAAATTAAAACAAATGAATATCGTCCTTACAGAGTTGCTACCTTTAGTTTTTTTTTTTCGTGATAAGTGGGTTGGAGATGAGAGCTTAGCAAACGCAGACAAAAGAGTAAAGTCAACCGAACACAGAATGGAGACCGAAAATAAATGAAATGTCAACAAAAGTGACATCCGGTTTGTGTTTGAAAAGATTGAAGTACCCCAACACTCAAGGGGAGTCCTCAAATAGAATGCAGTTGGTTACGGTATTTACTTTGGAGAGAGAGAAAAAGAGATTTTTTTTCTATTATCCTTTAAATGCACAATTGATGACTCTGACTCTGTGTGAATGGGAGTGCTGATGGCGATAGTAGAAGTTCACAGGATAATCATTTATTTAAGTTGGGTAATGGCGTTGCAATCGAATGGAGGTGTACTTTGAAAAGAAAAAAAAAGATAAGTTTGAATTGGAAAATCGACGGTAGAGAGAAATTACTACTTTGTAGATGCTTGCTTTGGTATTGAGAGATAATTGTAGTCCACAGATTGTCGCGTATTTCACAATACGCTGAGGAATGTTTGTGATGTGGATCGCATTTTTTGTCTTGATATCTTTAAAATTATTACCTGAAATGACCTCCAATTGAATTCTCTATTTATTTTTAAAAGTCTTGCTTTCATTTGATTTGATTTGATTTGATTTATTTACCTACGACTTTAACAATCAACAGGCTTCGAAAAATTCATAACAAATTCAGTAATTAATTTACGTTCATGACTCAACTTAAGACTAACAATAGTGATGACTTAAATTGAGATCTGGTCACAGAAACATCTAAGTTGGTATATACTAAGTTAAAGAGCTTACAATACTGGGAAATAAGTTCACGTAGATCATAAACGGTAGAATGTGATACTTCAAATAAAAATGGCTTCTGTCTGAGAGCTCTAGAAGGAGCATATAAATTTATACAATTAAGCGAACTATCGAACGTTGCACATAACAAATCACGAATAAACATACAACTGAATGTTTTTCTTCTCGTTTCAAGAGATTGCAATACCAATAAAAGGCATTTAGATCGATAGGGGTGATGAACATTGGGAGCATTATCGCGAAAAAAGTGACGCAAATCAAAACGTAAACAATTCATTTGTACCCTATCAATATCATTTTGGCAATAGGATTTCAAACAACACAAGCTTATTCCAAGATAGGACGAACAATACTACAAAATAAAGATTTCAGGGTGTAAGGATCCTTAACATCGGAAGAATTTCTCTTAAGAAATCCCAGGATTGAATTGGCTTTCGAAATCATAAAGCTTATGTGCAGATCAAATGTAACTTTGCTATCAAAAATTACGCCAAGATCCTTAATATCATTCACTACTCATGTACATACCCATCTTTTGGATTTGAAACCCACTTCTGACACCAACATTTTTATACATAGATTTAGGTATACTTTAAGATATATAGCAGAAAGTCCACTGCATCAGATATGAGTGAAGCTTTAAAAAAGCAGAATTTCTATAAAATTTGAGGAACAATTTTAAGTTTTAGTCGCTTTTGTGAGTAGTGTCAGAAGTAGCCTGATTTATCAATGCACTCGGAGTGTTCTTTTTCAGATCGCTTTAAACACGTTAATAGAACAGAAAGGAAGATGCCCTTTTAGGAGTTGATCCTGGCTGTCGCTAAACTAATGATTGTCGGCCGTAAATACGATAAATCAAAAGACCATCTGACCTTCCCCGATAAGACTAAATGCGGGTTTTATGTGGAGCCTTACAATGCTGTTTATATTCTCCCGCGGGATTGACGGTGTTCCAGATTCCAATCTTTTCAGTCAGTCAGGGATCAATTGATCAATTCTTCGATATCACAATTCGCTGTCTTATATATCCTTTGCTATACGGTTTGCAGTTGATTAGAAAAAAACCGTAGGCAACAGAATGACCATAGTCGTATAAGCGTTAGCCAACTTGGCTACGCCGGAGAAACTCATGGTTAAAAGCTACGTATACTGGCCATCTAAGCATATGATATGCTAGGCGCTCAAACATAAATAAATATTCTTAGTACTACTTTTACTTCACTAGTTTCCTCTTCTATAACCTATCTGGATGAATAAATATCTTTGTTTCTTCTTTACTAATGGAAATCTAGATTGTTTACGTTTCTTCAGTTTTTCGCTACAGAGTTCAGCATATTCCAAGTACTCACTTAATCCCACCAAGGACACCAAATATTGGGTAATGAACAAAATAATTATCGACGCAGGGACATAAGGCCATAGTCCAATTGAAAGGGACATAAGTCCACACTTTTTATTTTCGAAAATGGAACATAAAAGAAGGTAACAGAATTTTAAAAACTTTGTCCAATTCAATTGTTCATTAACACATATAATCCACTTCTGACACTTCGGTATTATAAGCACTTCGTCTCAGTAATGCTGTTCTGATTAAACAAATTTCTTGCATATATCGTGCCAACAACACAACTTCGGTTGTACATAGTTACTAAATATATCTTAAAGCCCTTTTGTGTCAAAATGTTCCCACTTCTAACAGCTGCTTTGGGAGTGATTGTGGCTAATAGGTATGTTCTTTTGCACTGAGGGTACTGCCGTAGACGGGGTATTTCTGTTTTAAATTAACATCTGGCTCGAAGATGACTGCAAGAATAATTATTTCAAAATTTCTCATGAGTAATTTAGCACAGTGGGAGCCGTGGCTCAGTGGTTAAGTGCGCTATCACTGAGCGAGAGGTTCAAGGTTCAAATCCAAGAAAACACAAGAATAAAAAAAAAAGTTTTCTCACGGTCCCACCTCTTGCGAACTTCTTACAAACATCCGAGAATAAAATTGTCATGAAAAGCTTCTCTCAATCGCAAAAATAAAACTTTAAGTCCCAACCATTCGTGAGGCGCACAACACTAGTGGCTGCGAGGAACAAGGTCAGACATTGGCATTGGTTTGTCAGCGCCAAAATATATATGCCTATATATATATATATATATATAATATAGCACAGACAGGGGTTAAGTGTTTTCCGTGCAGCATAAAAAATGATAGTATTCTGGGGTGATTGGCTAAACAATTTTCACTGTAGTCACACTTGCCTTTAGAATACTTCTGTTAACTGCTATGCGTAATCAAATCTAAGTTTAATGAAATGCATGCCTTCAAGTTTTTTGATTAACACTTTAGATACCTTCTGACACGTTTGCATCAATGCTGTTCTACCTCAGAAAGGTCTTAAGTTGCCTTACTGATGCATATCTTTCACCAATGCCTTCACTTCTTGATCGCTATTTACCCTTTGAGACACCTCACGACGAGTAATTAACCTCTGGCTCAAAATTGTATGACATTTAAATAATATTGATCGGTGCTGCCACAGAGGAGCTCTGAAAACTATAATACAATTCATTTAAATGATTTGTTTGTAAACTCTCTTTTCTTTGCTTTTTTTTACTCTATATTGAACTTTTATAAGTCAAATATCTATTTTTCTATTTGCTTTTGGCGTAATGTTTTTCTCATGTCCTATGGTGAAAGTTTTGTTCATCTTCTTTGAAAATTACTAGTGGTTACAATGTTCCTACAACTGACAACATGTACAATAATTTGCGCGTTATGCTTGAGATTCTTTGCAAGCAGTGTGTAGGGTTTCAGGTATGTCATATTAATGCACAAAGCCTTTATCCCAAAATCGACGAATTTCGTGATGTGTTTGTGGGGTCGAAAGTTGACTTAGTGTGTGTACCTGAAACTTGGTTTCAACCCGACGTTCTCAATGTTGTATATGATATTAATGGTTACAAATTGTATCGAGCTGTTAGGAAAAGGCGGCAGGGGAGTGGCAATGAATATCCGTGACTGCATAAACGTTGAGTTTGTCACTAAATCGGAAGCTGCCTCTTTAATTGACTACTACGTTATGGAGATAATTAATGATGGGGCAAACAAAATTCTGTTTGGAGTAGCTTACCGCTATAATAAAAGTGTGGATCTATCCGAACTTTACTCAGTCCTAGAAGACTTGTCATCCCAGCATCCGTGTTCTCAAAACACGACTTGATCTTTGCGACTTTCAAACACAAACAACATCCTCTGTGCATATGGATTTTAGTGGAATCAACTTAAATCAGTTGGAAGAGGACGTTCTTCAGGTGAATTGGCAAGATGTATATTTTATGACTTCTGCTGGTGATGAAATTGATTTCTTGCAAAATGCCATACGTCGTCTCTATAGTACACACGATCCGATAAAAACAAAACATATTCGAACAAATATTGTCACATGGTTTACACCTGAAATACAAGAAGCTATAAAACAACGAAACCTGGCTTACAAAAGATGGGAACATTTTAAACGTTTCCATACTTTGTAAGCCAGTTTCATGAACGTTTCCGGGTTTTAAGAAACAGTGTTTCTATGAAAATAAGGGAAGCTAAGAAGAGGGTGTATGCAAAGCGACTTAATAAAATTCTACCCGTGAAAACTTTGTGGAAAAATATCCGAGAGCTTGGAGTTGGTCTACAAAAGGTGATTATCTCTGAAAATATAAACCCTGACTTCTTAAATTCTGAATTCGTCAAAATTTAAAGTACTTTGCCCGACGTTAGCGAACCCTGTATGGTTGATTCTCTCGTTAACCTTGAAAGTAATGACTGCTTTCAGTTCACCACAGTAGATGAAAACGACGTTTTGAGCGCCATACTACAAATTGAGTCTAAAACTAGGAGCCTTGATGGAATAGATCCACACTTTATTAAAATAATTCTGCCCCACATTCACACTTTTACCCTTACACGCAATTTTAACACAATCATCATGACATCGTCTTTTCCTCCTTCTTTTAAGGTTGCTAAGGTTAGTAAAAAAGCCTGCTATCCGTTTGTCACCACCCGAGTTTCGACCTATTTCTATTCTCCCGTTTTTATCCAAAGTCTTCGAGAAACTTCTTCATAAGCAGACAATTTTTGTTAAAACTAATAAACTATTGAATGTCCAATAGTCAGGTTTCAGGGAGAACCATAGTTGTGGATCTGCTATTTTAAAAATAGTAGATGATCTGAGAAGTGCGATGGATGATGACTAATATCCTTTCTTGGGTTCCTAGACTTATCAAAGGCATTTGACACTGTCAATCACGGAATACTTTTCTTAAAACTGAAGCGGAATTTCCATTTTAGTAACTCCGCAGCTAACATATTTAAGTGACAGAAGTCAAGCCGTATCGGTTGGTGAAAACATCTCCCGGTACTTACAGCTAATGTCAGGAGTACCACAGGGATCAATTCTCGGGCTTTTTGTCATGTTTATCCATGATCTCCCGCAAGTCGCCCAACACTCATCAATACATTTATATGCTGACGACGTGCAGATTCAGTTGAGCTGCAAGCTGAGAATATTAGAAGATGGAGTAGACAAACTTAATAACGACCTCAAGAAATCTCGCACTGGTCCGCATAAAATCACCTACAACTAAATCCAACGAAGTCAAAATGTTTAAAAGTCTATAAAAACAAGCTTGACAGAAGATATTTTTCTAGGTAACACTGTTCTGGAATATGTCGAAAATGCGAAAAACCTAGGTAGGGACCTAGGGACCAACATAGTTATTGGGAAAATATACGGATTTTACGTGCCCATATTAGACTTAGCTTGGCAAAACTTTAATTTTGCCAATCGCCACCTACGGATCTCAAATTTTTTGTTGTCATAAATCAGAAACATGAAGGAATCTTACAGTGGACTTTAATAACATTACGCGTTACGTTTACAATCTTAAACGATTTGATCATATTTCTGGGATCCTGGGTTGTGACCTGCATACCTATGACAATTTCTGCGCCCTTAAAATACTAAATAATATCTTGATTTGCAATTATTTTAATTTACTTTTTCTATTAAAGACTTTAACTCATAATTTCAATGTAAAAGATTCTGTAATTAAAAAAAATAATAATACTTATTCTAATTGCTTAAAAATTAATCGTAATTTGAGTAAATGTATTATAAATAGGCAACAATATAAAACACTTTCAAATTCTGTATAATAACCTTTTCGCAAAAATGATAAAAGACGATTCTAAACATACCTAAATAAATAAGTCATATTGCGACGTTATAGCATTATATCACTTTTGAAATATTTCTTCTATACAACTTCAGTTCATTATTAAAACTCAACAACAATAGGCATTATTATGGAAATTTAAGAAAATTTCACTCCAAAACAATACCCCGGGGGAGTTTCTGCGAATTCTCCCTAAAATAATTATTCAATGATTTTCAGGATAATAATTCCGTAATGATTAGCGGGTGGGTATACCTACTCGTTTCCAACCAATGCGTTACATGAAAATAGAATTCTACGAAAAAAGCATTCTATTCTGGGGGAATCAAAGTCATGAACATAATGGCGACCAACGGGTGGTTACAATTTTCTTCTCCGTGTTCACGATAATAATTCAACGCCCGGTGGATGAAGTATTTATTTTTTAAACTTGATTTATGGCATTTCGGATTCCATACAATTTATAAATCATTACTTTAAAAGAAAGCTAACTTTCGTGAATTCCTCTGCCAACGCATAGCATCTGGACGAATGATAAAACAAAGGAAAGCTGATTTCTGAAAACATAATTCGCTCATTAAAACTGTTCTTTTTGGCCATAATTAGTAATTATAAGGCAGTATAATTGTTTAAGGCGTTATCTTTAAACCTGGCATTGCAGGGGTGGAAAGCTATTTTATTTTTTTGGGAATTTTTATAATCGGCAGATGAGCTTGGAATGCAGGATCATGTCCCAGTGCGCGCCGCGGCACAGCGGTTGTCCCTTTTGTGTTTGGTCTCCTCAAATTTCTTGTGCAGCTGAGAGATTTCGGGTGGGTAGCTAGAGGTCGAACGGAACACATGAACAGGCGATAGAACTGTGGCGCATTGAAGATAAAGCGATTATTCATTTGTATACTACCTTATGTTGCAATATATGTCTTACTACAAAGGGCTGTGATGTGGCCGATCTCCTTACTCTTGGGACCAAATCCAAGCAACAAATGAACAAAAAGCAAGTAACACAAAATAAAAATGGAAAAGATAAATTCCAAAAAAACGGGATGATGAACTCAGAAGATTTCAGAAGAACCCTTTAACGAAATGAAGAGGCCGGTGCTAAAATGATGTACATAGCGAAGGAAACCCAAACGGAACAACTTTTTCTGCAGTTGCCAAGCAGAATATTGGAAGGCCACAAAAGAACTAGGAACGACCTGAGGCAAAATTGTAAATCCTTAAACGGAAGAGAGATACGACTCCAAAGACTGTTACTCAAGCTAGCCCACAAGGCCGACAAGCACCACCAGCAGCGAAGAAAAAAAAAAGATTGCGTTGAAGGAAGAAGGGAAGAAACCCCAGTCCCACTTAGGGAAACCTGACTATAAATGGGAAAAAAAGGAAAGCCCCAAGAGAAATAAAACACCGCACCCTGATGTACTGATTATCAAAGCCATCAGGAAAGATTAACATATCGCAAGGTAAAAAGCGACCCCGACCTAAAAGAGCTGGGTCAGAATGCGTACCACATCAGTAAATCGGCCAAAGGAGACTTACTTCTAAAATTGAAAAAGTACCGAAACCCCACGCAGATAAGTTCTACGCCCTGGGTACGCTAGCTCACGTGTGAACGCTAAAGCATGAACTGCTAATTAAAGTCAAAGACTTGGATGGTGTCACAACAAAGGAGGAGATTCGTCAAGCATTAGTAGAACAATTTCAAGAAATCCAAAGCTAAGATGTGAGCGTGGTGAAGTCACTCCGAACATCGGTACACAGATAGCAACAATTGGGCTCCTAGCGGATTAGCTAGAAAATTAATCTCCAAAGGTACCTAAAGTGTTTATGCGAACAAATATTTCCAGTCAGGTGTTACAGATGCACGGACTTCGTACGTACGGCAAGGCTATGTAAAATCGAGAAGACTCTAAATGCAGCAACAGTGGGTACATCCCAAATTCGTACACATAAAACCCAAAATGCAGACTATGTTGCAAGAAGGTGAACATGAGCAGCAACCATACAACAGGAAGCAGTAAATGTCTCTCGTTCCAAAAGGCTGTAAGAGAGCTGAAGGGTAGGTTATGAAAATTTTACATCTCAATCTCAACCATTGTGAAGTAGTACACGACCTTTGAGTACATTCTGTTTGTGAAGAAAAGTTGTTATCGCTGTTCTTAGTGAACCATACAATGGTTTGAGGAAAAGCATATGGGCATCGGACGCTACCCAGAAAGTACCTGGACTTGCGGAAAGCGTGCCTCCAAAGAAAGAATAGGAACATCTGAACTCTGCTTTATACGGGCAAAAATAGATGGGATACGTATGTACAGCTGCTATGCACCTTCAAGCCTGATAATTCAGGAATTCGAGGGACTATTGGACAAACTGGTAAATGATAATTTGGATCGAAAGCAAATAGTCATTGCCGGTGTCTTCAACGCATGGGCTGTCGAATGGGGTTGTCCTGAAATAAACAGAAGAGGGAATTCCTTGCTGTAGGCCTTCTCAACCCTAGATGTTGTGCTTGCCAACACCGGAAATAGTTATACTATTTGGTGCGGAAATACAGGCTCGGTCATAGACATCAACTTTTTGAGCAGCTGTTTAATGCGGAGGACAGCGTGGAAAGTGTTCAAAATTCTTCCTGGAACAAAAAGTCAAAGTAGAACGAAAGGCAGATCCTTTTGTTGAAGCGCTATCTTCGTTAGAAACGCAGGTATAACGGGTTCTGTTAGTACCAAATCTGTACAAGCTATAAAAATGCTATGTGACGCTACAATGGTACGGACAAGATCGAGTAATTACTACCCACCAACTTACTAGTGGAATGATAAAATGGAACAGCTACATACTACATAAATTCCATTAAGCAAAGAGATTATAAATGCTCTCTAGAGCAACGCCCGCCTCCATTGAATTATACTAGTGCTACAAGAGAGTACGTAGGAAGCTCGAAACGGCTGCCATCAAAAGGAAGAGAAAATGCTTCCTAGAGCTATACAATGAAGCAAACCGAAACCTCTGGGGTATGGCTTACTAGGTTGTTATGAACAAATTTAAGGAACGGCAGTCATCGAATTCCACTTATATTTAATAATATTTTTATAGGATTATTTCCATATCACGAGGAGACCACCCTTAGGGATGAAGAAATTGCAGAAACACCGAACATTCCCTTAGTCACCGCGGGGTAGTTGATCGCAATCTGTAGCAAAATAGGGGACAAGAAGGCACCTGAACCAGAAGGTTTTCCCAACATTCCTCTTAAGGCAGCAATAACTCGTGTTTGAAGGAGGGAGACTTTCTGGATCAATGGAAACGTCAGACGTTAATACGAGTACTACTCCTTAAAATAAACAAACCACTAGATGAGCCCTTATCAAATCGCCCATTATGTATGCTAGATACGGAAGGGAAAATATTGGTGCGCGCCATCTGCAACAGCTTGGAAGCAGCAGTAGAGACTGCAAGAGGGTTGTCGGAGTACCAGTACGGCTTTCGGAAGGCAACCTCAACTGTAGATGTTATTAACGCGGTGGTTGAAACAGCACAAAAAGTCATACAGGTTAGAAGATGGAAAGGTGGCTCTAAGAGTACTGCTTAGTAATAACGCTCGACATCAAACACGCATTTAGTACAGAAAACTAGATCTATATTCTTAAATCACTCAAGGACATCCGATGACCAATGTATCTCATTAAAATTGTGACCGGCTATTTCAAGCGCAGAATCCTAGTATACAATACTGACAGCGGCCCCAAAAAATACAAGGTCACTGGCAGCATATCGCAGGGCCCACTGCTTTGCGATATTATGTTTGACGGAATCCTACGTCTTCCAATCCCTGAAGAGGCAAGGATTGGTAGGGTTTGTTGACGACATTGCTATCTTTGTTACTGTTAAACTGCTGAAAGAAGTGGGACAGATTAGAAACTCAACAATAATTATTGTTCGACAGTGGCTTGATTCGACTGACCTGACTCTGGCAGAACACTAAACCTAGAAATGGTTAATTTTACAGTAGGCGCATATACCATAACACCTAAGACACACATAAAATACCTAGGCGTCATGATAGAGATACAAGACTTTCATTCAAAGATCATATAAGATCATCGGTAAAGCAGCAAACGCGAGTGCTGCACTAGCACTCATCATGCCCAACATAAGTTTACCAAAGCAAAGCCGAAGACTGCTTTTGGTGAAAGTAGTTACATTCATAATCCACTGCGCTGCACCAATCTGGGCCAGAGCAGCGAGGATTAACTCAACTAGATTAAAATTCGCGTCAGTGTACCGAATCTGTGCGTTGAGGGTAAGTTGTGCATTTTGCACTACTTCAAATAATGTAACCGGCGTGGTGGCAAGAATGTCTCCAATAGACATCCTGGTAGACGAACAGCAACGCAAGTATTACAGGAATGATATTGAGTAAGGTGGAGCAAATATGAGTGGCGAAAACCGACAAATGGCAGAAAGAATGAGAAGCGTGACGGAGTGGTAAGAGCCCTGAAATGCCTATGAGAAAGCCAGGTGGGCCCAACGACTTAAATATTGACATGGCTGGCACTAAATATGCGCAAAATTCATAGACCAAAATTATTATAAATCTATTAAGAAAACTGAGTATATCAATTACCACCACTGTTCTTAGGTTTAACAAGTAAAAGTATATTATTTATTATTTATTTACACGTGTACAATAATAATAATACTACATAATCATAATAATAATACATAATCATAACAATAACATATCAATTGTATTATTATTATAACTATAACAAATTCATAATCATATTTTAACAAACATTTCTATGTACATTGAAATCAATGACATTATCAAAGTTATTCTAATTAGCACAAGTCGGGTCATTTTCTGCATAATTAGTTCTATGTTTGGAAACATAAAAGGAGTTATTTTCTGTCGATCGCAAACTGCGTGCGTGAATTTAGTAAGACTAACAGACTCACATTCAATGTGAGCAATTAAGACATTATACGTGTTGGCGATTGAGAACAAGAAGAACCAACCAACTTTGACAGTTCCTCGATATTCATAAAATTATAATAAAACATACAACACTAAATTCTATGTTTTTGTAAATACATTTGTAATTCATTCATTTATACATAAAATCCTATATGCAGCAAATACATTGGCAAATTGTATTTCGCGCCAAAATCTAAAGTAAATAACAAAGGCATATTTACTCTTAAATGTCAAAGTACACTCGAAGAAAGAACGTTTAGATCGGTGCGTTTTCTTTCATTTTTACAGATATACATATTTGTTCGCAAACCGTGGAAGTAAAGTCCACCGAATTTACATCGTGGAAGTAATTTCATTAACAACCTCAATTTACAATTCCGTGGTAAAAACAGTGGTCCTTCGAAGCCAGATATTGTGTGTGCTAAATAAAATAAAAATTTTGATTTAGAACAAATTTATAAAAAGTTAATTAAATTAACATATATATACACATATACATACTATATACATCAAGTAATGAGCATACTAAATATATATCATACATATACAGTGATTTTAGAGTATATGGGTCCTGAAACTCCATTGAATTACGAGACACAAAACCCATAATTGAACTGGCTTTAGAAATAATATAATCAGTATGCGATGAAAAACTATATAGGTATTCTATAGTTAGATAAAATTGTGCATTTATTGATATTGCATGTTAAACGCGTTATATTTTCAACGTCTTTTTGAAGTTGTAGTGCATCATAAACTGACTTTGCAGTCTTGTCAATTTTTAAATCATCTGCATATAAAAGACAGTATGAGTTAGATATGTATGAGGGTAAGTCGTTTATAAAAAGACTAAAGAGTAATGAACCTAAATGGCTACCCTGTGGCACTCCAGAAACATTTTAAATTTCCTTAGAAATTACTGAACCAACCTTGAAATACTGCCTCCGGTTTCTTAAGTAATTTCTTATCCAGCTTTAAATGTTTGAATGAAACCCTATGAATTCTCGACCCATACTTACGAATTGGAGTAATAAAATAACTTTTGCAGCAATCTAAAAAATTCCCCGTGATTCAAGGAATCATAAAAATAATGCATAGTAGCCTTACTACATATATTAAGCCTGATGAATTTAAGAAATAAGGGTAGAAATCTATCTGGTGGGATACTAGTGTTTGATCCTAGAGATGATAATTCCAAGAGAATTTCATCTTCGGTTATAGATAAACGGCATAAATCAATTATTGTATTGCATGGAAGCATTGTACTGCAATCAATTAATTCATCAATGAAATTCGATTGGAAAAATGTAATAAACATATCATATACTTCTTTAAAATTCCAAGCAATTTACGTTTACTATTCAAAAATGTTCAAAATGTTTTGGAGTCTTGTTTAGTTTTAGATTAAACAGACCAAATGTATTGTCTATACACAAATTTCTTTAGATATTCATACTCATTTCTTAACTGAATAAATTTATTTCGTAAAGAACTTGCGGACTTTATTTACAAGTTCTAAGCATAGCATTTTTCAGTCTAGATAAGTTTTTGGTAAACCAAATGGGCTTAGAATACTTTACGTTCTTATTTCGACTGTTTCTAATATATTTCCAAACGTAGAGTAAACTTTATAAAAATAAGAAGAATGTGAATTAATTGCATCATAATCTTCATAATCATTGTGAGTGCAATTGTCAGAAATGAAAGAATTTAATATCGATAAATTAAAGGGAATGTGCAATGTTTTGTGTAAAATCTACTTCGGTAACAGAAGTCTGAAGTTGTTTATCAACATACATTAAATCTAAAATTATTTTTTCCCATGGAATTACGTACTGAGTTTACTTGAATTAAACCCATAGCAAACATATTCTCAACAACTTCGAACACAAAATCTTTTAAAACATTAAACGGCATAATAGATTTCTCATGTTCCCAAAAAATCCATTTAACATCCGAAATATGAGCTTCATAAATTGCATTATTAGAGCCAGGTGATATATAAGATACAAAGAAACAAATTTGTTCGATCACATATAAACAAATTTGTTCGATCACACCAGATGAATGCGGTAATGCAATTTGTTTGCTCTTATAGAATGAACGAATAACAAGCAAAACGACATGTCAAATTCAGCAGAGAAAAAGCATTCCTTAAGCCAAGTCTCTGACAAGGCAACGTAAAGACAATAAAAAAAATTGGTAGTTTTGGTTCTTATTCTTCCATGTTTTAATTTGATATTCATTTACATACTTTTTTTTTCGTCTTCAAACAAATTTGTTTAAAATACATCATTATGATGAATTTCCGTTCCGCAATAAAGTTACGTCTTAGCAAACCTTAATAATCAATATTTGTGCACAACAAAGATATTTACCTAAAAATGTTACGAGTAAGTACTAAATATGAATGTCCTGAAGCTATTTGAACTTACTGAAAACTGTCTTTGAAAACTGATATTTTTCTGCATTCAGTGGATGATTATAGTCCAATGCACTACCACAAAGCTTCAGGATGGCGGCGACTGGAATAATAATAATACAATAAAAGATATGAATTGGTCTTGGTCTTTAAATATAAAAGAGAAACGAATAAAATCCAAGTTTCTCCAACCACGAAAGTGAACATTTCTTGTAATCTAGGATTATATCTAGTTGTATAGTTTTGTGTGTATTACCCCTCTTGCCATACTGGCTAGTGAATGTGAACAAAGGAATTGCAAACATTGTATAGTATAGGCGACTTAATTCCACAAATCCCAAAGAAGAAATCTTAATGATGCTAAAAGCAATGCTGTCGGGAGCTCATGCTCCTGGTAGGGCCATCCTGACTGAATTGAAGGAAAAATCCAGGAGTATCTGACACTGTTGTAGGAGCCTACTAAAATTTCAAAGAAATCCAGGAGCGTTAGACATACGAGTATATTGTGCGGCACACGCACCGGTCAGCGTCTGACCCCAGTAGGCCGAATGAATATGAACTGTCAGTAGAAGTAACTGACTTATTTACGGTAAACAAAATCAAACTTAAAAAGTAATGGCAATGGACAAAACAAACAAACTTCGGTGCAAATCATCAGTGTCTCAAATAAATTAACGAGGGTTCTCAAGTTGAAGTAAATAATTTCTAAAAAGGGATGGCAAATGAAATTCAAACCAGAAAAAAACTTGAAGAATTGGTTGAGAGTCTCCAGCAACACGTGAAAGCTGAAAGAGAAAGTCACCTTGCTCGATAGGAAATAAAATACAGGCACAAGTATGAAAATAAAGCTACAAGTTCCATAAAAGTAGTAGCCAGAGGTCTTCATTTCTCATGCGGTGAAAAAGAAATCGTTCAAGACTTGGCTCTGAAAGCGAGCAATCTAATAAAAGGTGAAACAACTAAAGATTTCAACGGGTGATAAAAAAGTGTCCTCTGTCTTTATTCATGCTCAGTTTTGACAATAAGGAAAGCGTCGAGAAGATCTACAGTATTAAATTATTGAGCATAGCTGTAGAAATTGTGCCACTTCGAAAGTCTAAAATTGTTCCACAATGTAAACGTTGTCAAACTTTTGGACATACTCGTAAACAAAAGTACTGCCACCGCGACTTTGCCTGTCTAAAATGTGAAGGCAAATATTCAATTAAAAACTGTAGACTGAATAATGGAATAGCAAGCGAATTGTGTGAACTGTCTAGGCAGTCATCCTGTAAACTATAGAGAATGTCGAGTTGCAAAAAAATTCCAAGAAAGTAAAAGTAGAACTGATCCCCAAAATGTGGCGAATAAAAAATCAACGCTTGAAAAGAAATTTAAAAACAAAAAATTTGTTTTAACAAATTGTTAAAAATGTGAGAAAGCATAAGGAAACTTCCATAAAAGAAATGCTGGCACTTATCCTAAAAAAAGAATAAATGAACAGAATTTAACAATAAAACAGTTAAGTAGTAGTCGCTCTCAAAAAAAAAAAAAAACGATGGACAGAATACTAAAAATGCAACATTCAATGTAAACGGTCTTTTACAGATCTGAATTGAACATCTTTCTCACGATTGAAAATATAGACATATGCCTGGTTTCCCAAACAGATTTCCCCCTGGTACAAAGTCTTGATATTAAAATACCATTCTAATTAATACACGATATCACGCTCCACATCCAGCTGACAAAGGAGGTGGAGGATCGGCTGTACTTATTAATTTTATGAAGAAGCCAATTTCACTAATGAAAATATGCAAGTAACAACAATGAGTATTGGTTTAAAAAGGAAAGATTTTAAGCTAGCAGCAGTATACTGCCCACCCAGGTATTTTTCAACTAATTAAGACTATGCAGAACTTCTTAATTTACTAGGATATAACTTTTTTGCTGGTGGTTACTTCAATGCCAAACATACACACTACTGATCTAGGTTAACAACAACAGAAGGAAAGAGACTTTATCAAGCAGTCCGCAACCACAACTTGTTCTGGTTCACCTACATAGCGGCCCTTTGATCCTATTAAAATACCAGACCTTGTTGACTTTTTCATAGCAAAAGGTATTAAACGATATCATACAAGAGTTGAAGGTAATTATGACTTATCGTCAGATCATACTCCAGTGGTCTTGTCATTAAGTGAAACACAAGTGCAGGAAAAAGTGTTCTTAAGCTTGTAAACAAGAGAACAAATTAGACTGAATTCAGAGAAAAGCTCGAAAGACTATAAAGTGGAACAATTCATTGCTGATGTTCAACAGACGGCAGAGGAAAACACACCAGCTAATTTGAACAGAAGACAAACTGAAACAAAATATCCCGTCGAAATAAAACAGTTGATATTAGAAAAAAAGAAGGGCTTGTAGAAAAAAACACGAGGTTCCCAGGCGATAAGGCTGTATTCAACCGTTTCAACAATGAACTTAAAAAAACAATCTGTGAATTCCAAAAACGAGAGTGAAGTTTATCGACGGATGTCTCCACCGAGCTCTCCTTGTCGAAAGTATCTAAAAAGACCTCAGTTACAAAATTCGGTGCCGTGAAATAACGCCAAGCGAAATAAGGCCAAATCTAGGAATTTGGCTTTATTTCACTTTGCAATAGTGAAATAAAGCCGTAATTCGACATTTGGCCCTATTTCACTTCGGTAAAGTGAAATAAAGCCAATCTGGCCTTATTACGCTTTTACCTCATTTGGCCTTATTTCACTTTAAAGAATTGAAACAAGCCCAAATTCTACTGTTTATGCATTGTGGATATAATATATATATATATAACAGTTGAGTATCTATGGGGAGGCATGCTGCCCCCCTGCAAACCCCCTGCTTGGGTCACTGTAGGATTTGGAGTGGGTGCGAGGTTTTTTTTATGTAAAGTTCGGAACTACAGCCATATTTTCTTGTATGGCTCTATTTCACTTTTGTAAAGGGAAAGAAGGCCATATTTGGTCTTATTTCACAAATGGGATTGACCTTATTTCACTTTACCAAAGTGTAATAAGGCCAAATGTTGAAATATGGTCTTATTTCACTATTTCAAAGTGAAATAAGGCCACATTTTCAGGTTTGGCCTTATTTCGCTTGGCGTTATTTCACGGCACCCAAAATTCACCATTGAAAGCATCAGACGTAAAATGGATCGAAAACCCGAAACAAAAGGCTGACCTCTTCGCAGAACATTTGTCAAGCATTTTTAAAATATTTTCTTCAAGTGCAGCCACTGAAAATCTAGTGTTTTTTGATAAAAGGAACGGAGACGAAATTCCCATTGCCTCGCTCAGTGAAATAAGAAGCATGTGTCAATACAAGTTATCAAATAAAAAAGCACCAGGGTACGATCTAATAACTGCCTTCATTTTAAAAGAAATGCCATCAGTAGAATTAAAAAAAAAAAATTAAATTTATTATAAACGCATTAAAGCTTCAATATGCCCCACATCATTGGAAAATTGCTGAAGTTATTGCAATACCCAAACAAGGAAAGCCATCAATAGAAGTGACATCTTATAGACCAATATAGCATATACCAATTATGGTAAAGTTTTTCAAAAAAATTCTCCTGAAAAGGTTTAGCAGAATCATCGAAGAAAGTAGTCTAGTCCGGAATCTTCAGTTTGGATTTAGAAATAAACAGTTCACGATAAACCAAGTGCATCGAATTACGGATGTAGTGGAAAAAGCACTGGAAGAAAGCCTTTGATAAGGTTTGGCATAAGGGCCTCGAGTGCAAACTGCATAAGGATTTACCTAGACAGTATTTCGAAATCCTAAAATCCTATATTTTAGACCGACTCTTACGATTTCGATACGAACAATAATATTCGGAACTAAAGAAAATTTAAACAAGTGTCCCCCTAGGAAGTGTCCTGGGACCAACCCTGTATCTGTTGTATGCCAGAGATATACCGGTGCATAACAATGCCATGATGGCTACTTTTACAGATGACACTGCAATATTAGTACCTGATAAATGCAATGTGAAGACAACAGAGAAACTACAGAATGCAATCAATACAGTAAGAGATCGAATGAATGAATGAATGAAAATCAACTCATATGAACTTCACAAAAAAAAGGATAAACAGTCTTCCGATATTCATTAACCAAGTTGTACCCCATGCCAATACGCCAAGTATCTTGGAATGAATTTGGTCGCAAAATTGAAATGGGAAGAGCACATCAAATTAAAAGGGAAGAACTAAATTTGAAATATAGAAAAATGTACTGGTTACTGGGAAGATATTCAGATATGTCTACCCTGAACAAAATCATCCTATATTCAAGCTTGTTTGGACGTATGGCATCCAATTATGGTTTTATAAAAAACAAAAAAAAAGATTGAGAAAAACCAAGCCTCATGAGTTAATGGCCTAAAAGCTATGGGAAGTACTTAAGGCTTTCCTTAACGGGATTTTAAATATAAGAAAGAAATATCATTTATCTATCTTTCATAGATTGTCCTGATTAAGGAGGTGCTTTTAGTGGCGTTAGGGTCCTACACTACTTGGTAACCGAGAACCACTAAGTGTCTTAAGAGCTTTTTACCTTCGTTATAAAAAAACAAAAATGTTTGGCAAGAATGAATTTTCCCGACGGTAGCGATTAAATCGAAAAACGAAAAACGGCGCCCAGGTCACACCTCTTCCCAAGACCATCCGCATTGGGTTAGTCGACTCAAGTAATATTTCACAGTTTTCTCCAAATAAGATTTTTCCAGAGGTAAATCCTTTGCATGAAATATGTTCACGAATATTGTTGGCACTTTACGGATACGTACATCATTCCATACGTTCCCTGTATTTGCTTTCAAATGAAAGGCACTTTTAAAAAGCAAAACAAGTCTTTAAAATAATTCAATTTTTATGGCTATTTCAATACCCATCCAATCCTCACATAAATGTCCTTTAAATTCACTCAAACTAATTTAATTGAATCATCGTCAGCGTATCTGAAAAAAAAAATACAAAATCAGATCAACAACACATAACTTTGGATCATCGGCATCAGCTGAAAATAAACAACGAGGAAGATTGACGGCTGTAAAATGGATCAACGGGTAAAATATATTCATTTATGCGAGCCCAAGGATAAAGTTCTAAATTATCGAATGGATATTTCGTTTAAATGAATACTTTAGTAGATCAGAAAAAAATCGCTTCAATCCAGTCCAGTCTGCGACGGTAGCAAAATATTTTTTTTATTTGATATAGCTTTTATAATAAAAATATGTGCTAACATCGCGTATCGTATGGATGGTCTGGGATATGTGTCCAATTTATTGGAAGTGATTTACGAAGGTATAACAAATTTTACGATGGATATTCAAATTATTAGGAGGCTGACGAAAATGAGTGCATATTTTTGTTTGGTTTGAATTTTTCAAAGCATTTAGTCATCTGTTATTCTATGGTCTATACGCCAGCCCCCTTTTTTAATATTCTACACGTTGTGAAACCTTCACCTGCAAGAAATTGTACAAACACAGATATTTTATCTATAGGTAGATAGTTTAGCCGACTATTCAGATAACAGTCACAAAAGAAGGCACTCTTTTCAAAAAAGATCCCTTTAACTGTATGTTCTTGTAGAATAAATTTTTATATATTTTTCCAATTGTTCGAATTGAAAATCTAAATCGATACAATAGACACCTGCCCATATCGTAGACTTGTTTATCCTTGCTGTTTGTCCATTTGCAATTTGCTCGATTTGAACCAATCGGTCGTAGTATTATATTTTTTATTATTATTATTCTACACATTCAAAGGACAACTGAGGGTCGGAATGAACTCAATGGTATATGTTACACTTAGGTAGTAGTCAATTCCATCCCACTTTGTGCATAAAATCAGAAAATGTCAGAAATAAGGAAATCCTTGGATTATAATGAAAGAAATTGTCTGAAAAACAGAAGATTTTTTTTTTTTTTTGTATTGTAAGCAACAGACAGAGTGCAAAGAAGGAATAGCTTTCAATTGACTGCGTTCTTGTCGTTTGTGTTATTGTCTGTTTTCTTTTGAAAGGATGATAGGAAAACCGATATTGAGATCTGAAATACTTGGCTAATATTTCAATTTTCTCAATTTTTTGTTATGTTTTTGAAGTTGTGAACAATATATTGCTTTCAGAGTTGAGACTAATTGACCTTTTACTTCCTACACTGGTGACACTTTTGGAGGAAACAGCTTTTATCCGAAATTTAATAAATGCCACCACTCGTGGAAAACATATTGCTTTAAGATCTCAAATAACTTTCTACACTTCAGACACTTACTGTAAAAATAAGTTATATTACCCGGAATTCAATAAATTCTATTAAGAAACGCTTGTAGGCTCATAGAGAATGTATTGTATTTAAATGCTATTTAAAATAAACAGGAAAGATACAATCCATCTAGAACGGTATGATACCCTAACCTCCATATTTTAATTCACCCCTAATAAAGTGAGCGTAGCGTTGCGAAATTTCTAAAATCGATGCAATGATATCTTTCTATATAGAGAATATTTCGCGATTTTTAATAAATTATATCACAAAACTGTTGTTACAACTTTTTGTTAGTGGGGAGTGGACATGGCTCCCAAAATATGTAATCGAAGTTCATGGATTCTGCTGAGATATTCACAATAAGACTTATCCATCACCGTAAATAGCTTTGAAAAAATAAGTGGGCGTGACTATGTATAATGTATGGAAGAAATGTAGAGAAAGTCAACATCTATGTACATATTTTTCGTTGACAATATTTTTCAGCTTCTGGCAAAAATATTGAGAAAAATGAAATTTTTTAAAAGTGGGCTTGTCTGCGGTCGGATTTTAACAATTTGTACACTTGTACTGTTTCGGATTCTAGAAAGCTTATATACAAATTTCATGTTCCTAGCTCAAAATGTATGGGCCTAAAAGTGGTGATATACGGACAGACGGATGGACGGACAGACATTGCTAGATCGAAATAACGTTTGTTGCTGATCTCAAATATATATACTGTTGAATTTCTATTGTTATTTCTCTATGTTAGAAACTATATGTATCTAACTTAATATACCCAGGATAGGGTATAAGAATGACTGCAGCTCATGGAGAATGTTTTCAGATCTCACATTTACTTTGATTTTACTTCCTACACAAATTGTGAATCAACTAGAAAAAATAAAGTTCAGTGCATGTTGCTTGTCAAACAGAAAAGCAGACTGAACGCCGAAAGAAATAAATAAATTTGCCTAAAAAGGAGCAGCCTACAAGGCAATGTAAATCACGCATTTCATTAACCATTCTACACTCATTACTCTGAGTGATTATAAACTCCTTTAAAAGCTTACGTTTCGCATACTTAAACTTATTTGCTTTTAATAGCCATTGCCGCCATACAAATTGAGCTCCTAATCAAGTGCATTCCATGAATTAAAAATTCAATTCCATACAAACAAGCATGAGCGTGTGTGTGATTGTGGTAATTTCTAACGGAATGTAAACGCACCTAACATCCATTCACACATTACACAAATATTTACGTAACTTAATCCTCAGGATACAAAGTGGTGGCCTGACGACTTTGATGCCAGGATAAGGGAATCATAGCACGCGATAGCAATCTAAAAATGAACGGAACCCCACGTCTATATGTGTGGTCATTTTGTGTACACATACCGAGTTCCGAGAGAGAGAGTAAATTATTCCTGAAAAGTAGGTACTCGTAAGCGGATGAATGAATGGAAGGATATGGCTCATAGATAGGAGGAATGTGTGTGGTAAGCCAGAAGGGCTAATGCATATAATGGCGAGGCGATAGTGGTGAGAAAGTGGTCTGCTTGTATTTCCACTGACGGTTTCCTTGTTGTTTTTTTTTTTTTTTTTTTTCAATTTGTTCATGCCGGTGTTTGTCCTGGGAAATTAATGGTTATACCTTGTGCGTCCAAGCCTTATGTATTCAAGATGAATTGATACAAAAAAGAAAAAGTTAAAAAAAACATCTGGGAGGTTCACAACTTTATCGTAGCCGGGTCGCTTCGCTAATGAGGGTGTCGATAACGTGACTGTAACTCAAAATGCCATTTTCGTGACAATATCCCTGCTTATGACAAATCAATTGATGTTAAATACCTAATTGTCCTGAAACTAATCGTGTTGGAAAGATAAATTAAACGACGTCGAATGCCGTGAGCAACAAATTAATTTGTTTTGTTTTTTTTCTTTTCTGGCCGACGGCTTTGATTTATTGACTGCGGCGGAAGTAGTTCCATGGCGGTTTCTTTAATCCCTTTTTAAGTGCTGCCAGAGAATAAAAGGTATAGGCCTACATAAATTATATTAATTAACCCGTTGTAATGGCTAGGAAGTCAAGTTACGGTGACTGGTCGAAACCAGGTCACGAACAGTATGGGTGTAGTGACCCAGATTGAGCGGTGGTACACGGAGACGTGGTGTTAAAGAAATACCTTAGGTAGTCATTGAATTTTCAGGCGACATAAAATCCATAAACACCCACAACCTACTTTCCAAACTTTCAGAAACCACTGTGTATATATGTACATATATGTAAATAAGCTTCCTCTTATCCTTTAATTAGGCACTAAGAACTGAATCAAAATAATCAACAAGGCAAACTTCAACTTGGCTCTGAACAGAAAGCACACAAAAACCCACACAAGGCCAGCACCCTCTCATTAAAAGTTTTATCCACGAGGAAAGCATATCTCATCATCAGAACTTGCATACGATTTAGGATTTTACCAAAGCACATGCACTATACGTCGTTCATTCACTTAGTTTTTACAGAGGTGGATGCCAAGAACGATTCGATTCAAAACATTGTCCTTATGCACATACGAGTAGATACAGATATCTACTGCTTTTTTACATCTAAGAAAAGTATAAAGTAAAGTTTTTTTTAAAAAAATAAGGCGACAGACAAAAGTGAAAATATTTATTTTGCAAATATAAATGAAATGCATTCATATACCAGAGAACGCTCCTAGTCGTAAGCTAACATTCAAGAATCTGTTTCTTAGACAACAGGCAAACATTGTTGAAATAAAATAGTTCAGCGAACGAATAAGGAAATAAAATGACAGCGGGGATGGGGTAGAAACATAAAAGTCGTGGTGCATTCCAAAGGAAATCAAGTAGAGTAGGATGACGGTAGATGGGTGGAGGGTAGTAATGGAATCCAGCAAATTGGCTTTGTTGTCATGGTTCCGAATTTCGTCGTTTCAGTAGCATTACCTACTGTTTAGAGTGACTCTACCTACTGTTTGTGCGACATTTGCCTTAAGCAGTAAAGTGAATTTCCTTCTGTGAGAAATTTTTGATTTTTTTTTCGCAACGCTGTCTGCTGTCACATGGAGTTGCACAGAGTTTCGAGTATATTCATGCAACATTAAATAATATTTTAGACAGCGAAAGTTTGTAAATTTTTCATTTTTGTTAAGTAAGCGAAAAATTATGTTATGGTAAATTGTCACAGCACAGAAGGAGTTTTTGACCAACAATGAATTTAAGTGCAGTTGTTTATAATCGGTAACTGAAAGAAGGGACACATGAATATGTATCCTCTAAGGTATCCATGATACAAATTATCTTATGTTAGGTAGATGGATGCCCTAATGCAAATTTTCTATTACCATGGGTACCTGAAAATAAAAATCTCTGAGTGAGCACACGCAGCTGCACAAAAGGAGAGAGATCTGACATTAAGTTACCATCTTGTGGCTTGAATGTCGATGATAGTCCGCACAAGGTTCTACATGTTGCTCACCGGTTTTCATAGTATTCGTGATATATTACAGGAGATTTGGCAACCTTCTCCAATCATATCCGTAGTATCCTGATTCTTTAATCAGTTTAAATCTATTGAAGATTCTTCGACATCATAAAACTAGTGTGTAACACTATTGCTATAAGAATTTTGTGTCAAAAATAATAGTGTTTTTTTTTTATTCTTTTCATTGACACGCTTTCGTTGTTTAGTAAAAGAATACCCTCTAAGTAAAGGATGCCCCAAAATTCACACAAGAAGTAATTTTGATAGAAAACACAGGTTTTTAATTAAAAATTGTAAATGTTTTATTGATTCATAAAGTATACAGTATAGGGTATGTATGGAATAGCCTTTATTTATTTATTTATCTAAATAATTTACAAATTAATTTATAAACTATTTACATTAAAGACTTCAGGGCAAAAGCCATTTGAAGTCGTTTTCAGAGTTAAACACTATGAAGTATGGAATAGCATTTCGGGTAAATGACCTCCACGGCTTTGCTGGCACATACGCACTATTTTGTCGAAATTTCCCATGACCGTTTTGCATAAATGTGGCTGTATTTCGTTGATACAGCGCTCAATTTGCTCCTTCAAGACGGGGCTGGTCATGGGCTTGTTGGCATAAACCTTAGAACCCCAAGAAAAGTGTAACGGCGTTAAATCGCATGATCTAGGCCGCCAATTCGGGAAATTACATGACCGCGAATTGACTCATACCTTAATTGAATTATTTATCGGGCTGTATAGCATGTGGTACCGTCTTGTTGAAACCACACGTCGTCCACATCCATATCTTGTAATTTAGGCACAAAAAACTGGATTATTATGTCGCGATAGCGAGTACCATTAACTGTTATAATGACCAGCCTCATTTTCCAAGATGCCTCTAGCCCAAAACCCGCACCATCCACATGTTGTGGATGCATTTGTCTCTCAACAATCACTCGTGGATTTTCTGAACCCCAAATTCGACAAATTTGACAATTAACAAATCCATCAAGATGAAAATGAGCCTCATCGCTGAAGATGATTTTGTTCGAAAAATCAGCACTCACTTCAACAAGTGTTGAATGGATTATGGAACAACAACTTCTTCCATAATCCATTCAACGAACTCCCTTCGCTTGTGTGCATGAAGATGCAAATCTTTCGTGAGAAGAGCCTGTAGAGAGCTTCTCGAAATGTCCAATTCTTGACCACGGTGCCGAATTGATGTTCCTGGACTCTCAACAATACTCTCACGAACTGCTTCGGAGTTTTGTTTTGAACGACTTGTTGAAGGACGGCCAGAATGTCTAAGATCACTAACTGATCCAGTCTCTCTGAATTTTTGAATTAATCTCTTCACAGTTGATAAAGTTAAATCACTATTCCGACCATATTTTGTACGAATGAACTGTAGTTGCCAAACCTTCATTATTTTTAAAATGTTGCTCAACAACCTATGTATACATCCTTGGGGAAATAGTAAATATTCACAGTGCTTAGGATCCCCCTAGCTTTTAGTAATCGTGTCTAAAAAAATTACTAAGATCAATTTTCTGAAGCAAAAGTCTTCGCTTTCTTAGAATAATATCAAATTTTTTCAGTGTCCTTCGCTGCACTCAAAAGAGCAAATGTGTGTTTTACATAAAGGCCCTTTAAGTTATAAACACCACTGTGCACTTATATCCATGCACGCTATCTACAAATGTATCAAAGTGAAGTTGATTACTTATTTATAATTCACGAAAATTAGCCAGCACGACATCCATTAAAGGTACTTAAAGGTACTTTACTTCCATATGGCATTATGGTGTGCACTTTGTGCTTCGAGTGACACCGCTGATGGGTAAAAATTAAAATTCAAGTAACTTTAAAGTGTTAAAACTTTCCATTAGTCGGTGTCATGGTGACACTGGTTGGTGGTTGTTGGTGGTGATGTTGGGAGTTATGATGATGCTGCCACTGTGATTGGCCTTTAACGATCGATTTGCGTCATCATTTCACCCAGTGCTTTTGACGACCCGATTTAAAGATATTAGCTATTTTACGGTTGCTACTTCAATAGTAGTAGAAATCGACTATACGAGTAATCTCTTTTGAAAAGCACTAGGAAAATATGATCACATCAGTGATTACTAGAGATTTCATTTCAATCACAACTTGTCAGAATGACACTATCAGCGTTATTTTAAGACGCCAAAATTTAAATGTCAAATACGTCGATGAGTTTGACAGGCCATAAGAATTATAAATTCTTATCCGCTTAGACATGAATTAAACAATCATTTAAACTTAACCAGCGTATTAACGAACTTCATAGACCAATTGCAAATGACAGCTGTCGAGTATTGAAATATTAAATTCATTCGAAGTTTATTAATATCTCTTTCTATTCTGTCATGATTCTGACTTTTAAAATCACGCCAAACTGTCAAGCATATGTATCTACTTTAATGACATCTGTCACAAAAAATTTTGTCAAATACCTTACCCCTATTTCATGAATTTAAAACAAACTTTTCATGAAAGCTTTTCTACCGACATTTTCTTGTACGCGAAAGAGTTTATTAAACCCGGTTATGCAATAAACCTTTTTTTCTCTTTTCTATTCCAATCACTTTAGGTTCTTGGTTAAGAGAAGGAGTAAAAAAAAGAAAATTCTTAACCATTTCAACCCCTAGTGGTTAGTTTTTGTCTCGTACTGTTTACTTCGTCCTTTTTGTTAATGAAACGTAATGGAATGTTTGCATGACAATCGGGAATGAATTATCTAGGAGGCGGACAGCACTGGGGGTATTCTGTTTCGGAATTATATGTTGACATCTGTATTTGTGGCTTTCTGATTTCTTTTGATTGTTCCGGTAGGGAGGTAGCTATTTTTTCCACGATTTCGCTTGTCACAGAACAGTATTGCGTATACATTTTAATGGGTTCATTAAAAGTCAGCTTATCGAAGGATGAGTGCGTATGGTCATTTGTGTTGTGTACGAGTAATTTGTCAATTAGTGAAGCGAGTATGATTAATTGCTGAGGGTGTGGTGGAGTGAGACAATCTTTTTTTTACACATTTCTATTGTAATGGGTTAATAATTGGAGAGGCGGTAGGTATGACCCAGAGAGGTTAGATAAATTTAACTTATAACATCTACATTGTTCTGCATAATCTGTACGCAGATCACCACTATAAATTTTGGATATGATCCTAACAAAGAATAATAACATTTATATAACCTCCGCAATTCTCCTATATGTTCACGTTGCTTAGCAACAACTAAATACCTTCTTGATTTGTTCATAATATCACTCATGCACTCACACTTATGCACATATGTATATTAGCAACAGTGAGTAGCGCAACTTTAGGGAAACAAAAGCCTACTTTCTCGTCTTCCCCCCAGTTGAAAGTTGAATTTTAAATTTCCAGGTTAAGTACTTGACAAATAAATTTAAAACTTTGCCTTAAGAAGGGGAGCGATTTTCATTGTTGGCTCTGCCCTACCTACGTACTATGAGTTATGCCACGCGCGAGCTATACACTTTTTACTCAAGCAGAAAATTACTGACCTCCTTCGCAGGACAATTTTTAATTACTTTCAAGGAGCTGTTTTTTACCACAGTTGAGTTGATTTACAGCGCGGTGAGTTGGAATAAGACAATTGGCGCAACAAAAATAAACTATATGTAAATAGTTTATTTTTATGGACAGGTATTTATAACTATACATTGGGTTAAGTAGTGTGCGGTACAGCAAACTGCCTTCATTATTTCTTTAAAAAAGGTTTGCTAACCCTTGTGTCTACAGCCAAAAAATTATAGATAAACATACACCCAACATACCCGGGTGTCCCATACATTTTTGTATGTACACGGGCGTCGGAAGGAGTTGGTTGTATTTCTGCAAATTGTGTCTTAGAATTGTTTGAAGTGTTTTCTCTTGTTACAACATTTGTTACGGCATTTGGATACAAAGACGCTTTTATTTTTCACGCAATGCATTTGAGAAAAAATATTTCAAGAAGTAAGCATACATTTTTTTTAGTTATTTATATATATATATATATATTTATTTATTTCTTTATTTGTTTACAGGTTTTTAAGTAACTATTAATAAAAATAAAATAAAATTATATTATGACTGATGGTCAATGGTTAACTCCCCGGCAATTGCAAGGACTTAGCTTTAAGGACAGAGAACAGTACATAAGCCAAAAATTGGAGGAACTTTTGGAAGCTGATAGTGAAGATGAGCAAGATACTTATGGACGTTCATTGGCAGATGAAGAGGGCGATGGTGAATACAATAATGTGAATGTAGCAGATTCAGATGCAGAGGGATTGCAGTTACCAGAATATGATCCTGCTAGTGAGACTGATTCGGACGAAGAATTGGAAGTAGCTCCAATTGAATCTTCTGCAAATAAATATACAGCTAGAGATGGTACAATTTGGTCAGACCAACTACCACAACCTCGCCGATTTTTATCGCATAATATTCTTAGAAGCTCGAACACTGGACCAGCACGCAGAACAAAATATCTTAACATTATACAAACATTCGAAATGTTGATGTCAGCTGAAATGTGTGATATAATAATTCATAATTCGCGAAACCAATAGAAAAGCAAACCAGTGTTACGAACGTGAACATGAAGAAATCCCAGCAAGACCACTTCGTATATGGAAACCTATTACTACAACTAAATATGACGCTTATCTGGGCATTCATTTGTCACACATTCTAATTATGTACATACAACTGATCTGTGGAAAACTAACTCACATCTGTTGTATCGTACTTCAATGGGTCTCCAACGTTTTTGGGCTATCAGTCGTTTTATCAGATTTGATAATGGAAATTCGCGCCAGCAACGTAAACAAACTGCCAAAGCAGCAGCCATATCTGACATTTTCCTTATGTTGAATAGAAACCTTCAGGATAACTACAAAGCAGGAGTCAACGTCACTGTTGGTGAACAACTTTATACTTCTACTTTGATGTTAGACTACAATTTGTAAATATTGGGCACTGTAAACAAAAGACTTACATTTGTACCAGTAGAATCATCAATCTTTGGATTGAGCAGCAACATAAGTATGTGTTCATATATTTCAAAAAAGAACAAATCGGTTGTGCTTCTTTCCACTTCCCATTATAGTATCGAAATTGAAGGTCCTAAAAGAAAGCCAAAAATTATACTCGCTTACAACAGAAGCAAAGGAGGTGTTGACAATATGGACAAATGCTTTGGTGAATATACAACGAAGAGAAGAACAAAGAGATGGCCTTTAGCTTTTTTTATAACATTCTGGATGTGGCTGCATTTGCAGCATTCGTGATTTACATGGAAAATAATCCACACTTGAAGACATCACCAAACCGTAGAAGGTTGTTCCTACAACAATTGAGTGAACAATTAGCCATGGCAGAAACCCAGAATCGTTCACAAAATGCACAAATCATGCGAAATTTTCCATCACGTAGTGGAATTGAAAGTATGTTGGGCCACCCAGTAACATCGACTGTTGAAAATCTTCCAGTAAGGGCTCAAGAAGGGCGTGACAATTCTGGCAGAATCAAGGAGAAGGGAAATTGTTACCTATGTCCCAGAAGAAGACCAACACGAAAAGCCTGCAAAGAATGCAAAGAGCCAGTTTGTGCTGAACATTCAGTAGATATAACTCAATGTGATAGATCTCCATCCTAAAATAACACTTTTTTTTTATAAAATTTAATATTTTCCATTTTTTTTTCAAACAAAATAATAAAATAATGTCAAATGAATAAAAAATAAGAATTTATAATGAAACAAAAGTGCTATTCTGCATTTCTAACTAACAATTTACATACATATTTCTATGCAAACCCGGGAGTGTTGGCTATAGATAGAAGGGGTAAATCGCAAAAACTACTTGTAAATTTTGACCGAAAAGGGAAAATTTAATTTTTTTTTCGAATATGATAAAAAACAATATTTTAGGAGGCTTTTCAAAATTTCAAGTCGATACGGCACCTAGAACTCAAAATATATCAATCAGAAAATGAAAAACATACCTAGGTATGTGGGTGTAGACACAAAGGTTAATCAAATTGAATACAATTAGGTATGTTATGTTCTGTTTGTTTTTTGGTTATGTTGAACGTCGTCGGTTTTGCTACTTAAGCCTAGTATCCTGTTCGGGCGAAAATTAAGTTTGCAAACAGAAATGTCACTAAAGCAAAAATTAAGCAAAGTTTTTTATTCAAGCTGTATTTAGTTCATTGTGCTAAATTCTTGCGTTATAGATGGGCCACCCAAAAGTCTCTATAAAATGTTAGTCCGTGGATTAGTTCAGCACATTAATTCTAAGCCTAATTTTGATGGATGATAAGAAAAAATATTTTAATTGATTATACTTCAATTTTATTGCATCTAGCTGTGAGTTTTACGACGAATACTTCTAAAATAAATGTTTTTCCACATCTATACCCTGAACCTTGTACTAGATTTTACGCTTACAGCATTTGTGTGGAGAGTAAAAGTAGAACTGGATTCAGGGATTTAGGGGATGATTTGCTACGAGTCTTCTGCGGACAATAAAAATCATGTACTGTGTTGAGTTACATGAAGAAGTTTGAGTTCAATTTTGGCCTAAAAAGTTATAGTACGCTTCAAAAATTTTTAAATTTTATCATACGTCTCTGCGTTTTGAAACTCGTAATTTATGTGAAATGCAAGCCAAATTACGTTGTAACTGGCAGTCTGTCCAATGAAACAGTTTCGACAATTTCAGCACGTTCCTTTTTTTGACAGTTTTTTAAATTTTTATCGAAACCTAGGCACAAGGCTGAGCTGTGGTGTCCAAATCTTCACAGGTATTTTTGATAACCCCCGTGTCAGATAGGAATTGCGTGAGGTGGTAGTTGCAGTCCCTCGGGATCAATTTGTGCGTCCATCTTCCTTTCGCGGTGTTTTTCCACTGCGTTTGTTAAATGGCCATTGAAACTTGTGTTTCTTCTTTTTTAATAAGCTTTGCCTCTTGACGTATGTCTATGGGTTCAATTCCAGCTATGAAGCAGGCTGTCTCATACGAAATCGTGCGAAAGCCACTTATCACTCTTAGTTCGCAGACCTTGTAAATTGACAACTTCTGCATCGTAGCTCCTGTCGAAAGGGCTCCGGCTCAAACTGAAGCCGCATAAAGGAGGATGGAGCCAATGACTCTGAATAGTAGAAGTCTCCGTGCGTATCTAGGTCCCCGATGTTTGAATCGGGTCCGAGAAAGCGTTGCTTGCAGGATTGAAGTGTTTTTGGTCGAGTACTCTATGTGTTTTTTAAACTGCAGCCTGTTGTCGATCATTATTCCAAGCATAGCATCATTGACTACAGGTGTTCATCATTTCTTCAAAGGTGTCCTTGTCGAAGAGCTTGTCCTTGGCTCTGTAAGCCTGTGACGATATATGTATATACAGCGGATTGCTCACAAGGGTTATATCGATGATCGAACCGTTCCCTGCTTTGCGATAGGTGTATGAGCCACTTTTGTTTGCCATCCCGAATCGACTCGTGCAAAGGTTTTCAGAAAAATAAGGCCTCTGCCGTTGGTGAGCCTGCTGCCCTATTTCGTTGCCCATACGTTGAAATAACCGCCTATGATTACTGGAGTTCTACCGCGGGACTTATTTATTCGTAAGTCCGGAAAATAAAAAAAAACACGTTCTCACGGAGACTTAAAAAAAATATTTTTTATTGTTTGTTTTACGTCGACTCTTCAGAGTGACGACCGAACTTTACTTTATTTATCTTATGTCGACTCTTCAGAGTGCCGACTGAACTTGAACTTAAAAACTAAAATTACAATTTATCTGAACCGATAGTGTATTTTTGCTTTACACGCTCAAAATCGGGATTGAGTTTCGGGTTGACATCTGAGTTAGATCTGGAGCATTTCCGTTGCAAACTGGGATATCAGCGTTTAGCCGTGGAACAGTGTGGGACTTGATTGATAACGTAACTCGGGCGTCGAACACCAGATTGTCTAGCATTGTCTGGATTCATTTGTCGTCCAGCTATGTCGAGTATAGCAGCTGTAAAAATGTATACCGTTTATTCTTGACCATTGTGGCTTTCTTCTGGTCGCTGGTGTTATGGAAAGCATATCTATATCAATACAACGTCTGCTCCCTCGTCTTTGACGGCCTGTGACAACATGCCCTGAGCAGTCTCGGGCAATGATTTAAGTTAATTTGTATGAACTTCATGGTTTTTTGCTAGTCATGGCCTTCTTAAAGATCCGACATTTGCTATTGCCGGCTACGTAATTTCCATTTCCTCGAAGGTCCTTCTTGCAAAACATGCATAATGGCTCCTTGTGCCAATTCTTTGCCACATGGCCTTCAGACCCACATCTTCTACATAACTGTGAACGATCTTCTTCGCACTTGCAGTGTTTGGCTAGGTGTCTAAATTCATGGTATTTGAAGCACTTTTAGTAATGTCCGTTCACGTAAACGACCCATCCGATTTGTATTTCCCTGCCTCAATAAGTTTTGTTGCCCCTTCTGCGGGAAGACTAATTATAGCGGTTTGTATTTCCCCATAGGCTTTCTATAGAGAAACTATATCTAAATGCTGACTTGCTTTAATTCCAAATTGAGCTCTGATAGCTTCGCAAATATGCTCTCTGGATGTGACCTCGTCCAGATCTTTTCATTCTATAGTGATATGATGTGTGGAGGGTTCTCACTTTTGTTGAATTTCATGTCCTTCCTGTTAAGGATTTTGATCCGCTTGTCCTCGGGTGGCTGCTCCTTACTAGTGGTAGCACTAGTCGCTGTTGATTGATGATTTTTTTTTTCTTTTATTTTCAACCGCAACAGGTAACTTCTGTAAACGCTTGGCCTCCGTATTTTCTTTTTGTGTGATCTGTTTCTCTGTTCAGAGCCAGATCGATGCTAATCAGGAATATCACATTTGAACCTATACCGTCAACTTAACGGTGACAAAACACTGATCGTTTTTTTAGGCCTGCCAAGGTTTTAACGGGGTGGGGGGCACTTGCAGCATTGGCCCGTAAGTCGTTTCAACCAGATTTCACTCTTAGTTACTAAGATTACAGATGTTCCCCCGTTGCTACTCCTTTGCCGCTCTTGGTCGGAGACTGCTTATTGGTTATTCGCAGTTAACCTGTACTCGTATGTACAGGCCGTTCAGCGATCCGCCACTTGTTGACAGTAGCCTGAGCTTCGGTGGAGTATGTGGTGGACCAAATAGTTTGTGGTAGACCAAAAATAATTAGAAAGAAAAATTATTTTATTTTTCAGAAAGTACGAACGCGAAAAACCTGAACAAAAATTGAGGGTTTATAAAGTCATAAGAATGTTACGTGGTAAATTTAAAAGAACTCCTGGTACAAGCCGTTTTTGAAAAAAAAAATAATAATAATAATTGCCCAAGGCCCAAATTTCATCAAAATCCGTTAATTGGTTCTTGAGTTAGATATGTGAGAAGGATGATTCGAAGATTTTTGATACTTCAATCCATATTATCGCCACTTAATCCGATTTAAATTATATTCAGGTGAGACAACTGCCGTGTCAAAATATATTCAGAAAGTAAATATGATTTAAATATTTACACCACAACCCGTATATCTTACCCGCAATCATTCCGATTTTTACATACATATGTATCATGACAAATACACATCAAATTTCAACAAAATTCCTTCAGTGGTTCTCGAGCGAGCCCTGTCAGAAACATGGAATAAAATGTGCTTATATTGACTTAACTCTTACAAATACGATCATATACATATGCCTATATAATCATTTCGTCTGTACAGGATACAAGTAAAATAACTGTAGAACACTACTCGCGGGAGCCCCCAACCCGCATTTGACCATGTATTTTTGAATTCTTCTATAATCTGCAAAACTCTTTTTTGTTTTTCCACTTTTACAGAATTTTGCTTCAGAATTGACTGCGGGCTAGTAAAACTTAACTCTGGTCCAAATTTCAACTTTCCATGTTTAATGGCTCAAAATTTGGCAGGCTGTGACAACAGCCAGGATGTAGATAATAAAGAAAATAAGTAATACGAGTAGCTTTGAGGTAGTTCTAAACACTGTCTGTTTATTTTAAAAATGTTTGTGCTTTATTTTCTAACAAAAACGAACAAATAAATTGAAGAGCATTATAATTTTCCTATATTCGATTTTCTTAAACTTTACGGTCAGAATTTGTAAATTCCGAGAAGCTTCCTACAGAATATTCTCACGAAAGATTTGCATCTTCATGCATAGAAAGTGCATTCACAGCGAAAAGAGTTCGTTGAATGGATTATGGAACAACAAGTGAATGCTCATTTTTCAAACAAAATCATTTTCAGCGATGAGGCTCATTTTCATCTTGATGGTTTTGTTAATCGCCAAAATTGTCGAATTTGGGTTTCAGAAAATCCACGAGTGATTGTTGAGAAACAAATGCATCCACAACATGTGGATGCTGATTTTTTGGTGCGGATTTTGGGCATTATTGGACCATTCTTCTTTGAAAACGCTGCTGGTCAGGCAATAACCGTTAATGGTGCTTCCTATCGCGACATTATAATCCAGTTTTGTGTGCCTAAATTGCAAGATATAGTTATATGTGGACGACATGTGGTTTCAACAAGACGGTGCCACATGCCATACAGTCCGATAAACAATTCAATTAATGCATGAGTCATTTCCTGGTCGTGTAATTTCTCGTTTTGGTGATCATAATTGGCCTCCCAGATCATGCGATTTAACGCCGTTGGACTTTTTCCTTTGGGTTTTTTGAAGTAAAGCCGTGGAGGCCATTTACCCAATATGCTATTTCATACATAACCCTATACTGTATACTTTATGAATCAATAAAACATTTACAATTATTGATTAAAAACCTGTTTTCTATCAAAATTACTTTTTGCGTGCATTTTGGGACATCCTTTATATAACTACCCAATACATACATACATACATATATCATCAGAGTCAATAACTAATTTGTGAGCCATGTCCGTCCATGCGGTACATTTCTCCGTTCCTTGGGTCTAAGATACAATTGTGTTTAATTTTTTTGAAAAATACCAACATTCATATTTCATTTCGGTCAACAGTTCCGTTAGAACGAAGGTGCTTACAAATTGTAACTATTATGCCATACGAAAAGCAGACAGGACATTCTGGCGGTCGTTTTCTTGTATAACTTTTGAATTACTGAACAGATTCTGTTGAACAACTTTGATGGTTAGATGACTTTTTTGGAATGCACACCGAGATCTATTTTCTGTCCTTTAGGTCGCGTGATGAAGCGATGTAAAATAAACAATCCGTTACTTATATAGGTACAGAGGATCCGTCACTTATATAGGTACATAGAAATCCGATATCTCTCAAATTAATAGAAATATGAAAATAGTACATACTTGTCCTTAAAATCTATTATCGTGATTTTTTATTTTGGGACCCGCAATTTGGAAATGCAGGGCGGGAGGTTCACTAATTTTTCGCACCCAATTCTCCACCGTGAGTGACGTTTGGAACCATCTATAAAATAACTTTTTTTTTCAAAAATTATATCGGTTTGTGTTAGGATTAATGTTTTACAAGACGTAAGTAGAAATCGCTTTATGCTTTAATAGTTTAGGAGCGAGAAGGTGATGATATGTAGACAAACATACGGAGGAACAAACGGACAGACGTGCTGGGGAGAGCAATAGGCCTGCGTGGTCTGTTTATGAAACTTTGAAAATAAAATAAAAATCAAAACCAAAGTGATCCAGTACCTCTCACTGTGCGGGTTTTTGAACCACCATATTCCATTCCAAGATATATTTTGGACTCTAAACACTAGCTCATGGCAAGAGGAGGTTAAAATAAATTGAATACCCCATTAGGTTGGTCCTAAGAAATTTCATTTGTTGTTCAATATCACAATGTCCTCCCATTCTATTGCTTAAATTCATATCCCCATCTGTCTGCGCGTTTTCTCATTCTCCATCCTTCAACTTTTTTAAAGTGACCAGTTTACAAACGACCCTTAATTCCTGCCACATTTACATAGCAATTTCACTTCCAATTAGCATAAATATGAGAAATTGCGAGAACATGTAAATTATTCAATGCGTAGTATAATTACTCGATGTCGTCGTGGTGCTGGTTCTGGGGAGAAGTTAATTGCGGTCCACGACTCATGGTCACACTCCTTCCGGAATAAATTTTATGATTCGATTAAAAATGCAAGCAAACAACGACCTTCCTGCGAATGATCATGCAATTAACTGAAATTAGCTCACCGCGCCGCTACCGGTTAAGCATTGTGTGGCGAGTCAGCACGCGCTTAATCACTTGAATTTGATGAAAACTTCTGTCCATCCAAATCAATCAACGCAATCAGTTTTTTTGTTTTAAATTAAAAAAGAAAAAAAAAAGGAATATAATACATAAATGAAAAAAATGAATGGACACTCAAAGAGGATATTTATTTTGTATCCTTATGTTTGCTGGCATTTTTTATATTTAAATATACCAACGACTGACTGACTACCCACAGGCAGAGATTGAAATATTATTTTATACTCCCACGACTAATTAATGAAAAATATTCTATCGAAAATTGATTGCTTTATTGATTATGGAATCAAATTTAATGCGATTTCCATTTGTTTTTTATTTGCACCTATAAGGCCAAGTATTGGTTTCGTGAACAAATTCGACATCGAGATTTTGATCAATCTTGGTATTACTAAAGGGTCTTTCATTAAGCGCTTTCTATCTTTAAATTTAAATAAAACAAAATATGTGTGAGATATCATCGAAATTTTTCATTCATTTGAAAGGCCTATCGATGCCATTATGTATAGAATTTAACATCGTTCAAATGTCAGCCGCGGCTTCTCTGGATGGCGCGCAACCGAAATGTCCAATTTTCCATGACGATGGCATGGGTTATGTTGGCTTTGAGGGCCGCTGTAGTTTGTGGTTTATTTTCTTAGACCTGCGACTTCAGAAAACCCCACAAGAAAAAGTCTAACGGGGTCAAATCGCACGATCTCGGTGGCCAGTTCACATCACCTCCACATGAGATGACTATGCCCTCGAATCGCTCATGCAGAATTTCCAATGTGGCATGAGCTGTGTGGCAAGTAGCGCCGACCTGTTACAACCACATGTCGTTGGTGTCCATATGATCCAATTCAGGCCAAAAGAAGTTGGTAATCATCGACCTATAGCGCTCGCCGTTGACGGTTGGCCCGGCCAATGTCGTTCTCAAAGAAATATGGACCGATGACGCCGCCAGCCCAAAATCCATACCAAACAGTGACTTTTTCGCGATGCATTGGATTGGTATCGTCCAAATTCGACAATTTTGTTTGTTGACGTACCCATTCTGAAGATGATTTTTCGATGAAAATTAGGGTCAGTTTCCAACTGCTCCAGTTCCCATTCAGCGAACACACGTCGTTGTCTATGGTCGTTTACCTTCAGCTCCTATTTTTTATTTTAATTTTGTACGGGTGCAGGCCCAAGTCACGACGCAAAATTCGTCAAGTTGTGGTCTGCGAAAGGCCGAGTTCTTGTGAGCGACGCGAAATCGACTGCCTCGGATTCTCCTGCACACTCTCACGGACAGCAGGGATGTTTTCGGCAGTTCTTGCGTTTCGTCAACGTACGGGTGTTGGTTGATCGTTTACTGAACCAGTGGACTCAAATTTATCCACCACACTGCGAATAGTCCTCTCGAAAGGACGATTATGGCGACCGTAAAATGGGCAAAGCGCGCGGAACGTTGCCCGAACAGAACACCCATTTTGATAAAACAATTTTATTATTTGCACGTGTTGTTGAACGCCATATCCATCCATGGTGATTTGGCAAAACAGACTGAATAAATGACAGCCAGTTTGACAGATGTAGCTTCAACAATATGGCCGCTATCAACTGTCAAATTTGGGAAGTACCTATTGGAAGACCCTGTATATCTGGCTGTATGCCTGTATGTCTGTATGTCGACAGAAGCCTAAACGGGGGGACAGATTCGAACTTCGTATCTGGGGTCTGTGCGTTCACAATTCGAGGCGAAATCGGAGTTTTCATTCTAACCCCACAATTAACGGAACTTTGTTAATGGCCGATTTAGTAAAAAATCGGCTTCAACGATTTGGTTGAAATTCAATATTTTAGTTACAGTAAAGATATGCCAACAGATGGTGTATCAAGTTTTTGCATTTTGCATGTACAAGATGGCATACCAAGTTTTGGAAAATTTTAGAAATATTTTATTTAGTTTTAAAGGATTAAAAAAAAAAAAAACTTTTTAACGATTTTGTTGAAATTTTAAATGTGAGGGGTTTGCATATAAAAAAAAACATGCACATAGGTGCAAGTACGTGTGACCAAATAGTGCACTTTATTTTTTGTTTCTTTTGGTTCTTCGTTTGAAGTGAATCAAATTTAAATTTAATACAATAGAGCGATTTATAAAAATGAAAACCTTTTGTTTTTTTGTGAAAATTATCTGTCTAATTATCTGCACAGGCTATTTCATTTTATGCTTCAATTAATAATATCCACTTTACCATTTTTTTAATTTTGTTTGCAGCGTTAAATATTAATATTTGCATAAATTATAATGTTTATTTGTGTAATCATTCACTTTAAGCCTTATTATTGCTTGTTAAAGCAAATCGTAATTCCGGGAATATACGAGTATTATGTAAATATTTTATTTTTTTTAAAATTGTCACAAAATATAAAAGTTTGTCCTTTGTGGTAAACTTAGCGTGTCTTAACTACCACACCTTGAAAAAGTTCTTCTCGACTATGCAAGCTGCCATTCTGTTGAAACTGAACGCCTATCCATCAGCGGAACTATAATATTTGCATTTTGCATATATATATATATATATATATATATATATATATATATATATATATATATATATATATATATATATATATATATATATATATATATATATATATATATAGACCATATATATCGTGAGGATAGTCAAGATTTTTCAGTTAGGATGTAAGAGTCCATCGAATGATGTATAAGCTGCACGAAGCGCATCGCTAATCACCAATAGGAATTATATTTTTGAAAGAATGCAGCCATTTTGGATCTGGAATTTCTCAGGAAACCTTTCTCTGTGCAGAACGTGACATTTGGACCCAACGTATGTAGCTTTAATAATAGCAATTGATTTATCGGGAATATTTTCCTCTCTAAAACACTCCAAATAAACTTTCGGTTGAGACTATCGAACGCCTTCTCAAGATCAATGAACAGTAAGCTAAGCGGCGATCTATATTCAACGTACTGCTCAATGATGATCCTCAAGATATTGAAGTGGTCGACACAAGAGAATCCAGGTATCCTCGAAAGTCACACCCTCTATCTTCCCTACGTTCCACCGAGAATTCCTTCAGCATTTGAAGTAAAAACATTTTTCACATCATACTAATGGTGAAAGAAACGTACGGAGCGTTTTCCGTTCGCCAACCTAGAACATCTACGTTGAGCGGTAGGAAGATTCCGTTTGAAAGTTAGGGTACCGGCTTTTGCTGTATATCGACAACGTTAGTAACGAAAACCGTCAGCTAGTAACTGTCAGCTGGTAACCGTCGATGCGAGAAAGAAAACGAGCAGAGTTTTACAATAAGATGATTTACAATGAAATGCTTAAAGCTTTTATTTTCTTTTGGCTTAAATACAATCTTTTGTAAACGGTTTATTCAAAATTCAAAAGCTTACAAATTTTGGTGAATTTAATTTACCTAGTTTTGGTGAATTTAATTTACATATTTTTGGTGAATTTAATTTACAAAAATTATAACAAATTTGGCGCGAAATTTGAATAGTTGGTGACCTTGCCCCAACATTCCGCCCCTTTTGAAAGCACTGCCTTTCAAGACGGTATTAGCGCCAGTTTATGAATGGGACGTCTGGTGTTGTTTGGGCTTGGAGATGTCCACTTCGCTCTGCCCTGCAGTTCGTGGATGTACTCGGCTGACCATCTTTGCCAAAAGTGATTTTTGACGGCATTTATTCGCCGCCATCTATGGATGTAGCTGATGTTGGAAACTTCTACTGCAGGTTCTGGAACGGCCTTCAATGACGAACCGATGAGTAGATGTGCGGGAGTGAGAGCTTCGAGGTCATTGGGGTCGGAAAACATCGGAGTAATTGGCCTTGAATTCATCACCGCCTCGATCTCCACCAATGCTGTTGACAACTCTTCGAACGTTAGTTTTGCGCCGCTCAAGCTCCGATATAAGTGACCTTTTGCTACCTTCACTGCAGCTTCCCAAATCCCACCAAAGTGGGATGCCCTGGGGGGTATAAAATGAAAGTTTATGCTAGTGTTAGTACAAAAATTGGTTATTGTTTCTTGAGAGGATTTCTTGAACAATATATTGCGCAATTCAACCAGTTTGGACTGTGCCCCTACGAAATTAGTTGCGTTGTCGCAGTGAATATCTCTTGGAAGACCTCTCCGACCTATCATCCTTTTCAAAGCTGTGATGAAGGCTTCGGCCGAAAGATCCGAAACGGCTTCCAAATGAACTGCTTTTGAAGCGAAACAGACGAAGATTGCTATATATGTCTTGTAGGGTACCTTGCCACGAATTTTGAAATTGGTGTAAACTGGACCGCAGAAATCAACCCCGCAACAAGAGAAAGGACGCGATGCAGTCAACCTTTCCCGGGGTAAGTCTCCCGTCACCTGTTCAAGCAATTTCGGTCGATATCTGACGCAATGAAGACATTTTCTCACGATTTGCCGTGCAACTTCCCTAGCGTTGACTATCCAAAATTTTTGCCTCAACAGTGCCACAAGTGCCTTTGGACCGGCATGATAATTTGAAAGATGGAGATGCCTGACGAGAGTTCTTGCGAAGCTGCTATTCTTTGGAAGCAGTAATGGGTGCTCGCATTCCTCTGCGATGTCTGCATGCTTCAACCGTCCTCCTACCCTCAACAAAAAGATGCCATTCTTTTCCTGAAGGAAGTGATTCAACCATTTTATAGAGCCCCTTATTTTCCCATTAGTTTGAATGCACTTGATTTCATCCGCAAAGGAGTTCTGTTGTATGACGTGAACGATTCGAATAAGGGCATTATCTAACTCTTCTACAGTTAAAAATCCATTTGGTTGCAATACTGGATTGTGCAGCCGACTACCAAATTTTACAACATACGAAAAAACTCGAAGCAATTTTGTGTAGGAACTATATTTGTTTATTACTTCCAGCAAGTAATTTGGTTCCGATTTTTGAGAGATCAGCACTGTTTTTCTCTTTTGCAGTGATGCTTCTTCTGAGGAAAGCTGAATTTCGAAAGCAGATGGCCATTTGTCCTCACTTTCTCCTAAGAAATCAGTGGCCCTAAGGTAAATGCAACAACCATACGCCTGCATAGAAGCATCCGCGAAACCGTGGATCTGGTAGGTCTTCTTATTGGCAATTAGAGCGAATCTGGGTACATAAATATTCTTCAGAGAATGCAAATCAACCATAAATTGACGCCACTCGGTATCGATGGTTTGTGGAATGGACGCATCCCAATCTAACCTTTCAATCCATAACTTTTGTAGAATTATCTTAGCCTTGATAATTATGGGGCTAAGCATGCCCATTGGATCGAAGAGTGAAGATGACAGTGAAAGAATAGATCTCTTGGTATACTTGGGGTATGTGCGATTGGGTGTATATGAAAAACTAAACTCGTCGCTATAAGGGTTCCATGCTATCTCTAAAGTACTGACAAGATTGGAATCAGTCATGCTAATTTGCTTACTTTGAGCATTCACTGCTCTTGCAACAACTTCGTTCTGTTTTTGAATCACAGTATCTATATCATCAGCTCCAGTTAACAGATCATCGACGTAAAAGTCTGACTGAAGGACGCGAGAACCCAGTTTGAAAGTGTCCTTGTTTTGTTCGCTCAAATAACGCAGACAGCGAATAGCTAAAAATGGAGCTGACGATGTGCCATAGGTGACTGTTTTCCCTCCACAAGATATACTGAAACCTTCGATGCGCTGGGTGTATCATAACTTGCCGATACATCTTGACGATGTCTGCGGTGAGTGCGTATCTATGCAGGCGAAAGCGTAGTAAAATTATAAATAGTTCGTCCTGTATTGTAGGACCGACCATAAGAATCCCGTTGAGTGAGATTTGCGATGATGTACAACACGATGCATCAAAGACGACCCTAAGTTTTGTTGATGTACTATTTGGCCGAAGAACGCATTGATGTGGCAGATAATAATGTGGATCTTCCAGGTTTGGGTTTTCGACTAGGGACATGTGCCCTAATGACATATATTCCTGTAAAAAAGCTGTATATTTAGCTTTCAACGACGCGTTTTTAGACAATCTACGTTCAAGGGATAAAAATCGTCTGAACGCTATGTCGTACGACGCTCTTAAAGGGAAGCTGGACCATTAGTCGACCACTGGACGTCACTTCGATGTTCTCCTTGAAATGAGCTTCACATTCCTTCTGCTCCTCTGTCCACTGTGACCTGTGACCTACGACTTCTTCTAGCTCCCAGAACCTTTCCACATACCGATCAAAAGAGTCTTCCTTCGAACTTAGACGACATATCTTTTCATTCCTGGTTGTCGACGTCCTATATCTGCCTGAAACGATCCAACCCAAAGATGTTTTTTTGTAGCAAGGGAAGTCCCTGACCAAGTTTAACTTGACCCACTTGGAGTAAGTCAAAGAACGCTTCGGCACCTAGCAACAAATCAATTTTCGACGGTTGATTGAAATACTCATCCGCGAGCTCGAGATTTTTGGGAAGGTTCCAGTCGGAGATGCTTAGCGCTGCTTCCGGTTGATATCCAGTAATCGATGGAGCAATAAGGAATTCCAAGGACACCTCAAAATTGTTATACCTGGATCGGATTGTAGTTTGAGTCTGAAAACTAATATTGGTTTCAGCTTCTCCTATTCCAACGATATCCACACTCTTTCTTGTTTTTTGTAAGAAAAGTGATTTCGCAAATTTCTCATTTATAAAGTTCACCTGCGAACCTGAATCAAGTAAAACCCTGCCTATCTGAAATCCACCAGAAGTATCCTTGACTAACACGAGTGCCGTTGCCAAAATGACCTGAGCGGTAGGAACCTGTTCCCTTTCTGATGCAGCGTTAACTGCTGCTGATGATGGCGCATTCCTGCTTTGAGAGAAATTTTCCAACTCTTGGGGCCTATGCAGGAGGCTGTGGTGTGACTTCTTACAGGTTTTGCACCTATACGATGAAGGATATGTCGCCACACTATGGCCCCTTCCTAGAAAATTTAAACAGAGACCTAACTTCTTCACATTCGAGAAACGTTCCATAGCTGATAGTCTATTAAATGTTGAACAACTGGAAACTGAATGATTTTCGTCCCGACAAAAGGCGCATGACCGTTGACTAACTGCTAATGAAGTATGAGGACGTTGATATAAATATGTAGGCTTTGCTTTGGCAGACGATTTCTGAGTCGACTCCGATCAAAGTTGCTTGCTATCCCGCGCTTCGAGGTACTGGCAGCGTTTACTTAAAACTTTAGCACATTCCGTCCACTCAGGAAGGGCTTCGTAATCCAACTGCTCATCCCATTTTTTTTTGGCAATATGTATGATGATGGCATTGCATATGTTTTCAAATGAACCTAGTGTCTGTAAGGAGTTAAATAGCGCCGAAATATTGTCCACCAGACTCCTTAATGAAACTGCGGAAGCTTTGGGAACTTTGGGTAGTTCGAATAATTTGGAAATATATTCTAAGAATATCAGGCAATCGTTATCGTAACGTTCCTTTAGCGTGGCGATCGCCTTTGCGTAGTTGTCTTCAGTGACCTGGAAAGCCTTAACTGTACTAAGGGCTTGACCACTCAAACATGTCAGCAAGTGATGGAACTTTTCAATCGTAGTCAGACTTGGATCATTGTCCACGAGTGTTTTGAATGAACTAATAAAGTTTTTGTAGTCTGAATATTTCCCACTGAACCTTGGTAGTCGAAGTTTGGGTAGATGGTTGACTGAGTGCGGAACTGCAAAGGTTGTCTCCGCTGCACTCATACATCTGCCTGTTCTCAAAAGCGAAAGTATTTTTGTTTTTGTGGAAACGTGCAAATCTTCTAGTTCCCCTCGACTGGTATCCGTAGGTACCAATCGCTCGATTTGAGTCTGATATGCTAAAACCTGCTTGAAATATAACTCTAAGATCCCTAGGCGGCATTCTAATTCAGTAGCATTGAGCGTTTCTGCTTTCGTATCTACGTAATTCTTTATCCTAGTCATACTTCCTTTCGTACTTGCGTTGTTGCTTCAACTCGTCGATCGCTGAAGCTAGTTGCTGTGTTTCAGTTGAATTACCTGTCATCCTAACTATTCGTACAAATTGTATATGTGAAGCGATAAATAACTAATTGAAGCGAAGCTATCATTCGATTATAAAGGGTGGTTAAGTTTTATGGGCCGATGTTGATTTTGAATAAAACACAAATTATTTAGGAAATTGCTGTCATTTCTTTTTATTATGATAATATTGGTATGGTTCAATTATGTATGGAACAAAATATCGGCCAAATGGCAGCCGCGACCTCGGCGGCACACCTCCATCCGATGGTCCAAATTTTCGATGACGCTGAGGCATAATTGAGGTTCTATGCCGTTAATGTGCCGAATTATCTCATCCTTTAGCTCTTGAATTGTTGCTGGCTTATCGACGTACACCCTTTCTTTCAAATAACCCCAAAGAAAGAAGTCCAACGGTGTCAAATCACATGATCTTGGCGGCCAATTGACATCGTCACCACGTGAGATAACACGGCCATTGAATTTGTCGCGCAAAAGAGCCATTGTTTCGTTAGCTGTGTGGCAAGTGGCACCATCCTGTTGAAACCATATATCCTCCACATCCATATCTTCCAATTCGGGCCATAAAAAGTTCGTTATCATCTCACGATAGCGAACACCATTCACAGTAACTGCCTGACCGGCCTCATTTTGAAAAAAATACGGCCCGATGATGCCGCCAGCCCATAAACCGCACCAAACAGTCACTCTTTGTGGGTGCATTGGTTTTTCGACAATCACTCTTGGATTATCATTCGCCCAAATGCGGCAATTCTGCTTATTGACGAATCCACTGAGGTGAAAATGTGCCTCATCACTGAAGATGATTTTCTTCGAAAATTGATCATCCACTGTTGCCATTTCTTGCCACCATTGTGACCATTGACGACGCTTGAAATGGTCAAGAGGCTTTAGTTCTTGAGTCAATTGCACCTTGTAAACGCGTAAATGCAAGTCTTTATGCATAATGTTTATCAACGACGAGCGTGAGAGGTGCAATTGATGGGCACGACGACGAGTTGAGGTGGACGGCTCTTCAGCCACACTATCGCGAACAGCAGCAATATTTTCTGCAGTACGAGCTGTACGAGCATGCCCTGGTGTTTTCACATCTCCTACAGACCCGGTTTGCACAAATTTTTGCACGATTTTTCCGATTGTACGCACATTTGGACGATTAAATTGACCAAAAGAATCACGAAATGCACAATATGCATTTTGATTTGAACGCCCATTTTCATAATAAGCCTGAATAACTTTAACGCGTTGCTCGATTGTGTATCTTTCTCCAATGAAATGCAGAAAAAAACTTGACGTTTAGGTGTGGTTCACATTCAACATCGGCCCTTAAAATTTAACCACCCTTTATGAACAAAATCCAAGTTGGGTTAAAAAGTACTGGCAGTACTGAACGTCAGCAATTTGGAGCAGTGGCAACACTGGCCCTTTTGTTTATATTTCAAACGACGACGATGATGATGATTATTTCTCCCATGGCGAAATAAATTCTAGCGATAAAATCTAACCGATAAGTTATAATCCAACGTTGATTATTTTAAGTTTTGACTTAATCCCACAAAGGACGTGAATCTCCACAGAAGTTGTTTGTGTTTTTTAGACACTCCATGAACAATCCAAATTGAAAGCTTTCAGTGCATATGATCGATGCAGCACCCTCTACGGCGACAACGACGAAAAAAATTGCGATGAGCGAAAAAGTTCTAAGCAAAAAAACAAAAACAAAAAAATCTATGCAATGAAAGAATTGCGAAAGTAGAGCGAAAACTTGATGGAGCGACAGTTATGTATATAGCCAATATTTTGTATTTGACATTCACGAAACCTTTGAGTGAAATTAGCGAATTGTTACGAAAGGCGAGCGAAACGAAAGTAAAATGATCATTTTCAAAGCTTGTAAGCGATTGAATGCAATTCTAAAGTTGTACACAACGTGGAACGTATTTTTCCATGAAGCTTTTTTGTGGATTCTAACTATGACTTTATACTACTAACACTGATGCCGTAAGAATCGATTTGAGGGCGAAGCTAATTCAAATTTCGAAAGCAGCAATATGTTGATTCAATTTAATATATTGTAATGTTTGAATAATATAACATATGCGAATAATTATTTTAATATATGTGTATGTTACGAATATGTATGAATGCATGCAGGTCGTAATTATATTGCTGCAACTGCTTCCTTGTAGATTCTGTGGATTCTCTGAGTTCCTTGTATTTAGATGATGTAGATTTATTATAGATGAACTGGATATCGTTTTCGAAATTCAGATTTTTTTTTAAGTTTTTAAACTGCTTGAAGAGTTTTAATTTCTTGTTTAACGAATGTAATTGGGGGAAGGTTTTTTACCGAACACTTTGGGCGCCATGAAAGAAACGTACGGAGCGTTTTCCGTTCGCCAACCTAGAACCTCTACGTTGAGCGGTAGGAAGATTCCGGTTGAGAGTTAAGGTACCGGCTTTTGCTATATATCGACAACGTTAGTAACGAAAACCGTCAGCTAGTAACTGTCAGCTGGTAACCGTCGATGCGAGAAAGAAAACGAGCAGAGTTTTACAACAAGATGATTTACAATGAAATGCTTAAAGCTTTTATTTTCTTTTGGCTTAAATACAATCTTTTGTAAACGGTTTATTCAAAATTCAAAAGCTTACAAATTTTGGTGAATTTAATTTACCTAGTTTTGGTGAATTTAATTTACATATTTTTGGTGAATTTAATTTACAAAAATTATAGCAAAGTTGGCGTGAAATTTGAATAGTTGGTGATCTTGCCCCAACAAATGGTCTTGGATGATTGCGGATTGGGAGAGAGCTTCTAATTGCTTCCACACCTTGCGAAATGTGGTCCCTTAATTGTTGGCGCATTGAGGGATCACTTAGCCTGGCGATGTTGAAAATTGGGCATTCTTCTTGTTTTATCGTGGGATCTTTGAACTGCAGCAGTGCGTATTTGGAGAGTAGATATCATAAGATGGTGATCTCATACTATCCCCACATCTGCTCCTCGCCTGTTTTGGACGTCCAGGACAACTCCTAAAGCGGCAGCTGATGGTAAAATGGTTAATTTGATTGACTTTGCGATATTGTGCTCAAGCATGGTGCCACGTACAAAGCGTCGTTCTTATTGTAGTTGCCTAGTCCATGCTTCCCGATAACATGCTTGAGCCCTTCATTGTCGTTGCGTACCTTGGCCTTCAAATCCTCCATCATTCTGACAATGTCTCCATTTGGTGTTTTGTTGAAGGCACTTCGTTGCTTGTAGAAGCTCACTTTCACGTCCTCGGACGACCCATCCGTTGGACTACAACAATGTATAATGGTGACGCGTCGTATTCTAGTTCGAAATTAGGCTTTTGCATTGTTGATATTAGCAGCAATCCAACTCCATATTCTCGCCGACTTCCGGAATAGAATAGTACAGTTTTACGCGTTGGGACGTACACAGGCGGAGTAGTTGGGATGCAGTAAAGTGGGAGGGTTGTGATCCTTCTACTCCGGATCATAACCTCGCCGTAAAGAAAGAAGAAGAAGAAGTGTTACGTGTTGGGGACTGGTACTCGCTCGCTTCTAATCATCTTATCTCACTTACCCTCAAAATGTCTAGTCTATATCGTATGAATTCTTTTTCCAGTTGGAGGAATCTGGCATTGTGAGATCCTTTGCCTCACGAGCAAAGTCAAAATGTGATCATTGCTTATTCGAAACGTAATGTCGGTTTCTGTAGCAGGCAATTTTCGGCAACGCAGGTTACTGGCCCACGTTACCTGCACTTGCAATTTCAGCCTACACGTATAAGGGTTTATACGCATAGTAGTCCGGAGACCACCATTAGGAGGTAAAGCAAGCACTTCATCACGAACTTGATTGTTGCGCTGGCTCACGTCCATTAGTTTCCCGATCAATCGCAATACGGAATGCACAAGAACCGTGTCAGACCGTGTATCAGATGTTAGCGCCGAATTGTTTGACTCGTATAAAATTCGGAAAAATAAATTGAAAAAGTGGCAATGAATGTGTTATTTCTTTAGCCACGTTGAATCAGAAGGCCTCCAGTAATTTCGATATATGTAGAATGACAGTTCAGTCAAGTTAACATTGAAACTACGCTTCGGTTTTTGATTCAAAGAGTTTTTTACTATTAGTAATCTCCATAAAAATAAAAAAAAGTGAATCGATTGCACATAAACACTGTCATTTTCATCTGGTCATAAATTAATCGTGATACGTTAACATTTTGAATTGAACTTGGACTATACCAGTGCCCCATATGCCCTTGAAATATAATGCACGAAGCTCACCGCAATGTCAGACCCAAGTTCTTCTCCCCGCACAATAAGATTAACATCTAAACAAGCAGAACAATTTAGTTCGCCAATGTCATCTGTAAGCAGCAATTTAAAAATGCTCGACAAGCGCCTAGCTAAACAAATTAATGAATGCAATTCTCCATTGAAAAATCTCATTGAAGAAAGCCACAACAAAGTTATGAAAGGCTGAACAGAATTGTCGTCGATTTTAGCACTCTCTTCGACGACGTTAGTAGAACGTTAGCTGTCTTAACAGTTCGTGTGGTGGTACTGGAGCAACCATCAGATTCTGCGGCGTGTAACAAAATGGATAGTGAAATCTCAGTGCTGAAAGAAAAAAATATATCTCATGGATCGCGAAAAATTGCCCAGTGATGTTATTCTTTATGGAGTCCCTAAACGAAGATCTGTGCACTATGTTTAAAGCTCTTTGTAACTCACTCGAACTGTTACCAACGCCAACACCCAAAGATATTTTCCGCACGAAACCTAGAGGGACATCAGTAGACTCTGCGATTGTAATTCAATTACAAATGTCAGCTAACAAAACCTCGCTGCTCAAATCTACAAGACTTGTTTATAAAAGAACAAAGAAGCCGATTTGCTTATGCCACCTTAGTTTACAGTCAGACAAAAAAGTGTTCTTGAAAGAAAGGCTTAAGACTGAACTATAATAGTCGGGAGCAATCGGAAACTAATGTCATAGTTCTACTTCAAGTTTTCTTCAGTACTGTCAATTGCTCAAGTAGCCCATAATAGCCGTATGTGTTCGGAAACAAAGGTTCTCGTACGATCACCGAAATCAAGCATCATCGGCCGCTGTTAGTAGTTAAGGCTGAACTATATTAGAAGAATGGTTTCGTACGACCACTTCCGAAACAGTGCGAATACAAAGGATTTGTTTTATGTGACCATAATAACTTTTTGCTTCGATTCGTTAAGTTTTCGTTCACTTTTGCGCCCGATTATGCTTGATTTCGGTGATCGGACGAGAACCTTTGCTTCCGAACACATACGGCTATTATGAGCTACTTAAGCAATTGACAGTACTGAAGGAAATTTAACGTAGAATTATGACATTAGCTTCCGATTACCTCCGACTATTATATAATAGTTTAGATGGGGGACCGCTTGTCAAATTTGTATACGTACACGAATGGATTCGCTCTTTCGTAAGTGAGCAAAAGTGAACGAAAACTTAACGAATCGAAGCAAAAAGCTATTATGGTCATACAATACAAATCCTTTGTATCCGTACTGTTTCGGAAGTGGTCGTACGAAACCATTCTTCTATTATAGTTCAGCCTTTACTGAAACCAACTGCTCAATTTACCGCACAGCTTTTCAATTAAAACAACAAAACCAGCTGATTTCTGTTTGCATCCGTAATGGCCGTGTGTGTGTCAAACACCAACTGGAAAACTTTTGTAATAGACTGCATTCAACGCTTGGGTTCACTTGCTGCTGCTGGTACACATAATGATGACGTCACGTATATGTAAAAGTAAGCCGCTATCCCAGCCACAAAGGGAAGGGGTTCATGTATGTCATACATGCACAGAGACTCTGTGCCAAATCGAAATTGGACGAGTTCAGAAAGCTGTTTGATGGTTCCAGTGTTGATGTTATATGTGTTTCAGAGACTTGGTTTGATCCGGATGTAAGGGACGAAGTTTATTCACTACACGGATATAAACTTTTTTGCGGTGATAGACATGATCGAATTGGAGGTGGTGTAGCCACTTACATTCGTAAATCGCTAGCGCCGAAACTAATCTGCAACTCAGTAGCAGAGGAAAAACTAAAAGTTTTCTTGGTGTGATGTATAGATCAAAGAAAATATCGATTTAACCCACATTTTTAGTCTTCTTGAAACTAATTCATCTGGTTTCGCTAATACAATTTTGTGGGGTGATTTCAATTGTAACATTTTAAATCATGGTGAATCTAAAAATTTCGTAGATTTAATAAAATCACTTAACTTGAGTCTAGCTAACGCTACAATGCTACAAACTTTGACAATAGTTCTGGCACTCTTCTAGATTTATTTTCGTCTAGTTTTGGTCCATATGTATTTTATAAACAAGTTTCTGCTCCGGCTTTTTCAAAACATGATTTAATTTTCTCAACATTTAACCTATTAGTTCCTCGGGAAGAGTTTATATACTAGTATAGAGATTTTAAAAACCTGAACCCAAAACTCTTGAAGCACGATCTTCAATGAATTTACTGGCAACCAATATACTTCGAATCTAATTCTGATGCTCAAGCTGATTACCTTCAAGGTATAAATATGCATTTATTTAAGAAACATGTTTACAAAGCGTGTAAAATGTGTCGATAATAATTGGTGAAGAGATTGATGAACTGAGGAACAAACGTGATGTCACCTACAACAGGTGGAAACGCTATAAGCTCTCTGAGTTTTATGACACCTTCCACCAGTTGCGAAACCTCAAAGTGAATCAAGCTGAATGGAAATATTATAAAAAACATTTTGATGAAAATCTTGCCTCCAAAACTCTCTGGAAAAATTTTCGTGAGCTCAGTACCGCCCAGAACAGGATTTTAAATTGGTCTCAAACTTTTTGATACTTAAATATATTAAATCAAAATATATGGTCATTAGCAGAATTGAATCAGATGTAAACCATTTTTCTGCTATATGTCTTGAAGATAATCCAATTGAGTATGTTGGCAAGGCTAAAAACCTCGGGATCTGGTTCAATTCTAAGCAAAGTTGGGATGATCATGTTAATACTATAATCGGTTAAATTTAAGGTTCTCTTAGGAATCTGTCGGTATCCTAAAGCTACACATCACTTAAAATTAGACTTATGCTGCTTAGTAAAAGCAAGTACTAAGAGAAGACTTAATATTGCGTTCAATAATATTATTCGATATGTCTATGCCTTAAAACGCTATGATCACGTTTCTGCTTATGCAGAAATAAAAATATTCTTGGATGCTGATTAGACCAGTATCTGAAATTTTGCACTATTAAATGTCTTATAATCTCCATCAATAGTCTAATCGGTCTTTGACTTTAGTTCTCCCGCGGTATTATGATCATTGCACTGTGCATCAATTTTTCTTTTATGCCAATCGCGTTTGGAATGCACTTCTCTTTTGATCACACTCTGTTCAAACATATGGCCTGTAATTAACTAAGTAAATGAATTGATTTAAAATAGTTTAAATATAAAACAAATTCATGTTTTTCAATTGTTTTCCTAATTTTACAAAATTCTGAATTGTGATTACTACTTGTACACATGTAAATTAAATTAAATTATTGCTTCTCTTTCTTTTTCCAAATGGTATCTTCATTTATAACTTAAAGGTTGTATTAGTCTATTGTACATGATGATGAAACTAATTAATAAAAGAGAAATAAAAATAAAAATGCAAGTGCCAGCATTCCATTCAGCTAGGTACATATTCATCATCATCTAAAAATTATTAAACTAAACAGAGCTTTTGTAACTTATTGTCGAAGATATGTAGTCATTAATTAAAATAATACTCTGAAATAAAAACTCAATTGAAATCCTCTTCAACTAATACCGCTTGACGTCAAAGCAAATTTGTAAAATTTGTTGCGAGAAATTTTTTTTTATTGAAAAACTCTTAACTTGTATCGCGCGTTTCGATATTGAAAAACTTTTTCCCTACAAACAATTTGTAGAGAGCAATTTATTAAATTGCAACATAGGTTAATGAAGTTGTAACTTTTGAGTGGCGTACGGATAAATCCGCCTCTGACTGTGGATTGAAGTTTATAAATCAATTTGTGTAGCATACTTCAAATGGGTGCCGTGCCAAGGGTTGAAGCGCGATATGCATTGAATTTTTCATATTTATTCCATCTGCGATACTTTTTCTGCATTCGCACATGCAAATTTGATATATTTGTTGTTGAATTGTTCTTGAATTTCATTTTGTCTGTATAGGAAAACAAAATATTTGCATATGAGTTTTGCGAAAATATTTTTATTTGAAGATTTAGATATTGCAAGTTTCATAGATGTCATAGTTTTATTTAAACTGAATGTGAGACAAATGCATCTGTTGAATGGAGAATGAGGAGAAAATAAAAATTATGGGGTTTTGACACTTTTAAAATTAAATTCTTTCAAAACAGCTTAAAAGTCGATAAGTAATGTTTAAAACTTAATTAAGTTTCAGATTCATGTATTAACATGGGAACTTTCTAAAAATGTTTTATTTGTGAATAAGGGCTAAGTCGTAACAAGCTATCAACAGAGTCCTTATCAGTTTACTTGCGACAGTTCTAGAACGAAGTAATTCGAGTAAGTTTAAAAACAAGAAGGGAGTTGTTTAGTCGATTTTTACAGGCGACGAAACTAGGTTGCTTTACTATGATCCAATTTCCAAAAGGGATTTAATGTGAACCGGAAAGGAGAAACAACTCCACTATTCTTTGTGGAATCCTCCTAGTCGACTTAAAAGACAATAATACAGTCATTAATGCGGCCCATTACTTAGATTTAATGCGGAAACTAAGTCAAAAAATGGCTAATAAACGGCGATGCAAGCTCAGTCGAGGTGTCCGCCTATTGCACAATAATGCCTCAGTTTACACAACTGCGACTTAACAGTAATTGATCATCTCCCTGCAGATTTGATCTGGCCCTGAGCTACTACTTTTATTTGCAAAATTAAAATCAGACCTCAGAAAAAAAGAAAAAAATATAACGCCTGTAATGAAATAAATAAAACTTCCATTTTCCCTACTAATCCATTCGCATAAAAAGCAACAGAATTTAGTATAACCTAACTGTAGTCCAAGTAGTAGGGCAATAACTTTTAAATCGCTACAGATTTTAAAGGAATATGTATTATACTGGATTTTTTCAAGTAATAGTTTCATGTTTTTATAATTTTCTTTCATATTAGCAGCGTGTACTAGACGAACAGAAGGAAGTACATTACCGTTATTGAGTAAAGCTGCTATTAAACTCGTTTTCAAAGAGTCGATAAACAAACGCCACAGAGAAGGATTAAATTCAATTTTCAAAATTTCCGTAACTGAATTTATATCATTACAATACACTGAGCTTGAGAAAAAAAACGATTTCGATAATGGCGTATTTTAGTTTCATGATGTAGCAAATTCCATTCCTTCAAACAAGACCCTAAGAGTTCTGCTTTTTTGACAAATTCAAGTCATTCAGGTCTCCTTGAGTTATCAATTGTGGCTTTACAGGAACTTCTTCAAATTCAGAATCATTATCGTCATCAAATTGGCTTAAAGCGGAGGGTTGTGAATCCTCAATATTAAGGATGCAGATGGAACTGGTACAGGTAAATTGTCACTATGAAGGACTGGTCTTATTGCTGAAGGTAAATTAGCTGATGATATCCGAGTGGCGATGGATAAAGATCTAATAACTTTTGTGACTCTGCTGGTCTTTTCCAAGGCCTTTGACACAGTGGATCATATGCAGCTTCTCTTAAAACTCAAGAGGTTGTTTGGCTTTTCATCATCTGCTACCAAGCTCATCAAAACATATCTTCGTGGAAGAAAATAGTTTGCTGTTAATAATGTGATGTTTGATTTTATTGCAACCTCAGCGGGTGTACCTCTAGGGTCCATATTGGGACCTTTGTTATTCACAATATTTATCAATGATCTTCCGACCATAGTCAAAAATTCATTCCTACACATATACGCAGACGATGTACAGCTATACATAAGTTGCAAATTAGACCTTATTAAGGTTGCAGCTTGTAAACTTAATGAGGATCTACGAAAAGTTCTAGATTGGTCTGAAGATAATTCGTTGAAGCTTAACCCAGCCAAATCTAAATGTCTCGTTATTAGCAGAAATGGCGAGAATGACTGTGATCTTCCTAATATATTCCCCCAAAATGAACCAATTGAATTCGTTGACAAAGCTAAAAATCTTGGGGTATGGTTTAACAAAACGTTAAGTTGGGATGATCATATCTCCACTATTATAGGCAAAATCTATGGTTCTCTTAGGAATCTATCTATGTCGCAGTGCTTCACTTCTTTGCAAACAAGGTTAATGCTAGTAAGGGCTTTGCTAATTCCAATATTTACATACAGATGTGAAATTTTTTGTTGCAGCAGTGCTCTCATTCGACGTAAGCTCAACGTTGCGTTTAACAACATAACTTGCTATGTTTATGGATTGAGACGTTTTAACCATATTTCACAATATGCTAAGAACATATTAGGATGCACTCTTGATAAATATCTCGAGTACTGCACAATCAAGTACCTACAAAAAATTATTGCCAGCAAACAGCCTCCATATTTATTCGAAAAACTTAAACTTTCACGGTCGAGCCAATCTTTAAGTTTAATCCAACCGCGTGTTCACTATCAAAACTCAGAGCGTCAATTTTTCGTTCATGCTATTCATCTTTGGAATGCACTTCCTCTCAGCGTTAGGAGACTTTATGATGCGAATGGTTTTGGGAAAACTCACTTTTGGCACTTGGCAGGGTAAAACAAGCACATTTTAGTTTATTTGCATTTTCACAATTACGGGTACTTTAACTTTTTGTTTCTACATATTGTATACTATAATAATTTTCTACTTATAAATTTTCCATTTTCATTTAGCACTGAATTGTATGAATTTTTGAATATTAGTATTACCTATATATACATTTCTCATTTATAGCTTAAAGATGATGTAAAGTCTATTATAAATGATGTTACTTAATCAATAATAAAATACTAAATACTAAATTAGGGTTAAACTGTGTGTTTTGCCTTTGGATCTATGCTTTTTATTGAAGTAAGACAATACAATGCAATAGTCCATAATTTAGAAGCAAATAGTTTATGTAGGGTATCTCCTAAGATTACAAGGATTTCTCTATTATGTCAGTGACTGTCTTCAATATTTACTAAATATATTAAAATATTTCTGGGTTGTAGTCTGAGGCCCCTTTCTGTCAGTATCGCATAAACGTATGGATTTAGAAAAAAGAAAATCATTATATATATCTTTAAAAAGAAGGACATTTAAGATCAGCAGGCAGTTTTCCCCTCTGAGGTTTACAACTTTGCATATAAATGTTTTTCTCTTTTCTCTAACCATTTTCGAGCAAAACGAGCTAGCTTTTTTTTAAAAACCATGTATATGGATATACTCTTAGTACTCAGTAGTGTCCATAACTTGAAATCTCCGGGATATATTTTGAAGCGCCTTTGCAAGCATTCTAAGATGCCCCCTACACATTCCACCTAGTTTCATCCGTTGGGGTTCTGGGCCCAAGGGCCAATTGCCCTCAGGAACTTAAATGTTGTCAAACAAGTAGCCTAGTCTTGAGTTCAACACAGTTTTCAGTCTCTCAAATGTCATTTTCTCTCAAAGTATAAGTCTAACAACTAATTTGAAAAGTACATTTATCATTTCATTCTCAACAATTCGGATAAATTCTTGAATTAAATCCAATGCTTTCTTACATAAAAGGCAATAATATCATATTTCAAGCATTTTAGTCACCATTGTCTGTAATAGCCCAAAAATTCCTATACGTATATACTCGTACATCTCCTCCTTTGCCTTTTCAGTCTGTGTATCTCTATTCCATCATTTCGAGAATATAATAGTTAAAGTAAAGCACAGCCTATAGCACCTTCGAGTCTATAGCTACACGAAGGCCATTAAAATTAATACTTCATTGTGGTGTCTACTGCATTCAAACGAATCCAACGGGAATTGGATCCATTTGTATCCTTTTGTTGCTCAATAGAAAACACCAGAAAAGGTATGAGGCCCTGTGGCATCAAGATTTGTCCTTTGTTTAAGTAAAGCCATATTGTTTGCCACAAAGTTGGGTTTGGCAATTAAACAGGTTCCTAAGTTTTTTTTCATTAGGTTGTTGCTATCGTTTCACCTGTCTGTCATCGTTATTGGTTGGTGACCTTATTTCTGTGAGATAAATGGCATCATGAGTTTGTTGATAGTTGACACGCGAAGGTTTAGTGGATGCTATGGAAAGTTCAAGGCGTAATGATAATTGGACCCAATTCTGGGCAATTAGGAATAATTCCTGCCACTTAATTAATTGATACTGACATAAATACATTCTTTTCAATACTGTTTAGTATGTTACACACTTTCTTTTTACATTTAAATTGCACCGAGATTGGTTTGTGCTGTACATGAGGGCTAGGGAAATATTGCGACGTAACAGAGTTCTTTTTAGTAGTTTTTAGCTTCAAAATTTCTTTTAAATGGGTGAATTAGAGTGAGCATTTAACGGTTTTGCTATGACTTCGAATAAATTTGTATGCATGCCCAGAATATTTGTATGAGTTGTATTTACTAGAAAAAAGGTTTTTAGTTTTGAGTTGAATAATAGATATTCAAATTCACATTATGGACTTACTTTGATCCCACATACAATTTGACACATTTGCAACCAATCGAAAAGGAGAGTGAATAATTTTGTATTGCGGTTGGTCTCAGAACTGTTACGAATGGAGCAGGTGAAATGTTAGAGGGTATCATGGAATGTTTGTATGCAAAGGCGTTTAAAAATGTATCGCGGAGGTGGTTAGTTATTGCCTGGTATGCACATACATTGCTCGAAAATGATTACAGATAGGAGAAGAGCACTTATGATTGAAGATGTAAAGCTTAGAGAGGAAAGTCGCGTGACCTTTAATGTTAAATACACTTGATTTTAAGGATATAAACAAAAAACCTTTTTTTTTGTAAAAAATGAGTGCTTTTGAAATGTATGTACATATGTAGAACATAGAAAAATAATTATCATTATTTTTATTCCTTGTATTTATAAGTTAACAATTGCTTAAGACTAAAGATATGTCAATTACTCGATCGTGACAAGAATCGATAATTTGGCATCTGCGTCTCGTGATATACAAGTTTTACGTTAAGAGTGTCTCTTTTAGTTTGACAATTTATTCAGCACACATAAACATCCAGGTAAGTTTTAACTGAAAATATCATATTTAGATATTCAAATTTAATATTTTTCCAATTTCTCTTGCTCTTCTAATGATTGTTTAAGATTAAAAAGAAAAACAACATATCAAAAGGATAGTCTGATAGTCAGGCAGGCATTCTCTTAAAGACCTTTTCACGACTTCAATGGAAATCAAAGCTCGAATGCAGGAAAATTACGATGTAAACATATCGTCCAGGACTATTAGATCTCGGCTACTGGAAAACAATCTTTGGTTATGCCAGAATCTTAAGAAGCCGAAGATTGATCAATTTAATCGAAGGAAATGTACGGATTTCACTAAAAGCTAAGCAAACAAAAGTCAGTTTTTTGAAATTCTGTCAATTGGGGTGATGAATCCGAATTTAATCTGCCTGGACCTGGAGGTAGAACCTACGTACGGTGCCCACCCAACTAAACGTTGGACCCAAAGAACACCAGAAAGACTTTTCACTTTGTTGTAGAATAAAAAAATATCACTGGATGAGCCAATATGTAGTAGATGCTCCACACAGGTTCTTGATTAATGTAGAAATCCTTGTGATTTTGAGAGATAGCTTACATGAACTACTTGCTTCTAAATTATGGACTATTAAATTGTTAAGATGTCCAAAATAGTCCAGTTTTCGAAATTTGTCTCCATACAAAAGTTTATTAGTTTTCTATAGCGTTTTCATATACGAGTACTTATTTCAAATATCTTTTCCTATTTATCAGAAAACCAAAGTTATTCAAAGCTATGAAACGACCCCTACAACTATGTCTGTTGCCGTTTATATTCCAGACCTATACGACCTATACATTCGACACTTCACACACTTAGAGCTGAGCTCTACGGCCTACAGATATGTAGGTTAGCTGCGAGTAACAAATAAGCAGTCGCCGACCAGGAGTGGCAATATGTGTTTCTGAATTCACCGCACAGTTGTAGAATAGCAAGAAAAGAGTATAAGTGCCCCAATACCAGCGGAACTACTAGCGAAAGTTGCGTCCCATGGGACGATCCACTTAACCTTCCCACCATACACGTATCATAAAACTTTTACAAACCGTTACCGTTATCTCAAATACGGGTAAATAATGATCGTTTCGGGCTTACTCGATTTGTTATCCTCATTTGGATTTAACTTACGTGGGGGGTCTTACAACTTACGTGTTAATCATTAAATTTGTATTTGTATTCATTAGTCCGTTTTGTGTTAGTGATGTGTGTCTTGTTTGTTTCTAACCACTAAAACCAGCACTAAATGATGAGCCTGTGGATGCATTGTTTATGCTGCTCGTGGAAGCTGCTTGTAATAAACACTCTACCACACATATCTGAAAAGTGCTTAAAAAAAATAATAAAGTAGCTTCGTAGAATAGAAAGCCAATGACAACAGACAAAGCAAAGACAACATGTAGTAGAATAACGTAAGTTGAATCCCACCTCCTGGTGAAATACCTAACGGTGTGTTAACAAAAACTGGAGTCCTTTTCAACAGTCTTTGATGTTGTAGATTAAAACCTTTCACTTAACCATCGATTTTTCGTCAAAAACTTATGTGAAGTGTAAACAAATTAATGAAATACGAAAAATTATATTCATATTAAAATTATAATACAAAAAAACTATAAAATTGGTGGTTTCTTATTTTGATCGCTGGACAATTATCGTTCGGCTAAAAGAAAAATTGCTAAAATCTGTGCATTTCTTGACAGCCAAATCATAATGATTGTAACAAGACAGTTTAAAAATTGTTATAACTCCATAGCGGTAAGAGATTTTACAAATATTTAATATATTGTAACATCGTCTAAAAGTATGCAACAATAATGTAGAATAATAACTACGCTCCTACAGCCCATTCCAAACTGTACTTTCATTCGAGGTTCGCAATAGCTGACAACGCCACGGATAAAGAGAGAATTATAACTGGAAGAAATAATTGTCATCTTGGAATTATTTCCAGTGGTCGAAGAATTTGCTAGAAGTTTCTGGCTATCTGAAACTTCTGCTATATAAGGACAGATGGCGATCAATAGGAAGGACAGTGATTTTTAAACTGTGGCGAAGAGATTAGAAAAGTGATAATAGGCGAAGTTGTAATTTTGTGATAAATTGAAAGTTGAGAGTTAACAAGAAGGAGTAATTAGTTTGGATTTGTGAATTAAGTAATAGAAAGGAGATAAAGTGATTTGAGAGGAAAGAGACATTGTAAGAAAAGAATTGCGAAGGATAGTACAGTGTGAACCTGAATTGTTCTATAGACTAGAAAATAAAGAAATAAATTTCACAGAATATTGTTTTATCTACTCGAGCCGTAGCTCGCATATTACATTGGTGTCAGAAGTGGGATAAAACTTATTCTGTGAATAACTATTTCCGTGGTGTGAAATTGCACAAGCAAAAAAAAAAAAAAACCATTTCTGTGTTGAGTTAATTAGTTGCGCAAAATGGGTCGCAAATTGGGAAAACTAACTATAACTCAACTAAAGGCAGAACTCAGTAAGCGGAACCTCGACACAACTGGGGGAAAAGATGCCCTACTGATTCGTCTGGAAGAAGCAGTAACGCAGGAAGGTGAAAATCCGCACGACGTAGAGTTTGACGTGGAAGAGGAACCAGCAAGTACAGCAGCCGACCCGGGTATAACAAGTCTGCTCCTGCAACTTAAGTTAGTCATGGACGAACAAAAGAAAGCAATAGAAGATCAAAGAAATTCTCTAGAACTTAAGCTGGACGAACAAAAGAAAGCAATGGACGAACAAAAGAAAGCAATGGACGAACAAAAGAATTCTCTAGATGCTCTGGAAAGTAAACTTGATGAGCAAAACAAGAACTTGGAATCCAAATTCGAAGTGATCGAAGAGAAAATCGAGAAGGTAGAGACGCAACTCGAAAAAGTCGAAACTAGATTCGATGAAAACTTTGAGAAGCATGAAACTCAGTTCGGAAAAATAGAGACTCAGTTCGAAAAAGTAGAAAAACAAGTCGAAAATCTTACTAAGGAACTCAGCAACGTGAAGAGACAGAAAGCACGGGAATATTCCACCGACGGTCTGAGAAGAAAGGAGATGCAGCCTCCTATCTTCGATGGTCAAACATCATGGCCAATTTATAAAAGGCAATTCGAAGCGGCCGCAATGACCAATAGCTGGGACGATGAAGAGAAGTCCATTGCACTCACACTTGCACTGAGGGGTCCAGCTGCGGAGCTCTTGCAGACCATCCCGGAAGATAAACAGCAGAACTACGACTCTCTGGTTCAGGCTATCGAGATGCGGTTTGGGGATGAACACATGCAGCAGGTGTACAGGGTTCAGCTGCGTAGTCGAGTCCAGAAAAGGGGGGAAACGCTCCAACAGTTGCAAGCGGATATAGAGCGACTAGCCCATCTTTCATACCCTAAAGCCGGTGAGGAGCTTATCAACGAAATGGCGGTGGAAGCTTTTATTCAGGCCATAGAGGACAGACAACTGCAAATGGCTGTAAGGATGGCTGAAAAGCGAACACTCCCCGAGGCATTGGCATTCGCTTTGTCAATGAAGGCTGCGGACCAAGCATACCAGGGAATACACCGTGTCAGGGAAATGTCCGTCGTGGAATGCTCATGCCAGAGAACAGCCGTCATGGATGAAGACAGAGCTCGCGGAAGTCAAATCCGTTGCTGGAATTGCAACCAAACCGGACACCTACAACGGCAGTGCAGAATTGCACCTAGACGAGGAAATTGTCCACATTGCGGAAGTAGGAGAAGCAGAGAGGAAGCATCTGGAGGTGATAACATCCATCCTGTCAGTCAGACTTCCCAAAACCAGCAGTCGGGAAATGCGTAAGGACCAACTTCGCGGGGCAGAAGTTGGTTACTGGAATCGAGGCCCCCAGGACCACCATTCAAGTTTCGCAAACCAAACGGGATAACAAGAGCCTGACAGTGGAGGCACTAATCAACAAGAAGAAGTGCGTAGCCACCATCGACACAGGTGCCACTGCCTCCATTGTAAGAAGAGATATCGTCAAAAGCTCCTGGCTGCACAACACCAACAGCTACTGCCTGAAGACTGCAATAGGGGAAATGGCGAAGGTATTTGGAGAAGTTCGTCTTACGCTTACTCTGGCAGGACTGACGTTCTCCCATGCGTTTCTGGTGGCAGACATATGCGACGAGTGCATCATCGGAATAGACTTCATGAAAGCAAATGAAGTAATCTTGGACATCGGGATGCAAGTACTGAGGTATCGAAATGTGGAGATTCCGATGGTGTACGGAAACGAGAATGCCGTAACTCTCAGGACAGTCATCAGCAAAGACGAAGTTTTGCCGCCGTCTTCAGAGACAATCATTTGGACGAAGCTGGAAGGTGATCTTGGGAGCCACCGATTCTACATAGTAGAACCAGACCCGGAGAAGAATTCTCAAGACTACATCGTGGGAAAGACGTTAGTCGAACCAAAGAACACCATGGTTCCAGTGAGAGTTTTGAACGCAAGACCACACACTGTCAAACTAAGGCGAGGGGAGGTGACTGGAAAATGCACGCCGATTACCGCCGTCGCAACAATATCTGAACGTGGTCCTCCAAAACCTCTCCCATCACCTTGGACAGCGGAAACGAGAGAGACGATTCTCCAGTCCAGTGAGCTGAATCAGGAGCAGCGAACTATGGCAGAGAATCTTATCAATGAGTACGCTGATGTATTTGCCTCACAGGACGGAGAATACGGCCGAACACACCTGGTACAACATCGAATAGACACTGGTGATACTAGACCAATTCGTCAGCCTGCTAGGCGCCTTCCATTGGCAAAGCAGACAGAAGTTGCAGAGATGGTGTCGGCAATGGAGAAAGAAGGTCTGATTGAAAGTTCCAAAAGTCCGTGGGCATCACCGGTTGTACTGGTTAAGAAGAAAGATGGCAGCACGCGGTTCTGCGTGGACTATCGGCAGCTCAATTACGTCACCAAGAAAGACAGCTACCCTCTGCCACGGATTGACGACACGCTAGACACACTATCAGGAGCCCGATGGTTTTCCACTCTCGACTTGAAGAGTGGCTACTGGCAGGTACAGATCCATCCAGAAGACCGGGAGAAAACCGCCTTCACCGCAGGAAATGGGCTATGGCAATTCACGGTAATGCCATTCGGGCTGTGCAATGCTCCGGCGACTTTCGAGCGATTGATGGAATGTGTCCTGCAAGGGTTAACATGGAAAACCTGTTTGGTATACTTGGATGATGTCATCGTCGTAGGAAAATCGTTTGCGCAACACCGAGACAATCTAAGGGATGTGTTTCAAAGGCTTCGAAGTGCCCACCTGAAGCTCAACCCCAAGAAGTGCGCCCTGTTTAGAGCGGAAGTCAAGTACTTGGGGCACATAATTTCAGCGAAAGGAGTGAGAACCGATCCAGAGAAGGTCGAAGCGGTGAAAAACTGGCCAGTCCCCAAGGATAAACACCAACTAAGGAGCTTCCTGGGCCTAGCCACCTACTACAGACGGTTCGTGAAGGATTTTGCCGGGATCGCAAAGAACCTGCACCAGTTGACGGAAAAGGGAAAACAATTCAAATGGACAATTGAGTGCGAGAAGAGCTTCAAGGCACTTAAACAACGGCTATGCGATGCCCCGGTACTGGCTTACCCCACTCCCGGGGAAACGTTCATTGTGGATGCAGATGCTAGTAATGTTGGGGTAGGAGCCGTACTCTCCCAGGTGCATGACGGCCAAGAGAAGGTGGTTGCGTACTTCAGCAAGGTGCTCTCTAAGCCAGAAAGGAACTACTGCGTGACAAGGAGAGAACTTCTAGCTTTGATCTTGGCTACGAAGCATTTTCACAAATACCTCTACGGGAGGAAGTTCGTTCTTCGCACAGACCATGCAGCCTTAAAATGGCTATTACAGTTCAAGAGTCCTGAGGGTCAGGTCGCAAGATGGATCGAAAGGCTGCAAATCTACGACTACGAAATACAGCATCGTAAAGGAAAACTCCACTCTAATGCGGATGCACTGTCCCGGAGACCATGCAGAACGGATTGTAAACATTGTGCGCGTCAGGAAGAACGGGAGCTGGTTTCCATCCAAAGAATGAGAGCCGAACCTATCGCCGGCTGGAGCGTAGATGAGATCCGGAACGCTCAGAAGGAAGACCCGGATATCGAGCCGATTCTGGCCTGGAAGGAGAACATGGAGAAACCGGATCATCAGGATATCTCTCACAGAAGCCCGACCTTAAAGGCATATTTTGCGCAGTGGGACTCCCTCCATGTCCAAGAAGGTGTTCTGAGAAGAAAATGGGAATCCTCCGACGGAAAGTCGTTTGTAATGCAGCTTGTAGTACCGCGGACGAGGGTCAAGGAGGTGTTACAGGAAATGCATGGCGGGGCGTCCGGAGGCCACTTGGGAGTGAATAAGACGCTAGAAAAGGTACGAGAACGTTTTTATTGGTTAAAAGCGAAGGAAGATATCGAAGACTGGTGCAGAGAATGCGACGTGTGTGCAGCTAGTAAGGGTCCGAGAACCAAAACTCGAGGTAAAATGCACCAATACAACGTGGGAGCACCTTTCGAACGAATCGCCATTGACATCGCAGGGCCCTTTCCGGAAACCGACAATGGTAATCGGTATATACTCGTAGTGATGGACTACTTCAGTAAGTGGCCGGAAGCGTTTCCGATCCCTAACCAGGAAGCCAGAACCGTGGCGGAGCAGATCGTCTACAATTGGGTTAGCAGATTCGGTGTGCCCTTGGAATTGCATTCTGACCAAGGGAGGAACTTCGAGTCAAGAATCTTCCAAGAGATGTGTCAACTACTCGGAATCAAAAAGACAAGGACAACCCCGCTTCATCCACAGTCGGACGGTATGGTGGAGCGTTTCAATAGGACTTTGGACGAACATCTCTCGAAGGTCGTAGGTGACTACCAACGGGATTGGGACCGGCAGATTCCCTTGTTTTTGATGGCCTATAGAAGTGCCGTGCATAGCACTACTCGACATACGCCGTTCGAAATCTTATTTGGTGGAATAGCTCGTTTACCCAGTGAGGTGAAATTTGGATCTCCTACCAATGAGCCCAGAAATGAAGAAGAGTACGTGGCGGACCTTAGGGAAAGGCTTAGGGACATACACCAAAGGACCAGAAGCCAGATTAAGATAACGAGCGACCGCATGAAGACCAGGTATGATGCCAAGGCAACAACGTCAGGATTCCAGGAAGGAGATCTAGTGTGGCTGTATAATCCCCATCGCCAAAAGGGGAAATCACCTAAATTGCAGCGGAACTGGGAGGGTCCATACAGAATAGTAACCCGCATCAACGATGTTGTCTACCGCATCCAGCGAGGACCAAGGGCCAAAATGAAAGTGGTTCATGTGGACCGACTGAGTCGATACAATGGTCGAAGTGAGGACGCACTTGTTCGGGACGAACAAGTCTAAGAGGGGGGCAGTGTAACATCGTCTAAAAGTATGCAACAATAATGTAGAATAATAACTACGCTCCTACAGCCCATTCCAAACTGTACTTTCATTCGAGGTTCGCAATAGCTGACAACGCCACGGATAAAGAGAGAATTATAACTGGAAGAAATAATTGTCATCTTGGTATTATTTCCAGTGGTCGAAGAATTTGCTAGAAGTTTCTGGCTATCTGAAACTTCTGCTATATAAGGACAGATGGCGATCAATAGGAAGGACAGTGATTTTTAAACTGTGGCGAAGAGAAAAGTGATAATAGGCGAAGTTGTAATTTTGTGATAAATTGAAAGTTGAGAGTTAACAAGAAGGAGTAATTAGTTTGGATTTGTGAATTAAGTAATAGAAAGGAGATAAAGTGATTTGAGAGGAAAGAGACATTGTAAGAAAAGAATTGCGAAGGATAGTACAGTGTGAACCTGAATTGTTCTATAGACTAGAAAATAAAGAAATAAATTTCACAGAATATTGTTTTATCTACTCGAGCCGTAGCTCGCATATTACAATATGATTTTTTTGGTTGCCAAATTTGCCACCCCATATCTTTTATTCCCCGGTATTGATTTTTTCGCTTGCATTATTAAAAAAGATGTTCAGTATAACGAGCTCTAATAAACGACATATGTTCTCGTATTTTGGGCCCAAAATTGCTCACTCTTCTATCCACGTAAGTACTACCTGCCTAGAACGTTATGTCCTGCAGCTTCGCAATAGTTTTGGATTTTCAGTTGAGTTGATTCCACGGAAAATTTAACATATTTTGTACCCGAATCCAAATAATAGAAAATTTCATCCTGAAAATGATTCTGTCTGCCTAAAATGATGCATTCTGCATTAATGTCCTCTACTACCACAATTTGCTATACTGGGAGTTTTGAGTTTTCCGCTGAATTGCACATAACTCTCTATTCTTCCTTGTAAACTACTAAAACTAGAGTATCTTCCTTTAAATCACTCCAACATGACGGTAGCACTTTAAACAGATTATAAAGAAATTAAGTTAAACTAGCAACTCCACCTCGTTCAACTTCAACCATCCAATCAAACTGGTTTATCCCTTCGAAACAGAGAAAAGCAACAAAGAATAATCAGTAAATTTAATTAAATGATTTAAATGATTAAGCATCTGGAACGTGAAGTGAAGGTCTCTTTATCCATTTTCTGTAGTTCACAAGAAATCTCACTCCCTCCTATACAAAGTGTGCACTACAAGAAAATACAGATAGTGCTTAATCCTTTCACATCTCCATTGGATCGTGATTGAGCTTAAACAGAAGGAGGTAAAATTCTCTACCATGCTCATTGATTTTTTTTCTCCCTCAAGGCGGTATGATTAAATCGGAAGTTCAACTTGAAAGGATTATCTCTGTTCATTCGTCGTGTGATAAATTTATAAACTTTATCTTACTTGCGTTACTGTCGACCGATTAGTTTCTTGTTGTAACATCAAATGGTGATTTAATTTGTGCCTATGTACACTTTGGTTGGTGTGCTTGATATTTATTATTTATTATTTATTATTTATTATTTATTATTTATTATTTATTATTTATTATTTATTATTTATTATTTATTATTTATTATTTATTATTTATTATTTATTATTTATTATTTATTATTTATTATTTATTATTTATTATTTATTATTTATTATTTATTATTTATTATTTATTATTTATTATTTATTATTTATTATTTATTATTTATTATTTATTATTTATTATTTATTATTTATTATTTATTATTTATTATTTATTATTTATTATTTATTATTTATTATTTATTATTTATTATTTATTATTTATTATTTATTATTTATTATTTATTATTTATTATTTATTATTTATTATTTATTATTTATTATTTATTATTTATTATTTATTATTTATTATTTATTATTTATTATTTATTATTTATTATTTATTATTTATTATTTATTATTTATTATTTATTATTTATTATTTATTATTTATTATTTATTATTTATTTTTTATTATTTATTATTTATTATTCATTATTTATTATTTATTATTTATTATTCATTATTTATTATTTATTATTCATTATTTATTATTTATTATTTAGTATTTATTTATTTATTTATTAAATTATGTGTAATGTCTTATTTATTATATTATTATTATGCATATATATATGTATATATACTCATATATTTCTTTATACTCTAATTTCTTAACTTTCTGTAAAGCTAATTGAATAGAATATTGTCCACATCGCTCCCCCATCTCTCTCTCCACTGATTAAATGAAGGTCTTTAGTTGTAGCTTTCCTTCAGAATACTCGTTCTTTTTATATTATCTGTGATTTTGTTAATAGCTATAATACATTTTTTCACCTGTAAGGTAGGTATACCATATCTCTGTAAATTGTGCAATAGTTTCAATAAAGAATAACTATGTAATTCCCTGCTACAATAAAGATATAAATATATAATGTGTGAAAAACAGTTAGGCATAACTCTTTCTTTTTCTTCAATTCAAAAATGTTAACACTGATCATGTCGACCAGAACGCACTATCTAGGATGTCTGCCGATGCCGCCAACATATACCTTGTTATACTAAAAATCTAAAAAAAAAGACAGAAAGGACCTATTTTTGCAATTGTAATTAGGAAACCTCCTGTGTTATGTCCCACGTGGTTCTGGCGGATGTGACGTGTTTGCATACCGATTTGGCACTTTTTCCCCTTCTGAAAGTCATTCTTGCTGTTGACCACAATATCCACCTTTGTAGTCAATATGGACCTTTATGGCTGCGGTATCTATGACATTGTAGAATTCATGCATGGACTATTGACAGCAGTCTGCATTGGTCGAATACTTCTCTCTCAGAATTTTACAGCATTCGTTTTACAACTCTCAAACAGAGTACTGCTTTCGACTGTCTAAGCTGTCCGGATACATCTAAGGTATAAGTAAGTAAGTAAGACATACTTTGTTGCAACATTGGCCACCTAAAATTTCAAGCCAAGTTGGTTTTAAATTTGAAAAGCATTTTTTGGTTCATAATCTATGCCACGTAATCTACGTCACTAATGAAAACATTTTTGTTTTCCATGTTGGACCTGAATTAGAAATAATTAATTCTTTGTTAGCTACCTATTAAGCCTCCGGACACAAATGTTATTTGAAATTGGTTAAGAAATAATCCTCCATGTTGGTTTCTTTGTGGTTCCAGATTGTTTCTGTAGTATCTCCATTTTACTCTACAAATTGAAGATGATGAATTTTGAAGATGATGAATTTTGTATACCTTCAAATTGCAAATTACCGCAGGCATTTGAAACCACCTTGAATTTTTATATTACACATTTCCATAATATCTTGAAAATACTCTGCTAGTAAGTTAAAACATCGTGTTATCACTACCTGTAGAGCTTTCTCGAAAAGTTTATGCCGCCCTGAAGAGCACGTCGTCTTGGATTTTTTTATCGGTTCAGATTTGTTTTCTAATGTTACTTATTATATGAGTAATTAAAATGTTCGTACCTGTACGACTTGTGATTTGAATCAAGCATTTCAAGAAATAATAAAGCACATTCTCCAAACGTGTCGGCCTCCATGTAGTGTCGGCCATATTGGATTTTTTTCGGGTTCAGATTTTTCTGTGCCGTTTTTTACTAGTTCCCCAAATATGTGAAATTCTCAATTCTCAAATTCTAAAAAATATAAATCGGTTAATAATTTTTTTTTTCTTTAAAATATGTTGGACAATTTGTTGTCGATATGTTTGATTTGGCTTCCTCACATTTTTCTTTCATTTCCCAGATGTTCAGTTAGAGTTAGTAGTAGCTTGTTGATAGTGGGCAAGATTTTGTCCAGTAGTTTGTTTGCAGCTAATATCCATAACACTTCTCTTTGAGAAGTTCGCCTAGAAGCCATTATTTCGTTTAATAGCATTCCAGCAAATCTGGCATTACTGCATTATTACATACTTGGATAGCTTAGATATGAGTAGATACCGATACAAAATTTTGGTCTAATTTACTAATTCCCATCACCCGTAATTATCGCTGATCCTGCTCTATTAGTCAGCACCAATTATCATACCTACAACTTGACGACATCGAGAATTGCATACATCCTGTATGTATGTATCTCCAATAGAATTCTCCAGCCTCCACTGAATATTTCATTCAACTTTATTCAAGCAATCCTCATCTGTTAACATTTCATAAATTCTATCTACAACTAAAGAGCATGTCTTGCATACGAATACAACAACGAATTCATCAATTCAGGTCACTGGCATTAATCTCTCTCAGTGGCACTCATCACATAAACCATGACTGACCGCCACCACTTTTCTCTGTCCCAACAGCAGATATATCGTCTGCAATTTTAGCCCAAAGGCATTAGATACAATCATCTTTTGCGTATCTTTGCATCAGAGTGATGTTTGTTCCTAACCATAGCTACAGTGGAATAATTGATTACTGAAGAAAACGAAGTCCTTTTTGTGGATGCAAATATGTGTTAACTTGGTATGCCGTCATCTCTCAATTGCCCCAGGATCCTTATTGCCCAAGTGTGTCCTTAGAATAACATGTGAAAATTATGATATGAGAAAATCAACACAACAGCAACATAAATATTTGTGCTTGAGGAGAATTTTTGAGTAAAACATGCTGGCTTGCACAACCTTTCACACATCCTCTCATGTCGTCCTCTCTGCCGATCCTTGTGATTTGAACATCAGTCATTTTATAACGAGACAACTATTTTCGAGCAAATTTAAACCTAAAGTATTTTAAGAGGATTTTGTGGACTTTCTTACTTTTACAAGAGTAACAAAAAAACAAGGATACTGTAACTACTAGCAAAAAGCCATTACAAAATTCAACTAATTGCACTCTTACTGTGTCTTGTGAAAGCACACTTTCGGGTACGGATCATTATTATGTCTCGGAGAAGGATCTATATTTTCTGTATTTGCTCAATGAATCAGCATATTGCATGAACATATATGGTAATTTGAGAAGGAGACTTTTGAGTCCTTGGATATGAATGATAAATTGCATAAATTATTTTGACAACATTTTACGGGTTACTGAAGAAATGATTTATGATAGAGCCACCTGCTCCACACTTTTAGAAGTAGAACTGTAAAGTTTTAAAAATGACTTAGGAGTATACCTACATATATGCACTATTTATAATGCTATTGAATTGTAATTGCGTGCGCATGTTTTGTTCCTGATTTCCGTGGGAGTGAAAAGGGGAACACCGGTGGAATTGGCAATTGGTAGGTGACATGTTTTCGAACCATATCCAGCCGAAATCTATCTTGAGGAATTTCAATCTATTTGAAAAATGTGGGATAGTGGGTTTCGTTGATGCCGTCCTTAATATAATGAACCCCACCCTCAAATGAACCTCAAAAACTGAATTTTATATTCTCTTTAAACTTCCATTTGTATACTGAAATGTATAAAATTAAAGAGACATGTTCGTAGAATTTCAATCAATTACCAAAAATTGCCATTTTATAATCGTCGTCAGCCCAATTCTATACACAATTATGACCTGAAAAATTTATATTTTTCGAGTTAAGACTCAGCGGGGCTAACATGAATACCTTGGTTTGACAGGCTAGCTCGGCTTATGAAAAACCTTAAATGTAAATCCAATTCGAAAAATGAATATCAGCTTCTGACCCAAAAAATATCGCATAATCTCGATTTTACAATTCATCGACACTTCGTCAAACTATAGATTAGATTTTGTTAAATCGGTCAAGAGCCTAGGTGACGTTTAATTAAACCCTCATCGCAATACGAATTTTTCACCTTTTCGGGAGTTGCTTCCCACAAACACTTGGTTAGTACATACTGCGTCAGAGCCTTATCTTAAAAAGATTTTGGTATTTTAGAACTTCATTATTACGACAATCATTTAATTCCTTGCCGTCAACATGGATGCCTCAGACTATCTACAATACATTAGCATAACACGTTAAAATCGATCGCAGGAAAATAGTATTCAGTTTCATCTCGCGGTCTCCCACTTTTTATGAAACGAAATCTTCCAAATGAAAACCATTCTAAACATCAAGGTAAAAGTCGAGCCCATGCGTAAGGGCAAGAGATCGATACCTAAGTGTAAGCGATGCCAAGGCTTTAACCATACGCAGGCATACTGCCAGAAAGAACCACGGTGCTTAAAATGTGCCGGTACACATCTCTCGGAAGAATGATGTGTACCAGACCAAGCAGGTCCCAGCGGTCTGCGCGAATTGCATGGGAAACCACCCAGCGAACTATCGAGGTTGCGAAATCGCCAAAGAACTTCAAAAAGGACCGATACTCTAAAAAAAACCGCTACACCCGGAACCAAACTTAAAAGATCCTAAAATCGATAAGCCTAAGACCGTTAAGCCAGTCAAAAGGACGAGACCGATAAAGGAAAATATAAAAATTGCACAAGAGAACGTCGCTGGTCCAAGTCCAACGGAAAAACTGCCACTGGCTGGAAGTACGAAATCGTACGCGCAAGTCGCATCAAGGTCAGCCACAACAGATCCGGTCTGCCAAATACTAACTGTGATATTGGAAAAACTTGAGGAGCAAACCAAGGTTAATCAAGTTATTTTCGACAAATTGAGCAAGCTCGAGTTCAAGCCTCGCAAGACAAACAACAAAACATGAATATGAAACAGGTGCTAAAGATACTAACGTGGAATGCAAACGGCATTCTGGCAAAAATGGACGAATTAGAAATCTTTTTACGGAAAAACAATATTGATATATGCTTGATATCAGAAACCCACCTAAAAAAAGGACCTGGACCCAGAATAAAAGGCTACAGTGATTATCCCCGCATCATCCTTCGGAAAATGCGAGAGGCGGTTCCTCTATGTACATTAAAGAATACATTAAGCACTCCGAAAACATAAAAGTAGAACTGGATTCTATGCAAATAAGCTCAGTTTCCGTAAAAATAAATCATTTAGACTACCAGATCGGATCGTGTTACTTCCCTCCGGGATATAGGTTGGTGGACGACGACCTCGTTCGCCTCTTTGACTCACTCGGGCCTAATTTTATAATCGGTGGTGACTTTAACGCGAAACACACTTTCTGGGGTTCAAGATGTAATTCAACGAAAGGCATATTATTGTACAAAGCCAGTATGAAACGTGGTTTGGAATTTTTTTTGACGGGAAAGCCTACGTATTGGCCAACTGACAATAATAAAATCCCTGACCTCGTCGACTTCTTTATCGCAAAAGCGCTAACTAAAAATCTAACGGAAGTAGAAGAATGTTATGATTTATGCTCAGACCATTCAGCAGTCACTCTGAAAATCGGTGGAAGTCTAGTAAAAAAAGAAGGACCGCCTAAGTTAACTAGTAACAAAACAAACTGGGACGTTTTCAGAAAAGACTGCAAGGCAAATATTGCTCTAATGTGCCGCTAAAGACACCACTTGAAATAGAAGACAAAATTGACAAGCTCGTGGAAGCCATTCAGTGCGCAGCATGGAAAAATACTCCTTTTTGGAAAAACGGCAACACGGAACAGCAAAGTCAAATACCAGCCTGATATCGAAGACCTCATACGAGAAAAGAGAAGAGCGCGCAAGAGATGGCAACAATCCCGCGCGCCACCGCATACAACTTATCTTAACCACCTTTGCAACAAGCTAAAAAATGTGCTGCAGGACTTAAGAAATCGCGAGACTTCTACTTACCTCGAGAGCTTGACCGCTGATAAATGTTCAAACTACTCTCTATGGAAAGCCTTGAAGTGCATAAGGAAACCCATAATGCACTCGCCACCAATAAGGAAAGCTAACGGCGAATGGGCAAAAGGAGACAAAGAGAAAGCGGAATTATTTGCCGAACATTTAGAGGAAACGTTCAAGCCATTCGATGGACAACCATTGATCGAAGATCCGAATGCAAATACGGCACGCGACAACTTTAAATTAAAAACTGTATCCCTGTCCGAACTTCGAATGACAATAAGAAAACTGAAAAATAGCAAGGCTCTAGGATATGATTTAATCACTGGCGAAGTTTTGAAGGAGCTACCGAAAAAAGCGTTAGTTAAGTTACTCTACATTATAAATGCTTCATTGAGACTTCTATATGTTCCAAGGCAATGGAAAGTCGCCGAAGTAATAATGGTTTCGAAACCGGGGAAATGTACAAACGACAAGAAATCATATATACCCATTTCGCTTCTGCCGATAATATCTAAAGTCTCTGAGAAACTTCTGCTAAAAAGGTTGCACCCAGTAATTGAAGAAAGGCGATTGATCCCGGATCATCAATTCGGGTTTCGGGTTAAGGGAAAAGGATATGCTCTACCGCTTTTCTCGACGTATCGCAAGCGTTCGACAAGGTATGGCACGAAGGTCTGAGATATAAGCTAAGGGTAATCTTACCAGATAAACTCTACAGAATATTGGAATCTTACCTTAATAACAGACTCTTTCGTGTTAAACATGGGGCAGAATATTCGAAATTCAAAGAAATCCATGCCGGTGTTCCGCAAGGAAGCGTTCTCGGCCCAATCCTGTTCCTCCTCTACACAAGAGATATACCACAAGATGAAAGGATTGTCGTAGCAACGTTCGCAGACGACACGGCTATCTTCGCAACAGATGAGTCAGTCGAATCATCAACTGGAAAACTCCAACGAGCTTTAAACAAAGTATGAGAGTGGACAAAGACCTGGAGAACCGTCCTTAACAAGACCAAGTCAACGCATGTCAATTTTACGTACAAATGAAAACCAACGTACCTATTTCCATTAACTCGGTACAAATACCGTACGCAAACGAGGCAAAATATCTAGGAATGACACTAGACGCAAAACTTAAGTGGAAGCCACATGTTAAAAAGAAGCGCGACGAGCTCGAAATCAGACTTAGAGAAATCTACTGGCTACTCGGGAGATACTTGAAGTTAAGCGTATACAACAAACTGCTTCTGTATAAGCAAGTGCTAAAACCATCTTGGACAAACGGTATACAACTTTGGGGTTGTACCAAGCCAAGCAATATGACTGTTCTGCAAACATTCCAAAACAAAACACTAAGAGCAATTGCGAATGCTCCATGGTATATAAGGAATAGTGATATTCACAGAGATCTAGGAATTGCTATCGTGAGGGATGAAGTAACAAACTTTGCTCACAAACTTCGTACTCGCCTTCATGATCATTGCAATAATGAAATAATCCGTACTCTGGACGTGACAAACCTCGAGCGCCGACTACAAAGAACAAGACCGTACGATCTGTCGCAGTAAGGGAAAACCGCATGTAATGACGGTATTAGTAGGTGCCTTCGCTGGAAAGCTACCTACCTAACGCGATTAACACTACAGAAGCGTAAACTTAACAAGTTTAAGGTAACTTAATCGTAGTCACCACAAAACGAAAAAATGAGAGGAACGAATTTCCTACTACTATGAGCACGAGCGGCCGGTTCTCATAGTGCCTCTCTGGGGGGTGAGGTTTAGCCCGTAGGCATATACTGGCCGACACTTATGAATCATCAGGTCAGATATATGAATCGGGCATAACCAATGGTATGGGCCATTGGTATCTTTTGAAGATTCCTGCACCTCCAGGCGCAACCAAAAAAAAAAAAAAAATCTCGCAGAGTCGAAAATATTCAAGAATCTACGAACATACTAACATATTATTCTATAACTACTTAATATATATTGTATATATATCTAAATATACCAACACATATCCGTAACAAAGTTCATCATACAATAATATGTACCTAGTCCTGCAATAAGTTATGTTACAAATATAAAACGCTATAAAAAAAAACCAGTAAACATATTGTATTCAAAATTGTTTCATTTATTAGACCACAATATTGATTATTAAAAAAAATTGGATTCACTCGATATGACTGCCTTTTTCTTTAATAAAAGCTTCCAAACGGTGTGGCCATTGGGCTATAGCGGCACGTACGGTTTCCATGGAGATCGTGGACGCTGCTCTGGTTAATGCTGTTCTAAGGCTTTCCAAATTTCTGTGGGAAGTCTTGCAAGCAATGTTTTCCAATTCTGACCACAAACCATAATCCAGTGGATTCAGATCTGGACTCGCCGACGGCCAATCTTCTGCTGCTATAAAGCCAGGAATATTGACTCTGAGCCACTCTTGTGTGGTTTTGGCTTTGTGCGCGGGAGCAGAGTCCTGTTGGAAGATCCATCTGTATCCATTCAAAAGTGTATTGGTCAAACCCTTCACAACACCCACATCTTCTTGGTAAACCTTTGCACCAATTTTTACGCATTTTTCACAGAAATGGAGGGTTGTGACACCATGTTGAGGGACCCCCCACCAAACCATTACGAAAACGGCAGGATGGCCACGTTGAACCCTTGGAACAGCTTTTTTCGCTTCCTTAGATGAAGTGGCATAAATTTTGTCATTTTGTTTGTTGAATACTTCTTCGACGGTAAAAATTTTCTCATCCGTAAACAAAATGTTTTCATGGCCATTGTCCGCATGCCATTGGACTCCCGAATCAACCTGGACATGGATCTGGTTAATATATCCAATTCCTTGGACATGATCTTCTGCTTCGTAAGGAGATTTCTCCGAATTCGTTCACGCACTGCCTTTACTACCGCACTGGTACGGACGACGCGCGGGCGCCCACTTCTTGGCATGTCCTCTACTCCAGACAATTCGCCGAAGCGAGCCATAGCCAGATAAACGAATATTCTCGATATTCCGAGTGGTGTTACCAACTCGAAAATTTGGCCAGCACTCTTTCCACACTTATGCAACGCTATTACCGCGACTCCATTCTCTTTAACGCCCCACTCCATGTTAATAGTTTGCAAATTGAAACCAAACTGAATAATATTCTTCACTGATCAGTGCATGTGTTCTGAAAAAAAGTTAACGATAAGCGCTGAAAATTGTGTAACAGAACTTATGGCAGGACTAGGTATATCCGTACCACTTTTTTGTATGATCGAGGGGATACGAACCCTGGCACAAGTCAGTTTTATGGTTTGTTTCCCAGGGTTTGATAAAATTTCAGTTACTCATTTCATTCCATGACATATCCTAGATCTGACCAGCCCTAGATTCTAAGATTTGATTTAAAGTACTGTAGCTTAAGTGCTCAGTGCGCTGGACTAACAAATTTGAGTGCGGTTTGAATGGAAAGGGACGGAAAATAAGAATTATCTTCAAACTGCGCCCAAAAAAATCATACAAAAGGAGTCCTGTGATACATACATATGTACATGGTATGAACTTTTGTGTCATATCATCATGACTTTCACTTACTTCTGGTTTTTAAAAATAAAAACCGTGATCGGATTTATATATGTAGGAGTGTCGACCGCATTCCTCAAGATAAGTTTATTTTCATTACTTTTATTTCGTTTAAATGTAATTTATTCTATTCCCAGGTCATCGCCGCCGTCACCTAAAAATTCCTAAGTATAAAGTTGCATCCAGCACAAGTAATTCACCGCCTACATGCGATGGTGTCGCATTTCACCAGTCGGAGTGATTAGTAGAATATATGACCCAGTTGCTGGTGCATCATAGTGAAGAAATCCGAAGAACTATTCGTAAAGGCAATGACACTCACACGTATTGCACTGATCATAGGTGGAATGTGTGGGGCGGGATATCGCCAAAGCCCTGACATGGTATACCTACAGACTGCTAAATTCGTTAAACGTGTGGTAATGGCTGGGATATTGAAAAACGGAGGTGACCTGGGGATGGTGTTTGGAGGGGTAGTCTTTTCTTACATCTGGAGGCGTGCGGTGGGCATGGAAGTGGTTGGCCTTGTATAATTTGTTCGTTTAACCCAAGTTTTAAAGTAACCTGTAAGCTTGACTTTGTCTTTTAAAAGTAAATTGTAATTCTTAGTTTTGTAAATTCCTTACCTTAAATTATAATAAATCTGCATATATGTATATAATTGATTTATGTATATAAATAAAATTCAGAAAATAATTCTTACCCTTGGATTATATCCGTATAAATCGTAATAATTACTGGTGCTCGAGATTCTGAGCATGTATTTAATTACACGTGGCTGTGTTTCACGCCACTATTTACACGGGTACACGTGTACATCCTAAAAACACGTGTCAGAGCCGAGTGCTTTATTAAAAAACAACATCATAAACAAGTTCTGTGGTAATCAATAACCACTTAAGTCTAATATCATGATTTTGCAGAAGGCCCAAAAATTGGTGACAGACCGACAGACATGGCTCAATCGACTCGTTACAAAACTATGTGTCAAACTTAATATACCCTTAGGATAGGGTATAAATAAAGAGGAAGCGTGATCGCCGTAAATAACAATTTTGCCGTTTCAAAATGTCAACCAGAACGACCCGTGCAAATAAATACACGTGTAAATCGTGTATTTGAGGCACGGTCCGAAGTACACGTGCTAATTAACGAAAGAATCAAATACATTTGTAGTCTGTGTATCTGTTTACACGTGGATTAAAGGACTCTTATAATCACCGTTTTGCAAATTAGTTCACCTCCACGTGCTGCATCCGGGGTAATGCTAAATTAAATACAACGAATGAAGCCAAATAAAACACGTCAAGGAAAGACTACCTAACCCTGATCTCCTGGCTATCATAAAGGAAGGATACTAAAATCAAACAAGACACAGAAATAACAAGTACGCAATAGTAAACATTGTAAATTTAAAACAATAAGTTTCCTTGCTACCCATTAAATGGATCAAATGCGATCTAGGATTATTGGACAATCAGAATAGAAGGCATAAGTAGATCTAAGTCAGACTACCTGTCCCGATTTCTGGCAGATGGAATTATAGACGTAGTAGTTATCCAGGAAATACACACCCCTACCTATGAAGCATACCGTGTTAAAATACATGGTTTCAAATTCATTGCATCAGTCAACCACCAATCGTAGGGCATTGCTCCATACACCAAATATAACATTCACGAGGTGGAGGTAAATGAGTGCAGAGGGCACAGAAATAGCATTTTACAAGCCCCCAAAGGTGCACTAAACAGATCAAGCATCGCGTACGGTCAAAGAAACTTCCAGAAGACAGACCGAACAGAAATTTGCTAAGAGAACTGATGACATGATTCGAACAATTTTCTGGCCTGCTTATAGCTTTTTTTTATCATTTGCGCGCGCCAAATGGATATGAATACCATTAAATTATTTCAGGGAACTGGCGTTTTTTTTTTTTTTTTATAATTTGCACGTGTTAAAGGGGATATGAATACCTTATACTAATTTTTAGAACACGTGCGTTTTTGTGGAAAGGAAGAGACAGAGAGAAAGACAGTTTGGTGTGGTTTGAAACTCAGGTGGTATTAAGTTTATGTAAACTCCAAGGGTGGCTGTCCAGATAACTGGGGAGTACTTTGTTTTGTTTTTCTCTATTATTGTCGTTGCTTATGATTCACTGTATTTCTTTCCGTCCTCCTGATGTCATCATCACGATTAAGTTGCATTTTGGACTTAGCGTTTGTAGAAATTGAGAGAGAGAGAAAGAAAGATTGGTGTATTGGGTTTGAAACTTAGGTGGTATTAAGTTTCAGTAAACTCCAAGGGTGGCGTCCAGATAACTGGGTAGCTTGTTTGTTTTGCTTTTTGTCGTTGCTCATGATTCACAGTATTTTTTCCCCTCCACCTGATGTCATCATCACGATAAAGTTGCGTTTAAAACATATGACCACTCTACTGCCAGTGTTATGCCTTCGCAGTAGAGTTGACTAAGCTTTCGCAATTGATCGACTTTGTATTTATTCAGACGAAATAAATAGATGATTGTTGAGATCAGGATTTGAACCGTGAACCAAGAGCGTGACAAGCGTTGATGTTACCACTACACCACGGACACCCTATGGCAAAACTTTGCATCCCAAGGGGCTATTGCAAGGAATATATACCCTGTTGGAATGAAGACAGCGGTAGATTATATCTATGCGAAGAATTTCACCAAAATGGAGATCTTTACAAAAGAAAACAAAAGTGGATTAAGACGTTGAACAGCGTCGATTTCAATCACTCTTCCTGGTAGGCATGCAGCTTACTCCAAAAATTAGGTTCATCAAACCCACCCCCTGCTTCAAAACTGTCTACTGACCTGAAAAGTGTAGCTGCCTATATAGTCAAGCTATAGAAAGTGGAAACCGACAAAACGTTCAAAAGGTCTATTAACAATCAGTTCAAAAATTTACGCCGAGACTCAACATCACATTCTTAAAATTCAGCCCTTTTCTCCACTGCTCAAATTGATACTGCTCTCTTGTTTATAAAATCTGGAACAGCAGCTGGCGCAGACGGAATCTATCCTATCTTTAGTACTGCAGCGTGAAAGTTAAAATATGGCTCGCTGGAACATACTCTGTAATACTTTCATCTGCAAAACTCCATACTTCCTTCACAAAATCAAAGGACATCGCCCTTCTCAAGTCAGACAAACCAGCAGATGATTCACAGAGCTACCACCCCATCTCTCTCCCATCCCTGGACTTGAAACTACTTTTTGTTTTGCCGAGAGCAGGTGAATATCTTCTAAAGACACCATAAGGCCCGACCGCGTGCTTATGGTAGTGTGAGATTTTTACTCACTAAAAACACCTCTCTCCGAGATTAATACTACAACTAAGCCGACGCTTATCCAGCAGTTTTATTTTAGCTTACTGATTCGAGATTTTTGGTAAAAGATGTTGGTATGCAATTGAAAAGAATGTAGCACTTTAGGGAAGTTAAATTGTAATGAAAGTTCCTGCGGATTTCACGACCGGCATATACTCGTACTATGACGCGAGGTCAAAAGGTTTTGTCCTTTGCAGACGACGAATTGAATTGTTCGCGTCAAGTAGTTAAATGACGGTACGGTTACAATGACCGTGAAGACGATCTTTGTATTTACGAGCAGATTTTGTTATCTCTTCGACGACGCTGGGAATACCCAGATCCCGATGAATATCTTTGTTACGTACGTACCACGGTGCGCTAACAATCGTTCTAAGAACTTTATTTTTAAAAGTTTGTAGGATGTTTCTATTGTTTTTCCTGGTACAACCCCATATTTGTAGACCATATGTCCACATTGGCTTTAGCATTGTTGCGAGTATGTATGCTCAACTTCGAATGTTTTCCAAGTATCCAGTACATTTCAGAGTAATCATTTCTGTGCTTAACACGAAAAAGTCTTTCAGTGAAGTACGATCGTAAGATTAGAAAGAGTTGCCGTGGCAGTAGTTGCAATTTATACTCCGAGCCTTCGTGCCAAACCTTATCGAAAGCTTGTGAGACGTCAAGTAATACACCACAACAAATCCTTTTTTCTTCGAGAGTTCTCAATCGGTCCATCGTAGAATGTTTGATTCTAAATCCAAACTGATAGTCGGGAATGAGACGTCTTTCGTCGATTACGAGTTGTAGTTGTTTAGAAAGTGGTTTTTCGAATATTTTAGAGATAACCGGCAATAGGGAAATAGGCCGATATGATTTCTTCTCATTCAGAGGTTTACCTGGTTTCGGGACCATTATAATTTCGCCGACTTTCCATTGTCTCGGAACGTAGAGCAATCTAAACGAAGCGTTAATCCAACCTGGGCCGTTATCAAGTCGTATCCCGGTGCTTTTTTCGTCTTTAGATTTTTAATCACTTCCCTCAGTTCAATCAATGTAACTTTTTTTACTTTAAAGTTGTCAGATGTCGTGACTGGGGAGTTGGGCGTTATCAAAGAGCCGTCGAATGTCTTAAACGTTCAATGCAAAGAGTTCTGCCTTTTCTTTGTCGCTCTTGACCCAAGTTCTATCGTTTTTTCGAATTGGTGGCGCTTGCATTTGAGGTTTTCGGATGCCTTTTAGTGCTTTCCAAAGTGAATAATGTGATCTCTTTCAGCGGTGAGATTTTGAAGGTAGGTCGCTATCTTATTGCTTTTAAATTCCCGAGTACTATCTCTAAGGCGATTGCATAGTCGGTTATAGCCAATCGAACAAATTATCTCCGATGTACAAGCAGGTTTCAGAAAGTCCAGAAGCTGAACCTGGCCCTAACAAACTTCATCGAAAATGGCTTCCAACGAAAATTGAAGACCAGTGTTTCTTTTGCCGACCTAACAGCAGCATATGACCTTAGAACCATCCCCTGCATAAAAACCTGCGGCTTAATATACTAAATGCTAACTTACAAATTGTTAGCGGTTTAACTAAATGACAGATGCAGCAAAACAAAGGAACTAAATAACCTCTATCCTGTTTAATTTATACATCTGCGAACCCCCAGGTACGACCTCCCGAAAATTTAAGCAAGCCGACGACAAAGTGTTTGCATTCCAACATCAGCATTTTGATACAGTCACCAGTTTGGTCTAACAGTCACCACATTAAAAAATAGGCCCTCAGTTGAATTGGCTAATATGCAGCGCGCTAAAATCAACACCAGTTGAATGGCTCCCTATGCTCTGTAAAATTGCTCTGCCAAATCTGAGAAAAAAACAGGCCTCAGAAAATTTCAGAACTTCCAAGGGAATACCAGAATTTCCTCTGTGCACATATTCAAAATGCTGCCTCCGAAGACTTCACTCGAGGCACCCTCCAATAGAATTTGCTCCAAATCTGTTTGCTGAAAACTTATCTCTAGAAGAATGATGGTAATCATATGGGCAGATTCCGCCAGACAGATCATAATTTTCAAAAACGAAAGCCGATAACATGAATTCGAGTTACCACGAACAGTTGAAGTTCGTGGAACATGAAATGGTACCCTAGTTCGTGGAGCCAATCAAGCAGGGGCAGCTTAGAACACATTGAAAGCCTGCCAACAGAAGCTGTTTCCTGGTAACAAACTCTGAATTTATTAGATTAGATTAGATTTAGATTGTATTGTAATATCCTCTTTTTGTAATCCATACGCTAAATAAAATAAGTTACCGTCCTCGAATAAAATTGTCATAAGAAGCTTTCCGACACGCACAAAACAAAAGCTCTATTTTTATGCTATTTATTTATAAATACATTCCCAAACATTTTTTTTTTTCTTTTTCAATCCGAATCCTTCAAAAGACCTTGGCACAAATATGCAACAAACTTCTCCATTTCCGAAGCAACGACATCAAGGACATCGACCCACATATAAAGCCATACAATGCCATCAGTGCCGGTTATTTAAAATAAATAAATATTTTAACGCTAACAGCCCATACAAGGCCTGGCCTAGCTTCTCGCTGTCATTCGTGCTGTGCTACATATGAATGTGAAGGACCTACATCGTTTCCGAAGGTCAATTTTTTCGATTGAGAAAAGCTTCTCATGATAATTTTACTCTCGGTTATTTGTCAGACGTTCGCGGAGGTGGGACCGTGAAAAAACTTGTTGGTATATTTCGGGACTCGAAACTTGAGTCGCCCGCTAAGTGATTGCGCACTCAACCATTCTGAGCAATGGCGATTATTTAATATGTAATTTTTTATTATCTCGAAATCCGTCCATGTAACATTTTATGAAGCTAAAGGGTGTCCCAAAATTCACGTCAGTAGTTATTTTAATAGAAAACATGGGTTTGTAAATGTTTTATTGATTCATAAATTATAGAGTATACGGTTATGTATGGAATAACAAATCGGGTAAATGGCCTCCACGGCTTTGCTGGCACATACGCACTCTTTTGTCGAAATTTTCCATGACCGTTTTGCATAAATGTGTCTGAAATTCTTTGATAAAGCGCTCAATTTGCTCTTTTAAGGCGTTAGTGGTCGTGGGCTTGTTGGCCTTAGACTTCAAAAAATCTCAAAGAAAAAAGTCCAATGGCTTTAAATCGCATGATCTAAGCAGCCAATTCTGATCACCAAAACGGGAATTACACGACCAGGAAATGATTCATGCAGTAATTTAATTGTTTCTCGGGCTGTATGGCATGTGGTACCGTCCTGTTGAAACCACATGGCGTCCACATCCATATCTTGCAATTTAGGCACAAAAAAATGGATTATCATATCCGGATAGCGAGCACCATTAACTGTTATTGCCTGACCGGCCACATTTTCCAAGAAGAATGGTCCGATGCACCAAAAAATCAGCATCCACATGTTGTGAATTTTTTTGTTTCTCAACAATCACTCGTGGATTTTCTGAACCCCAAATTCGACAATTTTGACGATTAACAAATCCATCAAGATGAAAATGAGCATCATCGCTGAAGGTTTGAAAAATCAACATCCACTTGTTGTTGTTTCATAATCCAGTTCAGTTATTGAGTCAATTGCACTTTGTATGCATGAAGATGGGAATCTTTCGTGAGAATAGGCTTCTCGAAATGTCAAATTCTTGACCACGGCGCCGACTTGATGTTGTTGATGTTGAAGGACTGCCAGAGTGTCTAAGTTAACTAATTGATCCAGTCTCCCTGAATTTTTGAATTAAACTCTTCACAGTTGATGAAGTTAAATCACTACTCCGACCGTATTTTGTACGAAAATTGCGAACTGTAGCTGTCAAACCTTCATTATTTTTAAAATATTACTCAACAATGAAAAACGCGTTGTTCTTTCGTCTAGCACTCCATTTTTTATAACCTTGAACTGACAGCTGTCACGCTGTCTTTTTTTTTTCGTTGGCAACACTATCCCCGAGAAAATTTGCTATAAAAATCTGTTTCATAAATCTCCTGATATTGTTAAAATGCTATAAAAAAAATATTGTTTCAAATGTCCCCAGCCTTGATAGTGTAGTGAATATAAAGTGTTCCCCTTCTATAAAGTTGTACGCCAATCCCTTTTTGGTAATGTATGTACCTGTAAATGCAAAATATTCATTTGCTTTTCGATTTTTTTCAAAGTTTGTTGTGTGTGTCTGGTGTTTGGTTCGCGTATCCAACGTTATTCCACATTGCTCGTTGTAATGCCTGAATAATTGTGAGTGAAATCTCCCTTTGTTAGCCTTTATTTTTTATTGAATTATGATATTCGCAAGTATTCGAGCTTTTTACCATGGGGAATGATATATTTCACCAATTTAAAGGGACATTTTTACAAAGTTCCAATGAGTTCAGAATCATGACGGTTGCCGTCAATGCAATTTTCCACCCAAATTCACCAACTGGAATGGAACTTACTTAAAGAAAACTCGATTTCATTCAAACAAATTCGATGTACCTTGTCTCTTGAAGCTGTGAAAAAGTTAATTAGTTAATCCCAAAGGAGGTTCGGTGTACATTTATAATTAAGCTTTACATCCCATAAAAGTTGATCGAATTTGATTCACTTATGAGTAAACACGAAATTCTAGTTAATCTTCCCTTCAAAAGTCTCCTCTAAACACCCTTTGGGATAAAATATGGATAAATTATAGAATCACTTTTATTGCTTGAAAGCAAAGAAGACATTTGATTTTACGCACATTCACCACCATAAGAACGATTTATACATTTTGTACTATACCGTAATAGCCATCATAACCATAAAGCTAAATGCACAAGTTGGTACTCTACGAGTATATTGAAAAACCACAGCATAACTACAGTCATCTACCTAAGTGCGAGAGGATGTGATAAAGTAGTCGGGTAAACGAGGCAATTATATCAATTGTCTCTACAATTGCGTGTTTATTATCTCAACAGTGATGCTTTGCCTTGCTATTCAGTTTACTAGGTACTTTTTTCATTGGTTATGTTTCAGAAGCTAATTGCTATTCTGAGACGTATAGGTAGGTTTGAACTTGGAGGGAGATATCCTTCTACGGATTTTGTCAACGCCTGCTAAAGACAACGAGTATCAACGTACAGAGATATTTAGCTACTTCACTTTTGTGGAATGAAGCAGTAGAATGAAGTTTGAATGGGCAGATAGACAAATAAAATATAAGAGGATAGAAATAAATGCAAATAAGGGGATCCCAAAAAAGGAGCAAATTCATTTAGAATTTAGTTTCCGATTAAAGTGTTGCACAGAAGTGAGTTAGACTCCAATTTTCCTTTAGGTGGGTGGATTCGGATGAAAAATGATTTCAGAAATTATTTGCCCCTAGTAAGAACACGTTTTTTATTTTATTTTATTTATGTTGCACTGCCACTATCATTTTTGAATTATGTATTTTTTTTTTTTTTTTTTTTCCAAAAAGCAGTCACAAATTAAGATCCTAGTCACACAGGATATTACTCTCATTTACATTACATTCTTGTGTGTGCCGCCAAATGAAATATATATATTTTGCTTCTAGTGAATTCTTCACCATCACTAATAATGCACTTCATGTGCTGTATACATAAAATATTTGATAACTCTTCCCTGCCTAACGTCGAATTATTAAATCGACAGCGCGCACTGCAACACACATCCTTCCGATAAAATAGGACACTTTCCTTAGTTTTGTTGCGCATAATATTGTACATGTACAAAACTTGTACCTGTTTATATTCGCATTTATTTTAAATATTTACATTTTAAGAACAGGTGGGTAGAATGTTAGTTTTATCCTTCACGTAAGGATATGAGGGTGGTTATTATTGCATGTAAAGGGAAGGCATTTACATTTTTATGCTTGCAATTTTCTTGAGTAAGCTTTTTCTTTATTTTTGTTTCATTTTTGCAATTTTTATGCATAAGGGTGTGCATTACGTCTGCTTCTAAAGTTATGAATAATTTTAAACAAAATGCAATAAGGGGGAGGTGAAGTGTAGCTGAATAATTTACAGTGCCTCTTCAGACAGCCCGTGTTGCGCCTCAGATTTCAAAACGAAAATTACATTTGTTCTTCGTAGGCTCTGTTTAATGATATACGTTCTTACTATCAGAGGGACAAGTAATGTCCGTAAAGTTTCGTATACTTGACCTTTTAACGAGAATGCGATTTACGGAAATAGAAGTATTTCACTTTGGATTATCTTGGTAGATTCTGATGGGTTGTAATCATCTGAGCAGGTTTTTTGTCATATTTGCAGATTCCATCACGGTAGTAGGTTTTATAATCTCAGCAAGTATAAATTGTCTTGGTATTCTTCATCATTTTGGCGGACGATCCCTTCTCGTCTGGGTAGTTTTCACTGTCTTGACAGATTTTATCGTCTAACAGGGCTTCGTTGTTTTAGAAAGCTTCATTGTGTTGTAAGGTTTAATCGTCTTAGCAAGTAGCATTGTATTAGCAGATTTCATCATCCTAGTATGCTTTATTCTTAGCAGGCTTCCTTGACAAGTTTTATGGCATTAGCAGATATCACGTATCAGCCTCTTAGTGAGCTTTATCGTCTTGGAGAGCTTATTTTTCTTCATCATTTCTGCTTTGGTTTTATTGTACGGACAAAATCTGGTAAAACTCTCACGTTTTCGGATAACTTTCCAGGATTGTGAACAGCACTGTAAACAGTATATTTAAGGCCTGATCTAGGCAACAATAAGATGGAAGAGTACAAATAGAGCAACAACGGTGTTGTACGTCCTTGTAACAGAAAACATTTATAATCTGAGGCTGATACGATTGTACAACATCTTATGGCTAAGGGACTCAACTGCTTGAGTTGACCTGAAATTCCACCAACAAGTCTCTCTAGCTAACTCGATCCTTAGCTAGCACCCTCCACTCCTCCAGTATTTCAGTTTCAACTTGTGTGCGCCACTTTAGGTGAATTTTTCTTTTAATGCGTAGTCTCTTTGGAATAGGTTCGAAAAATCTCCCAGCTGCAACGTTTATTTGCTCTATTTACATGTCCACGCTGTCTTAAGAACCAATCCGGTAAAATCTAGATGCGTCTGTCACACAATGTTCCTTACACTGGTCAGAGTCTGATCTTAGAGAGCGGGTGCTACAAGACATATGTCATAAACAGGGACCCACCCCCTGTCACCCGGTCAGATACCACCACATATTGCATCTGTCCAGTACTGTAGTCATCTCGGGGTGGAAATCATTTCATTTTTCAACTTCAATTTAAATTGATTGATACAAAAAGGCATGATACATTAAGATTCATTCAGATTGGACATTTTCATGTTATTGTCTTCACAATGGACGCCGTGGCTCAGTGGTTAAGTGCGCGATCACTGAGCGAGAGGTTCAAGGTTCGAATCCAAGAAAACATAAAAATAAAAAACATAAAAAGTTTTCTCATGGTCCCACCTCTCGCGAACGTCTGACAAACATCCGAGAGTAAAACTGTCATGAAAAGCTCCTCTCAATCGAACAAATTCACCTTCGGAAACGCCATAAAACTGTAGGTCCCAACCATTCGTGCGGCTCACAGCACAGCACGAGTGGCTGCGAGAAGCTAGGTCAGGCCCTGCATTGAGCTGTTAGGCAATATGCTACTCGTCGTACTTCATTGTACATATTTAAAAAAAATATGTAGGTATTGATTATACATGTAAATAGATTTTGACAAATTTCCAGTTTTCCAATTCAGGCCGGGCTGTGTCGTCGGTGTTTATTTGTGTGTGTGCTCCTATTTCCTGCATACAAAAATAACGTACGTCCAGTAATGCATATGACGTCGGGGTTATATTTAGTAAAAATGGGGGCTACATTTTTACAAACGGGCTAGATTTTTTTTATTTTTTTTTTTAATAAAGTGCATTCAAAACTCAAAACTTTTCGAAAATTAACTATTTCTCGGATAGGATTCGAACGTTCTTAGCCAAAATCGATAAGTATTTGTAATGTTTAACATAAACAACGGCAAAGCGAAACAAATATTTGCTTCTTTTATTTATTTATTTTTTGTTAGACGTGACTTCGAATTGTAAAAAATGCAGCTTGTCTATCTACTCGTACAATTCATTTCTTCAAAATAGAATCGACATAAAACGATATTAAATGATCTGAAGGAAATCGATAATTCTTTCTTTTGCGCCACCCCCAAACTATCATTATTTAGTAATAATTTTGCAAAATATGTACGTCAATATACTCGATAATTTTTGGATGTTCTACTTTAGAGATGCTTTGCACTTTGTGACGTTTAGAATCTACTTTGATTCATTAAAATTCAAATCAAATTTTGAATATTAAATAATATCTGGAACTTAATGATGCAAAAGATTGCTTCACATATTTTGCGTTGCCGAAGTTTTTCTGATGCCTTTCAAAACACGATATTAATGCAGATTTGGACCTCATCAGTCATAATTTGGATGATTCTAAATCATTGAGTGATACAACCGATTTTCAAAATCAGAGCAGCCCTCCACTTTTGAATTTGAACTCACAGAGATGGTCAATAATATTGTGCATTATCTAATATTGATCGTATAAGTATTTAAAACTTCATCGTTGAGGGCTAAGGGGTTAAATTATCCTGACGGGCAGATTCCGATCTTTGGAGGCTAAATTATTTGAAATAGTTCTAAATCTAACCACTAAAGGGTTAAATAGGCATCCCTGCCTGTATGCTATGCACTGTCAAGTACCAATGTAATGTTTTTCCATCCATTTTGTTTTCTCGTTGCAAATGAAGAGAAGGATACGAAGAATCTATTTCTCTTAACTTTTGCAGGCTGGAAGAGAACGCACATATAATTTCTTTATCTTTGACAATTATTTCGCTCGTAAACCTTTAATTGCACTTTTCTACTAAATAATAGATCAAATGCGGAATTTTTTTTTAAAGATCGGGCACCTTGACGTAATTGCTTTTAAGCCATACTATACTTTGGTGTATTTATAGAGGAGTTATGCTATGCACACAAATTTCATGTTATAATTATATGGATTTATAGAAGGCGTTAAAAAAAAACTAGAGCACATAGTAATTATAAAATGATTAATAACTTCTTTTTTTTTATTTACCTGACACTACATATTATTGAAATGATTTTGATGTTCTTATATTTAAAAAGGAATTTCTTGAAACGGTTGAATGATCTTACCCCCAGAAAAAACCCAACAGAAAATGGTAGTTTATTCAATAATTTCGCCATACGGACAAAAACCGTTCAAGAACGAGGTATAAATAATGTAATTATTCTTGTGGATCTTTCAAAATGTAGACAATCTTACCCTTGGGCTCTATAAATTAATTAATTTTAGACATCGTCAGTTTAAATAACCTTATAGGCTGTAACCGAATATTTATGAAGGAAATGGTGAAAAATGGTCATAACTCCTCAGATGGAAAACATTAAATTTTTTTTTGTAATTAGCACGTGTCAAAGGGGACATGAATACCCTTATACTAATTTTAGGACACGAGCGTTTTTTTTTTAGCCTTAAGACCACCTTACTGCCAGTGTTATGACTTCGCAGTAAAGTTGACATAAGCTTTCGCAATTGATCGACTTTTTTATTTATTTCATGAGAAATAAATAGATGATTCTTGACATCAGCGTGACAAGCGACGATGTTACCACTGCACCATGGCCGCCCTCGAAAAGAAGATTGAAAACATATATATATATTATAAGAGAATAGAAAGGTTACGTTAAGTTTTTGAAATGTTTCAGAGTTAAGGCTGAACTATAATAGTCGGAAACAATCGGAAGCTAATGTCATAATTCTACGTTAAGTTTCCTTCAGTACTGTCAATTGCTCAATGTGTTCGGAAGCAAAAGTTCTCGTCCGATCACCGAAATCAAGCACCATCGTGCGCTGATAGTACTTAGATGGGGGACCGCTTGTCAAGTTTTCATACGTACACTTACGAAAGAGCGAATGGATTCGCAATGCAAAAAGTGAACGAAACTTAACGAATCGAAGCAAAAAGCTATTATGGTCACACAATACAAATCCTGTGTATTCGCTCTGTTTCGGAAGTGGTCGTACGAAAGCATTCTACTATTATAGTTCAGCCTTTAAGCTTGACATAAACTCCACACCCGTAGATTAGTAAAGGGATAAGAAGTTATAAGCAAGATGCAGTCGAGTTAGGTTAGGGTGTAAAAAAAACTTGATCTTCTACAAAAACCGACATAAACCTTTCTTATAATGTAATCAATATAGTCCTTCCAGGTGATTCCTAAGTTTTTGACCGGACCGTAGATCGATTTACTTTTACACCTAGTAGCCTCTATTTCGATTATAGTGGATTTAACACGATATAATTATCCATTTGCTTAAAGCTTCCGAGTTATAGTTGATGCAGAATATACCATCCCCAGAAGTCCTACAATTCAGCGTTATTTGTATATATATATATATAATATATACATATATATATATGTAAATATATAAGTTGTAGACAGCTTTAGGTAACACATATATGTATTTTAAAAACATGTATTTTAAAAACACGGTAACAATCAACGGGCGGATGGATCCTGGTAATGCCCAATTAAATCTGTGGCCATAAAATAGAGTCGACTCAAATCCAAATTCAATTAATATTATCGCAATGTTCCCATTAATGTTTTTTTCAGTAGATTTTTCAGCTTAATATCTACAACCGTTGCCGAGTTATGTAAAGAGGAAGAACCCCATAAATCGAATATTTCATACTATTTCTACATGAATAAAAACTTTAAAAGTGTCTCCTGAATATTTTTAAAAATGGACTTAAGCTACCCTGTCGTACGTTTACAGATATATTAATCGGGTTGCAGATAGTGTGAAATGGAACTTCATCCTCAATTTTTCAAAAACTATTTAATGATCAACTAAATCAGATGCAAGCTGGAAAACCAAAAAAACAATAAAAGAAACTTCTAATTATCCATTACCTCTCGCATATTATTTGTTACTTTTAATATAGCTATAGAACTGAGATTATCATACACAAAATGATTAGATAATAGAAAATTCTTTACTTGTGCTGATAGAAGTGGTCAAATTTAAATTTGATTTTAATATAAAATTGAACGGAATACAAATTTCCACTGACACTACATGAAGCAAGTGACTTAATAGCTCATGCTCTTTTCATGATCGTCAATTAATTTTTCATTCACATCTGTGATTAGTCACTATCCTCGGATGCCTTAGTGGTGCAAGGTACGAGGGCAAGGTGAAAAGTTCTCGGCCTGACAATGAAAGACTGCGATTTTCAGTTAATAAATAAATCGTACCCCAAATCCCACAGTTTTCCCATCGCCAACGCAAACTTGGGAAAGGTGCATTGTCCTGGTGAAAGATGATTCTTTTCTTCTTCAAGCCAGGCCTCTTCTCGCGGCATCCAGCTGGTCAAGAAGGTTGGAGTAATATTCGCCTATAATTGTTCTGCCTTTCTCAAGATGATCAATTAACAGGATCCCTTTCGCATCCCAAAACACACTGGCCATGACCTTTCCGGCAGATGCGATCGACTTCGCTTCGTCCTTCACATGGGTCATCTTTGAGGGACGTGCGACCACGGAAGGAACAGAGTCTCCGTAAACTTTTGTCTACTTTTGTTAACCTTAGGGGTTAACCCATCCAAAACGACAAATTTTATCACCGCACGATATTCAAGTTTATCCATTTTAACGAAAAACACGCAAGACGTCTACTGCAAAAATTCTACTTGAGAGAACAAGTTGAAACATGTCATACGAACTAATGAGAAGTGCACATCAATGTTTGCTGATTGGAACGCCATCTTTGCGTCAGGCTGAGAACTTTTCACCTTGCTCTCGTAAGTGGGTGTGTGGTACAATGCCTGGCATTTTTTTGTGTGAATCAGCCCAGCTACCATCGTTCTCAGCGTTCATGCTTGTGGACTCAATCCACTCAATCTCATTGGACATTGGGTTTCTTTTTTTTTCCTTCTTGACTCCGCTTTCTCTAAGGGAGCGTATCCAGTTCCCTTTGATTTTCTCTATCCAAAGTTATCACGTAATATCTCGGGAAAATCTACAAACAACTTGCCACTATGTATCTGTGATATTCTACTGATTTTCATTCGTCGATTTCGTAAAATAAGATTACTTTCTCGAAATACTCGTAAGCACTTATCTATATTTTAGTTTAGGAAGAAAGCAGCAACCTTATGCCCCTTCTACTGAAATATGAGATGAAGAAACGAAGATTTCAACCTAAATCAACCACCATTGAACAAGTCTTCTTGCAGCACTTTTAAATTTCCTTGCCCCAAATGCTTCTGCAAGTAACATCAATGAGTCCTTTTCGCATAACATCAATAGTAACTTCGAACTCAATTTCACCCACAACTTGCTTAGCTTGTTCCTGTAACTTTTTTTCCTCTTTCAACAAACCCGACCGCGCGCTATGTTGGAATCCTTCCAACTGTGTACAACTGCACAAGAGCAATAATATAAATTGAATGTTCAATAAATATTGACCCACGTCAGAAATAGTGTCGTGACAATCCAAAGGAACTACGGAGATATGAAGACCACTCCCCCGCAATGTGCACATCTCTGACATTTTTGAAAAGCAATATTTGCCTCCAAGGAGTGCGGAGGATTGCTCTTCAAAAGGGTGTGGATTCTGAAGCACCACAAACGGGAAGTCTCACGGCGGTAGTGTCCACCTATTGCTGACACCTACAATAATTTGTAGGGTTTAGGAACTCTGTGCATACAGTTGAAGTCAAATAGTGTTTGCACTGTCACAAAGGACTATTAATTATCCAATTATGCCCTCGTTGTTGATATTTGCTGAGGAAATTGATGTGGCAGTGCTAACAAAAATAACGTAAAGTGGTACACACTACAAGGACCTTAAGACATTACAACCAATTTCAAAAGCCAATTGAACTTGTTATCGAACATATTTCCCGATGACAACCATAGAAATAATCGGTTCACAAACTTTCAAAAGTTTGTCTGCTGACATCTTGTGTGTGAAATTAAATTCAGAATCCTTTTGGGATGTACTCGTACGAAAAAGTGCAACAGCACGTGAAGGAACTCACATCCTTGGTCAGTATCAATTCGTTTAAAAGACACACTACGTTGGCCTTTTTCTCATTTTATTTCTACAAAAGTTGAAAGTTGGGTTCCGGGTAATGGTGCTACGTCTGTTGTTCCTTCTGCCATAGAGTACCATTACGACTATGTAGAGATTTTTCATCGTCTTCTCTGTTAGTAGTGCTATATATGTACTATGAAATAGTGCTTATCGTCATCGTTGTATAGACACTGTGGCACACACTTATAATGAACAGGAACTTAAGTGCCAAGTAATTATCCTTAAATGCAGAAGTCTCTTAGGGATCATAAATGAAGAAGGAGTACGTTGTATGTGTCTCGGGCGGATGTTCAATTTTGTTGTTTTCATTATTTGTGTTGTCGTCTTGGGGTACTCGTATATGGATGGATAAACCTTTCTTACTACTGTTGTTGATCTGGAAGCGTATGAGTATCTTTAAGTGGATATTCTCTTGGTGGTACAAGTGTAAAACAACCATATGAGAGGTAAAACAAAAGCTACAAAACAAACCAATAAAAATCGTAATTTGTGTGGTAGTTTTAGAGGACAGGACTTATCACTAAAGATAAGCTTTAAACCTTATAATTGGGATCCACCTAACGTTATCATAACAGAGCCTGGTAGATCATTCCACATTCTTGTCGTTCGGCTTATAAACGAATCCTTATATTTGACAGTACGACCGAACTAGGGCCTAAGGTTGAACTGACGTCTTTCGAAGCATTACGCGTATTGCAGGTGAAATTTTGAAGAGGAGGAATGCAACTGGCTATCTCGCTGGAGCATTTTTTATGAAAAAACGCGATAAAATGAGACATTTCTACGATGTTCGAGTGAATTTATAGAGCTCACAATGTCTCTTTACCTATAAGTTTTAGAGCGCTATTCTGTACCATCTTTAGAATGTGCAGAACGGTCTTGCGGTGCACCAGCCCAGATGTGGCCGTTATATTCGAGTTATGGGTGGATGAATACCTTATAAATTGAGGCCAGATCAGACGGGGTAAAATATATCTTGCACCGTTTAAGGACATTTTATAACATTTTTGACGACTCCGAACATCGAAGATGGTTATTAATATGTATATCGAGAACCGCAAGTTTTTTGGTTTCAGCGATGCAATTACCATTCATGGATAATGGTTGAGAGTTTTGGCTTCGCTGGAGAGACAGAAGACAGCATTGTGTTTCGGAATTAAATTCAACTCAGTTCAACCCGCATTTGAATATACTGTCCAAGTCGGAATTTAATGTGTTTAACGTGAGTTAGGGAACGAATATGAAAAACTGAGAGTACTGTCATCAGCGAAGGAATGGATTGGATTAGAAGTTGCAGACAAGAGATCATTTATAAAAATAATAAAGAGAGTCGGAGACAAAACAGATCCTTGGGGAACACCAACATTTATATGGTAAATTGTAGAGTTGAAGCCGTCCAAGACAACTTGTTTTGAACGCTCCAAAAGGTAATTTCTAATCCATTGAAGAAGAGACTCATCGACGCCACATGCAAGTATTTTCGACAAAAGAGCTTGATGCCAAACTCTGTCAAATGCCTTTGAAATATCAAGCACAACTATCTTATTTTCGACTAGGTGATGAAGAGATTGGTTAAATTTCTCGGTGAGGTATGCCTTCAAAGCACCAGTGGACTTGGTGCTACGAAAATCATACTGCCGGTCATTGAGGTGTTTCGTGAATCGAGATATTTTATAAGCTGATAAGCTGATCAGCATTTCCATGATAAATTAAATAATTGGGTCGGTAATTAGACAGTATTCGACTTTTTTAGGGACGGGCTGAACAAATGCTGTTTTCCATCTACTCGGAAAGAGTCCTGACAGAAAAGCTTACGCAGAGGTTTTGTCAGCGTGGAAGAGCAAGTCTTCAGAACTGTGGGGAAGATACCATCTGGATCACCAGATTTGTATATGTTATAACTTTTGAGTACTCCTGCAACTGTACGAATGTGAAAGTGGATTTGTCCCATGGAAAATTCGACTCTCAAGTACAAGCGGAGACGAAGTATTACTTGGCAGCGTGGAAATCACTGCAAAGTGAGTGTCAAGCAGATTGGCTTTGTCTAAGGACCTGACAGCAGAATTTTACACGTCGAATATGGGCATTGCAGGTTTTTCAAAAAGAAACACAGAAACCAAGTCCTGTTTTCCCTTGGCGCGTCTAAGCCAATCGGGGCAGTTTATCCATTTTTAGATTTAACCACTTCATGAATCTAGAGTAGATGTAAATGGTTTGTCTTCCTTTTTTTTTTTCATTGGAATGAACATTCTGCCAGCAATAACATATGTATGCTAGCCAGGAAGACTGTTGTAAAACTATATAGTGAAATAAATGGTTCCACTCGACTCTACTCCGAGTAAATTCCTTTTCCAGAGAGCTCATCTATTAGAGACCTACCTATATAAGAAATACTGATATGAAACCATTCCATTCGCTATTGCCCCTCCCGATTGATCATAAATGATACACTAGAATCTACGCCAAAGTCTTATTTTTGACACCATACCCTGAATATCCAGATCAGAGGTGAGGCATCCTTCTACTATTCTCCCTGTAAAACCTTCATTGAAAACATTTTTCCTTCCTAATAGTGAGTGAAAATATGTTTTGCGGGGTAAAATCAGGGGAATCTCCGTGACAGCGTTCGATGGTTGTCCATATGCGGCAGAATTACTAGGTATCACGGGCAATGGAAGAGCTGATGAGCTTGCAACAAAAGGATCGAAATTAAACCTTTACCTTACTCTTCCCTATGTAGACATTCCACTAAGCAGTACCCATCGCAAATTCGATGATGAAGGCCTACAAAGCCAAGTTGACACTATGTTTGCGCAGTAGCGAGCTTAGTCGCAAAGACGAACGAGTTGTCTCTGGCATCCTCACTGGGCATTGCGCCATTAGTATTCATGCAAAATTCCTCGGAATAGTCCACAATGAAGAAAAAATAGAATCTATTCAACATCTGCTTTGCGAATGTTCTGCCCTAGCCAACAGACGACTTAGAACTCTTGACAGTCATTTTTTGAGGAGCTAAAAGACTTATGTAACGTTGAGGGTGTTTCTAATTCAGTGGTTTTTCTTTTCAGTTTAGCAAGGTTTAGAAAAATGGACACAAAAGAACCAACTACGAGTAAGTGAGAAGTAAACTTTGCAGAATGGCGAATAATTTCGTTCCTTATAAATGTGAGCTACGTTACATTTACCGCATTTTTTGATGATGTACGTTCAGACGAGGACATATTGCAGGGAAAGCTTACAACTAGATATTTATACGTGTTAGTTACATTAATTTAGATACCATTTTATTGTCACGGGAAATAACAATTTCACATTTGCGTAGGCCAACTACCAAATTCAATTTACGGCAGTAGTTGTTGAACATGTTAAATATGTTATGGCAATAATTCCGCCATGATGTTCAAAATGCAGGTCTTTAAAAGTTTTTGTATGTAGTTATTTGCTAAAAGATGAAAGTGGCTCAATGAAAAGAACATAATTGAGGTTAAGTTTTACCACTGGTGGAGAGAATGTATTCCATTCATCTTCTACTCGCAAGTGCGAGTTTCAGTGTTTTCTCTTTTGAGTTTGCAGAACATCTGTCAGAATTTGAGAAATTTTGTCAAGAACGCTTCTTGGTTTCTTTCACCTGCCTTTTGTACCCTTTCTGAGGTTCTGTAAGTGGAGTTCTAAGCAGTTTGTTTTAGGTTTTGTGGCTTCACTCTCTTCCTGACCATAGATCACTTCACATTACACCAAAGAGTGGACGCGCAGCGTGGTATGGTGTTGTAATGCGACTTTGAAGCGTATCAACCGAGTTTATATCGCAGTTTCGCTTTATAGTCATCCCAGTTTATGCGACATATATTTCCAGCTTTGGCTTAGCTCAATTGGTCGGCAAATAAACCAAAGATCATTTATAATCTGAGGCCCCTTTCCCTCCAGTTTGCCATCATATCGATCACATTAGCTTTTCTGTTGTGCAACTACAGTAAACATATCACCATGATTCTATGTATATACATTTTGAGCATGGGAAAGCAAATTCCTAGTTAAAATTGTGTATTCGGTGGTTTGTGAAGTGTTCATTTAGTAAGTAGTGGTTGTTTGAGTGGTATTTGTGGTGTGTTAAGTGTTTTTTTTTGCAGCACTTGGTGGTAATTAGTATAATACATCAGCAAGTTCTATATTTATCACTACATACTCTAAGGAAATGATGAATATATTGTTTACCTCATACCAACCGCAACTTCCCCAAATACGATGATGTGTGTTCGCGTCCATGCTAATATCACCAATTCAACAGAAGAAGATGGATATAAATACATAGCTGGTACACTGAGGATATCGTTTCCGTAACTTAGCTGATATTAACAACTTAACGTCTAACTTAAAGTCTTGCCGGTATCTATTTTAGATTACCCGGTTACCTCAAGAATTTTAGAAGTGCAATACAAATTTGTCCCTTGGGTGTGATTAAAATTCACCGCGACTAATCATGTACATGATACTCGTCTAATGCTATCATTTTTAATTGATATCATTCAATGCTTAAATAAACTTTAATTACTGTCCATCCCCAGGGGAGGTTCCTAAATGTATTTTCGAATTCCCTTAACCATCAGAGTCAATATTTAAATTTCGTCACCACGCAGTTCACAAACATTGACTATTGCAATTAAAAAAGGACGAAAGAGTCACAGAAACCATCTCCTCTTTTTCCCTTTTTATCTAGGTAAAGTTATTCTTTTAATTACTTGAAGGAGCAACGCATAGTTGCTGATACACCTTTAAATACTAAACGACATCTATCTTTCTCTCTCTAAGTTGAGGAAGGATCTTCTTAAAAGCAACGCCGTGTACAGCACTTCCAATGCCAACCTAGAGGAACTTTTCTAATATGGGAAAATTAAATTTCATGTCCTTTAGAATTGTACTCGTTTCAGTGTAATTACAGAAACCAAACCTCCCCGGAGAACTTGTTTTGCTTACGAATGTCAATGGATGTTGGAGAGAATTTGGATGAGGAGGGCGCATCAGGCGAAGTGCAAGAGTTGAATGAAATGAATTCCATGATATTGAAAATTTGCAGTGAGAGGATAAAATTTTACCTTTGGTAGGTATCTCTGTGGGTAGAAGTTTTATTATTTTCTTTTTTATTTTTTTTTATTGCTGTTGTTAAAATAGTTGGTTGGTTGGGCGGTTTGTTTGGTTAACGTTTTCTAGGTGCAATAAGGAGCGAATATTGAAATGACTTCAGGGGCAACTACTACTGTCGTTAGTTGCAAACGCGATAGGTAGAGAATTGGAGACGGAAGCCATCTGTGTTTTGTTTGTTTGATGGCAAAGGTTACCCACCTAGTGTGTAGTTCTGTGAATTCACAATATGTGAAATATGTGCGTAGTTCTTTCAACGCAGAACTGGAATAGTGAAAATAAAAATATTTGTTAGTGAAAGTTAATTGCATGTCTCTGCTTTGAAGTTGTCTTTGTTGGTCGTGATTAGATTAGGGAGTCGGTTTCGGAAATGGGTGTAGCACCAATATAAAAAAGTACCATATAGAAAAAACCTCAAAATTTTTAAGTTAAATTGTACTACAGAAGTACATATGTGTATGTATATATATCGTAAGGTTTTATAACACATCAGCTATGCCCTTATTGATGCGATGACAACCCGCCTCGTCTGACATTTTTATATAGAATGTAATGCCTTCTCATCTGCTTCTCATAACTATGCAGATATCCCCTCGCTTTACACCATATCTTCTTCTTCCCTCATTTACACTGATCTCACCTTTTTATAAAGTTTCAAATTAGAATATCTTAGATACTCCTAGATTAAATTGGATTACTCGATTGTTTTTGGCGATTGCTCGTCCAGATAATCTTTGTTCACTATAATGTTCAAGTTTTGTTTTTTCCACGTCACTTAGGGCTTTTGTCTATAAATTTGTTCACCAAATAAATTACATAAGCTTTAATTTGAGTCGGATTAAACTATATAAATTATTTAAGACACTAATCTTCTTCCAACGCGGATGAACAATGAAATGATGAACGGTCTATCTATTCATTTGACGCGCAAAAAATAGTGTTAATTTTTCATATGCAAATAAAAGTAACGGCAGTAACTGTTAAACATATTACTTAGGTTTTCATCAAAAAGAAAGAAGAAAGAGAAACAGACTGGAATATATATATATATAATATATATATATAGTAATATCCGGATTGATTAAACTATCGAGCCCGAACATTTTCAAGAAAATAACACTTGCTTAAGTAAAGTTTTCGAATGAGCTGAATACCTAGTTGCGCGGCATAGCTTAAGATTATGCCTTTTGAGAGTTTATGCCTTAAGTGGAGTCTCAAATCATCTTGAACATTCGGCTTCAGTGTCGGGAAGAAGAGGTTATGAACTAGGGTAGGGCCATAGAGCTGGCGTCGGTACGTTGCACTTTCGGGGTTGCACGACTCACCTGTACCGAATCTGCCTTCGTGGTTTCAATCTAGCTCAGAACAATGGCGGGCAACCCTGACATTAAGAGTGTCATCTTTGTTTGATTTATTTTTAACATATCACTATACAGATTAATTGATGAGTAGGTAGTAAAGAGTAAGTCGAACATCCACCATGACTTAAGTCGCGTCGTTAAAACATTTCTTCTTGCTATGCTATGGTATGAAATTAAGTCTGTCCGATTTTAAGCTATTACAATACCTAAACTTTCATTTCAAAGCGGTGCCTTGTATTTCCTAAACCTATACTTTCATTTCAAAGCGGTGTGAGGCCTTGTATTTCGATTTCAATCTACGCACTGCTCTCTCTTCCTCTCCCTCCGTCTTTTCCTTTAGTTCTCTTTTCTCTTTCTCTTTCTCTTTCTCTCTCTCTCTCTCGATAAGAGGGTTTTGAGTTTGTAATGTTCCACCCGCCACACGATTTTAACATGAAACTTGAACTTAGTAAATAGTACATTGCACCCAGGAGCGTTGAATTAGCACAGAAATCGATGCATGTAATACAGAAAAAGCCTCCACTTAAACCTTTTTTCTCGTTTTTGGTACTCAAATATCGTTTTTTTATGAATGTTAAGTACGTCTTTCATCTTGTGACGATGCTTTTATTGCACATGACGTCTAAGTTCTACAGCTCAATTGCTATGCCGCACCGCTACTACGAATATAGTAGTTTTCTTTTGCAAATTTTACCCACTCCTGATGAAATGAGAGTGTGTTCTGTTCTGGTACGTATCCTTGAGATGGATGTTGTTCGAAAATACTTACGTGACGAGAAAATCTCGACAGGTGCGAAGAATCTACGAAAATATATACACATATATTTATTTTTGTTTTTGCATTCTAGGATGTATAAATATATCTACTATAAATACATTGTGTAGGATGCACGTCCTTGATTTTAGAAAATCAGGTGAACTTTTTGCAGCATGTTGAATAATTAGAAAGTTCTTGCTATTGAAAGGTCATGCATTTTTCGTCTGTCTTCTTCCAAGCCATAACAAGTGTATGCACCCTTTTTTTGTACGAGAGCACTATCAGTATCTTTTGAAGTATAAATTTCTGAGTAATTATATTAATGACCCCTTTTCACCAGCATAAATCTGTGAAACTGCATCATCAGTGATATCTTACCACATCACAACTAAGGGTGTGGAACATCTTAAACTAAAGAATTTCTAAGGACTTCTTTAGTAAGTTTGGCTGTAGTAGATAATAAAAGATAAGGAGCAGGTGATTAATTGTCTTATCGAATTTGGTATGATAAAGCGTGAAGACTGTAAGTAAGAATGTACTTGTAACCTCAAGTGACTATGTGGTTAACCGGTGCTGGAGTGATCGTTCTAAAGAGGATTTATTTATGTATTCTGATTAGAAATTTAATCTCCATAGGAAAATGTATTAAAATTTGTTTATGAATTTTCATTATGGTCTTTCTAGCAATAGTGATTTTTTCAGATGATATGAAAGTATCTACGACTTAATTGTAAGCTTTCTGTAACAGAATGGTTTTCTTTGTTCATATTTTGGTCCTTAGGGCCGAATTGGTACTGATTTTTTTTTAAATCAAATAAATGTATTTATGAAAACTTTCTATAACAGAACAGCTTTTTCTATCGTCAGTAACTACTCATAAACACCATCAGTGGTAATTCTATTTTCACACATAAACGAGCAATTACAATCACATTACAGGGTTACAAGGCATCAGATTGCTTTCAGCGTACTAAAGCCAAAGATTAGAGATTACTTTATTGTGACAATAATTTCATTGTTCGCAAATAGCATTTGTCCAGCGAAACAAAAGGAATCCATTTGAATGCGTGTCTGTTAATCTGATTGTGAGTCAATGAAACCAATGAACATACTTACTCGTTAATACATACATGAGGGTAAAGTTGACAGGATTGAAATGAAATCAGAAAATAAAAAAAGTATTTCGACTTATTTTGATTGATGTGTTAGATTGTATTACCTATATAAATGAAACGAATTGCAATTGATAGCTTTAAATAGGATTATTTTGAGTTTCAGAGATACGAACTACTCTCTTCCCTTCTTTTTTATATTTCCCAAAATATGCGGACTTCTGAACGAAAAGCAAAAATCATCAGCGAGATGGAATTAATTAACAAATTCAAATGTTTATCTTTCTGTACTGCTGCTCCTCGATCTCACTTTCAGCTATCTTCGTCTTTGCTTCTTACTTTAAAATTGGGTTTCTTCAAGTTATTTGCTTCCCCACCATACAGACAGAGTAAACAATAGAGTTTTTCTGCATTTTACATTAAGGATGAACTTTCACAACGGAGTTTAATTGAAGGATTTATTGTTCATTACAGTGAACTGTGGCGTGAGTAAGGATTTCTGTTGGAATTGATGGATTATTTATTAAACTTAAACTTTTCTTGTAAATTCCTGTGCAATAAGTCGGGATATTTTAAAAATAATAAAAGCGGTAATAATAGAGTAATTTCTAATGCTGATAAGAGAGCTATTTTGAGAGAAGCATCGAACTCTCATGACTCGGCCGCAAAGATCAGGCAAGTGTTGGCGTTAAAACGAGTTTATTTAACATTCAAATAGTGATAAGGAATGCTCCACATTTAAAAAGATTAAAATTGAAGAAAAAATCCCCGAATAACGTGGCTCGAAAAGAAATGCGCTTGAATTTTGCACAGGCGCACATGACATGGTATTCTGATTGGCGCTATGCTGTCTTTTCAGATAAAATGAAATTTAATTTCGAAGGTCCAGACGGATACACTTACTACTTTCATGATCTTCACAAGGAGGAACACCAGTTAGATCACCTTCATAGTCGGATGGGGGGTGTGATGTTGTGGTGAGCCATCTCCTACTATGGTACATGCGAGTTGCAGTTTTTGACAGCAATCATGAATGCAGACACTTACAAAAACGTATTTGAGACTGCTTTTCCCCATATTAGAAATTGAGGACCAAAATGTCAGTTTAATGCAGTGGCCGCCTTACTCACCCCACATCAATATAATATAAAACGCGTTCGTAAAGCTTACGAGTACGAAACTGGGAAACAATATTCCAACAAATCGGAACTAATTGAAGGCATCAAGCGCGCTTGGTCGGCAATTTCTTTGGATTATATTGGAAAATTGCACGAGTCGCCTCCCAATCGAATCTATGAGGTCAACAAGGGAGGATCGACACATTATTAAATTTATTTAAAAAATGTTTAAATTACTAAATGTATAAGTTTAAAAATAAGTTCATGGCTTAAAAGCTTAACAAAAATGAAAAAAAATTATATGTGCTTAACCTGATGACCCAAGTTGAATTGTTATTTTTTGTGTTATTTTTCTAAACAAAATTATAAAAAAATATTAAAAAATGGAGAAACAATACTTTTTATTTTATTTAACTGTTAATTGAATCGGCCATAACAACAATAATTTAAAAATTTTAGCTCATTTAGTTTGGCTGGAATCACTTACGCGAGGAGTGAAACACTGATGACGCGCATGGTCAGTGATTTTCAATCAGAAAGACTATTAAATTGAAATATCCTCATCATTGTACCATGTGACTATGAACCATGTGACTACGAACTCCTAATCAATTCGATACACTCAGTCTAATAAGAGGTCACTGAGTTGAACTGGACAACACTTTAAAATGACTTCTATGTAACCCTAGATCAATAGTTTATCTGATCCTCCATCAGTACTAGTCTTCTGTTGGAGCGGTCTGTGACTTTTAAATCAAAATGACTTGTCAGTATTACTACTCCTTCATTTGATCTGTACAACGGATACTTCGATTGGTCGTCAAAAACTGATCCTCGACCAGTCTGTGGGCTTCGCATGTGGCCAGTACGATCAAATCACTCATGCTTAATTCATCGAACTGTAAGCTTTGCTTTATGGAATATCATTTTTCTGATTGCAGATCCTCGACGACAAATGATCGAATCACTGAATGACATTAAACTGACCAGTGAGTTGTTGAATTTGGCAACGAATTTGCGATTAGAATAATTTTTGACATTCGACTGGCATAAATACTGGTTATCTATTAATCTAAATTTCCAACAACATGGTCACTGATCCTCAATTAGAAACAAATATGTCTTGTCTAAGTTTTGAGAGTTCTGTCGAAGGGTTGGTTCTTTAGATTCCCAAGATTTTTCAATAATTTTTCGGCAATAAGGTTCTGGCTCTTGTCGCCTGTTCTTTGTGACCTGTAGTTCAAATACGTTTCTTTCGGGACATAATTTAATACGAGGAATATAGCTAGAATTTCGGTCGAGTTGGTTTATTAGTTACTATGATTTAGCAAGTGGACATTCAAATACGAACTCCAAGAGTTTCTCTCCTCTGACTCAATTACTATAAGACAACATACGTAGTCAGTCATAAATTTGATTTGGAGAAAATTCTAGTACTATGTGTGAAAACTATGTTGCTTGAGATTTGTTCCCGTAAAAATCTTAATTCAGCAACTTTTACAGCGAACTGCAATACAAATGTAATTTTTTGAAAAAATGATCATGCATAATAAGAAATAACATGTAATAATAAAGACATATATATATTCACATTTTAATAAATTAGCAATAAGAATTTAAAAATAATGGACCAACAAATGTGGGATAGAATAAAAAGACTACTGTTCCTCGGTTGTTACTAATGAGTGTCATTGTGCACGAATTTATTCCCGAAATGTACGCCTGCAGATTTGTTGTTCTATTATTCACCCTTTGTTCAGTTCATTACTGATTGTACATTACTAAAACTTCATTTGCATGATCAGTAATCGTTGATCAGCACGCTGTACACTGTACGCTTACTAAATCCCAATAGTTCGTTATTACTTTTTATTTGTTCCTTCAATTTGATCACCGATCCTCAATTGGTTTTACCCTCAACTGATGACCCTCAATTAGTATGGCTTTTAAGTCAAAAAACTGATCCTCGACGAATGCGAGTACTCGAACAGTTGATCAACGTCTGTAAAACTACTGATCTTTACCCGTCAGTATGATCACCAATCACTCTTTTCATATTCTGCTGATCCCCGATCAGAATCATTTTTGATCCTCTATCGGAATGCCAGCCACCATTCGTTGATCTTCTGAATTTATGTTTTGCGATTCTACTACCTCTTAGATATCTAACTACTGATCTACTGCAAGTCTGACCCTCGGTTTGGCAAATTGTAAGCTATACGATATGGATGACTACTGATTGTCGTCGAGTGTGTGCTCTAAGTATTAGACATTGGGCTACTGCTCCTACTAATCATCGGTAAACAAAAAAAAAACTTTCTTATGCAATTTTAAGCCATTTACTAAGATTTCTTGAAAGAATCGCCTTCACTCTCTCAAATGAGACTTTTTTTCATTTTCTTTTCTCTTAACAAAACGTAAAGAGCTGCAGACAGATTGTGTATGCGTGACCTCAAAATGAATTCAGTTTAACAGTAGGCACGCAAAAAGTACTACGTGAACTGATACAATGCTACTCGTTTTGTACACCCACAGTCATTCAGTTAAAAAATAAGCCAGAGAAGTGGGACACTGTTTCTGTATTCATGAAAGAAACTCCCCGTGAAAACAACGCAAATTGAAATAGATCCGCTGGAGAAACACAATGTCTCAGAAATTAAGAGCCATCCAACCAAAACACACTATACCTGTCAGTACCTACACCCAGTGGAATAATTTGAAATAGACACCTTCCAAATAGACTCATACAAATCGTAACACTTCTATAGAAAACAAATTCAATTCACAACAGAAAAAAGCTGTTATCATGATTATCCTTAAGAATACAAAAGGATATTGAAAAGCTGCTGCATAGGAAAGAATCCCAATGACGAAAGTGAGCGAGTGTGTTAATGTGGCTTTAGAAAATAGTTCCACTTTTCTGTGAATAGAGAATCAGCACGCACTGGGGATATCCTTGGAGAAAAGAATACATATATGTAGTTCCAGAGGTATTGTTGCAGCACGCGCTCACCAAAGTGCAAAAACAAACACCACTATCCTATAGGTTGGAATGTATACTGCAAAAATAATGCATGGCATTATGTATCCTATGCTTTGTAGATCTTGTTTCAAAGAAGCTTCACATTAACTCGGTCATTCTTTGTTTGCTGGAATAACTCACAAAAACGGTCGGCATTGTTTGCGCACAGATGTAGGGCAAAATGAAGTAAGAGTAACGGTTTTGGTATGTCCTCCACCTGACACTAATTGGCGCTGAATAAATGTTTTCCCTTTCCCAAAAACAGGAATCAAATAATATCCTTGAGGGATATATTTTGTGTATCATTTCTGAGGCACGAAAAAGGATTTGGATTTTTGAAGATTTCTATTGTCTATGGATAATTGTGAATTGTATGCATTTTCGTAATGATTGTTGGATCTTAACATGTCGAAAATATTATGTGCGCACCAGAGGTAGCATTTAGTTTTTAAATTCTTTTGTTTATGGATGTTTGTTTGAATTATATTCTTGTAAAGTTTTGTTGAACAAATGTCACTGACTGCGTCACTATTCAGGAATAGAAATAGTGTTGGTAATACACCATCACCTTGCGGGCCTTCGTCTTGAGGTGGTCGATAGGCTTAGATTTATATTGGGTTCATCATGGAAGATTAGAACTATGGAGCGATACGAACTATTGTTTGAAGTAACCTAGAACCCATCTTGCTTTTTAGTGGGTTATTGTAGATTCTTATTTTTCTTATGTGCGTTCTGGTATCAATGATGACTTCAGTAGTATTTCAAATGTTTTCTTCAGTTTTCAGTTAACACGGATTATTTTTTCAGCTAGGCCAAGTTTTAATGTATGTTTCCTACAGCCGTAAACTCTCGGGTTAGTGCTATTTATATGTATTAACTTTTTAATTTATTTATGAGTTAATAAAGTCATAATAATAATAATAATGTATGTTTCCTAATATAGGTGTGTTCTACTATCAATTTATTTCTGTTGCTGGAGCTTAGACAAACTATCTGGACATCTTTAAACTTACTTTTTTTTATGCCGAGAAATTTGATTCAAATATGCCCTTACAGTAAGCAGAGTTATCCTTCATTATTAATAATCATCTCTGTGTGTGACAGCTACTGACTCCATAACTGTTAACAATCAACATACAAATTTGTCTGTCATATCTACCCTCCGACTGATGAAAGTCTCGACTTTTACCCCCAATGGTTCATCATAAAATGCCATAATTAACAAAACAACCAGACAACAGTCAACAATTTCCGGTCATGCAAACGGACACACACATAAATCCATTAACCTAAACCACACTCACGCACTTATTAAGGAAACACAACCAAATACCACAACAGTGACTACAAAGGGATTCATTGCACGCAACCAAAAGAGAACCGAATTGACAAATAAATCCAGGAAAATGCTTTCAAAAACAACAAAACGGAACGATCTCCGGTTTACGAAAAACAGGACAATAAATAAAGCAGGGCCACTGGACAGCCATTCGAATTACTACCGTCAGGATATCATGAATTTTTTTTCTTTACGTAATAGAAACAGAAGATTTTTCTTGACGGGCTGCAGATTTGGGTACTTATTTAAGAAAAAAGTTATTTAAGAAACAAATAGTCGATGGGAGTTATATTTGTAGTTATTTCAGCAGAAGGACATCTAACTGAGAATTTGATCAAATAGGGAAAAATATAATTGCTTTTGGTCTGAGATTCTTTACCTTTGTTACTTCTACAGGCATCTCGGGGTGCTTCTCATTGCGATATAGAATTTTGTAAAAAAATAATAACAATCATTTCCATCTGCAAGGCTACCAAAGTCAAGATAGAATACTCTAGTTCTTAAATAAATAAATATAAATATTTTGGCGTTAGTAGCTCCAGCAGGACCTGGCCTAGCTTTTCGCAGCCATTTGTGCTGTGCGACACACAATTAGTGAAGCTTCTCATGACAATTTTATTTTCGGATGTTTGTCCGACGTTGGCCAGAGGTGGGACTGTGAAAAAATGTTTGGATGTTCTCTGAGATTCGAACCTCTTGTATCCGAGCCGGACACGTGTGAACGTTCATACAGAATGAAATGGAAAGTTTTACACTTTCAGGTGGCCGATATATGACAGTAACTTTTTTTAAAATCGAATATTCGACGTTGGATACTCGAAAATTACGTAAAGGATAACTTACTGGTTTGAATTTTCGCTGCCAATCAGAATTAGATAATATTTTTGCGCATCTATGTTTAAACCGAATGCCTACATTGAAAAAGCAACTATCGTTGCAAAAGACCTTGAACCGTTCTTCATAGGCTTTGTGGTCATAACGTCCTAAATATGTAGCAATACGAGTATGTTACATCATTGCTACTAATCCAAGTGTATTTCCGATGTACTAGTTTATATGAATATGACTTAGAGTAGTCGCACTCAATAATATTTTTTTTTTTTGTTAATAAGATAACAAAGTATATTTTCAATGAGACTGATGTCTCTTTATTGACACCAAAGTTAAATCTAATTTACAATTTTTTTTTTTATAATTTGCACGTGTTAAAGGGGATATGAATACCCTTATACTAACGCCGCTGAGTAACCGATTGGATGGTTTAACTATCATTTGATTGGTCTTTTCGGTGGCGGGACACAGATCACATATCAGGGTTCGGCCCTGGAATTGGAATTAGGTTAAGGTAGTTTTTAGTTTTTTTTTTTTTTTTTTTTTTTATTAAAAAATAAAATAATGCGTTCGAAAAGGTTTTCCCACGCTTTTCCTTTAAATGAAATAAAAAAAATAATAATAATAATAATAATAATTAGTTTGAAATTAAAAAAATACCGATTTAAATAAAACATTAGAACTAAGTTTTCTTAAAACCATAACATAAGTATTGAGCACCCTTCAGGTTAGTTACTTTAAGGCATAATAATAGTATAGTTTTAAGTTTATTGGAACAATATATTGTGTTAGTGTATAAGTGGATAAATAAACAATAAAAAAAAAAAAAAAAAAAATACTAATATTTAGAACACGTGCGTTTTGTGGAAAGGGGAAGAGACAAAGAGAAAGACAGAGTGGTGTAGTTTGAAACTCAGGTGGTATTAAGTTTCTGTAAACTCCAAGGGTGGCTATCCAGATAACTGGGGAGTATTTTGATTGTTTTCGCTATTATTGACATTGCTTATGATTCACAGTATTTTTTTCCGTTCTCCTGATGTCATCATCACGATCAAGTTGCATTTTAGCCATATGACCACCCTTCTGCCAGTGTTATGCCTTCACAGTAGAGTTGACTTAGCTTTTCGCAAGTGATCGACTTTTTTATTTATTTCATGCGAAATAAATAGATGATTCTTGACATCAGGATTCGAACCGATGATGTTACCACTACACCACGACCACCAATATCTGATTCGGAAGTACTTATAGTCTAAAAGTGCAACAATAACAATTTGAATACATGGGAAAATTCCGAGACGGAATATTACACCTTATTATTATTACACCTTATTATTATGCGGCACGCGTGCTGATTCGGCTGAATATAGTGTATTAAATCCTCCCGCCTTAAAAATCTACGACTCGTTGTCATTCGCCTGTGGTAGTTGAAATTGTTTTTTTTTTTTGTTTTTTCGTTCTTTAATATTGAAGCATTATAATTGATACAATGATGTATACAACTAAATGCGAATTAAATGACATATTACTTATTAGAGAGAATTTCTGTATTTTTCTTATATTTTCTAGATGCAAATCGTGTAAATATTTTAAATCGAATTTCATATCTTTAACTGTTAAATTACTTTGAATTATTGGCGGTAAAATCTGGAAGTTTTTCACTTGTTTGTTGCTATAGTTCTAAAGTATCATTATTAAACTTTGTCAGGAAAGTTCTATTTAGAACTTTAGTCTCATTTTCATGCCGTAGATTTACTTTAAAGATTGTCAAAAAGACTGTGTTATCAGTAATGAGTTCGATGGCTGGTTTCCTGTAGAATTGGTAGTGTGTATAGCTTTCCTTAATGCCATATTGCTCATCATGGTTTGTTAGAAGTTTATTAGATTGAAAATAGATTCTATAGTTATTCTTGATAATGGATCTGATTAAAGGATGATTCTAGGTATTCTTTTTTTCCAGTTTTTTGTAGAGATATAGCATACATGGAAGGGTTTTCATCTATGGAAGTACATTCTGAATTTCTGTTAGGTCCAAACGATTCGTACTTACAATTCCATTCTTTGCCAATTGTGTGGCCGATACAATTTGATTAACCTCTTCTTTGATAATACTGAATTTATTGTACACCATTGTTTGCATTTGTCGATGCTTGTGATATCGAGCACTCAGACTCAAACGAAGCTCCTTTTGGTGTAGTGGTTGGAGAAACTTGGATTTTCTTCGTTTCTCTTTTATGCTCGGGTGGCTGTGGTTGCTGTTACCCGTCCGGGCTTGAACCTGCACAGTTCGAGTCACATGCGAACATACCACCCCTAATCTGTTGTAGGTTACTGACGACATTCTCTTAGTTTATCAAATTTATAACGGGTACTATTGTATTTTGAAATATTAATGATTTTGCCGGTTCAATTGTTATAACAGGGATATTGTACTCATATATGTTTGTTATGCTAATACGTCGTCGTTTGACTGCAAATAATATTAATTCTCCGGGTTGGTATTTCTTCAGTTTATTTCTGCTGATGTTTTTCCTGCTTATTTTATTCTGTTGGTTCTTTCTGATGAGTTCGGTTAGGTCTTCGTTCACTTTCTCCTGAAAATCAATAAGATTTTGGTAATTTATTTTTTGAATTTTTCCTAGGAATACATAGCTTGGTTTTTCTTGGCAACTGAATGTATATCTTTCAAAGTAAAATGCGGATATTATTTCCGAAGGCAACTAGTTAGTTTTATTATGGTGGAGTGGACTTGTTCAATAGTTCCATTAAATCCAATTTTTTGTGGTGGAGTTAGATATATGTAGTATATTGGACTGATGAAGCTACTTTCGTTGTATGTTACTAAAATTGTCGTTACAGTAAAGTAGTGAAAGATTTTATAATTTTACTTCTAAGATATAGAGTTGACTTCCATGTGTATCACTTACATTTCTTGACATAGTTCTTTATTATATTCATCATTCCTAGGAAGTAGTATTTCTCTAAAATCTATTCTTCATTTTCTTTTTGATTTCTGTAAGCTCTACCGTGGTGTACATATGTATAACTCGTAGTTGATTGTCTGGATTGGTTACTCGTTAGGTTATTCGGATTCTGAATTTACTGAAGTTTTCTCCATAGGTTTCTATAATAATTGTAAGTATCATAATTTTGTGGAATTTGTATGCCATTAAGAATGTTCGGATTTAGTTTCTGTTTTAATGCTTATGATAAATTTTCTTTGGTAGCTACTGGAAGTCCAATAAAATAAGATCATATGTTGGATGGAGCTCTTCGTATGCGCATGTTTCGCTACCTTCTTTAAAGATAAGCTGGTTTCGAAAAACATTTAATGGGGATTCGTAATATGGGATGATGTCCGAACTGTCTTCTTCTGCGTTTTGCATTGTTTCCGAGGTGGGTGATGTTAAATTGTTGACATCTAATTTTATTTTCGATAGTGCGTTAGTTACTTTATTTGTTTTTACTGGTTTATAGACAAGTTCATAATTATATTCTTCAATTCTAGCCTTCCATCCTTCCATCCTTTCAGTTTTGCATTTGTATTTACGGGTATGTTGCTTAGTGCAAAAGTCAATGGTTGGTGGTCGGTTTATATACCTATTTTTCTTGCTCCATACATTGTCGAGTGCCCAAACTATCGCTAGCATTTCCTTTTCGTTTGTAGCGTAGTTTTTCCTCTGTCTTGTTCAGTGATATGGAAATATAGTATATGTGATTAGTCTGTCGTTTCCTATTTCGCCTTGCAAAAGTACAACACCACGTACGTTGCAAGAACGAACGGCTTCTGAAAGTCTGGAAAAATGAGAATTCCGTATTATATTAAGAGTTCTTTCAGATTCTTGAAGGTTTTCAGTTCTTCGGTTTTTAGTTTGATCTTCATTTTTCGTGCTTGATTGGCTCTTATTTGGGCCTTCTCTCCCCTCGCAAGATTCGTTAAGCGCTTTGCTATTTTCGCAAAGACTCTTATGAATCGACTCCAGTAAGATTTGTCAACCCGAGAAATTTCTTTGATTCTTTCAGGTTTTCTGGGAGTTTGATTTTTTTTCTATTTTCCTAGAGCCTGGTCTTATGCTTTTGCTTATTATTAGATATCCAAAAAACACCGTTTCTTTCTTTAAAAATTCGGTTTTGTCCAAGTTAACTTTTAAGTTTACTAGCTCTAATTTTGTTAATATTGTATTGACATTTCTCAAATCTTCTTATTCAGTTTACTTGTTTGGACTCTTTCGCAAATAATGGTATTCTAGTGTTAAGTTTGATTTCTAATATATTATTTTTCCTATCTATTACTGCCTCCAGTTCCTTAAAAGTGTCATCTCCTATTATTCCGTTGAAAGTAGTTAAACCGGGTAAAACGAAAAAGTCTAATAAAGTGTTATTTCCAATGCTTTCGAAGAATTTAAAACAGATTTTTTGTCAATCTGGATTTCTCCTCCGGCTGGATCTTGAAGGGTTTTTGAGCTGATTTTACTCGGATCTTATAAAATTCTTATTAGCACCCGTGTCAATGAGAAATTTTAACGTTTTACTATCCCTAGTTTTATAGTTTATGAATGGTATGCTAGAGATGCTCCTGCCATAAAATTTATTTCGGATGGTTCTTCTCTGGCAGTTCTGCCTTCTTCTTCATATTCCTGTTCATAGTCCTCAGAATATTGTACTTCCTCTAGGGTTTCGATGTTATAAAATTTGTGTCGCTTTTGTGGATTATTGACAGAATTGTTCTTGAATTGGTGACTGTAATTGGATTGATTATAAATAGTTTGGCCTGTTCATGTAATTGACCTGTCTTATATGTTATCGGTACTGACTTATACTGCCCTTGTTCCAATGGTGCACAGCTTTGTTTGATTGGAGGGGTTATTGCATTGTACGAATTTTTTTGGTGGATTGCCAAGTTGCTCTAGTTTAAATTTTGTATTTCCAAACATGAAACGTAAGCTTTCGGGAGCGGTTTTTCAAGTGCACGGTTTATGTAATTTTCTCTAAGAACATTTGTGGTATCTCATTAATGAAATAATAATTAACGAAAACTGGTGGTTTACATTTGCTTTAAATTCGTCGAAGCTTGTGTTTCTTTGCGCGAGTGTTCAGTTGATGTTCGAGACTTCTGATGTCTCTCTTATCTCCATCTCCTTATAACAGACCAATCTTGGAAAACTTCTGATAAATTGGCTTATCCTCGATAATCTCGTAGTGCTTTACAATATACTCCACGCGAATCTAAGATATGTATTGAAATCGATTTCCAGCAAACGTTTGGAGTTTGAAGCTTCTTTACACTGTTCTGTAATTTACTAATTTCCAGATCCTTTTTGTTCCTCAAAAATAGTAGCTTTTTTTAATGGCTTCAAAATTGAGCATTCATTGCTTCTTTGATTATAAATCTCTTCTTTTAATCTCTTTTTTTTAATTTCGTATGCAATGATATATGTTCATGAATATTAATATTTTTTATTTTTTTTTTAAGGCGGGACGGGGAACAGAGGAGAAGCCTATGCACTTTGGCTTTAAATGTTTGAAGGTTGTAGTGATGGGTAATACAGGGCCTGATAGATCATTCCACATTCTTGTCGTTCGGCTTATAAACAAATCTCTGAATTGATTTTGCATATACGCTGTACTGATGTGCATTCGAAACATCGCAACTGGCTATTTCGCTGGAGCATTTTTTATAAAAAAAGCGATAAAATAAGGAAAGACACGAGACATTTGTACGATGTTCGAGTGAATTTATGGAGCTCACAAAGTCTCTGTCCCCTATAAGTTTAACGCGTGATTCTGTACCCTGTCTAGAATGTGCAGAAGGGTCTTGAGAGTATCAGACCAGATGTGGGCCTAATATTGGAGCTTTGGGCGGAATATACAGATGGGGTAAAATATTCCTTGCACCGTTTAAGAAATTCAAGACTTTTTGCAGCATTTTGAGAGACCTTGAATATGTGATCGTTCCGTCGAAGATGGTTATTAGTACACATACTGAAAATGGCAAGACTTTCGGCGATGCAAGTACCATTCATGGATAATGGTTGATGGTTTTGGTTTCGCTTGAGAGATAGAGACGGCATTGTGTTTTGGAAGCATTAAATTTCACTCTGGTGAACCCGATTTAATTATGCTGTCCAGGTCGCAATTTAATGTGTTTAACATACGTTGCCGTTCTTCCTCTACGACCGAAGACCAAGGACATGAGTTGGGGACAAACTGAGACTTTGAAATATCAAGCGCAACAATCTTAGTTTCGCCGAAGTGATGAAAAAATTGGTTCCACATCTCGGTGAGTTATGCCATCAAATCACCAGTGGACCTGTTGCTACGAAAACTATATTGCCGGTTATTGAGGAGTTTTCGTGAATCGAGATATTTCATATGGTGATGAATTATCAGCATTTCCGTGATCTTGAAAAGAAGGAACGTAAGTACAATGGGTCGGTAATTGGTCAGGGAGGAAGATTCGCCTTTTTTTTTTGCTGTTTTGCATCTACTTGGAAAGAGCCCTGAAGAGTAGGATAGACAGAAAAACTTACGCTGATGTTTTACCAGCACGGAAGAATACCTCAAATATCAATTTTTTTTTTAGAGTTAAGCAGATAGTTTGGTTTTGACGATGATGCTCCTTATTGCGTGTCTGGGTAGGGTTTTCCTGGACTCAGCTTGTGCCACTGCTTGGATGGGATGTATCCCTAGTTTTTGGCTACCTCCGTTGATCTTTGCAAGCGGCCTACTGCGGTACGATGCTCAATCATTATTCATAACTTCAGTTTTATTTACACTGTTCTGTTCTGTGTTATTTTTTATTATCAAATTTTTTAACTTGATTTGGGTGATATCCACTGTTCTGAAGGGAAGTGTTTATTAATATTGTGTATCATCCTTCACTCTTGTATGATGATGTTCACTATTCTTATGTGCTAATTTTAATTTTTAATTATTATCATCACATTCAATATTAATTAGCACTTTGATCAGCTTGTTGCTCGAGCGCCACTTAACAATTTTGTTTGTTAATTTATTTTTTTATTGTAACGTAATTACATAAAATTGACAACGTTTCATTATACTACAACTAGCTCACACTAACAAATAGCAGACCATTTGTTACATATTACACTATATATTTTACGTTAATCAAATTTACGATTATTTTACATTTTCGGATGTATCTTCTAGATATTGTCAATTAGCTCGTGTGGTTTAATTCGCTTTAACCTTCGAATAATGCCAGCCGTATCACGGCCCGAATTGGAAGATATGGATGTGGACGATATATGGTTTCAACAGGATGGTGCCACTTGCCACACAGCTAACGAAACAATGGCTCTTTTGCGCGACAAATTCAATGGCCGTGTTATCTCACGTGGTGGCGATGTCAATTGGCCGCCAAGATCACGTGATTTGACACCGTTGGACTTCTTTCTTTGGGGTTATTTGAAAGAAAAGGTGTACGTCGATAAGCCAGCAACAATTCAAGAGCTAAAGGATGAGATAATTCGGCACATTAACGGCATAGAACCTCAATTATGCCTTAGCGTCATCGAAAATTTGGACCATCGGATGGAGGTGTGCCGCAGAGGTCGCGGCGGCCATTTGGCCGATATTTTATTCCATACATAATTGAACCATACCATATTATCATAATAAAAAGAAATGACAGTAATTTCCTAAATAATTTGTGTTTTATTCAAAATCAACATCGGCCTTTAAAACTTAACCACCCTTTATATGTATGCTATATTTATTCTTAATTTTCTCTTCTCGGATATTCGATTTCTTTCTTTTTTACCTGAAAGTACTTCACTTTCCCAAGTTGCTTTTTGTATTTGTTCTGTGAAAGCTAATACTTTATCTTCAAATTCCATTTTATTAGACTGCAGTGAGTTAAAATTTAAATTTTCATCTAACAATACTTAGGAGTTATTCCAATCCGTAAATTTGTTTCCGAGGTAAAATTTCGTATTTTTCATGTTTATCCTGCTATTAAAGATGAAATCAATCAATCAATCTTTTCATTCTTCGATATAAAGTAAATTTCGTGGAACTTGTTTTGTAATAAAAAAAAAAGTTGATTAGCTCTGGAATTTTCTCTGTGTCCGTTGGCCAATAGGGTGGCTTACCAAAAGATATGGGTTCACAATCTTCTTCTTGTATCGCTTTTAGCAGTTCACGGCCTTTAGTTGTTATTATCCAAAATCCCCATCGGGTGTATTTTTGCGTTCAAGTCGCCACCCATAATTCACCAGTTTTTGTGTTTTTGTATCAAATACTTACATATATTGATCCAAGCTAATTTTAGGTTTTGGAGAACTATAGACTGACGTTAATGATATTAAGTTCTATCTAGTCGCTTGTTCAACAGCGCGTAATGAGTTCTTCTTGTTTGGCTAATTTGTCCAATATTTTTGATAAGATTTTTATATTTTCGCTTTTTTTGCAGTTGTTTATTTTGTTTGCACTTCTTATTATCTGCGCAAATTTTAAATTGTGTTCATTTGCATGAAAATTAAGGTTTTTTTCAACTGGGTTGAATCTGTTGTTCACTCTCACGATGAACTGGGGTAGATTGTAATCTTTCAATTTCGCATTTGTTGCATTGTTTCTGCAATTACTTTGCTACCAAGAAACCACGAAAGTTAGCTGATGTTTTTTGCCACAGTTGCAGCACTTAGGTAAATATTCAGGGGGTTTGCTGCACACTTACACATCTCGGCGGTCTAGAACAGTAGTTGACAATTATTACATTTTTATCTTTGTTAATAAGATAAAAAAAACATTTTTTTCCAATGAGACTGATGTGTCTTTATTTATCACTAAACTTAACCCTAATGTACAGTATCTGATTCGGGAGTACTTACAGCCTAAAAGTGCAACAATAGCAATTTCAATCTATAAGAAAATATTCCAGATGGAATATTACACCTTATCCGGTGCATCTGCAATTATATTTGCTGACGTTGTACATACATACATATATACGAGTAGTACGCGGCACGAGTGCTGATTCATCTGAAAATAGTGCATTAATTTCGCCACACGTCTATACACAACGTAATTGCGAAGAAATTTTCAGAGAGCACCAGATGTTGCTGCAGAACTACAAAATATTCGGTTATAGTGACTTTATTATTTCGTGAACGAACATCTATACGAAGTCTAGGGGTCTATAGGCTGCGGGTATTTTAACCCGACTTGGATGCTGGCGCTATACAGTAAGGACAGTTGTATACAATGTTGACTTTGTTCTCCTCGATATAACGTTTTTACTCAAATGCATTAGCAGCTTACCGAAAAGAAGTACTTTGAAAGCAACTGGTTACCTAGCAAAGCCCTTTTGATTGAGGAGAAATAGTTAGACAGAATAGAAGACCACGCCATCTAATCTCTCCAATATTCAAATGGCCTGTGATGCCATATAGATATGTACCCCTCTTTCTATCTCTCTATTTTCATTGTAATGTAGTACAGGCAAAACCTTCTCAAGAAAAAAACATTTTTAAATTAAAAAAAAAAACAGCAGTTACAATGAAGTAAGAAATCTGCTGCGGTGACGGAGCGCACCCACATACTATGCTGTGCGCAAAAGAAAAATTAGCAAAACTAACAAGAATGGCAAAAATGTGGGCCCTTTTGTATTTTTCTGCTGCAGCACGCGGCAGCAGGAACTTTAAACTCTGGGAGAAGCTGCTTAATTGTACGGCAACAGCAGGATAATTGTATTTTACTTCCACTCTTTACGTTGCTAAAGTTTCGTCTTTTTCTATTCTCATTGGGGTTAGCGTGGTGTATCATCATGTCTGATCTCATTTTCGTAACATTGTTTTCTGTTTTATTACCATAAAGTTGAATTACGTCGTTGCAGGCAACCCAGCTGGATAGAGAACAATAACTTAATTTTATTCTATTTGCTGTACGTCTGCCTTAAAAATGTTTATATTTGACAGTCATATTAGTCATTAATATTTTCTATGGTTTGAGGAATTAAAATGAAGTGGATGGAGATACTCTTACGTCTTTAAAAACCACCTGTTTTATTGTGGTTTGTGTTTCTAATAAATTTCTAGAAAGTCTTAAAATGGGGATAATATCGTGCTTTTTCATTAGGAAAGGGTGTGGCCCATCATTTTTTCTGAATGCCTACAGAAAGAACGGTTTAAGATGTCAGATGCATTATGAAATTAATTTATTTACATCTTTATAAAATAATTGTTTGAGACACATGTGAAGATTCAGCTGCTCAAATTGATCATACCATTTCAGATTACAAAAAAAGAAAAAATCATTTCGGCTAGTGACAGCTACAATTTCGGTTTGGTATCTGACGGCGTTAATGGATTAGCTTCTGGCAGCGGTGGAAGCGTTAACAGTTTGGTTTTCAGGCCGTGGTTGTATTTGTGACTCTGGCAACGGTAATGCCATTAATATGACAGTTTGGACTTTTGTAGCTGTCTCTGGTATGGTTTTAGCAGTCATAGTTTGCCCTCTAGCAGTTGCTGTTGGCAGTGATAAGTATTCTAATGCAGGTTTCTTACAGAGTGCTATACGATGTTGTATTGTCGTTGTGATGGGGAGTTATTTATGTGGACCTCTAGTATAAGGTCTGCCGTTGTAACATAGAAGGGGAATGAATTCGGAAGGCTTTATTAATTGTAGAGAGAAAGACGATCGATAGTGATTTTTAAAACTATCGATACTATCGATATTACTATCGGATTTTAGTAATATAGTTCATTCTATTGTCTTCAACTAGTCTCGACCTGGCAAAAACACTTTAAGAAAGTTTTTTTTTTTTATAATTTGCACGCGCCAAAGGGGATATGAATACCCTTAAACTATTTCAGGGCACGGGCGTTTTTGTAGGAAGTAAGAGAGAAAGGAAGATTGGTGTAGTGGGTTTGAAACTTAGATAGTATTAAGTTTCATCTATTGTTATTGTCGTTGCTTATGATTCACAATATTTTTTTCAATCCACTTGATGTCATCGTCACGGTCAAGTTGCATTTCCAGCCATATGATCACTCCACTGCCAGTGTTATGCCTTCGCTCCTCAGTCGTTCACAGACTTTCAGAGTGTATACACGTGTTTCGGCTTCTCATTTAAAATCGGTTTGATTTGAAGTGCAGAGTTAGACAGTGTAATTTCAAGTGGCGAGTTAGCCTAATAGATACCTACCCTAATAGGGTTCAATCCCCAGCCAGGAAAAATTTCAATTTGGACTTTTTTTTTTTAAATTAAATACAATAGTGAACACAAAACAAATAACAATCAGGCGATGGAAAGTGAGCGGTCCGCGCTCCCATTAGCGGGACCTGCTGATAACAAGGCATCAGCCGATGAGTCAGCCAAAACAGGCCACCCAGTAACAGTGGCTGCAGATGGCACATCTAAGCGGAGAAGGAAATTGAAACCATCTCCCAATTTGGTAAAGCGCCCCTCCACATCAGCTTCAGCTGTACAGCTGCCAGGTGGAGTGAGGGAAGGGGCGCCGACCACAGCAACAGCAGTAGCAGCAGAGAAGAAGCGGCAGAGGTCGGATGACTCTGTTGAAGTAACGTATATGTCCGACGGTGGTGAAGGCCGCTACGTAGACGATGACAACAACAGTTTCGCTGTTCTCGCAGCTTCCGAGTCTGACGATGAAGACGAGGAAGTTGAAAACATATACAGCAGCATCAATAAACTGCAACAGAGGGTGCGTGAAATAAAGGCCAAGCAAATGGCCAGGAGGGAAAAGGAGCAGCAGCTAGAGCTAGAGCGCGCTCAACAAGAACAACAACAACTACAGCAGCAGAGGCCAGAAAGCCAGCGGCAACAACAGCAGCAGAAGCAGCAGCAGCAGAAGCAGCAGCAGCAACAACAGCTGAAGTACAAGCAGCAACAACAACAGCAGCAGAAAACGCTGCAATTAAAAGAACAAAAACCGCAGCAGCAGCAGAAAACGCAGCAACTACAGCAGAAAGAACAGCAGCAGCAGCAACAGCAGCAGCAGAAACAACACCATAAAAAAACCACAGCAGAAGCAACAGCAAAAGATGACCATTACAAAAACGAGGATGCCGCGAATTAACACATATAAAATTGAGCTGAAGGATACCATCGAACTATGTAAGTCGGCCATAGGCAAAAATTTTAATATCAAATGATTAAATGAAAATAGGCATGCTATCCACTGTAATACAGTGGAAGATTATAAAAAAATTAAAGAATTACTTAGGGATACAACGACGGAGTTCTTCTCCTTCACCCCGAAGGGGGAAAAGCGGCAAACAATGCTGCTGAGGGGGATAGACCCGTCTACTGATCCGGAGACTCTCCTTGCGCTGCTTAAAGAGAAAGAGTGCAACGAGCTCGAATTTGTAGGGGTCAAGCCATTCACCACAGCTAAGGCAAAAAGGGAGAAGCGGAAATTGCCGTTTTTCCTGGTTCAGCTTTCACCCAATAGCAAGCTGGATGGTCTAAGGAGTATTAAAGTCCTAGACTACCAGGTTGTCGCATGGGAAAAATTAAGAAGGAGCGAAAACATTTTACAATGTGTTCGCTGCCAAAGGTTCGGTCACGCCGCGTCGAACTGCGAAATGCAGCTTCGATGTGTCAAGTGTGGAAAGAACCACAAAGCAGAGGAATGCACTCTAGGTAAGGATGGAGTTGCAGATAAGAGCCAGCTCTCGTGTGCTTTATGCAGGAACTCGGGACACACCGCAAACTATCGGGGTTGTCCTAAGTTCCAGTATATTAAGAAAGTAAATCTGGTTCGTCAGGAGAAGGTTGTAGTGAAACGTTCACCTGCTCCAATTCAAACACAATCCGTGACTCCCCAAGTGACCTACGCCCAAATGGCGGCATGTCGGGGAAACGCGGAACAGAAAAGACCGAAGGTTGCTTCTCAGGCCCCAGCGCCTAGAGCACCGGAGGCTCAAAATGACTTGCTGGCCATCTTGCTCTCTATCCAAGGGCAGATGGAGCAGCTTCAACGTCAGGTACAGGAGCAGGCGAAGCGGGTGGACCAGATCTACGCACTTCTGCCGGGCTTAACGCACCTTCAGTCGTAATGGGTACGAACATGGAGGAGCAATCCTTGAAGATCCTTGCGGTGAATGTGAATTCACTGATTAGGATCGAGCGAAGAGCCGTATTGTTTAAGTTGCTTGAAGACCAAACCCCTGATGTGCTTATGGTTAGCGAAACAAAGCTATCCCAGAAGCACAAATTGGGGCACAATAAATACAATATTGTCAGAAGAGACCGACCCAACTCCACACAAGGAGGAGGTGTTGCGATCTTCATACGCAAACAACTGCAATTTAAAGTTATGTACAGCGGTGAAGTGCGAAGGTTCCAGGAGCTGGAAGCGTGTATCGTGTGCATCCCTCTCCGTAGTGGAAAGAGGATGTACTTGGTCGCACTCTATGCACCTGAAGTTACTCAATCTACTTTATTTATTTCAGAGCTCGAGACACTTTTTCGATTCCTAAGGCTGGAGTCGGAGGAGAATTATTTCATCATGGCCGGAGATCTCAATGCCAAACATAGAGATTGGGGAAATAACACACCAAATCCTAGAGGGAACCTACTATTCAATTGGTGGGGTCGGCACAGTGTCGAGTATAAACTCAATTTGAAAGCTACAGATAGTCCGTTGTTTCCTAGAAGTGGCTCTTATCTGGATCTTATGCTGTTCGACGTACGGTTACAACTGACCGACATGGACCGACAAACTATAAACTGCCTGCACACTTTTGTGTATGACAGTGACCATTGCGGACTCAGTGCCGTAATAACGATTCCCAACGAAATTGCGGAGTTGGAGGAGTTTGTCCAAATGTACTCCTACAATTATAGTAGGACACGTTGGACTCGCTTCTCTAGAGTTTTGACAAGAGCACTCTCCTCGAATTTGCTCTACCCACCGTCCAATAGGAATCTGTCAAACGAGGAGATTGACTGGTACCTAAAACAAATGGACGAGACAATTAAACAAACTATGGACAATACGATACCTGGGTATCAACACACTGACAATGCAGACATATTCCGCAATGCAACAATTGACGCACTACACCAACACAAAAGTAGACTGCTGTCAAGACTAAAAACCTTGTACAGACAGTTTCCTGACAGACAGAACTCGGAGGCTAGGACGCTGAAGTCGTTGATTAAAAACCTCCAGAAATTAATTAGAGAAAATTACAGACTTTCTGTAAATTTGCATTGGAACAACAAAATTCGGGCTGTAAAATCCAACAACCCGAGTATGTTCCCGCAAATAAATAAAATATTTCGGAGGAATAATCAAAACGACCTTCCGTGTCTTAAGATCCCCCGAACGACGAACAATGGACGAATACTTATAACAGCAGGTATAGATCCAGATAACGCAGTAGAGGATGACAACTTCTTTGTGATCGAAGATCCGCAGGAGAAGGTAGAGGCTATAGGAGCGATTTTCCAGGAAGTGTACAAGGTGAATGATACCATTTGCCCGAACCACGACCTGGAAAATCGCGTCCTTGTGCACAACTTCTACCTTCGAAATGATATAGAGCACTGGCGATCCGAGAACATAGGTTTTACCGAGTTCAATGACGATAACATGGCAAATAATGTCACCGCCGATGAAAGGCTACATCCTCCGTACATATCGAAGATGGAGCTTCAAGCGATCTTCGACTCATTGAGGAGGAAATAGTCTGCAGGAATCGACGGAGTGTCGAACATTGTGCTTCGACATCTCTCTCTAGAAGCGGTGGACATTTACACCACTCTGTTTAACAATGCGCTGAATAATGCACATTATCCAGCGCATTGGAAAACAGCAGTGATACAACCCATCCCCAAACGGGGTAAGGACACCTCCAATCCGGCAAATCTCCGGTCGATAAGTCTCCTTCCGAACATCAGCAAGGTATTCGAAAAAGTGATCAATAGAGCCCTGCTTAAGTGGACTGAGAACAGTAATATAATTCCGGATAACCAATTCGGTTTTAAGGCGGGGCATGATACAATACATGCCACGTCTAAACTGGTATCGGATATCCAATGGAACAAAAGCAAGAACCAATGCACGGGTGCGTGCCTGATTGACTTGGAGAAGGCCTTCGATACCGTATGGTTAGAGGGACTCTTCTACAAGCTGAGCAGGCTGGGCATAAGCAAACCACTGCTGTACATACTTCATAACATGCTCACCAGTAGGCAGTTCATCGTCAAAAATGGCAATGTGACTTCTACTGGAACATTTCTAATTAAAAATGGTCTGCAACAAGGTGCGGTTAATTCACCGATCCTTTTCAACATTTACACGAGCGATCTCATAGGATCACTTCACCATGCCATAGCGTACGCAGACGACTTGATCGCGTACAGATCAGGACCAAAAATCGAGGTCATTGCAATTCTCTTGCAACGTGACTTCGATAAGATTTAGCGATATAGCGATGACTGGAAGTTGAAGATCAACTTCCAGAAATCGGAAACCATTCTTTTTAGGACGCCGTTGTCTGGGGCCTCTAGAGATACCAGAAAGAATTGGCGAAAGTTCTCAATAGTTGGACCGCATGGACAGCCACTTGCGAGTCGAAGTGTAGTCAGATACCTGGGGCTCTGGTTAGACCAATATCTATATTTTAACAAACATATAGATGCTGCTCTGGACAGAGCCAAAGGTGCTTTTGCCCTTACAAAGAGACTTTTTTATAGCAAGCAACTCGATGCAAGGGTAAAGGTAATCTGCTACACGGCCCTCATTAGGCCCATGCTCGTATATGGATGCCCCGTGTGGTTCAACGTGGGAGCAAGCTTGTTGGAAAAGATTCGGGTGTTTGAGAGGGCTTGCCTTCGGGCTTGCCTTCATTTGTACAGAACACCAGAGTCCCAGTACATAAAATTCTATCCCAATGAGGTCCTATACAACAGGGCTAACCTAATTAGAGTGGATAATTTCGTTATCAAGCTGATTCGAAGGCACATTGCAAGAGCAATGAACTCGACGAACAACCTGATCTCCGGGGCTTATTACCCCAATTACGAGTATCACGAGAGAGTGCGCCTTAACGGCTTTGTTCCCCCAGAGGCGTTCCTCTATTTTGATGAGAAAGGTCTGATCCAGGACAGATTGGCGGTGCCGCTAATCTTCCACGTTGCTCGGACAGTTGTGGATAGGCGACTCAACTACGGCAGAGACGTTGCACACGGCAGTGTGGAGCGTCTCCGGTTTAGTAGGGCGGTATCGGGTCGCGATATTTATGACGTACAACGTCAGTACGGTCGTTTTTGGTGGCTAGCCGAAAGAGAGGAAACTCCTTCGTCGTTTCCTCCTAATCCAGGGTAGCCTGTTGCATATTTGAGGTTGGCTGTTTGTTGTCCATGGCCGACTTACATAGTTTTAAGGTTTAGGTAGTGTTATGTAAATAGGTTGCAAGTAATATTTTAATAAAAAAAAAAAAAAAAAAAAAAGAAATCCACAGCACTTGGATGCAAAAATACAAAAAAAAAACACAAAAAACACCAAAAACATAAAAAAAAATAAAAAAAAACAGCACTCGATAAAAAAAAATAAAAAAAAAAAATTAAAAAAAACAAAAAAAATTTACGTAGAATAAGATAGGCTAATTTAGAATAAGATAGCTTAAGATTTATTTTAAGGTAGTTTATAAGTTTTATATATAAGAACATTAAAAACAAAAAAAGTTCATATACTAAGTTTTTTCATTTGATTAAACATTTTTCTTAGTAGTAATAGCCAATAGAATAATAAAATAAATAAATAAAGAATCTTAAGTTAGTTACGTCGAAAGACATAGTTTTAAGTATTAGGTTTAACTTAGAGCGCCCGCATAGGGCCAGTAAGTTAGAATAAGAATAGTTAAGTTAGTTAAGCTAGTTTTAAGCGTTTTTTTGTCTAGCAAATAAGTTACAATGAATTTAATAAAAATGCATTAAAAATGAAAAAAAAAAATGTTATGCCTTCGCAGTAGAGTTCACATGAGCTTCGCAATTGATCGACTTTTTAATTTATTTCATGTGAAATAAATATATGATTCCTGACATCAAGATTTGAATCGTGAATCTGTAGCGTGACACGCGATGATGTTACCACTACACCACGGCCACTAAGAATACTTTATTCGCCATTTATTCTGATCGAATGGACCTTGGTGTGATTTATTTGATGGATGGGTCTAGTTGAATACGATATTTAGGGACTGATACAGCTGATAAAGAGAAGAGATACTCGTACGATATTTCTGGCGAGTAATTTAAGTCAGGTAGCAATACCATAACCAAAATTATTGAGTTTCATACAACTTGTCTAATATACAAGTTTTTGCTTAGAAGTACATATGTATTTCGCATATACATACCTTTATTATAAGTTCACTTTAAGAACAGGTTCAAAGATATGTAAGAATTGGAATATGTGTGATAAATTGGCTTAAATGGTAAAAACTCCTATTTTAAATACGTCATGACTCAAAAACTGTACGTTATGGAATTTTCGTTTCTCAACAGTGAATTCGAAAAATTCGGAGTCTTTCCTTTTACCACAGAAATAATGAGTCGATCTTTGAGTCCAAGTTTCTTAATGTGGCTAATCATCTATTGTCTCTATTGTCTATTCTTCCACTTCCGTAGTCTTAATTTGATCCGCTTTATTGAGCAAGTAGATGCACACTATATTCATCGACAAATAGGGAAGGTTTTCAGGTGAGATGTCTTTACTCAAAACATAGTAAGGAGTGAAGGTGAAAACCCATGTGGCCCCTGCTATGGATTAGATTTATTTAAACAGAAAATTGTTGAATACAAAAATAATTCACTATTAAAACATGGCGTTAGCCGTCAGCCGAAAAGACAGATAGGTTTTATATAATTCAAATTCAAAAATAATGTGTAGTATAAAGCGAAAAGATAAAAGTTGTTTTAAAAATTTTCATTTAGAATTTGGTTACGATATTTTAAAGTTGATTTAACGTAGCTAACCAGAGTTGACCAACTGTGACCATTTAAAATGTTTGCAAGATCTTCAATCGTTATTCCTGCTATGGATATAATGAGTTACTCTTTGAAGAGTACAAAGTTCAAGGACAAATGCACATCATTACTTCTTACATTCCATTGAAAGGCCTCTCGTGCACCCTTTACTTTAATCAAATTAGATCGCATCGCTTGTGTGTATCAAAATTCAAAACATCATTCCAAGTAGATAACACACAAAACATATTTTTTTGTGGTCTAGGCACAACATTTACCAAAAGCAAATATTTTTCTATTTGCATAGAAATCCTGTGTGAGTTTGTACTTGTACACACTTTCTCTTTATTTGCCTCTATTTTTTGCCATCACACCGCAAAAAGGAATGCTGATGATTTTGTGTAGGTACATTCATATGTATGTGTATAGTCCAAAAAATACACTGGAACAATACACATGCAGTGGGAGCACGGATTTGTCCATAGATTTCCATATTTGAATTTTGGAACATTTTGTTTATTTGCATCTCGAAGTGGCGCTACTGCCCTTCGGAGGGGGTGAGCTATAAAATGGTATTCTGTAGAAGTTTTTTTTCTTTTTTTCTTTTTACTTGTTTGTTTTTATCCTCCGGTTATAAACAGTGCTGTAAACTTTCACATATTCCCGTGATTATTTAATGTTTTGGGGGCAGCAATGGTATTTTGTGTGAAATGCTCCAGATTGAGGTATGCTGATATGCATTTTTGAATGTGCAACAACATTTTATTATGGGAATAGGGTGTATACAGACAGCGACTGTAGGAAAGGTGCAAGGTCTATGAATAATGAAATTACATTTTGATAACAAATAAAAAAGTTTAGGAATGAGTTTGAAATTATAGGAAACTAGATTTTACTTTCTGACGAGATTCTGGACGGTTTTGTTTTGTTTTTTAGTTTTAAAAAAAATTCATTTGAGGAACCTTTTTATTGCTCTGACCTTGCCTTTAAAGAAAAGCAAGGATAAAATTCATCATACGGAGCTGAACACCTAAGAGTTTGTGATTGAAAACCATTTTTAACGCTCCTAAAAAGTCGAAAGATGAATTTTACAATGTTGAATTGCTTTAGCTGTTCGATGGGTTGCTTGAGCTGAGTTCAATCAAATCAACAATTTTTCAAAAATAGTCAAAAATGAATAAAAATCTATGAGTTAGGAAGTGCAAAAGCTTGCAGGTATGAAGAAGGAAATCTTTTAGTAGAGTAGCAGTCGGCACTGAAAATTTTGAGATATTACTTCTGCAAACTCTTAAACAGCGTTGGCAACTAAAACTCTGCTGTTGGGCAGAATGCTCCAATTAAACCGGATGACAACAACCAAAGCCCGACCAAAGTAAAGTGAAGATAATTTGTTCATTATTTTGGGCTTTTGTGTGCAAAATAGTCCGTCAATTTTAAATTTAAAATTATCCCTTGTATGTATTTAGATGTTAAGAATTCCTTGACTAAGATATCGAAGCAAATATCCCTTTTTCGTCTCTCTCTCATGAGCCATCTTATCCAGCGGTACTCCCTGGAAGTCCGCATAGTATTTGCTTGAGGAATGTCTGACTAACCTCATCGGTTTCCATTCAGTAGTAGCTTGTTATATCTCTTTTTCTAGTATCTAATATCCTCCAGTCGTAATGAACAGGTTCCTCTTCCACAAGTCGCATTTTCTTTAGATGATGTCTGAAGATGATGGATTATCCTGTCCTATTACTCGAAAGATATCTTAGTAACCATTTCCATTTCATTTTTCACGAGTTGCAGAATCCTGTCCACGCCAATGCTGTCGTCAATGCATCTCGGTGCAAACGAAGTGCTGTAGATGCCGCTATTTTCATTATGAATAAATTCAGTGTTAGGATTCTAAGAAACACTTTCGTGGCACATGTTAGAATAGTGTGTATCGCACATATTGTTGTGCCCACACACAACGCTGTGCCCACACAAGACGCAGCGACTTAACCCAATTCGACACATGTCATTCATATCACTATTTCAGTGCAAACATGCAACTGACCTACTGTGGCGATACACATGTCACCCTACCCCATTCGACGAATATGCAACTGACCCACAGCGGCGACACACTTGTGCAGTCACACTGACCCACTCAAGTGCCCTCAACAAATAACCGAAAAGGTCACAAAGTGTCGATTACAAATGTTACGTATTCTTGTGACCACTTGTAAATAAACTAGTGCAAGAATACGCTACATGGTTCGAATTACTTTGATGACCCGTTGACGGTACAATGGGTAAGGTACGAACAATGAGACATAGAGGAAACATCGGAAACGATTGGATGGACAGTGGAGTCTCAACAGCCAAACAGAAAGGTCTTTTATTCCAACTTCAAAAATCGACTCGCGTATCCACTCGCGCGTTTCAACAGCTAAACAGAAAGGTCTTTTATTCCAACATCAAAAATCGACTCGCGTATCCACTCGCGCGTTTCAACATTGGTGGCAGAGGTGGGATAACTCAAGGTAAAGCATCTGCCTAGAGTCCCAAATCTGGCCCAACCGCTTTTTTTTTTCCTGACTTCTTCGACAGTAATGTCGGATACTTCGTCATGGGAAACAGTTCGTTCAGAAGTCGTTCACAATACTGTCACCATCTGTGGAGAATTTTGTCGTCTTCTACAAGAAGCTGGCTTTGAGCATTGTTAATGAACTTTGGGTAACGAATTTCCTGAGCATTTCTTCTTCCCTGGGTAGTTATGTTGAAGATAGCTGTTCCCTTATTCAAGTTATTTTGTCGAAACTCCTGGGTAGCCTGGTTCCTATTAGACGCCGAAGACGATATTCCCTCTAACTCCCGGTAGCGGCCTACCATACTTTTTGCTTGAAATTGGGCGCACTTATTCTTTGCGAGACCTTTGTAACATCTATATATCACTTCAAGACGAGCTCTTTCATCTCTATTAGCACTTTGATCTCTATTAGCTGAAGGGAATCCCACATATCTTGTGCTCTGCATTCCTCATCACCGACCTCTGCGATGACGGTAAAGAGGTAATTTGTCATGCTGGTAATAAAAGCTTCGCCTTTTCCTTTTTATAGTCCATCTTGTACCAATTGATTTTGTCAGCCACCTTTGTTTGCTTATTTGTTTTCTTCCCCGTCTGTAGTCAATCTGGGTTTCATTTCCACCACTGCTGTAAGTGGCAAGCAAAAGATGACAAGCAAACAAAAAAATGCAAAACCTGTAAAAAAAAACACACATAAAAATAAAGAAAACAAAATCAAAAAGGACTTGACACCAATAACGAATCCCCAAATAAATAAAATCACTAAAAAAGTTAAAAAAATCTGTCCATGAACAAAAATGAGAACTTAAGTTCCAAAGCCGGACCTGAAAAAAACATACGCACAGCTTATTTCAAATCAAATCGAAGACCTGAAATCCAGCAATGTCATAGAAAATATTATGCAAAAAATGGAATGGAAGATATGGAAAAGAGCAATAAGTAAATTCTAGAGAGAATATCTTTCCTTGAAAAACAAAACAGCAATAAAAGAGCTGTACCTAAAAGATCCTAATGGTTAAAAACATACAAATCTTATTAAGGAATATCAATGGTCTCGAGAATCGTAAGAAAGAATTGCAAGTGACTCTTGAAACAAACTATAAACTGCACGGTTACAAGATATACCACACCCCACATCCTCATAATACACCCCACATCATCAAAGAAAGCATTAATCAACACGAAGACGAAAAGGTAGTCATGACTGATAGGTACTCTTGTAAAATACAAGCCACATCAGTCAAAATAAAAACATGCAGCGGCCAGATAACAGTAGCAGAGTACATTGTGCTCCTAGCTTTAGGCTAAAACAAAATGATTTCAAAAGTCTCTTCCGTAAACTCGAAAATAAATTCATAATAGGCGGAGACTTCAACGCTAAAAAAAAATTGTGTGGATCAAGAGGAAAAGAACTTCTTGAATCCTTAAAAAAATTAACGCCAAATATCACTCAACGGGAAAACTTACTTACTGGCCCACAGATAGGAACAAAATCCTAGATGTTGCCGACTTCTTTATAACCAGGAATATATCCTCAAATACTACTAAAGTAGAAGAAGGACCTGATCTTGACTAAGATCACTCTTCTGTGCTTCTTACACTTGATAGTAAAGTTATATTGAAGGAAAACAACCCACGTCTAGTGAACAAGCTAACAGACTGGAACAAGCTAACAGACTTCAGGCAATTGCTGGAAGAGTGCATCGAACTATCCACAACAATCGACACAATAGAAGAATTAGAAAGAGAAGTACAAGTACTTTCACCTTAAATATACAAATGGCTGCTTGGGCTGCAACACCTGAATGAAACAGTAAAATAAAAAGAAATATATGTATAGCCCAAACAAATATGTGACTTAATATCTGAAAAGAGGAAAGCTCGTAAACGCTGCCAACTATCAAGAGCACTAAATGACAAAACAAGACTTAATAGCCTAACTAATAAGCTAATAAAAGAGATAAGAGAATTGGAAAATGCTTCGGTGGAAAGATACCTTACCAATTTGACAAACGATGCTAGTACTAATACTAGATCTGGAAGGCTACAAATAAAATGAAAAGACCAATGGCATACATTCCGCCAATTAAAAACAGCAGTGGAAACTGAGCAAAAACAAATAAGCAAAAGGCAGACTTATTTGCTGAACATTTCGAAAACGTCTTTCAGCCATACTCGTACGAACATAATGATTGCCTCCAAGAAACAGAAGAAATGTGTGAAGATGATAGCAGCAACTTCTACCGAAATAGCTAAAGAAATAAAAGAAAAGATTAACCCGAAAAAAGCTAAAGGGTTTGATCTTATTACAGGAGAAATTCTGAAAAAAAGTACCTAGAATAGGAATGAAAAAACTAGCACAAATAATAAATGTTCCACGAATGTGGAAAGTCGCAGAAGTAATTATGATACCAAAACCTGGCAAACTACCTAGAGAAGTTACCTCATATCGTCCGATTGCCTTGCTGTCAAAGCTATTCGAAAAAATTCTAATAAAACAATTCCATCTGATCATAGAAAATACATTGATACCAAACCATCAATTTGGCTTTAGAAATAGATATTCAACTATACATAGATCAAGTTCACCGAATAACTGATAGAATAGAAAAGGCCTAGAAGAGAAAAGAATATGCTATATCTTCCTCGATATAGGCTTTTGATAAGGTGTGGTATAAAGGACTAGTCCATAAGCTGCAAAAATATCTACCAAAAACAATACTCAGAAATCTAATAGCCATATATAAGCAGAGATTATTTAGAATAAAGCAAGAAGATGAGTACTCCACATTAAAATATAGAAAAAGTGTTGTACCGCAAGGAAGTGTATTAGGACCTGTCTTGTTCCTATTATACACCAATGACCTACCACAAAATGAGGAAACTTCTGTTGCCACATTTGCAGACTGCAAAATACTGCTGTACTTGCTGGAAAACTGCAAAGGGCAGTAAATGATAATATGAATGGACCAAAATATGGCAAATAAAATTAAATGAACTGAAGTCAGTTCACGTAAACTTTATAAATAAAAATGTACAACATATACCTGTGTACATAAATAATAATGCAGTTATTTTTTTGAACTCAGCGAAGTACTTAGGCATGACTCTTTAAGCGAAATTGCGATATAAAGCTCATGTAAAGAAAAAAACATGACGAATTAAACATATGGCATAAAAAAATGTATTGGCTCTTAGGGACGTATTCCTATCTCTCGATATACAATAAATTACTGCTCTACAAGCAAGTATTAAAGCCTATATGGACATATGGCCTCCAGCTTTGGGGTTGCACAAGTAAGACAAACATACAAAGTATACAATGCTTCCAGAATAAAGTACTACGCAATATAGTTAGTGCGCCATGGTACATACGAAACGTTGATCTACATAGAGATCTAAAGATTGAAATGGTAGAGGACGAGGTCAGGAAGGTCGCAAGAAGACTTGAAGTTAAACTTCGCAATCACACCAATTCAGAAGTAGTTGAACTACTTAATAATAACAATTTAGTCCGAAGATTATGGAAAGTAAAACCCTTCGAACTAGTTAACTAGGAAAAAAAACAAAAAATAAAAATAAAAAATAGTTAAAAAAAATATTATAAAAATTTTGAACATGATCACACTAAAGAGTTATTGAAACTACCTACATATGAAGGTACTCCGAAATAAAAAGTAACTGACAAAATACAGTTACCGAATATACAAATTTTCAAGCATTAAAAACAAATTGCAAATTAATTTGATGACTATGTGCGATAATTGGAAATCATCCCTTCTCCGGTTGTTTTTAGTGGATTAAAGTTCCACACTATCGCAACGCTAGCATGCCATGTATTTTGATGATTTGCATCCAGCTATACACAACAAAATATATATATATATAAAACAAATATGTGTATATATGTACATATGTGTTGATTGAACCGGTTGAACATAAACCTATTGCGAATCTATTTAAACATTTTACGAACCAATTTAAGCCTTTGTGAATCAATTTAAAATAGTTTAAACATTTTGCGAAACAATTTAAACCAAAACCTAATATGTCAAGTTCTTGCAGGTATGTATTTACTATTACTCATATAATGATTTTAAGCAAAACCGTTTGAGTCATATCCGCGAGGTAACCAAAAATTCGTTCATAAGTAAAGTACTACCGTACCGTGTTACTTCGAAAACCTGCTACGCGTAGATCCACCATAACTCTTATATGTATAACTTGATAAAAATCGTTTGAGCCGTTTTTAAGAAAATAGATTTGTTTCAAAATTGGACATTCGTAAAATACCATTAAATTTGGGGTTAAAATAAAAGTTTCGATTTCTCCTCGAATTGTGGCACCACGGACCGGATACAAAGTTTGAAGAAAATCCGTACAGCTGTTTAGGCAGAAGTAGTGGGTACAAACAGAATTGCTAGACCTACTTTTTCGAGATTCTCTATTATATAATAGTAATACCAAGATTTATTAAAATCTGGAGATCGTTTAAATTGATCCTGCTGCATAATCTCTATCTATAAAAAAGTACATATAGTACTTCAAATATTTATTTTAATTCTTTGATTCTTATAAAATCTTTAATACGGATATTATGACTATTCTATTAATTGTTTTTTAATAAATACGTAATTGATCATGGGGATATATGTAAGTCTACATAAAGCTAATGATCTTGGCAATTGGTTAATATTTTTGTAATTGCATTTATGGCGTTAAATTTTTAGGAATTTTCAGACAATTTATTTCATTTCATCAATATTTTACAAATACTCGTAAATATAAAAATAAATAAGGAAAGTGAAAAATTAAATTCAGAGCTCACAGGATTTTCTATATTCCCCGTTCTACTACTCTATCAACGCACATCGTTTGCCGGGAAACCCATATTTGCGCTACTATTTATCGCAACTGTTCTCCGAATTAATACCGGAAGCACGTAAATCAATGCCAGGTGTCTATCGTTAGCTACAAAAAGTTCCACCCTCTGGCTAAGCGGAGAAAATGCAAAACGTGCCAGACATTTTCGTTTGCAATATATTTTTTTTTTTTTTTGTTTGCCAGATACACCTAAGCATACGTATGTACATATCATTGTCCCTTGTGGCACCACGTTGCAATTGCCATCACAAATTGCAACACAAATTGAAATGTTTGCCAACAATTCTTCACTTTTAGGGCGTACTGAAGAGGATAATGGAAAACAGTGGGATAGTAACAACATGTCAGGAGAAACGATGGAATTCCTTGAGAAAATATTCAAAGTGGAAGCTATATCTGACTGTTATACTTTAATGTCAGCTTTTTTTAATTATGAAATTGAAGTGTTTTATTGTTTCATAGTTATTTTATGACATTTAGAACTGCTTAAAAGTCGAGAACTAAGTGTTGATCCTGCGCAGAATATACTAGATCACTCAGGACTCTGAGTTGTAGACTACAAATACTTTTTAAGTGGGTAAGGTGAATTTGGCATTTTAGTGGTCCCGTTCGTCGAAATTATCATCACGACTATGTGTTTTGTATTTTCGATATCGAAAAGATGTGCAAATATAACTGACAAATCCGTCAGCATTACCGAGCTTTCCTGCTGTGTTGAGAAGGAATTTTTGATATACATAATGTAACGCAAATTACTTTCAACGAATTTTTCTTCGGTCAGTGCATATTTAAAAGATGAAACTAGAAATCAGTGACCTTATTACAGGATCTGAAAGTAGCACAATTATTTTTGTTTGTCTGTTTTATGTGGTCCAGAAAGTCCTGTTACTAGTTATACCCATAAAACCAGGAACCATTGCTCTGTTTCTCCAATAAATTATTACATATCATTTAACAACTTATCATAATTTTCGATTCACCAAAGACAGAATTGAAAAGAACTCTTTAATAATGGATATGTAATCTTTTAGTCAAACTAATAAGTTTCAAGAAATGTGTGAGTGCTATTTTGTTAGAGAAATACTTGTCGTTTACATATATCACAAGCAAATTTAAATGGTAAGGTTATAAGTAAGGAGTTTTAAAAATGGATGTCCGAGCAGTTGCCAGGTGGATATAGAACTAATGAGCCCTGGTGGTTTCCCATTGATATCTTCGGAACATCTGCCGTGATAGTATCTATAGTATAGGTATAGGTCTGCTACCAGTCTTCGATGAGCTAACCATCGGAGATTAGATATTAGTGCAGGCCTTTCTATTAAGCGAACTGTTCATCGTCGTATGCTGTCGAGTAGATGAAGAGAATATTTTGGAGCCGAATTCGAAACGCGAAAGCAATACTCAAGTTCTAGTCTAACTTCTGTTTTGTACAGGAGAATGGACTGTTGCTTTGTAAAGTATATTTTTTCTCTAATTAGGTAGCTCAACTTCACGGATACCGATTTTGCAATGTTGGATATGTAGCTGTCCCATGCTATACCAGAGTTGAATTTGGGATGGATAATCTGATTGTTCATGTCCAGATGTGGTACAGAATACGAGTTCTTTCTGGAAAGGCGGTGAATTGGGTGTTCTTCGCATTAAAGTCGACTAAGTTTGCTTTTCGCCACTGCAACATTTTCTGCAGGTTTTCATTTAATGAATTGAACGAATTTGCATTCACCGGCATGCTGTTAAGGCAAGGTGAAAATGTCATCTACAAAAATAAAGATCTTGTTGTTTTTTGGCTCCAGAAGGTCGTTGATAGGGAGTTGGTGAAAGTATAGAACCCTCAGGCACCCCAGCGTTTACAACAAATGTATCAGAAGCCACACCATCAACAAACATCAAATGTGTATTTAATAATTATTCGATTGAAATGTGAAAATTTAAGCTGGTTTGATGAAGTTATGTTCACTTCGTTTCTTTTAATATTTTTGCTTAAGCGAAATATAAGTTAAGCGAAATATTTTTGTTAGTCGTTAAATTTAATTATCATACGATAAGCGAATGAAATTTGAAATTAGTCGTGAACTACTTTAATTTATCGCTTACAAACTGAATTTTAAGAGACAAGTGATGAGTGTAAGCCATTGGATACGTAGGACTCAGTTCCTTTTAATGTGGATCAATGTGTAAATAACATTCATTTGGTCGTATCTGTAAAGATTGTGAAGTACAGCGTCGACTTATTCAAGGCTTAATGGGTTTTAAAACTCTGGCCGTTTGTGTGGTATTCGTTTTCAATAACATTTAGATTTATATTAAGGAAATTTTGATCGTTGATTTTAGAGGTGGGTATTGACTATTGTTCTCGAAGCAAACTCTAATCATTGAAACTATGGCTTTGTCGAGGGACTTAAGTAATTTGCCCACAATTTCGGACTCGCGACTCATTTCAAAGTCTTTGCAGATCACTTCCGCATTGATGTTTGGTCCGACTCTCGTTCCATATTCAAATTATGTTCCTAGAACCAAATGATTCAGATTGTAAGCTATGAAGTCATATTTTCTTATCGCTACTGTTCTGTATATGAACATAATGCTTTCCAAAATGAGAAGTAAATATCCAATCAATTCACCGCACATTATCCTTGTATGTACATACTTCCTCGCACTCTTTGGCTTACTATTGGCAACTTCTACTCTTTCCTCAAAATATTTCATCGCCTTCAACAGCACAATGATATCCATTTAACTGTTTTTTTCTTGAGTATGGAACATGACTGCTCCACATACACGAAGTTTACATGGCCTAACCCCACAAATTCCGAGAAAACCTAACAAACATCCTCAATTTCCGTTTATACCTGTACTATCTGATCCAACAATCTGACATTATAATTGCAGTCCTTATGTAGTAAATGTAAACAGTACCTCCCTTCTGTTCGAATCGAAGGAATGTCCTTGGTTTAACAATTTATATGTTTGTAGTAGGTTTACGGATATGTTTAGAGATAAGATCCACAGTGTCAGGGATGACTTACGAATGAGGAAAATATGTACAGAGCCTTTAAATATAATTTAATTTTAATACTCGTATTGATCCATAAGCTATGTAAGTATGCACTTGATATGCTTGATATCTTCTTTAAAAATTGATATTGACACCTTCTTTTGGGATGTCAATTATGGACTGAAACTGGACTGGTTTCGGGTTATCTATAGGTATTTAGTAACGTACATTAACACCGAAAAGTTGAAAATCATTTTGATAATGTAAAAAAGTGATAATTGAATAAAATGCGCGACCGGGTCACACGTACTTGTTCAAATTTGCTGTTTATTTGCAAATCACTTACATTTGAAATTTAAATGAAATCGTTGAAATGTTGTTGGCATTTTTTTAGGGCTTGTGGCTTATAGCGTGTGTTGAAATATTTTTTGATAGAACGACATATTGGTAAGGTTACCAAAAATCAACTACATATATATGGTTTTATACCGCCACCGCTCCGCATCATTCCGCCGCCGCTTCGCTTCATCCCGCTAACACTTCTCAACATTCTGTTACTGCTCCTTTCATCCAGCTACCAGTCGACTTTATTTCGCTACCGATCCGCTACCGCTCTGCTATGGTTCCTCTGTCAATTTTAATCATCAGAAATGCGACCATAAATATTTTTTATACTCAGATGTTTTGAAACTAACCTAGTTGACCACTAGTTGACTAGTGTGTAGAAAGGATACGAGTAGGGACGCTTACATAACGGTTACAACTTCCCTTATCCAACCAAAGTATGCTATCAGTCCAGAATTTTGTAATATGGTTACCACTCCGCTGCAAACATTGTCGGCAAATGAAATGAAATAAATCATTTATTAACGAGACTCTTGTCTTCGACAATAAATTCGAAGGAGTTATAGTCATGCGGTGATGTTGCTGGTGTTGGTAGGTAATGTCGTCAATGAATATTTTCTCCATCCAGCAAGGATTTATTGCTTTGCACCCATTCACCGTTCTACTTTTTTTTCTGTATTTTTTATTTTGTTTTGACAGAACGTGGGCTGATGTTATACTTTCTTTCACCTGATTCGTTCACTTTTTTTCATTTCATTCGTTCCCCATATAATTTCTTTTTTTGTTATTTTGCGTCGCCGATGCAGATAAGAGGACGCTCACAATAAAAATTCACTATGCCAAGGACATTAATATTAGCGTTTGTAAATAAATTTAGATGGAATTTAAGAAACCCTCAGGTAGGGGATTTTGTTTGATTCCTTTTTCTTCAGTTTCAGGTGCAACTGATGGAGATCTTTATTGTTGGAGTTGTTGAATATGTTTTCTGATGCCGAGCGAATTTATTACTGACGGCTTATTGCTGTTGATTGTGCGTGTAATCGACGTATTGTTCTCCTCTTTATCCTTATTTAATGATAAAGTCATGACATTTGAAGGATTCTACGGTTGGATTTATGCGTGGTGCTTTCAAGAATAGTATCGTGTTTTTGAGTAATCTCATATTAACAATCAACTTTATGTGAAAATTACAATAGAATGAAACATTCAAATATACCGGATAATGAAATGTTACTGCTTGCTTTTTTGATTTAAGTTAGATTCACACAGGAATTCAGCTATGCGTCCTTCTTCTCCTCGTAATCTCTTAATTATGTTTAGAAAAGTAAGTTATTTTCGTGCTGCTGTAGAAGGGACTAAAAGATCTCGTTGTGTGGCAGAGTTGGATGATGTCCCTTTTCTCTTTGTCATTAAGAAGGAAATACCAGACTGCTGATGTCATGCAACTTCTACTTCCTGCGAAGATACGAAGATCCTGAAGAAGTTAAAACACAGGGAGATAGATTGTTATACGGGATAAGATTAAATAGCTATCGTGTGCTTCTGAGGTCAAACCGGCAAACCCCACAGGCGGACCGGTATGGATGCATTAAAGTGGGAGGGTTGTGATTCTTCTACTCCGGATCATAACCTCGTCGTAAGGAAAAAAAGAAGAAGCTGTCGTGTGCTTCCTTTATGAAAAAAGTAACTCTTTTTATTCCAGAGGTTGTCAGAAAACTAACTGTCCTCTCCAGATGGATAATAGCAAGATAATAAATAAAAAATCCAGTCCTTCAGATTAATATTAGTGCCAGGATACCTAATCATATTGGTGTTCAATTAGTTCGAAAAGAAGATTGGTGTTATATGAATTAATTTTTTATTTCATTAGGTAATTAATTAAAAAACTTTAGACCTTTGCACATACCTAAGCATATTTAGTGTTCTTGAATCTTCTTTGTTCTGACGAGATTGTAGTCGGTTTATATTCTCTGCATTGTCCATATACGAGTATGTAGGTACTCGTATAAAATTGTAGAACAAAACTAGAAATGTGGTTTTATAATTGTATTGTATACAGTATGCAGCAAAAATGTAGGTACCCCTGCCCAACTTTCATTGAAATCTGTCTCCTTTAAATTTTATAACTGATTTCATAATTGTTTCTTCTTTTCCACATTCTTTAAAGTGCATACGAATATTTTAGCTAAACGTTAGAAAAAAATTATATGTTTCACAAAAATAATTGAAAATATAATATGTTACCCCTAAAAATTACATCGCAAAAGTCTTGGTACCGTATTTTCTTTCTAAAATCTCTCACAAAAAAAAGGAGCGGTATAAACCGAACACTCAGTTGTTGTTTGTAAGTAAAAGAAAAAGGGATCAGAAATAAATAAACATAATTTTTCTCTGTGAAGGAAGTACATAAGTTGTAAGTTTTGTGCAAAATGGAAAGGAAAGAATTAACAGTTAAGGAAAGAGAAATAATTATAAACTGTCACCATCAGGGAAAATCGTACCTAGAAATTTCTGAAATGATTGGAAAAAGCAAGTCCATTATACAAAATGTAATTAATCGTCACAACCAAGAAAGTAGGATCGAAAACAAACCACGAACTGGACGCCCTCGAAAACTTACTGAAAGGGAAGAAAGGAAAGCAAGGGCTATACTACAAGAAAATCCATTTATGAGTGCTCCAAAAATAGCTTTCGAGTTAGAAATCTGTAAATCAGTAAAACAGTATCTGCAGACGATCAATTAAGAGGACCGGATACAAATCTTGTACAGCTCGCAAGAAACCATTTGTTAGTGAAGTAAACAGAAGAAATTAGTAGAATTCTCTACTCAACACAAAAACAGCACCAACGAATTTTGGAATAAGGTAATCTTTTCCGATGAGTCTAAATTTAATATATTTGGCTCGGACGGGCGCATCAGAGTGTGAAGACAGACAGGAGAGGATCTGAATCCAAAAAAACACCCTAAAGACGGTAAAACATTGGGGTGGTGATGTTATGGTATGGGGCTGTATGTCAGCTGCTGGTGCTGGTAACCTGATAATATTCGATGAAATAATGAATAAAGAAGTCTACTTAAACATTCTCAAGAACAACCTGCAAAAAAGTGCAGATAAAATGCGGATTTCGGTTTATTCGGGTTCGGATTATTACTTTCAGCAGGATAATGATCCCAAGCATACAGCTCTAATTGTGAAGATGTGAATCATATATAACACTCCTCATATGCTTGCAACTCCTCCATAAAGTATTGATCTAAACCCGATCAAGCATTTGTGGAATCACCTTGAAAAGAGAATTCGAAAACATCAAATAAAAAGCAAGTTTCAATTATGAAGTTTTATTGAGTCACTTTTAATATTTTCGTTCAGCAAATTTATATTTTTGTTGCACACAAACATGAGAGCATCATATGCAAACCATGATATTTTACTATGTTTAAGAACTTTTCAAATGTCAAATGAAAGCGGGCCGAGAATAGTACCCTGTATTACTTTATCCACATCAGTCCGTTATATTCTGTTATTTAAATCAATTCAGCTCTCAATTTCTGATACAGTATTTATAAAGCTTTTCGAGAAGTAAGTTTCGACCAAGTTTCGCAGGACTGTTGAGGTCGGCACCCCGATTGATTTTCTACTAACACTTTATTGGTTCCATAATTTTTTCGGAAATTAATGTTCAAATTGTTGTTATTTATTTTTTGGTATATTGACAAAGCTTATTTAAGCTAAATTGTCTAAATTTTAAAAATGATTGCACTTCTATTAAACCATTTTAATTAATATTTGATCAAGCCATTCTGAGAAAAATGTACAAAATTTGCAGTCTGAACTGCTGGAGGATTTGTAGAGAACTGCTATATCTTCACTGATCTCGATAGAATCTTCACTTTCATTTCAATATGCATTTTGTTTGGAAACATTTTTTATTGTTTTTATATACTTGTACTGTCACATCTAACATCAATTTGATTTATTTATTAATCCTTGACCATCAAAGTACAAATACTTTAGTTACTAATACTGGATTTTCTCATTAAACACCTATAATTTTATAATGAACACTTGTCAATTGCTACATGATTACATTTACATTTATTACATTACATTTATTACAGATTACATTTATTTTTTATACCTTTGTGCAATTAATACATTTTATTTCACTACTTTTGTAATCTTTTAGAATGTGTTTCCTTTCCCTTCCCATTTACGTTTATTTATTGAAAACACCTTCTTAAGTCGTTAAACTCTTTTACAAAACATTTGACCCATACTTCTTTGGTTTTATCTATAATTGGTATTTTGTCAAAACTATCGCGATCTTTTTTAGGACTTTGCATTCATTGAAAAAAAAGTAGTCGAAATAATTTTATTAATATGGAAAATGGAAAGAATATGAGTGAAAAAACAAAAGTCGAAATAATGACTTTAAAAAATTCAAAATTAAGTGTTCGTGATATAGCGAGAAAAGTGGAATTCAGCAAGTCGTCAGTGGCTGAATTCATCAAAAAATTCGAGCCAACGGGGTCTTTGCAAAGAAAAAATGGGACAGGTCGCAGAAGAAAGACCACCAGCGCTGAAGTTCGGCTTTTAAAATGAATAAGTCTGCGTGATCGATTTAAAACTACTGAAGATTTAAGGACAGATTTTATAGAGGCTAGAGAATCAGAGATAAGCTCACGGACTGTAAGACGAAGGCTTCAAGATGCTGGCTTGAAAGCAAGAAGACCTGCCAAAACATCCATTTCTAAATAAACGAATCCGCCTAAAACGTCTCCAGTGGGCCAAAGATCATGAAAACTGGACCATAACGGATTGAAAAAATGTGATCTTCTCAGATGAGTCCTACTTCCACATATTCGGCTCTGACGCAATACAGTACGTGAGGGGAAGAACTGGAGAAACATTCAATGATGAGTGCGTGATAACAACCGTGAAGCAAGGGGTCTCAAGGATGATTTGGGGTTGCTTTTCTTATCACAGCGTTGGACGGCTGGCTCTAACAAATGGAACGGTGAACACAGAAAAATATAAAAAAATATTGGAAGACAATCTGCTACCATCTTTAGAAAAACACTTATCATATGTTGTGAGCTAGGGTTGGCCACGGAGGCGTCTTCGGTGCGAGTAAGGAAGACAGCGGCACGCTCGCGGTTGCTCGGCTCAGCTCGTCGGACGGGGTGGTTCTTGTCCACCTTACTTTGCACCACCTGTTCAGCACACAAAATCTCTTGCCATTGTAATCAAAAAAAAAAACCAAAAGAGTAGAAGGAAGTTACTCTACTTTGACTTCGGACGGACTTCAAGAAAAAAAAGGAAAAATCCAAGGACTTGTGCCCATGGCCAGGGGAAAGGTCGGGAAGGATCACGCGAACTTTCCCTAACTATCATAAACTAAACCTAAACTAACCTAACAACTTAAGCTAAATCCTAAACTTAACTTGTTTGTAAGTTCATTCCTACTCCTTTTAAAAAAAAATTTCTTAAAACTACTACTGAGATTATTTTCTATCCTGCTAAGAATTATTAAAAGAAATTTTCCTTTCCAACAAATCTAGTACGGTAGTCACGGTTCTTACTCAGTCCCCCGTTGTCCTGCCGGCAGCACGATGAAGGAAGATGATGTTCCACTCCTATTGCGGAGTTAAACGCAACGCCAAAAACACTATCACAATCCTTAGCAGAATTCACAAATTAAAACTGATCCTAACTTTAATTATTTAACTTAAATCGCAAAACTATATTACTGCAACATCCATCGAAACTAAACACTAGATGTTAAAAACAAAATTCACCAAAAAATGTTAAAAACTAAAGTGAACTTTGTGATAAAATTCAAAAAGAAAAGCAGGACTTTAGCGTTATTCTCTTAGGGCACAGAAATTCTTGGCATTTAAAAATTCTCAAAAAAGTTCGACTGGGGCAAATTCACTTCAGTTAAAATTATTTTTTTTTTCGCTAGGGGGATTCACTGACACACTGTTGATTGTCCCGCGGAGCACCTCCTAGGAAGCGTTGAATTTCTTCTGTTAGGGGAGCACCCCTTTGCGCCGTTCGTTCTTGCGGACCACCGCCACCGCTATACACCGTCTTACCGGACTTTGTCCTCAGAATCTATCAGTTAAACAAAAAATCAATATTTGACTCACAGAAGCTCCTACGCTTCACCCCACATACCTCTGTGAATTTCCTTCAATGAAATGCTCCACAGATTTTCTATGCGATGTCTTCAGGGTTATCTATGATTGAAATTTATATTAAGCTACTAAATTTTTAAAATTCTGCTATCTGTGCCAACTCACCTCTTTAAAAGATAAAGACTATCATTATGTTTACACATTTTTTCACTTGTTTTTTTTCAATGAAACTTAAAACAATTTGAAAATGTTTGTATTAAATCCATTTTTTCGGAAATTGGTTTATTGTTTTCCGAATCTGAAATGTATAACAACAAATTAACGTTCAGTAAAGATGGATCTTGATTATCTTTCAAACCTCCAAAATTATTCTACTAAAATTAGTTTTTTCACTATGTCCGGATTTCTATGCCCGTTACTTTATATTTATGTCACTGGCATTAAGTTCAGATTTTTGTTTTGTTAATTTTATTTATAATTTCGTCTTCTACTTCATCATTTTCGAAATTTTTAATCACACGTTTCGTTTAATAATGTTCGACACTTCCATTTCATAATTATTCAACCTTTTTTTTTTGCTGCTTTAGCCAGAACCAAAGGTGCGTTTGCTCTTACATAGAAACTTTTTTATATTGTAACAAGCAACTCGATGCAAGGGTAAAGGCAATTTGCTGCACGGCCCTTATCCAGCCCATGCTCGTATTTGGATGTCTCATCTGGTTCTCGTTCAAAGTAGGAGCAAGCTTATTGGAGAGAATTCGGGTGTTTGAGAGGGCTTGCCTTAATTATGCAGAACACCAGAGTCCCAATACATAAATTTCTATCCCAATGAAATTCTATCCTTCGACGTTTCCCCATAATCCAGGGTAGCCCGTTTGAATTTCGAAGTTGGCCGTTTTTTGTCCATGGCTGACTTACATAGTTTAGGTATTTTAGGTAGGTTTTTTTACACAGCACTTTAATAGAAAAAAAGCACTTATTAAAAAAAAAAAGTACGTATAGATTTCGTTGAGATTTTTCATTTGATTAAACAATTTTTCTTAGTAATTGTAAATAATAAAATAATGAAATAAAGACAGAGTCGAAAGACAGAGTTTTAAGTATTAGTTAAGTTAGAATAACATAGGTAACTCACTTACCACTCACTAAGCTAGTTTTAAGCGTTTTTTGTCTAGCAAATAAGTTTAATGAATTAATAAATAAAAATGCATTAAAAAAAAAAAATCAACCTTTTATCAATTTATTCTTTCAGTTTTTTAGATGAATGTTGAACGGCACATTTAATAGCAATCCCATTTTTGTTTTTATTTACCACACTGCTTATATTTATATTAGTTGGATCTATTTTAATTTGTATCTCCTTTCTTGTTTCATTTGATTCCAGTCTCTTTTTTGGGTACACGAGGACAGATGGTTCACTTTTTTTTATTTAATTTTGGTTTTTAATAACTGATTTGATATATATTTAACACTTTCTCTTAATATATATATATATTTAAATCTTTCTCATCTACACTGTCTTTTGTATCTAACAATAAATCTTTTATCCTTAACTGCTGTAGAGATAGTTTGGACTCCTTTTGATTGCATATCATTCTCGTTATCTCTCTATTTATTTTATTATTATTTCATTTTTAATAATATGTTCAATTTCTACAATTTGAGTTGTTGAATCGTTTTTTTATTTAGAACCTCAATTACTTGTTCATACTTGCACCTCTGTTATTGTAGTAAAACATCCTATTGTTTAAGAATTTTGGACAATAAACGCTTTCCGGAAGCTGTAACCAAAACGACGGTTAGGTTAGGTTAGGTTAGGTTTGATGGGTTGACGTAGAGTGTGATACAAACTATGCCACACTTAGATCAGTATAGATCCATTGTGATGCCCAAGAAGTGGAACTTCCCCACTCGTAAACTCTATGGGTTCTTAAACCAACCCGATGCATTTATAAATTTGGTAATTTTATTTACCGATACATTTGCTAGTTCTTCTAAGTCTTGGAAGAAATATTTCCCTAGTGTATCTTCGTGTACGTCCTCATTGCCACAGCCTCTATATATATCTTCTTCGCTAATTCCCAATTTCTTTGTGTGATAACGTAACAAGTTGTGTCCAGTTATCATCCCCACTAAACCAGATAAGATATATCTGTTGAAGTATAGGATTTGCTCTGTACGATTTTTATCGTAAAGCGGCCAGAGTTTTCTTGTAATTATACAGGATTCTAGTGATCTCCATCTACTATTTGCTATTGCAATCATTTTATTTCTAACTTCTAGGTTCAGGTTGCAGGGTAATTGACGGGTGAGCTCGTTGAGGATTTAGAGCTGAACCCTTCCTTGCCAGTTCGTCAGCTTTCTCATTTCCTGAAACGCCATTATGTCCGGGTACCCAGCAGAGCTTATCATTGTGTTGCGTACCCGCAGCTCTTCGCGACAGCAGCGCACAAGCTTCGATTTTATTTGTGTGGCGGTAATCGCTCTTATCGCTGCCTGGCTGTAAATAAAAAATGTGATAATCGAAAACTACGGTTACTCTGCAGTAGTTTAACGTCAAATTTGGTTAACTGGCCTTCGCAACATGGAACATAGCACGGAAATCTGAGTCTTAGCTGGAGAAAACCAACAGACCCAAAAATTCGAAGAATGTGCGAATCGTAGCAAAGATGTAACCAGTCCACAAAGGACACTACCGACTGATAAATGACATAAGAAAGTTGGAATCTGCAACAAATCAAGAGACAAAACCTCCTGTAGCACGTAATGAACACACATGCACACGACCAGACAGATCCAGTGCTCCACCACCAGTACCAGCTGTTAGATTGCCACTCGATGAATATACATAAATAATTAATATTTCCTCGATAATTGAAAGAAATTAAATGTTTATATTTAGGAAAACGTATAAGGATTATTTGTAGCTTAAATGTGGCTGAACAAATACTGACATTCAAGCTTCTGTTATTTCATATCCCCAACTCCTATCAATATTGTAATGAAATCTATCCACAAATTTAAATTAATATTGCCATTTTGCATACCGCAATGACTACTAGCACGAAAATCTTTCATTAGCCGAAACCGGAGTTGAAGCAAAAATTTAAAACGATTACCCAATGGCATGCTATCGAGTGGTAGCGATACGGCGGCTGTATTTACAAACAAAAAAAAAATGCCGCAAAATTCATGCAAATAATCTACAATGTACAAAATTATGCAGTTTACCAGGTCTATACAGCAATAAAATGTTCATAATAAAAATGCAGACTGAACGTCTGAGTATGAGGATTGAGAATGTTTTTTTTATGTTTATACTTGCAGACTTCAAGTTTTGCATGCTAGTCCAAGTATAATTTCATTTAATTTTGTTATTGCCTAGGGAATAGGGGGGGCTACACGAAGCGTGTCCTTTTTGGCTGTCAGTCAGCCACTTGATGTTAAATTTGAAAATAACACGAATGGTTATTTGCTCCGATTTCATGACATGGATGATGAAGCCTTTCATAACCCTCGAGTACTTCTTTTTGATATCCTTCATCGTCTTGGATGACTTTTGGGTGAAGGAAAAGTGGGAGTTCTATAGAAATTTATTACAAACAATTTTTAAGGCAACTGACGCGTGCCAAGAAGTCGCAATCCTTTTGACACTTGAGAGTGGGTCACGCAAAAGAATTTGGGGTTCGAACATTTTAGGGAAGAAGGAAGGCGTGTCGTGACTGCCTTATCCGTGTAAATAAGGAGGGTAATTAAAATGTGTTTTTGATGTTGCCTGTTGATGGATTCTTAAGATGTTGGAAAAGTAATTGAATGCAAATTGCCATTGGCAGTGAAAGAGTCAGAAAAAATTCTGATATGAAAAAAAAAAAAAATACATGAAATTGTGTGTTGTGGCAATTTTCTTTTAAGATTTAAGATAGTTAAATCCTAAATTTGGATGTAATTAGTACTAGACATAGTTTGTTTATAGGAAGCGTGTTATTTTTCTTAAATTTTGTTCAGTTTTGGTTCCCACAATTACCCATTTAAAGCATTTTCCAGCTTAAGTAGGTTAAGTTGGGCGCGAATGTAATCTTGAACCTAGTTCAAATCCAATGAAGCCATATAGAAAGCTGTTTGAAACTTAATTTACATTTTGCTGCGTCAAGCACCCACTTGTCAGAAATTTCCGTTTAAATGGGTGGAATTGGGGATCAGAATAAAAACTAAATTTTGCGTTTGGACGTAAATTAGTAAATAAATTCAATACATATTTCTAAATCTTTCCTTTTATGTTGATGAGGTTGGGTATTCAAGTAATTAATTAATTAGGTATGTTTTACTTATGATAGTATGCGGATTACCGCAATATTAATTATAATTTAATTTCTTTTTGCCACCCACTTATAAGAACTTCCCGTTTAAGTGAATAAAGTTAAAGACAACTCAAAATCCGTAGTTTTACTCTTGAATGCACGTGAATTAAAGTATCTTACTCACATTCAGCACCCAAATATACCCACATCAATTCTGATTTAATTTTATTATTTAATTTGGTATAACTAAAGCGGAGATCTTTTTTTTATCTAGAAATTTTCCCATCCTTTTGTCCATTGCCCATTCTATCTCATCTCTCACCCAATAGCACACCAATTTAGAAATGAATTAATGTTGTTTGCCAAAAGGATCCAACAATTTAAGGACACGCAAGCATTTCCTATTCCAATTCAGATTGAAGTCGATTTAGACCATCCCAGCAGAAATGCTATAATTTCATTTTCTCGTTTTTAGATGAGAATTAGAGTGTGGGGCGAAGGACATTAACTGGATTCCCCAAAAATTAAGGAGTAACTATTCCCATTGTGTTCACAAGTATATCATATGCGTAGGTATGTGTATGTCCGATCAAAGCATCTTTCGAAGGATTTACATGAGATAAGAGTGCGTATGCTTGCGTGCATGTGTAGCGGGTTGCTTATTGAAAGTGATTGATGTGTGTAGCGAGGATTTGGGGGTAAGGATTCTTTTTTTTTCTGGTCAGTTGATTGGAAAAATGCGAATTTTGCGTGAATCAGGCTAAAAGGCGGATCTGAATTGGGGCGGAAATTGATTTAGAATTCTGTTTGGATTGTGCTGTTGTATCCTTACGAACTATGGTAGGATGAAGGATTTTCAATTAAATGCGAATTAGGGTTGGCTTTGACTGTATATATCGTTGTTGGCTTGCTTTTGCATTAAAATCTTTTTATCGCTATTTTAACATATATAGAAGTTTGTTGGTTTGCATGATAATAGCTATTTACATACGTGAGGACTACACGTGGGTTAAGATATGTGTGCTATGTAGAGTGATGTTGAATTAGGAGTCAGAAGAGTATAAGAGATGGAAGAAGGTAATGCCTTCGCTAGCTGTCAGGTAAGTGTGGGTGATTTTCTTATTAGAGAGAAACGCTAAGTACCTCTTATTCTTTTTCGATTTTAGTATTTTGGATACATCACTGATATTAACTTTCGTTTCTGTTGGTTGTGCAGGTTTTTACCGGAGAGGTTCTGGCCTTGTCCCTTTTGGGTGTTTATGTAACTCTTACCCTGTATCTGTTGAAAAAGGTTAAATCTTAGTCTTAATCTCAGGCTCGTGGTTTATGATCTCGCCAGTCCATCTATACATACTTGACGATCTTTCGGCGATATGGATCGCTTCGCCAAGAAAATCTTCTACGATTAACGTCTCTAGTAGTCATGGGTGGTGATAATCCGTCATGACTGACTGGGAGTCTTGCGTATCTTACAATCATTTGTAGTTGGTTGGTAATCATTCCGAGTTAGTGGAGATTGATTGACAGTCTCCTTTCTTTATATCATCTGTAATCATTCTTATTTGGTCTTTAGTCGTGATTAGTTCGTAATGTCGGATGCTTTCGGGAACCTTCATTATTCCTACACCGTCATGACTAGCTATAAGTCTCCTAACTTTGAGAGTCTTTTGCGGTTTGTAGTCCGATAAAACTGATAGAATGTCTTTCGTTTCTAACTCCCAGCTTCGCGGCAGGTCATCATGATAGGCCTGATATTTCCTGTAACCATTCTTAGTTGGTATGTACTTAATTGATCAAGATTGATTTGCAGTTTTAAATTTTTGTGAGTCAGTCGTTGTTCATACTCTGTTATTAGTCGTTCGTAGTTCATATCCTAAAATAGTCATTCATGGTAATTATTGTTGATTGATACTCAGGTTTGTAAGCTCTAGTTCTGGTAGTCATTCGTATTTAATACTTTCACATGACTGGTTCCTGCTAGTCATTTATGGATGGTACTCGGTCTTTTCCGCGATAAGTCTTAGCGGCTACCTTAGCGGTTTGTAAAGACAGATATTGTTCGTATTAATGACCCTTTCTTCACCTCAATTTTATGTTAAGGGGTGCTATTATTTTTGACATCAGCTTGCGTTTAAGTGAGTGTATTTCTGGTAAATTGAAAAAAATAATTATAAAATATTGTCCATTTTATTGCATATATTAAAATTCTAATTCGGAAGGTGAGATTCATTACACGATCATAAAATTTAAGTTATGAAAGAGTGATATAGTCCAAGGTATTACAATACTCTTTTCTTCTAGCACATTTTCCAATAATTCTTAATTTGCGCTATTGCTGCTATTCCTAAATAACGCACTCAAATCAAATATGATATACTATATTACATCGTTCAACTAAATTTGACAACCATTTCATAATCTCAATAGCTCCAAAGAGCCGGCCTTACGGAAGGAAGTATCTTAATACCCTCAGGCACATCGCTTTTGTAAATCAAACTCTACCATTGCTCCATTACGATCCTGGATGTGGTGATACTCCATCGTGTTGGTCGTAGATTCATTCAGTTTATCCTGGAAAACTGCCATACCTTATAGCACTGTTTTCTCTCATGCCCTGAAAAGGATTTTTCAGAAGAATCCATAGATCTCTGTGCTTATGATGACGTGTACTCGTATATACGAGAATACACTACACTGCAGTGTTTAACATGTGTAAATAATGTTCGTACATGAAAGTGCCTTGCGACTATCATTTATTAACTTCAAAATTTTAAAGCGTATACCCGCGATTCTAACGGCGGGATGCAGGAGGATGTGTGGCAAATGGTTTTCGGGTGGCACCAGTTGTTTTACACTCTTTGTGACTGATTGGCTTATCAGAAGACTTTCAAGGGGTTCAAGGCAAGTATAGATATTTCATGTAGTATTACAAATAACATGTAGATAAGCTGACGCTTGTGTTCTAATATTCGCAATATGACAGAGACAAATTGACAAGGAGATGATTAAGAGCCTCAAATGGAATGGAGAGCTGCTCATTAGCTAATGAATTAATCGTGGAAAAGTGTGTATGCTGTTTTTAGATAGTGGGGATAGTTCTCATAATATTTAGAAACGTACTGTGTAATGTATTTCATCAATGTAAATTGTTTAACATGTGCAATATATATATTTTTTATATTATATATTGTGTGGTAACTGTGGCCAGTGCAGTATGGTGATAAATTTAAAAAATCAGCTTATTTTGGAAGCTGTTTTCATTTAAGTGGGTGAAATTAGGGTATACAATCCATCTACAACGATAGATAGTGTAAGTATTTTACAATTTTGAAGGAAAAATTTAGCTTATTAAGGTGATTCGTGTTCAAGTGGATACATTTGGGGCTAAACTTATCGTGAACGATTGAGAATGCAAACATTTGCTCGTACATATAATAAATATATTCAAATATAATTTGCATTTAAGGGGTATTTTCACAATTTCAATTTGTTTCAAAGTGAGTTGCATTTAAGTGTGTGAATTTCAGAACAAAGGAGAATGGTCAAATTCGGGTCAAACACCGCCAAGCATGAGGTGTTACGTATGCCGTTTCTTAGAGCTCGTCATACTGAACATTGAACATTTTTACTTCCATGTACTAAGGAAATCGTATCCGAGGTATGATCAGATTCTAAAGGTACTGTACTCAATATGTCTAAAAAGTGGTTTTCCACTCTGCTGTGGGTGTGTCTGTCTGTCGCATTGTCTCTCGCTTCTTTTATTCACTATAACTTCTGCGAAAATGCACCGATTTTAATATTTTTTTTGTAGGGTACCAACCCAAAGTAGAACTCAAGATCTGTTTATCTTTTAACTCTGGCAACTCTGCCAAGTGATAAGATCGTGTATCAAATCAGTGGCGATTTACTCTTTAATTTAAAATAGCTTACTCACACCCCAAATAAAAAAGGATAGACCAAACAGATCCTCCTTGTGTAGCGCTCCTCTAACCACTGGAGTTCACTGTTTTACTTGGGGTAATAGGTAAATTTCCATTTCGAATAATAGACCTAGATCCCCAGTGACAGCTGTTCTTTTGGCGAAAAGCTTTTTGTGAAAGGTGTGGACCCTATCTTTTTTTAAAGTGGGTTAGTTCTACGCTAAGCAGAGTCAAACACCCTTTAAAAAACTCCCGAAGAATGACGCTCACTTCATTACATAATTTCAGGATCTCCTGGTTTCTGCATCGCAAGAAAGATGAGTGTCCAAAGATGCTTTCCCGGAACTTAGGTTCCAAAATAATATCATTACGACAATGGCAACAACAACTTCAACATTGACTAGCGTTGTCACAACTTTTGTTTCGGCAAGTAGTACAACAATCATGACAAAAAATATAGAACAAATCATAACAACACCACTTATGTATATCAAGCTCACGGCTCAAACAGATGAAACAAACAACAAAAGAACACCAATCATCCGCACGAAAGTAGACAATGCAACTCCAAACTCGAACAATAAACGAACAAGAAATTCACCAAATAAAACAATAGACTCATCAACAAAGAAACCTAAAACGAGGGACCGGTCTACACTTAACTACTGCTGAAGTAAACCCAAGCAAGACAACTCACAAAACCTCTTCGACACCCTTGCTGTAAATGATGATGACATAGGAAATCCCGACAAAATTAATGGGATGAAATCCGAGCCAACCCGAAAAACGTCCAAGAAGTCGAGTGCATCAAAACACTAACAAAGGCTCTTGACGTGGAGGCAAAAGAGAAATATAAATTAAAAGTCCTGTCGAAGAACCAAGTTAGAGTTCAAGCAGCCAAATCTGCTTTTTACAGAAAAATCGTGAAAATGTTAAAACAAAAAGGAACAAAGCTACTATAAAGGAAGCGAGGTTTACAAAACCCTCAAAATTCAACGTATCCCCCCACCATGCCAAATAGAAAATACAAATGCATACATTCAAGCCGAAGCTTCATCAAGCGGAAACGAAAGACATGCGACACTGATATAACTACCACTACCGTTATGCTGACGCTGTTGCACAAAATTTGCCACCAAAACAAAACTCGCAATCACAACTACGGTCAATAACCAAACAAAATAAACAAACTCCCCCACAAAAACCCGTAGAAACTCTGCTACCACCAAAAACACAAAATATAGATACCGAACAAACATCTGACATAAAAGAATTAAAAAAAATGATGAAACAATTAATCTTGCGAATAACCAATATGTTAAATACCTTACCTTACTAATTAACAAACATGATGATTGTAGATCTTAACCACTTAAAAATCACTGTATAAAATGCAAACGGACTACACCAACACTACCTGGAACTAAAGCAATACTTAACAGACAACCAAATTGACATCATGCTAATTTCTAAAACCCACCTAACTGAAAAAAAGCACATCAATTTCCCCGGCTATGAAATTTACAATACAAATCACACAGATGGAAATGGGTATGGAGGATCAACAATTATAATTAACAGACATACACTTAGGGACCAGAGTCTACATACCCACCAGTAGCTGAATGAATTTATTTCTGCTTGATTAATAAAACTCAGCAAAATTTAAAAAAAATTGTATAAAACATTTTTAAGACATTATTAAAAAAAAACACCAGAAAATAAAACCTTCAAATTATTTCATTAACATATATAAAAATTAATAAATTACTGATTATCTTGAAAAAAAGAGGGACAAAAGTGAACATACAGTATGTATAAACAGAGACAAAAGCGACATACGCACTTGTCCCTAAGTGTATAATAAAATGTATTGAACTCAGCGGCTTCCAAACTGACCATATACAATCAACATCGGTACAACTAAAGGAAACATATGGATCCTTGGTAATATCCTAAATTTACTGCCCTCTAAAACACATAATCACTACCTCCCAATACGACTACTACCTCAAATCCCTAGGAAGTCGATTCTTAGTGGCAGGTGACTTCAACGCTAAGCACACAGACTGGGGCTCAAGACTAATAACCAAAAAAGGTAATATCCTACTGGACGCAATCAATGCAAACAACTGTAAGTACATTAGTACCGGGAAACGCACCTACTGGCCCACAGATAGGACCAAAAAGCCCGATCCCACTGACTTTGGCATCGTCAAAAATATCAACACGAACAGCATAAAAATTAAATCCTCCTTCGATCTTTCATGAGACCATTCTCCTATAATAATTATGTGATACAACAGCATCTCAGAGAAGAAACACATTAACAGGATGACAGCAAAAGAAATTGCGTTAAAAACGGAATAAAAAGTAAAAAAGCACCGGGATACGACCTCTTAACCGGAAAAATATTAAGGGCACTACCACAACTAGCCTTCATATTTCTACGCAACCTATTCAACAGTATACCAAGACTCAAATACTTTCCAAAATTTTGGAAAGCCGCAGAGGTAATTGCTATTCCAAAGTCAGGGAAGGACGCCACGAAAATTACATCGTATAGACCTATCAGTCTACTTCTCCTAATTCCCAAAATATTTGAATAACTCCTACAAAAGAGACTCCTACCAATATTGACAAAATCTAATGCTATTCCCAGTCATCAATTCGGGCTTAGAAGACATTACTCAACTATTGAGCAAATACACAGAGTGGCAAACAAAATATCAACATCCATCTACGAAAAGCAATTTTGTGTAGCGGTTTACCTGGACGTCGCAAAAGCATTTGACTCGGTCTGGCATAAAGGACTTTTATACAAACTTATCAAAATCATTCCAAGAGACTACTTTTTGCTACTAAAAAGTTATCTAGAAGATCGATGTTTTGGTCCCAAATTCACCTAATTAATGCAGGAGTACCTGAAGGAAGTATTCTGGGGCCCCTCCTTTTCTTCTTTGGGGCCCTTCTTTACAAAAAATACTGGACAAAACGACAGAGTGGTTCTCCAAATGGCATATAAAGATTATCGAAGACAAGACGGTACAAGTTATTTATACTATCAGAACTAAATGTACACCTTCACCATTAACTATTAACAACAAACAAGTATCCATTCAACCGGCAGCTAAATATCTGGGAATTCATCTGGACAGCAAATTAACATGGAAGCAACACATCCAACAAAAACGCAACCAAATAAAGAATAAATTCCGTCAACTCTGTTGGCTCTTCGAGCTCAATCCAAGCTATCCGTAAATAGCAAACTACTCATTTACAAGAGTATAATTAAGCCTATATGGACGTATTGTATTCAAATTTGGGTAACCTCAAAAAAAAACAAATCTAAACATCCATCGCGACCTGCAGATCAATACTGTCGACACTGAACTACAAAAAATCAGCACAAGACACATTGGAAAAATTCTGGCACACTTCAACAGCGAAGACAACACCCTACTCGTCCAAGAAACCTCAAGAAGAAGAAGGCTTAAACGTAAAAGACATACCGACCTATTTTTCCAATAGTAATATGTCCACATCTGTTAACATATGTATGTTCTTAAAATTGCTATCCGTTTATAAAAGTATTACTTGTTATTCTTTAAATGCAAATACATGTTATGCATTTTTTTTTCATGTTATGTATTTCTTTTCTCCATCATCAGTATCGTATACGAGTACTCTATTTTCAAAATAGTCCGACACTATTTTAATGAGATATTCAGGAATCCACTTGGCCCTAAGAACTGCAATTATATGCTCGCAATTCGTTGTGTTGAAAGCATTTTGTATGTCTAGAGTTATTATAGCACTGTACAATGTTATGTAGTAGAACTGCGGATGTAGGTGCTGGTGTTCTAAGGCTCTTCAAGATTTTCATGGCAGGGGTTCCGATCTTCTTCATTGATGAGATCTGTGAAGCTTTGATTTTTGCTATTGCTGATGCCCTGTTTGAAAGCTTGGTGAGCTTTTTTATTTCGTTGATGACAGTCAGTTTGTGAGTCCCTACCCCTAGAGCGTTGATACTGTCTTCTTGCTTGGAGGCATTCGGTACGCAGTCTTGCAGTCTCTTCATTCCACAAGGACATTGGTGGAAGGTGTGTTCTGGCCCTCTTTCTCTGCATTGATGCATGACATGCTCTTGGTGTTGCTCTTCTCTTGAACTATGATGTACAGCTATGCCGTACATTCTCGGTCGTATTGTACTGCTCCGTCTGCTTTCTAGTCGCTGCGTGTCGAGGTGACCTCAGGAGAGCAGGTCTGCAACTTAAGGGGTCTTTCGGTTCCCCCTACTTTTTTTTATATTTATTTTCTGTTTGCGCTCTTTTCTTTTTTATTTTGTTTTTATTTTTCCATTTTTAATTTGGGTCCCATGAGCCCATGAGTGTAGGGAAAAGAAGTTCACCACATCATTGCCCCCGATAATGTGGCAAGGCATTTATTGCAACCAGAGGCCACCAGATATTTGGACGGCTCCATTTGCTATGCTGTATTTATTTTACATCACCCAACACCATTCAGACCTCGGTACGGGTCGCATGACAATTTGCCTTAGGGACAAGACAGTTTTTTTACGGGGCGGTGTCTATTACCCTCTGTTCGTGGTCGGAGACTGCTTATTGGGTATTCGCAGCTAACCTACATACGAGTATCTGCAGGCCGTTCAGCAATCCGCCACCTATTGGACCAACTGGTAGCATGGGAACACTGCCACAGATACTAAAACTGTGTAAAGTTTCAAGTGTTTAGGTCATATAGGGGCTTTTCTCAATAATTATATGCAGGATAAGTTTTTAAAAAAATGTCAAATGTAGTTTTAAGGTCAATGGGAAGAGATTATTGAGATATCTGGTCAAAAACGCAATAGAAAAGTAAACAACTTTTACATGGAGACAGTTTTTGAAAACCGGACTATTTTGTGGATGTAAGCCTTGCTGTCCACAATTTGGAAACAAATAGCTCATCATAGAAGCCTAAGTTGACAAAGTTTATATAACTGTCTATTTGAATATCTACTATGTAGGTTAAAAGAATTTTGGTTGTACTGCGAGACTTTTATTTCGTCGGTATTTTATAAAAGGATGGATCTATGTTTTTTTTTTTTATATAATTTGCACGTGTGAAAGGGGTTATGAATACCATTATACTAATTTTAGGACACGGGCGTTTTTTTGAGGAAAGGGGAAGAGACAGAGAGAAAGACAGATTGGTGTAGTTGGTTTGAAACTCAGCTGGTATTAAGTTTCAGTGAACTCCGAGGGAGGCTGTCCAGATAACTGGGGAGTGGGGTAGGACTTTCCATTTGAGCGTTTCCAGGTAGGTTTTAACGGGTTTGGCAACGTGAGGTCGAGCGTGAAACGACGCTCAACGTCCATTGGCTTCAAGTCATAAGGAACCCAAGTTCCTTGTTTTTGAATCATTCCAAACGCATGCAATCGCTTGGAAATGGCTTGACGTGCAACTCCTAATGCTGCAGCAAGCTGTTCTTGCGTTGAAAGAAGAAAATCAACACTTCCCGCAAATGACGATTATTTGGCACAAAATCAGACATTTTCACACAACCAAAAGTATATGACGCCAAAACAAAATCACTAATATGTCAAAACAGTTTGTTTACTATATGTCTAAGCTTCGTTCATGACGTTTTGGATATATCAAAATCGACCTGCCCTAGCCATCTATTGACAAACAGCGAGAACTTAGTTGCGCACCTAATAGTTTGATACGAATTATGGTTGTTCAATCCCTTCGCATCTTTCATGAATAAAAATCATGAATATTTGAGTCAGATCCCGGGTATTTGACGACACCATAGGTATACGAACATTTTCGTCTTTTAAATTACTCTAATCATTAAAGTTCTTGGAATGAATTAAAAAAAAAAAAAAAAAGATTTATCTCTACACGTACTGTGAAAACAAATTAAACAGCTTATTAGCATCGTGAATTTTCTTTAAAATTAGGATCTCTATCAAGCGCCGCAGGCACTTTTTGCCAGCACTCTCGAAAGGAAAAAAAAATGCGACAAAAATTAAATATCACAGAAACTAACACACAGATCCATATCCAATACGTGTGATGTATGAGCAAAATGGCATTTTTCTTCCATTATCCTTGCGAGTTCTTTTGCACAGGAATGGATAAACTCTGCACAACCACTCTCAATGAAAATGAAGATGGTTTAGTACTGACAGTGCGTGTGGAATGGTGTTGCCATTGTTCGTATAAAGTATAGCGAACAAAAAAAAAAAATGAAATTTACTATTTATGAGCACATAAGTCAGTGTTATGAGGCCATTCCCAATGATTTACACAGAGGACGTTAGTTTGTTTGTTGTGTTTGGTGATGTTGTGTGTGTGTTTTGTGTGCGGTTTTGTATACTTTTTGAGCTTTTTTGCCCATATTTTAGAAAAAGTTTATTTATTTCCTGTGTTAAAGCATTGTCTGGATGGAGAGAGCATGATGTGAAGTTCGTATGAGTAGGGCTTTAGATCGTTTGTGGTATGGATCGTAAATTATTTTGCCTTGTTATAAATTTGCTGTTATTTTTTTTTATTTTTTATTTTTTAACTTAATGTAAAGTCTTTATTGTAGCATCGACCTCACTTAGATCTTGGAGATGACTCAATAAACATCTAAAAAATAAGAATGTGGTGTTTTATTTTTAGTGTTCGGTTATTAAATTTGTTCGGCTTTTTCTCATTAGACATTAAATCCATTACTCAAGGAGTAAAATACTTCTACCGATAACATCAACTAACAGTTCATTTCGCATGATCAATTACGACAATACCGTTTACACTCCATCTAATGACGATGGTCCCATATCACAACCTGCTCCTTAAGTCTAATTATCAAGGCGCGGAAAAAGCTCGCCCTGAAACTATGTACAAAGCATTTAATTTTTTCATTAGAATGCTAACCAGGTTAACTTACATCTTAATACCAGCAGTCGGTTTCAATCTACGATACCTCTCAAGTCAACAATACAATACCAGTCCGTAACAGCAAAATCAGCCTCAACTACTCACCTCAACCAAATCCTAACAATATTTAATTTGTTTCCCGTGGGTAGGTGAATATTTTCTTAGTCAATATGAGGCACCGTGTAGTGTCAGATTTCTACTGATTAATAACACCCTTTCCCTTCTTCTCTAGTCGTTTCTTTTTATTTTGCGCCCGAAGTAACTGTTTTTTTTTTTTAAAACGTCCAAAGAAATATGTCCTCCAAAGACGCCTTTCAATTGTTGTAACGGATACTGGGAATTCTCTATTCCTGTTGATCTCTCCGCAAATTTTTGCTGTCATAAGTCTTCGATTATGGTTCCTAGTAAACACAATCGAGTTATCTTCCTTCTTAGTGGTTTTTCTTGGATGTTTTCTGCTCGATCTGGGACCACTGCTTCCGGTTTCACGAAATTGCTCGATGGGGTAATGGACTCCAGATTCAGAAATATTACGAGTAAGTTCCTGGGAGTTATCTCTTTTGGATTTACCCATTTTAAGTAGACAAATAATTTAACTTCGTATTTCAATGGATATTTGCTTCGAACGACTCATTATTTATTTATTTTTCTTTATTTTTCTTGTTTTTTAACCCCTTTCACTTTGAAAACTGATAGTTAACTAAAAAATGTATAGTGTGTAACTCTTTTAAATAAATCCTTTGATTATACCTAATATTATCAAAAGTATTTTTACTATCATCCAAAATTGGAAATAGCTCACAATTTTTTATTCCCTGAATTTGAAAAAACCGATTACCCCAAAAGCTTCATACGTCTGCATGCAAGTAAAAGATGCAGGTATAACGCAATTACATACAATGTTACTACATACAATGACCTGAGTAAAAAAAAATAGTTTCCTAATTGTAAACGGTTTGGTAAAAAAATTGGTACAATCAAGGAAATAGTGGTGGTTTTAAACTTGTGAACGAAAGAAAAAACCTATTTACTTGAGCCTCCCACCCACCAAACAATGAAAAATAACTTCTTTCTTAGCTAACAGGCTAGAGAAGCAGCTCTTTGTATTCTAATGACATTAGTCTATCTAAATTAACTACTGCAATAGCCCCATCATAAGTAATCAAGTAATCAATCTTATCATGTTGATACCAGTAATCCTGAATAAAAATATCTTAACCGCAGTTACGCGATTTGACTCGTGGCACGTGAGTACAATTTCACATCCTGAATTTCCAAGGAGCAGCACCAAAAATGAATTAATTCTCTTTTCCATCCTTAAAAATGTTAGTGTAGTCCCGTAGCATAACACACAGTCCGATAGAATTTCTTACCGAGGCGCGAAGAAACAAAAGCAGAGCAGTTCAGAACGATAACAAAAATTTCGTTGCCTAGAAATCCTTTTGGATACTAAATTGAAGCTTTATCAACGAAAGTGGAAGGAGGTGTGCAGGATAACTACTATGTACTAATTCCATGGGGAACTAGACGATGTGCTAGGAATTTGTAATTATTTTATAAGCACACGGTTTGTTGTTTTGTAAAGAGTCCTTCGGTGTCTTAATCTTGCGGTATTGCAATTCATTTGTAGGAATGTACTATAAGTGAACGTAAAACAAATACTGAGTGGAATCCATTAAGTTGGCGGGGAAATGTCTTCAAGGAATGGAAACTGAAGAAGGAATTTCAGACTTGAAAATATTGTTTCGAGAGAAAGTTGAACGGGGTGTACAATTTAAAGAAAAGAATTCGTGGTCTGCACTAACTCGTAAAAGATGTCTGCCTTTCTCTTCACACTCTCACATGATTATACCATTCATCATCATCCCAATTATTTCTATAATTGTTAAATCATATCACAATAATTCCACCCTCCTTTTTCCCAACCTGCCGCCATCGATATATATTATCTCACCATCAACACTCGTTGCATATGTCCTTAGTCAATAATTTCAAGAAAATCCTTGAGCCTAATGATTAATTTGATTTTAATGACTCACAAACAGATGCTGGAGTTCGAGGTGAAGGAACTACCGAAAGATACGACCGCAGATATAACCTCGACACGTTCACATCAAAATTGAATAATTGACAGCGTCTGTCATCCGTAATTCGGTTAAATGTGCGTGAGCTATAGCCAAATGCGTTTTTTTTTTATGTTCGAGTGGGCGGCATTTATCCACCATATCTATGGACACATTGATTGATGATGTGATATAAGGAAGACTTTCTTGTTTGTATTGTGCAAGTATTCTGTAGAGGTAAAGGAACTTTCAGTTCAACAATAATCGATGATCAATCACTATGTGGGAAATTGATAAAAATTCAAGAGTAAGACTTTTCGGAAGAGTGTATCCTTTAGGAACTGCCTGTGCACTTAAAGCTTTTCCTTTGACTGTCAAAACTTTCCGTGTGGCTTTCGTAGACTAACGTTGAGAATTTAAACATTCAATCAGCTCAGTTACCAACGGTTCACATAGCGGATTTTTTCAGAAAAGTTAAGAGACGGCATTTGTCTCTTCTCTTGGAATTTCCTTCTTGAAGATATACGTATTATACTCTTAACTCTTAAAATTGCTTTCACAAAGCAAAAATGTATTCGCTATTCAAATATTGTCACATTAAACCTCACACTTAACTTTTCTATTATTGCTAAGTTCGGTCTGCTAGGCATTGCTTAACTTGTTTGGTTTTCTTTTGTAGAATTTACCGTTCTGCCAGCCTTCACGACGTTCTACAATGATTTCCGACATATCGCGATGTTATAGAATTCTTCACAAGATCCCAGGATGCATGATTCTACAACATTCTACGAGGTTCATGATATCCCACAAAATACCAAGAAGAACACCTACCTCTTCCTTCTTGTTGCTTCTTAGGTATTGCTAAGTAGGTAGCTAGCAGTATATTTATATCAACATGCGTGTATAATAGATTCTCATACGGATTTGCGTTCTGCATTCTGCACCCAAAAGCTGAACTTTCTATTTTTACTTGCTCCTATATATCAAGTATTGTTTTCACGAACGTTTTCAATCTTCAGATTTTGATAACTCTATGTATTACTATTAAAGAGGGACTCGAAAAAGTAGGTCTCATAATTCCTTCCATCTGTCTGTTTGTACCCCCTAGGCAAAATTTGAATTTTCATTCTAACCCCAAAATTAACGATACTTTACTTAGAGCCAATTTTGTAAAACTGGTAATTTCATAACATGAGATAGCAGTCTTAACAGTTGTTCCCCTAAAAACTCGAAGAACGATATTTTACTTATTAGCGGACTACCGGAAATTGAATTTATTATTGAGCTGAAACGTGTTTATTGACCTAAAGCCGTTGAGCTATTTTTTGTTCAAGTCTTATTCACACTCGTTACAAACCAATTTTGCTATTGACGTCACCTATTACCATGTATGTATATTTTCGAACAAAAGTGAGCGTTCCCTAAGCAAATTTATTTTAATGCACCTATAAGCGCAAGTACTGGTTTCGGAAAAATGTTCAAACTCGAGTTTTTGATCAAACTTAATATAACTATAATAGAGAATCTCAAAAAAGTAGGTCTCTCAATTCTGTCTGTATATGATCGACTGCAGTCTAAGCGAAGGATTTTCTTCAAACTTTTATTTGGGTGGAGTTAATCATATCTCACTAGATGACTTATCAAGTTTTTAGAACGAAAGTTGTATAACGGTATTTTACTTATTATCGAATTTTTGAAAATTGGTCATTTCTTGCATATGATTTAAACGATTTTATTGAAAATCGGTATCTAAACAATGTTTGATATTTACAAGATATGGCATAATAAGTTTTGGTAAATTTCCAGGAAATTTTTTTTTTATATTTAAGCAATTTTTTAAAAGACAAAAAAAAACATTTTAACAGCTTCGCCTAAAATTTAAAAGCTGATTGATTTTCAAATAAGCAGCACATAGCCGCAAGTACGTACGACCCAGTCGTCGTGCAATTTTATTTGGTGCATATACCCAATTACGAATATTTTACTGTATCTACCATTGTTTTATTTTAAATCTTTTTCACAACACATAGCAGTATTTTGTATGGATTGCAAAACTCACTGATGGACTGGCAACTTTTGGTACATACGAAATTATAACGTTTTTAAACAAATTCGATGAGATGAAAAAGTTAATAAGTCGTATGAATAAAAATCTAATTGCTGTTGCGAATGCCCACTTAAATGCCGTGAACTTACTTGATTTATTTTTCTTTTATGGTTTACCTCTCCCTCATTGTGAGTGGCTACTACGAGTATAGACCTATTCCTAATGTCATTGACTTGCCTGGAAGCTATTCAAGGATCAAAAATTACATACTTAACAGTGGCTCATCATTACCTTTTATGGTTTTTATCGATTTGAACTTAATTTTATCGACTCCTTTGAACCCCTTTCAAACAAAAATTAAACGACTCTTGTCAACTCACCTTCATTGATTCTGGTTCTTAACAATTGATATGTCTAATTTGATCGACTCTCCTCAATGAGCAATTAAACGGTTTCAGTCTTTTTTCTATTTATTGTTTTGCATACGTTTCGCCTTGAGACTTTTCTAAGAATGAATTAATGTCTGATATCGTTTTAATATATTACCGACTTATGTCTTATTTTATAGAGTGTTTCGGGCTTCTATCAAGTATTAGATGATCGGTAAATTATTATCAAGCTCGAACTAAACATCTAATAGCGACTCATTTTCACTCTTCCTTCTCTACTTCAACTAAATGATCCATGTCAGATTTCTATTGACTTGACCCTAATTTGATCAACTCTTTTAGACGAAATTAATCGACTCTACCGATTTGTGTCGATTTCGGCTATTATAGGAGAGAACTAATAAGTAAATCCCCATCAAGTGGTATTTACCAGCTTCTGATGCGCAAATTGAAGATAAAATTGCAACAGTACACCCCCGTGCAACCGAATCAATAGCTTCACATTATTAACAACCATCCATAGAATGATTATAACATTTCAATTAGTTCAACTTGTATAATTAGACGAACTAATTTAATAATGCTTATCGGTGTGGTAGCAGTCATCCTCCAACGAAAGATACTCCACCCTGGTATTTAACCTTATTAAACTGTGACAGAGAAAAGGGGTGGCCATGGCAGTGATGTAGTCAGAGCAACCATAGCGAAAGTTTATCACAAAAACGCGGATACTCCGTACTTGCTTGCCACACACGCCTTTCCACAAATTGGTTTCGTGCACAAAGGAAAGCTGTTGTTCTATGGCGCATGGGTGGCCTGAATAGTTGATGCCATAGTTATGCTAACGCATGCAAATGCACTTTGACTGCTTTTTATGCTGCAGCGTTTAATTTTATTCAATTACTCATACCATGTGGAGGAGGAAGAGGTAGAGGCTTGTATCCGTCTGTGCCACTTCGGTGGTTGTTATTAAATTTTACGCACATTTTGCAGATTTTGTTTATACTGTATGCGCGATGTGGGGAGAACAGTGCTATCTGAATGAGGATACCTAAAATTTAATAGTTACCGCAAATGTTATTGTAGATTGAGAAATAAAAATAAATAATAAAGAAGTTTGAAATCAAAACTGATCAGAAATATAGGCAACGATGAAGGTGAGTCGATATAGTTTGTTCAATTCTCATCGAAAAGAGTTGATTCAATTAGCCACAAGTCGATAATTTCAAGAAAAAGAGAAGGTAAATTGACGGCGTATAATTTTTTTTTTTTTTAAAGTTACCAGTTTCCAAGAAAGGATTCCAAAAGACGCAATAAAAATAGTTACACGCCTTTAAGAGCCGTCAAGAAGTAGTAAAGATAAATCGACATGAGTAAATGACACATTCAATTCCGATCAAACTATCATAGATAAAAGTTGGCAGTCAGAGTGAGTGAACATGATTCGTTTAATTATTTTTCGAAAAGATTAAAAAAGAGACTATAGTCTCCAGCACGAAATTGTGAAGCGGATCATTATGAGTTATTATTATTATTATTATTATTTTTTTTTTGTAGATAACATTAAGCAAAATCTCCGATGGGATTTTAAACTGCACCATTCAGATCACAAGTAAATACACTACCCACTACACAGAACGTGGTCAAATAAATGAAAATGAAATTGGAGTAACAAGACAGTGGAACTTAAAATTTAACGCTGTATCTTCGAACTCACTCCTGTGAATGCTTTTCAGTTTATGATATGGAATGCCTTCTTCTCTAGATTGCTACCACTGTATTATAGATACATGGATACATTGTAGATACGAGTATCTGATGCAGTCTTATTTCAGTTTTGTTATCGGGATTTCTCTATGCCAACACCAACGCAATTATAACTTCTGCTCGATTGCATTCGAGGTCAATCCACCGATTGTTGGTTAATGCCATATTTGAAGGACATAATTTGCGCATTTGCTGCAATGGTGTGGAAATTTCAATGCAAACGAGAAAAGTGAGGCAAATTTCCGTAATTAGGGGAGAAAATGATTTTATCAATTTGCTGGAGCATTACTATTACCAATGGAGGGATGGTGTACTATATATCTATACATTCGGTTAATACTTCACAGGCGTGTTACGTTAACAAATTATACGTACATCTAAGAGATCTATAGCTATATGCAACCGACATTCCTTGAGTAGTACATAAATATACTTTTTTCTTTCTCCCTTTAAGAGATATAGCCGATTTTGAAAAAAATTGATTTTATCGAAAACGGCTCAAACGATTTTCTTGAAAATCTAAATTTAAGCAATATTGAATATATGCAAAGACATGGTATATTAAGTTCTGAAAATTGTTAAAATTAATTTTTTGCCTTTAAACGTATGTGCAAGAGTTTCTCAAATCTCCTAGTGAAATACATAACTCATACTCCGCGAAATAAAAAATAAATTTCAATCGTATAAGATAATGATTATTTTTTGCTGCAAAAAAAAGTTTGTTTCTAATGCGTTGGTAAGACAATGAAATAAAAGTTATCGATGCCGGTGTAAAAGGTATTCAGCACTATTTTGTGTGTCAACCTTAGTAGACAAAGTATTTTTGGAAAACAAATTCTAACACCTATGAATTTTCAAGTCGTTGGGGTAGCAGGCATAAAGTAGCACATTGTGTAGTATATAATACATAGTATTATTACGAATATATGTGAATTCCTTGTATTAAATATCACAACAATATTAATTTCCGTGCTAAGTGACCCGCCTTATTTGTTAATCATATTGCTAAAATTTAAATAATTATAACTTTAATTTGTCACATATCTTGACTTACGCTGATACTGTAGAAAAAGCGAATCACATCTTAATAACAAAAACTAGCAAAACTGCTAGGATAATATGGTCAACCCTGGACTATCAACGACTCTGATAAGACCTCATAGAAATAAACCAAGAATATATGCGTCATCGGCAAACATGTTCAAAGATTGATCATTGCAAGCAATTTTTACAGAATCTGCAGAGGCGAAAAACTACATGCTGCTCTGCCAAAATTAATGGTTTTATAAAAAATGGGTCGTATCCCCTGCTCTATAGTGACATCACAATGGACCTATGTACTCGTATGTTGGGCAAAGTGAATATCAGCGAGGACCACTTTCTGTTATAATGCAAATATGGAAAAATAGTTTCATCTTAAATATTAAAATTATTATGTTTTGAAAAATTGTCTAATGTTTAAAATTATGGAATACTTTTTGTTTATTAGTTTCATATGACATTTACGTTTTGTGTGTATATTGTTTAAAATTTCAGGATTTTCCCGGAATCGTTCACAGTTTTTCCCGAAATGAGAAACCCTAGTATCAACCCTCATATTAAAAAAAACAAAATACATTTTGAAAATTTGTCTTAAATTTTAAATCCTAGTGATTTACAAATCAACAGCATATAGTTGCAACTACGTGCGACCCAGTCGTGCATTTTATTTGTTATTACCGTAATAAGATAAAACGCAATACAGCTGAATATTAAGGCAACCTAAACAAATTTTCAAGATAATGGTCAACTGAGCAGCCATTACAACTTGAAATTTCGTCCATAGATTTTCCTTTAAGTGGATGAATTTGGGTGTAAATATAACGGATTGTGGGTTTTGCATTTATTTAATACGCTGCGAGGGTTAAATAGCATAATTTATTTTGTCTTAAAGTCGGAAATTGTATTAATTAATTGTATACAACCCAAATCTTAGTTGTTCTCATCCTAGGAGGATTTAAAATAGTGGACTATACAATGTCTTGAGGAGTCTTGAAAAAGAGCGAATAAAGTGGACGATATAAGCATTCAAGCTGGTCCAAACATTTACGGAAATGATGGGCAACTAAACTGACAACAATCGCATGTTTATACTAGACAGTTAGGATTGTATCGCCCCGATTCCATATAAGAGGGTATATTAGGGTGCGAGTAGTACTAGACTATGTAATGACTTTGACATCTTTTTTCAGATTCAGCAACATCTAACAAGAATCCAAAAGAAAACTGCAAATTATGATTGGCCCTACCACTACAATTTGTTGTCTCAGATATCCACCTCCTCAAGCTATGTCGAATGCATTCTAATACTTAAAAAAAAATCCCATACAATTTAATGCTCTTTGAAAATAAAATAAATTTATTACTCATACGTGCATTCCAACGTGAAGCCTTTTAAATGGTCTTGAACCAAGGCAACACAGATCTGTTTTGGAAAATTAGAGCAAACACTCACATATCCTCATGAAATAATAAGGAATTCCTTTTCAAAAAGCGGTGTGAAATGAAAAATTGTTCACATGAAATTGGATTCGTACTTTTTTTTTTATATTACAGAAAAAGGATTATACCCACATGTGTCTCTTTTGTTTCACATCCGTGTTGTAAAGTAAATGAATTGTCGTTGCGGTTGTGGATGTGGCCATAAACTGGGCGATGGAGGAAGGCCGAGAAAGGACGAAAAAGGGTTGAGATATTTAACACGAATGTGTAAATGTGGTTTGTGGTCTGGTTCACATTACTGTGCATAATTTCTATCATCATTCCTCGAATTCCTTTGGTCCTTTGTCCTTTTTTTGGAATCTCAAAAAAATAGTTTTATAATGAAAAGGGATTTTACAAAAAATACAACAGATTTATGTGGATATATGCTGGAAGCCCTGATATGAATTGAAATTTTACTTTTTGGGAAGGCTTTGTTCCTCTTTGACAGGTGGATGAGAGTGGGATGTATATAATGAATGTAAGGGCGAAGTAGAAGGTAATCAAAAATAACCATAATGTTAAAACGTACAAATAAAAAAAACTATCATACATTCAACTAAAATTCAATTTTTAAGTCAGGAATGGGAATTAGAAGATGAAGCGGAGTAACAACGGATAGGAGCGGAAATTAAGAAAACGTCAGAACGCCCAAAATATACGAATATAATAACAACAACAATATTTATACCAAACTAGAGAATGTCGTAAGCCTACCCTGCAGCACTCTGATACGCAAAAACTAAGAATGTCAAAATCATTTAAGTACTTTTTGATGCCAAGCCAATGAAAGGGGCTCAATATTCCGACATTAACTTTTCTGGATTTTCTGAGAGCAAAATAGAAAATGAGACCATCCTCCAGCGTCAAAAGTTACAGTTGGATTAGCTCTACAAATCTTCGAAAGCCATGGTCATTCAAGATACCAAAGGGCATGCATAAAAATTACTTCCCACTTTAGAACATACATATAAATTCAAAAGCTGTGCTCGAGACAAAGATATTTCAGAATGGAGTTGCTAGTCCACTTTGATTCCATTCGAAAAATCCCACTCGCAAACTTTTTCGTGATTAAAGGAATTTCTAACAGTCAAATGTCAACCATAGTGTTGTAGTGAAGATTGTAGTGCAATGTGGGTGGATTGTGATGATGAATTCAATTGTAGGAGTAACTTTAATTACTAGTGGTGATAACGAGGAATGACGACAATGGGTGTAGAATTTGATATGATTGAAGGATGAAATTGACTATAATATGGAGGCGGAAAATATTGTTACCTGAGAGGGCATTGCGCAAAAATCAAGAAAAATAAAGCGAAAAGCATAAATTTAGAATTAATTGGAAGAAGGATATTAGCTTATCTAATATCTATACAAACATATATATTAGATGTTACATAATTATTGAATATAATAGAATCATGCAATACCGCCATTTGGAATATAGTTTTATTTTATTTTATATTTGTTTGATTGCTTGCTCAAGTACCATGTTAATAGGTCTGAAAAGTCAAGTAATCGTTCCGAATTCCTGAAATGAAAATGCGATTACAGAATTTTGTTCAGCTCCTTTATGAACTACAAATCCAATACTGATGGTCGATGGAACTTTTATTGGCTTTCAATAGGGAAGCATTATAAAAATGTTTGCATGCAAAAGAAAAAAAAGGAGAAACACATTACAAGTGCTCATAACTTCAGGTAAAACTTTTATAATAATTGACTTTTGCTTGACTAGGTCGCTTTGCATTTTTAACTTCGGACGACAGACATCTGAAGTATCCAACAAGAAGTTTAGAATGGGAGTTAAAGCCAAAGGACAAGGGAAAGTTGCAAAATAGAAGAAATAGAGTGCATGACTGGGTGACACGTATTTGCAACTAATTGGTACTCATTTGAAAATCACTCAGATTTTAAATTTAAGCAAGTTGTTGAAATGCTTTTTATTTGTTTAGCAAATAATTTTTTAAAATTTGGTATGACATTCTTGAATATGCTTAAATATCGATTTTCAACAAAACTGTTTGACTGGTAGATGAGAAATCCAATTTTCAAAAAAAAAAAAAAACGACTACAAGCAGAGCACTCTTACACATTTTTTTATTTTTTTCAAAATCTTTGAACACCATTGACAAATGTCTAAATAAACTAAAATATCAAATTTAAACATAATCGAGAAAATCGACCTCACAGACCCCAGATATGAGGTTTGAAGTAAATCCGTACAGTCATTTAGGCTGCAGTCAGACAGACAAAGAGACAGGTGGACAGATTGAATTGGGAGACCTACTTTTTCAGTTTCTCTATTATAACTTTGTTAAAAATAAAGCACATTAATTTTGTTTACTTTACTTTTCTCTACTGTAGATGGCACTACTCCCCGTGTAGGGACGTGTTAAGAATATCACTGCAGCGCCCCCCACAAATACATAGCGCTTGTCGTAGAAGGCGACTAAGGGGAAAATCACATCTAGGTAATTTTAAAATATCCAGGTGAGCCTAGCGACACATATACCATCTTAAAACTGTCCCGCAAGTGTGCATGCGAATCTGTGGGTTGACACGACTGGAGATCACCGGTGTTGTGAAAGTAAGATCAAACATAAATCAAAAATCGGAGCATGCCGTGTCAAAACTAAAAAAATGCTTAAACACTAGTATTATGGAAAAGTACGCTAAAAAAGAAAGAACTACCCCACCAGGCACTACCAATGCTAAGCATGGTTGTGATCCTGGGAGGTACGAGCAGAAATGCTCGAGTCAGAGTTATTCAGTTTACGGGGGATAGCAAAATAATGCAACGGTTTAGGCGTAACCTAAGGGTCGCCAGTTGAAACCTTGGAAGTATGCGTGGTCGCAGCTATGAGCTTGAAGAAATGATGATTAGAAGGTGAGTGGACATATTGTGTCTACAAGAAACGAAACGACGAAACACCGTGAATTGGGTGCGTTTTTTGGACGTTAAGACAAAAGTTTACAAGATGTTCTACTATGGATCGGAACAAGGTAAAAACGGAATTGCTATCATTCTAGCGGCAGAGCTACTTGGCAACATCTTGACCATTTCAAAGTCCAGTGACCGTTTGATGTCTCTCAAATTGGTGATACAGGGTGAGGTGTGGAATATTGTAAGCGCATTTGTTCCATAAGTCGGATGCGAACAGAAAGGAAAAGATGCATTCTGGCTGGATTTTCATCAAAAACATCCTTTTGTTTGCTGGCAGAGATTTGAACGGACATGTCGGAACGACAAACGAAGACTATGAAAACTACAATGGAGCACTGGGATGCGGCACCAGGAATTCTCCAGGTGAAAACATGCTAAGTATGTGTAAGTCATACGGTCTTATCGTGCTAAATACCATGTTCGTCAAACAAAGCCGGCACCTTATCACTTACAGCAGTAGTAGAAATGAAACCCAGAACGACTATCATTTGGTAGCCAGTTTCGTGAATCCCTGAGATAAAGAGTGCAAAGTGATCCTAGGAGAGGCGATCGCCCAGCTCCTCCTTCCGATGGAAATTTTTATGGGGACGGGGAAGAAAACAAATAAGCAAACAAAAGTGGCTGAAAAAATCAATTGGTACAAGCTGGATAAAGGAAAAGGCGAAGCTTTCATTACCAGCATGAGGAATTACATCTTTACCATCATCGATGAGGTCGGTGATGAGGAGTGCAGAGTACAAGATGTGTGAGATTCCCTACAGCGATCTTGTTTGGAGAGAGCTAAATCACTGCTTGGAACGTCGAAAGGCTCCTGCCAACACGCCCAATAAACATGGTGGTGGACGAGCTAAATAGCGATACGGGAAAAGAAAACGGCTTTCAAGGCTCTTATACTAATAGAGATGAAAAGCTCGCCTTGAAGTGATATACATACGAGTACGTAGATGTTGCAAAGGTCTCGCGATTAAGAAGTGCGCCCAATTTCAAGCAAAAAGTATGGAAGGTCTCTATCGGGAGTTGGAGCAAATATCGTCTTCAGCGTCTGATAGGAACCAGGCTATCCAGGAATTTCAACAAAATAACTTGAACAAGGGAACAGCTGTCTTCAGAATAGCTGCCCAGAGAAGAAGAAATGCTCAGGAGATTCGTTCCCCAAAGTTCATTAACAATGCTCAAGGCCAGCTTCTTGTGGAAGAAGACAAAATTCTTCACAGATGGTGACAGTATTGGGAAAGACTTCTGAACGAACAGTTTCCCCGAGTATACTTTTCAAGAGCCGCTCCTAACCATGACGAAGTATCCGACATTACTGTCGAAGAGGTTGGGAACTCTGTCAAATACTCTAAGAAAAGAAAAGCGGTTGGGCCAGACGAGATACCCTCTGAGTTCTGGAAAAAGATGAGAGATATCGGGTCCAGATGGCTCATGATTCTTATCTCCAAATTTATGAGCAGTGATCCAATGCCTAATCAGTGGAGGGAAAGTTATATTCTTCCTTTGCACAAAGGAAAGGGCGATACGCGAAACTGCGATAACTACCGTTCTGTCAAGCTGATGTCACACACCATGAAGATCGTTGAGCAGGTATTAGATGGCCGACTGCGGAAAATAATGCGGCTATCTGATGACCAGTGCGGGTTTGTCTTGCGTAAATCAACTACAGATGCAATCCAAAGTATAAGGATCATAATGGAAAAACATCGTGATTTCTTAAAGGACTTGCATATGGTGTTGGTTTATTTTTTGAAAAAGCCTTTAATAGACAACCAAGAGATCTGTTATGGGTGGCGCTAAGGCAACAAGGAGTTCCAGAAACCTATGTGCATATGATCATGGACATGTATGAGGGAGCAAGGGCAACAGTAAAATGTCCCGCAGGAGTCACCGAAGAGTTCCCAATCAAAGTCGGTGTACATCTTTGATTATCTGCTTGAAGGAAAAGTGACGGACCCCAAGTGCATCAGTTATTTTTTGCTGACGATGGAGCTATCATAAGTAAAGGTCAAAGGTCCCTGCAACGACCACTTGCTGTATGGGTCATCAATCATCGTATAAGCGTAGGGTAGATGAAGTGGCGGGAAAACTCCGCTATCTTCTGTGGTCGAAAAATGCCCCCTAGCTGAAAGGAAGGCTCTGCACTGCAGTTGTACGGCCGGCGCTCACATACGGTTCACGATGTTGGAAAATGTACAAAAAGTATGAGGGCAAATTAATGGCAGCTGAGATGAAGATGCTTCGCATGACAGCAGGAGTAACAAATCTGGATAGAATAAGAAATTCAAAGATTCGAGGAAGCCTTCATGTAAAAGAACCCATCACAAGCAAGATAGAATACGACCGCATCAGTTAGTATTGTCATGTTCAAAGGAGAGATCCTTCGAACCCCGTCAAAAAGGCAATCAATCAACGTTCCTACACAATCGCGCAAAAACGGCGGACCAAAAAACAACTGTATCACACAAATGCGAAAACAACAGTATTTGATTGGCCTCAGTGACGAAGTGATCCGAAACCGGGAAGCCTGCCGGTACTTCCTGAGGTCAAACCGGCAAACCCCACAGGCGGACCAATAGGGATGCAGTCAAGTGGAAGGGTTGTATCCTTCTACTCCGGATCATAACTTCGCCATAAGGAAAAGAAGAAGAAGACTGTAGATGACATTACAGTCCGGAGCAGGCCATCTCCAGTTTTGCACATGAAGTAGGTTCAATCCCCGTTCCAGTTTTTATGCGCTTCGCTCCTCTGGGATGGATTCGAAGACTTTCTGGGCTTGAGCATTGATGTATATTCGCTCTACATGTCCTAGCCACCTCAGGCTGTGAATTCGAACCCTTCTGACTAGGTCGCTGTTGCTGCACAAGCGGTAGAGTTCATTGTTGTATCATTCATTCCTTGTCGATATAAATGCTACCGAAAATCGCTCGAAGAATGTTTCTTTGAAAACTACCAGGGTGTTTTCGTCCGCCTTTGATAGCGTCCAAACTTCTGCGCCGTATAGCAGGACTGCGATATATACCTATATATGTATACAGTCACCTTGCTTGCCCGTGAGAGGGCTTTACTCAATTGCTTTATTAGCCCAATGAAACAGCGTTTGGCAAGAATGATTCTTCACTTGATCTCTGCGCTCGTGCCATTGTTTGAAGTTACAGCGGAGCCAAAGTCCTTCGCTACCTCAAAATTGTATCAGTCTATTATGACGTTCTGTCCAAGTCACTGATGTTGACTGTTCGTTCTGTATCCAACCGATAAACCCATTTTCCCCGATTCTGCTTCAATATTCAAAAAAGCACCACTGACAGCTCGCGGCGCTCTTCCAATTATGTGGATATCGTTGGCATATGCAAGTAGTTGTACAAACCTTTGCAAGTCCTACTCCTGAAGTTAGCTCGAACACATTTTGCAATCCTTTTAAAGTTAATGAAATCAGGCGATTTTTAAATCGATGAAAAGGTGGTGAGTATCGATTTGGAGTTCCTTGTTTTTTTCAAAATCCGCCGCACTGATATCTGATCTACGGTGGACTTTCCGGGCCTAAAACGACACTGATGATGACTAATCAGATTGTTGACAAAAAGGATTAAAGCGTTAACATAATAGCAAATAGGATAGTTGACACAGTTGAGAGGGTCTCCTTTCTTGATCAGGTAAACGATGCTGAACTTACATTCGTCGGGCATGCTTTCATCCGACCATATTTTGCAGATGAGTTAATTTATGTTCAGTACCAAATAATACCCAGCTGCTTTAAATAGCTCGGCAGTTACACTATTGCTATCTTCACTTCACTTCGGGTTGAATTGAGCTTCTGCCTGACAGCGAAGGCCTAGTCGTCACCGCCGTTTAACTGCCTGCAAAACTGATCTTTCCAAATTCTAAGCACCGACTGCGACTCTACTACTTGATTTCCTTCATCCCTCTGTTCGGGTTTTGCAGCCCTGGCAGACTCTTTTATCCTTCTGGTAAAACTTTCGCGTATCATTCCTGTATATAACACCTCTCAGTCGAGTCGATCTCGCGTAAATGACTGGGAGTGAGAGGAAGCATGTCGTCGACATTCTCAGATGTTGCACTGATTGGACAAGAGTTAAGACACCCTTCAATTCCCGCTTCCCACAGTCCACCCATGTGGGGTGCTCCTGGAGGAATAAAATGCCAAGAAAGAGCGTGATTATGCGATACCGATAGTTGAGAGGCTGTTTCCTTTAAATATTTTTTGAAATTGTCCTTGAGAATTCTATCCGCTCCAACAAAGTTGCTTTCGTTGTCGGAATAAACGACTGGAGTAAAACCTCTTCTCGCAGCGAATCGGTGGAAGGCAGCTAAGAACGCAGCTGTAGATATATCCGTGGTTCCTTCCAAATGTATGGTTTTAGTGCAAAAGCACACGAATAAGCATACGTTATGCATCAGATTCTTACAATATAAGTTTTAATATCGAATGGACCAGCAAAATTCAAACTAGTTTTCGAAAACGGTTTCGAACAGTCTGATCTTTCTGGCGGAAGTGCTGCCATAATCTGAGAACGTAGATGTTTTTTGTGAATCACACAAACTTTGCAGTGGTTGACACATGAATGAGAGCGAACATCAACTGGTTTCCGCCATGGAGGGATATCTCATAAACGAAATTCAAAAGGAGCTTGGTATAGTGTGAATTATAGGGTAATATGATTGGATGTCGCTCGCTCCATGACAGATTTGAATTAGTTAGACGCATTATACCATTGGCGTCAAGAATTGGGTTTAGAGTTAAAAGCTTACTCGATCGATTGATCGGTTGTCTATTCTGTAGAGCTTCGTATTCATGGTGAAAGTAGATCCTTTGAGAGAGAATTATGAGCCTTTCCTTTGTAGCCATTATCTCTTTTCTGGTGATGCCTTGAGTTGAGTACGAATCTCTAAGCTTAAATCGAGTATTTGATTGGTGATAGAACCGCAAGACATATGAGATTACTCTGAGAGCTCGGTAAAAGGAGTAAAACCTTAGGAGTATGTTTTCCAATTGATTGGACTGAGTATAGGTTTGGGCTCGAGGTCAGCCTCGTCGGCACCTATAGGTGTAGAGGAAGATCAGCACTCCTCAGTAGTACGTAAAAACTTTGGACCATGCCATCATAGGTCATTGTCGAGAAGCTCTACAAAAATCCGCTGGATTATCTTATGAAGACACATGTCTCCATTTGAGATACATATCTTTTGATTTTGCTAGTACGGTTGGCTACAAAGGTTTTCCATAAACAACGCGGCTTATCTAGCCACGCAAGGACAATAGAAGAGTTGGTCCATAAATACATGAAAGTATCAGCGCCACAGAACATTGGAATAACAGTCTTCATGAGCTTAGACAAAAGCACAGCACCATACAGCTCCAACCTGGGCAACGTGACTGGTTCCACCGGTGCAAGTTTTGTTTTGGCACATAGCAGTTGGCACATGACACTGGAAGAGCTATCTAAGACTCGCACATAGAGAGCGGCGGAATAGGCTTGCTCCGAAGAGTCGCAGAATCCGTGAATTTGAGTTCTGCTCTGCGAAATTGTTCCTATCCAACGCGGTATTTGCAATTTTGAGATATCTGTGAACGTTGTGACAAATGCTTGCCATATGGCTAGAGATGGAGGTGAAAGATTTTGATTCCAATAGGTTTTATCTGTCCAGATACACTGCATTAGGATCTTAGCTTTCATTATTATTGGCGCTATCCAACCAGCTGGATCAAAGAGTTTGGCTATGTGGGAAAATACTTCCCGCTTAGTGCAAGTATTTGAAAGTGATATCGGATGAACCTTGAAGTGAAACGTGTCTGATTTCGCATTCCAAAATATGCCACGAGTTTTAACGCAGCTGCTATCACTTAGATTAAGAAATTGATCATTAAGGATATGCTCCTTAGGAGTATTCTGTGAAAAGTTTAATTATTAGAGGTCCAGGATCGAGATGATTTCGGTTTGCGCTTTTAAAGCTTGGTCAAGAGAATGAGATCCGGAAAGTAAATGATCCACGTAAAAATCATTACGAAGCATTCTAGACACAAGGGGGTAGTTCGATTCCTCATCGTCGGCTAGCTGCAATAAAGTGCGAACTGAAAAGTAAGGAGCGCAGTTTACACCAAAAGTGATAGTTTTCAGCTTAAAATCTTCAATGGGATTGTCAGGAGAAGTTCTGAAATGGAGTATGCGTTGGATGAATTCGTACCTGCCTATACATTTTTGCTATGTCCGCATTGAAGGCATATGTATTTGTGCGTCTGCCAACAATCATTAGCGAAACTAGATCCTGTTGTAAGGCAGGACCTATATAAAGCACATCATTAAGACTGTTGCCATTATCAGATGTATTTGAAGCATTAAAGACCACTCGTAGTTTAGTGGTCGAGCCTTCTGGCTTCAGCACAGCATGGTGGGGTAGATAGTAAGACATAATTTGACTGTCTTGAAGCTCTTTAGAAACTAATCGTTGCATATGGTCAACATCCAGGTATTCACTAATAACCTTGTTATACTCAAACTCTAAGGTTGGATGAAAAAAAAAAAAAAAAAAAAAATTAATCATTCAAAGTATTGCCCATCGCTAGCTACAACTTTTTCCCATCTTTTTGGCAGAGCTCGATTACCGTTACGGTAAAAGTGTTTATCTTTTGAGGCTATCCACGAATCAAGCCATTTTTTGATGTCTTCGTATGAGCGGACCTGCTCATCAGCCAGACCATGTGTCATCGAACGGAACAAGTAATAATTGGATGGAGCAGTATCTGGGGAATATGGAGGGTGGGGTAGAACTTCCCATTTGAGCATTTCCAGGTAGGTTTTAACGGGTTTGGCAACGTGAGGCCGTGCGTTGTCGTGCTGTAGAATCACTTTTTCGTGCCTCTGCTCATATTGTGGCCGTTTTTCGCGCAGTGCTCGGCTCAATCGCATCAATTGAAGTCGATACCGTTCCCCAGTGATGGTTTCATTGGGTTTCAACAGTTCATAATAAATGACACCGACCTGGTCCCACAGCGTGAATATTCGGCCGAACCGACGACGTAGAAGCATGTCCGGGCAGTCCCCATGACTTTCTTTTCTTTGGGTTACTGTAATGAATCCATTTTTCATCATCCGTCACGATGCGATGAAGAAAACCCTTCCTTTTTTGCCGCTGGAGCAGTTGTTCATAGGCGAAAAAACGACGCTCAACGTCCCTTGGCCTCAAAACATAAGGAACCCAAGTTCCTTGTTTTTGAATCATTCCAAACGCATGCAATCGCTTGAAAATGGCTTGACTCCTAAAGCTGTTATTGCATTTGGCACGGATCCTTATCGAGCAATGCCTCCAATTCAGCATCCTAGAAGGATTTTGGCCTTTCTTCGTGCGGACAGTCGTCAATATCGAAATCACCGTCTTTGAAGCGAAGGAACCAATCACGGCACGGTGTTTCACTTAGAGCAGCATCTCGTTTTCTACGAATGAGAGAAGAAAATCAACACTTCCCGTAAATGACGATTAGTTGGCACAAAATCAGACATTTTCACACAACCAAAAATATATGACGACAAAACAAAATCACTAATGTGTCAAAACAGTTTGTCTACTCATAAGCTCTGTTCATGACGTTTTCGATATGTCAAAATCGACCAGCACTTACTGCTGGAGCCATCTATTGACAAACAGCGAGAACTTAGTTGCTCATCTAATACATAATTTGTATAATTGACATAGCTTTCGTAAAAAGTTAACATTTAAATTGGTTAAATCTATTGGTCTTATTATTTTTAATCTGCGTCTGTTGAGAATTTCTTGATTTGGCAGGATATTGATGTCATTATTGGAGTGTGTAGTGATTCTTGTCAAGTGCGTATCGCTTGTTTTGGTTATTTCTTTTCAACCGTAGTTTGGCATTGGCTATCGTTTTTAAGAATTTTGATTATTGTCTTTGTCTTATTTTTATGTTAGATTTTTTTTGCTGTACCCCAAAGTTGTGCTCCGTATGTCCATATTGATTTTATAATAGATTTATTTAGGTTCAGTAGTATTTTGTTATTAATTGACAATGATGGGTCTGTGCGTAGTAGCCAGTATAGTTGCCTGAATTTGTTCTTTATTTGGTTACGTTTTTCCGATATGTGGTGCTTCCATATAAGCTTGCTGTCAAGACACATCCCTAGGTATTTCGCTACTGCATCGATGCAGATGTTTTTGTTCTTAATTTTTAATGGCTCAGCGGTATAGTTAGTCCTTGTGGTGAATATTACCTGTACTGTTTTTTCATCGTTTACTTTTATTCGCCAGTCGTCAAACCATTTCATGGTGTGGTCTAGGATTTTTTGGAGTTCGGTGCTCGCTGTATGTAAGCTTTTGTTCGAGTAGAGTAGTATTGTGTCGTCAGCAAAGGTAGCGATAACTGATGATTTCTAGTAATGAGAACCATGCTATTTGTAATTTACTCATCATTATAATTTATCAATTAAGTATTTCTCTTATTTTTACTTAAAAATGTAAATTTATGTACTAAAGTGGAAATAAAATAAGACTAAAAAACAAAAAAAAACAAAAAGCGATAACTGATATTGTCTGAGTCGGAAGAGGAATATCGCTGTTGTATAATATGAAGTTGTATAATAATGGTCCCAATACACTACCTTGTGGAACTCCAGCATACGGTGTACATATGCTATCAGGTGGTGTACCACATTTTGGCCGAAAATTACGTATAACGGTACTTTTGCTTATTACATTTTTTTTAAGAAGAAGAAGAAGAAATTCTTTCCTTTTTTGCCGGTCGTCAACATCGAAATCACCGTCTTTGAAGCAACGGAACCAATGACGGACTTTATAGTGCAGGCGCACTTTATATTGATTGAACTAATCAGTCTTCTGTTTTCATGATGCACGTTGTTCTTCCCTTGTATGGAAACCATCAGCTTTTGTTACCGAGGATTTTCATCGCATCATTCTCCCAATTTTGTTTGGTCAGGCTGGGAATTTGGTCCAATTTTTCCTTCACCTCAACAGGGTTTTCCGTGTTTTTGAAAGAGCTGGCACCAGTGGGTTCGGTATTGTCCTGTTTTTCTGCTGGTGTTGTCTTTTCCGGAGATATGGAAACTAGCGAACTTCTTCTAAATGGGTGTGCTAATACAGTAAGCTCCCTTTCTCCTTGAAAATAATTATTTTTTGATATTTTTTTTCTGGTGTTTGAGTGTTTTGCTGTATTATCTCTATTGGGTCCCCACTCAAAGCCGCTATATTCGTCCAGATGTGTATTCAACTCTATGATCCAATGGTTATCTATGCAGGCAGGTTGGCCATGCGAGGGTTGACCCAGGACCTTATGGGTGCCTATGCCAGAGCCAAATTGGTGCTAATCGGCCTTATCCTCTATGGAGGAATATTAGACTGAGGTTTTTGAAATTTGATTGTCATCAGGCATTCGCTCATATGCCTAAAACACCCCCTTACTTAAGTCCGCCTTTAACGACAAATCTGCATCCAAACCGTAGTAGATGTCACAGTTTTTCATCCGCTTTTTGCATGGGCCATCCCACCGCACTTGTTGGATGGCAGTGATGACCGCTAATTGTTCGGCTGCTTGTACTTGTTCATTTTTTCACAAACGTGTTTCATTGAAGGTCGGGATTGATGTATGGATGTTGGACAGATATCCACATCTATTAATTAGCCTCACAAATGCTAGTGTAACATTTTCACGCATGTCGGCCGATATTCCCCTTATGTTTTACTCGAGAATTTTGTTTAAGTTGCTGCAGTATTTGTGGGTTATTAGCATACACCCTGCTCTTTATATATCTCCATGGAAAAAAGTCCGGGGCTGTGAAATCTGACGACCATGGAGGCCACTCAACATCACTATTTTTGGAGATAATTCGGTCTGGAAAAAGTTGATAGAGTAATTGCATTGTTTCGTTGGCTGTATGCGATGTGACACTGTTATATTAAAATCATATGTGAACAAGCCCGAAGAATCCAATTCAGATGTAAACAAATTTTCAATCATGTGGCGGTAGCGTTACCAGTAACAGTAACGTATCCATATTCATCTTCGAGATAGTACCTTCCAATGACCCCTCCACTGTCACTTTTTCGGAACGTAAAGTTGGCTCATGAATAATTAACGGATTTTCATTTGCCCATAACCGACTCTTTTGTTTATTAACAAGTGGAAGACTATATAGCTAAGCTACATATATACAATATATATCTTAGAGAGATTTTTTCATAAACTGACAAAGAACAAAAAGAAATTCATCAATGAATAACTAAGGCATGGAGACGATTTTGGGATACCAGGAAACTTTCCAACTTTGACCTAAGATCAGGTAATAACTTTTTGACACGAAAATTATTCCTGTTTTAATATACGGTAGTCAAGCAAGAGGAATATTAGACTGAGGTGTGTCAGCGCTAGGTGGAAAGAGCGATTTTAAAAATTAGACGGTTAGATTGAGTAAGAAACGAAATTACCAGGCAAAGGACTTAATTTGTGGACGCTATAAGCTAATTAACTAAAAAGGTAATGGCTTTGTCAGACTCACAGATGAGAGATGGATTAGAACAGTGAGCGAATGGATTCCATACAATGGGAGAAGAAGACCGGGTAGGTAATGCTAGAGATGAAAGGACAACATTCAACCATTTGTCCATAATACATGTAATGATTATTAGGACGTACGAGTACTTTTCAACTTAGATCTTTCTAAAACTTCTATTTTGATTAATGGTTTTATGGGAAAGAACTTCACCCGTTAAATTTTATCTATGCTATTTGAGGCTATCCACGAATCAAGCCATTTTTTGATGTCTTCGTATGAGCGGACCTGCTCATCAGCCAGACCATGTGTCATCGAACGGAACAAGTAATAATTGGATGGAGCAGTATCTGGGGAATATGGAGGGTGGGGTAGAACTTCCCATTTGAGCATTTCCAGGTAGGTTTTAACGGGTTTGGCAACGTGAGGCCGTGCGTTGTCGTGCTGTAGAATCACTTTTTCGTGCCTCTGCTCATATTGTGGCCGTTTTTCGCGCAGTGCTCGGCTCAATCGCATCAATTGAAGTCGATACCGTTCCCCAGTGATGGTTTCATTGGGTTTCAACAGTTCATAATAAATGACACCGACCTGGTCCCACAGCGTGAATATTCGGCCGAACCGACGACGTAGAAGCATGTCCGGGCAGTCCCCATGACTTTCTTTTCTTTGGGTTACTGTAATGAATCCATTTTTCATCATCCGTCACGATGCGATGAAGAAAACCCTTCCTTTTTTGCCGCTGGAGCAGTTGTTCATAGGCGAAAAAACGACGCTCAACGTCCCTTGGCCTCAAAACATAAGGAACCCAAGTTCCTTGTTTTTGAATCATTCCAAACGCATGCAATCGCTTGAAAATGGCTTGACTCCTAAAGCTGTTATTGCATTTGGCACGGATCCTTATCGAGCAATGCCTCCAATTCAGCATCCTAGAAGGATTTTGGCCTTTCTTCGTGCGGACAGTCGTCAATATCGAAATCACCGTCTTTGAAGCGAAGGAACCAATCACGGCACGGTGTTTCACTTAGAGCAGCATCTCGTTTTCTACGAATGAGAGAAGAAAATCAACACTTCCCGTAAATGACGATTAGTTGGCACAAAATCAGACATTTTCACACAACCAAAAATATATGACGACAAAACAAAATCACTAATGTGTCAAAACAGTTTGTCTACTCATAAGCTCTGTTCATGACGTTTTCGATATGTCAAAATCGACCAGCACTTACTGCTGGAGCCATCTATTGACAAACAGCGAGAACTTAGTTGCTCATCTAATACATAATTTGTATAATTGACATAGCTTTCGTAAAAAGTTAACATTTAAATTGGTTAAATCTATTGGTCTTATTATTTTTAATCTGCGTCTGTTGAGAATTTCTTGATTTGGCAGGATATTGATGTCATTATTGGAGTGTGTAGTGATTCTTGTCAAGTGCGTATCGCTTGTTTTGGTTATTTCTTTTCAACCGTAGTTTGGCATTGGCTATCGTTTTTAAGAATTTTGATTATTGTCTTTGTCTTATTTTTATGTTAGATTTTTTTTTGCTGTACCCCAAAGTTGTGCTCCGTATGTCCATATTGATTTTATAATAGATTTATTTAGGTTCAGTAGTATTTTGTTATTAATTGACAATGATGGGTCTGTGCGTAGTAGCCAGTATAGTTGCCTGAATTTGTTCTTTATTTGGTTACGTTTTTCCGATATGTGGTGCTTCCATATAAGCTTGCTGTCAAGACACATCCCTAGGTATTTCGCTACTGCATCGATGCAGATGTTTTTGTTCTTAATTTTTAATGGCTCAGCGGTATAGTTAGTCCTTGTGGTGAATATTACCTGTACTGTTTTTTCATCATTTACTTTTATTCGCCAGTCGTCAAACCATTTCATGGTGTGGTCTAGGATTTTTTGGAGTTCGGTGCTCGCTGTATGTAAGTTTTTGTTCGAGTAGAGTAGTATTGTGTCGTCAGCAAAGGTAGCGATAACTGATGATTTCTAGTAATGAGAACCATGCTATTTGTAATTTACTCATCATTATAATTTATCAATTAAGTATTTCTCTTATTTTTACTTAAAAATGTAAATTTATGTACTAAAGTGGAAATAAAATAAGACTAAAAAACAAAAAAAAACAAAAAGCGATAACTGATATTGTCTGAGTCGGAAGAGGAATATCGCTGTTGTATAATATGAAGTTGTATAATAATGGTCCCAATACACTACCTTGTGGAACTCCAGCATACGGTGTACATATGCTATCAGGTGGTGTACCACATTTTGGCCGAAAATTACGTATAACGGTACTTTTGCTTATTACATTTTTTTTAAGAAGAAGAAGAAGAAATTCTTTCCTTTTTTGCCGGTCGTCAACATCGAAATCACCGTCTTTGAAGCAACGGAACCAATGACGGACTTTATAGTGCAGGCGCACTTTATATTGATTGAACTAATCAGTCTTCTGTTTTCATGATGCACGTTGTTCTTCCCTTGTATGGAAACCATCAGCTCGTTGATTTTGTTACCGAGGATTTTCATCGCATCATTCTCCCAATTTTGTTTGGTCAGGCTGGGAATTTGGTCCAATTTTTCCTTCACCTCAACAGGGTTTTCCGTGTTTTTGAAAGAGCTGGCACCAGTGGGTTCGGTATTGTCCTGTTTTTCTGCTGGTGTTGTCTTTTCCGGAGATATGGAAACTAGCGAACTTCTTCTAAATGGGTGTGCTAATACAGTAAGCTCCCTTTCTCCTTGAAAATAATTATTTTTTGATATTTTTTTTCTGGTGTTTGAGTGTTTTGCTGTATTATCTCTATTGGGTCCCCACTCAAAGCCGCTATATTCGTCCAGATGTGTATTCAACTCTATGATCCAATGGTTATCTATGCAGGCAGGTTGGCCATGCGAGGGTTGACCCAGGACCTTATGGGTGCCTATGCCAGAGCCAAATTGGTGCTAATCGGCCTTATCCTCTATGGAGGAATATTAGACTGAGGTTTTTGAAATTTGATTGTCATCAGGCATTCGCTCATATGCCTAAAACACCCCCTTACTTAAGTCCGCCTTTAACGACAAATCTGCATCCAAACCGTAGTAGATGTCACAGTTTTTCATCCGCTTTTTGCATGGGCCATCCCACCGCACTTGTTGGATGGCAGTGATGACCGCTAATTGTTCGGCTGCTTGTACTTGTTCATTTTTTCACAAACGTGTTTCATTGAAGGTCGGGATTGATGTATGGATGTTGGACAGATATCCACATCTATTAATTAGCCTCACAAATGCTAGTGTAACATTTTCACGCATGTCGGCCGATATTCCCCTTATGTTTTACTCGAGAATTTTGTTTAAGTTGCTGCAGTATTTGTGGGTTATTAGCATACACCCTGCTCTTTATATATCTCCATGGAAAAAAGTCCGGGGCTGTGAAATCTGACGACCATGGAGGCCACTCAACATCACTATTTTTGGAGATAATTCGGTCTGGAAAAAGTTGATAGAGTAATTGCATTGTTTCGTTGGCTGTATGCGATGTGACACTGTTATATTAAAATCATATGTGAACAAGCCCGAAGAATCCAATTCAGATGTAAACAAATTTTCAATCATGTGGCGGTAGCGTTACCAGTAACAGTAACGTATCCATATTCATCTTCGAGATAGTACCTTCCAATGACCCCTCCACTGTCACTTTTTCGGAACGTAAAGTTGGCTCATGAATAATTAACGGATTTTCATTTGCCCATAACCGACTCTTTTGTTTATTAACAAGTGGAAGACTATATAGCTAAGCTACATATATACAATATATATCTTAGAGAGATTTTTTCATAAACTGACAAAGAACAAAAAGAAATTCATCAATGAATAACTAAGGCATGGAGACGATTTTGGGATACCAGGAAACTTTCCAACTTTGACCTAAGATCAGGTAATAACTTTTTGACACGAAAATTATTCCTGTTTTAATATACGGTAGTCAAGCAAGAGGAATATTAGACTGAGGTGTGTCAGCGCTAGGTGGAAAGAGCGATTTTAAAAATTAGACGGTTAGATTGAGTAAGAAACGAAATTACCAGGCAAAGGACTTAATTTGTGGACGCTATAAGCTAATTAACTAAAAAGGTAATGGCTTTGTCAGACTCACAGATGAGAGATGGATTAGAACAGTGAGCGAATGGATTCCATACAATGGGAGAAGAAGACCGGGTAGGTAATGCTAGAGATGAAAGGACAACATTCAACCATTTGTCCATAATACATGTAATGATTATTAGGACGTACGAGTACTTTTCAACTTAGATCTTTCTAAAACTTCTATTTTGATTAAGGGTTTTATGGGAAAGAACTTCACCCGTTAAATTTTATCTATGCACAAATTTTATATATTAAATATTATGCACAAATAGCAGTGAACAGTTTATAATGTACGTATGTATAATTTTAAGTCTAATGACAAGTGAATGTGGGTGCCGTGGCTCAGTGGTTAAGTGCGCGATCATTGAGCGAGAGGTTCAAGGTTCGAATCCAAGAAAACACAAAAATAAAATAAAAGAAAAGTTTTCTCACGGTCCCACCTCTCACGAATGACTGACAACATCCGGGAGTAAATCTGTAATGAGAAGTTTATCTCAATCGAAGAAAATGCCTATAGGTCCCAACCATTCGTGAGGCGCACAGCAAGAGTGGCTGCAAGGAGCTAGGCCAGGCCCTGTATTGGGATGTTAGCGCCAAAATATTATTATTATTATTAATGACAAGTGACTGTTAAAAATAAGAAATTTGCATAGCGCAACAAAAACTAATAACAAAATTATTAATATTTGGTAGAGTCACTGGCAAACATGATCTGAAGCGATTGCCTAAGCCTAAAAAGCAATCAAGTCAAATGAAAAAGTTAGTTGAAGGACTAACTGATTGCCATGAATCACCTTTGGCTTCTGTTGATAGGGTCTATTTCCAGTCACATTATGTTTCTTCTTTAAAGAACGTTAAGTAATATCCATGGTTAAACTCAGTTAAAAGCCTCAAAAAGATACGATTTCCCAGCCTACGTATTTTCAAAATGAGAACTAAAATCGCATAAAAGGTAATTGGTATCTAAGTGCCTCTTTAACCCATTGGCTATATGGTACAAAGCTTTTTAAAGAAAGCCTAGGTAATACTCTCTTATTGAATAGTATAAGCAATATTCTTTGATAGGGTGTTGGAGGACACTTTTCTAATTCCAATTTAAACAGACAAATGCCCTTGAACATTATGTTCCATTGAATTGTTCTCCCATTTGTGTATTCTGATAATAATATTACAACAAAGCAGTTGCAAATCATTGCTATTTGAGATACTTGTACCTCTGTGATGAGTGTGAACGTAGTCATGAGAATTCATATCCTGCTGCGCCACACAACCTTCATGAAAGTCGAGAATCGGAAGCTACATGATGCCTGGATGTTCACAAGAATGGGACTGTTAGATCATGGGTGCCTTTGAAAGGGAAACGAATAATGACAGTGGAGTACATGCAATTCAAAGACAAACAAAACCGCGTTTATTTGTTCTTCCTGTGTTCTTTGCACTAGCATAAACGGAAGATGAAGTGAGGTAAATATTTCGTCAAATGTCGACTGCAATCGCACCGAGACACCTATCTGTATATGTAAACGAATGTGAAACGATTTAGAATAGAAAATTCTGAAACCTATCAAGAACGAGTATTTGATGAGAGATAAATGAAAGCCTTCATTGAAGTAAAATCGACAAGTACAGACTATGCACCACTCCTAATTCAGTTCTCTGATTGTTATTTAGATTTCATAGATTGGTACGGGTAATTGCGGATTTCATGGATACTCGTAGTTTACAGTACACGATTACTTTAAAGACTAGTGGCATTCTTATGTACATATCAGTCTTTTAAGGAATGCCTTGAGGATTCAGAATCACATGCCTTATGACGAGAGTTTGGCATAATTTTGGGTGCCTCTTAGGATCTACAATAATTCTTTATACCGACTCAATGAATTTAAGTCGACGTTTTAAATAAGCTTTCGGGAACTCATTTACTCTTGGTCGTATGCTAGCCTTATGATAACAGACTCCTACGTACTATAAAACGTTTTTATGGCCACAATAACTACTAAATCTCTTGTAGCTGTTCTAAATGAGTCTGTGAATCAACACTCTGAGCCTTCAAAGGTTGATTTCGTTCCATAAAAAATCCATAAAAAATGTATCAACTGCCTGTTAATCACCCAGTAAATTACAGAGGTTGTCCGGTTGCAAAAGAATATCAAAAAAGGAAAAGCAAAGTTACTAGCAATCACCAACAAAACCCAATCAAAAATAAAAACAAGCAAGAAGTTATTGAAAACAAGAAAATAGACAAAATACCAATTGCTGCTAAAACAAACACGCCAATTGTAAATAGCAAATCGTATAAATACACATAAAGAAAAAGAAATATCGGTAAAAAAAGTGCTTTTTGCTATTACTCAAAGATTGGATAATCAAGATAAAATAATTAAGCTACTAAGCAAAGAAGTTTCCACAGGCAAAAATCAACAAAATAGTAATGATTAAAAATCTGAAAGTCGCAACCCAGAATGCAAATGGTTTACTCCAACACATCTCCGAATTTCAGGTATTTCTATGCAATGAAGACATTGAAATTTGCCTGATTTCTGAAACGCACTTCAAACATCGAACAAAGATTAGAATTCCTGGATACCTCTGTTACCACTCTCCCAATCCAGCTGAAAGTGCCAGGGGAGGTAGAGCTGTAATTTTAAAAAGTATTTTGGAACCTTATGAATTGCCAAAAATAGCGAAACAAACCATGCCAGTCTTTTTCTTCTTCTTCTTTTCTTTACTGCGAAGTTATGATCCGGAGTAGAAGGATCATAACCCTCCCACTTTACTGCATTCCTACTTATCCGCATGTGGGGTTTGCCAGTTTGACTTCAGGAAGTACCGGCAGGCTTACCGATTTCGGATCACTTCGTCACTGAGGCCAATTAAATTATCGCATTTGTGTGATACAGTTGTTTTTTGGTCCGCCGTTTTTGCGCGATTGTGTAGGAACGTTGATTGATTGCCTTTTTGACGGGGTTCGAAGGATCTCTCCTTTGAACATGACAATACCAACTGAGCCGGTCGTGTTCTATCTTGCTTGTGATGGGTTCTTTTACATGAAGGCTTCTTCGAATCTTTGAACTTCTTATTCTATCCAGCTTTGTTACTCCTGCTGTCATGCGAAGCATCTTCATCTCAGCTGTCGTTAATTTGCCCTCATACTTTTTGTACATTGTCCAGCATTGTGAACCGTATGTGAGTGCCGGACGTACAACTGCCTTCCTTTCAGCTTTAGGGGCATTTTTCGATCACAGAAGATAGCGGAGTTTTCCCGCCATTTCATCCACCCTACACTTACGCGATGATTGATGTCATCATCACAAGTTGCTTCGCTATTGATCATAGATCCCAGATATTTGAACTTTTCACACTTGGGAAGCACTTTTCCATTCAAGTAAATGTCATTCAAGTAAATGTTCAAGTAAATGTCTGTGTGCAGCACAGATACTCTGTCTTTTTTGAATTAATGCGGTACCCATTTCCCTCCAAAACATCCACCCATACATCAAGTGGTCATTACAGGGATGTTTGATCTTCTCTTATGATAGCTCCATCGGCAGCAAAGAATAACTGATGCACTTTGCAGTCCGTCACTTTTCCTTCAAGCAGATAATCAAGGTCTGCAATAAATAGCAAAGGACTGAGGACGCTTCCCTGGTGTACACCGACTTTGATTGGGAACTCTTCTGTGACTCATGCGGGTCATCTTACTCTTGTCCTTGCTCCCTCATGTATATCCATGATCATGTGCACATAGGTTTCTGGAACTCCTCGTTGTCTTAGCACCACCCATAAGAGATCTCTTGGTTGTCTATCGAAGGCTTTTTCAAAATCAACCAACACCATATGCAAGTCCTTTAAGGAATCACGATGATTTTCCATTATGATCCTTATACTTTGGATTACATCTTTAGTTGATTTATCCGAGACAAACCCGCACTCGTCATCAGTTAGCCGTATTATTTTCCGCAGTCGGCCATCTAATACCTGCTCAACGATCTTCATGGTGTGTGACATCAGCTTGACAGAAAGGTAGTTATCGCAGTTTCGCGTATCGTCCCTTCCTTTGTGCAAAGGAAGAAGATAACTTTCCCTCCACAAATTGGGCATTGGATCACCACTCATAAGTTTGGAGATAAGAATCATGAACCATCTGGACACCATGTCTCCCAGCTTTTTCCAGAACTGAGAGGGTATTTCGACTGGCCCAACCGCTTTTCTTTTTTTGGAGTATTTGACCGCATTCCTAACTTCTTCGACAGTAATGTCAGATACTTCATAATGGTTAGTAGCGGCTCTTCGGAATTATACCCGGGAAACTGATCGTTCAGAAGTCTTTCACAATACTGTCACCATCTATGGAGAATTTTGTCGTCTTCTACAAGAAGCTGGCTTTGAGCATTGTTAATGAACTTTGGGGACCAATCTCCTGAGCATTTCTTCTTCTCTGAGCAGTTATTTTAAAGATAGCTGTTCCCTTGTTCAAGTTATTTTGTCGAAACTCCTGGATAGCTTGGTTCCTATCGGACACCGAAGACTCCAAATCCCGATAGAGGCCTTGCATACTCTTTGCTTGAAATTAGGTGCACTTCTTTTTCGCGATGCCTTTGCAACATCTATATATCACTTCAACAATATACCACTGAACAAACCATGCCAGTAGCGACAATAAACATTTTGACTAAAAGCAAGGAATTTAAAATAACTGACATACACAACTCACTCAAGTATTCGCCTACAGAGGAAGATATTAATGACCTTTTTTGTTAGGCAACAACTTTGTCATTGGGGGTGATTGCAATGCGCAACACACTACTGGGGGTCAAGATTAATAACGACAAAAGGCAGAATGCTTTACAAAGCAGGGCGAAATTTTAACTGTGATTTTATTTCGACTGGATCGCCTACTAATTTCCAGTCTGACCCAGCGAAAATACCAGACCTTATTGACTTCTTCATAACGAAAGGAATTAATAGAAAAGAAGTAAAAGTTATGTTGTGATGATCCATCATCGGATCACCTGTAATCCTAACGATCAACGGCAAGTCAATAGAGCAGATAAAAAGCTTAAGACTTACCAACAAAAGAACGAACTGGTGTAAATTTAGAGAATTACTCGAAGGATTTATTAACCTTAGATCTCCACTGGTCACAAAAACCATACTAACATCGAAGTGGAACAATTTATTGCCGATATACAACAGGCAGCAGAAGATACTCATAGTACACCGACTTATAGACAAAAAAACAAGCATTAGTAAAATATCCCACGGAAATTAGGCAAATAATAATAAATTTAAGAGAAGAACTCGCAGGAAATGGCAAATGACAAGATATCACGGCGATAAAACTATATTTAATAGAATAAATAACAGACTTAAAAATAGTGTCGGGGAATTTAAAAATTTTAGATATATTTGTAACTTAACAGCTGACAAACTCACAGACTATTCTCTTTGGACGGTTGCCAAACATTTAAAGAAACCTCAAGCGCAAGATCTCCGTTAGAAACATCTGATGGGAAATGGATCGGTGACCTAAAAGAAAATGTCAAACTTTTTTCGAAGCATCTTACAAAAGTATTTAAACCTTTTCCACCTAGCGCAGTAAACGAAACTCTCGAATTCTCTGGTAGAGTAGATGAAAACGTATTCGCCTATGGTTTGCTTAGAGAGATCAGCACATGTATTCATAAATTATCTAATCTAATCACCAGCTGCCCTAATCCTGAAAGAGCTGCCCTTCCAACGCATTGTTAAAACTCAGGCTTAAAATTAATACTTGCTTTAAACAAAGATATGTTCCACAAGGTAAGCCTCTATCAGAAGTTACCTCATATAGGCCAATTTCACTTTTACCGGTATTATCAAGACTTTTTGAGAAACTACTTCTTAAAAGACTGGACAGAATCATAGAGCAAAGAAAGCTTATTCCCACCCATCAATTCGGGTTTAGAATCGATAGACTACTTGCCAGTGGCGTGGCGTCCATACAAGCCAATTCCTTCCGGCTTCCCTTTTCAAATATCAAAAATTTTTATTTTGCCACTTGCCAACAATCGCATTCAATTATTTGTTCATCAAACCAGTTTTCATTCATAAATCATAACTTTATACACGCTCGAAAATGAAATGCTGTGAACACTTCGGTTGTTTATTCATTTTTACTCATACACAAACCCGCACACATAGCCGAAACAAGTATGAACTCCGCTAGTCAGAGATAACTTATTTTTCAAAAGAAAAGCGTGCAATGAATTTTTTTGAAAAGCCATTCATTTTCCGGCTTATGCATTCATTTCTTCACAGTACGAACTTTCAACTCTATTCCTTTCTGACATATAGTAGACGTTTATTTGCGATTTCTTTGTCTAACATACATTCGCTTATTAGGAACATAACCCGGGATTTCTCGGATTTTGTGGATGAACATTGATGGAGGAGAAAGGTTTTAGTTCGAGGGAGTTTTTTTTTTTATTGTAGGCAACAAAATAAGCCGACGAAAATCGGGTTATTGGGTGATGTAGTGGTTCAAACGGCGTTTGAGCTTTTTCTTAAACTTGTTGGGTATAATTTCTTTGTATAATTTTTTTTTTTGCAAATTTGAAATGACAGTTGCAAATCGGTTGTGTAATTGTGCGTGATTTATTGAAAATCCGGATGCAAATTTTTGTGATTTAGAAAATTTTAAAAATTTAACAATTACATATTGGTAGTTAAGTTAGTGTTTTAAATTATTAAATTATTATAAAATAGTGAGTGAGCTAAGTGAATAGTTATTAGCTATATACCAAGTAAGTAATTATAAATTTACTCAAGCGGTGCCCCATTGAACAATCTTATTATTCTTAGACAAGATGTCTCTAGTTAATTTTGAGTGTTGTTTAACTGATTTTCTTCTAAAAGAAACCCACGAGTTCAGTAAGCTTTCTTTTTTGTAAAAAAAAAGTTATAGAACTAGGTCGCTTATGACACCATCAATGAAAATTGATTATACGCGAAAGGATGGGTATCAGAAACATTTTCATGAGTCTTTTTACAAAAAGAATCCATGGCTGACTGGCAGTTGCAAATTAAATAGAATGTTTTGTTTTCCTTGTCTTCTTTTTTTCTAATTCTCCTAGTGTTTGGAGTCACACAGATTTCTTTGATATAAACAATTTTATTAATTCTTCCAAAAAACATATTCAAACGGAAAAGCATATACGCAGCTGCTTGCATTTGCATGAATTTGGCGAATATCGCATAGAGACTTCCTTAGAGAATCCTTACGAGGCTTATAATAGAAAAGTTGATCGCATAGATACTGTAGTTCTTCTAGGAAAACAAGAGCTGGCATTACGTGGTAACGACGAAAAATCTGGATCAGATAATCGCGGTAATTATATTGAAACCCTTTCATACTTGACTAAGTACGACCATTTAATGGATTCGCATTTAAAACAAAGTTCAAGTTCCCAAAACTTCACTTTTTCCGGCCTCTCCAATGACATTCAAAATGACTTGATATGTCATCAAATCCAAAATTAAGGATAAAATCAGTTCAATAAAATTTGTATCTGTGATGGTCGATGAAACACCAGATGTGAGCCACAGGGAACAGCTTAGTATTGTAGTGCGTTATTTAGTGGAAAATAGAATTCAAGAAAGATTTCTAGGTTTCTTTGACGTGAGTATCGAAACGCGGTTATTTTGTGCGATAAAATTATAAATGTCTTAGATAGTTTTAACTGTAAAGAAAAGTTAATAGGTCAGTAATGTCCGGTGGCCATGGTGGAATCCAAATAAGAATCCGGAATATATGCCCAATGGCTGTTTTTATTCCCTGTTATGCCCATGTTCTGAATCTAGTGTTATCTAAATAGTTAGAATGCATTCCTGAGTTGAAATTATTTTTTGGTTTTGTTAGTAGTATTGTTAGGTTAATAATCATCAATCAATCATCAATTTCCAGTTTCGTCCATCTTCAAAATTGATTCAGACTTAAACATAGATTGCACTTCAGAATTTTATAATGAAAAGAGTCGAATGAGTCAGTAAGATAAGAGAATAGTTAAAACAAACTTTGCTATACAAATTGTTCCTAAAAATCATAATTTTTATTTAAATCCAAAGAGAAGGTTGAGTGAATCGGATAAGCAGACAACAAGGAATATCAGTTTCATATACTATAAGCATAATGTAAGCAATTAATTATGAAAAACTATGAAAACCATACTATTTTTAAATCCAAATAGCAGATTGGATGAGTTTTGAGTCAACAATACAGAAAAATGGTTCAAAAGAATCTTCATCATCTCAGGGAGTTAAACAATTTGCGGGAGACAATAGAGTATGAATTTCTGAAGCTTGTAGTGCGAAAGGAAGGGATTGGGACATAAGACTGGGAATCGCTTCGTAAAATATATAAATCAGATATTGGACTCTGCAAGTACCCGCCTCTCATAAAGAAAATCCTAAGTACCTTGTAATAAAATAGATGTCTCACTGGAAGTGTTTTTGTAAGTCTAAATAGATCCATGGAATGAGCAAATCGGGTAGAGTTACAAACTTTTCTTATTGCAAATTTTTGTAACACAATTAGCTGCTGAAGTTTATTCAGGTATGCGCCCCCCCAACAGCTTATTCCATACTGCAATTTAGAATGAAAAATCCCGTAGTATATTCTTTTTTAAACTATTATTAGAGCAAAACATTCTAAGACGATAAAAACAACGAATGGTAGAAAGAAGATATTGCTTTAGACCTAAAATATGCTCGGACCAACTCAAATTTCGGTCAATTATAATGCCTAGGTATTTGAAGTTTTCAACATTTTCAATTTTAATGCAATTAACGTTACAAGCGACGTTCGCATCAAAAGAGTCCTTCGAATTAAGAACAGAAAACAAGTAATACCTTACGCAATTTGATGCATGGAATGTAAGATCAATATCAGGGGTCATTTCTGAACTAAGGCTAAAAAACATAAGTTTAGTTTTGTTACTAACCAATAGTTTATGTTGAGCAAACTAAATTCTTAGTAAATGAACGTCGTAATTTATATCAGCTAGTAGGTTCAAGGGGCTAACTGATCTATAAGCGATTCCTAAATCATCTGCAAAGGCCGTAACTTTTCCAGCGAATGGTTGTTCAAAAATAGAATTGATGTAGATTAAAAACAAAATAGGACCAAGAACAGACCCTTGGGGAACGCCAAGTTTAATAGTTTTAGGGTTACTAAGACTGGAAGTAAACCAATCATAGACACAACCACGGAAGCCCACATTATACAATTTGTTCAAAAGAATGCTGTGATCAACCATGTCAAAGGCTTTGGTTATATCTGCAAAATGTCCACTGCAGAATCTTTTATAATCTAATCCTTTGTGAATAAATGAGCAAAATTCCAAGAGAGCATCCTCAGTAGAAAGGCCTGTTCTAAACCCAAATTGGCTCGAACTAAAAAAGCTTTTATTTTTGAGATATTTCAAAACCCTACACTTAACTATTTTTTCAAATGTTTTCGAAATAGAAGGTAACAACGAGATCGGTCTGTAATTATTTGCTTCTTTCCTGCTACCGTTTTTAAAAAGTGGTATAACATTAGCACATTTCAGTTCTTCAGGAAAATTCCCATTGATAATACTCAAATTAAAAATATGTTTTAAAATATCAACTACGTTAAGTGCAATTTTTTTTAGCACAAGGTTAGAGATACCATCATTACCACATGAATTCGAGTTGTTTGCAGAGTTTATAGTTTTTAATAACTCAAGACCAGAAATTGGTTCAAAATAAAAGCTGTTGCTATGAAGAACACCATCCACAGGATCATGTCTATGCTCAGCATAATAATTATTATAAAAATCATTCGGAAATGACATTTGCCCGACTGAAGCAAAAAATTCATTGAATTCATTTGCAACTGCTGTAGGATCCGAAATAACTACACTACCGCTGCTTAATGTAATGAAAGTATCTTGTTTACTATTACCTCGATTAATAATACTGTTAAACACTTTCCATTCTTTTTTAAGATTTCCTTGAGAAATTCTTATTTGGTTTTGGTAGTAATTCTCCCTACACATACGGATTTCCTTGTTAATTTGATGACACAAGCGTTTATAACGATTTTTTAAACAAGAATGTAGTGGATGTTTACTGCATTTCTTCCGCAGTTTATGTTTCTGTTTGATTTTATTAAGGAGGGATAGGTTAATCCAGGGCTTAAGCCTTATTTCTGATTTTCCCAGTACAGCGACATAGCTGGAAGCAGCTATGGAGTTTTTTAAAATATTAATAAATCAATCATAAGCCTTAGAAACATTTTCTTCAGCATAGACCTCATCCCAATTATAATAGCGCAAAATACTATTTAGGTGATCAAAGTTAATTTTAGTTACTCTAGACAAAGGCTGTTCATTATCATTTTTCTTTCTTTCCAAGATAGGAAGGATTCTGACTGAAGTAATAGGAACAGAAGTTTGAATGAGTTGACAATCAAGGGAAGTTTAAAAGAAATTTTCTTTTATCTACATATACTTTAAACCCAAATTTCACCATTCACCATTGAGATTTAATTCACTCAATTTAATTTCGATCAATTTCAAGTGAAACTACTAACGTATCAGTCTAGGTCTACGCGGCAAATTTTATCGAAATCCTTTTAGGAATTTTTGAGTTAGTCATTTCACTCACACTTGGCCCGATTTTGACAGTTTTCGATGAAATGACCTCCGTGAATTTACAATCACAAAATGCATTCAACGTACGAGTATTTCATGATACATTGAAAAAGCTACCGCAACACCGATTTATATTTCTTTCTGTAGTCTTTCCTTTACCACTGCTGAATAATTTAACATTAAGGTCATATTGTTTGGAAAGTAAATGCATATGCAGATTTGTTCTCAGAGAATTTATAAATCTCAATGTATCAGCTATACAATCCCTCAAAATACTCATCTTAACCAAACAGAACTTCTGATCATTCTCAATACATTTATTCTCTGCCATATGGACATATTGGTAGTTGCATACGAGTAGTTTCACTATACTGAGATAATTTGCTCTTCTTCACATGTATGATGTATGTATACATATGGACGAGTATATACTTATAGTAAGGTTTCAGAATAATGGAAAAAGATTTCGTCCTTATCATCTGATGTGTGCTCCTATCCATACATACATTTCTTCGTATAGTTGAAGTGATGTTATAGTGTAGCACAATAAGAAGGATAAAAGCCTGACAAGAAGAACAATTTACCGGGCATTGATCTGTCTAGATTATCATCAATTCATGTGAGTTAAGTGCGAAAACATTCCTTTTTGGGGTTTCTTTATGTATTTGGTTTTGGTTACTCATGACGGACTGCCAGAAAATTGTGCTAATGAAAGTAAAAATGAAACAGACTAACAATGCTATGTGAGACGATTCTCTATTTTATAGTTCACCTCGAGATTGTGTCCAATTAAAACTAGTAATCACATCCCAATAATCCGTCTGTGACAGGATGAATTATAGTGTAAATATCACACGATTAGTTTATGCCCAATTGGATCTATAGAGCTTAATTGACTAATAGAATCTCCTAATGCAGAATGCATATAATTTCGGTTGCAATTGTGGCTTACTTGAATAATTATTTGCATTGTTATTCAGAAGGTATCTATACAAACTTATTAGTCAGCATTCTTAACCAATCAATTTTCTATTTACTAGCCTAAAGAACAACACACCATACTCTCACCAAGGCCCCTTAGATATTCTTATTTTTCGACCATTTGTATCTCAATTACTATTCTTCTCAAAATGTTACGCCATCGAATACAGGTTTTTTTTTCCTTCTGTTAGTATTATTGGTCACAGTGCAATTACCTAATGGTTCAACGTAAATAACTTATTTGACCCCATTCACGAAATGGTCATGTTTCGGCTTCATGCCTAAAAGTTTTTTTCTTTTTCCGATTTTCATGTGCCACATACAAAAGTACTTGATGAAGGCAGTTGACCTGTCTAGGTATAAATAAGTAATTTTTAGCCAAGTGTTATCGAATTAGTATTACATTTTCGTCTGTCGTCATTGCTGTTCATAATTAATTATGTCAAGGGAATGTTATTGATTTGTATCTCTGGGAAACGCATTGTGTTAGTTAGTATTTTGAGATAAAAGCATAACTATTTTGGTATTCCAGGGTTACGCAATTAATTATATTTAGACCGAAGGACAGTATATTGAATTGCTGTAACCAAAAGTAACCAATTTTCATCTATTTTTTTACTTTCAGATTTTTTTCCGTCGGTCAGGAAAAAACTGTCGCCTGTCAGGTGAGTCGATATTATATTTATGTGCAGAAGATCGTTATAGTCTTTCAGTAATGTTTTGATGAAATTAAGTGTTTTTTTGTTCTTCTTCTTTTTTTGGCATGTATAAGTTTGAAATATTACTTTGACCTTGCTGCTTTTGGCAACTACGTACACTCTAAAAGGACGCAACATGTCTAACGTAGCCGAAGTGACCTTATCAAATGTTTTCGTCCATAAACTGCCACTATCATCAGCACTTCAACCATCTTCCCCTTCGTCTCTACACAACAATCTTCCTCTTACATTTTACTACCAGAACGTAAGAGGTCTGCGTTCGAAAACCCAAGCTGTTTTGCGCCAATCCAGTGCTCTCCCTTTCGATATCTATGCTCTGACTGAAAGCAATCTGATCCCTGGCATAAAGAGCCAAGAGTTATTCCCCCTACTTTTAATGTTTTTCGAGACGACGACCCTACCCACCCTTTGGTTTATTCTCTCTCTCAAGGCGTGCTACTAGCCATCCATAACGACTTTAACTCTTCTCTCATTGCCATTTCTTCCTTTTCTAAGGTCGACTTTGTTGCAATAAAAATAACTTTTCCACACATATGTAAGTTATGTGTTGTTACACAACCCAATCTATCGAATCTTACCATCTTGCTATCGACGCGATTGATCAAATAATTGACCTATCTGATTCCCTTGATGAAATCTTTATTTTTGGCGACTTTAATCTGCCTCTGCTGCAGTGGACTCCTTCCGATGATTAATCCTTTTTCATCGCTCATTGATTCAAGTCTATGTCAAGTTAGGTAATGTCTCAAATTACATGATTAGGCAATTAGACTTTATATTCACAACTGATCACATTAGCCCCTCAGTCTCGATTTGTCCCCTATCTCTATTGATTATTGATAACTTCCATCCCCCCCTTCTTCTTCCACTTTTCCACAATTCACTACTTCAATCTACCCCCCCGCATTTCGCTAATTTTCAACTTAACTAACTAACTTTCATAAAGCTAATTTTCGCAAAATAAATGCCTATCTGAGTAGGTGTTCCATTGAGTTTGCTAACCTATCCTTAAACAATTTTTTACAGAGAAATGTTTAATGCTATTTCTCTTTATGTCCCCTTTTCTCGCCATAAAACTTCATCTATTCGGACTCATGTTGTTAAAATGGATATATTCTTACCTGGAAAACCGTTCTTATAGAGTTCGCTTCAGATCGACTCCTTTTTTGGCCACCTCTGGTGTTCCACAAGGCACCCATATAGGTCCCCTTTTCTTCATTCTAACCTTAAACGATGTTGAGAGGGTTGATAAACTCTCTTCCCTCTCCTCTGTACGCTGATGATACCAAATTTTCCAAAGCTGATCTCTCCGCGATCTTGGAATATTGTATGATAGGGAACTAAATTTCCGTTCACATATTGATGAGATAATTCGTAAAGCTAACTCATCACTTGGCTTTGTCAAACAATGGTCCAAATAATTCTCCGACCCTTACGTGACCAGATCCCTCTACATTACCTTTGTTCGACCCCTACTTGAATAGGCCAGTCAAGCGTGGTCACCTTTTCAGCAAGTTCATGTAACCAGAATAGAGAATATTCAACGTTGATTTCTTCGATTTGCCCTTCAAGGTCTTCCTTGGAACGAGCCATTTATCTTGCGATCCTATCGAGGTCGACTCAGCCTCATCAACCTGAGTACCCTAGAGAAACGCAGAGATGCAGACATTCTTTTCATTCATCGACTTCTTTCAGGCTCTGTCGATTGCGCATCTCTTTATAACTCAATTTTCTTCAATACTAACCCACGAAACTTACGATGCCTTTCACTGTTCCAATGCCTTTCACTGTTCTAATGAACCAATTTCCCGTATGCTGCGAAAAGTTAACTTAAACCTCACCCATCTTGATTTTAACCACAGCACTCCCTACCTCAAAGCCGAACTCCTTCAGCATTCTCCTTAGCTTTAAGTCTTAGTTTTAAGTTTTAGTTTTAAGTTTTAGCCCTAAGTTAATTGTAATAAGCCAAATAAATCGGGGCTTTCGCCCCCACCATCAAAATTAATTAATGGAGCTTTTCGTTCTCGCCGATCCCAGGTAAATTGTTTCCACTCCAAAGCATCTGGTCTCTTTATGAACAATTAGATGACATGATAACTTCAGTGTCATACTAAAAATATGAAACAACAAAATACCTACTCTCATTTATAAACAACTTGGCTGCTTGTTAGCTTAACTGGGAAGGTTAGAGGGAGCAATGTGGTTGGCGTTGTGTGACTGCCCATGAGAGAACGCATGTCAAGTCCCAGTGCTGGTGACTAGTTTCACACTTTCTTCCAGGCGAACAACTCACAGTGCAGTCGCATTTTAAAGGATTCAAGAAAACTGACTTAACTAAATTGCGGTTCATTAAGTTAAAATTAGTTTACCAAAAAAAATATTCGTTCGCGCTTTATATCCGGTGGTATAAGAACAAGTCCTTCTTTGCCCACCAACATGATATTGTAACGAAAATAATTTGAAATGTTACCTGGTGCTGCCCATGTTTCTATTTGTTTACTTATCAAATTTGACAGCTCATTTGAGTGCATTCGCTTTATGTTATGTGGAACGTATTCGGAAATGGGATGAGACCATTGTAGATGAAAAAACCAGTAAAGACGATAAATGGTTTTGTTTTGTTTACACTTTTCCTAAGTGAAGCGGATTGTAGAAAACAGTGGTAGCCGTAGATGCGTTAGGAACTGAGATCAGAAAAAAAAAATGGCGTGAAGAAACGGGAAGAAGGCAAAATTCTCGGTCGAGTAGAGTTCGTTTTCATCATCCGAAGCAGAGATTTTACAAGAAAAGTATTGAGTTATAAGAAACAAAAACCTCTCGGTAATCAAAAATTAGCAGTGTTTTTTTTTCTGCTGATTTTTTTGCTTGGTTTGTTTGGCTGTACCTTCGTTATTATAAAAAGATTGCTTTGGTTTCGCTACAATACTGTTGCTTTGACGGAGACATGTTTGTACCCATACATTTTTCGACAGAGTTTTTCGACTCATCGTATTTGGTTTACCGAAATGACATGACCGTTACCAAACAAGCAGTAGGAGAGGTGGGTGAATTTTGATAGCTGTCTCATATCTCTTTCAAAGTCGGCAAATCGAATTGTAATATCGATCGGTTGATGTTGAACAGATGTGTATGTGTCGATTTTGCCGATGATGTTCGTTATCAGTTATTTATCCTTGACTCCTACATAAGTTCCACCAATACGATCCGGAGTTCAAACAAGAGTCTTTGCCGTGGATTGAAAACGGGGAGAGGCCGAAGAATAAATTCAAGGTAGAAAGTCGGCTTCGCAGCTTATGACTTACCTGCCAAAGGGGGACGATAAACGGTCAATATTACGCAAATTTATTGACTCAGACACGTGAAGCGGTCGCACGGAAGCGACGTAGGAAACTCAGGTACGGAGTGTTGTTTTTGCCGGATAACGCGCCTGTTCACACGGCGCGGGTTGAGAGACAGGCCTTAAAAAACACCGGTTTCTCAACGATGTATCACCCACCCTATAGCCCAGACTTGGTCCCAAGTGACTTTTTCCTTTTTTCCAATTTGAAATAAGGAGTTACTATGACGGAGATTTGCAGATGAGAACGAGATCAAGGCGGCCGTAGAAAGTCATTTTGAAGGTAAAGAAAAAGAATATTTTGTTCGATAGATTAGGGCACTGTATACCCGATTTTCACTCGAGGCAGATTATATTGAGAAATAAAACTGTTTATTCGGATCTTTTCTTTCACTTTATGCCTTAGGCCACGAACTTTTTAGCTGCCCCTCGATATCTGACTCCCACTCCCTTCGATTTCCATGTAAAACTACTAAGACTAATGGACAAAATTCATCGAAATCCATTTATAGGTTTTTAAGTTAAGCGGAAAAAAAAGAACGATTTAACAGTTTTTGAAACCTCGCCCCCACTCACGCATATCTTAGACGAAACAATATACACTACCTCATTTGATTATCCTCATTTAAAATTTCGACCTATATCATTGCAGCGGTAATATTTCTTCGGATCCATTTCTAAAACTTTTTTTTTTCACTTGTTCTCTGCTACGTGTAACAAACTTGAACAAATTTAATGAAGTGAAAAAAAAAATCTCTATTTTCGGTTTGTTGCCTACTTTAACAGGGTCATTTGATTACCCTCATCTGTAAAATTCTTCTTTTCCTTATGGCGAAGTTATGGTCCGGAGTAGAAAGATCACAACTCTCCCACTTTACTGCATTCCTACTGGTCCGCCTGTGGTTTGACCTCAGGAAGTACCGGCCTTCTTCCCGGTTTCGGATCACTTCGTCACTGAGGCCAATCAAATGCTGGTGTTTTCGCATTTGTGTGATACAGTTGATTTTTGGTCCGCCTTTTTTGCGCGATTGTGTAGGAACGTAGATTGCTATTGCCTTTTTGATGGGGTTCGAAGGATCTCTCCTTTGAACATGACAATACCAACTGAGCCGGTCGTGTTCTATCTTGCTTGTGATGGGTTCTTTTACATGAAGGCTTTCTCGAATCTTTGAACTTCTTATTCTATCCAGCTTTGTTACTCCTGCTGTCATGCGAAGCATCTTCATCTCAGCTGCCGTTAATTTTGCATCATACTTTTTGTATGTCCAGCATTGTGAACCGTATGTGAGCGCCGGACGTACAACTGCCTTCCTTTCAGCTTTGGGGGCATTTTTCGATCACAGAAGATAGCGGAGTTTTCCCGCCACTTCATCCACCCTACGCTTACGCGATGATTGATGTCATCATCACAAGTTGCTTCGCTATTGATCATAGATCCCAGATATTTGAACTTTTCACACTCGGGAAGCACTTTTTCATTCAAGTAAATGTCTGGAATAGGCCGGTGTGGATCAGAGAACGGGCAGCATAGATACTCTGTCTTTTTCGAACATTTCCCTCCAAAACTGCAATAAATAGCAAAGGACGCTTCCCTGATGTACACCGACTTTGATTGGGAACTCTTCGGTGACTCCTGCGGGACATCTTATTCTTGCCCTTACTCCCTCATACATGTCCATGATCATGCGCACGTAGGTTTCTGGAACTCCTCGTTGTCTTAGCGCCATCCATAAGAGATCTCTTGGTTGTCTATCAAAGGCTTATTCAAAATCAACCAACACGATATGCAAGTCCTTTAAGGAATCACGATATTTTTCCATTATGATCCTTATACTTTGGATTGCATCTGTATTTGATTTACCCGAGGCAAACCCACACTGGTCATCAGATAGCCTTATTATTTTCTGCAGTCGGCCATCTAATACCCGCTCAACGATCTTCATGGTGTGTGACATCAGCTTGACAGAACGGTAGTTATCGCAGTTTCGCGTATCGCCCTTGTGCAAAGGAAGAAGATAACTTTCCCTCCACTGATTAGGCATTGGATCACCACTCATAAGTTTGGAGATAAGAATCATGAGCCATCTGGACCCGATGTCTCCCATCTTTTTTCCAGAACTCAGAGGGTATCTCGTCTGGCCCAACCGCTTTTCTTTTTTTGGAGTATTTGACCGCATTCGTAACTTCTTCAACAGTAATGTCGGATATTTCGTCATGGTTAGAGCGACTCTTGGAAAGTATACCCGGGGAAACTGTTCGTTCAGAAGTCTTTCACAATCATGTCGCCATCTGTGGAGAATTTTGTCGTCGTCCGGAAGACGCACTTCTTCTTCGCGAGACCTTTGCAACATCTATATATCACTTAAAGGCGAGTTTTTTCATCTCTATTAGTAGAAGAGCACTTTGACCAAGCCTTGAAAGCCGGTTTCTCTTTCCGTATCACTACAACCTTCAAACATCGCCAATGTTCAGTTAAAGCCAATATTCACAGACTCCTTCTATGTTCCTCTTCCCCCTTTTCCTAACGCTCGTGCCCCTAAACAGCTTATGGGTATTCATATCCCGTTCGGCGTGCAGATTATAAAAAAAAAAATATCAATATGTAAGATTTATTCAGCATACTATATAACAATATCACTTTTTTATGATTATTTTACAAACGATCTTAGACTTCAGTGATTCGATGAAAGCAACTTCTGTGTTGTTTATTCGCTATATAATTAATTATCATATAAATTCCCTAGAATTAATTTCTCTTATTATCCAAATACTCGTACCACATCCTGTGAGAAACTTATTTTCCCCAAATAGGAATAGAACCAATTATGATAATAATAAGCCAATTACATGTCGCATAGGTACGTTTAATCAGATTTGCAACGAAATTGATCTTTGCTTACCTTACCTTGAATATATATACATTGGTTTTTGATTAAAATATTATTGTTTGTTTTAAGTACCTATAGTTATAGGATTGACTGAATACTGACTGAATCTTGCCTCAGTTTATGTACTTTTTCTGCATCCATCAGCATATCACAGAATTGTAAGTCGCTGGCAACTTAGTCTTACCCCGTTTCATGTCTTTTCAGTTTGAAAGAAAATAATTTAAGATATGACAGAAGTTACTGACTAGAAGAAATTCACCTCTTTTGGTAAAGCCTATACACCAACAATTAATGCAAACATCGAGGCAAGTTTTCTAATAAAAAAATTCGGTTAGAAAAGGAACAACTGTGCCAATTTAAATTCATTACAATGCCTTTCTAAATAAAATGTGCCACTTGTCGAAAGTCTGTTCGCTCCCATAAATATGTCCATTTTTGGGAAGAGTTAAATTTTCGCCCATTTTTTTGGAACCTTACACAAAGCACTACATCTGTACCAATTTTTAAGGTACTATATTGACTAGAAATACCCACAAGCTTTGAACTTTCTTCTATATTGGTACATCCTTGTCCCGCCCATTTTTCTTCTCATTTTCTTCTTTGTATACACCTCAAGTACAGGTTTAGTAAATTAAATTAATGAAGTCATTGAAATTTGTGAATCTACGTGATGATGAAATGGTTCGAAGTCAAACTAATAATGTTTGCGGTTGGAGAATAAATAATGTGCATGACCGGTTAGAACGTACTCTCCAAATATCGTATGGCCCACAAAATTGAAACTTATAGAGAAGATCACATGGAAAGTGAAAGCATTTTCGAATCATCTTTCTCATACGCCTAACTTAAGAACCACCTAACGGATTCCCATGAAACTTGGGTTTTTTTTTTCCATAATTTGCGTGCGACAAAGGGTATACGAGTACGAGTATGAATACCGTTAAATTTTCACAGGAGTTTGTAGACATTGAGAGAGAAATAAATTGTCCTCTTCTTTGTATACTTGCCTTCTTCGGTAACTATTTATACCACTTGCACTTCTTCAGGAAGTTCCCTTACCTATTCCGGCTTCTCCTCAAGTGGGACTTCTTCAACTATGATAGTTGTTTCAGACTGCTTGTCATCTCGATCTTCAACGGTCTCGATCTTAGTTACTTCTTATTTGTTCCACTTTACTGGCACTTTCTGAGGAAGTTCCTGTACCTTTTTGGGTTTCTCTGCGAGCAGGACTTCTGCAACTGTGACAGTTGTTTTAGGCACTTTTTCATCTTCTTCAACGGTCTCTGTATCGGTGGTTTCTTGTTTGTCTTCATTCAGCCTTTTGATGATGCGAGTTCGAACCCCAAGTAGCTTGGTCTAGAGAATTGGAGGCAATGTTTCTTTTTCAGGCGAATACTTGTTACGGGTCTTTTAAGCAGACCTGTAAAATACTTAAGTATTTCAGGACTTCAGTACTCTTAAGTACAAGTACTAGATACTGGTACTTTTACTTCAGTACCCTGGTACTGGTACTTGAAAAAAGGCAAGTACCAATATTTTTCAAGTATTTGGGAACAAGTACCAAATATCACGTACTTAAGTACCAAAGTACTTGAGCAGTACTTCCAAGTACTTGACCAATACTTTCAAGTACTTTCTAGGATATTGAGTAATGTTTGCTTCAACGTCAATTTATAAAGGAAAATTATTATGTATTTCATCAGAAGAAAGTGTTTCTTTGATCAGCAGACCAGAAACTGTAAGTCCAGTTGTTGTTATAGCAAACATAAGCGAGAGATTTGCCGGAAAATAATCTATTTGAAATTTTAAAATCCTTGAGCCAGCGATCGAAGTAAAAAACTTTAAAACTATTTACAATGTATTCTACAAGAAAGGTACAAATTCCGGTAATTCATTAATCACTTAGTCTCTAATAGAAATCTCTATACAATTACTAGACCGCATGCAATTAAAAACCTAAACATTTATTTGGGGCAATTAATAATGAATGTTTTCAATGCGCCTGTACTCTCTTTAGCCATGTCATATGTAAACGTAATACGTAAACGTAAGTATCTGTATGCAGAAAATGGGAATTCACATTTACCATCACGTTTCTTTTCAATTACATAATGATAATATGTATTTGTCTCCACTTAAATATATACATATGTATGATTTGAATTGAATGAAAACTTATGCGTAACAGGTCACAAGTATAACAGATTAGTTCTTGATCTTGTTCGGTTTTCTCCTAGATAAGAGTACTTTTTTTAAAACGTGTAAGTTATTACGGCCTGTTTCGACAACTTGGTAAGTGGGGTTATATTCGAATTTAAAATCTGAAAAAAAAACAAGTATAATTTGCATTGCTTCTTAGGAAGGCTTATTAGGATAGGACATGGATATGGAAGAAAACCGCTATCTCAGCAATCGAAAGGAAGATTCGATAGATGTTGACTTTTCATCCGATGATTTCATTACTGATCCTTCCTTTTCACCTTCAAAATTTAATGTGAAATCAAGAAAGAGATCACTTTCCCAAAGTACTTCAAATGGAAGCACAAAACGAATGAAGTTGGATGAATTACGAGAAAAAAAATTTTTATTTAATGGCACTTTTTATAATGAAGTGAAGGTATGTACAGTAAAACAACAGTATTTTGCAAAAAAAGATGAAATTAATCATCATCGCACCAACGATTACATTCATGCATTAGTACGGAGTAAAGCTGAGCAAGAGGCCGAGGTAACTGGAACTTTAGAAGGCGATGAGGGGATTTGTACTGAAAGTACGGTAGGCGGTGTTCCCCGCGAAAACGACGATTTGTATGATTTTGATGACGGTTAGTGTTTATGTGAATTAGAATAGTATTGAGGTCAATCCTTGTCAGATGATCAAACTTCGGAGTGTGGTAGGTCATATAAGAAACTTCTTCTTCTTACGGCGAAGTTATGATCCGGAGTAGAAGGATCACAACCTTCCCACTTTACTTCATCCCTACTGGTCCGCTTGTGGGGTTTGCCGGATAGTAGGTCATATAAGAAACAAAACACAAAATAGAAGTAGATTCCATTAAGATTTGTTAAAACACTTTAAGAGTATCCTTGAATCTTTGAACGCGCGCAAATTACAAAAAAAAAAACACAATTTCAAAATTTGAACAACCGAAATGGAATCACCCTGCATTTGTGTATAAACTCTATGCATTTTTTTCAGATTCTACTTCATTGCCAGCTGCCACATCAAGTACTAAATTGTCATTGTCCAGAAAAATTGAGTATGAATATTCGACCTATATAAATGATCCAAGCGTTGGAAATGGAATGACTACGCTGGACAAATATTTCGTTCTGAAAAAATTGTCTTTGAAGTTGAATACGCCGCTGACTTCTTCAGCGCCTGTAGAAAGACTTTTCTCATTCGCTGGTCTTGTTAATTCTCCAAAACGTCATGCCCTTACTGACCAACATTTTGAGAAATTAGTTTTGTTAAAAGCTAACTCGACTTTCTTAAAAAGTATTAATCCAAAATAATTAATAAACAAATTTTTAAACGGTATGACACAAACAATGTTTTTTCCTGAATTCTTCTAAAAATGTTAAAATCTCTATCTATAAAAATTGCGCAAAAGACTAAAATTAAGTAAGCACTTTGAATCGAAGAACTGATCAATTACTTGAAAGTATTGATCAAGTACTTGAAAGTACTGGTGAAGTACTTGAAAGTGCTGGTCAAGTACTTTGGTACTTAAGTACCCGATACTTGGTACTTGCGACGAAGTACTTGAAAAATACTGGTACTTGGGTTTTTCAAGTACCAGTATCCGAGTACTGAAGTACAAGTACAAGTCCCGGTACTGGTACTGGTACTGGTACTTGTACTTAGAATTTTACAGCTCTGCTTTTAAGTTAAATAAGTACTTGTAAATATTAGAATTTTGCTGTACGTAAATTGATGGCGCGAGTCTATGCTATTGAATATTTATTAAATGTGGTTCCAGATGATCCAACCCAAGACATTGATATTGTAACTACAAATTAATTCTAAAATGTGACTGAAAATTAATGTAAGCGACTAAAGTCCTCAATCCTTTCAGCGTATTAAAAACAAAACAAGCTTTATGTATGCCAAAGCTACTTCCATTACATTGCAAGTGATATTATCTACCGACACGTGTATTTGAGTATCCCCATTTAAATTTATCCATCTACATCTGCTTAATAAAATTGAAATTCTCAATATTTGCTCGTATTTTGTTTGCTCTTCTCAAAAAAGCTCAATGTATATACACCAAGTATTTCTCTATCTCCGTTCCTAAAAACAATAGAAGAAAAGGCGTCCTATAGAAACAAACAACGAGTACAAAAACAAAAACCAAAAAGCAAACCATCCGCAAATACATAAATTAATTTGATTACTTTCAGGGACACTTCCGGTTTTCTTCTCTGTCTCACATAAAAATATTCGTCCACGTGCCTCATAGCTGCATGAATATATCCCACAAGCCAGCAATAAATTCCGACAAAAAAAAAATCACATTCCAAAAACAAAACAATTTGTTAAAGTGGCCAAATGAAATTTTATTTGCGTTTTGGGAGATGAATGACACCCAATAGTGGAACAGAGAATGTCCTTTGAGAGTAGTCCATGATATTAGAGCCATGTCCATAGATTGTTGGTTTTATAGGGCGTGTTGATTTCAAGTCCCACGACTTGTGTAATGGCATACAACCAAAATTTACTGTCTAAGCAATAAATTTCGTCTAAAGTAATTGTTATAAATTCATCAAGCGAATTAGTTGTCTATTTGACACGTCATCGGCGTTTCACTTGGACGGGTATGGGGATTAATTTGTTTGCGGAATAACTTACATAAATTACGTTTGCCAATGATTGACGTGGAAATGTAGCTCTGTAGAGGATTATGTGTAGTGTGACTGAGAGACTGAAACCAAAATAAAACTCATTTAAGATTCAGCTATATTAAAACAACCTTTGATCGTTTTTGCAAGATTTACAGGACCTATCGCTACCGAGGTTAAATACGTTTATCCTCAATCATTGCAGTAGCAAAATATTGGCCAAAACAGAATTACTCATAGCCGATAAATAACCAATTTTCAGAAACCAGTTAAAAACCAAAGTACCGTAACACATACGCTACATTATCGATTCTTCTGTCTAACGTTCTGATTGTGATTCTTATAAATCTGGATCTCGGTCTAACTTGAAAGACAGAATTTCTTTCCAAGACCGTGGACCTTGGAAAACCAAAGTGCCTTCTCTTTGTAAACCAAAATATTAAATAAATTATAACTAATATAACAATTATAATAAATGTTGCATTTATTCCATTTGAAATATTTCTATGCCATTTTAGTTTCTCAATTTCGTTAATATTTTAAAATTTTTATTTACAACGTTGTCAAAGGTAATCATTTCTATTTTAGTATGATTGTACATATCTGATTAAAAAATGACTCTTGATATATTTCTATTTTACAATTGTGAAAATTAATTAAGTTATTTTTATTTAAAGTAATGTTTCTATCATCGTAGTTTTGTTTTAATTGTTATTGTACTGCATTTTTAATTAAAAATGTTTCATCAAATAAAGATTGAATTTTAGTTCTTTTATTATATCTAAATTTACATTAATTTTTTTAAAAACAGCTCTTACTAATTTTTAAATCTTTTAATATAGAGTTTTCCTTATAACTAAGAGTTTTATTTGCTATTGTAGCAACATATTCATTATTTTCATCTACTTCTCGATAATCTTTATTGGGCAGTGGAGTGATAAGTTTTAAATCTGTTTTAATATAGTTCTTATGTATTTTAACAGCAATAACTAAATATTGATTTTTATATATTAATATTCCAACTTTAAATAATTTTAACTTATAAAGGGTGACCAGATAGTAATGATAGTTTTTCCAATTGTTGTGTTTCAGCAGCTGTCAAAGTTACTAATGACAGCTGTCAATGGCAGGTTTGCCATTTCATCATGCATCGTTTGACGCTTCCCGAACGTGTGGAAATTATTAAAAAATATATGAATTCCGGTTCAGTTGTAAATTCGCAACGTGAATTTCGTCGTGAGGTCAGTCGTCATCATGGCTTCAGTGCACAGGCAATTCGTCGCACCGTGGAAAAGTTTGAGCGTGAATACGCTCTTTTGGACCTTAAGTCACCAACCAGATATAGATCGGTGCGAAGTGAAGAAAACATAGTTGCCGTAGCGGCCAGTATCGAAGAAGACCCAGAAATGTCGATTCGGCGCCGATCAGCTGAATTGGGCATCGCCAGAGAGTCAACCAGGCTTATTTTGCGGTTGGATTTGGGACTACATCCATACAGGATTATGCTGACGCAAGAATTGAAGCTAAGCGCCCATATGCCGTGAGTTCGCTAATTGGTCACTGGAAATGTTGGCCGGAGATCTGTATTTTGGCCAAAAAATCATTTTCTCGGACGAGGCCCATTTTTGGCGCAGCGGCTATGTCAACAAGCAAAATTGCCGTTATTGGAGCGATCACAATCCACAAGTGTTTGACCAAGCATCAATGCATCCACAAAGTGCGGTTTATGGCACGGCGGCATCATCGGACCTTATTTTTTTCGAAATGAGGAAGGAGACACCGTTACTGTCAATGGTCTGTGGCCAGAGCTAGACAACATCGATATATCCGAGCTATGGTTCCTACAAAATGGAGCTACATTCCATACAAGGACGCAACGCCCGAAGTGGTGAAAGAGAAATTTGGCGACTGGGTCATCTCACGGCAAGCGTTCATCAATTGGCCGCCTCGATCATGTGACTTGACACCCCTCAATTATTTTCTCTGGGGCTACGTCAACTCCTTAGTCTACGCTAACAACCACTTCGGGCAAACTCGAGACGCTATTGCCGGAATAACGCCGCACATATTGGACCGAGTCATCAAAAATTGGACCGACCGCTTGAAGCACTGCCAACGAAGCCGAGGCAGCTGTTTAAATAATGTGCTATTCCGTACATAATGGCATGAATGTAGCCTTAAAATAAAGCTAGAACCAATTTGATATCTCATACCGTTGTTGTTTTATTTAAATTTCTTTTCCTATCGTTCTTATCTGGTCACCCTATAGAAATCGATTTCATATAATTTTATTTCTTCTGCCGTTAAAATGTCATTGTTTTTGGCGGAGGCAATATTATCTTAAATTTGGTGTATTTTGTTTTCTAAATACTGTAGTTTTAACATTTGATTGAATGCCTTTTAATTTGATCATTTTCTTGATTAAATAATTGGAGTACATGTAATGTCTTATTTCTATTTTCTTCTATGGCCACTCTAAGTATGTTAAATGAGTCATTGAAATGTGTATTAATTGAAATTTGTTTATTTAAATTTGTAATGGCGTTGTGATAATTTTTTTCATTAACATCTAATTTCTCTAATGTCTCTTGCCTATCATTGTTGTCCATTGTTCCGAACAACCACTTATACAGAGTACCTACTAAATTTATCAGTCTTCTTTTCTGTCTAATATCTTTTGGAATTATGGATGAAATCTTAACCCTAATATATAATATTATTCCGTTATTTTCCATATCTAAATTCGCAATATTAGTTTGCATTTGGGGGTAATCAGGAATATTATTGCCGCGAACTGTATTTGTAAATTTTAAAGGCCGTTTAATGTTTGCCATATGTACATTTCTCAAGGAAGCTAGTCTATAATATAGTTCGTCTTTATGTCTGAGTCTTTTATAGTTTCGTATATGTCCAGTAGATCTGTTTTCATTGTATTGTTCTCTAGTCAGATTTCTTTTGAATCGTTTTAATCGTGCAAAATGGTGTAAGTTATGTGCGAGAAAATGGCATTGCGCGGTAGTTACGTGAGATAGAGACTTAATTTGTATATCCAAACACGCTAAATATAAAAGGCTTCGCTCTGACCAACATTTTGGAAAATCACGTTATTTGGACTTAGGATTGTTCTGCATTGTAGTGACGACTTGTTCTTATCTGAATTCATTATCCGTTATTATTGTCTTTGGTTTTCCGAATTTGCAAAATGTTCTCGCTTTTTTCGCTCCCCAATTTCTATCTGTTACTAGTATGCAATATGCTGCTGCGAATTTTGTTAATTTATCTATTGTTGTAAAATGAATGTTTTTTAAAATGAAATATGTCTAAGTGAATAATTTCGTTATTTTCAATAGGGGTTTGAGTAATTTGAAATGTGGGCTTTATAGGATTCCTATCATATTTAATTTGTCGGTATTTGTTGCAATTGTTTATTATAAGTTGTATATAGTCCCTGAGTTTTGGAAAGTAAATTTTCTCTTTCAAACTATAATCGCATTCATTTATTCCGCTATGCATCGACCCCTTGTTCTGTATGGTACAAACACTTTTTTGAACTCCGTACAAACTTTATTTTTAACTGAATTTTATGTTAGACACTTCAGAATAGATTCCTATTAGTCCTTTTTTTTATACATCAGCTTAGTAGATCTTTTACTAAATTTTCATTTTCCAATAGGTTTATTTCTATAATTTGCCTTTTATGTAATGTCTGAATTCCTGTAGGACAATAAGTCAATATAATTTGTATTTTGTAGTTATTTACGATGTCATCTTTTATCCCTATGTGATTTAGAATTTGCTCATCCACTGAATGGTTTGTATCAGAAATTTTCAAATTTGATTCTTCTTCATTATTTGTGTTAATTTTTTCTGTATTTTCCCTGTAAATATTTATTTCATAATTGTATTCCTGAAGTTTTAACAGCCACCTTTGGTGGCTTTGTGAGAAATCCTTTCCTTTATATTTGCTGTTAAGGTACATGGTCCGTTACAGTTTTAAATTTATTCCCATATAAATACGGTCTAAAATAATTTACTGCATGCATAATTGAGACAAATTCTTTATCTGTAGTATTAAGTGTTCTGGACACAAAATGAGGACCTGCTGCGACAACACTGCTCCATTGGCATGATCACTAGCATCTGTCATTATAACGAAATTCTTATCGTATTCTGTGTGTTTCAAAATGGGGTGAAAATTAATGAGACTTTTTAGGTTTTCAAATGCTGTACTGAGGATCATTTATGTTAATTTTGTTATCTTTTCATCATAGGATAACTATTTTATCATAAAAACTACTTTCGAATAGTTTTTTTTTATAAATTTTCTATAAAATCCTGTAGCTCCTAAGAATCCTTTTAGTTACCTTTCTGTTTTTGAAATGTCTAAATCTAGAATCGTTTTGATTTTATCTGGATTTGGCTTAATACCATCTACTGTTAAAATGTTGCCCACAAATCCGTTATTCTTTTTTAGAAAGCTTCATTTGTCAACCTGAATCTTAAAATTATGTTAAGTCTCACAAAAATTGTTGGTAATGAATTGTCATGTTCCTCTAGGGTCGTAGAAAAGATGAGTATATCATCAAGATATTCGACACATATTTGAGGGGCATTTTTTAATCCGAATGGCATGCGAAAATATTCATAGCGAAATGCAGTTTTTTCAATATCTTTCTCGGATACCAGTATTTGATGAAAACATTTGGCAAGGATACTGTCAATATTAAGCAAATGGTATTTATCATCGACTGTCACCTAATTTAACCTTCTGTAATCTACTACAATTCTAAACTTGTCTATTCCTGAATTATCTTTTTTCTTCGGCACTACTACGAGTATTATTGGTGAACTGTATCTGTTTCACTCTTTCTAATTAAGCCTTGTCGTTCCATTTCTTCCATTTGTCTTCTTCCCTCAGCTTCGTGCTTTGGTGAGTACCGTATAGTTTTTAATTTATTTGTTCTTCTGTTGTTGTCCTTATTTCGTGAACAACCGTATTTGTATTAGTTAATATATCTCCTTCTTTATATAAGAGTTTATTAAATCTTCGGATCAGTTTTTCTTTTACAATCCTCTCTTTCTCATGTAAATGATCTAATGGGAGACTTTGCATTTCGCTTACTTCAACCTGTTCTTGCATAGTTTTAGTCAAGAATAGAAGGCTCACTACGTTAGTCATGTTAATTTCTTGTTTTTCTATATTAATATCCCACACATTCTTATTAGTAGATCATAAGGTTTTTCTAATTGGATTAGCAAACTACATTCTTGCAATTACAGAATATCTAAATTCGGGGCACGATGTTGCTACAATTTTATTTGGTGTCTTACTTCTCCCTCTATCGAATTGATTGTTTTCGAGGTGTGATTCACTATTTCGTACTTAATATTAGATAATTTATTTTGATTTAAAATACTAATCGCTGATCACGTATCTACTAGAGCTAAACACTTTTCTCCTTCTATTGTTACTGTTATAAAAATTTTATTATTTTCCAAGGCTAATTTAAAAAAAATGTACCCTCGATAAAGTTTGTTTCAAACCTCCTTAAGTAGATACTTTATCTACTTCCATAGATTGAGATCGCTGTCTATTTTGTCGACTGCCGTTTTCATTGTTATTTCGTCTAAACTATTGTGATCTGTTAGTCTGTTGAGTAAACTGATCGTTTGGTCTTAGATGTCAGCTATTATTTTTGTTAGAATGTAGCTTAAAGTATTCGCTTGGTCTTGACTGGTTATGGTTATAATTAAGTCGTTGTGGCCTGTTGTTATGTCTACTATAGTCCGTCTGATTACTTACCTTTTTATTGTACCTGTTACTAGAATCTTTAAAGCGTATTGCAGCTGCTAAAGCACCCGATACTATTTCTTTTACCTTCTGCACTAACATACCATTAAATATATCTGTCATTATAGCAACACTTTCAATCGTCGATGAATGAAGGTAATGTTCGTGATTCTCCAGAGAAAGTTGGCAAGAATCTTTATCCTTTTCAAGTCTGGCTCCGGCACTTGAGGGTTGATTATTTTGGATTAGTAGCTGTATTTGCCGTTATGTCGCGATGCTGGTCGAATACTTGTTCCTGTTGTCTTTGGCGATCAATTTTGCACTTTTTTTTTTTTACTTTGTTTCCCACTTTGGTTTCGGTTCAAATCACTAGATTTCTTTCGATGAGATATCCTACCGACTGTGCCAGTTAAATGCTTCGCTTTTAAAGAAAAAAACACTTTATTTTTACTTTTCGGGTTAAATGCTTCGCAATTAAAAGAAAAACAGTTTATTTTGACTTTTCGATAATTCTTTATTATTTGCTTCAAGTTCGCTGTCCAAGCGTTGCTGCAACTATTAAATACCTTGGTCGACGCGTTGACATTGACGAACTGCCAATATCCACCTCTTTTGCTGATCTTTCATTTTGTTCGCTTCCGTTCGATTTGGATTGATGACCACTGTTGACCTTATGTTTGGCTGAATTGGCTGACTGCTGTTCGGGGTTGTTGGCCATCTGGGTTTTAGCTGATGTTTAATATGTAACTCGCGCGCCCAATCAATCAGCTTAGAGTGCAGTGAAAAATAAATAAATTAAATAATAATAAAAATAAAAATTAATAATAAAGTGCCAGTGAAGTGTTGTGGAAGAAAAAAAATAAATCAGTGCCGGTGTTTTCCTATCTTTTTCACCTACTCCTTCTCTCGCTGTTCCGCTTCTTCTTTATCGCAATTGCATGTACTCGTATGTACTCGTATGTACATGCTAGCAGTTGCGTTGACTAAAAGATTTGATTTGATGCATAACGGACTGTGAATGTTTATCCGAATAGCGGACTGTAGCTGATTGTCGTTTGGGCATGGCACCTATGACAGTTTGTTTTGGAAAACTATTCTTTGGATCTCCACATCACAGCTTTGCTTGGTTACGTCAGAGTTGTATCCTTTTGTGTTTCTATGTTGTAGTGATGAGGGAATTTAGGGTAAATTGCACCAACATTCGTGGGCTTCGATAGAAGCGGCCATACTGTGTTCTGTTCTAACCAGGAATTTAATTTCAAATGGCTAAAATTCACCGTCCGTAAACAACTCAACTTTGGACGAATTTGATGCGGTGTCCTACTCCATCACTCGAATTGTCTCCTTGTATCCGCATACTGAAATCGTCATTGCGGCGACTTCAATATACACAATTCAGATTGGCTTCAACATTCTGGCCAGACAACACCCCAAGGAAGGTATGTTGAACTTTACGCTGAGGTAAACAATTTGACTCAGCTTGTAAATGAGCCTACATGTATGCCGGACATTGAAAGTCATTCCGCCAACACTTTGGACTTATTTCTTACTTCACACCCTGATAAATACATTATTAATTTTTTAGCGCCTCCAGGTCGATCTGACCATAATATATAGGTACTATCAGCTAAATTCTCGTACTCGTAAAAGTATGGCAATACGAGAAAGCCAACTGGAGCGGCCTTAATAGCTTCTTTAGGAGTTTTAACTTTTCGCTGTGCTTCCTTGATACCAACGTGGATGCCGCTGTTAATATTATTACTGACGCTGTCTTCTTAGGTATGAATGACTTTATTCCTATCAGGATACAGAGCATTAAACCTAAGGCAAACTCGTGATTTGACCAGAGCTGTAAAGAGGCTATCAGGTTGAAAGAAGTAAGTTTTCGGTCTTATAAAGCCAACAAATCTGGAAAACAGAAAAAAGTTTAAACAAGCCAGAAGAGACTGCAATGCCCCATATTCAAAGTTTAAAACTCTTACACAATCAAAAATTGAGGCAAAAAAATCCTACAATATCGCAAGGGTAGTAAAAATTGTTGGTTATTTGTCAAAAATATTAAAAATTATGCCTCGTCTGTCATCACTACGCTAATTTACAATGACATTCCAGCTGGCAGCTCCTTAGACAAAGCCAATCTGATTGCTGCTCACTTCGCAGCGAACTCCACGCTGCCAGATAATGCTTTGTCTCCACCTATATTTGAGAGCGTAAAGTCGAATTTTCCATGGGACAAGTCCACTTTCGCACTCGTACAGTTATAGGAGTATTCAAAGGTCTTAACATATATAAGTCCGCTGCTCCAGATGATATCCCTATAGTCTTGAAGAGGTGTTCTTCCATAGTCTTGAAGAGGTGTTCTTCCTCTGCATAAGCCTTTCTGTCCATCCTACTCTTTAGCGCTCTTTCCGAGTAGATGGAAAACAGCGTTTGTCCAACCCGTCCCTAATAAAGGCGAATATTCCAGGTCATGGAAACGCTGATAAATAGTCAGCTTATGAAATATTGCGATTCACAAAAACTTCTTAATGACCGGCACAACAGGTCCAGTTACGTTATTTAAAAAACACTCAATCTTCAAATAAAATAAAAACGCATTTTTTCAAATTTGTTACACAGATCTTTATTCCTCTGAAGATAAACTTGTAATGAATCATAGATTGATTCTCTGCTAACTAAACGTAAGTACATTTTTTGAATTCCTCTTAGTAACAGCGGACAATAAAGATTTTATCAAAATGTAGTATAAGAGAAAGTACAAAAAGAGAGCCAAACAAATAGAAATTAATAGAAATAAAAGAAAAAGAGAGAGAGACATCACATACAACATAACGACATCATTGGTTTGAGCTTTCCAAGCGTGCCTGGTAACAAGCTGTCTGATCGTACAACTTGGCTTCGGCATTGACACAGTATGCTTATGCAAGCTGATATTTAATCGGCGACTGTACCACAGCTTTATGGCGTAGAAGAAGAAAACAACGTATGTCTTTTCTTTCTGCATAACTGTCTTCTTTTACATATGCTCAGAGAGCAGATTCATAAACATGTTCGTTGACATGCTTTGACGCTCGTTGTTCCCGTTGTTGCCAACTTAGGAAATTAATCGTGGTTGATATCACTACCATTGCTCTGTGTTGAGAAGAGCATGTCACTACTGATGGTTTGATGGCATGTCTCATCCAGAAGTGGAACCAATCTCTCCATCACACTTGATATTTCAAATGCATTTGACAGAATTTGGCACCTTGCTCTTTTGTCGAAAATGCGTGAATATGACGTCGATGAGTCTTTTCTTCAATGGATTATAAACTACCTTTCGGGGCGTTCAATACAAGTTGTCTTGGAAGGCTTCAAATCTGCAATTCACCAAATAAATGCAGGTGAACCCCAAGGTTCTGTTTTGTCTCCGACTCTCTTTCATATTTTTATAAATTATCTCTTGTCTGCAACTTCTAATCCAATCCATTCCTTCTCTGATGACAGTACCCTCAGTTTTTCATATTCGTTCCCTAACTCACGTCCTTGCTCTTCGGCCGTAAAAGAGGAACGGCAACGTATGTTAAACATATTAAATTCCGACCTATACAGCATAATCAAATGGGGTTCAACCAACAGGGTGGAATTTAATGCCTCCAAAAAACAATGCTGTCTTCTGTCTCTCAAGCGAAACCAAAACCCTCAACCATTATCCTTGGATGGTACTTTCATCATTGAAACCGAAAGACATGACATTATCGATAACTATCTTCGATAGAACGATCACATATTCGTGGTCGCCAAAAATAGTGCAGAATGTCTAGGATTCCTTAAACGGTGTAAGAAATATTTTACCCCGTCTGATTTGGCCTCAATTTGTAAGGCATTCATCCGCCCTTAGCTGGAATATAATGCTCATATCTGGTCAGGTGCACCCAAGACCGTTCTGACATTCTTGATAGGATACAGGCTCCTCCTCTGTTCCTCTTCCCCCTTTTCCTAACGCCCGTGCTCTCGAACAGTTTGAGGGTATTCATATCCCCTTCGGTGCGCGTAGATTATAAAAAAAAAAACTTGTTCCCGGGTTTCGGCACCATGTAATAAGGTAAATGAATTACTTACGGAGATGAAAACCCTGCCAAAATATTACGAAGAAAGTCGAATCTCGTTAATCGTATGATTAGCTTATTTATTCAATTTAAAAAAGACAAGTATATAAACGAAAATGAATGTGTTTGTGTACGAGTAAATTTAAATTAGAATGGGATTAGATTAGAATAAAATTTACATTCGAATTTTTGTATATATTTTTAACAGATCTACTGGATCTTCTGTTTGGATATGTGGTCATGCTATGTTACACCAGACTTCACGGTGTCGCCAGGAAGACACATAAATTCCTTTGAAGCATGCAGTAGAAAAGTTATTTCTTCGCATTGAAGTCGTCTAAGATTGCTTTTCTCCACTGCATGATTTTCTGAAGGTTTTCATTTAATGAGTTGATCTGGTCGCAACTCTGACGATGTTATATTTCTATGCATTTACGGGCATACCGTTGAAGCAAGATGAAATTAGGGTGGTGTCATCGGCAACTCTGTGTGAGTATGCCTTCAAACGTGAGGGAGTTTTGAAGATTCATATTACAGTCTTGTACATCGTCGAATCATCTAAAATATATATAAATATCGGCGCTAACAGTACAAATTTTACTAAGCCGTTGTTGACTTGGGGAAGACTACTGCCATAAAGCTAAGCTGATTTATAATTTACATACTTTACTATGAGGTTTAACCTAGATTAATCTATATTAGATTACTTCAAAAGTGACTCTAATATATATCCTATCGAAGGTGGATAGGATTGGCTAGTTTACAACAAAAAGCCAAAGATTCATCAACCTCCACCTTGATTATCCTTTAAAAGGTGATTTTGGGTGCAAGATAGCCTCAATTTTAGGGTAAACTAATTTTTTTTTTTTTAAAAAAAAGGAATATCAGTCAATTGGAAATTTAAAGGAGGTTATTTTCTGAAGAAATAAAATGAATACAAGAACATACTATATACAATATATAATTCACCTTCCAGAATTCATATTACACTATCATCACCTAAATATTTAAGAGCCCGCCTCCCTGTTTGCTCCAATAGGCTGATTCTAAAAAAAAAAAATCACACAAAGCTAAGGATACATCGTTAAAAAAAAGTATTTCCACAAGGTCATGTTAAATTCATTCACCCAAGACTGGGCTGTAGTAAATCATGATAATGCCATGAAAGTCACGTAAATTTCAATTTAATTCAGTTCAATGAACTTCAAAAGGATCCCATTACTGGACAAAAAAAAAAAAAAAGGAAGTTAAATCTTTTAACTGAAATTGAAATCTTTTGAGTATCGATGATGATGATGATGATGATGATGATGGTAATGATAAATATGATGATGATGATGATGATAGGTTCATCAAATTAACGATTAATTTCTCTTCAGGGATAAGCCTTACTCCTACAATGCAAATAAATATTTTATTCTTACAACACAAAGACATGAGTCAAACCAATCAATTGATCATCCATTTAGAACATGACATGTTTACTACAATGTCTCATACCGAATGTGTGGATTTCAGTTCAAATTAAATTATTCATGTGTCATGTAATTCGGAGAACAGTACTGAGGAACAATATCAGATAAATAATGGTATCTCCAAATCGAAGATGATGATGTTAGAAATTCCTCGTAATAAATTAAATGAAAATCGAGTCCCACAGTAAACGTGTTGTTAGGGCTAACTTGGTTAAATTTGGGGACAAGCATACACGACCAATAATATCGGAACTCATCAATATATAAATTGCTTAATTATACCTTTGTATATAAATATGCTTACAACAATGAATGCATCGATTTAATTGCTTCCGATATTTGTGCGACTAGTGCATTCATTGATTTTAATGAACACTCACATTCGACACACATGAAGAGCGAGAGGCATGCGAATCAATTGTATTGGAAATCCAGTTGATTAGCGTCAACCTAAAATTATATCAGGCATCAACGGGGATTGGCAGAGGCACACACAGATGCACAGGGAGCATGAGAAACATGATTTATATTCTGCCTGAGCCAATAGGCGTAATTTATATACAGATCAATGCCGCTTAAAACTAATTGGTCGTAGTCAGGCAGATACTCCTATGTATAATATAGATTATGAACTTTTGGCTATTGTGCCTAATTTTAGGACCGACGTGCGTTGGATCAGGATTGAAGCATTTAAGCGCATAAATGGTTGTGTGTATTTGATGACATCAACAAAAAAACACAAAATACCAATAAGAATATTTTTTTTGTTCTTTATTTTGTTATTCTGCTTAGGCTAGTGAAATTATAATTTTTTCGAGAAAAATCTGGGAGTCGACGTAAGCTCCTGGGATGTTGTTATATCCGAAGCATGACCCTGAATTAACGAAATTGTATCAACAATCTAGAGGAACGTCTACTGAAATTTCTAAACTAAAGGAGTTGTTTGACTTCATTGAGTGTGGATTCCGACGACTAGAAAGCAGTCGTGACTTCAACCGTGAACACCAGTCGCAAATGTTAACAGCAACATCTACAAAAAAAAAAAAAAAAACAATTTGACTATAGTCACACAGTCGAAATGCGTTGTTTGCAGCGAGTTTCATCAATTGTACAACTGCAAAAGGTTTTTAAGTATGAAGCCGAAAAATCCAAAGGTCGAAGCTGTGTTTTAACAGTTTGTGAGATGGACATACAGCAAGGGAATGTTCGATGAAAAAGGGTTGCAAAATATGCACACAACAGCATAATTCCTTACTTCATTCCCCTCGAGGTGAGAATACAGCAGTTTCGGTAATGGGGAGAACACCAAGTGAAGAAGTGCCAACATCAACACGAATCGCTACCGCATGTCATAGTAATAGGATGATCCTACTAGCCACAGCCATGGTAAACATATGTGTTGGAGGACAAGCTAGACTCGTACGAGCTCTGATTGATAAAGGGTCCCAATCGTGCTTCGTGACAGGGAAATTAGTCCGTCAATTAAGAGTTCCATTGGCCAAGTATCAGTCAAAGCTCAATGGAATCAACGGTCATGGTACACAAATCCATGCCACTTTTCCATTCAATCAATTCACGTTGAAAAGGTCAGCTTGGAGGTAGAAGACAGTTATTACATCAAGACTGCCAGCTCAGTTTGTTACACCCAACCAGTGGCTACATATCCAAGGTTTGAAGTTAGCAGATCCATGGTACCAAAAACCCGAATTACTAATTGGATTAATCAGGGTCCAGCCAATACTCCAATGGCACAAAATTCAAGGTTTGGCTGGATACTATCGGGACCAGTTATCACCACCCCCACCTCAAGGAAACAGATACAAGTTAATATACTCACATCGTGTATCAGTGTGTGCAGTGAAGATTAAGGCTTGAAAAAAAGTTCCAAGTTCCAAGTGGAAAGATCAAGTCTACAGAAGATGAAATGTGTATATCAAATGACGCACAAACGGGATGAAGCAGGACGCTACATCGTAAAATTGCCACTGCTGAAGGATCGCATGGTTTTGGGCGATTCACGCAAAATGGCTTTAAAACAATTCTTTATGGTGGAACAAAGATTCGCAAAAAATGAGAGTTTTTGGCAGGAATATTCCAATTTCATTCGAGAATATCTTACTCTTGGACACATGGTGGAAATACCAGAGAGTGATACAAATACCAGAGGGTCATATTATCTTCCACATCATGCAGTGATAAAAGATGACAGCACTACTACCAAACTGAGAGTGGTATTCGACGCCTCAGCAAAGACTACATATGGGGAATCACTGAACAAAATTACGATGACAGGTCCAACGGTTCAAAGGAATCTGTTTTCCGTACTTCTTCGATGGAGGTTATTTTCAATCGTTAGATTTTTGTCGATCGGGAGGATCGAAATTTACAGCGGATCTTGTGGAGAGAAAACTCCAGGGCATCAATCAAGGAATACGCTATTAAAACCGTCACATATGGCGCATCATCCGCACCGTATTTGATAATTAAAACTTTATGCCAGCTAGCTGAAGTTGTAAGACAAAGGTATCCACGGGAAAGCAAAACATTGCTTGAAGGACTCTATGTAGACGACTGTCTAGGAGGTGCTAATTCATTAAGATAATGTCAAGATCTTTAACAAGAATTGATACAGCTACTTCGGAAAGGTGGATTCAATTTCCGCAAATAAACATCAAATAATTTAGCGTTCATAAAAGCGTTGCTAAAAGAAGTAATTGAAATGCAGCCAGAACATGAATTTAATAGTAACACTACATTCAAAATTTTTGGAATTAAATGGTGCCCGAGAACAGATGAATTCCAATTTACGATCAACTTTTCGTCACTCAGCAGAAAAGGTACTAAACGAGCAATATTGAGTGACACTGGAAAAATCTTTGATCCTTTTGGTTGGTTATCGCCAATAACTATCAAGCAAAAGATACTTATTCAAAGTCTTTGGCTCTTGGACAGCGGGTGGGACGAAAATGTCCTAATGAAAATTCTAAATTATTGGAACGAATTCAAGACAAGACAAGATAAGACAAGTCCAAGGAATCAAATCAATTTATGGGACAACTTCCGGAGGCACGAGTTAAATTTTCACGGCCAATTTTATTTGAAGTCTTCCCTATTCAATTTCATATACCTCTTTATTAGTTTAATCTTTAAATGACATATCCGCTGCCTATTGTAAAGTCACTAATAACATTCTATAAAACAATTTCTTCAATTGCCATAACCCAAAACGTTTCATACTGATGATGATTAGCGCCACCGCTGGCTGCTGCTCTGCTACACCATGTAATCTCCTCATTGATAATCATTTCGGAAATTTGCAATTATGTGAAATTTCCATCGTGTTTTGGTTGCCAACATTTATTCAGTTCAAAACCAGACAACTACTATTAGGTACCGCGCCCAGCGGGAAAACATTATCAGTAATCAGTATTTTGTCCCAAACTCTACTTCAGCTGTGTTCTTCGATCGATTTGAATAATAATAATAATTTCAGTTGACTGTTGGAAAATATACGTGGTATTTTGGGATTGTTATTTGCGGCAAACCCCCACTATCTCACTCCTGCATACAATATTTTGCAATTCAATTCGTATGTTTATTTGTTTTCTGGACTGGGAAAACAACGCAATAATTTAGCCTCCTTCTTCCCAAACAAAACAATAACACATACGAAACAAAGTTGCAGAGGTTTATTTTGCGGCTGCAAGGACATTACATGAATACAAATATTTCGTTTATGAATTGATTAATGTGACTGGCGGCGGCAGCAACCACTGTTCTCTGTTGTTGTCTATTTGGTATCGAGAATGGAAATTATTACCTAAACACCCTTTCACGGATGGCCAAATCGTTGTGAAGTTAACAAAAAGTATTTCTATTTGAAAATATGGAAATTGTCATTCATTCGGTGAATTTTTTGTTTTTAATTTTAATTTGAGGATGTAATTTGAAAGGGTGTACTTTATGATTCGATGGATAAACTTAATTTAGAGTGACGTTCAGTGAGACCGATAGCAAAGAAATGTGTCATAAGAATTTAATTTACGAGTAGGATGCTTTAGGAAAATATATGCTTAACGGTACACATCTAATAAATAGCATTGAGTCCTCACTAAAGTGAAGGGTGGCTGTGGTGTAGTGTTAACATCAACGCTTGTCACGCTCTTGGTTCAAGGTTCTTGGTTCACGGTTCAAAATAAATAAAAAAGTCGATCAATTGCGAAAGCTTAGTCAACTCTACAGAGAAGGCATAACACTGGCAGTAGGGTGGTCATATGGCTTAAATGCAACTTGATCGGGATGATGACATCAGGTGGAGGAAAAAAAAAATACTGTGAATCATAACCAACGACAAAAAAAGCAAAACAAACAAGCTCCCCAGTTATCTGGACGCCACCCTTGGAGTTTACTGAAACTTAATACCACCTAAGTTTCAAACCCAATACACCAATCTTTCTTTCTCTCTCTCAATTTCTAAAAAAAAAACGCCCGTGCCCTGAAATAATTTAATGGTATTCATATCCCATTTGGCGCGCTCAAATTATAAAAAAAAAAATAGGTACTCAGATTTTTTTGGTAGGTATAAGTGGTAGTATTGAGGAGGACCCGAGGTCTATTCGCCATCGTGCACGAGCTGTGTCCATCCACTTTATGGAAGATTTTGCGGAAAGATCTTAGTTTACGACTTTATAAGATCCAGCTCAAGTAAGAATTGAAGCCACTTGACCATCGTGTGCGTCGTAAACTAAAAAGTAAAATAAAAAGTCGATAAATTGCGAAAGCTTATGTCAACTCTACTCCGAAGGCATAACACTGGCAGTAGGGCGGTCATATGGCTAAAATGCAACTTAATCGTGATGATGACATCAGGAGGACGGAAAAAATACTGTGAATCATGAGCAATGACAAAAGCAAAAACAAACAAGCTCCCCAGTTATCTGGACAGCCACCCTTGGAGTTCACTGAAACTTAATACCAGCTGAGTTTCAAACCACCTACACCAATCTGTCTTTCTCTCTTTCTCTTCCCCTTTCCACAAAACGCCCGTGTCCTAAAATTAGTATAAGGGTATTCATAACCCCTCACACGTGCAAATTATAAAAAAAAAAAAAAAAATATAGATATAGGTAATATCATATGAGTTATTCGACATATTTGTCTTAGGAGACAAATTTTAATGTTATAAGATACACAATTCCTCACTAATATTATGTACTCGCCTGAAATCATCCTTCAAATCATATCATATAGTTTTTTAAAAAGAGAAAAAAAACATATTCAAATGTGAAAAATTTTAAAGCCATGTCCTTAGATATGTCAATAATAACTTAAATATCAATTTTGAATAAAAACGTCTTAGCCGTATCTGATAAATAAGCTTTTTTTGAAAGTCCTCTACTATGTAAAGTAGCGTCATGCGACAGGTATATGGTCTTATTTCACACATTCACATTATCTCAGATATGAATTGCACTTTTTTAAAATTAGCCTTAAGTAACCTTTAATTTTGAGGCTGGGTTGGCATTTAGACTGCAGCCTAAGGTACAGACATACAGAATTGAAAGACCCACATTTTTGAGCTCCTCTATTATATATGTATATAATATGTCAAAATTGATCAAAATCTCGAGATTTTCACGAAAACAATAGGAGTAAGTGAAAATAATGCGAGAGAGCCTTAACTTGTTTTTATAATCCACTTCTTTGCTAAATGTTACCTTATTATTATTATAATACTCGAAGTGTCATTTCATTCGAGTTAATTGGATAGGTGCAAAAGGAAAATTGTATATAAAGGGGAAACTATACTGTCTTTGAAAAAGCATGAATACAGCTGAGTGTGCAAAGTTTCCGCTTTCTACCCCTATTAACTCGTTTCTTCATAGAAGTAATTGAACACAGGGGTTTCTTTTCAAAGCACGGAAACTATTAATTTGACCTCACCTAAAAGCGATGGCGACCATTAGCAATTACTGCCACGAAATCATTATTGCTACAAGCTTCCCTAATCATCTTCATAGTTTATACATGTCACCTTAAGGTAATTGAGCTATTAAATCAGGCCCACTATCAATCTAAACTATGTTCTACTTGAAAGCTCGTTCCTGCATAAGACTGAAATTAAATAAGTCATATTTTATTTCATCTTGTAAAAATCTGATGCACGTTTGTGTTGTGAGTTAGAAGCTGGTGAAAATACTGTTTAAATATATCTAGTGTTCCCTGAGTGTAAGTGACTAACATCGCTCCACTATTGTTAAAAGCTAGCCTAAAGACAATAGCAAGATGCCTCCATCTTCTTTTTTTTTATAAAGTGCTAGGGACCTTTTTTTCTGCACTTTAGCGCTTGCAAATGTGCTTCTGCAGTCAATCTTTTTAGAGATGTACGAGTACACTCTGCGTAATACCGTTTCTCTACATGCGATGACAGTTTCTCTACATTTTCTCAATGCTTTCACCAATGAATGTGCTTACTCTCAATTTGTAAATGTGTGAACTTCAATATGTGAATGTGTGAACTTCAATGCATGAATTTGTGAACTACCAACGGATCAACGGACTAAAAAAGTTGAAAGTAAACCTACTTTATCCGTCGAAGTTCATATATCCGTTGGTTATGGGACACCATTCCATACGAATGGGTGTATTCTACCTAGCTGTCAGTTAAAAACGACGCAGCAGTGGATCGACAGGTCGGAGCCTTTAAACACAGCTGCAAAACACATTAGTGTGGTTTTTTTTGTGGAGGTTACATAGAGTCACATGGGAGATAGGTTCTGGATCACTGTATTGGTTTTGCAATTTTAAATTTTGTACTGGTGATCTCTGTTAGTTTGGCTCCCTGATTATCTCATTTTTACGAGTTATGCTCAGAAGTTAGCTGTCGCCATCTGCCTCTGTTGAAATTTCGCTTACATTACCTTCATTTACTCATTCAGTCTCTAACGGGGTGAAGAAATAACACAGCTCATTGGTTATATACTCTCTATTCTCTATCACTAACAATTGGCTTTGAGACCGACCGTTTGGAACATCATGCGCAAAAAGAAGTGTAGAAGGTTCTTTCTATTATGTCTATTTTGAAAGCTGATTTACTATAATATTTACTACCCCAAAAATGTTACGTGTAAGACCGGAAAATGTTATGAAAGCAAACAAGATGATTGTTATGTACACGGCCCAAAAAATAATAAGCATATGACTCCATGACTAATGATATACCATCTGAAATACGTACTAAAAAATAAAAGACTATAAGATTCTTAATATGTTCAGCTCTTAAATGACATTAGATGAGCTGTGTAGTTACTGTTAAGTTTTCCACTAGATCTGACAGACATCGATTCGATTTTATTTCAGCACCATCTAGTGGTCAATTGTGACTTACAACAAAGTAGATAGTTCAATGCCTATACTAAGAATATACTAAAGAGCTTTTTGTATTTACTAAAAAAAACAAAATCTTTTCTAAAAAAGTCTAGAAAAATGAATGGAAGCCTTTGATGAAAAACGAAATGGCTTAGGTTTTACAACTGGTGAGAAAAAGCACATTCCATTCAACACTTACTAGCAAGTAAGTGCACTATTGAATATATGTATACGACCTCGAAAAGCGCTATGTATGAGATCCAAAAATGTTATGTATACGACCTGTAAAATCGGTATGTCTGTTAAAAGTGTTAAATCGCAAAGTCCGTTATGTATTCTATCATCAAATGAGATAAGTATCTGAAATTCATTACGTATGCAAACCTAAAGAAAAATGCGTTTTCTAATCCAAAGTTGTACGAATAGTAACTGTTGGTCTGCTTCTATATCTGTCCGACAGATTGAATAGACAAGTTTCTACCACATTCCTTATCGCTTATTGAATTCCGTCGCATCAGTATCGTATAGAGTGAAAAGTATTTAAATCCCTCTACACTCTCGGGTTAATAAAGCCTGACAGTGAAAGAGCTCTCGGAAAGGAAGTAAATCCATTCAATATAAATCCTTTTTATATTCCGCCTTATCCTTATTTAATTTGAAAAGGTGTTCTCAGTAATTCAATGACATTAATTTATCTCCAGCTTCGAATGTTCTGTTCCCTTCTGTACATCTGTTGATGCCGCACTCCAGATTGATGGCCGATAAAGTGGGTGGGGAAGCACAGATGAAAAATCTTTGATGGCGGCGGGAAAACATTTGATTTTCAATTCACTTATTTATTTCTCTTTCAATTGTAAATGGTTTCCACATAAAGTGTAACTCTGGAGGTTAATCTGTTCCACTAAAAGGCTATTTGGCTTTTAATTTCTATAACGGATAAGCTCAATCAATGTCAGCTCGACAGAATTTCGCATGAGAGGTTTGTCATTTGTAATCCGTTATTTACACGTGGGGTAAATAACGGATTACGTGCATTTTTTTGAACTATTCTTCATTCATGGGACAGAAGCCTTAGAAGAGCTTCTCACTCAAATCGTTTACGTGACTCCGCAATTCTTGTTATCAGTATTTATTCGATCCTCAATTGCTAAAACAATCTCTTCTGGGGGATGATAATGTGGGTGGGGATTCACTTGACATGAAACCCTAAGTTGATCTTTTCTTGTAAAGAATTGCGTTAATTATTAAATCAATTTACCCATATACAATACATTCGAAATTTTCGTGGACAGCAATCATTGTAAAACTTTAAAGTCAGTACAGAGTTTCTGACTCCAGTGCCAACTGGCATCCCAATTGGTTCTTAGACTTAAAACCTCTTCGCAAAATAAGTTTGATGTCGATTCGCCAGACTGGGCAACAAAAGACTTGAAACAATGTTGAAATGTCCTTAAAGTTACGTCGGCATAGACCACCACATCAACTTCAACTGCCCTACAACTCGCAACTAACATTTGATTACAAAATTTTGTAAAAGTTTCAAAGTTGCACAGGGACCCGCAAGCCAAACACTATATACACATACATTCATATTAAAACATTTCAAAAGCAACAAAGACAACCCATTGTCCTCTATTTTGGTGTCCTGCGTGAACAGGATTAGAAATGAACTACCAACCAAGCAACTAACCGACAACCTTCAATAAAACTTGTCACAAAAACCGATTCCTCCGCATCTACTATTGTCCTATTGTTCTTCCATCTGACGCTCCAGAGAGTTGTGGCCACACCAATGTTGAGTGTGGTTTTATTTTCTAGTTCAATTACACAGTTACCCAAGAACATTATGTTATTACAAGCTTTAAGGATTTTGTAATTGCAAAAGTTTTCTTCAATCGTTACGGGGTTGGACGCTGGAAAAAGGAAAAAAAACATGGAAAAGTCCTTCTACACACGAAAATGTCATTTGAAACTAAAGTTTTCTGTTTAATTAAGGACCAGTATGGTGGCATAGTGCATGGGGATGCGTATTATGTAATTGTTGGCTGTCAGAGTAACTTTTATAGAGAAAAGATCGTGACTAACCCAGTGAATATCGGAAAGTAAATTGAAAGTGACATAGTTTTGCAGGTGTTGAAAGATGACGTCTAGGAGTCAAGAGAATTTGGGTTGGTCTCATGTGTCCAACCAATTTGAAACTTTTAATCAAATATTGGACATTTTGTATTTATTTACTGGTCACTTGGTTACTTTTTAGTTGTAGCCCAAGCAGTTTCTTAGAGAATGGGAGCCAAGTTTTCAAATCAAAAAAAATTCGATACGACCTAACTAGCTTATGTCGAAGCCAAGACGATTTTTTAAGGATGCTCCAGTTTGTTTTCATTAAGGGCGTAGATTAATACCGCTTAAGTTGTGATATTTAGTTCATCTTGAACATCCGATTTCCAGGTGAAAAAAAGCTTAGAAGCCCAGAGGGTGTAGGAAGCAGAAATTGTTCAAACTGATAGTCTATAAACTAGTGGAGGAGAAATCATGGAATTTTTTCATATGGTGTCGTTGGATTTATGGTTGTGGTTTATAGCATAATTCCCAGAAATACTAAAAGTTGTTCCTACTTAACTGTACTGACAAACCTCATTTTTTAATTCATACTAAGTGACCCGGTCGATTTCGGTTGTCACGTATAATACTTATCCACGGGTTGTCAATTTTGACATGTTATTGTTCCTTCTTCTCAAAAGACGCTATCCATTATTAGAGGAACCAGAGAAATCATCTTATTTTTTGTAAGATGATTCGGTTCATAATAAATATTTTTAAATTTCGTAAAGAACAAAATAAAAGCTATGGAAATCATTTCATGCTTTCTGGAATTACCTCATTATAGAGCCAAAAAGGGACTTAATTTTATATCTTGTCGAATGCATACACAGATGCTGATGGTCAACTGAACCTGTCAGATCAACTAGGTTATTGGTTCTTTTTTACTTGTGCATGCAACTTAATGTGGTGTATTTCTTTACCTTCGGAATGAATTCGAATTCGAAGATACTCTCGACCTGAGCGCTGATATATATTTTTGATATATAGTATATGACATACATACATGTCATAACCATCTAGCAGATTAACTTCAAAATATCTGACCAATTCGACGTCTGTGAAGGGTATGTAAGATTCGTCGTTGCAGGTTATCGAATTTTTAATAATCATCTAACTTTAAATAATGAATTAAATTGACTGTTGTTACCGCGTGTAAAAAAAATATTCCGCAACTTTAGCATTTACGTTAAATAAACTTTAATTTCTAAATTCAAAAGCAAATTTACATTTAATTTATGTAGTAATGGCGTAGTGGCGTAGCTAAAATTTTCGTTTCCTGGTCACGCGATCGTCTGCTCGAAAAAGAACAAATCCCCGCCAAGAAGGCGCCCTCTTCGCTTCTGTCAAAACTTCTTCGCCGTCAAATCATCGCCGAAAATTAAGGCGTTGCCATCTCTAAAGGTGTTGCCAGGTTTGGTAACAACTGTCAATAACGCAGTGCATCTTGTGATGGATTTCGGAGGCGGTGCTGGATTTCTTCGTCAGCGGCTTGGGCTTCAGAGAGGTCAGTTGTGGACACAACAGTAGCGATTGCTTCAACACGTGACAAGGCGTTAGCGACAATGTTGTCCTTGCCATTTATATGTCGGATGTCAGTCGAAAATTGGCTGATAAAATCCAGACGCCGAAATTGCCACGGCATCGCACAGTGGTTCCCCCTGTAGGCCAAAAGGTAAAATTTCAAGGTTAAAATTATTTATTATTTTGTATGAAAATGTTATCTCTAATAACGGGACAAATAAATCCCAGCTATCTTTTTCCCCTAAATTGTTTTCATTATGGTAAGATCGATCATGCAAGTTGTGTGTTTTTCCAATTTTAGCAAAGTTAAAATTTTAATTTTTTGCATTTACAATCACGTAAAATATATTCTTTTTTAATAATTACTTTTGAAATTTGAGTTATGGAATTGAGAGAACAGGGTATGTAGATAATTTGTGTATATTTTTTTGTATGAAATAAGTCATACTCAATTGAGGTGTAATATGATTTTTGTGTTTTTTTGATGACTTTCAAAAGTGCACAACTTCTGTGCCCCCTGCTTGCCCCTAACAAAAGTTACATATTTATTTAGTTTAAATTATCACCTTTCAAGATGTATGAGTATTTTTTTGCGAAAATATGCTAAAGTTCAAAAAAATCGACCGTTAATTGGACAAAGAAATTTGTTTTTATTCACTTTTAGAATCCACCAAAATCTTTAAACGACTTGATATATTTAATACTTGGCGTAAGGTGAGGAAGGTTGGAGATGTTTCCAAGCATAAAGAAACTTTAAAGATGTTTTTAGAAGTCTATAACTTAGAACATTGTGATGATTTAACTAATGTTCTATGCAAGTCCTTTTTAAAAAGATGGAACAAAGCTTCAAGAAATGAGAACTTTTTTTTAACAAAGAACGATGATTGGCTTAAGGCCACAGAAGACTTCAGCTATGAGAATAATGATCCATGTACTAGTAGGTTGCAAGGCAGGCAAAAAAAAAACATTTTTAGAGTGCTCATCTAGAACAAAAAGAAGACGTATTGCAAGCATTGCATCAATAGATCCAGATATAGCGTCTGCTTTAAGAAATTGCCAAGACACAGATATTTCGCATAGAAAAACGCTTAACGTGAATGATGCTCTAAAAATATTGGTTGAGGCTAAGTTGTCTAAAAAACAATATCAAGTAATTAGGAGTGTGGTGAATGAATCTACGGATGTAGATTTATTCCTATGCTATGCAAAAGTTTTAAAAGCAAAACAAGACTGCTATCCGGATCCGGAAACAATAACGGCAAGTGATTCATCGGCTGAGGTTACTCTTCAAGGGCTTTTGAATCATACAGCAAAATGGATTGTCGAATCGCAAGGAGAGGCATTAAAATATTTTCAAGGAGATTCCTGTAATTTAACGCTGAATGGAAAGCGGGGTTTTGATGGCAGCAGCGGACAATCAGAGTACAAACAACGAATCATGGCAGAATTTAGTGATAGTGACATGTTCATAACATCGTATGGGGGACATACTTTTTAAACAAGGAATTCCTGATGTACCCAAACAAATTGTATGGCAGAATCCTTGTCCTGGATCCACCAGATACTGTAGACCTGTGCGTTTCCAACTTAAAAAGGAAACTGAAGATTTTAGCAGAGAAGAACAAAAAACATTTAAGATCAAATCGAAAAATTGTCGAGTACTATTGTTACTGCTTTTGATCGTAATATATTGGTAAAACATGACCTTAAACTAAGAATGGTGGATGGAAAGGTGTGTAATGCCTTGACGTATACTTCATCATAACTGATCTGCTACATTTGTGGAGCCAAACCTTCTGTCATGAACGATATTGAAAATTCTTTGCAACATAAATATCGAATGTTTGGATTTCGATATATCTCCATTACATGCGTGGATACGTTTTTTTGAATTTTTTATTCATTTAGCGTATAGGCTTGAATTCAAAAAATGGCGAACAGGTAAAATTGAAAAACCTCTTTATGAAAGCCAGAAAAAACGCATTCAAAAAGAGGTCCGGAGGTTTTTTGCAAACCCTTCCCTTTCTTCGGAGATAACTGGAGTAAAAAAATCGTTAATAGAGAGAAGTGCAGTTATATTAAAAACTTTAGCCTGTTGCTTTGCCATAAACGTAAATGCTTTTGAAAAGTATACATTAGAAACCGCCAAGGAAATTGTTAATGAATGTCCATGGTATCATATGCCAGCTTCTGCACATAAGGTACTTATTCATGGGGGACAAATTGTCCAACACGCAATATTGCCCATAGGGCAGTTAACTGAAGAAGCTGCTGAAGCTAAAAATAAGGAGGTGAAAATGTTTAGGAAAAAAAAGCGGGGAAAATTTCAAGAGTTGCACCAACACTGATTTGATAAATAGACTGTTCCTTTCTTCGGGCCCACTTCTATCAAACGCTCATGTTATTAAAAAAAATGAAAAATCAAGTTTACCCAAAGAGGTGTTAGACTTATTGCACTAACTACTTTAATAAAAATATTTAAACAGTAAAAATAACGACTTTATTTATATATATTCAGTGTTATTTGTCATTAAATATGTAATTATTAATTTTGACCACCCTTCCCATATAAACGAAACCAGTGTGCGTCGCCTTGTCTGAGTTCTCTGAAAAGGCATGAAAAAGCGGTTTGTGATCTGTGTAGATGGATACGTCGTGTCCTTCTAGTAAGTTCCTGATTTTCGCACTGCCGCGTAGACTGCATGTAGTTAGTCGTAAGGGCTTCGTTTTATTAGAGCTGGTTGCAGTTTCTGGCTGAAAAATGCGAGGAGCTCCCAAACTGTACCTGTTCGTTGTTGAAGAACCGCACCTATGAAGGTCTCTTAGATGCATCAGTAAAAACAGCCCATGGCAATGTAGTGTCCGGGTAGACGAGAAGCGTGGCATTACAAAGCTGCTCTTTAAAGGCTGTGAAAACTTCTTCTCGTTCTGCTGTCCAGTTGACCCTGTCTGAACTTTTGATATTGGGACCCTGGAGGCACTCATGCAGAGGAGCTTGCCACGTTGCTGCGTTTTTCTGAAATTTGCGATAAAAATTAATTATACCAAGGAACTCACGCAACTGTTTGATGGTATCAAGATTACAAAGTCGAGTTCCCTTGCGTCATCATCAATTAACCTTTGAAAGGTCTGTACTGCATTCCGAAGTCCAAAAGTTATGTATGGGAACTCGAAAAGTCCAAATGGTACATTGATCGCTGTTTTACATGAAGAAGTGTTTGGTAGCACCTTAATAGATAAAACATCTGCGATAGAACATGTGACGCAGTGCACTGAAAGTCGGGTCGTTGAATCCAAGAGGCGATTGCTCTTCAAGTCTGGAAGTAAGCCAAAATGGGCTTCGAAGTCAGCTCCTACGATAGGTTTTTCGACGTTCGCCACTACCAAGCGCCAAATAAAATCTCGTTGCAGGCCAAAGTTTAGAGTGAGCCGTATGTAGCCAAAGGTCTTGACTTGCGATCCATTTGCTGTAAAAACGCAGTAACCCGTTTCTGTTTGATGACCTGCTGTGAGGTTTTTCGGGTAGATGCAGAGATCAGCACCAGTGTCCCCTTAGTAACGCTATCTGGTACGAAGAGCGGTGAGATTGAAGTGCGGAGTCGTGCACCGCCCTTAGCGACTCCTTGTTCTGTTTCCCGCAAGGGTGCATGGATTGCGACAATTCTTAGCAAGCTCTCCCCATGAGGCGTGATACCAGCAAAAGCCGTTAGATGAAACCGGTTGCGAACGGGATCTTGGATGGATCGTGGACGAGATTGTGGACGGCTGTGCATACGTGGACGTTCATTCGTTGAGTTTTTAAATGAACTTACCAACTCATTTATCATGGCTTCGAGTCTTGACCGCCGGGGCTCCAAAGGTGTAACAACATCTGCATAATTATTAGCGACAATTGCCGCAACGTGGTTGGAAGATGAAATTCCCATTATATGGTCGGCGAGCGTGGATAGTTTTTCTAACGGTGTGTCTTGCTGCGTCGCTAAGATGGTTTGAACTGCAGGTGGCAACCTGCTCAACCACTTTGTTCGAAGAATATTGTCAGGAACGTTATCGACAAGACCTTTCAGTTGCCGCAAAATTAATAAATTGAGACAGTTTACGGTCACCCAAAATTTCTTTGTCAAGCAGATGGTGAAGCCTTGTCTCCTGTGGATGAGGTTAATCGTTCGATGAGCGCTGTTTTTAACCTTAAATACGGTGTCTCAACAGGTGGATGAAGAATGACATCTTGTACTTCAGCGGCGGCAACGGCATCCAAGTGGGAAGACGCAAAAAAGAACTTCGTCGGTGATAGCGGCTAGATGAAATTGGCCTTCGAGTTGAGCAAACCACAGAGCAGGGTGATCGGCAGTGAAAGCTGGTGGACGAACGATAAAGCGCTGCATTGATGTGCTATCAGCAGTTGGAGCACGAGATAGTAATAATGGTGGTGTTGTGTTGGCGAATGGAGCGTCGGTTGACGATGGTGTAGGCATGCTTACAGTCGTCGGGATCACCAAATGTGGGGATTGGTATCAATCCTCACTATAAAAAGGTGGTTCAATGAAAAAAAAAAAAAAATTGAACTTTCCTGAAGCAATTTATTTATTAGAGGTGTTTTCTCCTCGAACTATTGGCAGCGACTGACTAACAAGAGCGAACAGACAACTGTGTTATATCAAGTTTCTATGTACATACTTTTGGTGACCGTAAGCATTAAAGAGAGACATCGCGCCATGTGAAATAGCGGCTCAAATTATGTATTAAAAAGGTTACGTTACACAGTGGGGTACAAAAGTTACGCTATATAGTTAAACTTTTTTTAAAAAAAAAAAAAAAAAACCGTTAAAACTAAAAAAAGAAAATATTTCAAAAATGTTCCACAGCTTGGTATGCCATAATGTAGTATATGTCAAATATGGTTCAAATATTTATTTCGAACAAAAGCGATCGAATCATAGCTAATTTTCAGGCTAATAAGCAAAGTACCGTTAAATATATCCATATCCGTTAAATATTACCATAACTCAATTATCAAATTTGTTTTCGAGAAAATCGATTTTTTTTAAAATCGCTTAATTTTATAGAGGGTATTTAATGACGACAAAGGTAATAAAGGTTGTCGACCTAGCTAAATTAAAAATTCTGAAAACGTGACCAAGCTATAGAGATCGAGGAAATCACTTTGCTAAACATTAACAGTCGTATTCATTAGACCTCGTTATTTAAAGTTAGATGATGTGATTGCTCATTATACGCAAAAGGTCGGTATTTGTCCATGGACCACCTAACTAACTGTGAACTACTCGTATATCTTGTATAAGTCTCATAAAGGATCTACTGTATTCGCAAAATTGCTTGTCATATTCATTCATTTTAATTATAAAAAAATTATCATTTGGCAAACTTACGTGTGTATTCTTTTTTAATGTGCTTAGCTATTTCAAGCTTTTTTAATAAACGGATACTTATTTACTTACTACTAAGTGTAAGTCACATCCTAACCCTAAACCATCAGATTTGAAATCAAGTGGATCTGCAATCTAATTTCAGATCTATGTCATTTAAAGTCATTCATAATAAATAACCCATTCGCCGAATTTAAATATCCACGTGGGTTGGAAAACTAAATAATTGAACAACATCCCCACCATAATGGGCCTCAAGTGAGCTATTTCCGTAGGATGTCATCAATCAAGTTGAATGTCCTTAAGTAGCTTACCTGCCCCTCTGCATTTACATAAGCTCCCTATTTATAGCTTCCTCGGTTTTACGTATTTGTTTTTATTTGCTCCTATAGCGCAAGTATTGGTTTCGTGAAAATTTTCGATTTCGAGATTTTGATTAATCTCGACATTACTACTCGTGTCATAGAGAAGTTCAAAAAACTGGGTTTCCCAACTCTATATGTCTGTCCGTCTATACATCGGGCTGCAGCCTAAAGGGCTGGACGAATTTTCAACAAACTTCATATTTTATTCAAAATCGATATCTACTTAATTTTTGACATACTCGTATATAAGGGTCGACATATGGTCGAAAAGCAGTTCAGCTTTTTAACACATTTTACGAAAAAGCCAATTTTTGTTGTTTCTCTTATACTTAGCTTAAATCTGAAATCTAATCAATTTTCAAACGAATATGAACACATATTCAGCAAGTAAGTACGACCCAGTTTTGCCCTTTATTATTTTCCTTTTAACAAAATTTTATTTTGGATTTAAATGTCTGACACACACCACTGCAAACATGAAACCAGAAGCGGAAGAATTTAAAACCTATTTCCATTACCACCCCATAAACCCCATATGATAGTGCTCTAAGAGTTGACTCGTTAGTCGTAAAGATTTTCGAGGAGGGAAGATCAACCCCCCCCCCCATAAATAGTATGATGGATTATATCTCGTCCACGATTCTCATACTTTGCCCGTATGTAAGACTGCTTAGACTTAATTTAATCAAATACGAGACACCTACACATGACGTGTCCTGGTATAAAACTACATGAACCACGTGCACAGAAACATCTCATCTCATAAAAAAAACTTTTTCTATGATGGATTCCTAAATGAATTCTAAACGATGTCAGAAATGTGCGTGGAAGGCACTTGCTTCTTGCCTCTTTCTAGAACATGAGTCTCCTGGTGATGGTCTTTCGTATAATGAAATTGTAATTCAAACGATTTGCATGCGACCAGAGAACCATTTTTCTTTATATACTTACGAACATTTTATAAGATTTACATTGAGAATAGTACCTTTTACCAGCTTTAGTCTCCTTTCTTGACAGACACGTGTTACCTTTTTCTGACCCCGGGTTCATGGAATTTGGTGCTTGATACTGTGTTGTTTGCTTTGTTTCGCTTTCATTAATCAAATTTGTATACTCTCGTCAGCATAAACAAATGTTTTGTTAGGACAGATTGATTATATGCAAAAGTTGCTTTAGCTGAAAGCGTCCTTTAAGGAGTTCATTTGAAGATGAATGGAAGGAAGAAGTAAGCTTAATTTTCTTTTGAGGGAATGCAGTTCTTGGAGATGATTTTAGGAACCCTTTAGTTTAACAACTTAACTCTAAAATGATCTGAAATTGATAATATATTTTGACAACTTTTGGATCTGCTAAGTGAACACACTATGATGTTGAACACTTTTACACAACCATTTTTAAGTTCACAGAGGTTATATCTTGTTATATGTAGCACAAACATATAGCCAGTAGTTTTAAGAGTTTAGTTCTTATAAACAATCAGCTGCCCGTGACTGATTAATCTCATACCCCGTAAAGTACGGGGGTAGTTGTCAAAATCAGTTTCCGCTGAAGATCTGTTTTCGAAGAGAATTAGCTTCCTCTAAGGACGACTTTCCTAGAAACTGATCGACTATTATATAGAATCACTTCCTTGGCTTGCAATGTGGAATAGTTACTTTGGAGGATAGCTCATTTGTTTGTAAACAAATATTAGACAAACAATTTTCGCTGAAGATCAATTATCGAAGAAAATTAGTTTTCTCTAAGGTCCATTAGAGGTCAGTTTTGGTTAAGATCAGTTATTGGGGAACCATTTTCTGCAGAGATCAATTACAGAGAAGACAAGACGTTAAACACATGTAAGTTCTCAATTAGTCTTGCTCGTGTTGAAGGTAGGTAGATAAATTTGACGTGATCTTAGTTTTATTCTGTATAGTTGGAGAAGTTCAGCTCATGCTAAATATCTGACGTTAGGTTAGGTTAGGTTGAAGTAGCTGCCAGTCAACACACATAGACCAGTGATAGGTTCGTTGTGATACCACATGGATCGTGAACAATTTTCCTGCCTACTTAATCAAACTATTTAAAGCTTTTGATCAATGGCTTTTGATATCTATATTTGTCAGACCGCCTAAGTCACTGAAATATAAAGTGAAGGGATTTTTTTTTATGGGAGAGAGCTGGACATGTACATAGGAAGTGGAGAATAGTTTCCTCCTCCTCCTCCTCGTAAATGCAGCTTCTACAGAAATAATTTGAGTAAATGCCAAGCATTGTAGCGTGCTTGCCTATTAGACAATGCCGAGGAATGATACTTATGCAGTGTGTTGAGAGAAATCAGAATCTTAGAGCATTTCAGGTCCAGCTTAGGCCAAATCTGTTTTGTTGCTAGACACGTTGAAACACGCGTCCACCTAAGATTCATTCTTTCGATTGCATCCAACTTTAATTTAAGTTTACATGTAGCGATAAGAACACCCAAGGTACCGTTATCCAGTCGGATAGGTATGGTAGTTCCATATCTGGCAAGTTCATCAGCCTTACAGTTCCCTGATATCCCTATGCCCCGGCACCCAGCAAAGGTGAATATTAAACTATATTACCATCTCTATGAGAGACGATCGGCAATCTAAACTATATTACCATCTCTATGAGAGACGATCGGCAATCTAGGGATGTTAGTGAGTTTAGGGAATACTATTCCGAGGACTTGATTGCTACCTAGCTGTCCGAAAAGATATACGAGTATGTATATCTGTCGTTGATATTACGTTTTTCTTTAAAAATTTTAAGATAAGACTTCCTTAATCGCCATTATTTCTGCCTAGAACACACTACACTGATTTGGAAGACGGAAAGAGAGGCTAAGATTGAGCCTAGCAGATAAAATACCTCCACCTCCCCCGTCATTAGTTTTTGATCCGTGCGTATAAAAGTGAATGCATTCTTTTAATGATTTTTCGTTGAGTAGAGGAACTGGTTTACCCTGTTTCACCATGAACTGTAGTGCCATCAAACGTAAAGAAAGAAGATCAGGTTTTTTGGAGGATCATTTTATTTATTTAATCGCATTTCGTTAGTAAATAGAGTTGCTGTAATTGGATCTTATTTATAGATTAGTAGTCGAGGTACCTATGTAGATACATTAGTGGAGTTTATTCTGCTAAATAAATGATCAGTTCTTTCTTTCGTTTAATGTAGAGGACCACTTGTTAAAAAATTTTAAGGAATCGTCACTGAAGTGATAATCGATGATAGTGCTCTAAGAGTTGACTCGTTAGTCGTAAAGATTTTCGAGGAGGGAAGATCAACTATCGTAGTTATAAATATTTAGGTATAATCAGTTTTCTTGGATTTCGGTTAAGAGTAGGTTTTATAGAAGGTTCGGGAGGTTAATCATTTGTAACCACTATCGTAGAGAGCGGTCAGTATCAGTTTTGGCTAGTTGTGAATGGGAAATACTGAACTGAAAGAATCAGCTGGGAGAAATAATTTACTCAGTTCAGTTTCCGTGTTGTTGTGAAATTTTCGATGCTCGTGTGTAATCGATCAGATATCGCATGTCATCGAGTTTTCATCACTAATCGCAATCGGTGTGACTTCGTGTACACCTGATGTTACCAAAGCTCCAATATCTATACCTACTTCATATGACTAAATGGAAAATAATTATTTTGTTTCTTTAGATACTTCAAAACAACATTATCTTTAAATACTCAACATTGGAAGCCTTTTCACAATATTCCATCCCCTTGAAGGTAAATTGTATTAGAAAATCATACAAATCCAAAAATGAATAAATATTGTAAGTCCCTTTCAAACTTTTCTCATCCACTTTTGCATGGCATGGTTTTACACGGACATTCGTATTCTTTACGTAAACATTACGTGTCTAACAAGCGAGCGACAGTGTCTCTAACCTGAAAGTTATGGAATTTCTCTTTGATTTATTTAATCCTAATAATACCACCGAGAGTTGAAAATAATTCGACGACCTCTGAAGGCGGGTTGCCTATATATTTTCATTGACAGCAATTTTCATTTCATACCTCAATGCACACGATATTTTCTACTGAACTCAAGTCCTAATGAGAAAATCACCTCTCTACTAACAAGCGCAATTCCAATTCAAATCTAATTACAAGTCATCAAAACTTTCTCTTTGCTTTTGGTTTTTCGAATGAGAACAGGAGAAAAAAAAAAAAAACTTGAACCGGATATTCAACATCAGTGGTAGGTTGACATATTAATCGTTGTGCACCCACTCATCTGTAGATCCCTCTTCAATGGAACTTTATCACAGCTACAAATAGAAGAAATTGCAAAAAAGACATATACTTTTTTCCCCAGGAAACGTATGCCTCGGAAATAGGAAATAAGTACCAGCGATCTACACTGATGTCATAAATCACGATGTTAATTATTTCCATGCGACATTGCGACTCTGTCTCTCTCTGTGTCGAACTTAATCAAAAAGTAATAATTGGAATTACACAATCTGGTTTGGATAATGATGTTTGTGAGACAGTTGCGTGTGCGAACGCGGGGAAGAAATTGGAAACCCTAAGGATTTCCATAAGAAATATAACCAAGTAATTCATTAAAATCGCATTAATGGAAATGTGAAGACATTGCGCAAGGAAGGAGCTCCCGATAATGAGGGGACAAAGATAATCTTGATTCATTTTGGCAGGTTCTTCTAAGGATGTGATTAGGTTTTGTTTTATTTCGCAAGGGTGTGATAAGAAATTGTGCCTTTGGCAAGTGGCACCTGGTGGAGATTAATTTGATTTGTGCGGATATTTATTGGCCTACTGTCGTTGAAGTAATGAGAAAATTTTGCATGTTGCATTCAAATCTACTACTTAAAATAGAAATTACTGATATATCTGTAGAAACTGCCATTTATACATAGCTATGTATATAGAAGTTAAACAGACAAGGGCAAGACCAAAGTCCAGCATTTATGTGCTTACTGAAACCAGTGATCAATGTGTACCTTGAACAATTTGTCCACCGATGAGAACCTCCATCTTGTTACCCACGCAAGTACACCCATTGTCATATACAGAGATCGACCGTCTAACTGATCCGAGTAAGAGGAGCTCGCTATAAGATTCATCCTTGATTTGATGACAAAACCAAGGGAAGTTAAAAGTTGGTTACTTGACACGAGATGCCTAAGACAGAGCCGAAAACATCGCAACCCGGCGGACTTTTAATGAGCAATCCAACAGGGCGTCGGTAATGGATCTTTTTGTTAACAAAAAGCGATCCATTCTGGTACCAAACAATGCCTAACTCTATGTAACACATACAATCATCAAGTAGTACTATGGAGAACATCACCACCAAGCAGACCCTTAAGACGGTTGTGAATAACAGTAGCCCGTTAATTACCCTTGTGACAACTGGCTCCGGACAATTAACCCGGCCGACAATGTATTCCTCAACATCTGATCCTCAACTTCACCGATCATGTTCAACATTTTTACGAACGATCTCATAGGATCACTTCACTATGCCATAGCGTACGCAGACGACTTGATCGCGTAGAGATCGCGCCCTCTCAAATGCCTCCCAGGTATTTTAGAGGGCTTGCCTTCATACATAAAATTCTATCCCAATAAGGTCCTGTATAACAAGGCTAACCTAATAAGAGTGGATAATTTTGTGATCAAGCTGATTCGAAGACACATTGCAAGACCAATAAGCTCGATGAACAACCTGATTTCTGGGGCTTATTACCCCAATTACAGCTATCACTGTAATTGGGGTTTGTTCCCCCAGGGGCGGTCCTCTATGTATATGAGAAAGGCTTGTTCAGTAGGGCGGTATCAAGTCGCCATCGGAAGGACGTAGAACGTCAGTTCACCGTTCCTTTTCAATCCGGGATAACCCGTTTAAAGTTGGCAGCTTTCTATAGTCGACTTACATACCTTAGGTTTAGGTAGTTTTAGTTAGGTTTTTTTAGAAAAAAAAAGTGCGTACATACATATATAATTACGTAATTAGAGTAGGGTACAATAAGATAGAGTAAGGTAAAATTAGGTAGTTTAAGATTTATTTTAAGGTAGTTTTAAAGTTTTATATAAGAAACGAACAAAAATGTAACGTTAATCTAAGTTTTTTCTCGTAAAATTTTTCTTATTTATTATTAGTAATGAAAAATTAAATTAATAAAAATATTAAGTTAGGTTACGTCGAAAGACGTTGTTTAAGTATTAGGTTTAGCTAGAGCGCCCACATAGGGCCACTAAGTTAGAATAACATAGATAAGTTAGTTAAGCTAGTTTTAAGCGTTTTTTGTCTAGCAAGTAAAGTTACAATGAATTTAAAATTAATAAAAATGCATTTAAAATGAAATGAAAACAAATCTGATCCTTGGCATTTGCCTTTATTTCCATCAGCAAAGTGAAATAATGCCCTGAGAACCTTATTTCGCTCAGTTGAAATTGTACCGTGGAGCGACGCCGAAGTCGCGTAAGCGGCTAATCTACCCTTGCGGCTAATTACTCCAGCTCATAAATGTGGAGTTATTTCTCACTTAGGGTGGCCAGTAGTACCACTTCATTGTGGGCCTTCTTAGATATTTATTTTTTAACCTTATCTAATGATAAAGTAATAGCGAGAAATTTCGCGCGTATGTCCCACCCCATCGGGACATAAGTCCAGATTTTATTTTTGCACAAGATGGGACATACATTCATATGTAAGTCCACAATGCATACAAAGTGGAATATTAATGGGGGGCACTCCCAAGCTTGGGGTCACTGTTGGATTTGGAGTAGCTGCGAGGTTGGGTGTATGAAAAGTTTCTTTATATCCATGTTTCGCATGGATTTAAAGAAATTGCATATATCCAACCTCGCACCTACTCCAAATCCAATAGTGACCCCAAGCAGGGGGGTTGCAGGGTACAGCATACCCCCCAATATATATTCCACGGTTTGTTATACAAATGCTGTTTCAAAATTAAAGTTTGGCCTTATTTCTATGGCGCTGTTTCGCATTATTTCCATTCTAGTATGGAAATAAGGCCAATTTGGTGTTATTTCACTTTTGATATGGAAACAAGACCAAATTCAATTTTTGACCTTATTTCGTAGGGGGTTATTTTACGTCACCAACCAGATGTATAAAGGTACTACTAGTGATCATCAGCATTGTACTTGGTCTGGGAAGTTTTGCAAAACCATCATCAAGACTCAGTGTATAAGAACAAAACCGAACTGACCTTGGGTTGGTTAGGCGCACAGTCTATGATTTGGTTAATCGGTTGATTAGTTTGTTGGTCGATTTTTTTTATAAATATTCTCCGCCATTTTGTTCTTTGAAGTTTGTAAAACCCAGTGATGAAATAACAGAAGAAGCTATAAAGAAAAGAGCTAAAAAGTGGACAGATAACGAGAGTGAGTGAGGTAACGATGCGCGTTAATTTTAAATTTTTGCAAATTGTTGATTTCGGGAAATACTGAAGGCAAGTTATTCTAAATTCCTGTTGATTGGCTAAAAAATGCGGCCTAAACTAAGCTCTAAAGTACATGCATGTATAAAATGGGCTACACATATATTACGATTGTACAGACAGAAAGAAGACACATATATATATTTTGTCCAAATATTTGTCGTAGAAATAGAAGTCCGGGATTTGACTGCATATAGACTGATTGCCGATCAATCGACAAGCTTGTCGCTGAACACGACGAAGTAAACTAAAGCATATGACGGGAGCTCCCGCCCCAACATGTGAGTTATATTCAAGTTTCAAATGAGTATAAACTTTATAGATTGTGGCCAAGTCCGCAGTAATGAAAAGCCGCTTAATCCTTTCAAGGAATGCTGGGTATCTAGCATCAGTTTTTACAGCATCAGTATTCTGCTGGTTCCATCGAAAGTCTTGGCTAATATACATGACAAGCATTGACAACCCATTAGATTCCGTAAGACCAACTCTATCCTTCTGATCATGTTCGTATTCCACTTCAAACTCAGAAGACAACATTGCGTTTTTGACGCGTCAAACTTAACTCGATTTTTCACACCCCAATTGATGATTGCATGTCATCCCAATTGATGATTGCAATGTCAGAGTTGAGTTCGGTAGACATTTGATGCCGCTTAGACTCGACAATTTGGGGCCCTTGCTGTGGTGCCGTTAGCGAATAGGCGAAGTCAAGAGTGTTGCCATCCGTAAACGAATGAATTGGATTACGAGTAACAGATGTAAGTCAGGAAAAGGGCCGGAGAGAGTACTGATGCCTGGGAAACGCTTGTATTAGTCGAAAATGATAAAGAAGTGCATCCATCTAATACAACCCGTAATGATTAACCACTTAAAAAAAAGTCGCGATCCACTTAACGAAAATGCCACCTACCACACTTTATCGAAAGATTTGGAAATATAATAATAATAATAATAACAATAATAAAATCTTTATTTCATGCAAAACACAATGTCAAAGTTTGACAATCAAATATTAATAATGGTTAGCGAATTCAGTAACTTTAGCAAAATATAAATAAATAAAGTTTAGATACATGTTTTACAATGAAATAGATAGGGACATTCAGATGCCATAAAAGACAAGCGGCGAATGTTCCATCAAGGTTCCACTTTTCGGACAGATAGAAAAAGTGGTATGGTAAACGTATTCTTCATATTCTGTATTATTATCGACTACATATTTTAGGCTTATAAAAAAAATGGAAAACGTACACAAGGCGATTAATGACGAAATGACTTCAGTTCTTTTTGTTTAATTTTTACATATCATGCGCCTTCTTGAATTCATTGCCTAAAGGAGAATATCTATTGAATTCTATATCGGCAATGGCACGTATTTTCATAAAGCGATACGTGGGTTTCAGAACATCAATTATCCATATATTGCCGCACATTTCATCAGTATCTTGTTATGTTGTCGCCAGGGATTATTGGTAGAATCTCCATATACTTACCATTTCCGGCAGGAAAGTTGATCTCTCAATGCAGTTATAAAACAGAACAGTTAAAGATGAATCTAGAATTATTGATGTGCTTTGCAGAGTCCAAACACGACGAAATCAATGAATGTCAAAATATATCTAATCTATATAAGTAGGTTAACAAGTAACCAGTCAGGAATAAATCTGCAATAGTAATCGGAGAGGTTCAGTTATCTAAGCCGATTTATAGTCGTTTAAAGTTAAAGAAGTTACTGTCGGAGATAAGTTGGTATCGAGGATCACTAAAGGCTAATTGTATAAAATAACCAATCCTTCAGTTATTATTTAAGTTGACAAAGCATTAGGCATTATATACATATCCTGCCGTTTCATTAAAACTTATTCAGTGGTTCTGGAGAAGCATTAAAAATCCAGTCAGCATGTTGCAATCAAAGACCAAACCTAGTATTTAGAGTAATCGCTTAAAAGTTCCTCTACTAAGTACTTCTAGTGGGCGTCGTGGCTCAGTGGTTAAGTGAGCGAGAGGTTCAAAGATTGAATCCTAGGGAACACAAAAATAAAAAAATAAGTTTTCTCACGGTCCCACCTCTCGCGAGCGTCAGACAAACATACGAGAGTAAAACTATAATGAAAAGCTTCCATCAATCGAAAAAATTGCCCCTCGGAAACGACATAAAACTGTAGGTCCCAACCATTCGTGAGGCGCAGAGCACGAGTGGCTGCGAGAAGCTAAGCCAAGCCCTGCATTGGGCTGTTATCGCCAAAAGCATTATTATTACTTTTCACGAGTACTTCTCCCACCTAAATTTCACTTAAGCATTCATTTTCTTAAAACCTTCAAATGTTACAATGAACTGTTGATAATAATTAACATTCTGCCTGTTGGTACATCAAAATTGGAAAATAGAAAAACAGTGCTTCTAACCTGTGGCGGACTAGTAGGGATGTAGTAAAATTTGAGGGTTGCGATCCTTCTACTCCGGATCATAACTTCGCCGTAAGAAGAAGAAGAAGTGCTTCTAACCTGTTGTCAAATTTTATTTCAAGCTTTAATTAGTTAAGCTAAACATATAATACTTTTATGCAATTACTACTTACCATAGGTCCCATGTGCTTATGTAAGTGTTCTGTCAAAGTACTGCACCCAAGAATGTAACTCACTTCCACACGTTTTTCCAAAATGTGTTCCCCATACAAGTCATTAATCTCAATAAAACACTTATGGTTGCACGTAGTCATATAGATACTTCTGTATAATAAATGTTTTGAACTCTGCAATGACATTTATACGCCCACAAATTGTGGGCACTCATGTGTTTTGTATGTGAATATTGAGGGTGTCTAGGATTTATAATGGTTTCCTCGAATAGAAGATGGAGCCATTTACAGTGACAGTGGGAGTATACCAGGTTGAGAATTTAAAAGCAAAGCGCGAGGCATTTTCGATCCATTATCACTCTAAAGAAATCGATTATCATTGCTATTCAATAATTCAATAATTTAGGGAATTATGCACTTCAATAGAGAATTACAATTTAAGTGATTAAGTGATTTTCAATTGGTAATTTTAAATGTTTAATCATGCTTGGTGTTCTGTGAGGCACGTAAACATTCCACTTAGAGCTATTATCAAGAATAACATTAGAGACAATATTAAGAGAATTTTCCAAACTTCATGCTAAACCCTGGAGATTTATTGTGAGTTATGGTTGAATTACATATAATTGCTCTTCGGGGATTATGTGTCGCTATTTCATGGGATGTAGGATGGCTTAAAAAATGAGATATCCAATTAGATATTCTTTTTTCTTCAAAAGAAAAATCATTGATATTTGTATAACTTTGAGATCTGGTTAGATTTAGATACATGCGTAACTGATTGTAGCTTTTTTCAATAACGTATATACTTACCTTGTTGCCTTGACCCTCTTACTGAACATTACATTACTGCTTTTCAACATACTGTAAGCACTAACGTACTAATATGATGGATTTATGCATACTCGTACATACGTATTCAAAGACCAAGTATTGCTTTGACCTCCCCAACGATAACACCTCCCTGGCAGAAAATATAATATTTTTTAAACAAACCTGCCCATTTAAAAAATAAATGTTTCCCACGGGAAATGTATAAATATTAGAATAGCGCATACAATTTGGATAAAATGTATTCTTTTGCTTAGGGTAATACAAATATCGCCACAACAACCCCAAATCCTGAATATAATTAAAAAAAACAAAATATACAGAAATGTTACAAGCCATCCGGAATGGATGGTATAATATCGTATCTTCTAACCCATACCTAATTAAGTGGGCTTGCCGATGCAAATTTTTTAGTTCTTCGAATTTAAGACATTTTATTAGAAACACTGCTGTTACCACCTTTTTTTCTAGATAAAAGTAAGCTTAGCTCTCACTATTGCTTATAAAAGCAATATTTTTCAGTTTATAGTAAAAAGAAATGTACACTTGTACTGCTTCAGATTCTGCAAAGCGAGAGAGAGAGAATTTTATTTTTCTAGCTCAAAGTTTAAGGCCCAAAAAGTGATGACATACAGAATGGACAGACATGGTTAGACCGATATAACTTTTGATGCTGATTACAAATATATATACAGGGCGTATTTTGTGTTCCAGGTTAATATTGTTTGCCCGCCATTTTGGTTTGGTTGGCATTTGACGGTCTTAAAGAGCAGTCGATAACAATATACTCGTTTATGGAGCATCTAACGCCTTAACAACGTGTTTAAGTTATTAAAACATATTATTTAAATCGTTCGATTGTAAAAATATGAAGAAATTTACGTAATTTTTTTTTTTGTCTAGTAAGTCAACCATTCAGCGTGTAATGAATATCTTTGACACTCAGTACACGAGTACGTACGTACGGCACAAAATATTGTTACTTGTACATCGAGAGACAATATTGATAAAATCTGGGCACCTTAGAAAGATACCGTGCACAAGAATTTGGAATTTCTCCGACAAGTTTGTTTAAAATAATCAAAAAAGATTTGAATTTGTACCCTTATAAATTAACGCAACTACTAATGGGATGACCATAAATCGTTAAATCGTGATATCGATTGGCCGCCTCGATCCCTTGATTTGACTGCCCCCGACTTCTTCCGTTGGGGATACTTGAAAGGTCTACGGCAATAAGCCAACCACAATCCCGATGCTAAAGGAAAACATTATTCAAGAAATTAGTAAAATAACACCCAAAATGTGCCAAAATATTATGCAAAATATGGTTGAAAGTGCGTGCATCTGCACAGATGCCAGAGGCGGAAATTTGGCCGATACACATTATTGTTATAAACCAATTAATCTGCCAATAAAAAATTGTGTTTCATTTAATAGTTAGTCAAAAGAAAACATTGACCTGGAACTAAAAAAAAACTCCCTGCACTTTTGGGGTCGATCGTTATTATTTCTCTTGTTACAAACTATGTACCAACTATGGTTTGGCTTCATATCAAATGAACTTTATTAAGCCTTTTTTAATTTAACATTTATACCACAGATTTATTTCAATTGATTTAAAATCCTTTGTGGTAAAACCTTTCAGCTGTAACTCATTAGACTGTTTTCATTTCTTCGAGAGGTGATATTCTTTAGAAGAGAACTTTACAGTATAATTAACGAAGAACAAATTATGTCTTTCTCAATTTCCTTAAGTTTTCAGACGTAATATTACATTTGCATAATTTTGAATATGAGTACCCGAACGATTGTATTGTAGAATTTAAAATTCCTGCGTAAGGTTACCACTCGTAGAAAATTTGGCTAACATTTCGGGGTTTAGAAAACTACCAAATATCACTAAGATCAATTAAAACTAAATAAAACGGCTGCCAAAAAAGATGCACGGTTAAGGTGCTAAGTCACTTAGGGTGAGATTGATAATCGAAACTCAGACCGGTCTAAGTCGCTTTTGCTGACTAAGCAACCATTTAGTACACTTTTTTTTGATTTAGACTTAGTTCGGTCTTAGTCACGATTTTCATGACTATCAACTGTATAATAATTTATTCGATTTCAAGGCACTTATCCGCAGCTGGGATTTCGGCCTCCTTTATTTTTTTTTAATGTCAGTCTCGCCCTAAGAGTAGAAATAAAGCATCTGAAAACTAATGGCACAGGGTACCCACAAATACCTGTATAAAAACATGTAAAACAAGTGAAATTTGGTATAATTCCTTTTATATATTTATTCATCATCTTTTCGTCCGATTTTAAAATTACTTTTTTCTTGTTTTTTCTTGTACAATATTCGAAATTTATTTACAAAATAAAATTTGTTATCTAAATAATTAAGTATTAAACAAAAATTTCCAACGAAGAAACAACTATAAATTCAATACATAATTATTATTATTTTTCTTTCTTCTTTCACTTAGCTTACCAAATTACTTACATAGTTTTTCTACTAACAATAGTTAGACACTCATTGTAAGTGGCAATTATTATCCTTTTCTAAAACATACACTGTCTATTATACCTATGCAATGTACAAAATTGCAATCATCATTGATAAAATGATAGAGATACGAGGAAATTGCATTCAGATGAAGATTTATTTAAATCCAATAGTACTCAACTAGATTTTTTTTCTCAAGTTTTTAGATTAAACGTATATAATTTTGTATATTAGTTCACTCCATGTTATATGTATTTCTATTCGTTTTATATAATATATTTGTCTTTTTTATATACAATAATAGGTATATTTTTTACAATACAAAATTAAGCATATATATTTTAGCTTAGATTCAATGTTAAATAAAATAATTATTTTTTTATTATATTTCTATAGTTTTTCCTTTATTTTTTTACTTGTTTTAAGTCTTTTTCTTGTAGTAAAAATTGAATTCTACTATTTCAGAGAATTTTGATTTACTTTATTATTATTATTATCATTATTATTATTATTATTATTATTATTATTATTATTATTATTACTATTATTATTATTATTATTATTATTATTATTATTATTATTATTATTATTAATATTATTATTTTTTTTTTCAGTTTCTTTTTTTCTTAGTGGAAAGAAAATGTCTAAATGGTGATTGTGGTTCCTCGCGATGTATGTCAAATTCAAAACTAAGCTGTTATATTTTAGAATTTATTAGTAGAACCAAAACAAAATATCTGTTCCCGGAAAGAAGAACTTTAATATGTTTGAGAATTTCTCAGAAATTGTATTTGTTCAAGGTTCTGTTTCTTAACTCTGCGTAGGTAATTATCGCTTATTGTGTAATGTAGTAGGTTGTAACCAGTGAGTGACCTGCCAACATTGACAGTAATATTTTGCATTTGAGTAGGCGTTTGACCGGCACAGAGTCAAATTAGCTACTGCTACACAAAGCGTAAACACTGGTTTCATGCGATAACATTCGCCATCGCTGTATGAAAATTTTGCAGCACACGTCCATAAAGACCGCTTCATTGAGAAGCTGACTTTGACAATGATCTACTATGTGCTGCTATGGCTGTGAGGGTAGAAGTAGCAAACTGAAAAACCTCGGCGACCAATACGCTCAGTCTTCAGTTATTTTTCACGAACACCTCGCAGATTGTTATGTGCTAGATGTAGGTTTGCCAAACTTATGACTCAAAGACATGTCCCCATAATTACCCGCACACCATGAAGCGATTGGCCTTAACCTTTTCTCTGTTCTTTGAAAATGTATTCGCAAATCTAATTGGCAGATTTTTAAGGAATGCCTCAATATCCTTTTCACACTTTACAAATTAAAATAGATCAACATCTTATCGTTTTTACCGAGTGAATAAAACTAAATGCTTAATTGTCATGTGGGGATAGGCTGACCCCAACAGACTATATAAATTTTTAATATCACCTCGTTCGCCGATTTAAACAATTTTTATTTTTTAATAATTGACGCGTTTTCTTGTGCTAGTCACTATGGTGTTTGAAACAAATATTCGCCTAGGCCCACCAGAGGCGTAACGTATCCACAAATGCGTTTCAAATGGTTCTCCAACAGAAAACAAATATTTTATCACTACATTCATGAATTAAAAAAAAATATATATTTTTTACCTGATGAGTACAACGGTATTTAAAAAGAATCCCACGGATGTCCAAGAGAAGCGTAGCCATTCCATAAAGTTTGACTTTAAACTTTTTCCACAACATAAGTCAGTTTAATTTTTGATATAATTGCAGTATGTCTATTAAAATTTATATTTTTTTATTCCTTTTAATTGTACAATTTTTACGTAAAATACAGACAAAGATAAAACAAGTGTCGGTTATGCTCAGAAGAGGAAGGAATTATGTAACCATGTGTATTTAAAAAAAATCCAATTATTTTTATGTATATTTGGACGTTAATTACGAAGTGAGGTGACCATTTTCACAAATGAACAATTCGGGGTATTTCGTTTCGTAGAATCAAATTACTCGTATTTAAGCTTTTTATGTGCATTTAAAGTCTTAGGAGGCCGTTTAGGTCAGAATTCAAGATGGACAAGATAGTGTTTTCCTAGGCCCCTCATTTTGATGAAACGATTTTAAAGTTTAAAATAAAATCCAAAAACTCGCCCACAAGTTTGAAAATATTCTATGGTAAAATGTTTTGTTTCTGTTATGATACCATTTGAAACACATTCAAGACTTTGTTGACGGGTTACGCTCTTTTGGAAATTTCCACATCTTTGTTTAAATGCCTTTATAATAGCAAAGGTAATATTAAATTTAAGCAAAAATGACACCCAAATTCCGGAAAATCGTTTTAATAAATAAAAATACTACTGTTCATTGAAGGACCCATAATTACCTTGAAGACAAATTCAGCAAACATTTGGTTGTTTGTTTTCCACTTTCTTAATAAAGAAAACGATTTGGAAGATTATTATATTTCAATATAAAACCGCTATCTACACAAATTGAAATAAAACAAAAAAAAAAAAAAACTCATCATTGCAGAAGTCCTTTTTAAAAAGACATTAAAAATAAAAATCAACCAAAAAGAATATTAAAAACCGCTAATTACACCAAGTACCAGATGTATATCACCACTTAGGCGGATTACACGTCCATTAGCTGCACTGCTGCCAGCTACTCAGACACAACTCTCCGGAACTCGTTGTGTCATCAGACAATCCTTAATCGCATTTATATTGATGTTATCCTCCAGATCACTAGATGAGCTGCATCCACTTACAATCCCACTGCTGCTACTCACCACCCCAGGCGGCATCGACGTCGTCGTCGACGACGTCAGTGGCCCCGTCAACACGGTCAACTGATGGAACTGTGGCTGCAGATTACTATTGCGTCCTAAACTGTGATGATGATGATGATGATGCTGTTGCTGTTGATGTAGCATTGTTCGATTGAGACTATTCGAATTGGATAGGAGACTACCACCACCGGAAGAGGGTAGTGTGCCTCCAATTAAGGATGGCAATGTGCTGCCGCTACCACCCACCACAGTCGCCGTTGCGATTGCATTCGGCATAACGTTCGTTAAACTCGTGCTCGTCGCTGGCAATGTGGCTGTCGACGCAGCGGAAGATGTTGGTGAGGCTATAATCATTCCAAGACCATTTGGAGATACCCCTGTTAGCATACCAGGAACTGGACTACTGCTGGTGTTACTACCACTGCCGACTATCGCGGTCGGTGATATCACCGATGAGGACATCAGATGAGAGCGTGTGTTTATTTGATTGTACGTGACTGGAACACCTGGACCATTGGATAATGTTGATGTCGATGATGTTGTTGTTGTACCCTGATGCAGGAGTGTGTCGTAGGGACGATGCTGTATGGACGAGATAGAGATACAAATAAATTTTTATTGAATTGAGTTTGAGAGTCAACAATAGAAAGTAAGGAAGGAAGGAAGGAAGGAATCATTTTCCCAAACAAGTGAGAGGAAAGGAACCACCATCTGGTTTGGATTTTGTAAAATGGTGAACTGCTGGTGTTTGCACGTTGGGTGAACATTGTCCGGTGGAATTTGTTTTAACGATATAATTGAGTTTTTTTTCACCTCACACCGTCCTTGGAGAGTAAGAACAAATCACTTTTTTAACGTTTATTTGTCCCATGCAAACTGATCCCTGATGACATAGGAAAAATTGAATTTGATGATGAAATTAAGTTACGAATCGCTCTTGGTATTGCCTCCTACATTCGATGACCCGTGTAATTGACGAGCGATTATATTGGATTGGCCAATAAACTGGCAAATATTTGTTTAAGTAATGCTAATGTTCTCGATAGGGATTGTTGGCTTTATAGATATTATTTTGGGAAATGGCGAGTGATGAAGGTCTAGAAATTTATATATGTATGTACTTTGAATAATTTTATTCAAACAGGAAGCATTTTTAGAACAAAAGAAGCATTCGTCTTGAAATCGATTATTTACTAACATGTGTGGATTAGCTTCATTTTAAGCTGCTGAAGCGACAATCATTACACATAGTCACCTGCCTTCCGCTTATCAAAACATTTTCTTAATATCGATCCAGAGTTGGGAGCCAATAATTTCTACTCAATTCTAGAGGAAACTGTAATTTTTTGAAAATTTGGATTGATACCCACATTAGCATAAGCTTTAAACAATTCAATATACCCGATTTTAGGGGGATTTAACCAATCAAACATTCAAGTTAAGAGTTTAATAGAATAGCAAGTATACTTACGTTTGTATTTGGCGACCACTTTGACATCGGTGGTGGTGTAAAATGTAAATCCGTTAATCCATTAGAGTCATTTCCTCCACCACTGCAACCTCCTCCAACTATAAAGTTTAATGGCCATTGGTGGTAATAAAAGTACGGCAGGTAAATTAATGATTTACATGGAAAAGAAAAGAAAAGAGATAATAACTTAGTGCCGAAAAAGAGGCCACGTGGGTTATCTATGTACATTAAAATATAAAATAAGGACTATGATGGTCATAAAGTATGATTTACGGATGTACCTACTGCTTTTTTATTTCTTATTTTTAATTATTGTTCTAGGTACTCATAGCTAACGAGGATGGCGGAAAGAGTGTTTTCACTAAAATAGTTTTTCTTAGAGGTGACAGCGGAAGAATTCTCAAGTTAGAATCAACAGTAGGGTCTAGAGATGCAGTACAACATGGTTAACAACCTCAAACAATCCACCTAAGATATTTGGAAGAACTTGGAAATGGATTATCTTCAAAACCTCATAAATTCCATGCCAAACAGGATATTTGAGGTCATACGTAATAAAGGAGGAAAGACACATTATTAAAATATTGAAATACGTAAAATAATTCTTTTAAATAAAACTATTTTATAAGTTAAAATGTACTGCTTCTAGCATAATTTCGCTGTATCTTAGCAATACTTTGTTTCATAAATTTTCAGTCTGTTTCTTATACATTCTTTTGTTCTTCTTTTTTTTGACTTGTTATCGTTATACTAATGTTATGTAGTAAAATTGTTCATTCACCCTTGCTTAGCTATTTTATTTTGAAAAACCTGGTGCCTCTATATTAATTTCGTAGAGTGTATTCGGAAGCACAGGTCTAGATTTTCGAGATAGCCAGAATTTTGGAAAAGAGATGGAGGCGGATGATTATGGGCTAACGGTAGCACTCGCATCCCCGAAGCAGGTTATTGGCATCGGATTATCCGGCCACTTGTTTTAGGGGTTCTAATAAAGGATCTGGCTCTCCAAGTTGGAGTTGTGCATCGGGGTACCTGTCTTACCATGAAAAGCTAGTTACAAAGCAACAACAACCCTCGCATACGGAGTATTTTAATGTTGACGAACCACTCATACGAAATAAGTACAACGATTTTCTAACTGCAGAGCTATTTAAAGCAGCTGGGTATGATTTGGTACGGAACATAAATCAACTCATCTGTAAAAGTATGCCCGACGAAAGGACTACGACAAGGTGATGCACCGTCATGTGATTTCTTTAATATCAAACTTGAAAGGATTGCACAAAATTGTCAAGCTAACATCAGAGGTACGTTCTTTAAAAAGTCTGTACAACTACTTCTGTTCGCCGACGATGTTTAGATAATTGGAAGAACGCAGCAGCAGGCTATCAGTAGTGCTTTCTTGAGTATTGAAACTGAAGCGGCCAAATTGGGTTTAGCGGTTAACGAGGACAAAACAAAATATATGCTGTTATAAAAAAAAGGACAGCCAACATTGGCGATTTCGACAGAATTGGCGACTAAATTTCTTCCCGATATAATTGGCCAAGGTGACATACTTCTAATTATTGCAACTGCTCCAAAAATAGAACAACTCCTTGAAGCTTGAAGATGATTTTCCTCGAGATGTCTATAAGGAGTTTCTAGAGCTGATCGTAATGGTTTTTGGGAGGAACTCCTCCAGGTGGCATTAAATTTCGGACACTAGGAGCATATCATCTAGCGCGGTGGATGGCAAAGGGAATATATTGCCTTAAAATAATATTGTTCCAGCAACAAATTAAATTGAACGCCAAAGGGAAAAGAGCTTTATCGATTATTTGCTGCTTCATTGTCAAGTGCTACACTCAATCTTGATTTTCTGCCCCAGATGTCTTACGAGCACCCTTAAATGACATTAATTTCTTAAAAAAAACTCAATTCATATAAAAAATATTATAAAGCTGATATCGCACTTAACAAGTTTATTAACCATTTATGGTACTTAAATGAAGAATGTGCCGCATGGGAATTGTTTTTGTTGGATTCGTATTGAACCAGGTAAACACACTACGGAGCCGGAGATTGGAAATTTCGGCCGGAAAAGTCGGAAAATCGTGAAAACCCAAAATCGCATTCTCAGGGGTGAATGGTGGCGATATCTGAAAACTACATTTTGTATGGGAAGGAGAAAATATTGATTCTAAGGAATGACAAACACTACGGAATTGACAATCGGCTAATTTAGTCCCTCACGAAAATGGGATCACCAACAGATGGCGTTACGCTCTCAGACTCACGTTTGAGTATAGTATTGAGTTGTAGTATATTCGATCTTTCCACATTGACGATTGATACGAAGCGGTTGTGTCTCGATATAGTGCGCAAATTATTGCTGTTTTTTAACTTTTAAATCGACGAAAGTATTTGGTTCTGTGATGAACGAAGTGAATAAAGGTATTTACTCAGAGACCAAGTGAAATTCAACGGATTGGTGTTGAATTTTCGTGTTTAATGTAATTGATTGACGGTTGTGTTAGTGTAATAATGACGTCGATAAGACGATCAAACATTGGAGCTCGCAATAAAAATACGAGACGGGTGTCAATCGAATGCACTCAACGATATTTTGACGATATTTTGCATCGAGTTCGAAGAACGACATCGAATCCCGAACTTCAAATTAACGATAAGATCCGCAACGAGGCGCTGATATTGATCGAACACATGTGTCTGCTCATGTGCGGCAGTCTGTTGAGTAAATTGGGAATGCCAGCCCCCAATCGCTCGATGAACGATGCATTTAATCGAAAATTGCTGCAAGAGCGAGATTTCGATCGAGACGCTCTGACAGAAACAGTTCGCACAAATGTCCCACTGCTGAATCCACAGCAAAAGAACGTGTACGTCACATTGATGAAGGCGGTTGACGACGGAAACGGCCGCATATTCTTCCTGGATGTGCCTGGTGGAACATCGACATCGCGCGATATTAGCTGCGAAGAATAAGGGCGTCGATGATTTGAATTTCATTATTCAAAATCAAATCGCAGCCACATTCGTTCTAATAGGTTGATCGCGTAACAAATGATGACGAAGCAACAAAATATCCAATTGAATTTTTGAATTCGTTGGATGTGCCCGGTCTACCACCGCACAATTTGCAACTCAAAGTCGGCTCTGTCATCATAATGCTGCGCAATCTGAACTAACCGAAACTGTGCAATGGATTTAGGTTGACGGTGAAGAAACTCATGAACAACGTCAACCAAACCACCATAATCAAAGGCAAGTTCAAAGGCGAGTAAGTTCTCATTCCAAGAATTCCGATGATACCAACCGTCTTGCCGTTCGAGTTTAAGCGCATTCAGTTTCGCGTTCGACTCGCATTCGCCATGACAATCAACAAATCGCAAGGCCAAGGCGGTGCAAGTTTGTGGCCATAATCTCAAAATTCCTTGCTTTTCGCACGGACGTGGTGTGTTCGCTTGTCGGAAAGCCGTCTGAATTGTTTGTTTACGCACCGGACAACAAAACAAACAATGTTGCTTATCACAAAGCATTGCAGTGACCTGAAATGTGTGAAATCCATTTTCCGTGTAAATAAAATGCATTAAATTCAATTTCATTCCGAAAGAGTTTCATTCTTTTAATACAGAGGGTCGAAAGGGACATTTATAATTTCATCAATTTTAGACGGAAGGAAGTTCGCCGGGTCAGCTAGTATATTATAAATTTTCCATTTACTTGACATTTGTTATTCAAACTCCAATTTTCCAGACTGTGTGAAATTATAGCCAAAATTACCCTGGATGTAGCCGAGAAAGTTTCAGAACTCGTTACGATGACTAAGTTTACTTATTTATTGATGTTATTTACTTACAAAAATATGATCGATAATTCTATTTACTACAAGTTAATTGTTTTTCTATTATTGTAAAAAAGATCTCATTACGAAAATAAACATCAAACATTGACTCGCTTTTTTATCTTTTTTGTTCAATACTGGAGGATTTCTTGGGATTACAAACTCAATGCGGCACGTGTTAATATATTCCGATTTGCATGAATTTTTTTTTCACTCGTTTTTAACCAAGAGAAACACAAAAAGAGTGTGCTCGAAAAAAAAATATTTGTTTTTTTTTCTCCATACAAATAAGGACCACCCTAATATACAAATATATCCTCATTTCGTTTTAGAATAGTCAAAGTCGAATCAATTGTAAGTGGAATTTGTTCAAAAATCTTTAAATCATCTTTGTTAGCCGCCTAACTCAAAAACTCCTGAATGGAATTGCTCAAGAAACTTTATCGAAAAGAAAATATTTTTTATATTTTTGAACTCGTTGTAAGTTCAGTTTTAATTTGATATGTCGCACGAAGAATACTTTTTTTTATTAGGGTGCAGGAAGTCCTAAAGTTATAAGCGTGTGACAGGCATACGAACAGACCAACTAAAAGACATGGGGTTGAATCCATTAGTGTTCCGTTTATACCATTCTGGTGCAGAACACTAAAAACAGGTCAAATTTAGAACTGAAAATTTTGCACAATCTACTCTAATTGCTTGCAATTAAATGTCTCTTTTCAAAAACCAAATCAATATCAAAATCAAACACATGCACGCGAACAAATTTACTAAAAGTGCTTATCCAGCACTTACCAAATTGTGAAGGAATAACATCAGGATCCCGCTCATCTTCAATCAAATCCTCTGAAGAGCATTTCGTCTTAATATCTGTATGTTGCCATCGTGGTTTTTCCAGATTGCCACCCTTCTGAAAGAAAATACAAACAGAAAAAGGCGAGACAGTTCAAACGCTTTGTCATTTCAGCATACATCATCACTAAGAGATTGTGATATGCAATTACCTTATATCCATCACCCGATTGAACACCTCCGACCACAGATGCTTTTGTACCATGCTGTCGATTCCGTCGTAGATTATTCAAAAACGTCACCAGGAATATTCTCAATGCAATGGCCAGACTGATGACAATAATGGTAAGGACACTACCAACAATTACCGGTGACAGTGACAAAGATATATCATCTTCTACACGCGTGTTGCAAGATTCGATATGCATGCATGCATTGATTCCAAGTGCCAAGAAGTCATAAATCATGTTACCAACGATAGGAGATCCAATGATAATCAGGCGTAAAATAGAAAAGCAGATTGATGCAGAGTTTGATCAAAGATATGTGTAATCTCGTGTACAGGTGTGTTTCTCTGAGCAGTCATATCCAGCCAACGTTAAAACACTTATACACGAACAAGGACGAAAGGATGGCATCAATCATTTGTGTAGTTCCGTGGAGGGATATGACATTTTGACACCGAAGGTAACACCACCACGCCGCCACCATCGAATCACACTCACCTGTCTTGTGTCCTGTCGAACCAATTACAAAGTCATGTAGATGGTATGCAGAACTCCTTCCTTTTTGATTGAAGGAGTAGATGCGAATTTTCATTGAATTATTTTCGGTTGTCATCATTGACGTGAGAGTGTCAAGGTTTTCCAAGATAAATTGAGGTTCCTCGGGATTGGTTAGATTAAATCTGAAATGAATAGGAGAATTTTGGGTTAGACTTGGCTGAAATAAGACGAGAAAATCAATACAATAAATACAGAAATCCACACTTTAACTTTGTTTCCTTTTCTTACCAATTAGAATAAATAGTCTTTGAAAAGCTTACAATAATAATTGTTTATTTAATTAAACTTAGCTTTTAGATATGTAGGCAAATTATGATGCGAAATAGACTAAATTACATAGCGAAAGTGACACGTAAAGCAATGAATCACTTGGTAACAACACCACATTTGGGTGCAACAACACGTAAATTACCCAGTGAAATCTACATTTAAGGAGTCAACAACTGTATAACTATACCACATTTATTTGCTTATTGTGGATTACCAAACCGCTTATGAACCTGTTGATGACACAGCATATTTTATTTATTTATTTATTTATTTATTGAAGCTTAGTACAAGCCTTAACTTAGAAAATAACTTAACCTATATTTACCTTAACCAATTAACCACAATAATTTTTAAACTAAAACTTAAAACTAACATTTAAGGGAAGGGAAGTATGGGGAGTTGTTAAGAGGAGGTATAGAGAGAATGAATGTTGTGAATTATTTAAGTATTATACTCGTATTTACAGAATTCTACTTTTTATTGTAGTTTATTTTCAAGTGGGTAAATTTATGCAATTTACACAGTCAAACGGACATCTGAAGCGATAGTTTAATAAGGATGATATCATCTCATTAAATTTTATGAAGTGTCTTGGAATTGTTTTTGAAATAAATAATTTTTTTCAAATTTCTTTACATTATAAGCGGATCAATTTTGGGATAAAGTTGCCTAAATTACAAATACAAATGGAAACTTAAAGCGATTTTCCACTTAGTAACGACGAAATGATCATTGAATTTTGAAATTTAATTTAGTACTCCAATTTCCTTTTAAGCGGGTAAATTTCAGTGTAAAATGTTCAAAATTAAAAAAAAAAAATTAATATTTGGCGCAACAGCTCTTTAATGCCAGCTTCTCGCAACCACTCGTGTTGTGTGCGTTATATTTTTCACACGAATGGAAATGTTCAAAATTATTCAGTCAAACAAATCATCCACACAGTAACGTTATATCAAATTTTGTCAAATATTATAAAATAGAAATTGTTTTTGAAATGTTTTTCTTTGAGAATTGCCTTTTCATTCCAATTTTCCTTTAAATGAGTCAATTTTGAGGGGTAATTGGACTAAGTTACACAGAGTAATGGAAACTTAAAGTAAGTTTTTATTAAGTAATAATATTAACAAGTTAAATGCTATAACAAACTTCAAAAATGTTTTTGAAATTCCCTTTGGTCAAAATTAAGCAACTAAGTAGGCATCCACAAAGACCATCCACTTAGTAACGATATAACATCTATTTTACGAGTATTACTTATGATAAAATATTAAGAAATATTTATTTGGGTTTATATGCCTACTCGTATGTACTTTTAAGTGAGTCGATTTGGATTGAAAAAAAAATTTCGTCATATGCTATGGAATATCTGAGTCGGTAATCTTTCCAGTTTCTTTTTTTTTTTTAAGTGGGTAAATTTACAAATGTCATAAATCGGCACCCAAAGTGGTATTCCGAAATATTTTAGAAATGTTCAAAATTTTACTACATTTCCCCTTGAGTGGGTTGCAAAATAGTTTAGATTTTAAAACGAATCCTCCTACTTTATCTGATTGAGACATCTGGAGCAAATTTTTTTTAAAATCTGAATAGTGCAATTTAGCTTCTTATGGAAATTTTCTTCCCAACGTCTGCTCCTTATAATCATTCAGGACATTTAAAGACAATTTTGAAAGTAGTTTTACAATTATGTCCCAGAAGGAAGCCAACACCACTCCCCCATAAAAGCTTCATTTGCATTTTATATTTCTATTGATACAGCAAACCACACAAACTAAATGTACAATTTCATTTAAAGTTCACTCCAAGACGTTCAATTACTGTACAAAATATGCAGCAAAGAAAAGAAAAGAAAAAAAAAAAACATACCACCACAGCAATACAACTAACGATGACAACAATAGTGATGAGAGTATTTTTGATTTGCATAAATATAACCCACAAAATTCGATCAGTATGTATTTGTGCAAAAAAGATTTCAGAATGGAGAAGATAAAATATTCAATTGTTATTGGGCCTCATGAGAATTCCCCACCACTTCTCTCACCGAAATCTGAAAATCACAAACATTTACTGTTTGCCTGATTGCATTGCAAATGCATTGCCCTCTAGGAATGCAGACGAATTCTCCTTAATCGTTTTTCGATATTTACATTTTAATACGCCCAGGGAGTTGAGGTGTCCTACCCAAAACTGACCTTTGGTTAAATTGTCCTGACATGACCACCACTGACACTGACTGCTGCTGGACCTACAGAGATAAAAGTCCAAGCCACAACCGAATTGCATTTGACTCTCTGTTTGACTGTCTTGCTCTGTATTTGACCATCTATCCTTCCATTTTCATAGGTTAAGTGCACATGGCACATGTGGTTGGGAATTCTCATGGACATACACTCTCATACTGACTGCAAATCACATATTTACCTTAAGCTTCCTGTACGACTGGAGAACATTTCCAGGACAAATATTTGCGGTAGACCACCATCATAGCCGGGCAAGCATTGTATGTCCACGCTGAGTTCGGTACGATTGTATACAGTACAATTGCTGACGGCATTTGGTAGACCTTTTGGCGTTTGTTGGTTAAGGATATGAATGCAAATACAAGAGGAGAAAAAAAGGATGATCATTTATATGTGCGACTAGATAATTCAACAATTGTTCTACTTACCCGCAAGGACGACTTGGAACAAACAGGGCTGATGCTGCGTACCAACTTCATTTACAGCCCAGCAGGATAATGTTCCATAGTCCTGGTTGGGGAGAAGAGATTTGTAGAAATGACGCAGAATGATTAAGGTTTAACTTACCTGATCTGTAACTGGAGTGTATTTGAGAATACTGCGACTACCATTGACACTGAAACGTTCACTGCCAACATCGAGCGTTTCTCCAGAATTATTGAACTTCCAACGAAATGATCTACAAATACCATAACAGAAAGGAGTTCAATTAGCATCACTAATATGAATATAAATAGAAATAGATTTTTTTTTTTTTAATTTTAATTAAATGAAGAGTCACATAAGGAGCTTCAATCTGTCTGGAATAATCGATCGAATAAAATACAATCAAATCCGCTTCAAAAGAGTTGTATAGTCTAGTCTCATTCAAGACATAATATAATTCATACCTAAATTTACCATTTTAAAGGGGAAATGCATTATTCTAACCGTAACTTATATCTGTCTATACATAGACTTAAATTAGGAAATCCTTTGAATAAAATTGAACCAAAACCGCTTCAAGAAATAAATCTGTTTTCTACAAGTTCATTTATTTAAAGGGAAAGGTTCTTAGAAAAAATATGGTTTCTTCTGGCAATGCAATTTAATCAAATCGACTTCAAAGAAGATTCGTGATCTTTATTTACCCACTTAAAGGAAAAATGCATTACTTAACTATGGATTTCGTCTCTGTAAACTTGCTCAGAAAATTCATGAAACCAACTCCGCATCGAATAAGTATAGGGTGACCAGATAGCAATGATAGTTTTTCCAATTGTTGTGTTTCAGCAGCTGTCAAAGTTACCAAGTGTCAAAATATTCAGTAAGGTTTGCTATTTCAACATACATCGTTTGACGCTTCCCGAACGTGTGAAAATTATTAAAAAATATCGAAATTCCGGCTCAATTGTAAATACGTAGCGTGAATTTCGTCTTGAGGTCGGTCGTCATCATGGCTTCAGTGCACAGGCAATTCGTCGCACCGTGGAAAAGTTTGCACATGAATACACTCTTTTGGACCTTAAGCCACCAATCAGATAGAGATTGGTGCGAAGTGAAGAAGACATAGCCGCTGTAGCGGCCAGTATCGACCAAGAAATGTCGATTCGGCGCCGGTCAGCTGAATTGGGCATCGCCAGAAAGTCAGCCAGGCTTATTTTGAGGTTGGATTTGGGCCTACATCCGTATAAGATTGTACTGACGCAGTAATTGAAGCCGAACGACCATAGACAACGCCGTGAGTTCGCTAATTGGGCGCTGGAAATGTTGACCGGAGATCCAGATTTTGGCCAAAAAATCATCTCGGACTAGGCCCATTTTTGGCTCATTGCTATTATTGGAGCGACCACAATCCACAAGTGTTCGACAAAGATTGACTGTTTGGTGCGATTTATGGCACGGCGGCATCAACGGACCTTATATCTTTGGAAATGAGGAAGGAGACACCGTTACTGTCAATGGTCCTCGGTTTAGAGCGATGTTAACTGACTTTTTGTGACCGGAGTTCGACAACATCGATATGTCCGAGCTGTAATTCCAACAAGACGGAGCTATATTCTATGCAAGCGATGCAACGCTCGAAGTGGTGAAAGAGAAATTTGGCGACTAGGTCATTTAACGGCGAGCGTTCATCAATTGACCGCCGCGATCATGGGACTTGACACCCTTCGATCATTTTCTCTGGGGCTCCGTCAAGTATTTGTCTACGCTAATAAGCCAACCACTTTGGACGAGCTCGAGGGCAACATTCGAGAAGCTATTGCCGGAATAATGCCGCACATATTGGACCGAGTTATTAAAAATTGGACCGACCGCTTGAAGCACTGCCAGCGAAACCGAGGCGGCCATTTAAATGATGTGCTATTCCATACATAATAGCATGAATGTAGCTTCAAAATAAAGCTAGAATCAATTTGTTATCTCACACCGTTGTTGTCTTATTTAAATTTATTTTCCTATCTTTCTTATCTGGTCACCCTACATTATGATTAATTTTTCAACCTCAATGATTATGATTTTAACCTCAATTCACCAACTTAAACGGACTAACTTTAAAAAAAAATTGTAGCTTTTGTTTGATAGGTTCTTCCTTTCAGAAATACATCTACATATTATTCAACGAAATCTACCTCATAGAACTCTTATTATCTCATTAATTGCGTACATGCTTACTAGGGAACATTTGTCGGATAAAATGCAAAATAATAGATTTACATCAAAGAAGACTCATAATAAACATGTAATTTAATATATATTTTTCGCAACCCAATTCACATTGGAAATCTGTATTAAACTTTTGTTGACAAAATTTATTAAACAAAGTACAACCTAAGTGCAACACCCAAATTTTCCCACGAAAACGAAGGTAGATAAGTATACGAGTAGTTGCGATAATATGAAATATATGAGATAATATGAAATATATTTAAGGTTTCCTTTTTTTTTACTATTGACTTGCCGGTTTGTCCATTCGTTTCTGTCGATGTCTGTTTTTGTCGGAAGTCTGCCATCAACACACAACGCTATAAGTTACTGGTGACCATGTTTCCACCTCACGGAGTTTAGGTGCGGTTTCAACCACCAGTTGAACCACTGGTTGTTTTGAACAATAAGACTTGACCTAGTTGCCCCAGTGAGTATCAATCATCTGCATCTTCTGGAAGAGCCATCCTCCAAACTATATAGGGAGAGCCATATTTTAAAACAGGTCTAACTGCCAATAACTGTGAGGTCCCCCTACAGAAGACTTTCTAATGGAAAATGACAAAACCAGTATCTAAAGTACATAGACGTATTGAACGAATAAAATGGTTGGCGCATACCTCCCAACTTTTTATTAAGAAACTCAAATGGGGATTCAGGATATTGGCTTGTATTGTTACAATCAACTACGCGTTATAAGGAAAGGCCAGGAAAGGTTAAGCTAGGTAGATGGGTGCTCCTTGACTTCAGTCACTGCTTGCGAAGATCAGCAGTTGGGTCCATTATGGCCACAAAAAGCTAAGTTAATAATCATTTATATTGTACATATATATCTCAGGATTTACAGGATAACAACTAACACGAATTTATTCACCCGTAATCCAATAAACTTTCAAAAAAAAAAACGGAATGACTTTCATCCTCAATACAAGATTCATATTTCCGTTTGATTGCTAAAGTAATCCAATTCATATATTCACCAAAATTTTATTGTAACACCCATAACCTTATAGCCCCATTGAGATATTACCGTAACCACTATAATACAGTAGCTTGAAAGGACTTTAAACTAAATTAAATTTATATCCCAAATAGAATGCACTCAAATAGTCATTTGGTCCTTTTTCCCCTTCAACTACTAACAAGAAATTCTAAGTTCAGGATTTCTAAAGCAGCATTTATCTCAATTACAGTAAAGCGAATGAATGTTGCCAAAGGCCAAAGAGAATTTGGACGAGCCAATTCCATTTAATGTTAATTAATGCAAACTGTTTCCTTTAATATAACAAAGTACACTTTAATCTAAAGGTACGCAAATAGGTATAGTGGTTAATATTACGATAACTACAGCACACTGAATAGCATAGAGCTAAGAATCCAGAGCTGAGTTAACCGGTATTTAGTATCCACTTGTAGTTAAAGTTCCACCAGGATTTTCTCTGCTAAGTGAGCGACTATTTAAGGTACTGGGTAGTGTTTCCAAGAATAACATGGTTCAGAGGGTTTGTAGTTACTATTCACCTGATAAAATGGCGAATAAAATCGGCGCAATACTCGTACCATACATTCCAATTTCACTTCTTTAACTTTTATACTGCAAAATTTATTCCCAGAATGCAACCTGAATGAGATTTTTCATTCAAAAGGTTTCCAACTAGTCAGTATCCCGATTTAAATATTTAATGATTTCGGTTATCATGTGAAAGGAAGTGAATAGCATACAAGGAGATGTGCATACTCATGTATCCCAATTTAATGGTACTCGGTGCTTCTCTTGTTGCAGATGATTGCAGTCGAGGCAAATATGATGGAATCACAGGGAATATGATATGTTTGTTATGCTTACCTGGGTGGTGGATCAGCTTGTATTTCACATGCCACTTCAACTGTCTCGTCTTTTGAAGCACCAATTAGAACGACACGATCTAAATGCTTACATATGGGTGTATCTGAAAGAGAAAAAAAAAATGTTATAAGCGTCGTATCTATTTTGTGTATCAATGACAGAAACTATACAAAGCTCTTTATGTGCTTAGAAGTATACCCTAGTTATCTACTATACGTAAATAGCGCCGAACTTGAATAAAAGTTGTTTATAAATCTCTTTCGGAGAGGCCAGCAGCTTTCATCATCTGATGCCAAAGATAAAAATGAATCTCCTAAGTATAACACAATTTGTCCTCCTACAGCTAGGAAACAAATCTGTACCAATATCTACTTAATTCTATTTGGTTGCCTATTTTAAGTGGTATAGATTTCCAATGACAGCTGGAGCATGACAGTTAGGAATCGAATAAAACATTTGCTGATCAATCTTGAAGTGTTTTGCATTGTTGCTTGCATTTTCATTTCGTCAACATTGAAGCACTTTCTAGGGGGTAAATGGGTGAAGTGTATCTGTACTGGCACATGAACTAAATAAAATTGAAATATTTAGAGATGAGTTGGTTTTACTATTGAATAGACTTCCGGGATGGTTTTCCACTTTGTAACAGATGCCTGAGTGAATTTTGCAGTTTAAGTAATGGAGTGGGTGACCTGCATTTCCCTCAGAGAGTAATGGTAAAAGCTGATGATTTGGTTTGTGGGTTTCAATGTCTTTATATAATTCAAGAGAGAAATCATGCTGTGTGCATACTCTAAGGATTGAATAGGTAAGCAGGGTCTAAATATGTGGTTATTGGACATGGGAAGTAGTCCTCAAGGCTTTTTGAAACATTTCGCAGTCAGAGTAGTATTTTGGAAACAATGAAAACTGAGTCAATTAAAAAGTTGGTTAGAGAAAATTTAATTGCAATTGTTTAGTTGTAGCTAGGTATATTTTTTTAAGGCTTCTTTCCAATATATAGGTATATAAAGAGAGTAGGGGACACAATTATTTGTGATGATGAAGAGTTCCAGCGGAGAAAAGTCAAAAAAACACTCAAAAAAATTACAGTGCGTATGATACCATATCCCAGCCTTAGTAAACCGGGTCATTGTGAGGTTGTTGGTTGTTGTACAATGATATTCTTAGAGCTACATACTACACACACATACATTTGCCTGAATTCTAAGAGAATTGAATAAGAAAAGAAAAAAAAAACGATCCTCATTTGTAACCTAAATTTAAGGATTCTAACAAAATCGATATTAAAGAGATTTTGTCGAAAAAAAGAATCCTTAAATTTTTCTCTCTTTTTGGGCATGGCTTGGCTGTTACTGTTTATTATTCACATTGGTGGATTGCCTATAATTAGAAAATGGACGAACGGACATTGAATTCGACTTCAGACTGTAAGATCCTCAGGGCACGTCGATTCACCACTGGCACTAATTCTGAGTAAAAGCGAATCTCTGCATTTCACTAAAATACAGAAAGGAGTACGTGTAAGTGCAATCTCCGGCGCGAAACATCTTGTGTAAGTATACTTTTATCTCCAAACACTCACCAAGGCTTCGTGAGCAATAGGATACTAATTGTCAAATTCGGGGCAAGAGGAAGTAATATGTAACCATAATTCACTAAAATAAAAAGGATTACTTCTATAATTAAATAAGTGCTACTGATTGAGGCATTAACACTGAAAGGTTTGTTGATTTCTGAAATTTGATCACCTTGTCATAAAACTGGTCTGCGGCGAAGTTTCAACCAAATTAACCGTTTGGGTATCAATCAATGGTTAAGGAACTGTCTCGTAGATATCCGAAATAATTGTGGAGCTGGCATCGAAATGGCACCTTTTATCCCTATTTATAAAAAAATAAATGATTTGGCTATAATAGCCTATACAGGGCTTGGCCTAGCTTTTCGCAACAATTTATGCTCTACGGCAGATAAATGGTCCAGTTTTATGCCGTTTCCGATGGGCAATTTTTTCGATTAAGAGAAGCTTCTCATACTCAGTATCGAAATAAAAGTATCCAGCAAACTCGAGTTTGTATCCTAAACTGTCTAGATTTAATATAACAGAAACATCTTGCTAATAAGAATGTTCAAAATACTTATTGCGCATAAGTCCTCTGATATTTGACCACCGCACAGTGCAAGAATCACAACTCTTAAACGAATAAAGATATCGTGACATCCTTTTCTGTTTAAAGATTATAGCATATTAAAAAAGTTTTTATTCTGTCGCATCATTGAAACCTTGCACGTATTTTGATATCTATATTTCTTGTAGATAGTGTTTATTTTTTGATTCCTGAGCTTCTTCTGACAATTCTCCAAGTAAATTACTCGATTGTACTTTGACTATGAGCCAACATTTTATGAAGAGTAAGTTTGAGTTATTTTTCAGGATAATTTTGCTTTAATAACTCTGTTGTTTTCTTGAAATACTCCCAAAACTTGACAGTGTTAACCTTTCCCCGGCTATTGAAAACATTAAATATTACTCGTTATTACCTCCCTATTGGCCCCAGTTATACGAGCTGTTGCCTCTGATTCGTGAAAACATCTCCTCGAAGTATTTGCATCATTGGTATTTCCAAATCCTTGATTTGGTTTATACACATTGAGCCCAAGCTCATCGCAAAAATGCTTTTGGATTTCTTAATTTCTTCTTTTTTCTACATTCTTAATTTCAATAGATCCATCATTATCCATCATCCACAAAAAGGAGATCTTGTCGAAGTGTATATGCAAGTTTCAACATAAATTTCATGCATCTGATTTTTGCATGTAATGCAGAGATTCCATATTTGTAGTAATGTTTGTCATTATTTGATTCATCTTGATTGTTGAAGCTTTTGTGTTCTTTTCCATATGTGACATGACCACGTTGACTTTGTATCTGTTATTTCATTCAAAACTTTTTCGACAATCATAGTTAAAAAAGAACTCGTGATTGACAACTATCCCTATTTTGTCAATAATTTCCTCCAATGTTCACCATTTGAACAGTTAAAACTCAGTAGAACAACTGAGGCCATCAAAACATTTGCATCTGTTTCACCATCTGGTGTATTTATTTTTTACTTGTAGTCATCTTGCCCAACCTCACTTACTTTGAAATGTAAGAATTATTGGAAGTACAATTAATTCCTCATCACTTGTGCTTTCTAAAAGCCGCTTTGCAGTATGATCCATCAAGTCTTGAAGTTTTGAAGATTTTGTAAGCTGAAACTGTCTCTTTTTCGCAATTGTTATAATTTTGTAGGATGGAAGAACATCTACGTTATCTTTTCTCAGGGAACTTCTCAAAATCTTTTATTTTTCTTTTGACAGATCCAAATCCATAAACATTCTCACTATTCTGGATAGGATCCTTTTGTGGAGTAGAAACGATTTCTTTTATTATTTTGACTCGCAGTGGACTTGCGGCAGAGACTGCCTTGGTTACATCAGTTATTTTATTACTAAGGCATTAGAAAGATTTTCAGTGGTTATGTTTTTGGTAGCATTTATTAGTTTTTGTTTTTTCGTGAACGTCGAGCACTTTATTGATTATTTATTTTATTTTATTTTTTTCATTGGCCTTCCTCTTGATGACTTTAATGTTGTTGGTAAATCACATGTGTCTTCTGTTCTTTCAATATTAATATGGAGACAATTTTCAAACTAAACCTTTAGCACAAAAGTACAATATAAACACATTCTGCACTAATCGTTGCTATTCACAGGTAGGATAATGTAATACAATGTCTTGTTTTTAACATACTACAGGTAAGACCTGCCATAAAACCAAATATTTATTAGGTATTTTGAACTACAAAAATATTTTATTCACTTCCACCACATACATATGTATACTTGCAAAACAAAGAACTGAACTTTAACACTCGCAGAAAAAAAAATTAAATTCGACTGACCTCTTCAAATCATAACTTTCTAGCATACAGCCATGCCAGTTCTTAGGTCTGAGTTCTTACGTATATGTTTACAAATATATACAAATTAATTTTCCGTTGAGTTGAGGTCGGACCCTATCGGACCTTTTTTTTAAACTCAACCTAAAGTCGAAAAGTGTGCCGAAAATAATGTTTGAAAAAACATTAAGTTAAATAGTTTTACAAAATTTTATTAAAAAAAATTGTGTTCATATTTGATTTTATCAATCAAAAAGAAAAATAAATAATTTTTTGAAACGTAGTTTTTATATTCACATTTAAAAAAAAAACAATTTTTAGGTGACTTTAAAAATTACTCTTCTTTGACTGGCTCTACACACAAAACCATTAATCCAAACGATTTTTTTTTTCGATTACCACAGCTCCATACATTTGTTAATCCAGTGAATTTAAAAGTTTTGCATTATAGACCCACCCAGAAATTAATTATGCAAGTACTTTTGCCTAAATTGGCCACTATTCGCCGTATAAAGACGATCTCTACTATGTTGACCCACCAAATTGGATTTGAAAATACGTCTCGCTGGAGTATCTTCATGCATACGATCGACATAATTGAGCCCTCTAAGCTGTTAATTTTAACACTTTTGAATATGGTCATGTCACTGTAGATCTCGTACAGTTACTTGTTGCATGTTCGTCTCCAAACACAATTTTCACAAATGGGGAACCAGAGATTAGTTGAACAATTCTTTTTTCAAAGTGTCCAACATTCTGCTAGTTGGACTTTAACAGTACTCGGTATTCTGATCCACACCGCAACAATGAGTATTTTGTACAATTAAAATCGCTTTTGTTTTCCTTGTAAAGCTTTGCTTCTAAAATGCCCCTTGAGTTCAAAACAGCATTTCGTGGCAAGAACTATTTTCCTCTTAATCTCAGAGAATGTTAATATTTAAAAATTATAAATTACTGTACATTATTCTAAAGCTGAAGAATTATATTTTGGGAAGCAATATAAAATTAAAAATTTATAAATAATGAAAATAATACATTTATATATAGAAATGTGTATAAAACGTGAAAATCTACGATCGTATAAAAGGAGGTATGTTCATGATCGTATGACGTGATCAAGAAACTGACACGGGGTCAGTTATGAGTTAGTAGTATCAAATTAAGCACTCTATTGAAGTCGGACGGGTCAGCTAGTAAAAAATAAACAGAGAAGCAATCTATCCCCAATATGAAATAAAAATTGACAAAGAAATCCTTTTTTTGTTTATACTTACATTTAACTCTAAGTGGTAACTGATTACTGACTGTTTCGCCTTCATCATTGATTGCACTGCATGCATAATTTCCAGCATAATGTTTTGTGATTTTCTGAAGAACAAGGCTTTGATTTGAACGAATGACACGGGCCGACGTATTATGCTCCAGGTGCATACCCTAAAATTGTTATAAAAAATTATTATCCAAATAATTCATGGTTTCTGAAAAGTATCTTCTAAGCATATTTAATTTCCCAAGAAAATTTTAATAAATTTCAGGCATACTCGAATCTTCCAGGTAATGAAACAAATAAAATATTCATCTGCCTTCTAAATATTTCGCAGAATTTCCTTAACGTAAACATAAATGAATACCTTATTCTTGGATGAGTATAAAAAATTTTAATATAAAAGAAATGTTGTGGTTATGGTTATTCTATTGAATAGGTTTAACTTTTGGGAAAGTCTTTAGGCAATAAGTTGTTATTACTATTCGAGATTTATTCTATGGAGGTAGATCATATTTGGCACGTGGAAAAAAACTTCCCAATGAGTTTATTTTATTCTCTTGGATTAATATAGATGAATTAAGCAGCACATGCTATGGAGGCGATGGATTACTTTCTGTTTTCATCTACTTTTCAAAGGGAAGCTTACACGTACACGACAACAATTGTAGATTGAGTAATACTGTTATGAAACTGGGAACAAAAGCCACCCACAATTTTCCTTTAACTGGATGATGGATATGACTGTAGATTGTCTTAAATCTTAAGTAGGGCATTCATAGATTGTTGGTGTATATTTGAGGTTCAGACACACAGGCTTTTTATTTCCATAGATACGCACGTATCTATCAGCTTAAGCGACCTGAGGGGGCTTCCAAAATACAGACAGTATCCCCTAGTCACAAATTAGCCGATATCATGATTTATCCCTCCAAGGTAAAATATATATCTTTCCCTTGTCAACAAAGAAAAATTAAATTTATATTTCCTTGGAAATCCCCACTGATTTGCTTTAAAAATTCCACAGATTCCCTGTGTTGAAATAAATATTTTCATTTTCATTTCCCCCAGACTGATAAAAAAAACTTTATAAACTCCTATTTAGCGCAGTGTGAATTCTTGCAAACACACACAACCCGTGTTTTCATTTTCTATGTAGCATCTGTATCAAAAATAATAAAATAAAAAAAAAAATGTTTCGAATAAAATATGTGTCGACGTTATGAAAAGTATTGCGCCATGGTATTTCATTTTAATAATAAAAACCAACCATCGTCACTCTTGGTGAAAAATGGCTCACTTTCATACATTTAGTTATGCGGATGCGGTTAAGGATAATGCAAAATAATACACGAATAAAAAAAAATAAGAAAAATGAAACACACATTTCTATGTAGGACATATTCGTAATGCGCGTTCTGCATAAAAATAACTCCTTTCTCGCTTAGCAATGTGGGAGTGGGAACGATGACGATAAATGTGATACAAACTATCCCTACATACCTACTTATTTTCCTTCATTGGGCAATCTATGCATGTCGTTTTTTATGTACTTTGGGAAGGGATTCACAAAAAAAAAAAAGTATGACACATCCTCATGATAAAAATAATGCTGTATGTTCAAAAATTGTATATAAATTCGGAGATGTATTTTTTTTATCTCCACTGTATCTGTACTTCCTCTGCAAAATTTCTAAATTTACGGACTGAAGAAGAATAGCGATGAAAGAATAAGAGTTCGTAGTGGTTGTTATCTGTACTATAGTACTCGACCAAAGTGATCAGCGTACAGCAGAAATGGATATACAAAAATATCATCTGATGTGGACTGAAGTCGGAGTTCTTAGATTTACTATCAGGAGCTATGTATATATCACAGAAGCATCCATATTGCTTGTGTTACCCTTCAGAAAAGTGTGATATAACGGCGTAAGGACAGTGCTGAAAATTTGATGAACAGAGTGAGAAAATATGATGGTTGTTGTATGTGCTCGTGTTCGATCGATATAAGTGTTCTAAAACTTCAAACGTTTATATCAGAGGTGGATATCACCTAGCGAAGAGATTAGCCTATGTCAGAGACCAATACAAATATACTCTGATATAGCCTGGAAATAGAGTTCTAGAAAATTACTTTCAGGTGCTATACCGAAGATGACAACCATAATGTTTTTTTTTTGTTTGTTACCTTTCTGAAAGGGTGTCATTTTCAGCATAGTGAAAAGTGTATTTTCTCAGGAAGAAATGTATTAAGGTAATGTCAGAAAATGTATATCCGGTTCAGAAGTTGCATGCTATAATACGTCTTATTATGGTTTATATCTGGGCTATATCACCGGATATTATACAGAAAGTCCTCAGCCTAGATGGAAATTTGAAGTAGCAGAATTTGCATTTTTTCAATTTAAATTGTTTTTTTGTTTTTTTTAAATTTGTTTATTGAATGTTAACAGTTTCCATTATATGAAATAAAGGGCACGATTGTGTCAAACAAACTGACTCCATATGTGCATTCATATATTGTTCAGATTTAAAATGTATGCACAGTTTAAAAGAGACGACAAAATGTTTAGCTAAGTAAGTTTAACGTTAATTCGTTTTTAATTCTCATTGTTATTCAATATATGTATGTACCTGTCTAACAATAAGTGAACTGAGTTATAAATTGATACCCAATTTTGTTACTTTGTTGTAAAGTAGTAGTAAACTAGGCTATATTTTACAGGATAATTTCTACAATCAGGCTGTTGTTTCTTTCCATTTATATTAGCACAATACTTCATGTATTCATTGTGGTTATTGTCTATGCTCTATAGAGTATGATTTAGTATTCCCTACCTCCATAGGCGATCACAGTTTTTATGAATTATATACTACGAACATAGTTTTCCTTACGACTACTGCATCTGTAATAGTGAGCGCCATGGCTCAGTGGTTAGCACGTTAGACTACCCAGCGAGTGGTTCAAGGTTCGAATCCCAGAAAAAAAAAAGACTCCTTAACTGTGAAAAAAAGACTGAGACTGTGAATTTATGGATAGTCATTTCGTCCATATGATGATGACTGGCGTCCACAAGGAAGAGCCTGCCACTATGAATCATCAGAACTATGAAAACATGTATGTAACTATTTCCTCTGTGAATGGCCCACACTCCCTCTATTGATGACTGCTGTTTACAATTGTCTCACATATCGATAAAATGATGTAACAACAGTTTTGGTTGCTACCTTTGCTATAACCCTAAATATGTAAATAGACAAAAAATATAATAAATATCATATTTTCTGCCAAAGTAACAGATCAAGACGAGCATTCAATAAGGTTGCTGTTTGCGTTGAACGTTTGAATCTTCAAGAACTTAACATCAAAATGTGATGCAACAATCTCTTTAACATGGTGAATAACGAAAAATTCAGTAATAGAGTCTATTTAAAATATTATTATCTGCAAAAGCCCCAAGGCCGAGTAACGCGTTGCTTGTTCTCCGTGCTAATCACTACCTTTCGCAACTACCTTTCGCAATCGAAGTAGAATTTCACAAATCACTGTTACATGTTTATCCTTGTTTCTCTAAATTTCAATGTACTTCATTAGTTATAGTCACCAGATAGCATTTAGCGCGGTCTACTTTTCCATGTTAAGATAAATAAATACCCCCCAGATAAGTCAACCCTTACTAATTCAGTGCAGACAAAATTCACTTCACATTCCTACCGTTATTGAAATAAATTCTAATAAATATTCTCCTAAATATCATTCTTCTATCAAGTAGTGGGCCAAAGAGATAGACATTAGAAATGTCACCCTTAAGTCCACTTAAATAGAAATTCCTTCCTTCCAATCTGAGTAAGCAAATCTCGACTACATCTACTCTTCATTAAGATGAATTCCAGTATTGCTCTCGGTAGGCAAATCCAATTGTTATCCTTGCCCGAGGGGTTGGGGCCTCTTTGTAAAATAAATACAACCCCCAACTGTGTTTGTCCCATGGGGATTACCACCGTTTTGTGTGTGAATATCGAAGGTTATTTTATCGATTTCTGAAGAACGTTTTGTAATTGTTTTAAGGATATTAATAGACAAATAAAGATTCTTTTTCTGGATTTAAATGGGGATTACAGTATACCCTTTCAATATCCTTCGGGATTTATTTTTTTCTCTTGTTCAATGAGGAAGTACACCACATTTGTCACAAGTAGAACTCGACAAGAACTACCCATTTGAATTCAAACAATCCCTTCGTATCTAATTATAAAAGTTGTGCAAATGGGAATTTGCAGGAACGGTACCAACTTGGTAGCGACCAGTACCCATGGGCACGTGTGTGATAGTATCATTTGTGTGTCGCGTACTAGTTGGGGGGCCCAACAACCCTTACGTGTTGGAAGGATATAGGGAAAATGTTGTCACATAAAATGTACGCTTTATTCTTTTGGATTTTTATGATTAACACTAGCAATGCGGATGTGCTAAGCATGAATGTAACATGAACATAGCATGTAAACGCAACGGGAAATGGTTTTGCTATATGGTATAGGGTTACTTGAAGTACTGCCAACTCTGCGTGATATGGTAATTCAAAGGAGTTTATTAAGGAAACTCCTTTTTAACTGGATTGTTGGAACAGTTTTTATTCTTTGCAGAGGGAGATAGTATAGCATTGGCGCCGAATAGGTTATTAAACGACAGCAAGTCTTTGAAATGCATGCGTTTTGTAGGCTGCTTCAAGGTTATGTTGTTATAAAACTTATTGGATACGTATGGATGATCCTTTCCTCTTTACATTTCACAACGGTGCTGGATTCTCAATTTCTAAACTACCTAATTGAATTCACATCTAATGATGCTTTCGTATTTCTTTCTAGAGTATCCTCTACTTTTGCATTGCACTTCGTCTAACTGAATTGAAAATCCACTTCACCCTCATGGAACCACAAGCAGACTCAACTATTGCCGAATGTGTATGCAACCACATGACAACAACCATCATTACTGATAATTCTCTCTGGATTTGGGAAAATTTACTTTCATTTGGTTGCATGCGGGTGTTTCTAAGTACAAATTTGGAAGTGAAGATCTTTCAAGTGTACTCTGGAACATTGCGTTTGCAACAACCATTGAATATTTCAATAAAATTGTACAATAATTGAATTTAGTTGTTTAAGGTCAGGTAGAAAAGCAATTCCTGAGCTATTGTTATCTTTTCAAGAAAGTTTGTAAATCATATTGAGGAATCTTAAATTTCATCTGAATTCATGGTTTAGAACTTAAGTGTTATTCCATAGGAAGATGACGTTTGGATTATTGGAGGAAAATTGTTTCTCGATTCGGTTGCGATTTCTATTATTTTTATTGTTCCTTATCAAAATGGTAAGATAGAAAACTTCTGGCTTCACGAAAATCGCTTCAGTGGCAGTCGAGCGAATCATCTGAAAGTAAACAGACGAACAAACGTGAAAAAAAAGTTTATTTTGACCCTTTCAAATATGATCATCTTTCTCTTTTTCTCCGGATTAATGAGGAGAAAAAAGTTAAAATGGCTGTATGGAATACTTAAGATGCGATATACACTTGACGGCTTTCAGAGTTCTGGTACTTATAAGGTATCAACAAGTAAGCACGGAGCCAGTTGAAACTACATATTTTGATTTTGATACTTAAATCTATCAGTTTTCGAAAAACCTTTACAAATATGTGAGATAGACAGAATGGTATCATTTTGTTTTTTTCTAAACAGCCGAATATTTGTTCTCACTCGCAATAATAAAGCAAGTCGTTTGATACCCTCTTAATAAAAATTGGCTAATCACTTTGGTACTAGAAAGTAAAATATGAGTACATAACTACAATCACACATGCACCACGTGAAACACATAGTACCTACAAATTTGTTTGGGTTGGCCGTAGTTGGTTAAAACAAAAAAGCTATACAAAGTGGGGGACGGTGCATATGTTGCGCATAGTATAAAGAATAATAATGGTAACAAAAAGCTGTATAATACTACTTGTTTGATATACGGATATATGTATGTACTGTAAATATATTACAGCCCATAAAGCACTTTCATGCTTGACCATGAAAGTTGTCTACCTAGAGATATTGATTAATTCCAGTAGAGACGTACTCGTGAAAGTGAGTCTTCTTCTTGTGTGTGTGTATTACCGATTGTAGCTTTACCGACGGCTCAAACTTTATATCTGGGGTCTGTAGAGGCATAATTCGGGAGAATCGGAATTTTTATTTCAACCCGCATATATGTATGTAGATACTTTATTGAAGACCAATTTTGAAAAAAATTGATTTCATCGAAAAAAAATAATAATATATTTTAACAATTTTGTTTAAATTTCCCTGTGTGATTTCGAAATAAACAGAGAGTACGTGTTACCCAGGCATGCACCTCTTTTCTATAAGTTTAATTTACTTAAAGCAAATCGCGATCGTTCGCATTATTTACACATTTAAACAGCGGACTTGATAAAAAGTTTCCAATACGATCCAGCATATGTGCACCCAAAAATTGTGACGAAACAGGTCTTGTCATTCTTTTCCGGACAGCATCCTCCAGAAGCCCGTAGATGAAGAAGTGAAATGTATGTTTTATTTTATTTTATTATAATCTTCTCTCAGAATAGGCGAACCTATAACACTGTGACATCGACCCAAGATGCCAATGGTAACGGCCCACCAGCCAAACTCTGAAACGTAATCACGAGTACTTTACGGAAGCTGAAACTTTGCACATTTTTAGCATGGAAACGAGTGAAAGCCGAAGCAAGATTGATAATTTTTTGGAACAACATCTCTTCGAAAGGATTCCAAGCCTTACAAAAATCAAAGATGTTAGCACCTTAACCATATCAATACGTTTTTTCGCAAGTTACTCGTATATGTAAAATATTGACTAAATTAAAAAAAAAAAAAAAATCGACATGGTGATCTAGTGTTTTGAAATGGTCAGAAACCGTAACCAAACCAAACAAAAATTGATTTTGTGATTACTTCACCAAATTCAAAAGTGATGGATTGCACTTAAGAAACTTTAAATGGCTATAAATTGAGAAAGCGTCGGGACCGCCAAATAATTGAAGAAGCAGGAGTACGTGTGACTACAGGGAAAAACAATATAAATCGACCAGGTCACCCGTATTCCCTTAGTCGAAGTTACAAATTGTCACCTCACTTTATTTTAAGCCTATCCCTGTAAAAATACGTCTGAAATTCTACGATCTTTCAACACTTTTGAGATACGAATACAACAACTTTTTTTTTTCCGAGGGTAGGTGAAAATTTTTTAGACACCGTAGGACCGTAAGCGCGTGCTCATAGTAGTATGAGATTCTTACTCACTAAAAACACCTCCCTATAGTCTTGTTAGTTACTGCAAATAAATTAAGACTTATCAAGCAATTTTTTCATCAGAAAATAATGACGTTCGGCAAGTGTCCTTCCAATGAAAGCTCCTGCTTGTTCCGCTATTTAAAAATAATAGTCGAGGTTTGGTCCTTTGTAGACGGCGCAATAAATTTCCAGCGTCCAGAATTTGTAGAATTATATTATTAACATGTCCGTTTAATCGAGTTTTGTACTTTCGCGCAAAGTTTTTGGTTTCATATTTGAGATCTCTTCGTATATTGTCTTTTCTTATATACCACAGTATTTCGCCTCGTTTGCCAACGTAATATGGACCAAGTTTGTAGAGGCCTATCTCTACAAAGCAACAGTTTTACAGTTGTTTCTTCGATCATTTTACCTATTGCTAAGAAGCAATATCATCCCCAAATGTGGCTAAAAGAGTGCCTTTTTCTTGCGGTATATCACGGGTATACAGAAGATACAGAAGCGGGCCAAAAATCTTTCAATGCGGTACGCCAGGTAAAGTTTCTTTGAATTGCGAGCATTCGTTCCCGTGCCTGACACGGAAGAGTCTATTTCCCGAGATATGTCTTCAGAATGTTATTTGAACTTCAGGGCCTTCATGCCACACCTTATCAAAGGTTTGCAAAACATCAAGAAACACCCTTGAGCATATCTTTATTTCTTCAAGAGCTTTCTCAATTACGTCAGTGATTCTATGTACCCTGTCAATGGTCGAATGCTTCTGAACCCAGACTGGTGTTCAGGAATAAGATTTTGTTCCTCAATAACCTGCTGTAAACGCTTGAGCAATATTTTCTCGAACATTTTGCACATAATTGGGAGAAACGAAATGTGTCTATACGACTTCTTGTTATCGACGATTTTTCTGGTTTTAGTCTCATTATGACTTCCGCAACTTTCCACTGACTCGGGACGAATTCCAATTTAAGCGTAGCTTAAGTAGTGCTTTTCTAGACAACATTTTTAGAACTTCTCGGGTTATTAAGTTGTAACCGGGAGGTTTCTTAGATTTTGATTGCTTTTCTAAGTTCCATCAGCGTTATTGTGTAATTGTCAAGTGATATTTATTTACGCATTAATATTATGGATAAGCGCTTGACCATCGAACGTCTTAATAGTCTGTTCTAGATGAGCTGCAAAAATGTCCGCTTTCTCTTTGTCTCACTTCTCACATTTGTCATGATTTGTCTTGATTGGCGGCGCAGAGATTTTAGGTCTCTTAGTGCCCTTTGTATCTTTAGAAAGCGAATAATCGGATCCTTTTCCTGCTGTCAAGCATTCACGGTTTATAAAATTCTTAATAGTCTCTTTCAGCAGTAATTCAAGTGTGCTCTACTATGCTCTGGAGCACGTTTTGTTACCATTTCTTACGCCCTTTTTTTTCTCCTATATCACTTATTTTATTTCCTGTGAGATGCATTATAAATTTCAGACGGTGTGTTTCGCATTCAAATCGCCGCCAATAATGAATTTGGTATAAGCGAGTTGGATATATTTGTAAAAATACTTCTTTCAAGCGCATTTCACATACGAGTATTGCTGCTCTTTCGGATAATATGATTGCTTGTGATTTAATCCTTGGCAACGTTTGCACTGTGGGATTAATCTTACATTGTTGCGCAAAAGCTTGTTTTTGACTACAGTACTGAGAATTGTTTATATTTAATAAACTTTGTCTAGATTCTCGGCCTTATCGAAAGTAGTTTCCTCGCCTTCCAACATTTTTTTTTTTTTCTCATTTACTGATATTGACAGCGTCAACACATTTAAATTGTCTATTTTTTATGTCACTGACGACATTTTCTTTTGAGCACTAAGCATGTAGTAATCTAGCTACGGCACGTATCGGCCTTTTCAAGTTGTTGTCATAAGTGTTCCAACGCTTTTAGTTTATGAGAAACTAAAACGGTAGCTGTTTTCCACGTATTATTGTTGCGCGATGTTACAGTGTAATCAGATTACAATAATGTCATCAAGATGGTTTGCAGTTGGTTGTAGTCTGCAATCCCGATCATTATTATTTATTAATTGACAGTGGTAGCCGTTGCTCAGTACGTCGGTTTTCTGCAGTACGAAATTTCGTTAGGTCTTTCTTTTTTTTCCGGTTTATTTTCCATTACTTTATGTCAGGTAAGTATTTGAGGTAGGGAAACGACTTTCCGTTTCTGCAATATATAATAAATAAAGTTGTTCCTCTCAATATATTAGTTCATTATTTCCAACTGAAGATAATGGAAACTTTGAATATCTCTCCTGAAAAAAAGGCAAAAATGTACTTATACTAATTTTCCTTGTAGATACAGATGTATTGCAAAGTTACGTTGCTTGTGTATGGAAACCAATTATACACAATCAACTTATACCCAAAGCAAAATTCCCACACCATAATTAGCATGAGTAATGGGAAGATACACCATTTTTTTTTTTAAGTTTCAGTATATTCTGTCGGAGCAAAATTCCCGTATGATTAGTATGACGTTGACGGATAGTTGCGTAAGTAGACACCTAAAATATATAGGTACATACATACTATTCGTACATAGTCGTGCCCTTTGAATTGCAGTTAAAAATGATTTCGATAAAAAAGTTAGGTTTTGAAATTCTCTACAAGGCAGATGCGGAATTTTTCAGTATTTTCGAAAATTGTACGAAATCATTACATATTTCCCACTTTATATCCTAGTTAGCGAAAATCATATTTTTGCGTGAATATTACGAAAATGATGCATCCCATAAAAAAAAAAAGAATATGTAAATATTAACATCTTATGTACTGAAATTCTCTGCTAGGTGGGTACCGAAATTTTATGAAATCTTATAAAATGTTGGACTTCACCCCAAAGTTTATGCAAATCGTTTGTGAGTACTAATATCTCGGACCCGGTTCCTGATTTTTGGAAGCAAATTTGTATGGCTGACGAGGCCCATTTCGCGCTCTCTGGCGCCGTTAACAAGCAAAATTGCCGCATTTGGGGAACGGAGAATCCACACGAGATCCATGAAACACCATTGCATGACCAAAAAGTGACTTTTTGGGCCGGCGTTTGCGCCAAAACCATCCATTGGGCCATTTTTCTTCGGAGAAGGTGAAACAGTCGATGGGAATTTATATCGGTGGATGTTGGCTCATTATGTCTGCCCACAAATGTGTGAAAAAAGTCTGGATGGTTACTAGTTTCAACAAGAAGGTGCGGCATGCCACACTGCAAATCAAACAATGCAGTTTCTGGCTCGAAAATCCCCTGGACGTGTGCTGTCAAAAAATGGAGACATTGACTGGCCACCCAGATTTTCAGATTTGACAACTTCGGACTTCTTTTTGTGGAGTTATTTGAAAAGTAAAGTGTACGCCAGTAAGCCTCACAACCATTGATGAGCTCAAGGCAAACTTTAGTGCCGAAATCATCGCTATACCGCCCGTGATTCTCGAAAAAGTGATGGAAAACGCAGCACAAAGGGCACATTTTGCTTTGGTCAATAGAGAGGTCACTTGATTGATGTTTTATTCAAAAACTAGTCCAAATAATTTGTAAAAGACCAATTTAAATATTCACATACCGACATAAAAGATGGCGCACCCTGCACATATATGCACATACATCGCATCAGTTCGGAATATACGTTAATACCATACAATCTAGGTACATTTAAAAGTTTACATAAGGAGTAACAGTTTCAGCTAATGTAGACCTCTCTAGCGAGATTCGTTCATTGACAATAAATATTGAAGAAATATCCAGTATGGCAGCAAACCCACATGTCTGAGAGAGCATCTCAAATAGGTTCCAAATTATTTATTAATTTGACTGGATTACTGATGTTTAAATCGTCTCTTCTGAAATCAACAAAGTTTGATAAAGTATTGCCAAGTGTTGATTATAGAATTTTGCATGTGAAAGCACATCTGTTGTCCTATTCATAACGTTCTTTTTCAACTCTTAGATAACCGCACGATATCATGTAGCAATCATAAATTATATTACTTACATTATGCAACCACAGCAGTTTCCTCCATTGCGGATTCGATTGAACGTGACACTCGAAATACACATCGTCTCCCTCTTTAATGTCATCTGACGAGAGTGTCGAACCTAAACGTAATGTCACCAGTGGTGGATCTGTAAACGAAAAAAAGAAAAGGAAAGTTGATTTAGTCATAAACTCTCTGCCGAAACATTTCCTGCTCCTAAAATCTGATTGAAATTCTAGATACAGCCTCAATTTTTCTCTGCAGTATGTCGACCATATCACACAGATATCACGCACCGCGATAGGATGACTCAAAATTTCGGATATCCCATGCACATACATACCAGTATGCCCAAAGGCTACTAGCAATGATTTTGTCATTAAACACATCCACAAGTTTAAATCCCAAGGACACGACCGTTTCGGTTAAGTTATCTGCTAGGCATTGAGAGATGATTTTAGCTTCAAATCAACTCTCCAATTGCCCTGAACCCTGCAGTCTGTTTGGCTAATTTGATTCGATTTGGTTGGCAATCGTGGCTGGTGGACCTACGATTATACTTTGGCATAGTTGATATCTGCTTCGACCATGACAGTGGTGATACCTACAACCGGGTGGAGTATCGTACATCACTGATATAGAGCTCCACGGAGATGATGCACGTTTAGTGCTATGCGAAGCGTGCTCTGGGGATAAGATTGATGGCTATGTTTTGCACCAATAATGTAGGCTACTTTTTGTTGGTTTTCCCGATGAGGATTTTATTTGAAAGACATGCAAGGATTAAATTTCACTTAATTTCGGTCTAAAGCTGCCCTCACATAATTGGGTCATAACGTCATCTGTTAGGATAATGGCCTAGCTGTGAGAATATTTAAGACCGTTTGGCAACCATAAAGTGCCTCTAAGTCATTAATGTGGCTCTTATGCTATACATATTAGCATTTAGACAAAATCATTGCCCGGGGAAACTTTGGCATACGTACATAATATATTTATCTCTATAATGACGTGCATCAATCATATAAGGGCTTGCTGGATGAGTTAGGGATGCACTACTATGCATCTTGATGGTGATTATCTCCATAGCTATAAGGGCTTGCTGGAGAAGTTGGGGATGCACTACCTTGATTATGATTGTCTTCATATGGTCTACGTTTGGGCTTTGAATTTTGCAGAATTCCGAGTCTTTATTAAAAACACTTTATGATGTATGAAGTTAAGTTCATCGACATGTAGCCTAGCGTTTTTAAACTGTTCGAAATCTTATCATTTCTCTCTAAGCTTCAATTCTCCTCTCTACCCCTCTCCATCACTGGGTTTATGAACTTGGAATGACATAGCCTTAAGCGATGCAGATGAAAATTAAAAAAAAAAAATATTGTCATTCTTCAATCAGTTCTGCTCCCTAAATAATGGATGTGACCTCGGTTTGAAAAATATTGCAATTATGTTTGATCATATCGGGTCATTCCACGGTAAGTCACCGAGTCTGTATGGGGAGCTCTGAACGACCCCCCTCCGATTTGGCTCAAAAATCGTAGAATTACTTTTTGGAGTGGTGCGAAGTTTTGCAGAAATCGATATAGTTTACGTGTAACGGAACTTCAAAAATTGGGGAAATATCAAAATTCTAGGTGTTTTCTATATTATAAAAAATCATAACTTTAACTCTTTTTTTATTTTTATTTTCAAGGACGAAGAATATTCCAGAATGTCCTTTTTACACGTATCCTTGAATAACTCATGATATTTTAATTTTTTTTATATATTATAGAGTGACTCATCCTCTATTTTCATTTCAAGTTGGGATCTCTATGGGTGCGGCTAAAATATTTTTTATAGGCGGGTAAATCAAAAAACTGGGAGCCGTGGCTCAGTGGTTACTCGTAAGTGTCCGACACTAAGCGAGAGGTTCAAGGTTCGAATCCAAGAAAACACAAAAATAAACAAATAAAAGTTTTCTCACGATCCCACCTCTCGCGAACGTCTAACAAACATCCGAGAGTAAAATTGTCATGAAACTTTCTCTCAATCGCAAAAAAAATGCCCTTCGGAAACGACATAAAACTGTAGGTCCCAACCTTTCATTAGGCGCATAGCACGAGTGGCTGCGAGAATCTAGGTGAAGCACTACATTGGGCTATTTGCGCAAAAATAAATATTATACATATATATATATTTAAATTAAAAAACTGAATGTTTATTAGGTTTCACTTCTTATTATCGTCACTGCGCTTGTTTATATTTCATTTCTTCAAAGGCTAGTCTCTGTAACTGCACATTTCCCGTTTTTCATTATTTTAGAAGTTGTAGACTTGGTTTACTTGTACTCTCTTGATATTAATCTGTAGTGAGCTCGGGACTTATTCCAGATTATATCGTAATATATAACAAGAGTTGATTCTAATATTAAATTGTGAGTTAGATTGAAATTTCTAATATTAAATTATGAGCTCTTTTGTTGGATTGAAAATCAGAAACAACGTGTGTTCAGAAACGCATGGTTCTAGCCAACCTTAGAGAGATATATTAGAAGTTCAAGGAAGTTCAGAATATAATAATAATAATATTGAGATTGGATTTTCAAAATCCGCGTCGTTAAGACCAAATAACTGCATTTTGGCTGGGGCATCAGGAACTCATTCCGTGTGTGTTTGCACCATCCATCAAAATATCAAACTCACGTTTGAGGGTAGCAATATATCAAGACTGACTGCTTAACTTTGGTAATATGGACTTGGTGGCACAGTAAAAAGACACATTACAACTCCTTTACAGTTATATAACTGGGCTACAGAAAATATAACGAATATGGATTTCTCCTATATGTCCACACAGGAATGAAGAACAATTATTGTTGGAATCGAGATCATATTTCATATTTCATCATATTTCGTCTGTTTCTCAAGGAGTAATTAAAGCAAAATATTTTTTTCTTTTCACCAGAAGAATATGAATATGCTCTTAAAAGAAAATAAATAAGAAGTTTTTTAAGTTTTTAAAGTCTTTGGGTACTACATAAGTCCCCAGTGTGACTTTTTCAGAATATTTAACCTTCCTATAAAAAATTATATGGCCGCACCCAACTTGAAATTTGAAATGAAATGAGTCTCTCAATAATATATAAAAAAAAATAAAGAAAATAAAATACAATTTTTTGAGATAGGGTAGGGCAGGGCTAGTTGGGCCACTTTGCACTTGAAGTCTCATAAATATCAACCTATTCATAATACAGTGGAAAGAATGGACATCTGGGTTCTTTATGAAATTCTGAAAAACTGAAAATACGTAATCGTAGAAGAATAATATTGTTTCAAATGCTCCAAGTCCAAGTTGCCCATCTTGCCCCACTAACGGGGCAAGTCTTGATAAGGCAGCGCGTGGGATAAGTTTGGCCAAGGGCTGAAAAGTGGAAAAATGAGCTCCATAAAGGACGAAAAGGCTGAATTTATAACAGAATTTTATTCAAAACATAACAATTAAATAAGGAATTTAAAACAAAAAATATAATGATTTATAACGTTAGTTATAGATGTTTTCAAAAATAACATAAGACTTTTCCTTTTTCAAATAAATAGTTAATACTTAAAACCATACAAAAAACAAAATGGTAGTCCACGTAGCTAAAAGTATGTATTTACAGAAGTAGGAAATAATAAATTAGGAATCGTAGTCGCTATTGCAGTTAATGCAAATAAAAACGGCTCCAAGTGAGCACTTCGTATGAGCCCAATTTCGGCAAGTATGGCACTGTACCCACTCCTCGCCCGGCAAACTTTTAGAGAATGCTTCCATGCACATTAGACAATAACATTCCGGCTCTTCTTCCTCTTCGAAACTTGATTTTTGCAACACTTTTTTCTTGATTTGTGTTTTTTTTTTCTTTTTGTCAACTTTTGCTTTGGCCGTTTTCCTTTGTTTTTGTTCCTCTTGCAAGGCATCTTTTCCGGGGTGTCAGTTAAGATTGCAGCTCGTCTCTTCCTTCTTTTGGTAAGTGTTTGCTTCCTTGGCCCAGCTTTTGGAAACGGCAAAACTGCTTCTGGCGAAAATGTATGAAATCCTCGAGAAGTAGATGGCAAAGGGTTATTTGCTGTGTTCTCAGCAGGGTTCTCAACAACAATATCAGCCCCAGTTTGCTGGGAAATAGATTCCTGAAGTTCATTGGGAACAGCTGAACCTACTAAAAATACAAGTTATTCTTAGTATTGGGTTTCCTTAAACCAGTAAAGATTAACTAACTAACCTGCTTCTGGACGATCTGTCACATATGATGGGTCGAATTCACTGGGAGTAAAAATCTCCCTGTTGTAGGAAAATATCCCAGCCTTTTGAAATCCATTGATAATATTTATTGGAGATAAAGCTAAAGGAAGAGACTCAGCTACAATTCGGGGAATGTCATAAATTGTAATTGTTCGCCCTGGATTGCTACGTAGCCATCCATCTTGTGCCCCGGATAAATATTTTTTAAAGGGTCCAAATACGGAAACGTCTAGGGACTCAAGCCAATGGCTACAATGAAGTGGAAACGAGAGCATGACAATCCCGTTGGCTTTGGCTATTTCTAATGATCAGTAATACGGGGCATTCTTGAGTTGGCTTCACATGCCGTATGAAATGAACCATGTAAGCAAAAAATTCGTCATTGATGTCCCAACCGCTAGCATTCACAGTTCCAATGCAGTCTGGTGTACCTCCGTTAATAAAGTGGTCTTTATAATTTTTCCGAGGAAAAATAAACATAGCTGGGATTGCAACCCCAGAAGCTGAGACGGCTACTATTAAAATTACGTTTGTACCACGTTCGCCTGAAGTCACCGATCCTATATTCCTTTTGCCCTTAGCCGCAACTATTTTGCCTGGTTTGCACACGGTGGATACACCAGTCTCATCAACGTTCCTTATGTTTGAAGCACTGAACTTGTTTCTATCTATAGCCTCAGATAGTTAGTCAAAAAAGCTATCCACGTTAGTTTTGTTGAAAGAGGTGGCTCTGCCCCTGTAGCTTCCGGCTTCCTAATTGACAGTTGGTGGTTCCTCTTAAGAAACCCCGTAAGCCAATCTTTACCAGCGATCTTGTTTTCATTCCAGGTATCAGGAAATCGTATTTTGAATTTGATTGCACATTTGTAGGCAAGCGTGCGACTATTCTTTGGCGTTAAGCCATAAAATATAGAAGATGCTTTTAGCAAATATTCCTTTAATAGCATTTCTTGTTGCGCATCAAAAAATTGTCTTGGCGCAACGTAACCCATACGAGGATTTTCTGGTGACTCTCTTTTCTGAATATATCTTTTTAGTGTTGTTCTTGGTATTCCAAATTCAGACGCTGCTGCTCTTATAGATTTTTCTTTAGCCAAGACAGGTCTCGCAGCTGTATTTAGCTGTTCTTGACAAGCAGCAGCTCTCTCAGTTTTTCGCTTGTATGTACGCATTCTAGAACAAGCAATAATGAGCAAAAATTACAATACAGCAAACACATGTATTTTTTTAATTCAGGGGGGCAAGTTGGTCCACCTGGTCCAACTTACCCCACATCTAGTTGGATGAACATATTGCGTCATAATTAAAAAAATACTGAAAACAGTTCAATTTTTCAAACGGAATACTAAAATATAATAACGTGATTCATAAAAAAACTGTACCTTGATGTATAATTTGCACCTTTTCTCCACTAGAATAAAAAAAATAATGAAAACAATTTTTTTACTTTTTCACTTCAAAAACAAAAAATCTGCTGATACAATACAACTGAGACCGGTTTAACAAGGGTTGGTTAGTGTGCACAATTCATTCGTGTATGATCTTGTTCATACTTGCGGTTCTTGAGTAATTCGCGTGGCCCAACTAGCCCCGCCCTACCCTATTCAAGGATAAGTGTAAAAATGACTTTGAAATATCCTTCGTCCTTGAAAATAAAAATTACGGTTTCCTGAATTCAACAAGGTATATTTTACTAAATTCTGATGAGCAGAGCCAAAGTTATGATTTTTTGAAATATAGAAAACACCTTGAATTTAGATTTTTTCCCAATTTTTGAAGTTCCGTTACACGCAATCTACGAGTATATCCAATCCTGCAAAACTTTTTTGCCTTATGATTCGTAATGAGTAATTCTACCAATTTTGAGCCAAATCACAGGGGGGTAGTTCAGAACGTCGGTCGAACCTTCGTGGAATGACCCTATAGGAACTGTGGATTCCTACAGATTCCCAGAAGACTACAGCTCATGCACCAATGTCCTATTTGAATGCGTCAGTACATAAAGTGAGCTCTTCATTATTAGTGAAAATTAGATTTGATTTGGGTTCCAGGACTCTTTTTTCTACGAACAAAAAATTTCATCTCTATCTATATGCCATCCACAAGACCTTGTTGTAGTAAAGCGAATGCAACAACCATATTTAGTTACTAAGTGGAGGATGTAGAGATGCACTATGAATCTGAGATGAGAATTTGCGAAAAGGTATCCTGGAACGCGTCGAACTCTACTGATTCTGAGTGCGATTTTCGTCGTACTACTGCTACTAAATACTACTGCTGAAACTAAATAAAAACAAAATTAATATCGAGACCTTCAGTCGGATCAGACGACTGGACACAGTTTATTACCTCAACTTCTCTTTTGAGTCCCCTTTAAATTGAATGGCATTTTGAAATGCTGAACTAAAAGAACGACTGAACCAATTTCGATGTTTTTTACTTTATTGATTACGGTATCTCTCAGTCAAAATTTATAGATATTTTAGGAAAAATTTCGCTGGAGCTCTCAGACTCGATACCGGTCCACTTTACTACCAGGACCCCCTGTTAATGAATTTCCTTCGTCTTTCGTAGTAATGCGAGTAAAAAATGTATGGATAGTTAAACATCAAGCTCTGTTATAAGAAAGTTGAGCATAAATAAATTATTAAGTTACATGCTTAAAACGCATATAAAAACTTGTCATTTTATGATGGTATGCAACGAGTATGTCTGCCACCAGCGGGGCAGCAGTGAATTGATTTCTGTAAATCTAAGAGCTGAGTACTGGTTCTGATGAATCGTTTTTGTTTTCGTTTCCTTTTACCCGCCTGTTTTATTTTCTTTGAATTAAAATGCGGTAGGTCTGTGGTTAAAATTCAGCTTTAAATTAATAAAATTAAGTGCTAGGATGAAGCAAAGAGAATCAGCTAAAGATGACGTGAATACAGCTGAAATGTTTGGATAGGATCATCAGTAAACCGAAGGGATTTATCTACCGCAGCTAAGTACAAAGCCTTCAACCAGAGTGTTTTGGTTAGTATTTTGGTTATTTATAGCCAATGCCTTACAGTAATATATGCCGTAAAGATGTAAAAATTACAAATTATGTTGCACACAGATGAGATTTAAATGGAGGAATCCTGCTCAATTGAATTGTTGCGTTAATAAAAACGTGCCTGCTACTAAACTCTTCCTTCTTTCAGCAATCGAGCTGTTTAGCCCTTTGAGAATGAAACTCACGCTATGCTGAACAATGCATTTAGATAGGGTTTTTCTCAATTATTTAAATTTTCCCTTAATTAAATTTATCCCCGTAAATTAATTTTAATTCAATAGATTTTCAATAAATTAGCTCGTCACGGTACCAACATTATTTTTACGCTCTTGCTAGATTGACCCACTTATGGCTGTGCAAATTCATTTAACTGATCATCCGTGAACAACGAAAGCAATTAAATTGCAATGTAATAGACACTATAATAAAAGCATTTTGTACGCTTCGACGGCCATTAATTAGCGGTTAACAGTTGAAGGTACTCGTATGTTTTGAAAACATTACGAAATACGAGTTAATGCATTAACGTTAAAAAGTAGATACTGAAATTGTTGGAATCTACAGCGACACACACTGTTCCTGTAGCAATCGAATACGAGTATACACCAGATTTGAATAATTAAATGAAACCGCATTAATTGATTTCGCTATTGTTTTACTATTTAACTGCCTCAACGGATATAGGGAGGGGAATATATGGGGAAAATTAAATTTATAATCTTTGGATAAACATACAAAAAAATTAAACTATTTCGTACCCAAAGTTACCCACTAAATAAATTAAAAAAAGTAAAGGAAATACAGGGCACGAGCGTCTGTAAGAAACCCGCGGCTGTCAATCAATAGAGAAGACTGCAGGCAATTTACTGGCGTTTTACCTGCCATTTCATTTTTGTCAAGCACCTTAATATGCTAGGCTTAAGCGGCACCACTGTCAGCGATACCTCTAAATAGGGCGACGATACTGCGGAACACTTCCTCTGCGATTGTTCTGTCTTTGCTCGAGTCAGGTGGCATATCTTTGGAGCCAATGTGATGAATGCTGATACCATAAACTCCTCATCACTGAAGCTCCTACTCGCCTTTTTATGAAAGACGAAGAAATTTTATTAACAGGGGATACTTTCTGTTAGTACAACGACCCGATATCGAGTCTGAGTGCTTCAGTGGAATTTTTCTTACCAGGACCAACCAGGCTAAAAACCGTCAAGTGCGAGTCGGGCCCTCCGCGATTAATGTTCTGCATCGTTTTTTTAAGTTAAGTAGGCGGGATTTAAAAAATCTTTAAATCATCTTTGTTGGCGGCTGCCTAACACAGGTGCTCATAAACAGATTTCGATCAAATTTGGCACGTGAACTTAGACTGACACGTTCGTTGTTTAACTTTATATTGATCGAAATTGAATGAAGTGGAAGTAAAATATGAGGAGGGATTTAAAACGTTTTTTAATCATTTTTTCTCATACGCCTGACACAGTAGATCTTTCTGGTTGCAGTACCTACACGCCATTTGGACGTGATCACATTCCTGTTAAAACTCAAGTGGATTTGTTATAATATTCGTTTAACCTTGTCATAAATTTGTATGCCCCCAGTAATTCGCAATTTTTTTCTTTGATGATCTTTGGTCTACCACGTACTATTTGTGCGGAAAATTTCAGTTCTCTAGGTTAAACAGTTCAAAAGTTACAAGCTTGTGACAGATGGACAGACAGACACCGTGTTGAATCCATTAGTGTTCCGTTTATATCGTGCTGGTATGGAACATTGAGAAGAAAAAACTGCTTAAAATATCAAATTCTGTCACAAGTCGTTTACCGTTACATCCATTTCATCACAACCGAGCAAATTTACTCAAATTTAGCTAATGAAGTTTCATTTCAAAATATTTACATGGGCAAAGCTGCTCACCACAAAATTATCAGGTACGTACAACTCAATTAATATCAAAAGGAATCAAAAAATTCCAAATTCCTTCTAGAATTTCAAAAACCTAAAGGGGCATCATATTCCATCGCTTACGACTTGCCAAGCTATAACCATTCGCTGAAAATTGCCTGCATTTCACCTCTCAATAATATAGCCGTATGTATTATTGATCAAATGTCGGGCGCTGATAATTTCCACTTAAAGCTCGAGGAAATTGTCGTTTGGAATTTTGAAAATTTAGATTAATGGTCAAGTTAGTTTAAATTTGATCCTTCAATTACCGATTCGTAATCTTTGATCTGCTAACTGACCAACCAATTGCTTTTGCCAAAATCCGGGGTCTAACATGGCACCCTATTAATAATGTTCACAGAGGTGTTAATTACCATCACCCAAAGGCAGTTCGTATTCATGGTACTCGTAGGTCCATTCCAATCGGCTATATGTAAGCAGCTATGAAAATGTGCACAAAATTTCCGGCCAACCGGGTTCAGAACAAAACCGAACTATATACCATCATCGCATAGAGACAACTGAGTTCGGACTACTCCTTAGGCGAAACTTGAATTTTCCAGTTCTATTAAGAGCTATTCAGATACTTTCCCCACCTCATTCCGCCCACCGATAAAATCCATTAAATTAACAGCCACAATGGAATACGCTGAAGTGTCCAAAAACACAGAACCAGGGTGTGAGAGAGAGAGGGGTAGAGCATGTTTCAGCCTACCATCCTGACTGTCAGTAGCAGGGCCTTTGTTCTATACAGCAGCCTGCAAGTGGAACACAATGCTGTTCCTGTGCATAACTCTTCATCTCCACAGAAGAACGTTTGGTGGCAAGGAATCTGTCCTTAGTAATTCAAGATTTCCCTTTTGCCTGTGAGAGAGAGCTCTATAAATAATAAACATCCTCGACAGGAGTCGGAGTTCTTTGTTTTGGAAAGTTCGCATTTTCATTATGAGTTTCCTATAAAACATGGTATATGTTGTTTATGAATGTAAGAGTATATAGGCTTTACCAGACCGTGAAATTGTTGTTGACATGATTTTTTATTTAAAAAGTGATGCATAAGTGGCACATCGTTTGACGTCCCCTATTTTGTCAGACAAATATGCTTCCTTCGAACTCAAGTGGATGTAATGCTCTAAAGTCATCACTGTCTGATGTTGGCACATATTTCAATCTCATTGAAATACATATGTACAATACTTTTAATACTGCATATCCTGTTTATTGGCTGCCAAAGGACACATTTCCTGCTCCAAAAAAAATAATACCACCGCGAAACGTAATCAGGAATTCCATTCACATGATAGGAAAATGCGTGTACATGGTGATGACAACGACATGTTCCACATGTGGAGCAGCAAGTACACACATTTCATCTTTTAACGGTGTCTATATTAAAAATGGAGTATATACAGAGGACATCATTACAAGCGTGCAGAACAAGACAGCGACAATGATGGTGCCGGAGACAAGATGACAGCAATGCCGCACGCGTTTTGTTTTTTTTTAATATTTAATCGAATTGTTCATTGTCGTCAGCCGGCATCCCACGGAATTTGCGTGTGACTCGTTATCGCTATGGATGGGTTGGTATTCCTTCGGTTTCCGGCATTTCAAATGAAGCCCCATGCTCAGGCACATGTCGGGGGACAATCGGGAATTCAATTTTATAGTCGTCATAATTTTTCATCTGCTTAATTTTTTTTATGTGAAAAGAAAGGATTTCTCCAAACGAAAGAGGAATGCGTGTGCAGGATATTAAATTGTTAATGGCAAGTTCTTGTCGTTTCCGGCATAATTATCTTATGCCCGTCATATAAAATTTTATTGCTTTCGTGAAAATCGGGGTGATATGGAAATTGACATAATTAACAATAAGTCATAATAGAACGCAAATATACCGACGGCATAGTTTGAATATGTCCTATCTCACAATTTGCAGACTTTTTTAAAAAATAAAAAAATACCTATCTCTTAAGTTTAAGCTTATTTTGGTTTAAAGTAAATGTTTTTTTTTCAGAAGAAATTTAAGGACTCTTTCCCCACCACTTGAAATAAAATTAAAAAAAAGCATTAAACAAAATATTCATACAGTAAAAACCTTTCGTGCATTCCAATAGAATAATTGGGTTAAAAGTGGATTTAAAATCCTGTAACTATTTTATGCTTCATCTCAATACTCGATATGTACATACATCGGAAATCAAGCACCTGAAGATTTTTATAAATAAATGTCCTGAAATACGTCTCACATCGACTTCATATCCCAATTTAAAATCTTTCTTTATCTTTTAGCTCACTGCCACGTATAAATGGACTTATTCATTCCTTGTCCGCAGACTTTGAAATTTCATATGTTTGGACATTACGTAGATTGCTCTATCTTATCTTTATTAAGGGAGACATCGTTTCGCCACAGACTATTTATTTCATGTTTCTTTAAAAAGTGAGCACACAAAAGGTGTGCCTAAACCAACAAATTGCACCTCTAGTATAAAGAAAATATTTCGGGGCACATTACACTATACTATGAAACCTAGTCCTAAATTACTTGACTTTAGAGAGCACGGAATGTAGGGTGGTTGCATACGTATAGACTCGTATGGACGGCGTCGCTAACTCAGTGTCGAAAAAATACCAACAGGCACTCGCTATTATATTGCAATTTGCTAATTTGCTTTCATGGACTGAGAGCTGCGGACTAAATGTAAATCTAACTAAAATATAACTTGTGGAATTCCAAGCATAACACCTCTAAAGCGCTGAAGTATGGAACTCAGGGTGGACAGAAAGGAAGAAAGGAATGTTACTGAATGTGCTAGAAAACATCTAGTTACTCCATACATACACCATACACACTCAAATGCGCGAGCCAAAGTATTCATGTTCTAATACTGTAGAAATACGGGTACAAGAACGCTAAGTATCCCTAATTCCGGCAGTGTTCGAGCGAAGGGTTGACAATCGCTGTCCCTGGAACTCAAAAACTTTAGCACCATCTGAAGGAATTGTTAAAGAATAAACTAAGTCAAGAGTGCTTTCCTTCGCGAAGTAAAGAATTAGATTGCGAGTAAAAGAAAGAAGATCAAGTAAAGACTTTGCAGAGAGGATAGAGACCTAGAGAATGCCAGCATACGTTGAAGTGATAGAAGTACATAAATCCGTCTAATATATCCTGTATTGGCCGATTACTTAAAAAGCTGGCAATCCATTACGAGAAGATGCTACCAACACCATAAGCTTGAAGCTTGTGAACTAGATGACGCATCAAATGTATTTAAATAAAAACATCTGTTTTACACTTCCCCCTGCTCTTCGTGTTCGGTTTTTTTTTGTGCGAATGTCTCATTCAGCTTTGGCAGCCACTCACCTGTGTATATTTCATCCAGGCCAGAATCCTGAAATCTGATGCCAGCTAAATTTCCTTTCGGAATGTCTCACACTTCAAAGCAACTATCAGCTCAGCAATTTTCGTTCCCTGCTATCCATACTGAGTCAATGACTGAAGGAGTCAATTCAAATTAAACCCTTAAGTACAAGTGAACCACAACTAAACTCCTTCCTACCTTGGTATTGGAATTCTTTTTTATCATTTCTTACTACCGATATCGAGTTAAAAAAGTATGAGTTTAGATTTGTTTTATAAAACTTGATACTATAGGTATAATAGGCTCTGTCTAGAACTTTTCGAAGAGTAGGGTCTCCTATTTTTTAAGATACAGTATTTTATGTAAGTAAGGAGAAATATAGTATTTCAGAATTCTTAAAAATGTTCGTAACTCTTGAATTTAGTAAGGGATTTAGTCCTGCTACAAAACATTTAAAAAGCGACAGACAAAATAAATAAAATGTCAGCTGAAAAAAAGTTTTCTCAGCAAATATCAATTATTTGATCAGTTTTTTAGTTTTTTTTAACTCTGATGAGCAGAAAAAGTAGAAAGTCAGCAAATATGTTCATAGATCGCCTCAAAATTTGTACTTTCAGCAAAAATAAATTATTTGATCAGCAGAAAATATGTTCTTGAAAATAAAATTCCAGCAAAAACGGAAAAAATATAGTGCACGACTGGGTTGCACGTGCTTGCCCCTATTTCAGAAATCGGGTATTAATAATGTACGAGTATCATTAATTAAGGGATTAAAATGAAAATTGACCCTATAGGGTCATATATGAAGTTTGCAGAAAATACATGCAGACGTAATTGAGAAACTCCAATACTTACCCTTATAGGTGTAAGAAAAAATTTGCAAAAATGTTAAGATTCATATGCAAAAAGTACCTTCTGCACGTTTTCTTTTTCTTGAACCATTGTTTCTTTCTGCTGATCAAATAATTAATTTTTACTGAGAAATTTTTGTTAAGTTCATCTTTTTCTTGTTTATCATTTATTTTTCCTGTTTTTTTTTTATTTATTCTCTGCTAATCAAACAAATATTTTCGCCGCCAATAGTTCTAAAATATTTAGTCAAATGTTCAGTAAATTTTGTGAAATTTGAACAAAGTCGAAAATCATTATTAAATTTGAAAAATGAACAAAGCTGAGTAAAGTGGAAAACTTTTATGAATGCTGTTGCTAGTTGTTCAATTTGTGAGAATAATTTGTTGTTAATTGACTGCTACCAAGCGAGTTTTACTTTTGTTCTTAAAAACAAATAGTTCGCAGACCTCAGGAAATGTATAAAAATCCCTTAAAGACGCTCGCAGTAGAGAAATAAAACTTCTAGTATTTTATTCTCGGCAAGTCGTTAAAATATTTCCTTCGTTTTATAAATCTTGGACAAATTGTAAGATTTATTTCGAATTATTTCTTTCTTACAATCATGTTCTATTCTTTGAACAAATATTTTAGAACAAAACTGCTCCAATAATTGATTTTGCATCCTTAGAGAACCCAATTCTTTCCATTATCAAGATGGATACACGACATAGTCATTTATATAATTTCCTTTAGAAAGTCAATACAAAAATACTAGTAACTATTAAACATATTAAACATATATAGGAGTACTTCCATTTTTTCATTCGAATAAAGTCTGCATGTTCAAAGCAAACTTTGCAGAATTTTGTCCTTGTATACTTACATACGACATTTAACTTCCACAGGGTCTCCAGGAATAGTCCATTTACGTTTGGATTCTCCGAACGGCATGTTATTGACTTCCCATCATCATCTGTTGTCGGTACAAAACTCAATTCCGAGCGTGTGGTATTATTGAGAATATCCTCCTGAAATGAAAATAGAAAAAGAATTTGTCACTAAATTTTGCCAAGACTTTTCCATGAAAAATATTTTACTAAACCAATCATTTCTGAAAATTTGTTAAGAGGAACATAATAATTATAACTGGAATTTTCAAAAATCTTCAACACACAATACAAGCAGGGTGCTATTTTCTCATTATAGCTTGTTAAAAAAAGATTCACACATATAGGCTGCTTAAAAGTCAGAAATGAACACTATAATGAGATATTTGACTTTCAATTTTCTGTCCCTTACAAGCCGCAGCCTATCCTTATACACCAATTTCTTGTTTTGCTGTATAAGAGTGAATAATTTTGATAGGCTATTTCTGAATTTTGATAGGCGGAGGTCTGCAGTTAAAGCATGTTGCGTTACTAAAAAGGGTCCAATGTAGAAACTTCTCCTGCGACTTCAAACTCGAAAAAGGCTGATTTCGACGAAAGTGCATCCCTTATTTGTTTTCTGTTTGATTGCAACCGAGTGAACAACACTTAGTTTATTTCTACGATTTAAAAAGCTGGAGTCAAGAGTTATAACAGTAGGTACTTCCCTTGCGACTTCAAACTTCGAAATAATCTATTATTTCTAAATAACCTCCCTTTGAGGTTTAATAGTAGCTCATTCGCTTCCAGGTACCAAAGCTAGTTTCTGGCAAGCTGCCCGCTTCGTTCGCATCAAGCGTTTTAAACTCCCAGTGTTTCAGTTTCGGAGACTCGAATGCCCACTTTTTATAATGGTAGATTTCTTTGGGTACATGAGATTCCAAATATCTCTTATGTTCTCCAATAGTTTCACCAAACCAACTACTAATCATCCTATAATTACAAGTAAATAACGCACTTAATGCATATATAGGGTGACCATATAAGAACGATAGGAAAAGAAATTTAAATAAAACAACAACGGTGTGAGATATCAAATTGATTCTGGCTTTATTTTGAAGCTACCATTATGTATGGAATAGCACATCATTTAAATGGCCGCCTCGGCTTCGCTGGCAGTGCTTCAAGTGGCCGGTCCAATTTTTGATGACGCGGTTCAATATGTGCGTCTCATCCAAAGTGGTTGGTTTGTTAGTGTAGACTAAGGACTTGACGTAGCCCCAGAGAAAATAATCGAGGGTGTCAAGTCGCATGATCGCGGCGGCCAATTGATGAACGCTCGCCGTAAGATGACCCAGTTGCCAAATTTCTCCTTCACCACTTCGAGCGCTGCGTCGCTTGTATGGCATGTGGCGCCGTCTTGTTGGAACCACAGCTCGGATGTATCGACGTTGTCGAGCTCTGGCTATAGAAAGCCGGTTAACATCGCTCTATACCGTGGACCATCGACGGTAACGGTGTCTGCTTCGTCATTTCGAAAGAAATAAGGTCCGATGATGCCGCCATGCCATAAACCGCACCAAACAGTCAATCTTTGTGGATGCATTGATGCTTGGTCGAACACTTGTGGATTGTGGTCGCTCCAATAATGGCAATTTTGCTTGTTGACATAGCCACTGAGCCAAAAATGGGCCTCGTGTGCCCAAATCCGCCCGCAAAATAAGCCTGGTTGACTCTCTGGCTATGCCCAATTCAGCTGACCGGCGCCGAATCGACATTTCTGGGTCTTCGATACTGGCCGCTATGGCGGCTATGTCTGGTTGGTGGCTTAAGGTCCAAAAGAGTGTACTCACGCTCAAACTTTTCCACGGTGCGACGAATTGCCTACGCACTGAAGCCATGATGATGACCGACCTCATGACGAAATTCACGTTGTGTATTTTCAACTGAGCTGGAATTTCGATAATATTTTTAAATAATTTTCACACGTTCGGGAAGTATCAAACGATGAAATGGCAAACCTTACTGAATATTTTACCAGCTGGATGACATTGGTAACTCTGACAGCTGCTAAAATATAACAATTGAAAAAACTATCATTGCTATCTGGTCACCTATATCAAAATGGTCTGATGTTTCATCCCGCAAATTGAGCAAATAGCGTATTTGACGATCTTCTGCGTTTCTGCGTCGACATTTGGAAAATGTGTGAGAATGAAGAGAAATTGATAATTTGAGGGATGAATATTATGTTGCTGAGATTAAAGGTAATTAGACACAATATTGCTCCAGAGAATATTTTTTTTTTTGGGGGCCACTTTGGGGAAATATTATAAAGGAGAAAAAATGAGCAAAGGGAGGTGGTCATATTTTTTATTTATTTAAACAAAAATAAAAATGGTGTTGCATTATTAAAATTATAATTCTCCACCACTAAGAAGAATCCATTTACCTGTTGACCACATTTATTACCGGACTTCCTTAGCGTATATACGCTACTCGTGACGATTTTTTACTATTCGAAAATCGAAAATGTGAACTTTTTTGATACATAGTACCCAGAACTGCATTTTCATTTTTTTTCATTTTTAATGCATTTTTTTTTTAATTTTCGGTTCATAGTAACTTACTTGTTAGACGAACAAATTCTTAAAACTAGCTTAACTAACTTATTTATGTTATTTTAACTTACTGGCCCTATGTCTAAGGTCTAAGCAAAACATAATACTTAAAAACTATGTCTTTCGACGTAACATAACTTAAATTCTTAATTCATTTCATTTACTTTTCTTCACTATAATAATTACTAGGAAAAAATTTTAGTTTTTTTTTTTACTTTTTAAGTCTATTAACTTTTTTTTTTTTTTTTTTTTTTTTATCAAACTACCTACACAGAACTGCATGCCTGCATTTATGTTCATTTTGTGTTTGTTTTCTTTTGTGGTGTTTAAGTGCGTGTATCGCCTTCAAAAAAAATCTAAAGCTATGGCTCTTATGAAACAAAAACAACATAAATTCCTTACAATCAAGGAAAAAGCTGTAATCTTAAGAAACTTGCAAACTGGCTACTCGGGATTAGGTCTATCGCAGAAGATGGGTTTTCAAAATCCAAAATAACAGCGCTAAAATAAATCAATCAAAATACCTATTTGAGTTCATCGAAAATACAGAGTATGGAATTGGAAAGAGGAAAACCTTAAGAACCTCAGAGATGCCTCAAACGGAAAGTGCCCTCTTTGGAAGGACGAAGAAAGAGCGGGAAAAATGTGCAAATTTCGACTAAAAAATCTTGCAATGGGGAAAAATAAACTTAGACGACTTCAATGTGAAGAAAACCCAATCTACCGCCTTTTCAAAAAAGGACTCTTCTCCTGTTCTAGAGCTTAAATGAACGACCAAATTATCCATCTTGAGGAAACCATGCATCTTCTTGCCGTCACAGTCAACTCTGATGTAATATGGCACGAGAACTTATCCTACATTGCAAAATCGGCATCTATGAAGTAAAGCTATCTGCATATTTAGACCAAAGAGATACTTTACACCTCAACAGATCATGTACAAAGCACAAGTTAGACCATGACTTAAGTATTGTTCTATTGTTCTCACGTTTGGAGTTTAACTCCAACACATTCACAACATCTGCTCTATAGCATACAGAGAAAAGCATTTGGCTAATAAAAGATCCTTCACTAACTTGTAATTTTCAACCGTTAGCCTATTGTATATTGCCTATACTATAGAAACTTTGAAATTCATTCTCACGAGATATGTATATGTATTTCCACAAGTCTTTTATCTCCAACAATTCAAAACCAGAATCAACAGGCATAATACAGTGCCTTGTAAAAGTATAACCGTACTCTAGAAAAGGTATTTTACAGGAAACTCAAAACGGATACAGTACCCTAATTATTTTATAACATCAATATACTGTAATATGCGAGCTACGGCTCGAGTAGATAAAACAATATTCTGTGAAATTATTTCTTTATTTTCTAGTCTATAGAACAATTCAGGTTCACACTATACTATTCTTCGCAATTCTTTTCTTACAAAGTCTCAGTCCTCTCAAATCACTTTATCTCCTTTCAATTACTTAATTCACAAATCCAAACTAATTACTTCTTCTTGTTAAATCTCAACTTTCAATTTATCACAAAATTACAACTTCGCCCACTATCACTTTTCTAATCTCTTCGCCACAGTTTAGAAACTACTGCCCCCTTTTTGATCGCCATCTGTCCTTATATAGCAGAAGTTTCTGATAACCAGAAACTTCTAGCAAATTCTTCGACCACTGGAACAAGAGAAATTCCAAGATGACAATCATTCTTGCAGTTATAATTCCCTCTCATCCGTGATATTATCCGTCTCTTTCGTTGACATGAGCTGTGGAAACCGCAGACACCAACCTCGAATGAAAGGACACTTCGAACCAAAATTCTGCCAGAATGAAAAGACACTTCGGAATTTGTTGCATCATACTTTTAGGGAGCGTAGTTATTATTATGCTACAATACAAAATTCTCCACATTTTTTTTTTTTTTTGAATTTGAGTCATAAAAAACACATTTTTTAGTTTGCAGAAGTATAGCCGCATTGTATAGTATTTATACTGCAATTTCTCTTCAGTTTTATTCAGTTTTTTATTGTGATTTTAACTAGCAACAATGCTGTAAAAGACCTTTACTAGGATGCGATGGTATTGTAATATAATGGGCGGCTGACCCAGCCTTCCTGAGAAATTATAAAAAACTTTTGACTTTCGGAAATTATCACAGATTTTTGGTCGTCTATACGAGTTCTAGTTCAATTAAATGCTTTCGTAATATTGCTTTCGTTTCATTTGTTCGAGGACGAATTGCTCGCTTCACAGTGGAACTTTTTTTTCTGTATGTACATTTTTTGTTTTTACGTCAACGAGAAACAATCAATATTGAGTTCTCGTTATAGGCAGGTATTAGACGACTTTCAATGCGTGGGTAATTTGATTTGTTCTTTAGAGCAGGGAAATTTAAAAATCTTCAATGTTATGTTGTTTTGATTTGTATTTTCTGTTTTCAGTACCACTGTCAGGATCTGCAATATGTAGTACAAATTTATTAATGTATATTTTTGAACAGCTCTTTTCTACTTCATATATTTAATTTACCATATTAGTTAGTTAGGGATAGAGTAAGACTGAGAACAAATATTACAACATACTTAAATGCATACCTATTGTATAATATTTTTGCTATGTACTTCACTCTTCATATGTTACAAATAATGAACTATTGATGCCGTATTACCGACATTTGGAAAAACTTGCCTAGGCAAATTTGGTTCTGATTGCGCTACCTACTTGCTCATACGAGTATATGTACTCGTATGTTTCCTTTCTTGGTTATTAGGGAGTACTTTATTTCTTTCCACTTATAGTTTACAAATTACAATTCAGTAAAAAAAAAAGAAATGACTTGGTGGTATGGATTGGCTGTTATTATAACTAAGAAATAAAATATTAATAAGCTCGTGGATATAAGTTACTTCAGAAGCCTTCCTGAATTATTCTCATTTAGGAAGTTTTTTTACTTCGTCCATTCGTAATGCATCTTTTCACAAATGCGCTCTCCTTATTTCCTTTAAAATGGGACAGGTGCCAACGAACTGAAATACGTCTTCTTTCTCTCTTGTGTTGCATAGCCCACACAAATGTGACCTCGTTTCGGCGTGGCATGTGGTTGAGTTTTAACAGTTTTCTAGCTCTAAATATAAGAGAAATTTGTGTTGTGTTTCGATTGTCTTCCATATAATTAACTTGCTCATGGCGAAGAGCCTTGTAAATTTGACAAGAGTTGGAATTTGCTGATCCTGTTACGAAGTCTTTGTTCATAGTCTGATTGACATCAGAGACAAATTTGCATATTATTTGTTGTTTATTCGTACATTGTTCAAAATTAATGCAAAGTTCTAGCCTTTAATTCGTGTTGCTCATCTACGGTTTGTATAATTATCATAGCATAGGTAGGTACGAGTATATTTTATACCTACATATGTATAAGTATGTGACCCATTGAATCATTACATATTTGCCATCACCAATGAAAGGGTTAATCCCCCATACGTATCGAAGGTAAAACTCCAAACGAGCTTCGAAGCATTGAGAATCGATGGAATATCGAACATTGTGCTTCAACATCTTCCTCTAGGAGCATTGGAGATTTACGCCTTCCTGTTCAACAATGCACTGAATAATGCCCATTCTCCAGAGCATTGGAAAACAGCTGCAGTACAGTCAATCCCCAAAACAGGAAAGGACACCTCCAATCCGGCAAATCTCCGGTCGATAAGTCTCCTTCCGAATATATCAGTAAGACATTCGAAAAAAGTGATCAAGTGTGTTGAGGACAATATCATAGTTCCGGATAACCAATTCGGTTTTAAGACGGGGCATGATACAATACATGCCGCGTCGAAACTGGTGGCGGATATCCAATGAAACAAAAGCAAGAACCAATGCACGGGTGCCTGTCTGAATAACTTGGAGATGGCCTTCGTTACCGTTACAAATCACTACCGTACATGTTACATAATATGCTCACCAGTAGAAAGTTCGTCGTGAAAAATGACAATGTGACTTCTGCTGGGATGTTCGAAATTAAAAATGGTCTGCAATGGGGTGCGGTTAATTCGCCGATACTTTTCAATATTTACACGGCTGATCTGATAGAATCTCTTCAGCACGCGATAGCATACGCGGACACTTGGATTGCGTACAGATCAGAACCTAAGATCGATGTCATTGCAACACTCTTGCAGCCTGACTTAGTGATACTCGTATTACGACGACTGGAAGTTGAAGATCAACCTTCAGAAGTCGAAAACGACTTCGTCGTCTACTTGCGTGTCTAAATGTGGTCAAATACCTTGAACTTTCGCTAGACCAATATCTATATTTTAACAAACATGTAGATGCTGCTCTGACCGGAGCCCGAGCTGCCTTCGCCCTTACAAAGAGACTGTTTTATAGCAGCCAACTCGATGCGAGGATGAAGGTAATCTGCTACATGTCCCATGCTCGTATTTGGATATCCCGTGTGGTTCAACATAGTTGCAAGAAAGGATTCGTGTGTTTTAGAGGGCCTGCCTTCGAGCTTGCCTTCACTTATACAAAATACCAGAGTCTCAGTGCATAAAATTCTATTCTAATTAGATCCTATACAACAGGGCGAATCTGATAAGAGTGGACAATTTCCTGGTCAAGATTACTCGAAGGAACATTGACCTTGATGAATAACCTAATGTTCGGGGCTTATTACCCCAAAATTGGTAGCCATATTTTTCCCTTGGCTGGCTTACATAGTTTTTTAGATGTTTAGGTTTAGGTAGTTTAAGTTTACTTAGTTAAGTTTTTTTTTTTTAGGCACGGCACTTGGATAAAAATAAAAAAAAGTGCATATTTGATTATGCATGTAGTTTAAGTTAAGATTAATTTAAGTTTCTACATAAGATATAAAATAAATAGTATAATACTAAGTTTTTTAAAATTGCTCTTAGTCAAAATTTTGTAAAAAAGTCGACCAAAGTGCTCGAATGCATCATTTTGCGAGTTGGTGGCTCGCTTTGCTCGCGTCACAGGCTTTTAACCTCTCTATAATGTTTTCGTTTTCAACACATCTACTCTCCACAGATACAGTAAGCAATGTGCATTTTGTTTGTATACCACCGTAATTTTGAGGCGTCTGATGCCTGGACGTGGACTACGAAATGTTCTTTTTTTGTGTCAGTGCTCTATATCCCAAACTGCATCCTTAAAAAAAATATAAGATAAAAACTATAATTGACCATAAAGTGCACCATGGTGGCCTTTAGGTCTAGGGTGGCCGTGGTATAGTGGTAACATCATCGCTTGTAACGCTGTTGGTTCACGGTTTGAATCCTGGTGTCAAGAATCATCTATTTATTTCGCATGAAATAAATAAAAAAGTCGATCACTTGCGAAAGCTAAGTCAACTCTACTGTGAAGGCATAACACTGGTAGTAGGGTGGTCATATGGCTAAAATGCAACTTGATCGTGATGATATCAGGATAATAATAGCGAAAACAAACAAAATACTCCCCAGCTATCTGGACAGCCACCTTTGGAATTCACTGAAACTTAACTACCACCTGAGTTTCAAACAAACTACACCAATCTGTTTTTCTCTGTCTCTTCCCCTTTCCACAAAAAAAAAAACGCTCGTGTCCTAAAAATTAGTATAAGGATATTCATATTCCCTTTAAAACGTGCAAATTATAAAAAAAAAAAAAAAACCTAGGAAATTGGTATACATATCTTCGCTGAAGGATCCAGTAAGTTTGACGATAAGGTTCTCAGGATGCTTCTTATGGGGTCTTTAGGACTGAAAGATATTAGTCTTTGTACACCATAAGAAAAGTGTTTTCAATGGCTTGGATAAATACACTTCCTGTTTGTAGTAACAAATGTTGTCTCGAAAACAGTGCTACAAAAAAAGTTGGGATTCTTTAATACTCGTAGTTATTAAACAAACTTTTCACCAAATTATCCTTATATTCCATATTTAATACCCAATTACGAATACATTAAATATCATTACAACTGCGGTAAGTACTTATACTTTGCACTTGAAACCCATTTTACGTGACTGTGAGTCACTTTAACTTGGCACCACAAAAAGTCATCTGTAATAAACGGTTCTAGACCACCAATTAACACTCATTTCCATTGCAATTAGTAACACGAAAGTGCATAAAGCTTATGGCATTGCGTGTATAAATCTGGAATAAATATAAAAAGCACCGGATGTATTTTTCAAAGTTTTCCCTTTTTTCCGTGTTGTATCACACCAGAAACAAATAACTGATTGATTAATCAGGCAACTTGTTAAGTTAATATTTATATGTACATGTATCGTTATGTTTGTCCTTCATGGGACAGAAACATATTTAAATTAAAGTAAATATTTATGGGAGCATTTATGTCGGTCTCATATTTCGCTGTGGTCAACTTACCTTTGTTCTCCTCAGCTGTCGCTTTCCCTTGTACCATGTGATAATTGCATTCGGTCTAGAGCCCGTACTCTCACATATAACTTCATAACGTCTGTCTGCCACCATTGAACCCGGGGGATCAACAATTTTCACCGTCAGGGGTTTCACTGTAAATAGAAATATTTTACCCAAAACTGTATCAATTGAAAACTCGCCAAACTCACAATGCATATCGAGTAGAAAACTTTTCTCTTTTGGCTTATCCAATTGTGTATTTAATGCCTGACACGTGAATACCGAATTCAAATCTGTCCTTTGTACCGATGGCCATAGAAGACGATTTTCTATTACATCACCCGAATTGTGTTCGTATTGATTGTCTACAAGAAGGCCATTCACCAGCCACCGAACTTGGGGTTGAGGTCGACCTGTAAAATGAATACAAAAGGTTATTACATGAAACCCTTACAAGTGTGTCCACCCCCAATCTGTATGTATAGAATATTTTCCAATAAAACCCAAGATGTAAACGGATTAGTCTTGCGCTTTTCTTTTGGGCCACAAAGCAATTGTGCTTGTGTGTGCCCTAAAGTCCGTCGTCTCTACTTAAATGTCCTACCAAGAAGCTGGCAATAGAAAACAACACTCATATCCCCATAATAGCAATCCTTGCGCAAACATTATCATAACCAAAAAGGAGGATAATTCCATAATAAATGCCAAACAACAGCAATTGGGACAATAGAAGGAAGAAAATGGGTTAAAAAGGATCTACGTACCTACATATAGTGTGTGAGTGAGAGAGAGAGAATCATGTATAGCATACACAAAGTAGCCTTACAAGGGATTTTCAAAAAAAGGATTTTATGTAGCTTGTCTCATGACGAGCAAAGTTGAAAATGTCTTCTAATACCCAAAGGCGCAACAGACAGCAAGGATGTGGACGAACAAAAGCAGGCTCGAAAACAATGAATACATGAAGAAAATTAGGGGGAGGTGTACACATACAGACATCCTTTTTTGCTATCCCTGGAACAATCGATGTTTGAATATAAGTTTTGCATTATACATAATTTCCACATGATTTCATTTCTTATGATATGCATGAGAAGAAATCGCTTCCTTGGGAGAATTGGAGCTATTATTTGTGTACTTTCTTATTCTTCGCTCTGGAATCTCATTCTGTGTTATGAATGCAATATTTATTGGATTATTGTTTAAGAATGCAATCAAAGAAGCTTATAAATTAAGTGACAACTTAGGACCTATTCTGGGTCTTTATACTGGTCAAAGGATGTAAAGAGCATTTTCTTAAATTGTATTATATTTGTTTTAAATTGAAACCAATCTTAGTGGAATTTGGTACGATACACTCTAAGAAAAAATTCTCGGTTGAGCGATGATTTTTTGTTCACTTTCTCTATTCTTTTTCCACAAGCATGCCTAGACGGGATTATGATTACGAGTACATTTATTGGAATCATCGCTTTTTTGTAAATGACGCTCGTCGCAATCTAAATAGTATTTTGCTAGTGTGAAGAGTTTTAAACATTTTTATTCTATTAAATAGAGATATTGATAAATCATCCTTAGGAACAGCTATTTCATTAATTATGAGCATAATTAATTAGTGCTAGCGTCACAGCTACCGAAACTCGTCTCTACCACTACAGTGGTGACCCCCAAGGTGATGCAATGGCTGCGTAGGTCTCAGCTAAATACAATATAGCTACCGGACAAGAGGACCTCAATAAACTGGCTGAAGTTGAGGACAAGATCTTCGTGAGGCCAAATGATCACTTGTGGAACTGATTTCACTTCGAATTGCAGAGATATAGGCACTTTCGACAAAATCGTCAAGTCGATCAAAGCGCTGCGCAAAGACTCTTATTTGTTTGCCACAAACGGTGCCACCATCATGACATATGGAACCAAAATCATGGCTGTCGACTTAGACCTTTGACGAGATTTTCGCTGGTCATTCACAGTTGCTAACGTCGCACAATTATTGGTGCAGATTTCATTCATCACTTTGACCTCACGAATCGCTTAAGTCAACAGACTCTATTCAACAACACCACACAAATGAGCATTGGCGGGAAACTAATCAACCCCCAGCAGCCTACAGTAAGTACAATCGACTAAGACAATCCATTTACTGACGTTATGGAAAGCTTTATCAACATTACTCTCGATACTAAGGGCAACGTGACTGAGTACATAGTGCGGCACCATATCATCGTTTGAGAACACCAGATAGCAGAATGCACCCGTCGCCTTGCTGGCGAAAAAATTGAAGCGTCAAAGGAGGAGTTCGAACTCATGCTGCAACGAGGGATTTTCCAGCCATCAGAACGCAATTGTTCCTCACCACTTCCAGAAGAAATTCGGTAGATGGAGACCTTGCGATGACTACCGTCGCGACGACACGTCTTCTCAATCGCCACTCTTCCGGATAGGTATCCGATACAACACCCACAGGATTTCAAAGTTGTCAGGATGCACGATATTCTTCACACTCGATCTAAACAGGGCATACCACCAGATCCCAATGGCAACATAAGACCGACAACGAACAGCAGTAATAACATATTTCTGCCTCTACAAATTAACTTGACCTTCACTCACTAATTCACGCTTTCGATGAAAAATCCAACTACGCTTGCGATCGAGCAACACGGCAACTTGAGATGATAGGACAATACTTCGCCATGATAGTCCATATCTCTGGAAACGAGTACATTATTGTTGACGCGTTGTCCTGTATTGAAACTATTAGCTTATTTGGCATCGTCAGCACACAGGAGATAGCGAACATGAAAAGAGAAGACGAAGAACTGCAGCAACTCATCTCCTCACCAAAAATGACACACTTCAGCTTCGAAGACTCTGTGTTGATGGTACAGACTTTATCGTTTTCTGCAACACCAACGAAACTGACATTCACCCATATATACCCAAGACACTGTGCAGGAGAAGTTTCTGCAACAGCCAAAATTTGATACACCCTAGCGAATGAGCAACACGGGGCCTCATCAGCAGAAGCTACGTCTGGCCAAGTATGCATAAAGACATTCATAACTGGGCCCAAAAGCATACCACAACCATATCTGTGCCAAGCCACCGATTCCGTTACGTTCGCATCGACATAGTCGACATCGTCGCCCAAGAGCTATCGATGCTTGCTTACGATGAGCAATAGGTTCACCAGGTGTTCAAAAACAGTTCCTTTCAAAGGGTATCCCGATTCGGAGCGACTATCACATCCGATAGTGGATTCCAGTTTGAGTCTATTCTATATCACGCAGTAGGCAAACTCATCGGTAGTACACGTACGAGAACAGCAACCTACTACCTGAATTACAACGATGTGATCGAACGTTGACACAACTCGTTCATAGTCGCTATCAGGTGACAGAATGCATCCAACTGGGTAAACCTATTACATACGTTTCTTTTCGGCATAAGGACTAGTTTTAAGTTTCAAGTCTATTGCAGCGGAGCTAGTGTATGGAACGACATTGAGATTGAGATTGTCAGGAGAGCTTTTCATCGATAACGAAGTTTCACCTGAACCTCATGTCTTCGTCCGAGTGGATTTTGTGCGAAAACCACGAACAGACCGTACGACGGACCACAGAAAGTGCTCGAGAGACTTTGTTTTTAATGTGGTTCTGAACGGCGTTCCCATAGCAATATCGGCTGAGAGATTGAAGCCGGCTTTCATCGAACATTTTGAAGAGCCCATCATCAATCAAGCTCCTACAGGTGATGCCCCTTCAACTAGAAACCATCCCACTGGCGTGAACCAACCGACTCAATATTATCTATCGACACCGCCACATTCTTCAAGGGCATTTAATAATTCTTCTAAAGCAACACTTGCATTAAACTCAGCAGCTGCATCAACTACAGGACACAGAAATTCCACGGCGAGTCAAATATTTCTAAAAACTGGATCTACACAGCCTTTTCCTCCAGCTGTACATTAGTCATACAGGGTTGTTAATGATTGTTGCAATTTGTTTTTTAAGTGTTAACATCGAAGCTGCATTCCCCTCATGAATCTTGTTTACTCTTGCGTAATAAATAATAAGCTATGATATGGGAGCTGTTTATAATTTTTGTATTCAGCGTTCACTGCGTTCATTAGTTCTCCGGATTCCCTGTTCCTATTTCGTTAACTGTTGGAGTTTTTGGAAAAACTTAAGGATGCAATTAATTGATTATGGATGATTATTTTTTCTGGGTGCCCCTTTTCATACAAACAAATGTAAGTTTTGTTCATACCCTTAAAATCAATGACATTGTAGGTGTTGAAAGGTCACCATTAAACTTTTTCTGCTATCTGCAATAATTTCCGAGGAAAATGAAGCGAATTTAAAAAAAAAAAAAGTTTGGTTGCTAAATGAAAGACAGTCAAGGTCACCAAACAATATACCCTCCTTTCTCTACAACTTTGCTCTTAAGTATTTTTCTCATATCAAGGTGTCTCTAAATTTAAATGACTCACCCGTTATAAATGATAACATAAGTCTGTTTTAGCGGCCACGCTTTCATTTTAGTTTTATATTTAGTAGACGTATTTTTCTATGCTGAACGAATTATTTGACGATCGCCACACGTTTTCAAGTTATAGATGCGTAATCCATAATTTTTGGGATAGTAGTAGTGATTTGATTTTATTTTACAATAAAGAATTTTCTTTGTTACAAACTTCACAAAATATGGCATTGGTATTTGCCGTCAGCCAGGTAAGGAAAATTTACAATTTATAAGATTATTGCCATTAAACTAAAAAATAGTTTAACATTTCAAGTATTATTTTAAAATGCTTCATGTAATATTTGTTTTCAATATTTTAAGGATAACTGAAATAGCTAGATAGTGTACTTCAGTTTTGACCATTTAATATAACAATGACTTCATTTGCCGATAACGTGATTTATTCCCAAATATACTCTTCTAATCTCTTTTAGTATTGGTCATACTCCGATCTAGTAATGAACGTCTTCAAGAGCCCAAATTATATTCCGCATCCGCATTATGTTCGTATTTGGTACATTGCAACTATACATACATATATGAGACACGTTGACTCGGGAACGACATTACTTTTACAATGTATAGGAAGTTCAATCTTAATGTGAGAATGTACAATGGTGACAGTTCGGTTTTCAGGTCGAGAAATGAGAATCTCGAGATTTTGATCAATCTTGGTATTACTATAATAGAGTAGTGTGTAGTTTGTTTGATTGTGACCCGAGCTATGCGGTTTCAATCCCATACAGGGAACAGAAACCAATAGCCACCGTGAATAAAAGACAACCCGTAAATCGAGTCTGAGTGCTTTGGGATTATCGTTTGAAGCATTTTCGAAAAATATTTTTTTTTTTAAAAAGCGGCCATAAATTTCGGGGTTAAAATAAAAAATTTCGATTTCACCTCGAATTGTGACCCCACAGATCACAGATATGAAGTTTGAAGTTTGGCTGCAGTCCAGCGCACACACATAAAAACAGACGGACTGAATTTGTGTTTGATCAAAATCTCGAGATCGAAAATATACAGGAAACCAATATTTGCTTTTATAGGATATAGATTCGTTTATAAGCCGAACGACACGAATGTGGAATGATCTACCAAGCTCTGTATTTCCCCATCACTACAACCTTCAAACATTTAAAGCCAACGTGCACATGCTTTTCCTCTATTAATTTATACCTTTTCCGTAAAAACCCGTGTCCTGCAACAGTATAAAAACAATTTCAATTAAGAGTGATTTGCAAATCAACGGTACATAGTTGCAAGTGCGTGCGGCGCCGTCGTACACTCTAAACAGGTTTTCCACTTCTTCCTACTGTCAAATACCCCACACTTGACTATACTATAATCCCAGTGAACTCAATTCATTGGTAGATCATCCAAGAATATCGAAAAAAGTAGAGACAACCCTGCTTAACACCCATCTGCGAATCAAACCAGTTTACAACGTTTTTTCCATTCTATACTGCAGTCTTCTTGTAAAGATTTGTATGACTTTAAGAACTTTTGTTGACACTCCAAGGCTACTTCATGTATAGAAAACTGTTGCTAAGCTTATAAAAGCCTTTATCCCCGTGCAGGTACGGATTAAGAATATCACTGCAGCGCCCCTCACAAATACTTAGCGCTTGTCGTAGAAGGCGACTAAGGGGAAAATCACATCCTGGCAATTTTAAAATATCCAGGTGACCCTGGCGATACATATACCATCTTAAAACTGTCCTGCAGGTGTGCATGCGAATCCCTGGGTTGACATGACTGGAGATCACCGGTGTTATAAAAGTAAGATCAAACATAAATCAAAAATCAGAAGCATGCATGTGTCAAAACCAAAAAACGCTTAAGCCCTGGCATTAAAAAGAAAAAGCACTACCCCTCCAGGCACTACCAATGCTACGCATGGTTGTAATCCCGGGGCGAGCAGAAATGCTCGGGCAGAGCTACTAGGTTTCCAGGGAACAGCAAAATAATGCAACGGCTTAGGCATAACCTAAGGGTCGCGATTTGGAACCTCGGAAGTATGAGTGCTCGCAGCTATGAGCTTGAAGAAATGATGATTAGAAGGTGAGTGGACATCTTGTGTGTACAGGAAACGAAATGACGAAACACCAGGAATTGGGCGCGTTTCTTGGACGTTAAGACAAAAGCTTACAAGATGTTTTACTATGGATCGGACCAAGCTAAAAACGGAATCTCGCGGCAGAGCTACTTGGCAACATCTTGACCATTTCAAAGTCCAGTGACCGTTTGATGTCTCTCAAATTGGTGATATAGGGTGGGGTGTGGAATATTGTAAGCACATATGCTCCTCAAGTCGGAAGCGAACAGAGAGAAAAAGATGCATTCTGGCTGAATTTTCATAACCTCATCAAAAACATCCCAAAGAAAGAGCTTTTGTTTGTTGACGGAGACTATGAAGACTGCCATGGAGGACTGGGGTACGGCACCAGGAATTCTCCAGGTGAAGAGATCCTAAGCATGTGCAAGTTATACGGTCTTATCATGCTAAATACCATGTTCGTCAAACAAAACCGGCACCTGATCACTTACAGTAGTGGCGGGAGTAAAACCCAGGTTGACTACCATTTAGTAGCCAGTTGCATGAAGCCCTGGGTTAAAGATTGCAAAGTGATCCTGGAAGAGGCGATCGCCCAGCAACACCGTCTCCTCCTGATAGACATTTTTATGGAGACGGAAAAGGAAAAGGCGAAGCTTTTATTACCAGCATGACAAACTACCTCTTTACCATCATCGATGAGGTCGGTGATGAGGAGTGCAGAGCACAAGATATGTGAGATTCCCTACAGCGATCTTGTTTGGAGAGAGTCAAAAAATCAAAATCAAAAGGCCCCTGCCAACACGCCAAAGAAACATGGTGGTGGACAGATGAAGCTAAAGTAGTGATACCGGAAAAAAAAAACGGCTTTCAAGGCTTGGTCAAAGTGCTCCTCTACTAACAGAGATGAAAAAGCTCGCCCTCAAGTGATATATAGATGTTGCAAAGGTCTCGCGAAGAAGAAGTGCACCCAATTTCAAGCAAAAAGTATGGTAGGCCTCTATCGGGAGTTGGAGGAAATATCGTAATCGGCGTCTGATAGGAACCAGACTATCCAGGAGCTTCGATAAAACTACTTGAACAAGGGAATAACTATCTTCAAAATAGCCGCCCAGAGAAGAAAAAAATGCTCAGGGGACTCGTTCCTCAAAGTTCATTAACAATGCTCAATGCCAGCTTCGAAGAAAGAATACGACGAAATTCTCCACAGATGGCGACAGTATTGTAAAAGACTTCTGAACGAACAGTTTTCCCGGGTATACTTTCCAAGAGCCGTTCCTAACCATGACGAAGTATCCGACATTACTGTCGAAGAAGTCAGGAATACGGTCAAATACTCCAAAAAAAGAAAACCGGTTGGGCCAGACGAGATACCCTCTGAGTTCTGAAAAAACATGGGAGACATCGGGTCCAGATGGCTCATAATTCTTATTTCCAAACTTATGAGCAGTGATTCAGTGCCTAATCAGTGGAGGACAAGTTGTCTTCTTCCTTTGGACAAAAAGGAAAGGGCGATACGCGAAACTGCCATAACTACCGTTTTGTCAAACTGATGTCACACACCATGAAGATCGTTGAGGGGGTATTAGATGGCCGACTGCGGAAAATAATACAGCTATCTGCTAAATCAACGAAAGATGCAATTCAATGTACAATGACTTGCATATTGTGTTGATTGATTTTGAAGAAGCCCTTGGTAGACAACCAAGAGATTTCCTATGGGTGGGACTAAGACAACGAGGAGTTCCAGAAACCTACGTGCGCATGATCATGCACATGTATGAGGGAGAAAGGACAAGAGTAAGATGTCCCGCAGGAGTCACCGAAGAGTTCCCAATCAAAGTCGGTGTGCACCAGGGAAGCGTCCTTGATTATCTGCTTGAAGGAAAAGTGGGGGACCCCAAAGTGCATCAGTTATTCTTTGCTGACTATGGAGCTATCATAAGTGAAGATCAAAAGTCTGCCGGTACTTCCTGAGGCCAAACCGGCAAACCCCACAGGCGGACCAGTAGGGATATAGTAAAGTGGGAGGGTTGTGATCCTTCTACTCCGGATGAAAATTTCGCCGTAAGGAAAAGAAGAAGAAGATGCTTATACAAGCCTTTAGACCTCTTTTGGTTCTCATTATTTTTGATAGATATTTGAAAAATTGTTTAACAAAATATTTAGACATCTATTTGTCTATACACTGTCGGACAAAATAAAGTGCAAAAGCAGTTGATTCATTTTCAAAGTCCTGTTAGTTAAAAGCAAAAAGCATTTATGGCTCAATTCTTTTGTGCTGACGTCACCTACACATGTGTTCACCATTTTGTAAAAATTAACCTTTAATTACTTTTGTCTATTTGCCTTTAGACGCGACAAAATAAAGTGCATAAAGTGTGCAACGCGACAGAATATTGTAAATAATTTTACTATTTTTCAGAACAGATATTTACTATTGATAACAAAATAAGAGGTAGAAGCTTGTAATCAAAATTGGAAATTTTATTTTCGATGCTAAGTTTTGTTTTATTCTGTTAAGGCTTTGGTATGAAATTGCTACCACCCGAGGTGAAGAAAATGCTAGTTTTGGCCCATCAAAGTGGATTAACATTTCAAAGACTGGCATAAAAATATGGATTTCCAATTTCTGTGGTAAGGAAGATCTGCCTTAACTTTGAAAAACCAAGGATATTTGCCAGTTTCAAGAGTTATTGCGGAACGAAGCGGAAGACAACAGCAACCGAAGACCGACGAATCAAAATTGAGGTCAGGAAAAACCTTCGGCAAAGAGTATTAAAGAAGATTGACAATTAAGTATAACACCAAGAACAGTACAAAGGCAACTCCAAGAAAGCGAATTAAAAAAGTTTGTTGCGAAGAAACAGCCTATGCTTCATACAGTCAACATCCGAAAACGCCTAGCCTTCGCAAAAAAGTCTTTATTAAAGCTGCAAACATTCTGGCAAAGTATAATTTGGTCCGATGAGTACAAATTTGGGCTAAAAAATCCCAAAACCAGAAAGCGAATTTGGTGTAGACCCTCTGAAAGACTGAGCCAAAGGTGCACACAGAAAACTGTAAAACACGGAGGAGGGTCAGTAATGGTCTGGGGATGTTTCTCCTTAAGCAGCATTGGAAATCTGGTCAAAATCGATACCAAAATGACGGGTCCAACTTACGTCAACATTATCAGGGGAAATTTACCTTATTCTGCTTCTAAAATGTCTTTGGGAAGTTATATCTTTCAACAAGATGACGACCAAGTATACGAGCAAAGTAGCTAAGCAGTTTTTTACGCAAAATAATGTTGATGCATTGAAGTAGCTACCTCAATACCCAGACCTTAACCCAATTGAGCACCTTTGGTCCATTTTGGATGAGAGGATTCCATTAATTCCAGGCGACACGCTGAAAAATCTGGTCTCCAGCATGCCCAAGCGTCTTGTGACAGTAATTTAGAATAAAAGAGGAGCCACTAGCTAATAAGTTTTTTTTTCATTTTAAAAGCTGAATTTTTGAATTTACGCTTTATTTTGTCTTCTTTCATGAATTTTCTTTTCCTTAAATATTGAGTTATATATTTTTTTTTCCAGTTGAGTTTTGCAAAAAAACTAATACAGTTGATGCACTAGTCCAATATATAGTAAAACAAGTATAAATAACAAGATTATAAATTAAAATGAGTTAATAAATAAACGTAATAACGCTTTAAAAACTAAAAAATGCTTCTATGTTTAATTTTGCACTTTATTTTGTCCGACAGTGTAATTCATCCATACTTCATACAGTTCACGCCTACATTTTTGTGGCGTTTTCTTCAAAAGCGGAATTTTCGTACATCAATGCAATTTACTGTTATGAACAAGCAAGATATTATGTAAACAGTCCTGTAATTTAGTATCCCATTAAAAAAATAATCTCCTCATCGCATTTGTTCTGACATTGCTCAGAATTCCATGAATATCTAAGTACTCAACAAATGTCTTTATTAGTGATTATTTGATTGTTCTGACAACGCTTTAAAGTGTAGTTTCGACATTTTTAGCTTTCGTATTACGTGAATGTCGATTAGCTTTTCAAAGGTCAGAACGAAAAAAGACGAGTTCATAGCTCTAATGAGCTCAGCGTTAGTGTGACTTGATTTACCGGCATTTCCCATGTTGGGCTGCTGAGGCTTTTTTTTTTTAAACGGCGCAATATGTATTACTTTCGGTTTTCTATAACATCATTGAAAAATGCCGCCGTTGATAGATTATTTCCATATTTAAAATTCCATTCAGTTCATTTTCAATTACCCAAGTGATAATCTTCCCTTCCATTATTGAATATGAGAAAGTTTCACTTGACTGACTAGTACATTGCCACTTTCACTTCTGTAAGTATACGAAGCGTAGTCATAACGAGTGTAGTTCGGTCAGGATACCCCAAGTACCTACATATATAAGTTTATAGGAATACGTGCCGTATATTATCAACATTATTAGTAACTGATTAACCCTACGTCATATCCAAAACCACAAAAAAGTTCTAAAAGTTGCCAGAGTCTACGTCAGTAAGAATTAATTTAGACAAAATACAGAAATTAATGCGAGTCCTTTCATCAATCATAAAAGTTCAACACCCACTGTAAACAGTCCAAATGGTCTTAATTTACCATTTACTATCCAGCTTGTCGACCACACAAAAACTATTTTCCCATGACACCGATGCCAATCACAATTGTCCTGATCGCTTACGCCTAATGACGTAACTTTTACGCAATGCAGACCCCACTCATAATTAAACCTAATTGGTCTAAATTGCCACACTCAGGGCTTCATAATGCTGTTCAAATATGTATGTACTTACGAACCACTTGTCCCGAATTTCTTTTACCCTACAACCATCTTCTCAGAGCTGAGGAGAAGAAAAGTCTAAATGAGCATAAAGATAAAGGAAAACAAAACAAATATAAAAAAAGTTGCATATTCGCCGTGTATGTAGGTAGTTTTTTGCCAACTTGTAAGTCCTGAGCCTAGAGGCTAGAGAATGCGCAAATTTGCCTCTTAACAACAACGAAAAAATATAATTTCAGTCAACTCCGTCAACAGATGCGCCCACCCCATTCACTTTCGAAGGCACAAACAAAAAAACGTGCCTAAATCCCCAGGATAAACAATGAAACACACATTTTTCCCAACAACTTACCTCCGACAACACGGCAGGTTATAACAATATCGTCACCCTCCTGTTTTGGCCCCAGCTGAGTACCATTCAGTTGTCGACCCCATCGATCAAGGATTATTGGTTGCTCGGGAAGGACTAAAAAAGGAAAAAAAAAAGAACAACAATAATACAATTTATGTATTTTTTTTTATTTTTCTAATTCCCTTGTTACAGGAAATCTCGTTAAAGCACTCTGTGCCTTTAGTCAATTGACTGAGGTTGCCAACCTAAAGGGATAGAAGCTAAAAATATTTTTATTTTTTTCTTCTTCAGTGGCATATGTACATATGTACATGCATACATATATTTATGTATGTAGAGATATTTGAGAAGGCAAACAAGGACGACGAGAAAAAAAAAAGAATATTCTGGAGCTAATTCATAATTCTATACACTCACCGACAGAGAGGAATCCTTTTTTTTTAGGTTCTGTAAATTCTGAACTAATGGTAAACTCTTCTGCCTGTGAGTGTATACATAAATATATGCACAATCCTCCTTTGAGGCTCCTTAAAAAGTGATGTAGTATTATGATGATTGCAGTAATGATGTATGTATGTACTCGTATATGTGCCCCTTTTTCCCTTTTTATCTTTTAACAAAAGTAAATTCGCTAGGATACTTACTTATTACGGATAAATTAAATCGAAAGCTCTGCGTTTGGCTTGTACGAAAGTCAATACGACATCTATAGATTCCTTGATCGTGGCGTTTGATGTCCTTTTTTTATTTTATCCATGCATAGTAGAAAAAATTAAAAGAAAGAAGAAAACAAATATTAATGGAAAAAATATACATACTTATATGTATAATATATGAATGATTGTGTATGAAATTTCGATACAATTGAGTATTGGATAGGGGTTAGGACTGTCGGATTGTAATGATTTCCGTTTAAATCTTTGGATGTAGGCCTACCATTAATAGTGATTGGTTTTCAAAATACACTTCTGAGAAATAAAAGCTATTACATTGGATTTTACTTATAAATATCTGTGAAGTAGAGATAATCTTATTGAGTTTCTGGAAAGGGATTTTTTTTCAGAAAGGGACAATTAATTGAAAATATTCCCTTCAAACTTTATTTATGGTACATAACTTGAAAATTGGTTCAGTGGTTATTTAATGAGCTCGAGGATCACCACTCTAATATCCAGTTAGAATTTTTTTTTCAGAATGGGTAGCATTTCCAATAGATATATACTATGCACTGATCACAGAAAACTTGCACCTCAAAAACCGATAGGTGGATGCTAACAAGCAGAATTTAATCCCACAACTCCAACAATAAAATATTAAACCGAATCTGCAAAAATAGTTCAGTCGAACCGAATGTCTTTGAAAGGGTTTTGTAGTGTACTAACGGAACCTATCGGCGTCACTTGAACTTAAAAAGAAATGCTTATTGTGCGTTATTTATTGATATGGGACTGGAACCCTCTGACTTTTTAATAGAAATATAAAAGAGTTATATACATATGTACACATTTGCTTTCTACACGTTTATGTTTCGCTAAGGACGCAACGTACAATTTTATATACTTAAAACTTTCTCAAGAATTATACTACAAGGTAGTGAAAATTTAATTAAAATCCGTTTAGTGTTTCTCGAGATTAACGCGTTTATACAGACAGACAGACATAGCGACACTTCCTTTTATACATTAGATCACGTTCGCCATTGGTATTAGTTTTCAACCAATGATTGGCCTAGTTTAATTTAGTCCTATTATAAATTCATTTACTCAAAGCAAGACTAAGAAAAACTGTGTCCGAATCCGCCCGCCACCTATTATTCCCTAGATGAGAAACTGAATATCATTCTGCACTCCAAACTAAAGCTAGTATTCAGACTACATAACAAAAATAATTTTGTAAACGAAAAATAAATCAATGTGTTGAAATCGAAATAAACGCACTATTTCTTCTTTTTGTCTCTGAAATTAAAAAAAAAAATAACTTCCCTCTATTATGTGAACGACTTCCAAAAAATCCCCGTAACCGTCAATGCTGCATCTAGTGCTAGTCACTTTTTAAGCATAGTCTAGTCCACCTTCTTTGACGTACCAGACAATCCAAATTTAGTCTGGTTCAAAGAGCTTACACCGATAGTTTGTGAACTATGCCCAGTCTAGTCCCGGATATAGCTATTGGTGTAAACTAGGCCATTACTTACAGCAAATACAACAACCTGATTCCATCACCATCTAGTGGAAAACATAGCGCATCTACCCGCTAAGGGCATGTGTAATAATAGTTTTGACTTCATGGTTAGGAATAGCAATTTGTTCAGGCCTTTTACTAAAGATGTTCGACCCTGAAACTCTGAGTTTTTGTTATTGCCCTGGGCTCTGGCATTGCTTTAGATGCAGACACGATGCATTTTCGGAATCAATTTTCCACATATTCCACTGCATAATAAATAAAAACCTTTTTCATCATCTTCTCTATCCCCAAGTCATCTCCTGGATACTCCACCTTGCATTTCCTGTAGCACTTTTAACTTTGGTATTGCAAGCCCCAATACTCGTACAAAGCACTTCCTATTTGAGGCATCGTAATTTCTGCTCTAACCCCAGAAAGAGTATATCTTTAGAGTTGGTCTTTTCTAGGCAAGAATCGATCCTGAGTATCGGTATCTTTCTGAAAATCCCCGATCTTCTTTACGTTCTACAATGGAATCACGTACTTTTGTTCGATTACGACACCTGACCACTTTAAAATAAAGAGCGTGTCGTTGATCGATAAATCTTAAAAATAACAAGGCCCCTGGATATGATTTAATCTTGCCAAAGAAAGCCCTGATCAAGCTTCTGCATATTATAAACGCCGCGTTAAGTCGCCGAGGTTATAATGGTTCCAAAACCGGGAAAGCCTCCAAACGAAAACAAATCGTACAGACCTATGTATGTATATTACTCCAGCCGATAGTATCTAAGGTATTTGAAAAGCTGTTGTTAAAGCACCTACAACAGGTCATTGAAGAAAGGCGTTTGATTCCTGACCATCAAATTCGGATTCAGAACTAAGCATTCCACCACTGATTAGGTTTATAGAATAACAAATGAAATAGAGAAAACTTTAGATGTGAAAAAGTTATGTTCTAGCGCTTTTCAAGCCTTCGACAAGGTAAGGCATGAAGGCTTGAAGTTTAAGTTAAAACAGGTTCTTCCGAAACAATTATATGAGATCTTAGAATCCTACCTCGGGAATAGACTATTCCGTGTTAAACACGGATAGAAATACTCCCAATTTAAGGAAATCGCTGCCGGAGTACCGCAAGGAAGTGTTCTTGGTTCGGTCTTGTTCTTACTGTACACTCAATATATACCGCAAGAAGAAGACATTATCGTTACTACGTTCTCGGACAATACGGGTATATTAACAACTGATCGTCGAGTCAGCAACTGTAAAGCTCCAACGAGTTTGGCCAAAATTTGCGAGTGAACAAAAATTTGGCGCATTGCTCTCAACGAGGCCAAATCAATAAGCCTATATAACAAACTGCTTTTATACAAGCAAGTGCTTAAACCCGTTTGGACTTATGGTTTACAACTTTGATAGAGATAGCTTACAATCTTTTCAAAAGAAAGTGCTAAGAGTCATACTAAATGCCCCTTGGTATATCAGAAACAATGATATCCACAGAGACTTAGGAATAAGTACCGTCGATGACGAAATAACGTGCTTTGCTCGAAAACTCCGTATTCGTCTTCATGGTCAATGCAACAACGTTATACTCCAAATTCTGGACGAGACAAACCTTGTGCGTCGACTACAACGAACGAAACCGTTCCACCTAGCGCAATAAGGACCAGCCGCATTTAATGGCGGGCTTTAGCAGGTGCTTTTGCTGGAAACCTAACTGCCCAAACGCGAATATTTTTGAAACTAATACTATTTGATAAGGATACTTAGTCGTAGTAAACCAGTAAAAGGGAGGTGTTGTTTAGTGAGTAAAAATCTCACACTACCGGGCTTATAGTGTCTATGAAGATTTTTCACCTACCCAAGAAAAAAAAACGTTTGTTTCGGTATCACACAATATTTTTTGTACATCAAGGTAAAAATAAAGGTTTTTTTTACCATCAACATCAGTCTTCAGTCGTGAACTACATTACCAATTTCAAAGCTTAATTTTTTGTGTGAAAAAGAAGCTTTGCTTGCCACCAGAATCAGGGAGAGAAGTTTCGACTAAATAGCATTGTACGTTATAGCCTTTTCTTGGCATCTGAGAATCCCGAAAATACTATCCAAGAGATGAAATTGTCCTGCTTCTTTAAATTTGTTTGTTCTCTCATTGTGACCATTTAAATTATCTTCCCTTCTTCATCAGTTGTCGCAATCTCTTACTCCTTCAAGAGCCATCTGTACATGATATGTGGCTTCAGCTTTATCTTGATCAGTTCATTTGATGAAATTTTTGACCCCAAATATTTAACTTTTGACATTCTCAAAACATAACACCTATTCGAGTTGAGCTTTAGATGTACTTTTTGATATAGTCAATTTATACCCAGCCATGGAGTGTTGTACAACCTAAATGGCACTGCCGTAAAGTTGGTTCCGCAGTCTTCAAAGTGTATGTAGCTGCCAATTTTCAATTCGATGGTAAAAAGCTATTAACTCCAAAAAGTCTGCCCAATGAGCTGTCGATTCATGCTTTCGCAGGAAAAGTGCTGGCCGTCTTTCTTTTTAGAGAACACAACTGGTAATGACCGGAGTTTTGGAATTTGTAATTGGCCTTTTCTCCTCTATCTTCGAACACCATGTCTGCGATTTCTGTCTGGTTCGCTATTCTAACACAAGTGTTAATTAGGTTTTGTTCTAGTTATGTATAAATTTATAATATTGTAGAATATCGATCGAATAGAAAGATTTTTGTGTAGAGGTTTGAAATCCAGCTGATGTTTGCTTCTGATTTCTAAATGAGTAGTGTCTGAACTAGTTCTGTCGAATTTGACTAACTTTTTGCATTCACTAAAGATTTATAATAAGTTTTTTTTACTTTCATTTAATCTATGCATTAACAGGACTATTGTTTGTCTGTACTTCTCGCGAAGAAGAAGTGCGCCCAATTTCAAGCAAAAAGTATGGAGGGCCTCTATCGGGAGTTGGAGGAAATATCGTCTTCGGCGTCTGATAGAAACCAGGCTATCCAGGAGCTTCGACAAAACAACTTGAATAAGGGAGCAACTATCTTCAAAATAGCCGCCCAGAGAAGAAGAAATGCTCAGGAGACTCGTTCCCTAAAGTTCATTAACAATGCACAAGGTCAGCTTCTTGTGGAAGACGACAAAATTCTCCACAGATGGCGACAGTATTGTGAAAGACTTCTGAACGAACGGTTTTCCCGGCTATACTTTCCAAGAGCCGCTCCTAACCATGACGAAATATCCGACATTACTGTCGAAGAAGTTAGGAATGCCGTCAAATACTCCAAAAAAAGAAAAGCGGTTGGGCCAGACGAGATACCCTCTGAGTTCTGGAAAAAGATGGGAGACATCGGGTCCAGATGGTTCATGATTCTTATCTCCAAACTTATGAGCGGTGATCCAATGCCTAATCAATGGAGGGAAAGTTATCTTCTTCCTTTGCACAAAGGGAAGGGCGATACGCGTGTCAAGCTGATGTCACACACCATGAAGATCGTTGAGCGGGTATTAGATGGCCGACTGCGGAAAATAATAAGGCTATCTGATGACCAGTGTGGGTTTGTCTCGGGTAAATCAAATACAGATGCAATCCAAAGTATAAGGATCATAATGGAAAAATATCGTGATTCCTTAAAGGACTTGCATATCGTGTTGGTTGATTTTGAATAAGCCTTTGATAGACAACCAAGAGATCTCTTATGGATGGCGCTAAGACAACGAGGAGTTCCAGAAACCTACCTGCGCATGATCATGGACATGTATGAGGGAGCAAGGGCAAGAGTAAGATGTCCCGCAGGAGTCACCGAAGAGTTCCCAATCAAAGTCGGTGTACATCAGGGAAGCGTCCTTTGCTATTTATTGCAGTTTTGGAGGGAAATGTTCGAAAAAGACAGAGTATCTGTGCTGCCCGTTCTCTGATCCACACCGGCCTATTCCAGACATTTACTTGAATGGAAAAGTGCTTCCCAAGTGTGAAAAGTTCAAATATCTGGGAACTATGATCAATAGTGTGTGCAATCATCGCATAAGCGTAGGGTGGATGAAGTGACGGGAAAACTCCGCTATCTTCTGTGATCGAAATATGCCCCCTAAGCTTGAAGGAAGACTCTACACCGCAGTTGTAAGTCCGGCGTTCACATACGGTTCACAATGCTGGACAATGTACAAAAAGTATGAGGGCAAATTAACGGCAGCTGAGATGAAGATGCTTCGCATGACAGCAGGAGTAACGAAGATTGATAGAATAAGAAGTTCAAAGATTCGAGGAAGCGTTCATGTAAAAGAACCCATCACAAGCAAGATAGAGCACGATCGGCTCAGTTGGTATTGTCATGTTCAAAGGAGAGATCCTTCGAACCCCATCAAAAAGGCAATATCAATCAACGTTCCTTCACAATCGCGCAAAAAAGGCAGACCAAAAAACAACTGGATCACACAAATGCAAAAACACCAGTATTCGATTGGCCTCAGTGACGAAGTGATCCGAAACCGGGAAGACTACCGGTACTTTCTGAGGTCAAACCGGCAAACCCCACAGGCGGACCAGTAGGGATGCAGTAAAGTGGGAGGGTTGTGATCCTTCTACTCCGGATCATAACTTCGCCGTAAGAAGAAGAAGAAAATTGTTTGTCTGTACTTCATTCCGATTTCTTGCATTACCTTACGATGTCCATTATTTACTTTTTTAATCTAGGAGGGTAATCGATATATTTTTTTCTTAAAGTTTTCATTCATTAAAAAACTCCTTTAATTCAAACAGTATTCTATCAACCTCACTTGGAACGTGCCTGCGGTACATTTTAGGAACTGTTTCATGCTGTTTTTTTTTTTTCCTTTTTTTTATTTATTTCATTTTTTTAAACAAGTGGATTTAGAACCAGAATAACTTCCAATTTTATATTTTTATAAACTAAGTGGGTTTTATAATCCTACCAGATAAACTTTTCATCCTTGGATGTACTCTAACCTATTTTAATCGAAAAGATATAAGTAATCCAATTGTGAATCCAAAAACAAAAGTCGACTAAAACCACCACCGAAAGTTTTGCGCTCAAGTGATCCGAAACCGGGAAGCCTACCGGTACTTTCTGAGGTCAAACCGGCAAACCCCACAGGCGGACCAGTAGGGATGCAGTAAAGTGGGAGGGTTGTGATCCTTCTACTCCGGATCATAACTTCGCCGTAAGAAGAAGAAGAAAATTGTTTGTCTGTACTTCATTCCGATTTCTTGCATTACCTTACGATGTCCATTATTTACTTTTTTAATCTAGGAGGGTAATCGATATATTTTTTTCTTAAAGTTTTCATTCATTAAAAAACTCCTTTAATTCAAACAGTATTCTATCAACCTCACTTGGAACGTGCCTGCGGTACATTTTAGGAACTGTTTCATGCTGTTTTTTTTTTTTCCTTTTTTTTATTTATTTCATTTTTTTAAACAAGTGGATTTAGAACCAGAATAACTTCCAATTTTATATTTTTATAAACTAAGTGGGTTTTATAATCCTACCAGATAAACTTTTCATCCTTGGATGTACTCTAACCTATTTTAATCGAAAAGATATAAGTAATCCAATTGTGAATCCAAAAACAAAAGTCGACTAAAACCACCACCGAAAGTTTTGCGCTCAAGTGATCCGAAACCGGGAAGCCTACCGGTACTTTCTGAGGTCAAACCGGCAAACCCCACAGGCGGACCAGTAGGGATGCAGTAAAGTGGGAGGGTTGTGATCCTTCTACTCCGGATCATAACTTCGCCGTAAGAAGAAGAAGAAAATTGTTTGTCTGTACTTCATTCCGATTTCTTGCATTACCTTACGATGTCCATTATTTACTTTTTTAATCTAGGAGGGTAATCGATATATTTTTTTCTTAAAGTTTTCATTCATTAAAAAACTCCTTTAATTCAAACAGTATTCTATCAACCTCACTTGGAACGTGCCTGCGGTACATTTTAGGAACTGTTTCATGCTGTTTTTTTTTTTTCCTTTTTTTTATTTATTTCATTTTTTTAAACAAGTGGATTTAGAACCAGAATAACTTCCAATTTTATATTTTTATAAACTAAGTGGGTTTTATAATCCTACCAGATAAACTTTTCATCCTTGGATGTACTCTAACCTATTTTAATCGAAAAGATATAAGTAATCCAATTGTGAATCCAAAAACAAAAGTCGACTAAAACCACCACCGAAAGTTTTGCGCTCAAGTGATCCGAAACCGGGAAGCCTACCGGTACTTTCTGAGGTCAAACCGGCAAACCCCACAGGCGGACCAGTAGGGATGCAGTAAAGTGGGAGGGTTGTGATCCTTCTACTCCGGATCATAACTTCGCCGTAAGAAGAAGAAGAAAATTGTTTGTCTGTACTTCATTCCGATTTCTTGCATTACCTTACGATGTCCATTATTTACTTTTTTAATCTAGGAGGGTAATCGATATATTTTTTTCTTAAAGTTTTCATTCATTAAAAAACTCCTTTAATTCAAACAGTATTCTATCAACCTCACTTGGAACGTGCCTGCGGTACATTTTAGGAACTGTTTCATGCTGTTTTTTTTTTTTCCTTTTTTTTATTTATTTCATTTTTTTAAACAAGTGGATTTAGAACCAGAATAACTTCCAATTTTATATTTTTATAAACTAAGTGGGTTTTATAATCCTACCAGATAAACTTTTCATCCTTGGATGTACTCTAACCTATTTTAATCGAAAAGATATAAGTAATCCAATTGTGAATCCAAAAACAAAAGTCGACTAAAACCACCACCGAAAGTTTTGCGCTCAAGTGATCCGAAACCGGGAAGCCTACCGGTACTTTCTGAGGTCAAACCGGCAAACCCCACAGGCGGACCAGTAGGGATGCAGTAAAGTGGGAGGGTTGTGATCCTTCTACTCCGGATCATAACTTCGCCGTAAGAAGAAGAAGAAAATTGTTTGTCTGTACTTCATTCCGATTTCTTGCATTACCTTACGATGTCCATTATTTACTTTTTTAATCTAGGAGGGTAATCGATATATTTTTTTCTTAAAGTTTTCATTCATTAAAAAACTCCTTTAATTCAAACAGTATTCTATCAACCTCACTTGGAACGTGCCTGCGGTACATTTTAGGAACTGTTTCATGCTGTTTTTTTTTTTTCCTTTTTTTTATTTATTTCATTTTTTTAAACAAGTGGATTTAGAACCAGAATAACTTCCAATTTTATATTTTTATAAACTAAGTGGGTTTTATAATCCTACCAGATAAACTTTTCATCCTTGGATGTACTCTAACCTATTTTAATCGAAAAGATATAAGTAATCCAATTGTGAATCCAAAAACAAAAGTCGACTAAAACCACCACCGAAAGTTTTGCGCTCAAGTGATCCGAAACCGGGAAGCCTACCGGTACTTTCTGAGGTCAAACCGGCAAACCCCACAGGCGGACCAGTAGGGATGCAGTAAAGTGGGAGGGTTGTGATCCTTCTACTCCGGATCATAACTTCGCCGTAAGAAGAAGAAGAAAATTGTTTGTCTGTACTTCATTCCGATTTCTTGCATTACCTTACGATGTCCATTATTTACTTTTTTAATCTAGGAGGGTAATCGATATATTTTTTTCTTAAAGTTTTCATTCATTAAAAAACTCCTTTAATTCAAACAGTATTCTATCAACCTCACTTGGAACGTGCCTGCGGTACATTTTAGGAACTGTTTCATGCTGTTTTTTTTTTCCTTTTTTTTTATTTATTTCATTTTTTTAAACAAGTGGATTTAGAACCAGAATAACTTCCAATTTTATATTTTTATAAACTAAGTGGGTTTTATAATCCTACCCGATAAACTTTTCATCCTTGGATGTACTCTAACCTATTTTAATCGAAAAGATATAAGTAATCCAATTGTGAATCCAAAAACAAAAGTCGACTAAAACCACCACCGAAAGTTTTGCGCTCAATTTAAATCCTTTCAAGGGTTAATATCGATGATCCTATTTGCCCTTTTCTACACTCTCACCTTTTCAGCTTTCTTTCTCAATTCTCTAACGTAAACACAAAACAATAATAAAGAGATAAATGAAGTTTTCCCAACTCCTTTGCAGAGTGGGATTGGCAAATGGAACAGCCCACGAAATTCACACTCTAAGCCTAAATAAATAAACATTTGTATCGATAAGAAAAAAAAGGAAAACAAACATTTGTATCCTTCGATGAAAGTGTAGATAGCCGAAGAAATTGAAAGAGGTTAGGGAAGGTCAATTCAATATCTCACAGGTGGTGGTGGGGCCAGAAATTCCCTTAACACTGTGCCAACAATCCAAAAGGATTAAACCAAACGAAAGCGATTTCTTGTGAGATATTTATGGTTTCCTTGAGAGAAATAACAGCCGTGCAAGGCAAAATAATATTTAGAAAAATTCACCCTCGCTATATATACAGCCAAAAGGGAATGCAGAAATTCCAGTTTATATGCCGCCACGCATACTAATAACCATTTGCCTTTGGTTTGTTACACTGTGTGTGGTTTGGTTATCCAATCAAGTAAGTGAATGCAGGATATAGTCGGACATTTTTTCTCTACTCCAATGTGCTCTCGTGGCCAATTAAGTGTGCACCCATAAATTAGAAACTTGATAAAGTTTTCGTGTGCCAAAGAACTTAATCAGATATACATAGCTATTGGGAAACCATACGACCGAGCAAATACATATACCTATCTGAAATTTTGTTGGTTAACTCATCCTTATCTACTAAAAGAAAATAAAAGACACGAAGGATGGGATATCTTTTAATTTGCTCCTTTTTGAAGCACGACAAAAAAAATGAAATCAAGTTAAGAAAAAGGACTCACCTTTATTTCCAACGATGCTGGCGATGTATCAAAATGAAATTTGGCACGGGAGCCAAATACCTCGGGCGCTGACCAATGTCGTGGCTGTTCGGTGTTGAGTTTATCGCGAACGTCAAAACTGTAAAAGAAAAACGAAAAAAAAGGGATTATGTGCAAACGTTTGTGAACCTTTTTTTTTGAGAAAAAATGTATCTCTAATAATGGTAGGACCTAAAAATAGGAAGGTGTAAGGAGAATAAAATGTAATTTATTGTAGAAGGACGAGAACCGTTTTGTATCTGTGGAGCGACGAAGCTTGCAATGAGGTGGAAATGTAATTGTTCTTTTTTTTTGTCCCAATTTACACCTAATTGCTAGGAGACATAAAGGTGATTTTTTTAAGCTATTAATTTAAGTGAAACGGTTTTAAAGAAAGAATGGAGAAATATTCGTTGAAATTAAAGTACCTATAGGTTGGGGCGCTGAAATTTCAATTAACTCAATAGAATCAACAAAATGTTGGAGAAGTAAGTAGTACTTGATTAGACTTATGGCATAGTTGAATCGAATCCACTGAGCTATTTTAAACACTGCGACTGCACTAAATTTAAAATTTTAAAATTTCTTATTTTTACTTACACCAAGTATTCGGGCAAATACCGGTTTCCTGAAAATTTTGATCTCGAGATTTTAATCAAACTTGACATTGCTATAATGGAGAATCTGTTCTGTCTCACAATTCAGTTTGTGTGTCTGTATGTATGTGTGTCGGACTGAAGCCTTAGCAGTTGCACGGAGTTTTTTTTTTAAATTTACACATATCTGTGGGATCACAATTCGGGGCGAGATCGGAATTTCCATTATTCGTTCAAAATTAATATTTAAAAATATATTTGATATACGCACGCAATATACATACGCAATTTTAACGGATTTAAAAAATATATATTTCAAATCTGAGATTTTGGTGATAAGCAATATACCGGAAATTAGAAATAGAAATTAGACTTCATTCCTTTTACTTAATACCCCACAGATGTTAACCAGGAATATTTTGAAAAACCTAAAACATTCTGCTCAAGAAACCAATCCTCTTCCACTGATCTCAGAGCGTCCACATGTTCTTCGGGGTTCTTCGAAACATCTGCCATGAAAATATTTACATAAAGTACAAGCACAGATAATAAACTACCCAGATGTCGCACGCCCATATAAAAAAATGAAGCATATTTTTATCGTGGCAGACAACGTGGTAGCAGACAAAGAGCTTTCAGAATAAGTACAACAAATAAAGCTTTTTCTTTTTTCTCACTCCGTTCGCTCGTGTGGGAAAGGTTATTTTTCTCATCGTGTGTTGTGACATGCAAACGAACGAGGTGAGGAAGTATAAAGGGGTATGCGGGAAGGGGCATGAAGATGCATGACGGTGTAATTTCCAAACCACCGCAGCAAAAGAATACATTTTCATGCTTTGTATATGAAGAGAAGGTTTGAGAGATTTTGCTCGAATATCAATCATTTAGATTTGCAGATTAATTACTAACATACATATATATTACATACATATACTAAAAAATTAAAAGGCATAAGAAAATTGTCTCCAAGGAAAAAATTTCCTGGGAAAAAACGAAGTGCGCAATTGCACACTGTTCTATAACCAAAAATGAATTGCCTGACGTACAATTAATTAAATTTCCTAAAAAAGGAACAGTTAAATACGATGAATGGCCAGCTTTAGCAGAGGAGTCTCGGGAACACATAAAAATCCTTAAAACGCCCTATATATGCAGCAAACATTTTAAGAATGCCTTTATTGGAAAGAAATATTTAAAAAAAAAACATTACCTTACCCTTCTCTCTTGTTAAAACGAAGTGTTGCTATATCTGATGACGAGTTCATTTGTTTTGTTCCAACGACAGCTAAGGTTACATATGAAAACTGCAATAAATTAGTACTGGATTCGAATAATGTTACAGTAGAAGAACTAAATTTGTCTTCAAAAAGGTTATCAAGAAAAAGATTCAATGATAACGTTGAATTTACTTGCGCCAACTGTGAGACTCATATAAAAAGGCAATCTATTTATATTAAAAGAATTGAGAGGCTTAAGAAATTGAACAATAGCTTAAGGATAACAATAAAAGGAAGTCGCAAATCGAAAATAAATTTGCTGCAGAGAATTCATCGTTTAAAAGAGGACAAAAAAAGGTTCCAAGTGCGTGAAAAGCAGAGTATCCTAGAGAAAATTGATTTATTGCTTGGTATTGATCAAAATACTAAGACATTTTCGAAGCTCATTCTATCTGAGAGTACAAAAAAATACACCGAAGAGGAGAAGTGGATTTCGCAGTGCATTTTTTTCCGTTCGTCTTCCGGATACAACTTTTTACGGGATCAGCTTGGACTACACTTGCCGCACCCGTCTTCATTACATAGGTGGATTAAGATTAAAAGTCTGTCACCTGGAATAAATAGAAATGTTCTAGAGGAAATAAAGAAAATAACTTCGACATTATCACCAAAAGAAAAAGAAGTCGTAATTATATTTGCTGAGATGAGCCTTCGGACGAATCTAACCTACAATAAATTCAAAGATGAAATCGAATGTTTTGTTGATTACGGAAGGACACAAAGATCTAATATATGCGCTAAGTCTGTGTGCGTTTTTATGATTAGGAGTGTATGCGGAAATTTTAAGCAAGTTTTATATAATGTCGTTTGTTCAAGCAATATAACTATGAAACAACTTGAGATTGAGGTATATAATTGTCTTAATATATGCGCGGAGGTGAAACTAACCGTTAGAGTCATTTGCTGTGATCAAGGACCCACAAATCGTAGTTTAAACTTAATCTAAATGAAAAAAAACTTTAACTTCAAGAAATGAAGGAAAGCGTTTTAAGAATAAGAGACACATTATTCATGGATCATAATGATTTATATTACATTTATGTAAATAAATTTAATCAATATCCGTTAGAGAACTTATTTGGTAAAATAAGAGCGCGGAATATTAATAAAAGTAATCCAAGTGTTTCCGAATTTAACTCCCTGCTAGCCAAAGTTATATCGATACAATTTTTATTCAAATCGAAATGTTCCAACTGCGAAGAAGACGATTCGGAATATCTATAGGTGGAATGGAATGCTATTTTGCAGAGTGAGAACAAATAATACTTACCCAAGAGCTATAACAAAATCACGACATTTTTAAGAATGAGGAATCTTTTGAAAATAACATGAATACGAACAATAAAGTTAATCCACCAGATGAAGACGCAATATCAGTCAAGGTTCCGCAGGTCAACGACCTTGCTACAAGATACTTTGCCGGATACTGCATCTTTAAAACAATAAAAAAAAATAAACAAAAACTGTGAAAATTGTGCTGAAGAAATGTCAAAGGACAAACAGAATTTCGATCTAACAGAAGTATTGATAAAATTAAAAGAATATGAAAATTCAAAAGAAAATACGGTTCTCTTATGGCTGTCGGAAAAAAGATTTTCAAGTATGCCGTCTTCATGAACAAATATTTTCCGAATACTTTCGAAAACTACCTTTTGCATCTAATTTAAAAGAAAATATAATCAAAGAATGTATACTCGTAAAGGCAACAAATATACATTTTCTGAATTGGTTCAATCTATGTTATGATTAAGGTGGTTTAACTGTAATTTAATACTAACCTAATTTAAGTTATTGATTATTTTGTTAAGTTAGTTAGTTAGATCAAGAGCAGTGATCAGTTATTATAAGTGCATAAATATACATACATACAGACAAAATAACAAGCACACAACATAAGCCCAACCATTTGCACATATATATATATACGATCTATACAAATACTCCATATCCATCCTACCAACGTGTCGGCATCAGAACTCCGTTACCGCAGTCGCACAAAATATTTTTTTTGTTTCTTTTTTGCAGTGAAGGTAAACAATGGTATGTGTGAGTGACACGATGGACTAAAAAGTGAGCAGAAAAATATTCTGTGTTCTGATTGTTTACCTTTTTTAGAAGTTTAAGCTTTTTATAAAGCTTTTTTTTAGTGAATTTTGTTTTCATATGTCACTTATATGTATATATCATAATAAACTACCCAGATGTCTCATTCATCTGGGTAGTTTATTATCTGTAGTCTGCTACCAGACTTCGATAAGCGCACGATTGGAAATTGGATGCTATCCAATACTCAAGCTCCGGTCTAAATTTGGAACATGCCTGTTTGCGCCGATGTGAAATATATTTTTGCTCTTAACAAGTACCTATACTTCAAAGACAAAATGGTCGTGCTTGCAGAGTTGACTGTGACGCCAAGAAGTTTAAAAGAGAATGAAAAAATTTATTAAAATAAATCTAACATCATATTTGCAAGTTAATGACCATGCATGCGTCTTTCTATTAGTGAACTTGGACATATCGTTTTGTTTTCCCCAATTAAGGCACCATGACACAGTAGTTAATTGCATGAACCGCTGAGCGTTAGACTCAGGTTCGAGTTCCAGAAAATACTTAAAAGTTTGTTCACCTTGCGAACGTCCTAGAGTAAAAATTTCTCAATCGAAAATTTTGGCCTTCGTTAATGGCATAATTCTCTATGCCGCGAGAAACCAGCACTTAAACCCTAAATGGGCTCTTTATGCCAAATATTCATTTATCTATTTATAACTCGTAGGCGACTCACTGAAACTGACAGGTAGACTGGTAATGACTCTATGCACTGGTACTGACATCCACAGTCTTGTCACATCGTGATATAATTTATGTTATTATTTCGATAGTGACTTAATTTCAAAATCAATTTATACTCAGAATAAAATTGAAAAAGAAAAAAATTGATCGATAAGTTATAACTTTCGTTTCTTTTGGACGAAATCTCAACTGGCAATACTTAGCTTTGGTTGGCATAAGATAAGAAATATATTTTGTACCGAAAATATTGTTTTTTTTTTTCATTTGAGGTAAACTATGTTAAGGTGACATATTTTTTGATGTTTTTTCGTTATATTAAGGGAGTAGGGTATAAGATAGAGGCGGAGTTAGATATTCTTTTTATCATGAGTCCAAGTCCACCCAAGACTATAGCCCCATTTAAAGTAATCTGACATAATTCTACCAAAATGTGGCATAATTTGTTCAAGTCGATGACAATATTGCTTCCCCAGCCTTAGCTAATATAGAAATGGTACATCTGTTTCTTTAGTGCTGTGTTTCGGAGAAACTCATTTTACGTTGATTTTATGTGAAAACGGGTTTCTGCCAATAGCCAAGTCGGAATATGGTATGGTAGATCAGATATATATATAAATTGTCGATTTTCGCTCCTACAGGTCTTTTCAGTAGGTCCTTTTCAATGACGTATTGCTCTCAACCTTTTATTGAAATATCTATAATACTTAGAAATAAATGCATCATTACACTTCATCAAGTGGTCATGTTATGCTCTAGCTAGATATTGTAAAAGGCAATCCAGAATGGTTAACTATGGCATTGCTTATGTTTCACTTTTTGTTTTCGATTTATTGCTAATGGACCTTGTATTATGATCATATTCCATACAATGTATCATATGTACCAACAATCCTTAAGAAATTGCATTTATTCCTTTTCCTGTATGCATTCCATTAAGTTTCAGAATGCGGGTCAAATGGAAATAAACTAAATGAATGTCACGCTTTCATAGAATTCATTCATCCTTACGTGCGCTTTTTGATCCAAATGTATTCAACAGTAGAATTAAAATCCATATGCGTATGGAATGAGTTGCTTTAAAAGAGTCAACCTACGCATAGTCATTAACCTACTTTTCTTTACTCTAGGTAGTAATGAAATCACATGCATGTAGTGCAACATTCCTAGATGAATATAAGAACACATTTGCAAAACATTAATTTATGTACTTTTTGTTTTAATGCACTATGCTTGACACACTTTATATTGTTGAAATTCTCTGGTGGGTCTAAAGCTATTCAGTGTTTCCTTTTTAATCATTTTTTGTCACGAACTATTTTAAAGTGCGGACAGAATTAGTAGCTTAATTTAACTTCACCAGAAATATTTTACTCCTTGGTGTTCTCTAACCTTAAATCCTTAATTCTGTCTTTGCTCGTTCCTCTGCCCTTAATATAAAAATACTTCCACATGTGAGAACGAAGGGAATAAAAATAGATAGCCATCGATTATCTACCCCCTTTCTAGCTCGATGTTATTCATGTAGTGATTATAGAAGGTTCTCCATACAGCGACCAAACAAAAAGATCCTAACATTAAAGGTGTTGTTGTTGATGCTCTAGAAATAAGCTTTAGATACACACTCACCTGTATAATGGTATACCAGCATTGTCCCGGAACCACAACACCATGTAAACATCCTCCAATGGTGCCACTATTGGGCAAGGCAGTGTCACCGATTTACCTTCAACAGCTTCGATGTCCTTTGTCTTGACTGTATGTGGTAAGGTTGTCGATTTTTTGTATCCATTATCATGATTGCAGTAAGAATAACATGAAAAAAGAGGAACGGAAAAAACTAATTAGTAAATAAAAGGGGATAAGAAAAATAAATAAAAAAAAACGTTCTTAAGTATTCCTATAAATTCCAACCGAAGAATAACAATTAAGTTTAAGCTAAAGTAACTAATTAGGGGCGATCACGGTTGGTACTGTATTTTAGACCACTAATGATACCCTTTTTCACATATAGAACCGCAATGGATTTTTTATTTGCTTTGGCAACGATTTTTGTATTAATTTTAATTTATATTTAATGATATCCTTCTTACGAGTATATGTGATCTAAATCTGCCTTAGTAGATATAAAAATAAAAGTGTTATATCATCATCATCGTATAGAGTCAATTCTGTGGCATTAATTAAGAAATATTTATAGTCTTGATGATTGCCCCTAAGTTTATTCCGATTGTCATTAAAAATTATGATTATGGGATATATGAGATAGAAGGATACAATCCGACAGGATGACAATAAATTTTAAAAGGCAATTACAATTTATCGCCTAGGGCGGTGGTGCAAGCACATAATTATGGTTACTTATAAAATTTAGAGTTACGTGATGGTTTAATTGTAAGGATTATGAAAGGATTTAACTACAATAAAGTAAGGATATCCATTAACATTTGATTGTGCAATAAATTCTTATTAGATTTGTTTAAATGAGTGGTAAGCGCATAAATTGTATAGTCCCTTCCACAGCAAAGAATATATCCATATAAATTGAGGGTGATTGCAGTTAAGTTCAATAAATATATGGAAGCTATAAGTAATACCCACATTTTGGAAATAGACACTTTCGAAGACGATTAGATTGACAACTGTAAACCAATATTAGGTTATAACAATGGCAACTTATGTCACATAAATTTAGAAGCTCTGCGATGTTATGTATTGAATTTGTGGTGCTGAAATTAGATAATAACCCCTGTTTTTTAAAATGCTTATACTACACACTTTCTATTCAAATTCCTTTCAAACACTCTAGCTCAAATAGCTTTTGCTACAAACAACTTTCAAACTGAACTTCGTACTTACAAGTTTCTGCTGAGCTACTCACCACTGCTGCAAGGGAGAGGAGAAAGAGCAGGCAGCTCTTCGTCAACTTTATACTAAAGACGGAACTATAATAGTCGTAAGCAATCGGAAGCTAATGCCATAATTCTACGTTAACTTTCCTTCAGTACTCTCAATTGCTCAAGTAGCCCATAATAGGCGTATGTTTTTGGAAGTAAAGGTCTCCGAAATCAAGCATCATCGGGCGCACTTAGTACTTAGATGGTGGACCGCTTGTCAAATGTTTGTACGTACACTTACGAAAGAACGAATCCATTCGCTCTTTCGTAAATGAGCAGAAGTGAACGAAAACTTAACGAATCGAAGCAAAAAGCTATTGTGGTCACACAATACAAATCCTTTGTATTTGCACTGTTTCGGAAGTTCGGTCGTACGAAACCATTCTTCTATTATAGTTCAGCCTTAACCCTTTTTTATTATAAGACATATGCATTTGATAGCATTTTCCTTCGACAACCTTGGTACTCCTAAAGTTGTTTTTTTTTTCTGGTAGATCTGGGGATTCCTGCGATTATTGTGGTATTGTAATTATGGTTTGCTACCTATGCTCCACTCGGATCTAATCTAACCTAACATAAAATGTCGGGATCTGGCAAGAAGTAATGGCTGAAATTCTAAAAAGTGTTTACCCAACTACCTCAAGCTCTGTGGACAGCTTTTCAGTGATATCATATGAGTTCAGGAGGAGATTCGGCTACACCAAAATTTGAAACTTTACTTCAAAGCAAGGGAAAAATACTGTCAAGTTTTGTAGGAAAACTAAATGCTTCAAGTAAAGTCACTGGTATGTTCGTATTTTAATGAAAGTTCTCCAGGGACGCCGATGGACTTAATACGGTGCCTAGAGTCTTGTGGTAGAACTTTTCTATCCTAACGAAAACTAAGTGCTGGTTACACTATTCACTTTAATACAATCAAATCTACTGATAATTTTCCCTGACGGGACGTTGGCGCAGCCCACTAGCCATCTTAGCCACGGAGGTGTTATCGTTGTGGAGGTCAAAAGCAATACTAGTTCTTCTCATACGTATGCAATAAATCATCATATAAAAAGTAAACCTATAGGGAAAACAGCCAAGTTTTAAGAAAGCAGTCGCAGTTAATTTTGCATTAATATTCTTATAGTTTCCATTGCCTATATTTATCTGAAGTTCTCGAATCTTTAATGAAAATGTAGGCGATTTTCAAAAAAATAATCTCACTAGCCCTCACATAACAGCTGTGTAGATATACCTATACATGTATGTATACACTTAATTCACGTTTACCATATCGAAAATGTAAGATGTTTTCTTTCTCAATTCTTACGACGGTAGCTGCGAAGAATTGTCTGCCTTTTTTCTGATCACAGCCTCACTGTCACACTGACTAAAAATTTCAGACTCATTTTTTAATTTAATAATGAGAATGAGATTCCATTTTTTTTAGAAATTTAGAATTTTGCATACATGTGTATGTATGACTAACGCAGCAAAGATTCCTGTGAAGTGCTGAATATTTCGAAAGGATGTGCTGAAAAAAGTGCTGAATATTTCGATCGGATGATAAGTTCAAGCGGTTTGTAGTAAGTATTTTCAAAATTTGATCATTCTAGAATTGTTAGGTCCTTCATGTCTTCAACAGCGTTCATGCTTTCATCAGCATTCATGCTTTCATCAGCGTCCATGTCTTCATCAGCTACATGTAGATACTTGGGCAGTGAGAAAGGAAATGGAGTGTACCTACTCTTTATGTACCTCTTCGTCAGAGCAGCTTCTGGGTAATTAGTTTCATTCATAGTAGAATATGACCAGTGACAGCACACCTAGCAGCAACGACAGTGACCCCTGCAGATTTACTGCTGGAAGTCCTAGCATTGAAATTTAAACATTCAAGATTGACTGAACAAATGAATCTCCGTTCGATTTCACTATTTGGTGACCATGTTTCTTGTGCAACCCTACTCAAATCAACAATTGCACCATCAAGTATCTAGTCAAATACTTAAACAAAAGCTTAAGCTACCTACTTCACTAACGAAAAGGAAAAGGTAACTATTTTGAGTACTAGACAATTCAAGAAAACCGTACAAAATCAAACCGCATCCGTGTAGTTGTTCTCGAGATTAGCACGTTCATACAGCCACCCATGGTTTCACTTCCTTTCATACTATTAAGTGATGTCCTTAACTTTCGTAAACCTTGGCCATGTGTTAATTGATATTCAAAGAGAAAGGGAATATGCCTCGTAGTTAAATAAATCCAAACCAATCCATAATCGTAACTAGTACTCCACTCAATCCATTTCTCTCATGTGATAACCAAAAGATAACAAAAATATCCTAGCTATGTTTATTCCACATGGACTATGAATCAAGAAATAGAAAACGTGAAACTACTCTCTACTTTTATTGTTTCTCTAAGTGAATAGTTTGGAATTTCTTCTGGGAAGACGTGGTATGTATTTATATCTTGCAATTTGTTGAGCCTTTTAACACAAAAAGGCATAAGCACTGTAGAACTCCCTATGGGTGTAAGTCACGTTTTGCTCATTCTATAGAACGATCGCTATTCTCCATTGCCTTCGCCAAAAAAAGAAAAAGAAAATGAAAAGCAAATAAACAAAAAGTAGAGTAATCCTAGAGGACAGTAAATTATCCTGATAGAATGCAATAGAACAGAAGTAACGTCTCAACTCAAAAGGATACCACGTCAAAGAATAGCAAATAAGTACACAGCACTTGTATATTTTTTATTGTTGCTTGAGTTATTTTCTTTTTATTATCCTTTTTCCTTCCTTGTAAAAAAGGGGACACCACTTCCGTAATGTATCCAAGTGAGTGTGCACTGTGAAAGAGTTTCGTTTTTATTTCTCTTCATTTGAAGGAACAATAATTACACCTGGCCACAAAGCACTTGAGTTACGTTTTCATAAAAAAAAAGTAAAATATTCTTACATCCTTTAGAAAAAGAGAAAATCCAACTGAAGAAAAACAAACCTAAGTTTTATAAGTTGTTGCGTCATGTCCTTCATGTGACTGTGACAGTACACTTCATTGTCAGTAAAAGCCACAAAAGCATAAAGACCATACGTCGAAAGTCAACATTGTTGCCAAACTGAACTGAACAGAGAGAGACCGATTGAAGTAATAGCTGGGATGTTCTTGGTGAGTTGAAGCGATGGTCAGTTTCAGTAAACTTGGCTACTGACTGGAAGTGGCAAGTGAGATTGAGTTACCAAAAGAAATAATGAAGGGAATAAAATGTAGTGCCAGTCTGAAATTGACATTTTTACAGACTATCCAGTTGAAAGAAAGCAAGACGATATGGTCTGAAGTTGGACTAGACAACTCATTTGGAGAAAATTAAAATCTGAGTTTTTTTTTAGATTTTCAGAGTGAGATACTATATGGCATTGAATGACTACATGCTCTTCTAAATTATTTTTCTAATAACAAAAACTTCTAGCCAATTCTTAAAGAATTGTCTTTCTTGTAGGAATTGCTCTGATTCAAGAGGTTTTATAAGGTTTCATTTTTTGAGTGAAAATTTATTAATCATCCTAGGGGAATACATCATTTTGTACGTGATTGGTGAAGCCTTTTTAAGACTTCTGAGAACATGCGGCGGAAGAATTCGCTCGATGGAATCAGCGGAGGCGTCAAAAGTTAGTTTAGTGAATACCTTACACGAGCTACTTCGACATATTCGCAACTCAGGTAAATAAGGAAATTCAAAACTTAGTCATGGCCCTTAATGGATCAACGGCAGCGCTCATATCTCCTTAGTGGTTACTGACATAGGAATATCCTGTTCCTTGGTTTACAGAGTTTTTAGTAAGGATCTGGTTCTCCAGTTTGGGGGTGGTATTTCGGTTTAACTACCATACCATGGGAAGAAAACACCGGGTACGAAGCAATAATAGGTCTCCGATAAGGATGATTTTACAGCGGACAAACTGCCTTCGGAAAGTTCGGCATGTAATGACAATCCGCATTAAGACACAATTCAAAAACATAAGCCTAATATGCGCCCACGCTCCCACAAAGGATAATGACAACTTGACCAAAGATTGCTTTTATGGGCTCCTCAACAGGACTTACTACCAATGTCCACGTTATGACGTTAGAATCGTGCTTGGATATTTTAATACAAAAATTGGAAAGGGGGACCGGACGGGAATACCGTCGGAAAATACAGCTTGTACGAGAATACTTTGCAATGGAGCGAAACATCACTGTAGCTTGCACACGATTTCCGCACACCAATATTCATATAGAGACATGGCGCTCACCGGATCAACTAATTGTCTACTAACTACATTTTTGCTGCCATATGCGGACATCTCAAACAACTGTGCTAAACCTGTTTGCTAATCACAGGATTAGCGTTGACGGTATTCGACTTCTTGAGAGGTTTAGAGGTACCGAAGGATTATAAATTTTCTCACAGTTTTTTGAGATATCCACATATGTACTCTGGCAGCAAAAATGTAGTGATTAGCGTTGTCGGTATTCGACTTCTTGAGAAGTTTAGAGGTACCGTTGGATGATAAATTTTCTCACAGTTATTTGAGATATCCGCATATGTTCCTTGGCAGCAAAAATGTAGTTAGTAGACAGTTAGTTGATCCGGGGAGCGCCAGGCATCTTAGTCAGCAAGCCATCAAAAATGCTGCCCCTGCTGTGCTGGGTTTCTCTTATCCACCACAAGGAAACCAAGGAGCAATCCAGAAGCTCATAAAGCGACATCTACAAGTAGAAGAGGTGGTAAGAATACCAGCTTCTAAGAAAGAAGAAGAAATAGTATAAAAAGCTCTAGATCGAGTCAATGAATGGGTGTTATAGCACAAATGATGTTTTACCAGGAGGTAAAAAGATCATGCCAAGGCGACAAAGCCCAAACAGAAGCCTGTAGGGATGAAGATGAAAGGCAAGTAGTAGAGTCATAGTCGGTGCTGAGAATTTGGAAAGGTCACTTCTGCGGACTGTTAAACGACAGCGATGACCAAAACGACGCTCTCATGCAGAATACTCCATTCAGCTCAGACGATTACGATAGACCATTTCGAGCAAAGTGAAATGAAGATAAGCTTAAGTCCAACAAGACTGCAGGAGCCGACAGTCTAACTGTCAAGCTATATAGAGATGATTTGGTACGGAGCACACATGAACTTGTATGTAAGATAGATATAATCTACGATTGGAACATCTGCATCTTTTGCCTGATCCTCAAAAAAAGCAACTACAGAGGTTCGTCTCCTCAACATCGCTTATAACGTCCTATCTGCCATATTAAGTCAACGCCTTAAACCTTTAGTCAACAATATGATTGGTCCGTATCAGTGTGGTTTTAGGTCAGTATGGTCCAAGATAGATCAGATATTTAGATTGCGTCAGATCTTGGAAAAAACCCACTAGCTCCAAATCCATACTCATTAAGAAGGCAATTGAGTAGCAAAGACCTATCACGGACAACACAGGTGACTTCATATATAAATCGAAGGCGAATGAATACACCCTTTGTTGTTTTGAAAGGAAAATTCTTCGAATGATTTTTGGTACGGTTTGTATTAACGGGGATTGGAAGATACAAATAATTATAGCGGTTGTACAACGACATCGACCTAGTGTCAGAATAGTTCGAATTGATCACCTAAAATCGCTAGTGTAAATAGAGCAAATGGATATCAACGCTTCGGCCTGAAAAGTCTTCGAGTTTGTCTCGGAGGGAAGACGCGGTGAAAGAAGACCTCACCTAAGGTGGCGCACACAAGTGGAAAGGGAACTCAACAAACTTCGTTTGCAAATCTGGAGGCCGCTAGCACAAGATCGAGCTGACTGGAGAATCTTGTTGGTTGAGGCCCAGGTCCACCCCGCACTATATCGCTATATCTATATATAGTACATGCATCCTTCACCTTTTAGCATCCAAGTTAAATACTAGTAATATGTAGTGGGGCTTTAGCTTTATCTCAATGTGAATTACGCACCCATATCGTAACCTACTAGAGAGTAGGATTTTGCTTTGAATTCGAGACGTTACAGAGGTCCCAATAATTTCATCTTATTCTTTGCGCTTGAAGGTTTGAGCTTTCACTGATATTAATATTCTTGACTCTGACCTTATAAAACCCATTCATGGTATGAAAGGACAGCGCATAAAGGAGAATTAAGGGATGCAAAGAGTAGCTTTAAAACAATTTTTTACTATTGCTTATGCAGTTTTGGTGTTACTTGCTGTTATAAAACTTATATTTATAGCATTTTTACGTTTTTTCGGAACATATGTCGTGGTAGTATCAATATTATAAGCACTTTTCCACTACCAGCCCTTAATATACCAACAGGTAAAGATTAGACGTTAGTGCGAGATCATCAATTAAGCGAACTGCTCGTCTCTGTATGCTGTCGAGTAGAAGAAGAGAATGTTTTAGTTCCGAGCTCCATATGTGAGAACAATACTGTAGCCGCAGTCTAACTTGCATTTTGTGCAAAAAGTAAAGCTGTTTCACTCTAAAATTGCGCTAATAAACTGGATCCAAAAACCTTCTGGTCACGAGACCTTCGCTGCGGAACAAAGGAGTGTTGAATTTTTCGTAGGCCAGATTTGTGATGGATCTGCCGTATATAACATTTTTTACGAATCTATTACTTTTCTTTACTCTAAGCAAGTTTGAGCTTACTGTTTGTTTGTGCCGTAAATAACACTTTACAGATGCTGTTCTTGCTTGTGGCATTGCAGTGCAGTCCGATGAAGAGAATAAGTCCTTAAAATTGTAGGGTTTGTGCTTAAGCTGCTAGCATTGTTCGCTTTTTTTTTAAGCATTTAAGGTTATCCAAGTTGCGAGCAACTGATAGGTTACTTATACGATACATAAGGTACGAGTATATAAATAGGTACTCGTTTGTTTGAGACGTCAAAAAGTCACCCAAAGAACTGAATTAAAGTTTAAATTATCCTGATGGTTGTATATTCTCATCGATCTGGATTTTATAGAGAATTTTTAGTTTTTGTCATTCTGCTGTCTTGCATTCTCTTCTGGTTTTAGCTAACACATAACTACCTCTATATGAGTATCATCATGCTGGAACTATCGTTTTATCATTCATTAGTAAGAAGACTTTTTTTTTTTTAAGAAACGACTCAAGCCACTGTAATGTGTTACCTACCACGTAACTTCAATATGATATCCTTCTCCCATTAACTCATTTCCTGTGCACTGTGTGCTTGCTTGGAAGTATTTTTCGTCAACATTTTTCATCTTTAGTGGTGATGTGAGCACATATTCTTCCTACGTTGAAAGGATATCTGCTACGCCAGATGTGTACGAGGCGTGAGTGCACTCATTTCGCGTCAGCTTCCTAGCACTTCCCCAAAAAGCATTCCATAACATGTTACACATCCTAACGAAGTTAAAGCGAACTGCAGTGGGAAACTGCTGTGCATGGAATATATATATATATAGGTACCACGTGCTTCCTCAAGCACGTGCTTAACATTTCAACATCAAGTATTTTTTTTTAGCGTTTTTTTGTCTTTAATGTTTCCGTATAAATGTGTACAGGCGCACATGTGCATGACTGTTCATATGGTACACTGTACACATCACGTCGGATTCTTCATCGTTTTTTCTCTTCAACTACATCTACTACTTCAGCGACGTGTAGCATTTATGTACGTTAAAGTAGTACGTATTCGTATCCTTACGTTGTGTCATTTCTAAAGGATATGAATGCAACTTTACATGAAAATATGTGTCTTTATATATCCTGATTGTGTTTGCTCGTAAAGTGTTTAGTTAAATGTGAACTAAATGGAAATCCATGTCGCATTTGTGGATTTTTTTGTTTTTTGTTCAGGAATAGCAGAGTTCTTCTCTGAAGCGAAATAAAACTTTAAGACATGTATTCTTCTCGTCTGAATCATTTATGGGAAAGTGTTTCGAAGCTATTTAATTCCACCGGAAATAGCTACCCAAGTTGGTATATTTATATTTGAGAGTATTTTTGCTTTCGCAGTGTTATCCTTCAGCCAAATAAAATCCTGCTTCCTCTCCACAATTATAGTTATTTCGAGGACATATGCACATACATGACCCTATCACAGAAAAAGCAGACGCCATCGGCTTACTACAGGTAAATATTTTATGTATTATAGTTCGTAAGAGCCCAATGAATTCCTTCTAATTTACCTAATTTTTGGCCTAATTTACACTGCCGAATTAAGTCCGCACCAGATATAAAATTTAGTCTAAGTCCTTCGAGTTTGCACCATACAGGAAAATATGATGCTTTAGTTTGATCGCCATCTATAGATGTCACTGTCGTCTTCAAAGCCGCTAAATGGCTTCAATTAATTTTCACAGCTCAATGTTCGTGTCTCCATCATCCTTTCAATTACAACCTTTATTATTTATTGTGTCCGTCTCCGTCCGTCATGTTCTATCACTGCAAAATAAACTTCGCAGGCAATGGGACAATAAAATGTGTCATTTTTAAATGACACTTTAGCATTCCTTTAAAACGTGCCATCTAGCGCATGCTAGAAAACTTAGTAGTTCGAAGAGTTTACACGCTATAGATCACACCAAAGTATAGTCTAGGTTACCAATGGCCTAGTTTACTCGTACACAGCTGATTTTCTCGGGGACCAAGACCAGCAATATAATAGTTAAATCAGTCCAAAAGTTTTGTAATCTAGACTTTATTTTGGTATAGTTTAAGAGGTGTAAACACTCGGAACTATTAGGTTTTCTAGCACGTGCTAGATGGCTCTTTTAAATAAGTATCAAAATGTCATTTCAATGTGACACATTTCCCTGCTTCCAAATTCCGAAGCTTATTTTAGAGTGATAAAACATAACGGAGATGAACAAAAATAAATATAAATGTTGTAATTAGATGGGCGACGAGACGCGAACATTGTGCTACTATAAACAATCGAGCTCTTCCCTCTATGGAAGGATAGATAGTTATCACTGTAAGGACTAAAACTTCATATTGTCCTGTCCTAGATTTTAGTGCTGGTCCGAACCTAATTCGACGGTGTAATGTAGAGACTAGTAATGGATCGAACTCCTTGATAGGCTAACAAATGATGGCATAGACTGTTGATGACATCGTGGTATTAAAGAATATAGAGAAGACTGAAGGTAATAAAATAATGGTGTCTTTCTGTGAGCCTAAAAATCAATCCAGCCAAGATCACAGTGATATCGTTTTCTTGAGAAAAAAAAAATAAATAAAAATAAATAAATAAATAAATACTTTTGTATCATCTAAGACGTATACCAATGGCAATACCTAGCAATAATGCAGAACAGCAAACTACTTTGGAATAAAATCGAAGAAGAAGTGGTAAGGAAAACTACTCGAGGGCTGATGAGACCGGAATTAACTCTCCAAAATAGCACTCCTGTTGAAAATTTCCAGATATAATTTGATAAAGAAGTACAGCTTTGAAAAAACTTCACCGCGAAACAGAGAACAGTGAAATGATGGACCAGCGGATCTACTATGTATGCTGTCAATTACCACACCATTAAATGGTAGACAGATGGATCAAGGACAGCTAAGCGACCTGAGGTGATCGAGCCAAGAACCTTACGAAACACTCAATGGGCAAATACACCAGATCTGCGCGATTGAAAGGCGTGCCCAACTTTACTCCGACAAAAGTTATCATAAGACAGATATTGAAATTATGTCAGGCAGCCAAGCTGTAATCACCTGTAAGATTACATGGGAGTATCTGGACAAGCTCAACAAAGTTACCATACTGGATGCCAGACCACGTTTCCTATGCTACGGAAATAGTAAGAAATCATAATAGCTAAATTATTTAGGTAAAATTATAGCAGGCAAATGCACTCCTAGGAAACTAAGTTCTCGCTGTTCGTCAATAGATGGCTCCTGCAGTAAGTGCTGGTCGATTTTGATTTATCCAAAATGTCATGAACCCAGCTTAGACATATGGTAAACAAACTGTTGTTACACATTAGTGATTTTGTTTTGGCGTCATATACTTTTGGTTGTGTGAAAATGTCTGATTTTGTGCAAAATAATCGTCGTTTGCAGGAAGTGTTGATTTTCTACTTTCAATCGAAGAAAACGACGGTTTACGGAGATGCTGCTCTAAGTGAAACAACGTGCCGTGATTAGTTCTTCAAAGACGGTGATTTCGATATTGACGACCGTCCGTGTGAAGAAAGGCCAAAAATCTTCGAAGACGTTGAATTGGAGGCATTGCTCGATGAGGATCCGTGCCAAACGCAAGAACAGCTGCAAAAAAGGAAGGGTGGAGTGATGAAATGGGCGCCTGATTCAGCAACAGCAGCAGCAGTAGAAAAGAACCGTCAAAGGTCGTCAGATGATGATGACCAATACCCATACGTGGTGGGGAAGGCCATTATATGGGGGAAAACAATAGCTTCGCCGCTCTGGTAACCCCAGAGTCAGAGGACGTAGACGAAGAGGTGGAGAGCCCGAATAGCAGCATCAGGCAGCTGCAACAAGGGTGCGTGCTATCAAGGTCTAGCAAATGGCCAAAAAAGAGAAGGAGCGGCAGCTAGAGCTCCAGCGCGCTCAATTACGACTACAACAGCAGCCGCCAGAAAGTAAATTACAACAAGAAAAGCAGCCGCAACTACAGCAGCAGCAACAACAAACAAAAACAACCACAGCAAAACAAGCAGCAGCAACAACAGCAGCATAAACCGCAGCAAAGAGCAACAACAACCACAACAGCAGCAGAAACCGTAGAATCAACTAACGCAGCAACAACAACCGCAGCAGAAACAACAGCAAAACAACCGTAGAAAAGACAATGACGAGGGTGCCGCCAATCAACACTTACAAGAGGATACCATTGAGCTATGTAATTCAGCCATAGGCAATAATTTTTACATTAAAAGATTGAGTGAGGATAGGCATGCCATCCACTGTAGTACAGTGGAGCATTATCATAAAATAAAAAAAAATATTAAAAGAATCTACAACGGAGTTCTTTTCTTTCACCCCGAAGGAGGGAGAAGCTGCAAACCATGCTGCTGAGGGGGATAGAACCGTCTACCGATCCGGAAATGCTCCTTAAACTGCTTAAGGAGAAAGAGTGCGAAGAGCTCCAATTCTTAGGGGTCAAGCCATTTACCACAGTAATGACCAAAAGGGAGAAGCCGAAACTACAGTACTTCCTGGTTAAGCTTTCACTCAACAGCAAACTGGATGGTCTAAGGAGTATAAAATTCCTAGACTACCAGGTTGTCGCATGGCAGAAACTAAAAAGGAGCGAAAACGTTACACAATGTATTCACTGCCAAAGGTTCAGGCACGCCGCGTTGAACTGCGAGATACAACCTCGATGCGTTAAGTGTGGAAAGAACTACATAGCAGATGAATATACTCTGAGTAAGAATGGCCAAAAGCCAGCTCTCGTGTGCTTTATGCAGGAACTCGGGCCACACCGCAAATTATCGGGGTTGCCCTATATTCCAGTATATTAAGAAATTAAATCCGGTTCGCCAGCAGAAGGTACAGGAGCAGGCGAAGTGGATGGACCAGATCTACGTGCTTCTGCCGGGTCTAACGCACCTCCAATTGTAATGGGTACGAACATGGAGGAGCAACCCTTAAAAATCCTTGCGGTGAATTCAATGATTAGGATCAAGCGAAGAGCCGTACTGTTTAAGTTGCTTGTTGAAGACGCCTGATGTGCTTATGGTTAGCGAAAAAAAGCTACGCAGAAGCACAAATTGGGGCACAATAAATACAACATTATAAGAAGAGACCGACCCAACTCCAAACAAGTAGGAGGTGTTGCGATCTTCATTAAAAAACAACTGCAATTTAAGGTAGTGTACAGCTCGAAGTGCGAAGGTTCCAGATGCTGAAAGCGTGTATCGTGTGCATCCCTCTCCATAGTGGAAAGAGGATGTAAAGGGTGGTTAATTTTTAAGGGCCGATATTGATTTTGAATAAAACACAAATTATTTAGGAAATTACTGTCATTTCTTTTTATTATGATAATATTGGTGTGGTTCAATTATGTATGGAACAAAATATCGGCCAAATGACCGCCGCGACCTCGGCGGCACACCTCCATCCGATGGTCCAAACTTTCGATGACGCTGAGGCATAATTGAGGTTCTATGCCGTTAATGTGCCGAATTATCTCATCCTTTAGCTCTTGAATTGTTGCTGGCTTAGCGACGTACACCTTTTCTTTCAAATAACCCCAAAGAAAGAAGTCCAACGGTGTCAAATCACATGATCTTGGCGGCTAATTGACATCGCCACCACGTGAGATAATACGGCCATTGAATTTGTCGCGCAAAAGAGCCATTGTTTCGTCAGCTGTGTGGCAAGTGGCACCATCCTGTTGAAACCACATATCGTCCACATCCATATCTTCCAATTCGGGCCGTAAAAGTTCGTTATCATCTCACGATAGCGAACACCATTCACAGTAACTGCCTGACCGGCCTCATTTTGGAAAAAATACGGCCCGATGATGCCGCCAGCCCATAAACCGCACCAAACAGTCACTCTTTGTGGGTGCATTGGTTTTTCGACAATCACTCTTGGATTATCATTCGCCCAAATGCGGCAATTCTGCTTATTGACGAATCCACTGAGGTGAAAATGTGCCTCATCACTGAAGATGATTTTCTTCGAAAATTGATCATCCACTGTTGCCATTTCTTGTCACCATTGTGACCATTGACGATGCTTGAAATGGTCAAGAGGCTTTAGTTCTTGAGTCAATTGCACCTTGTAAGCGCATAAATGCAAGTCTTTATGCATAATGTTCATCAACGACGAGCGTGAGAGGTGCAATTGTTGGGCACGACGACGAGTTTAGGTGGACGGCTCTTCAGCTACACTATCGCGAACAGCAGCAATATTTTCTGCAGTACGAGCTGTACGAGCATGCACTGGTGTTTTCACATCTCCTACAGACCCGGTTTCCACAAATTTTTCCACGATTTTTTCGATTGTACGCATAGTTACGATTAAATTGACCGAAAGAATCACGAAATGCAAGATATGCATTTTGATTTGAACGCCCATTTTCATAATAAGCCTGAATAACTTTAACGCGTTACTCGATTGTGTATCTTTCCATGGTTCAAATTGAGTTAGTCTGAAATTGAGAAATGTCAAATGAAATGCAGAAAAAAACTTGACGTTTAGGTGTGGTTCACATTCAACATCGGCCCTTAAAATTTAACCACCCTTTACATGATCGCACTCTATGCACCTGAAGCTACTCAGTCTACGTTATTTATTTTAGAGCTCGAGACACTTTTTCAATGCCTAAGGTTGGAGCCGGAGGAGAATTATTTCCTTATGGCCGGAGATCTAAACGCCAAACATAGAGATTGGGGAAATAACACACCTAATCTTAGAGGGAACCTACTATTCGGCACAGTGTCGAGTATAGACTCGATTTGAAAGCTGCAGATAGTCCGTCATTTCCTAGAAGCGGCTCCTATCTATATCTTATGCTATTCGACGTACGGTTATAACTGACAGACATGAACCGACAAACTTTAAACAGCCTGCACACATTTGTGTATGACAGTGACCATTGCGGACTCAGTGCCTTAATAATGATTTCCAACAAAATTGTGGAGTTGGAGGAGTTTGTCCAAACGTATAGTATGTTTACGCAAATAAATAAAATATTTCGGAGGAATAATCAAAACGACCTTCTGTGTCTTAAGATCCCCCGAACGACAAACAATGAACGAATACTGATAAAGACGGGTATAGATCCAGATAACGCAGTAGAGTATGACAACTTCTTTGTGATCGAAGATCTGCAGGAGAAGGTAGAGGCTGTAGGAGCGACTTTCCAGGAAGTGTACAAGGTGAATGATATCATTTGCTCGAACCACGATCTGGAAATCGCGTCTTTGGGCACCACTTCTAAATTCGAAATGATATAGAGCACAGGCGATCCGAGAACATAGGTTTTACCGAGTTCAATGACGATATTATGGCAAATAATGTCACCGCCGATGAAAGGCTACATCCCCCGTACATATCGAAGGTAGAGCTCCAAGCGATCTTCGATTCATTGCGGAGGAACAAATCTATGGGAATCGATGGAGTATCGAACATTGTGCTTCGACATCTCCCTCTAGAAGCCGTGGACATTTACACCACTCTGTTTAACAATGCACTGAATAATGCACATTATCCAGTGCATTGGAAAACAGCAGTGGTACAACCTATCCGCAAAAGGGATAAGGACACCTCCACTCCGGTAAATCTCCGGTCGATAAGTGTCCTTCCGAGCATCAGCAAGGTATTCAAAAAGTAGATTAATAAAGCCCTGATTAGGTGGACTGAGGAGAACAAAATAATTCCGGATAACCAATTCAGTTTTAAAGCGGGGCATGATATAATATATGCCGCGTCTAAACTGGTATCGGATATCCAATGGAACAAAAGCAAGAACCAATGCACGGGTGCCTGCCTGATTGAGTTGGAGAAGGCTCTCGACACCGTATGGTTAGGGAGACTCTTCTTCAAGCTGAGCATAAGCAAACCACTGCTGTACATACTTTACAACATGCTCACCAGTTCATTGTCAAAAATGGCAATGTGACTTCTGCTGGGACATTTCTAATTAAAAACGGTCTGCAACACGGTGCAGTTAATTCATCGATCCTTTTCAACATTTACACGAACGATCTCATAGGATCACTTCACCATGCCATAGCGTATACTTGATTGCGTACAGATCAGGACCAAAAATCGAGGTCATTCCACTTCTCTTGCAATGCAGTTTTTTAATTTATTTTTATTTAAATAAATTTTTCTTAGTCATTGTCAATAGGTAACAAATTAATGAAAAAAATAAAGAATTAAAGTAAGTTACGTCGAAAGATACGAGTATAGTTTTAAATATTAGGTTTAGCTTAGAGCACGTCCATAGGTCCAATAAGTTAGAGTAACATAGTTAAGTTAGTTAAGCTAGTTTTAGGCGTTTTTTGTCTAGCAAATAAGTTTAATGAATTTATAAATAAAAATACATGAAAAATGAAAAAAATGAAATAGACCAATTTTGGATTCAAGTGGAATGCATGGGGCTTGGTACTGTACGAGTAACTTCCCATAGTCCCTACATTTTCCAAGATTTTGGGAACCTCCTTCTCCAGACTCAAGTAGGGTGCACAAGAATTTTTTATAGAGAAAAGTGAAATGCCTTGTTTTGTTCCTACACTAGAAATATGATTCTAGACTAAACACATATTTGCTATTTTAGTCTTCAGGTGTAGAGAGGAGTTAAATTGATTACGCAGATAAGCATTAGCTATCTGATCAGCGAGGTCCGAAAATAGTACTATTCTTGGAAGGGTTAACAAAATCTCCTGTTGTTCAAGCGTGGATTCTTTTCTTTCGGGCCCTTAGTTGTTTTTCATAAATAAACTTCGACGATATAAAGGGTTATTAATTTCGAAGCTGGTATTTCACATCCCTACCATATTGCCTCTGTCAAATTCATCTGTCATCCATAGTGACATTGTAGTTAGTCTTGCCTTGCCATTTTACAATATGGATTGTTTAACGCATTCAAATTATGGCATCTTACTATAAAAATAATAGTTCTGTAATATCTGTGTATCGCGATTTAAGAACGATTTTCGAAAAAAATCTTCAGCGATGAGGCCCATTTCTCAATCGGCGGCTACGTAAGCTAACAAAATTGCTAAATTTGAGTTTTTGAGAGTCCAAATATGATTGTTGAGAGGCTATTGCAACCACAATGGGTAACAGTTTCGTGAGCGCTGTGGACCGTCAGCATGATCAGGCTGCATTTTGTTTGAAAAAAATGAAGGCGCCACTGTTACAGTGAATTTTCTATACTATTGTCAAATGACAACAAACTTTTTTGGCTTGAGATTGAAAACATTAATCTAAGCGACATGTGGTTCCAACAGGATGGAGCTACGTGCTACACAACATAGGCAAATTTTTATCTACTGCAAAGTTCCCCGATATCAGCAATACAGCCAGAAATGTGCCGAAAAGTCATCGGAAATTACCTCACAAGAATCGAAGTTTGCAAAATCTCCCATGGCGGCTATTTAACCGATGTTGTAGTACATATATTATAGCAGAGTCCAAAATGTAATTTCATTGAAACCTTTAATACTTTTTATTTTATTTAAATTCAAAATTCTAAATGAATAACCCTGTAATACATCCTATGATTTCTAGGTTTCACAAGTCATATTTTAGTCCCCTACTTTTCATGGATTATTGTTTCCTTTGGTTTCTTTTATTTCGTACATACACTACTGCCAAGATTCGTAGAATACAACTACAGATAACCCAAAAAGTCTCCAAAGTGTCTAAAGAAATTAAAACATTCTACACTTTAGAACCCTTTCGATAGGAATTGTTGTTATCCACTTTTAGTTTCCACACTTTATGAGTTGCCTAAATACTGATATTATACCAAAAACATTAAATCGATACGTAAAACTTCGAGTCCCCACACTCAAACTTTATACTCTCAATCTATAAATTGAATGCTAAATACTTTCCAATTTTACCAAACCTAATGGATGACTGCAAACTGTATCTCGGCAGCACTATTTTCTACCCTCTTAACTTAAGATTGATGACACATAAAGATAATCTAACATCTGTAATCCCTCATCCCAATGACCGATGTAAACTCTATCTATCAAGATTGAACTTTTTGTCGAAGGAAAAAACTCTAAAACCAAACGAAACGAAACCAACATGCCATGTCAATTGTCGAAGTCAAACAAGTGTCCAACTGGTGTTTCCATTAGAATTAATGGGAATGCTCTTCTATTCTCCATAACAGCGGCGATGTTTAGTTTCGTCCTCAAAATGTGTGTACGACTTAAAGGAGAACAAACTCTTAAACGGAAAGTTCGTAGGCGATGACTTTGGGATACACTTTCTTGAAAAGAAACTATACGACAACGAATTCGCTCTCTTTCCAAATTGAGTTGGGAAAAATTACTCAAAGTTTTCTTGAATTCTCGTTCAGTCCTTACGAGTGAGACTTGGAAATGTCAGTTTGAATGATTCATTGGTTTTCATCGATTGCACTTTAGAATTGGGAATTCAATTTTGGTTTTTATCGAGTGCTGACGGAAAGTATGTACTTTCTGTTGGTGAAAGTTTAATGGAATTTTTAGAAGTCAAGAAGTTGAAATGCGCTTGGTGATTTGTTTCTTGGACAGAGCATGTAGAATTGTTAACGGAACTCAACCAATCTGACTTTGTTGTTTTATGTTACGACAGGATGAATGCTTTCTTCAGTCGGTCGTATGCGTAACATATTTTTTTGGAAAAAGGGATTTTAAAAATGTTTGCAAATGCATTAAATTCCATCTTCCTATCTCAAAATTTAAGGTTCTCCAACTAGCAGACAGATGGACGGACATGGATAGATCGAGCGCAAAAATTTTAACAAACCTCTCTGATAAGCTCAGTGTACTTAAAAAAAATACTACACGTATTTTAAAACACAAAATCAAGAAGTCTTTCTCTGTCCGCATGTAAACTCGTTGAAGAATAGTCGCAACCTCTTGCTGAAGTTGATAGTGGAAGCGGGGACTTTGTTCTAATACATGTATCTGCAGAGCGGAAAAGTACGAGTACCTAGGACTTTGAACATCTTCAGAGTAATACTGTCTTATTTTTATTCCCGACAATCGTGGGTTCGAATCTCTGCAGTGCATACATTTTGTTCACTAAATTGAACTATCAGTATCAGCTAAATTCTCGTACCCCGACCACTCAGTTAAATAAAAAAGTATGGCAATACGAGAAAGCCAACTGGAGCGGCCTTAATAGCTTCCTTAGGTGTTTTAACTGGTCGCCATGCTTCCTTGATAGCGACGTTTATACTGCAGCTGACACTATCCTCTTAGGTATGAATGGCTTCATTCCTAACAGAATAAAGAGCATTAAACCTAAGGCAAACTCGTGGTTTGACCAGAGCTGTAAAGAGGCTATCAGGTTGAAAGAAGTAAGTTTTCATTCTTATAAAGCCAACAAATCTGAGAAAAACCGAAAGAAATTTAAACAAGCCAGAAAAGACTGCAATGTCCATATTCGACTTATAAAACTCTTAAATGACCTAAAATTGAGGCAAAAAATCCTACAATGTCCTAAAGGTAGTAAAAATTGTTGGTCATTCGTCAAAAATATTAAAAATTCTGTCTCATCTGCCATCCCCACGCTAATTTACAATGACATTCCAGCTGTCAGCTCCATAGACAAAGCCAATCTGCTTGCTGTTCACTTTGCAGTGAACTCCACGCTGCCAGATAATGCTTTGTCTCCGCCTGTATTTGAGAGCGTAAAATTGCCCATGGGACAAGTTCACCTTCGCACTCGTACAGTTGCAGGTGTACTCAAAGGTCTTAACATACACAAATCCACTGGTCCAGATGGTATCCCCCCCATAGTTTTGAAGAGTTATTCTCCTACATTGTCAAAGCCTCTGCATAAGCTTTTCTGCCTATCCTACTTTTCAGGGATCTTTGCGAGTTGATGGAAAACAGCATTTGTCCAGCCTGTCCATAAAAAAGGCGAATCTTCCTCCCTGTTCAATTACCAACCCATTGGAGTGTGGAAATCACACTCACGTCCCTTCTTTCCAAGGTCATGGAAACGGTGATAAATCGTCAGATTATGAAATATCTAGATCACGAAAACTCCTTAATGACCGGCAGTATTGTTTTCGTAGATACAGGTCCACCGGTGATTTGATGGAATATCTCACCGAGAAGTGGAACCAATCTTTCCATCAATTCGGCGAAACTAAAATGGTTGCGCTTGATATTTCAAAGGCATTTGACAGAGTTTATCATCAGGCTCTTTTGTCGAAAATGCGTGCATATGGCGTCGATGAGTCAATGGATTAGGCGTTCAATACAAGTTGTCTTGGACCGCTTCAAGTCTGCAAATCACCAAATAAATGCTGATGTTCCCCGACTCTCTTTCTTATTTTGTTCTCTCTTGTCTGCTACATCTATTCCAATCCATTATTTCGCTGATGACAATACCCTCAGTTTTTCATATTCCCTAACTCACGTCCTTACTCTTCCGCCGTAGAAGGGGAACGGCAACGTATGTTAAACACATTAAATTCCGACCTGGATAGCATAATCAAATGGGGTTCAACCAACAGAGTGTAATTTAATGTTTCCAAAACACATTTCTGTCTTCTGTCTCTCAAGCGAAACCAAAAGCCTCAACCATTATCCATGGGTGGTACTTGCATCATTGAAACCGAAAGACTTGCCATTCTCGTACGTGTATTAATAACCATCTTCGATCTAGGATTCCTTAAACGGTGCAAGAAATATTTAACCCCGACTGATCTGGCCTGAATTTATAAGGCATTCATCTGCCCTAAGCTGGGATATAACGCCCATATCTGGTCTGGTGCACCCAAAACCGTTCTGCACATTCTTGACAGGATACAAAATCGCGCGTTAAAACTTGTAGGTAATAGAGACACTGTGAATTCCATACATTCACTTGAAATGTCTCATGTCTCTCCCTATTTTATCGTTTTTTCTATAAAAATAATTCTCCAGCGAAATATCCAGTTGCATTTTTCCCCTTCAAAATTTCACCCACAATACGCGTCATGCTTCGAATGCACATCAGTTCCCTTCGGTCGTACTGTCAAATATAGGGATTCGTTTATAAATCGAACGAATGTGGAATGATCTACCAGGCTCTGTATTTCCCCATCACTACAACCGTCAAACATTTAAAGCCAACGTGCACAGGCTCCTCCTCTGTTCCTCTTCTCTCTTTTCCTAACGCCCGTGCCCTGAAACAGTTTAAGGGTATTCATAATCCCTTCAGTGCGTGCAGATTATAAAAAAAAAAAAAAACTTTCCTTTGAACCAACCAGCAGATATTTTTTCATACAATACATTTCTTGAGGGCTCTAGCAGTCGTCTAATTTATACGAGTTGGGTCTCAGATGTGAACAAATTGTTAAATCGTGTAGATTTTAAAATCGTCCATACTTTCCATCATCTTAAAACTATAGCATCTTATAAGACAAAGAAAAAGTTGAGTTTATGAAGTGATGAAAGATGACACTTAAATTCGTTATCACTTAAAATGCTACACAACAAAAATCCCATCAACCAAGCAGACTATGAAATCACATTTTTTATGGATGGCCTTAAAGAAGGCTGACATTAATGTCGTAACCTATTCTTAGTGTGATATAATGATGACGGAACGATGCAGACACCAACGAAATGGGAAGACTGTGTATATCCTCGATTTAATTCCTTTAAATGTTTACCATTTTGTTTACCGACATGAGACAGGTCTCATGAGACGGCTTTTTAGTGTACCATCGTTATCTACCTGAGCCTTGAAACTAGGGCGAGAGAAAACATACTAGGACGAGAAAAGAAAAAAATCTTAAGCATGCATAAACTCTACAATTTTTGTTCTGCACAAAAGCCTGGGGAATTGAGAGATATATGAGAATTTTAATTTCGCAATTTGTTACGCTTGAGGATTGTTGTGATAAATTTAGTGGAAATCACAATTAAGTTCTCTCATGAGTGTAGTCATTTCATTTCCTCTTCACTGAATCATCTAAATTCCCTTTCCTCATACATATTTAATCTGATTTATCGATCCGTCTCCTTAAAACTACTTTCACATTAACTATTTCCCCACTTTTTTCTGCAAGGTTCCAAAGAATGATATCTACGGATATCGAGTAATGAGAATTGAGGAGGATATCGTTATCCACCCATCTTTTGACAAACACTACCATTGATTTAGCAAAGAGTTTCCGGATACTATTCTCCAAAAGGACAGGGCTCCTAAGTAAGGATAAAATCGTTTCTGCTTTTACATGGTCTATTTTCCTAATTAAGAGCGTAGATTTATGTAATAGCAAATCGTTCATTTAATTGAACCCAAATGGATGGATAGTGCAATAGAAAAAGAAATTATCAAACATTATCCCTGAAGGTAGAGAATAATTGATTACAAAAAAGGAGAAGTTTTTTTTTCAGATCTAAGAGACGAAGAACGTGTCCTGCTTGAGAAGAGGAATTAGTTAGATATATAGCACAGATGCAGTTTTTCATTTTTTTTTTTTTTGTATTTTTTGTATGAATATTGTATTAAGTGATTAAGGACTTTTTAAAGACTGTAAGGTTTGTTATTCATTACAGCAGCTTCGAATACAAAAGTTAGGACATGGCCCACAATTTTTTATGAAAAACTGCTGACCAAAATACTCGTACAGTCTACATTCGTCTAATGTAGGTATTTCTTCATATTTTCTTTCACGTAATTTGTTTCGTGTTAAGGTGAACACAGTACATAAATAAATGAAAAGTATCTTATATCACATTTGAGCCCCAGTGAAAAGTGAAAGTATTTTTCATGGTCCCACCTTTCGCGAATATCTGATAAACCTCCGAGAGTAAAACTGTATATCTGTACATTGGAAAACTGTATATCCCTTCCAAACTCTGCCTTATTTTCCTAAATTTGCTCCGCCAATTAAGTTCCGTACCCCCGCCGGCTAAGATAATGCTTGTGATATTAAAAACTGTTTCGCAATTCTCAATCTATCACCTGGAATGATGAGCAGTGGAAATTTAAAGTCGGAGTGCTTCTTCTTTAGCCATGGACCTCATTTTGCTTGCTTCAAACGATTTGGTGCACGTCAAATATTATAGTAAAAGTAGTAAAACTTCGTTAGGGTCTCTAAAAAAAAGCGCTGTTATACACAAGCAGTCATGGGGCGTAAAAATCTGGGGATGCAACCCAACTGCAGGAAATTAAATATATACCATCTTGCTTAAACCCTTTATTACCTACGGTCACCTGGGTTAAAAAAAAAAAAAAAAAGCAGTCAGGACATGACAACGAAAATCAAGGAGAAATTGAAAAGACTGGCCTGCATCTTACACTCCCGTAAATACCAACTCAAATAGAATACCACAGATACTCGGAATTTGTAATAATTTTCCATAGTAGATATCCTTCAATTACAGCTTCATGCGATCGAAGACGCGCTCAACTTAACCTCGATAGGAAGTTTTGCTTGGAGGACATTGCGATATTCACAAATATTTAGACCACCATCAGGACATTGAGTTCTCACGAAATCAAGTGCAAACTATTATAAAAGTGCCTTAGTGAGATAAATAAACTGAACCAGATTAATAAAGTTACACTCTACTAGGAACTACGCTAAGTAGAAGTAAAGGGAATTGTAGAGGCCGATGAACTAGCAAAGTAGAATAATATCATACCGAATAACATTTAATACCGCAGACGGTATTTCCGAGTTACTCATGTGAACAAATGTTTACATATACAATGATTTGCTGGCACCAGTGCTTTTGCCCCAGTAAAAATACAATAAAGGTACGGTAATTCAAACTTTGCATGTGTGGATCGAAAAAGTCATGCGCCAGTAAATTGATGCGACAGTAAAAATCAAATTTCGATATTTCTCGAAGTGAAAACGCATGAGGTACCTACTGCACTAAAAGTTTATTTTGATACTCGAAAATAAAATTTGAATTGCAAACAAATAATTAAGTTTTTAGAAGCTTGAAAGAAATTGGTGAGCTTGATTCGATTTCTGTGTATAAACTTTTACTGGCGCCAAGGTTTCACTGGCGCCAGTAAATCTTTGCATATCTCACCCCGGCTTAGTATCATTTTCATTTCAGAGCCTCTTTTTAATGCTCCAAAATCAGAAATAAATCAGATCGTCGGAAAGAAATCAGGGTTTTTTTCCATGAATTTAGGATTTTAGTACTTGGTAATTCAATTGCTTGTTCCTTCGCATCTTAGCAAATATTTGACTTATATTTGCCTCAAGGCAAATTAATTAGACATGTTCATTTTCTAAATCATTCCTTAAGGGCTGAGGAGGAGTCATTTTTTAAATACACTAATAATCCATAGAGCAAACGATAGCATAATTTCCCCTAATAATTGAATTAAATGCAAACAATATACAATATATAAAGAAATGACAGGACAAGAAAAATTTCCTAACATTCAAGTTCCGCGGAAAGGAAGAAAAATCCCGAATGCGACAAAGACAAATCCTCCCAATACGAATAACATTTGTCCAATTAATTTAAAGCAGCGTAAATTTTTCTATTTCTTTTTTATTGTCTTGTTTTCTCTATCCTTTTTCCCTGCTGGAAGAAAACAATAAATAAATTCAACGAGTGGAAATTAAATAATCACGAAAAGGATTAATGTCTAAGAAGAAAAAAATTGTTTCAATTTCTACTATGCATACTATACAATCTTGGCGTTTTTATCGTATAACAAATTCATTTTGAAAGAAAACAAAAAATAAGTAATGCATTGGAAGCTAAATATGTGCATGGCTTCTAGATGAGAGTGGTTTGAACGAATTCAAAAGAGGCTTACTTGTAGTTACGTTCATATTTTCATTATTCAAAGAACAACCTAAAACCGACTCTGTACAGTCCACAGGACATGAACGCAATGTAAAAAAAAGAAATTCTAATAATTTGCAAACTTGGTCTACGACTACGTTAAAGAATTGTCGTGAATGGCAATAGTCATCAGGTTGAACATCCGGTTTTATACTTATTTTTATTTTTGTTACCTTGAATCATTAATTTGCCTGTCATTCAAGCGAGTAATTACACTCATTCAAAAAAACAAAAGTGAACAAGAAGCATGCATGTGTAACCTCATTAATGAATATTACCGGAATTGTCCTTGACCAAGATTTTGTTCGCATCATTTCGCTCTGTTCATCACGCGTCGTAATCATATTACTTCGAAGTACTGGTACACGCAGTAGTGTTGACATTGCTTTAAGAAGAATTTTCCTTTAAATGATGTGTGCCCTCAATTCGTTTGCAGACTATCGTTTTTATTCTCTTACTGCTGGGCACTGGATCTTTTTTTCAGCCATGCATCCAATTTTGATGATGACTATGGTGTACTACTATAGAGTATGAACTAACTTGACCTAAACAAATTTAGGCATAGGCGTATCCTGCACATACCACCTGTCTGTGTTGTGCATGTCAGTGAGATGCCCGAGGTGTGTCTCATCCTACAGTTGTCCTTTTTCTTGTGCCTTTGGCCAACAAAACCATAAAATAAAAATAAATAAAAAAAAAAACTACAGGAAGATAAATGAAGGTTATACGCATATTTGTGTAAAGTTCTTCTCTTTGTCCAATCTCTAGATTTCCTTTTACAAATAACACAGAAAAGAGTAACACACCAAAAAGGACAAGCAAAATTTGTTGACATTTCATTATGTTGTATTATTTGGACGTAGAATTGAAGGGAAAAACAAAAAACTTTCTGTGTAGGTCTTGTGTCAAAATTATTGGAGCGTGTAAATAAAAAGGTTTTTCTCTTAGTTTCTATTTTTTTTTTTTTTTTTTTGTGGCAAGTTTATGTTGTCCCTTTTTCTGATGTAGGATACTTTCAAGGATTCGGGACCTTTTTTTAAGGTTGAAGTGGATGTGTAACTTTTAGATATACTGTACGTAAATTATTTTTGTTGTTTCATTTAAAGATATCGCAGGTAGTTATCCCTAGAAAGGATTTTTTACACGTGGCTATTTTTTATTTGATCATTCCATTAAAATTCTTTGGAAAGGTTTTCGTTTACATGGTTTCCAGGAAGAATACTGAATTGCTAAAGAATCGAGAAAAAAAAAAACATAGTGAAGGCTATTAGATATAGAGTCTGATGAAATAACCCATTTCATTCTGCCCTTTTTGACGTAATGCTCTGCACGATATGAATGCCTATTGGCTCGTCCTAAAATTTGGTAGGATCTACGAACCAACATATCTTTCAGGTCGAATATATGTATTACATACTTGCATTTGTTTTCTTTAAAATGCTGCATACAAAATCTTGTTGAAAAGCTTTCTATGCCACACTGCGGTTTCCAACCCAGCAGATCGACATAATGTTCACACTAAAACAAATCCTGGAAAAGACCAACGAGTTTGAATTCGAAAATCATCATCAAGTCGCGTACCAAAGAACTATCCGGTGAAGTAGTAGAATAATGCAACCGTTTTTTTAAAGTATCTGCTATTTATTTATAAAAAAAAGTTATAAAATTTTTAATAAGTGAAGAGTCGGGTTCAATAGAACTTAATTTTAAGCGTAAATTTATAAATAAATTTATAAATTAAAAAAATATTATTTTTATTTTTTAGATAGGTAGTTGTAATAGGAATTAAAAACAACAATGCTTTTATGAATAACGGTGGATATTCATTTTTAGCCTTTAACCAAAATCCACCTAACTCCATCGCAAGATCGTTCTATCAAAGATACTTCTTCATTCTTAGTTAGCATTTTGCAATGGCATTTTATATTATCGGTAAGATCATCTTTCATTTTAATTTCGTGCTTTGTCATAAAAGTTTCCAAATTAGGAGAAGTCTGTAGGTTTTCATTCGAAACACTATTATTTATCATTTGACATTTCTCGACTGCCTTTATTTTGTAGTCTACTAAAAATCGATTTATTGTACTACCTGAGAAAAACATCTCAAGCAACTGAATGTAATTACTGCCCATTTAAGAACACAATTTCGAAAATAAATGAGAGTTTAGAGCCCGATATTTAATAAAATTGACATGTTTCTTTCGAATACCTCTGGCATTCCAAGTTATAATATTCATATTACTAATATTTAAATTACTTAATATTATTTGTAGGAACTTAGTCGCTAATTGTGTGATAACATTAATTGGTCTCTAGAACAATTCTCCGCTCGTACTGGCAACCGACGCATTGTTGTTGCTTGTTATGAGTGGTGTTGAATCTGACGTTGATGCTGTGTATTGCCTTGCTTTTGGTGCACGCATTTTACACGTTTGAATTGTTGAAATCAGTAGTCTTGTGATGACCAGTGCAGATGGAACAATATGTCCTTACCTGCCAATTTGTTTCGTCATGGCCAAACAGTTGGCAGTCTCGACACTGCGTTACCCTGTTCTTTTGTTGCCAATGAAAACTTCTGTTAAATTGGGAACGAATATTTTTTTTTTTTAATTCATTAAGTTTTATTGTGCGACTTTCTGGGGAAACTATATAAAAGTGTCAGTATATTTTTCATACTTTTTGGTTATCATTTTAGTATCTTTGCACTTAAGTCCTAGTCTTATAACATAGTCTTTTTCGCTTCTCAATTTGTGAGTAAAATATTGGCAATTTTCTGATCTTAATTTACAGAGTACAAAATTATGCGATTCCATAGTTTTGCACAGGATTTTTACACCATATATATTTTTTAATAGAGTAACGGCTTGATCATCCACTTCTTCACTATCAAACATTATAGGGGACTCCAATAATTGGAGTTTGGTTCTTTTTTTATTTGAAGCCATTTTGAGAAGTGGCTTAAGTTTTTTCCCTGAGGGAAACTTACTAATTTTGAAAAGAAAAAGGGTAGAATACACTCTGAGGGTTGCGGTAGTTACGATCTTACCCGGGCAAAGCTCCAAAAGAAACTGAGCCGTTTTCGAGAAAATCGACTTTTTTCAAAATCGGCTATTAGTGAAGTATCGTTAAGTTTGGGGTTGGAATAAATACTCCTATTGCCCCTCGAATTCTGATCCTACCGATCCTAGATATGATCGTTTAGACGGCAATCGACCATACATACAGACAGACAAACAGAATTGAAAGATCCACTTTATTGAGTTTCTCTATCATAGTGATGTCAAGTTTGATCAAAACCTTACCAGTACTTATAAGTGCAAGTAAAAAATGTGTGATAACATTTTATATTTTTTTTTCTTTTTATAATTTGCACGTGTGAAAGGGGATATGAATACCCTTATTTTTTTTAGGATACGGGCGTTTTGTTGAAAGGGGAATAGACAGATGATACTATTGTTGTGTCTGCTTGCGTGCCACAGTTCAAGACTTACTGCTCTGTGCAATGCTGGAAGCAATCCGTTTGGCAATTTGGATATGTGCACCAGATTTATTGAAGCTCGAGGGGCTGGTGTCAACACGGAGGGAACTAATTTAATCAATTTCTCCCAGTTGCTGAGATACGCAGGCGATATTAGCATTATTGGGCGTTCTCTACGTGCAATAGTAGAAGCTCTCGCGGTAATTGAAAACCAAGCGAAACAAGTTAGTCGTGAGGTTAATGAGGCAAAACCAATTACATGGTTTCAACAAACTAAGAAGCACCTGCTCATTGTCCATGACAAAGCGTCACTATTAATATTTTATTATTATTATTAGTTATAAGAACGGACTAACATAGGTTCTTTAAGTTGGTTAAAAAAAAATGTTTGGCTTAATATCTTCCATCTATTTATTCCAATACATTTTTTTAAATTGGTGGAGTGCCTCAAAATAAATGGATGGACGGATGTTCTGTAAACTTCATATTTTATCGAAAACGTCTCTTACGATTTTGTTTAAGTTTTATATTTGAGTTGAGTTAGACATATCTCACTTAATGCCATGCCAAGTTTTTTGGAAAAAAAGTTTGTATAATTGTAATTTACTTATTATTCTTTTTTTTAAAATTAGTTAGTTCTCGGATATGACTTCAACTATATTGTGAAAAATGTTACACTAGTCGTGCACTTTATTTTTTTCTATTAGGCGTTGGTGAATTTCATTGATATCTGAGAGCACCAGGAGTTGTTGTTTTTTTCTGTAGTGTGAACAGGTGCATTATTGTGGTGTAAAAAGTAGCGACGAAATTCCCTTTTTCTGTTTTACCAAAACAAAATATCAAACTTCTGGTAAACAAGTTTGAATATACAAATTAGCAGTTACCATCTGACCAGTTTCTAGCGAAAGAACAGCGATCATTTTCACTCTGATGAAATACATCATTACTTTTGTTGCTGATTTTTGCTGTCTTGTTTTAGTCCACACCATGGACCACTGTTTGGTTTCCGAGTCACATTTATAAAACCAAGATTCATCACTTGCTACGATTTTACGAGTATTTTAAAATTTCCCAAAACGAACGCTTGGAGCCCAGTTCATCATTTATAATTTTACATGAGAATCGCCGGTCGAAGATTTGGGATGAAGCATTCCCTTAATATGCATTTTGACATTCTGAAATCTTTGAAACCCCTTGGAATCAGTTACAAGCGATGATGCCTTCCCTCTATATGCATTTTGGCATTTGTGAAAAATTTGCATTGGCTTGAGTTAACGTCGACATACGAAGAATATGACAAAACGAATTTCTTTCTGTATTGGTAGTGGAATTTCAACCTTACATCACTAATTTTACATTTTCTCGTCTCCGTTCGTAGCGATTTTTATGAAATTTGTACCTCAATATAGCTAGACTGCAAGAAATGGACAACCAGACTTAGTTTTTCTTTTTCTTTTTTTTCAAAAACTAATAAATTAACATTTACTTAGCGAAATTTCGTTAGATCCTCGGTATAGTTCATCTACGAGTACCTCAGAGTAAACATAAACTCCACAAAGGCCATCTTCGTAGAAACCGCTGAAAGATTTTCGGATTTATAAGGATAAATAAGTCAGATTTGAATCTTTCAATTAATTTGCAAGATATCACATTTCGTATATAAGTAATGTATTGTTTGTTTTATATCGCTACCCCCTCAAGGAGAAATTCAAAATGGACGCCTAGTCTGGTCAGAATTAGATGTTTTGGAACCCTCTGAGTGCAAGTGCAAGTTATGCTTAATCATTTTTCACTTTATTGTAACTCGAAAACTATTAAATATAACTTCTAGAAACCCGCGGACGAGATACCTAGATCTGTGATTCGGCTACAAATTAAAACTACCGAATTCGTTAGAATTTTTGTTATTGGTTGGTCGGTTAAAAAATGTTTTTTTTAACTTAAAAATTTTGCAAAGGGTAAATTTTAAATAGAGAAATTTGTATAATTTGGATTTTGTTGTGGTAGATAGGTATTGCATACTCGTACAATAATTTAGTTTTGCTTACAATTTCCTGTGATTGACCTAATCTTTTTATTTAAAAATTCTATAAACAAAAAAAAAAAAAATCAGAGGTCTTGTGTATGTCCTGTCGGTTTTTATTAATTTTCTTAGCGTCAATTATTAAATTTGATCCTACGTGCACTTAAGAACATCCACGCCTTCCTTCTCCCTTCTCGAAATACCTTCACCTTCTCTATATTATTTTATGGCACGTGCCACAAGCATATTAAAGTTTGTCCGCCTACACCACTTTAAAAATTTATTAATTCTTACAAAAAAAAAATATTTCTGGATAAACAAGCGTAGGAAATGAATTGTGGTATATTCTTGTTTCAAAATTACACAGTATTCAAATAAATAATGAATGGCTCAAGGCAAGTAAATATGAAAAAGGACTTCAACCACATCGACACTTTAAACAAAAATGTCTGCAGTAACATGTTTCTGTTTTTTGCTATGCAGAAGAAGCAAGGATGAACGGTTTAGTAATTTCAGTCACAAAGGGATGAATATACATAGCCGTGAGGTTGATATCTTTTATTTTATGCCTCAGGCTAGACATGGCACCTCACAAAATATGCTGAAGTGATCGAAACAGACACATCTCGTTTTTATTATCGGAATAAAAATAACACTGTGGCACTTTTCTTACAGAAAAAATTATTTTTTCTTCTACTGCTCCTTATGTTGAGTTGGAGTGAGTTGGAGTATTTCTGGCAACCACCCACTGCCATAAAAAAAAAGAAATAAAATCCAAGGGGTACAGCGCGCCATCCATTCATATTTGTGCTCCATCATCAAAATCAGCAACAGTAGTATCAGTCAATCCCAACCAACATATGGTACATAACATTATTAAAGGACTATCAACTCATTCGATTCGATTCGTTCGTTCGTTGGTTGGTTGGTGCCATCATACTCGTTGTCATGCTTCCATCATTGTAGTTATTATCCTTTCGATGCGACAAACACGTTTATCCATAGAGAGAACACCACTATCAAATAAACTATGTGGAAAATGAAATGAGGAAAGGAGAGAGTTTTTTTTTATCTGTGTCACATAAAAAGAATATCCTTCTTCTACTACTCTCACAAAAGGATAACAATGATGCCGACATGGTGATGATGATGATGGAATATATATTTTGAAAGAAGGAATTGGGGTCATACGCCAATGGAACTTTGTGTGTAGAAAGTTAACAAGGATGTATCACCCCTGTAACATAGCCTCCTAAATATTAATATTTGGTCCCTTTTGGCCTCGTTTCTTTTTTGCTCTCATCTTTGGGATTTTCATTCGTGCTTGAATGTAACAAAATGTGATGTGACAGTAAAAACAAATGTCCTGACGAAGGATATGTGTGTGTTTTTTAAGCTTTGCTTTTGTTCTTTGTAGGGACTTTTCATTTACTGTCATGTGCATGATATCCTGTTTCTCTATATGTATGTTTTTTGTGACAGGAATAGAGGACCTTTTTTTTAGTATTTAGTGAGGGAAAATATAGGAAATAATCGTTATTGCTCTGCTCCCCTTTCCTCATATTCTCTTTGTGAGTTACGTTGTGATCTGTCAGTGGTGATATATTTTTTCTTGTAAATTGATGTCAGTTGCATGAGGGTCTATTTTAAAGTGGTAGGACTCAAAAAACAGATTTTTTTTTTTTTACATTTTTTGATGTAAAATCATTTGTTAGGTATAAAGCTAATACACAAATCACGCCTGCTGGTCATGAAATTCTAAAAAAAAACCTGATGGATGGATGTAATATTAAAGCTAATCTTAAAACGGGCTTTGATACCTAGTAATATATGAAGTAGAAATTATTTCTACTACAGCTCCAGCTACAGCTGCAACTGATTTTGTGTGGATTTCTTACATTATTTCTGCTTCAGTTCAGCTAAAGCTAAACTTTTGTTCAGTTAATCATTGACGTTAGTGTTTGGTTTCGACCTCGATTTACTCGATCTACTCTTTGTAGTAATTCTAGTCTTCTACAGCTCCAGCTACAGCTGCAACTGATTTTGTGTGGATTTCTTACATTATTTCTGCTTCAGTTCAGCTAAAGCTAAACTTTTGTTCAGTTAATCATTGACGTTAGTGTTTGGTTTCGACCTCGATTTACTCGATCTACTCTTTGTAGTAATTCTAGTCTTCTACAGCTCCAGCTACAGCTGCAACTGATTTTGTGTGGATTTCCTACATTATTTCTGCTTCAGTTCAGCTAAAGCTAAACTTTTGTTCAGTTAATCATTGACGTTAGTGTTTGGTTTCGACCTCGATTTACTCAATCTACTCTTTGTAGTAATTCTAGTCTTCTACAGCTCCAACTACAGCTGCAACTGATTTTGTGTGGATTTCTTACATTATTTCTGCTTCAGTTCAGCTAAAGCTAAACTTTTGTTCAGTTAATCATTGACGTTAGTGTTTGATTTCGACCCCGATTTACTCGATCTACTCTTTATAGTAATTCTAGTCTCATTCACTGCCATTAAATTCTCGTAGCCCAAGAGCGCACTTTGAACGAGCCAATTATGTTGTCACATAAAATATGTAAATGTTGACTTTTTCTACATTTCGTCCATACATTGTACTTACCGTCACTTTTTGGGGGCATTTTCTTTAAAAAAAAAAACCTATTTTGCTTTACAAAGCAGTTTCTGGTGATGGTTAAGTATTATTGCAAATATCTGATCAGAATTCGTGAACTTCGTTTACAAGTACTGACAGCCCACTTTCTTCTAAGAAAATATTGTGAAAACAGTTTTTTTTAAATCTCTTGAAAAATGCGGAAATGTCGCCGAGTAAAAAGATATCATTGAGTTTGATTTAAAATATGCACAACGCCACGTCCATTATTACGGGTGGGTGAGAGGATGAGAATGTAACACCAAACTTTTTATCTTGATTCCGGCCGGGACATTGGCTATGTTATTTTCAGATAAAAAAAATGCATGGAACGGCTGCAATCGACATGTAACAGGTTCTGTGATACCCTATCTTATTATTTTTTTATCGACGCACACTTTTTCTTGTTTTATTTATTTGTATATATTGTAGATATATATATATTTTTACGCATCAACTGATTTTATTTTCATCTGATGTAGTTGATCTTGTTAACCTTAATTTTCGATATTCAGTAGTAGAACTTGCTGAAAACTGGCATAAAAAAGAGGTTGTGTGACATAACATAATTATGGGCGCTGTTGTGAGCGTTTTTTTTTCAAAAAATCAAGCACTATTAAGTCTAAGACTCTAGGAACGTACATATGTATTAAATTTGATTTGTATAGCTCAAAATTTAAGGCCTCAAAAAGTATTACGCACAGATGGACGGACTGGCGGACCGGACGAACGGGCGTAGCTCAAACAATTTCACTATTGGATTGATACCTAATGATTACACACAAGGTGTTTCAGGATTGTGGGTAGAAACGAAAATCACAGGTAGCTGAGATATTTTTTAGCGAAAAGTATAATGTCATTTTCTCGTGTTTGTCCCGTTATGGAGGTATAACTTTTTTATGTTTTTTTATGTAACCTTCTTTTAGCTGTATGTTTACCAAGTCCATATCAATTACAATGGTTCCCGTTCCCAATCAAACAAGAAGTATCAAAAACTTGAAACTGTAAAACATTATAAAAGCTTCGGAATAGTTGTTTCTTTACAAATTAGAAATAAACAAGATTTTTTTTTATCAACTTGAAATAATTTGTTAGAGTGGAAATGTGCCATAAGATTTGTAAAATGTTCTCCTTACCTTCTTAGGACTTTACAAAGGGCTCTGGTTCACCGCTGAATTATCCGCTCGCTGATTCAGAGCAAAAAGCAATAGATGAAAGAGTCAGGGAATAGAAACCGGAATATGCCAGTACTCTAATTTTGTTCGGATTTTTCAACTTAATAATTTCGGAGATAGTGTATCGCTTTTGCCATGGTATTTTGTACATATTTATTTCGACTAGAACTACAGTTTTAATTTAATATGTAGGATGCTAAGGAGGGGAAATATGTTTTTTTTTTTATCTTGGGATGCCTTGTGCCCCCACAAAATAGCCACCGAAAAAGTATTTAATCAATTTAAAAAAAAATGTTTTATTTACATTTTTTTTTTAAAATTCTTAAAGCGCATTCATTGAAAGATTTGTGTTCCATTGTTTTTAAATATAATTGCTTGACTTGTCATTTTATATTATTCGTTTTACCTTGCGAAAATCGCATCGTAACAAATCGTAATGGTACAGATCCCGGCCATTTATTCGCTGCGGTTATTGAATTTTGAATGCGTGTACTCACATTGAAAACTATGTGTACGCACCTAGCCTAAGGCCTGCCGAGCACAGGGGCACGTTAGCAGCGCTGTTAAATAATCGCAGTAGATCGCCCTCAGATAGAGCAGTCTTCTTGTTTTTGACAGGTTAATGGTAGATGACAATAACAAGGCCTGAGGATGGTAACTGGGTGACAATGATACATGCATATGTACAACATAAAGGCAGAATATATATTTTTTTGGGTTGAATTATTTTAGAAAACATGTATGAACGAATGCTTATTTCTTCCTACTACTACATATACCTAGTAGATATCTGTATATGTAGAGCGTTAGCCTGCTGAGTGAGAGGTTCAGTTTTGAATCCTAGAAGCAAAAATACTAGTCACCAATAAAGTTTTTTCACGACCTCACATCGCCAACGTCTAAAAAACATGCAATAGTAAAACTGTCGAAATGTCTTTTGGGTACGCCTTTCGGATCCGGCAATAAACCATAGGTCTATTATATTCGATGTATCTTTGAGATTTTGTGAATCGCCTGAGAAAAAAAACAACAAATATTCACGCCCGCGCTTATCATCCTCAAAATATAAAATAACGTAATCGTTAATTGAAATGCTACCTTCTCGAATTTCAAAATCAAGTAAGAATGTTTAGGTAGTAAAATTTCGAGGATTGCATTAGTAGGCACGCCTTTTATAGGGTCTACTCCCGTTATTGACTATACTTAATTTTTTAGTCTTTCGTATATTCTCTGGAGACCTAATAAAACTTGCCCTGTTCATCACTTAAGATAATAAAATAATCAATACTGCGCTCAAGGCTGAATCATAAATTCAAGAACAATACTCTATAAAAATATTATGTAACATCAAAAGCAATAAAATAACAAAAAAAAACTCCCAGCGCCCGCAGGATTTGCATTAAAAATATCAAAAGCCCAAACCAGGGGTTTACAACCTTCGAAATTTATACTCCACAAACAAATCGGGCAATTCTTTTGTATTCGCCTTCTTTCCTGCGTAGTTATTGTCTAGTTATTCTTATTCTTCTATTATTGGTTTGTTATCCTTCGTGTTTGCACGACCATCATCGAAACGTCATAGTTCAGAAATAACTGCCACAAGTAGTTTTTCAATTCCCAATCCCACCAACCCCCCGTACACTTTACGATCTATACACTTCCCTTAGTGGTTTGTGGGGGAAAAGAACATAAATAACAGCAGCACAGGGGAAACAGAGAACAATGGAATAGATGGATAATAATCCTTGAGACAACCTTCCTGGCCTGCCAAGTGTAGAGATTCAATAGGGAATCGATTGTGGTGGTGTGGTTGCTCCCCTTACGCAACATGCCACAAAACAAACATACAAATACAATGGCAGCAAAGACGAATGAAGGGAACAAAAAAAAAAAGAAAAACCTCTCTCATCATAAAGTTCGAGGACTCGCACAGAAAAGAAGAAGACTGAAACTGAATGAGTGTGCTGCTGGGGCGAAACTTTGGTGGGTGCCTAAACCAAAAGACAATCAATTGGATTGTAAGGCTCCATTCCATTCCGTACACGTGATGGAAATGGTCAGAGAAACAAACACACACACATAGACTAATGGAATCGAAATAAAATGATCTGTGTAGGTAATGAAGTGGCGGGTAAATTGTGTAAAACAGATGTCAATTCTGTCAATCGATTTGTTTGCACTTTCTTTTGGTGGCACAGAACAGAGGATGGGAGAAAACTTTAAAATTGTGATTTGTAACACTCAGGGGTGTGGAAGACGGTGTCCTTGGGTGTCAATAAATTTAACTTTTTTTCTACAAAAAAACGAGAGGAAAAAGTTATTCCTTTGACCAAGTTACGCTCTATTTCTACAACCTCAATCCGTCGTTCCCCATTGCGTGCCATGGTTTAACTTGATTTTCTGGCAGTTTGTTTGGTAGTGTGATTTATTTGCTCTTCGTTTTGACATTTTGGCCTTTTTTTGGCGATTTTTTCTTCGTTTTCTTTTTGGGGTTCAGGATTTTGGTCGTAAATTATTTCGTCTTTTTGAGTTACTACGTACATTGTTGTTGATCTTTGGGTGGACGTTTACTTTGTTACGACTTCCGGTTATTAAAGGGAAGTTTTTTGTTTCTGAAAAGTTGATCGTATCAATTTTGGGGGGGTTACGTATGCGTCAAACTCGTTGATGGAAAATTGAGAGATATGAAGTCATCGATTAAATTATTTTCATCAGTTAGATATTGACTTTTGATATAAAATAATTTTTAGTAATGACAAAAATCTCAAATATATCGCGAAAATGAGCATAGATGAGAAACAGATAAAGGGATCTGTTACAATTGACTTTGCCCAAAAGTACAAAGTAGGGTAACGCCACTCGTAACCGGTACCAATGAAAAAAATAAGTATATTGTCAAGTTTACATACAGCTATGGCCAAAATAATACCAAAACTTATTATTTTTCATCAGTGGTAAAGATTAATATTGGGATTTTTTAAACTTTTTTAGTTTCAACTTACTGACAAATATGTTTACAACATATCCAATGTACAATTAGTTATATAGTTGAAAGTATATTTTACTAGTGCACTATTGTGCTTCAAATAGCGTAATTGGCTGGACAAAAAATAGCAACACCAAGTAATAACAGAAAAAAACCATGGTTATACCATAGGTGTACAAAGATTAAAGTCTATTTATTATATACACTTCGCTCCCTCCGCTCCAATATTTTATAAACTGTAACTAATAATTATTTTTCTTTGTTCATTTTTAAATAAAAAAGTTTATTTTGCTTATATCCTTAAATCAACTCTAACCGTTTTCGAGCAAAATGAGGTAACATTTCTAAAAAAAAAAAAAAACAAACCATGTATGTGGATATAGTGCCCAACAACTCGAAACCTCCGGGCTCGATTTTGAAGGGCCTTTGCATACAAGCATTCTAAGATTTCCCTACACATTCCACCTAGTTGCATCCGTGGCGATGCTAGACCCATGTCCCATACAAATTTCTCCACTCTCCGTTTATTCGAAAACTTAGATTTAATGTTTGGATATGTTGTATGGAAAATGATTTCCAAATTGCATAGAGTAATGTAAATGTTGCCGATGCGTTGGCAAAAAGGAAACACGTGTTTTATATTTTTTTTAACGTAATGAATAGTTTATTTGTTAAGGCAACTCGCCCATTTAAGATGTTGAACTAGACTGCCCGTGTTGTCGTTCCTAATGCTTCCACCATGTCTTTAGTTTTCCACTTACCCATCGTGCACTCTATGGGTTAACAAAGTAATCGCTGATGTAAGAGAGTGTCATAGGATAAGGTGACTGATGTCACCGAATTGGCGTCTTGTGGGGACACAGCAGTGTGTGTGGTCATAACAGTAAGATGGAGTAAACACTCATAACTTAAAATTTGGAAAATGTCACTTAACTCAGGATATGAATGCAAAAATTAATTTTTCATCTCTGATCTGTAAAGATAAAGCAACGACGTTCCTGAAATTCTGCTTTTCAGAATTAGAATAGTAGTATACATTCTCTGGAAACTATTCGATACAACATACCGTATGACACCTTTTGAGAGGCGGTCCTGTAAACTACCATACTGTGGCCTTTCAATAGCGGCTATGGGAACAGCAGCTCTACTAAATTGTCTTGGAACAACTGAATTTACGCCTGACTAGCTCAAAAATCTCAATATTTCATTTTGAAAAAACGGGTACAGAATTAATTGGCTTTTGAAAAATCGGGTTCAGTGATATGGGAGTTTTGCACAAAACCAGATGATTATTTCGTCTAGAGTCTGTTGCGTTACTAATTTCCCGGTTCATTCCTTTACGCGTTGCATTAACTGTTGTGGGTCTCAATCTAGTATTCTTAGCATAGTCCTAGTTCCTGCGAACTTTAAGGCCTACTAAATGATAATATCAATATCAATTTGTGCTCTTTTTAAATTACGCACATCAATGCAGTTAAAAGCTGGTCTGCCTTTGCATTATAGATCTTGCTTCAGTTAATTTATGTCAAATTTCAATATTTTTAAGTAATTTTGTTGAGCATAACTTGAGGTAAACATTATACAAATTTTGAGAATTTCAATAAAATGTGCGGACTTCATTATATTTAAACTGTATAGTGCATATATGGCTGAGTTGATTAGACAATTTTTACCAATCTAAAGAAAATATTGTATGCTCTTTTCAAAAATGCTAAAATTAATGAAATAAATCATTCCATTCAGAAGTTATACCTAAAAAGAATCTGACGCGAACCGAAGAAAATTGGCGGCAGCGCGTCGCAAAGAGACTGCAGAAATTAAAGGCGCAAGCGCTGACAGCAGTCACTTGGTGGCGTCGGCAAAAAGAAACAAGTTGTTACCCTAACTGAAACCGGCAAGTCACTTGGACCCGACGCTGGCTTCTCTTCTAATAGCTCGAACCGGAGCAAGCGGAGTAAAAAGGCTTCGAGCTCTCCTGCCGGTAAACATATGCGCGCAGCTCATGGGCGTGCGTCTTCCGAGAGACCTCAAGCCGGGTTGCATGTGCACAAGGTCTAAAGACGGGCGCTACTGCCAGTAATGGCGGTAGTACCCGTGGACAGAAATTGGATGTCGCAGGGAAATCCTGGTCTGACTCAGCCAGTGCTAAAAGGCTTCACTATCCAACTCTCCAAGGAAGCTAAATATTTAGCAGTACTCTTAGATGGCAAACTTCTATGGATGAAACATGTCGAGCTGAAGACTTCCAAAGCTCTGTTAGTTTCGGCAAGACATGGGGCTTGTCGCCAAGGAAAGTCCTTTTGGATCTACACGGCAATGACAAGACCCTTCCTCTCATATGCGTCAGTTGTATGGTGGAATAAGCTCTCACGTAAATACGTTACTGCTGCTTTCGCCAAACTCCAAAGAATGGTCTGTCTCGGCTGGTTGGGAGCTTTCCCAAGTACGCCTGGCTCTGCTCTGGACGCTTTGATGAACCTTTTATGTTTGGGTCCCAGGACACAACGGGATAACAGGAAATGAGATCTGTGACGAGCTTGCAAGACAAGGATCAGAAGAGAATTTCTCAAGACCTGAATCCACGTTGGGTTTGCCAGCGTCCTCAGTTAGGACTTCCATTAAGGATTGGTTTTCAATGAATACAATCGAAAATGGCATGACTCTCCAGGATGGAGGCAGACTAACGAATGGTACCTGTCGTATGTAAGAAATCCGCGGCACTCTTGCTATCTCTTAGCAGAAAAGACTGCAGAGAATTTACTGGCATTCTTACGGGCCACTTCGCCTTTTTCAAGCAACTCCACGTGCTAGGTTTGAGCGCTATCCCTGTCTGCTACTCCTGTGGAGAGGGTGATGACATTGCGGAATACTTCCTATGTGATTGTCCTGCCTTTGCTTGAATCAGGTGGCGAATATTCGGTGCTGATGTGGTGAGTGCTGATGACCTAAGCTCTTCATCACTGAAGCGCCTACTCGTCTTTTTACAAAAGACGAAAAAAAAAAAAAACACATTAAAATGGGGTTCTCTGCCTGGTAGTACAATGGCCCTGTTTTGAGTCTGAGTAAAAGTTATTCCACATTCTTATAATTTGAAGTGAAGCGGTTAAGCGTTTGCAGTCTAAGTCGGAAAGATAGTGGAGGAGGAATATTGTTGGTGAAGAGGTTTACTCGGATGTTTTCTGATTCTTCTTACTCTATGCCGTTTCCGAAAGGCAATTTTTTAGATTGATTTTTTGTTCATATGACATTTTTACTCTCGTATTTTTCTGTTATTTTCTAGGAGGATTACAATTGCTTTAAAGGGAAAGTCTCTGGCAGTGGTTTGCGATTGCAGGCATTCAAAACTGAACTTCTGGTGATGCTTCTGAACACTGTAGGATCAGATATTATTATCTGATGTACCTGTGAGACAGGTAATTGACCGGATTGGTGTAGTCAGTCTGTCACTTAAGAACGTTCAAACATCCAATACAATGGATTGTATCCTCCATCGATCGCAAAATGATAAATTTGCTTTACGGTTAGTTCATTAGGTAATTGCCACATTATTCTACCACTAAAGGTATTAACGCGGAGGCAGATGACAGTTCAATCAGAAATCATATAACGGTACTTTTTGAAACCGACTATATCTCAGAAATAATTTAACTGATTTTAATGTAACATCTAAACGTGCCACTGATCACCACATTAAAAAGTAGAAGTAATGTTATAGACCCTTATCGAAACCCAATATTGTGTCCTAGTGACTTAATAGATTGTGAAGGAGTAGCAACCAAATTTTCTTAAAATCACTTGCATAAGATACAGTGCTCGTCCTAATATTCTCCCTTCTTTACGAACGTCCAAGCAACTTAGCGACGTTGAAATTTCTTTCCCTCTGTTAAATTTATCGACTACCAAACAACAGCAGCACGTGTCACCCACCTTTTATATTTATTGCCCCAAAAGGACACCTCAGCATAACCACTTTGACACCCCAATCAACATTAACCATTTCCCTAAAAGTATCCTTCTTAATCCTTCTGTCTTTTAATCATGCCTGAGGATACACATTTAAACAAATTCCTCTCTTCTTTAGATTGCTTTAGAATAAGGAATAATGCAAAGTAACGGAAACCTTCCGTTCGCATCCCATGAAAGCATCCCTTACCTTTTAAAGCTCATTGCAAGGATTTTTCTCTACCACCCACTATGGTAATCTTCTCTTCAATCCTGAAAATACATATTCAGGTCAGGATCAAAAGCACTGAAACATAACCGCCTTCAGCATTTTGAAAAAGTTTTTTTTTTTAGCATTGGAAATCCCTTATTAAGGTTTTGTTCGTCATCTTTTATTAGCACAAGGATTTATTCTTCCATTCTTTCGCTCCTATAGAAAAAAAAATGAACGTCATCAGGCCAAAGGATTATCCGCCATTATTAAAGCTTCATTTGTATATTATGTCGACTAGCCTTCAGGGTAGGTACATAGTTGAAACAAAAAATCCTACTGACTTTAATTGGAACAACTTATCTACCTGTAATTCTCTAAGGGACACACAACAAAAGATTCAATTTAAGTGTGTAGAACACTATCTATGATACGATGGTATCAAAATCAATGTTTTGCCTTCTCAACTTTTTTTCTGCGATTCTTAAAAGGCCTTTAGAGCCAACAAAAAAGTTGCAAAACATTTTCCTAAATTGATTTTGTTTTTTTTATGATACATCGAAAAATACAGAATCCAAAAAATAATCTTTATCAGTGTATCCTTTTGGTGTGTCTCTATTGATTTGGATTCGATTGAGAGAATTGAAAAAGAGAAATTTTTGAAATTGGAAAAGTTTCGCCATTCTATGAGGATGGGACTTATACAGTACTTAAGGATTCTTGTTCTGGATCTGTTTGCCAGCGACATACTCATAGTCGGTTGCGGTGAAAGGTGAAAATCTTTCTTGTAACGATTTTTTTTTTTGTTTTTGTTAATAAAATTTTCTTTTTTTTTTACGGGTTGGCTTTTGTGGGGATTTTTTATGGATTTTTCCATTTACATTGGCACAATAAAATGATTTTATGTCGAAATGCTTTCAAGGATATTTTTATGATCTCAGGAACAGGATTGTGAAACGCAGAAGCAAATGTGATGATTTTGTTTTTATTTTTTTCACCTCTCAGACTGGATGGACGTACATATGTATGTGTCTTTGCATTAAGAACCTGAATGTAATTAGAGTAATACAGCGCGGTAAAGTTGTTAACTTTTAGGTAATAGAAACTGGGAGTTATTTTTTTGTTTGCTTTGAAATAATTGAATTGAAAGTACTCTTTATGATGGGGAAAATTGTTTACGTGATGTTTGATTTATGTGCGTGAATATTGGGTGGAAGCTTTTAATGACATTTTTGACAATGACTAATTGCCTAAAAAAGATATCAGTCAACGGGACATTGGTTTCCTCAGTTAAGTGCTTCAAAATATTTTTGTTTGTTGTTTCGCGTAAAAAGGAAGTTTTGTGAAGTTGGGGGGCAAAGTGGTTGATAATTAGTTAGATATATGCCGACCGCTGTCTGAATCACAATTCCGCCAACCTAAAATATCTCCTCTAATATTTTTATGAGAACAGGAACTAAAATCTTGACGTTCCCGAATTCTGACATTCCCAATTTGAAAGAGAAACAAGAAATCATTATTTCTCTGTGAACAAGTATAAAAGCGCTGGAAGTTTCCTTCTACTTTCATCCTATTTTTAACGCTGTGATGTTGCAACAAATTGTATTCAGTTTATGTCACAATTTAATCTAAATTTCCCCAAAGTTTTTCCTCACCTAAATGTCAAAATTTAGCCATAGCAGGGATGTTTGGAGCACATGAACACGTGAAACCTAAACTCTAAATATTTTTTAAAGCACTATTCCACAATGCATTTATTTTCATTTACATATTGGTGACAAGAACGCCTTTTTTTATTACCATTGTTTCAAAGGAAATAAACAAAAATCGCAAAACATTTTACCACTAATTGACTGGATTGACTAGAATAACATAGAGCGCGCGTGTATCTGCCAACATGTATATTGGATAGCTATGATGCGTTTAAATGGAATAGAATTGTGCACAACAAAAGCGTGCCTAGAACATAATTCTCATAATATACATAGTTCGTTTAGACAGTGGATAATTGCAGCATTTCTTAAGTTTCGCTAAATTTTTTTTTTTTTTTTATAATTTGCACATGTTCGTTTTTGTGGAAAGAGGAAGAGACAGAGAGAAAGAAGGATTGATGTAGTTGGTTTGAAACTTAGGTGGTATTAAGTTTCGGTAAACTCCAAGGGTGGCTGTCCAGATAACTGGGAAGTATTTTGTTTGATTTCGCTATTATTGTCGTTGCTTATGATTCACAGTATTTTTGTCCGTCCTCCTGATGTCATCATCACGATCAAGTTGCATTTTAGCCATGTGACCACCCTACTGCCAGTGTTATGCCTTCACAGTAGAGTTGACTTAGCTTTCGCAAGTGATCGACTTTTTTATATATTTCATGCGAAATAAATAGATGATTCTTGACATCAGGATTGGAACCGTGAATCAACAGCGTGACAAGCAATGATGTTACCACTACACCACGGCCACCCTAACATGCACGATTATTTCGCTTTTGTTGACAGAAATATTTGTGAGTTACTAATAGTTGAAAATGTAGGCTTTGAAATTCTTGAATCCTTGCATGGGGTCTTACAAGGATTCAAGAATGTAATTTTATCTCCAAACCATTACAGATGATGAATGCTTAACCGTCGAAAGCAAGCATTCGTTCGAATATCGTTCTTCAGCTCTCCTCTTTACCGTCTGTTTTCCATCAAGTCCAAACAAATTAATTTTCGATTCATCAGAAAAGATAACTCTTCTTCCATCGTCGGCGGTTCATTTTATGTGCTCTTTAGTCCACATCAACCATTTTTTTTTGTTTTCATTAATGGAGAGAAGTTGCATTTTTGCATAGTCGATGTGCCTGAAGACCCACTTCGTTAAGCCGGCTAATGTCAGTAGCACATTGCTCGTTTAATTCTTTTCTTATTTCCTTAGCTGTTGAGAAGCGATTTTCAAGCGATCCAAAACTCTATCTTGGCGTGCCGCTCCTAGGTAACCTCTGCTTGCTGCTCGTTGAGCTACTTATTATTTATTTTTTTCAAAAAATGGCCTCATAGTATTTTCGTGATATTTCACAAATTGTGCAATTCCCCTATTTGTAAAATTGTCACCATAAAGGGGAAATACGTTCTTTATCTGCTTCGCTTAAAACCATTGCGAAGTACTTAAATTGTCCACACAATACTTTAAAGCACTTCCACCAACTCTTAGAACACTACCAGGTAATCGATTTTTTACATACCAACAAAAATTGTAATTGTACCTTTGTATACATATATTAAAAATATGAGAGTAATGCAATCGGAGCTGGTCACGGTGTAGTAGGTAGTGTGTTTCCTTGTGACTGTGCTGTTTCGCGCCCGGTAGGGAACAGCAACCACAGCCACCCGAGGAAAATGAATAAAATCTAAGTTTATCCAACCACTACACCAAAAAGGAGTTTCCGACTGGTAGTACAAGGGACCGAAAATCGAGTCTAAGTGCTCTGAAATTGAACATTTCTTAAAAAAAAAAATTTTTAAAAATGCACCCGTTAGTCATAAAATATTGCTGGTGTGGCTTTTTTTTTTTTCTTGCGGTCTACGTGGTTAGATATTTTGTCTTATCTGGTAGCTAGTCTTCAATTACCATCCCATTGCACTTACGTCCCTTCTTTCCAAGGTCATGGAAGCGCTGATAAACAGTCATCTCATGAAACATCTCGATTCACGAAAACACCTCAATGACCGGCAGTATGGTTTTAGTAACATCAGGTCCACTGGTGATTTGATGGCATATCTCACCGAGAAGTGGAACCAATCTCTTCATCATTTCGGCGAAACTAAGATGGTTGCGCTTAATATTTCAATGGCATTTGACAGAGTTTAGCATCAGGCTCCTTTGTCGAAAATTTAAGGGATTAGAAATTATTTTTCGGGGCGTTCAATACAAGTTGCCTTGGACGGCTTCAATGCTGGTGTTCCCCAAGGCTCTGTTCCAACTACAACTCTCTTTCTTATTTTTATAAATGATCTCTTGTCTGCAATTTCTAATTCAATCCATTACTTTCCTGATGACACTACCCTTCGTTCCTCATATCACTCACTTTCTTCCTTTTCGGCCGTACAAGAGAAACGGCAACGTAGGTTAAACACATAAAATTCCGATCTGGACATCATAATCAAATGGGGTGCAACCAACAGAGTGGAACTTAATGCTTCCAAAACACAATGCTGACTTCTGTCTCTCAAGCGAAACCAAAACCCTCAACCATTATCCATGAATGGTACTTGCATCGTTGAAACTAAAAGGCTTGTATTCCATCGGTATTCCATCTTTGATGGAACGATTACATGTTCGAGGTCGCTAAAAATGCTGCAAAATGTCAAGGATTCCTTAAACGATTCAAGAAATATTTTATCCCGTCTGATCTGGCCCCAAATTTATGAGAAATTTATCCGCCCAAAGCTGGAATATAATGCCCACATCTGGTCTGGTGCACACAAGACCGTTCACCCTTAAGCCTCCCTTCGGTCGTACTGTCAAATATAGGAATTTATTTATAAGCCAAACGACACGAATATGAAATGATCTACCAGGCCATTTAAAGCCAACGTGCACAGGTTTCTCCTCGGTTCCCTCCTCCCCCTTTTCACAAAAGCCCTTGCCCTGAAACAATATAAGGGTATTCATATCCCCTTTACTGCGCGCAAATTATAAAAAAAAGAATGCGGTTGATCTCAGTATTGCTTTTAGCAACTAAATCTGTAGTGCCACCGTTAGAAAAGTCCTGAGCTACTTTCGAAAAATCGACCAAATTCCTCATCTTTCTCATAGTTAGAATGTACAATCTTCCATTGATTTCAAGTTGAGAGATTTTTCTGTTTTTGTTCTGTTGTCCCTTTACGGCCTTTCGCTATAACGGCATTTTTTTTATTACTTTGTTTCTGTTTTACGGCCAATATTTTTCGTTACAATAACAAAAAAAATGACTCGTTATACGGCATTTCATTTTATGGCCTGATTTTGTGGAACGCATCTAGGTCGCTAACCGAGGTATGGGTGTATTACTTTCAATATATAGTTTAAAACAAATAATAACGACAGACCCCCAAAAGCATATACATTTTTTTAAATCCGGATTTATTCCACAAAGTATGTAGTCGTTATTATTATTGTTATTACAGTATATAAGGCCACGCCCGCATTTTTTATCAAAAAACCGAATTATGCTTTCTCATTTGCTATTTACGGTGATGATCAAGTATTAGTGTGAAAATTTCACGAATCCGTAACTTTTGATTACAAAAAAAAAATAAAAATTATCAATAATAAAGATGTCATTGAATTTGAATAAAAAAGTTCACAACACACGTTCATTTTATTTTGGATGGGGGATAGGGTATATACGATTTGTTCCAGATGGATTATAACTTTCCTATATGTTTTTAAACATTTTTCATAGCTTCCAAATCTGGTTCTCATGTTTTTTTTTTTTTTTTTTGTATTCGAGATAAAATTTAGTTTCAATTTTTTTTCTTTTAAATTCGTTAAGATTAAGACATTATGAGACAATATCATCGGGCTACCAAAGCCACAATATTGAAAAGCAAACTATCAAATTCATACCTTTCAGTGGACGAACTTGAGTGCAAATTCATTTAAGTTTAAATCTGTATGATACCTTTTTGAACTAAAATTGTGGGTTGGATTCCACTCAGTTGTTTGCTTCTATGTATTAAGTATAAATGCTTGCTTGCTTTCCTTTTTTTATATTTTCTTATAAATCTGTTTACCTATAGATTATTAACAAATTGCTTCTCTTGTCCTTTCAGGTAACAATAAATAAGTTTTCATCCGACAATATATGGTGAGACTACATAAAACTTGCTATATTCTAAAAAAAACGTTGTTTTAATTATAACTTGCATTGTGTCATACCGTTGCTGCACTTTTATAGATCAGTGATAACGATTTTAACGAAATGAAACAACATTCTACATATTATCTATTATAAACGATTTGACAACTTGAAAACAAAGAAATTATTAATTTACCAATATGGGGGATACGAAATGTTGTACGAAAATCAACATACAGGTAGCATTAGATGGTTGATAGTAGATATAGTAGTTTTGCAAATAAGGTTTTTGTTGTTCGGTTAGGTGGTTTTATCCCTTGAAATACAAAGGTAATTTTCCCTACATAAACGAAAATTAAAGACTTCGCTCGTCACGAAAAAATGAACACAATGAATACTTATTCCCATCGAACGATTTGGAAATTTGTACGCATTTCAAAGAGGTGAAAATATTTCCCAAATGCACGGGCACTTGAAAAATGACACCAACAAAAAATAAATTAAATAAAAGCAGCCATTTAGGATTCGTTTTCACAGCTCTTAATCTCTTTTTCACTACTTAGAGTGTGACTTTTACAAAATCCAGTCCTAGTCATCGTCTAGAAGAAATAAAATGAATCGTCATGCCAAATTGCAAGTTTTCAGATTTCAGCGCTACAGTATTGAATAAGTGAGACCGTCAGGATACCAACTGATCATATACATATATGTATGTACGAAAATAAAAGTTAACAAAAAACATACAGGAAAGTTACAATCCATCTAGAATGGATCGTATGTATTCGAGTATCATATCCCCCATTTTTAACTCACCCCTAATAAAGTGAGCGTAGCGCTATGAAAGTCTTAAAACCGACGCAATGATATCTTTTTATACAGATGATATTTCCGCGATTTTTAAGCAAGTGGGCGTGACTCCCAAATGTGTAACCAAAGTTCACAGATTCTGACGAAATACTCACAATAAAACTTAACCTTCACCGTTAATAGCTTTGAAAAAGCAATACGTGATATTTTAAGAAAAAAAAAACGCCCCCGAAAAGTAGGCGCGGCAACATATAATGTATGAACGAAATGTAGAGAAATTCAGCGTCTACATATTTTGTTAAGACAATATTTTTCAATTTTTAGCAAAAATCTTGAGAAAAATGCAACTTTTTTAGAAGTGAGCGTGTCCATGGGCGTATTTAAAAAATAACTTGTACTGCTTCGGATTCTCTATATACCAAATTTCATGTTCCTAGATCAAAATTGAAGACCCAAAAAGTGGTAACGTACGGACGGACGGATTGGCATATCTTTTGGTCACAAATATGTATATTTTTGGGAGTCTATCATTATTATTTATCTGTGTTGCAAACTATGTATCAGATAGTATATCTGTATGATATATATATATACATATATAATCCAAATATATTAGTTACCTATAGGTACATACCCACAAACACAGGTACCACATTTATCGCAATTAAAACACTGATGATGGAAAATGTGTCCTCAAATAAAAAAATTTTCATCTCTCGACTGCAACTCAATCGAAATTAATTAATAGTCTACTAGAGTCTGACATACGCCGAAATGAACAGTACTTGGAAATACAAGCGCATTTCGAAATTAAACATCGCGCAATGAAACAACATCGCATATATACACACAAACACTGCAGCAAATGAGTTTTTATATAATGTTAAGGGTATATTGAGTTTATAATATAACATTACTCGTACACCTACAAAAGTATATATGTAAGACTTACCATTTTGGTGCTTATTCGAAACACAGACTTAAGATATGCAATCCAAGCCTCCTTTGTTATACTTTAAGTCATTGGAATTTACACAATGAGCTCATCGCTTAAAAAAAGTGGCTTCGAAAGAAGCCGTTCTGGGCAAAGTAATCTATATAAGTTATTGATGACTCAGAGCATTGTTAAATATAAAAAATTTTGCAATTACAATTATGTACTCCCTACGAGTATTTGTACTCTAAAGCTATCCTACGATTCTTTTTTTACGAATTATGCTAAAACTCTCTTTCATAAAAATTTGAGTTATTTTTAATTTCTAAAACAAGGTGCTTTTCGATAGATAAAAGTGCCAGGTCTGAGAGTCTTTCTTATTTTTAGGAATTTCTTAAGTAAGTGTGGACTCTTTTTAAAGTCGAAAAAGATCTTTTGACAGAGGCCACAGTCAAAGGCAGGGTTAAAAAGATTTCACACAATATTAGAGTTTGAGAAAAAGTATCTCTAAGCATTTCCGTATTAAAATGCTTATAAAGTTGAAAAACATCAAGCTTTTTAAGTGAAGGGGTAGTGTATAAAACTTTGAGTTAATTTTTTGAAGTAGTATAATTAAAAATGCCAGGAAATAGGGTAATTAAAGAAGATATTCTGTCATCCTGCATTGAATTAGAAAAATATTCATATTTTGATTTGTTTAATAAATCAAAGAAAATATATGAACTAAATGAACTATACCTATTGTCTCTGACTTGTAACATTATCTATAATTGCTACAAAAATTCGGCTAAAATTTGTTTTTGAATCTATATTAAGTAGTCGGCGTTTGCGTGGAGGTTGTGAGGAGTCACTTACGCTCTCATAGATTGAATCAAATGAGTTTAAAAATTCAGAATGAATCCATGACTCAAAACCCTTCGCAAGCTCTATGTCAGTTTGTGTATTTTGAACTAAACTAAAAAGAATATCTATTTTTGCAAATATGACCGAAGTAAAATGCAATAAAAAACAGAATTCTTTGCCCTTCAGTTTGTACAACAAACTTTCGGACATAACCAGAGTATCGTTATCCCATTCTCCTGGTTCACATAAAATTTGTTCAAAAGTTTTTATAATATCTTCTCTGCAATTGAATAAGACTTTCACTATACGCGTGTGATATTGTCATCGAGTCTCTGATACCCCGGGCATTCGTCGATCAGCAATTGTCTCTAGCAGATTGGTTCTTTTAGATGATTTATTAAAAAACCTAACGATACTACTAACAAAGCCAAAAAATAATTTCAACTCAGGAATGCTTTCTAATGATATAGATAACACTAGATTCAGAACATGGGCATAACAGGGAATAAAAATAGCCATTGGGCATATATTCCGGATTCCTATTTGGATTCCACCATGGCCACCGGACATTACGGCCGCATCGTAGGACTGACCTATTAACTTTTCTTTACAGTTAAAACTATCTAAGACATTTATAATTTTATCGCACAAAATAACCGCGTTTCGACCGACACTCACGTCAAAGAAACCTAGAAATCTTTCTTGTATTCTATTTTCTACTAAATAACGCACTACAATACTAAGCTGTTCTATGTGGCTCAAATCTGGTGTTTCATCGACCATCACAGATACAAATTTTATTGAACTGATTTTATCCTTAATTTTGGATTTATTGACATATCAAGTCATTTTGAATGTCATTGGAGAGGCCGGAAAAAGTGAAGTTTTGGGAACTTGAACTTTGTTCTAAATGCGAATCCATTAAATGGTCGTACTTAGTCAAGTATGAAAGGGTTTCAATATAATTACCGCGATTATCTGATCCAGATTTTTCGTCGTTACCACGTAATGCCAGCTCTTGTTTTCCTAGAAGAACTACAGTATCTATGCGATCAACTTTTCTATTATAAGCCTCGTAAGAATTCTCTAAGGAAGTCTCTATGTGATATTCGCCAAATTCATGCAAATGCAAGCAGCTGCGTATATGCTTTTCCGTTTGAATATGTTTTTTGGAAGAATTAATAAAATTGTTTATATCAAAGAAATCTGTGTGACTCCAAACACTAGGAGAATTAAAAAAAAAGAAGACAAGGAAAACAAAACATTCTATTTAATTTGCAACTGCCAGTCAACCATGGATTCTTTTTCGCGTATAATCAATTTTCATTGATGGCGTTGAGCGACCTAGTTCTATAACTTTTTTTTTTGCAAAAAATTAGTTAAACAACACTCAAAATTAACTAGAGACATCTTGTCTATGAATAATAAGAATGTTCAATGGGGCACCTCTTGAGTAGATTTATAATTACTTACTTGGTATATATCTAATAACTATTCACTTAGCTTATTTTAGTTTAAAACACTAACTTAACTACCAATATGTAATTGCTAAATTTTTAAAATTTTATAATAATTAGCAGTCACAAAAATCACAAAAATTTGCATCCGGATTTTCAATAAATCACGCACAATTACACAACCGATTTGCAACTGTCATTTCAAATTTGCAAAAAAAAAAAATTATACAAAGAAATTATACCCAACAAGTTTAAGAAAAACCTCAAACGCCGTTCGATCCACTACATCACCCAATAACCCGATTTTCGTCGGCTTATTTCGTTGCCTACAATAAAAAAAAAATCCTTCGAACTAGAACCTTTTTCCTCCACCAATGTCCATCCACAAAAGCCGAAAAATCCCGGGTTATTTTCCTCATAAGCGAATGTATGTTAGACAAAGAAATCGCAAATAAACGTCTACTATATGCTAGAAAGGAATAGAGTTGAAAGTTCGTACTGTAAAAAAATGAATGCATAAGCCGGAAAATGAACGGCTTTTCAAAAAAAATTCATTGCACGTTTTTCTTTTGAAAAAGAAGTTGTCTCTCGCTAGCGGAGTTCATACTTGTGTCGGCTATGTGTGCGAGTTTGTGTATGAGTAAAAATGAATAAACAACCGAAGTGGTCGCAGCATTTCATCTTCGAGCGTGTATAAAGTTATGATTTATGAATGAAAAATGGTTTGATGAACAAATAATTGAATGTGATTGTTGACGACTGGCAAAATAAAAATTTTCGATATTTGAAAAGGGAAGCCGGAAGGAATCGGCTTGTATGGACGCCACACCACTGATGTATACATACATACATATGGGGCCACAAGGAAAAACAACATAAATACATTTTTACCATTTTTCAGGATAGGCATTTAAAATTTTAATTTCTGTGCAAATCGTATGCAATTTTTAATTTATGCTTTCAATTATCTGCCCATTACTCGGTAGCCGTTGTAAACAATGAACTAAAAAATGAGAGGAAACAAGGTTATATATTTAGGACCCTTGTATATTATTAACATAATGTCACCACTTTTTGGGCCTTAAATTTTAAGCTAGGTGGATGAAATTTGGTACGCTCACTTCTAAAAAGTTGTATTTCTCTCAATATATTTGCTGGAAATTGAAAAATATTGTCTTAACAAATTATATAGACGCTAACTTTCTCTATATTTCTCCCATACATTACACATTACCACGTCCACTTTTGGGGGCGTTTTCCTTAAAAAATCATGTATTGCTTTTTCAAAACTATTCACAGTAATTGTTAAGTTTTATTATGAATATCTCATCAGAATCCGTGAACGTGAAGCTTTTGAAGTTGGACAATTGTTAAACGAAGTAATTTGACAGAATGAATAGCAGCCGTCGCACCTCCAACATCACTGCGTGTTTTTGCCATTCACCAGCGTGAAATGACTTTCTGAAAATAGCTAGTAAAAGAAAAACATCTCTCTCATGGAAACGTCAGAACGTCCTAACCTAATGAGGAAAAGGACGATGACGATGAGTGCATTCAACTGAAAAACTCTACGTTGAACACCGTGGTCATTGTGATTACGATGGGGATGTATACTCGATATTGATTGGCTTGGGATAAAATTGATATCCATCTGTATAGGATCAAAGGATGCGAGAAATATGAGCTGGAAGTAGCTGTAGTGATAATTATTCAGTAATGAATGTCACATAAATAGTAATTGACTGTACGGCAAATAATGAATGCCACAGATAAGTTTGCGCTTCACGTATAGGATAGCGATAGAGGTCGCCTATTCTGACTAGTCCCTTTCTCATTGCAGTCAGCTATGGCATATAGATTTTTCTCATCGTCTTCTCTCTTTTTGAAGCTTAAAGAATTCCTTGATGAAGATCTCAAAGGAAGACCGGATGAGCCAGAAATTACGCAATGCTTTATCCAATCACCGTAAAATGGTCAGTTGTGTTATTTTATTCTACGATTACCATCAACTACAATCAAATCTGTAAAATGACTCACTCGCCCTCTGCCTTCATTCCCTATTTAACTGCCTTAGTATCTGTATCTCGAATAAACATCTGCAATAATGATACGCATGCACGCACAATCAAAATCAATCAAAATCAATCAAAATCACAGTTCAAGAAATATTAAATTCTATTCTGTGTTTGGACCTGTTTTTTTGTTCATCCCTTTTGACACAAGGATTTCCATTGATTTTGCAAACGAGACAGAGTTCAATCAGCCTTAAATTTCCTTTTGTTTAATCAGATAAACCACATGTACGGACAGTAGTTCTAGCTGTTACAGATATGCCCAACCGAAGGACATTTTAGATTTTATGCATAGCGATGATTAGTGAGTCTTAGACCTCCATTAGCAACAAGTTATCCCTAAATTTATTATTTCTATTCAAAGGACTATGTACTTCAAATGTAAAAAAAAAAATGTTGCTGAAAAGTATGTTCATTTCCTGTCAATGACCTCCTGGGGTATTCATTAATTTTCACCTATTTGTATACTTGTTTGTTGAATGGATAGATTGTGTATCCCATTGTGTGTATTGAATTTCGGCGTTTGAACGTTCTGGGGATTTTATTGTTTTTGGCAAAATAATTCCTGTATCGATTGGGGAAATAGGGATTGGTTCTGTTTGACAATGAATAAATTTCACTCAATACTACTAAGTTTATTAAGACAAAGGTAAACAAATACTCGTAAGGCGAGACATGATTTTCAAAATTGAATTTTGAATCATTGATTCAACAAAGAAGTACCAAGCAATGGACATTTTGACGGTGATTCTAGAGTTTTTTTTGTTGGAATAGCTAGGAACTTAAAACCAAAAACAAAAAAAAGATCGGAGCTTTGCAGATTGGCCCCTGTAACCAGCGTGACACCTGTCCGATATCAGCACCACGACAATTTTCGAAGGGGGTACTGTGAAATAAAGCCGAGCGAAATAAGGCCAAATTTCAAAATTTGGCTTTGTTTCGCATTTGAAAAGCGAAATAAGCCAAATTTTGAAATTCAGTCTTATTTCGCAAAGCAGTCAGTCTTATTTCACAAAGCTGAACATTGTTTGCGAAATAAAGCCGAATTTCGGAAAAAAGGTAAAAGAATGTAACAATTGTAAATGCTGGTTGTCTGGCAGGCGCCTCTATCTTAACAGTACTTGGGTGGCCCGTTTCGCGGGATGAAAGGGTTTCACACTATGGGACATCTCTTCGATTTATACACCGGACGGCCTTCGGCTGCATATGCAGGTACTCAGGGCGTCTAAGCAAACTACAAGTGTGTATAAATTCAAAGCGTAATAAGGCCGACTCGGCTTTATTTCGCATTTGAAAGTGAAGGCCGAATTTCGAAATTCGGCTTTATATCGCCCGGCGTTATTTCACGGCACCAATTGGATCTTGTGGGCATGCAGATGCCTACAAGTTAAAATGTGTTGCGTGGAGCTGTAGGAAATGTTGCAACCGATGGCGAATGGATTTTGACGGAAACACTGTCACCCAGTGCGGCAATACTTTCACGTGACCGGTCACTATGAGGATGCACTAGTCTTTACACACCCAACATTTACATGGTTCATTCGAATTTTTGCGAGATAGATGGTTATGTATACCAACATTATTCGCCGACTCCACATATCTTTGCTGTCTTGACTACGAACTGCACACCCGACTACGATTCGAGAGTGGCAACTGTAAATTTGATCGATTAAATTTGGCTAAAGCTCGGCCTTTATGGCTTTATCAAGTTTATGTGCTGCCTTTACCTCCAAATGATAATCAACAGGTCCGACCTTTCCGAAATTTCTGTGGCAAGGTCGACTGGATACAGTGTCGTCACACGAATAGCCAAAATTATTGTCCTTAGCGACTTCAGTTCTATAACTTAAATTCAATTCAAGAGAACTGATTAGGCAAGAAAACAAGTGAAGGCTTTTGCCATCAGCTGCAGGTTGTCAAAGACGGACAGTTACACCACCACAATGGCCTTTAGGGATAAATAAAATATAGGACAACAGAATCACTTTCACCTAATTTTGAATTCTAGAGAGCTACAAGATCTTTTCCATAACCTGACATATGTTTCAGCATTTCAGGAGCAGGAGTACTAATGTCAACTGATGTCGAGGTGATTTTTCTAGAAATGTATCTATCTGTACATTCACCACTCCATCATAAAATCTGTCTCAAGCCATTTCTGCAAAAATCACAGCTAGTAGACAATGCAGCTATAACTTCTTCTTTTTTTTATTAACTTTTGAAATATATGTATAACTCGTACGTACTCGGACATCTTCTGATAAGTATATCTCCCACGTATCTGTCTTGCTGCTGTGCCGCAATATTCCAGCATCCTTCCCGATCAATAGCAATAGTAATAAGCAACAACTCCAGTCACTTCTCTTTTCCATCTCTAGAGAAAAACAACTTGACTCTGGATCCACTAGAGAAATGGAACCACCCGGCAGTGTAGTCATCGATGCCAAATGTGATGTTTCGAAGGCGTCATGTAATTTGACGCATCCTTAAACATTTGCATTCCAAAAAGGACCTGACGGAATACCAACCATAGCATTTAAAAACTGAGCATTAGCTGCACCCGACGCATCACTTAAAGCCAGAGCATTCACTATCGTTTGGTATTTCAATTAAGCCAAGACTTGCATGAGCCAACTGCAACGTCAGAACTATCAACATTCAGTGACGTTGATCTTATTCAATTGGTTCTATCATACATCTGATCATTTCATATAAGGTTTAGTGTGTGAAAAGTAACTGCCCTAAATTGGTGTTACATAAGTGACAGCATCACTGATATCGCATGAAAGGTTCCTGTACAATACATCCTCGTATATTGCATTAAAATGAAAGTCTGTAAGAAAATCATAAATCTGCACTCTGGTTGAAAAAAACAGGCCATAGCCACTCTTTCTGACGTATTTTTATCAGTAAAGATACCTACCCCAACCTCATTTGAAGACCTTCCTTTCAGCTATAAAAAGTAAGATGCTGACTAGGTTGGGTTATTTTAGGTAAACGAGTTTGACGAAGAGAAGACAAATCTCCTCTACTTCATGCTTATGTATGTCAATATAGATCGATTGTGATGCGCATTTGTCTCTTTGTCGCCTATGTGTTTCAAACCACAATGAAGCTTTGATGAATCCGTAAATATTATAAGAATTATTTTAATAGAAACCCATGAGGAAAATATTAAACAAGCAAAAAGATATTTTCAAAACATTGAAATGAATTGGAAGCCTGCAACGCGGATTAGCCGTTTCGACAGGGAAGTTGCATGTATGGAATCAAAAATTATTTGGATGAAAACTGGGCCCATGATGAATACACTGATACAGAAGCTATAGATAAAATTGAAATATATGTTAATAATTCATTATTCACTATTATCCCTTTATGCCACATTGAGGAGCAGATTGGAGTAATGAATTTAACACTGTAAAATGCTATTTTAGTGAGAACGACATCACCAATCCTATAGTTATCGGAGATTTGAATATAAGAATGGGAAAACTTCAGCAGAAAGTGGAAGATATTTACAGAGCAGGATTTTTCGCTGGACTAGACATTCAAAACACTTGGTCATTAATTCAAAAGATCTAGAATTTCAGAGCTTTTGTACCGATCATAATCTAATATGTATTATTAAATGGTAGGACTAAAGGAAATGAGGAAGGCAATTTAACATTAAAAAAATTATAGAACTAGAAGAGTTGAGTAATTTAATAAAAATGTCAGCGATAAAGCCGGGCACTAAAATGAAGCACTTTACCCCAAAAATTAATTGGTATGATATCAGCTGCAATAAAGCATAGAAATATTTGAATATATATGTATATAAGAAAACAGAAACCATGGAAGGGAAAGGAAAATACGTGAAGAGCCAAGCTAAGTACAAAGAGATATGCAATAGGAAGAAGACACAATATTACCAACAAATGGACCACACAATTAACACAGTAATGAATAGTAAGGGATGGTGGAAACAATCAAAACAAATCGTGTAGGTTCACAAATTTCAACTTCCGAGTTTATATTTCAACTTGCAGCTACATCCACTTCAAGTATCACAAGAAATTCAATATCCATCAATGCTAAGTACTGACGAGAAATTAAATACATCAATTACAGTGCAAGAAGTAAAAGATATTAAAAAAGGGTAAAGTTAAATAAAGCTCCTGGGGAGGATGAGTGCTCTATGAATTTCTCATAAACGCAACAAATCAATTTTTAGATCCCCTGGTACATGTATATAACAAGATACATATACGAGTACAACAAAAGCAGAGTAGAGCAATTATATTCCCAACATTCAGAAAGGCTATGTTAACCAACCAGGAAATTACCGAGGCATTTCATTTCAGGACTGTATAGCCAAAATTATGATGGGAATACTTAATGAAAGGTTATCCACATGATCTGAAAGGAAAAAGATTTTAACGTAATACCAGGCTCGATTCAGAAGGAATTATTAGGCGGTAGATAATATGTATAAAAAAAAATTTACGCATTTTTCGTAAGGCTACTTTCAATAAAGTTTCGACTAGATCCTTAATACATAAGCATGGATGTATCTAACAAATTTGTGAAATTAATAGAGAATATTTATAAAAATACTCAAGTTACGGGTTTTTCGAGGATGTCGGCAAACTACAACAGTATTTCTTGAAATGGATTTTTAAACTCCTGAACTTCACACCAAGTTGCACTTTAATGCTAGAAACAGGAGTTACATATCCTTCATATCAACTCAGGTATACATATTACGAGTACAATAGTTCAATACGATGATAGAAGATTACCACATTGGTTAATTAAATTCCTATTGAGGAAAAAATTGTTTTGGGTTAAGGAGTTCAATGAGATGAGCAACAGCTTTAATACACATGGGACGATGTTATTGCATCAGAGTTAAGAACTCGGAACTATTAAAACAACTTAAGTCTAAAAAAAACCATCAGGAAATGGATTAAGAACAACAGGATCGACTCTATTCATACTATGCAGTTTGAGACAAGTAGATACAATATTTCTTGAGTAAATGCCCTATACTTGAAGAATATAGGCTGATATTTTGCGGAAAAGCTACATTACTGGACGAAGAGCTGATATAAATACTAAATGGCCAGATGGATTCAGATTGGGAGAAATTTAGTAAAGTACATTAAATTTACCTTAGCTTAATAAAAAACAATAATATAGAAATATAACTAACCACTGTTAAATAAAATTAGATAAGTAAATTATAATAAATTTTATATAATAAATGATTGTGAAATGAAAAATTCATATGGAAGGAAATAAACTCCCAACAGACGACGTATATTGTCATTGTCGTATGTTCTATATTTTCATTAATTAAATTATATTGAAACGAATTGTAAAACACATTAGAATGAATTGTAAAAATTATCTGATATAAAGAACTTATTATTATTATCTTTTAGCTTCACAGTATATCTACATCAAGTAGGATAACATTCACCTGATTTAGACCCAATCTCATTGTATCCTATCAACTTCAATCAGACTGAATCCCATTGTGTTTTGCTTGGAGATGCATTCCAATCAAATCTAACCAGAGGCAAAGCTTTCAGAACTCAAGTCCAGGCTCAGGCGATCGTGCGGGTTATAACCAAACACGTCATTTCTGCTTCTGCAATAGAAATTCCTTTACAATATGGCAGCTGTCAAGAATAATAGCTTTCTAGAGACAGTTGACTTTGGGACCAATCCAGTAGTGAACAGTATGATTGACACAGTTATGGCAGAATTGGCTCTCCACAGTTCCTTCAGTTTATGGCATAAGACTGAAAATTTCTGCATCTTAGTAAGGTATGTCGAGTCCATGGTGTTGTTGTTAACGACTGCAAAGTCCACAAGGGTGATATCTCTTTTAACACTATACCAGGTTTATTGAACTGCACGCTAGAATCAGTCAATATTGTCCTGTCCTAATAGATGACATACTCGGGACTGTCGATAGAATTATTATTATTATTATTATACATATACATATATATTATTATTATTTCCCGGGTATAATTTCCAAGAGCCGCTCCTAAACATGACAATGTATCCGACATTACTGTCGAAGAAGTTAGGAATGCAGTCAAATACTCCAAAAAAAAAAGCGGTTGGGCCAGAAGAGATACCCTCTGAGTTCTCGAAAAAGATGAGAGAAATCGGGTCCAGATGGCTCATGATTCTTATCTCCAAACTTATGAGCGGTCATCCAATGCCTAATCAGTAGAGGGAAAGCTATCTTCTTTCTTTGCACAAAGGAAAGGGCGATACGCGAAACTGCGATAATTACCGTTCTGTCAAGCTGATGTCACACACCATGAAGATCGTTGAGCGGGTGTTAGATGGCCGACTGCGGAAAATAATACGGCTATCTGATGACCAGTGCGGTTTGTCTCGGGTAAATTATCAACAGATACCATCCAAACTATAAGGGTCATAATCGAAAAACATCGTGACTTGCCCATGGTGTTGGTTGATTTTGAAAAAGCCCTTGACAGACAACCAAGAGATCTCTTATGGGTGGTGCTAAGACAATGAGGAGTTCCAGAAACATACGTGCGCATGATCATGGACATGGATTTGCGGGAGCAAGGACAAGAGTAAGATGCCACGCAGGAGTCACCGAAGATTTCCCAATCTGCGATCTATGATCAATAGCGAAGCAACTTGTGATGATGACATAAAGCATCGCGTAAGCGTAGGGTGGCGGGAAAACTCCACAATTTTCTGTGACCGAAAAATGTCCCCTAAGCTGAAAGGAAGGCTCTACACCGCAGTTGTACGTCCGGCGCTCACATACGGTTTACAATGCTGGACAATGTACAAAAAGTATGAGGGCAAATTAACGGCAGCTGAGATGAAGATGCTTTGCAAGATAGCAGGAGTAACAAAGCTTGATAGAATAAGAAGTTCGAAGATTCGAGGAAGCCTTCATGTAAAAGAACCCAGATGGTATTGTCATGCTCAAGGGAGAGATCCTTCGAACCCCGTCAAAAAGGCAATATCAATCAACGTTCCTTCACAATCGCGCAAAAAAGGCAGACCAAAAAACAACTGGATCACACAAATGCAAAAACACCAGCATTTGATTGGCCTCAGTGACGAAGTGATCCGAGACCGGGAAGACTGCTGGTACTCCTTGAGGTCAAACCGGTAAACCGCACAGGCGGACCAGTAGGGATGCAGTAAAGTGGGAGGGTTGTGATGCTTCTACTCCGGATCATAACCTCCTCGTAAGGAAAAGAAGAAGATTATTATTATTGCTTTTATCACAGTCTCATGGGCGTCAAATGACACTGCCTGAAATCTTCCGTCGATTCTCAGGGCACTTTTTGGCACACATTTTGAGTCCTGATGTTGGTGTGGCTCTCATTGTGCTGGTAGATCCAATGCACGCCAGCCTTTGTATTTTCATGATTGTTTGGTAGTTTTGTTGGGGGCCTCCCACCACACCAGACTGACTAAGTACTGCACCCATCCCTTCTTCATTAACTGAGTAAAAAGAACACTGAGTTCCAGATATTTAATGAAAAATCGAATACAGGTTTTGTTAGTTGTAGTTGTTTAAGATGTTTTAGATGAGGACTGAAAATGTTGCTTTCTCTTGAAATGGCTATTCAGAAAGTTTATCTGACTACTGTCTAGGAGTAATAATGGCCATAATAAGAAACGTTGTAGGATCACTTTAGTTTGGATTGAAAGAGTGTAATACTGTAGCCCGGTAACCACCATGTACTCCCGTGTTAATGTGACCTCGGTATAATAGTTGAAAACATTTTGTAATAATGACTCTAAAATTCATTCATTAAAACATCCCCACGAATTTTATTCAATTTCCTTCAAAATCTCAGTTTTTCTTTCCATTATGGTTGAAACAAAACTAAATCTGTTATTCCCATCTACCATTTTTACCCCCTAGTAAACTTTCTATACCGCTCTATACCCGCTCCCTTTAATTTTCATTCCTTCGTCGTTGGGCAACCAAGTAAATTAAATTTCGAAAAATGCAGCCATTGGATAAGTTCTTACAGCAATTAGTGTCCTTTATTCACTGCAACCTCTAGTTCTCTCATACCCATAAAGCCAATTGTACAATGAAAGTGCAAGAGAAGAATGAAAAAGGAGGAAAAAATAAACCCCAGTGGGACTCACCAACCAAACGTAATAAAAGTCATTTTCGTAACTTAAAGGGAAAATTAAATAAGAAAGCCCGACAAATAGTCCTTAAGCAATAAAAAGTCGTTTCCATTAAAGGTTTCGGAGGCAAATTACAGTCTGACGCGGCGCATAGTCTCCCTGCAAAGGAATGGTTAAAGAAACAGAAAAAGGAGAAGAAAAACGAATCCGTACTACTCGTTTGCATGGGTTAGCGTTTGTGCTTTTTTTTTTCCTTCTTCATCTCCAAAACATTGAATCGAACAAAGAAGGACATGACATTCCACTTGTTATTCAATTTTCCACTGTCTATGGTCTACTTTAGATTTTTTGTGTGCCTTTCTTTTTTTCTCATTAAATTTTGAAAAAAGTTAAGTTGGTTTTTCTCCCTTATTTCCATGCATTTTTCCAAAAAGAAAGTTTTACAGGATCTTCTCGCTTCTACGTAAGTAGCTTGCAAGTGTAATTTACATTTAATACATTTCTTCTTTATCCTCGTTGGTTTTTTTTTTGTGTATAAAGTTTGATGTAATAGTTCTCTTTTGTTATTCCATAACGTAAATGGATACTTTCTCTGATTCATTTTCAACACCTTCAAATAATTGCAAAAGATGTAGACAAGGAAATTTAATAAGGAAGTCAATTTCGTATCCTTGAAATGCGAGGAAAAGCAAGGCTAATTAATAGAGAATTAGTATCTGTAAAGGTTAAAGAAGTTGGGAGGGAAAGTCTCCAAATCAAATAATTTAAGAAATTAATGGGGTACCACAGTAGAGATATGTGGAGCCCACATCAATTTTTTTTATTTTATTGCGTCCAGTCGTGTGTTAAAATTAATTCAATTTATTGCTATGTATAACGACAGATAGTTCAAAAGATTGACTGAATAATTGAAGAAATTTTTTGGGGTTCTTCAGGAAAGACGGCTTAGGCCAACACTTTCTTTTAATCTGCGGAATTTGCCTTATAATTCAGGATCCAGGATCAGACGGCTATATTTTTTTAACGGTGAAAGATATTGGAAAGCTATAAAGGGGACTTTTGTAGCAGTACTTTGGTTTTATAGGGTGTAACTACTTTTTTGTTCATTCACCGTAAAATTGTTTTTTATTGAATTTTAACTGAAGATGTTTAGCTTCTGTTGAGTAGAAAGAAGTATTGTTGAAAGCTTCCAAATCAATGTTGATTCCATTTACGATGCTGCAAGTTTAGAGAATTATAAGAACGTATCTCAATAAGACTGACTTAGTAGAAAGGGCTTCTTAAAAGAAAGAGTAATCTCAAAAGCTCTTATGAGTTCGTTATCTTAAAATTCCCACAGCCAGTCCTTCAAAGAGAATAACAAACACCGATTTGACTAACAGCAGACACCCACAAGAGGAATCATAATTTATCATTAAATAAAGCAAAGGATACTCTTTCGAAAAAAAAGTGAATTTTGATAACAGCACGAACATGAACTATAATCGTCAACTAAAAAACCCACATACAGCTTCTTAAGTCACGACGGCGATGAGACCAGATAAATCGAAAATTATTTTCATCACGAGAGGAGAAAATAAGAAAAAGATAATATCCTTTTCCTTCTATTTTGTTCCCTTCGGATCTATTAAAATGGTCGGTTAGTGTGTGAAAGACGCCAGCAACAAACTCTGTGGCCAAAAATGAAATTTAAACCATGAACATGATGATATCCCTTTGGGAAAAAAAACATACAGGACGCCCAAAATTGCTCACTGTTGGACATCCGTTATGTGTTGAAGTACGTTTTTTTTTTTTTTTTTTTAGTTGCTGGTCCTTTCATCGTTTTAGGAGCATTTCAAATTTGGAAATTTCAGTGTTGTTCTGACTCTTATTGTCGGGTATCTCCGGTTGGGTTGGCTCACTGCATGGACAACAAAACCCATAGCTCATGTACCATGTCTCCGTAACCCGGAAGTTTGCAATAATGAACTCCCCAGTTATGAATTGCATGAGAACAGAGAATTGGAATACATATATAACTGGTAGAGTGCATGATGTATAGAACAAAGCAAAAAATGAGCCAAACTGATTTCTATCCTCCAGGGTTGGTAAAACAAAGGATGTGTTGGGCGAGTGTGAGAGTGCTTTCTATTATTCACATCTTATATCCTTTTCAAATTGAAGTAGATTGTTCTTACAAAACTTGGAACTCGGGACAACAGATTATCGGCATCAATTTCATTCATCGGGTGTGCATGGGCGGATGTAAATTTTTTCCTTGTGAAAGAACAAACTTTCTTTTTCGACTGCTAATGGTTGGAGGAACATACAGGAGCATGTTGTAGTTCATTCATGGCAAGTAACACGTTATGTACTTCATGTCCACTTCAGTTAGTTGGGATTTTGCATTACAAGGACATACTGTTACAGCGATTTTGAACTACTGCCAAGAATTAACATACATTTTGATCGTAAAAGTTTGATTTTTGAAGTAAACATGGATATGACTATATTTGTAGGATAGTGAATGAAATGTATTTTAGTGTGGTTCATTCAGCCGAAATTTAGTTAACGGCTGCAGATACATTTTGCTTTCTGCTTAACTACTCGTGAAATTGCCAATTGAATTCATCAAATCTAATAGACTTTAATTAAATATTATGTGCACTAAAAAAAAGAAAGTACTAATCCTAACTAAATACCTACTTACCAATTTAAATTGATCTCCATTCATTTCTAAACGCATGCCTTTTTTTGTTTAATCGCTAATTAATTAATTGAAATGACTTTTAATTACAAATAAAATCAATAATTTAGCACTTGTAATCTGCCCCTGGTGTTTTATATGAATTTATGTTTATTTAAAATATTACCATGTGAAATCTGTACAACATGTAGGTACACAGTAGAAACCTAACTCTACCACTATAACACAAGGGAGATATTGGTTTATTTATGATAACATTCGATAGCTCGGGGTATTGGTGAAACTTATCAGCAATAATTAATTTAATTTAAAAAATTGTTTGGTCAACACACATTCAGTGTGACCTGACTTACTTACTCACTTACTCAAAAATTACAAAGTATTGCCGAAGCAGAGTCACGAACCACGCTTCATAGACTGAGAACTAGAAAGTAAACCCACAAACAATTTGTTAGGATTGTAAATGCAGATGGCGGTACCGATATGTAGGTAAAAGTAACTGGTCGAAGCTCTTGTTCTGTAGGATTATAGGGAGAATATATTTGCAGCAGAAATTAAAAGCTTAGGCCCATAGAAAGGTTAAATAACTCAGCAGGTCTACAGTTGAACGGTGGCTGCGAAAGCCATGCTACCAGTCGCTTATTGGCATCGTTAGATGCTAGATGCATTTAAGTACTGTGGCTGGTATTCCGTCGATACGTCATGCCTTTTTACAATCCATAGGATACGCCAAATCACATGAGGTCTAAGCTTCACATTTGACGTTGATGACTTCAATTCCGGGAGAGTTGGTGCCTCTGCATGGTCTAGAGTCCAATTGCGTGAAAAGGGATCTGCTTTTTTCTTGGATGTTGTGGCTAGTTTTTTTTTTTTTTTTTCAAACATAATAATAACAATGAATTACAAATGTCTGTTAATACTGCGACTAGTTATATAACTAACGAGCAGTTTGCTTTTCAAGATTACTAGAGGGGAGACAAGTAAATGGCTAACAGTTTACTATTTTTCAAATACATTATAATTATATAATTGCTGAGTATTCTTAACTTTTTATGACAGTAAAAGGAGCATGGGTGGGATTTCATCCATCCAAAGTGTTGGAGGTTAATTTCACACCGAACGTTTCTTTTTGCCTGTTGTTGTCGCCCTATTACTGTCTCGATTATGTGGTTAGTCCTGCAATTTCCGTTTTTGTGGTAAGGTCTGACGGTCTTATACATTGCAGTCGTCTCAAGCCATATACGTTAAGAAAACTTGTGGCTTCTTCGTTAACATGCTCCTGGAGTTTTTTTCTCGTGTGCTTGGCCCTAGAGTTGATCTCTTCAAGAATGTTAGAAATCCTTAGGTCCTGATGTTTTTGAAGTACCATGGAGCATTCACAATACTTCTAAGGACTTTATTCTGGAAGCGTTGGATGACTGCAATATTGAGACAATATTAAGACCTGGTTATATAAAAAAAATTGTATTATTAATTGACTTCCTGCCTAAAAGCCATTCTATTTTTCGCCATTGAATGTCCAATTCTATTCTTTTCATTTTAATATGCTCTTTCCAACGAAGGTTGGCATCTAGGGTCATATATAAATACTCCGCTATATTACCATATGGTATAGCCGTGCCTGATATTGCTATAAGGGAGTTCGAGGCAGATTTATTTGTTTTACTCGCCATCTTTGAGTCCACCTGACTATTTGATTTGTAGCAGCTTGTAGTTTTTGCGTCGAATCTAGTGTTATGTATCCCACTGCTAGGACTGCCATGTCGTCGGCAAGGGTTGCAGTTTTGGTGTCGGGTGTTGTTGATAAATCTTTGGTATAGAGGAGATAGAATAGAGGCCCGAGGACACTTGCTTGGGGAACTCCGGCTTTGATCTGCACTAACTTAGAGAAACAGTTTTCTTGTTTTATACGAAAGTAACGCGATGATAGATAAGACTCCATTAGGTGGAAGTACTGTTCAGGCAAATACACTTCTAATTTACATATTAACTAGGCCTTCATGTCTGTTATGGCTAGTGATCGGTCATCTTTTACTAGAAGAATTATCTGAGTGGCAGTTAAATAATTTGTGATTCCAAAACAGGCGACGGAGATCCCGTGTGCTATCATCGGTACTCTGAATAATTTCACTTCCACTGATTTTACTATAAAACATAGCAACATAGCCATTCATATAGTGGCTATTCATATAGTGTTTCTGTTGTTTAGTATGGCATTTTAAAAATTACTTCTGACAGTGCGTCAATACCTCGAATGTCGTAAGTTTGATTCCTGTCGAGGCATTGGAATTTTTTTTGATATACATTTTCTAAAAAAAAATACTAAAACTCCTATTAAGGATAGCAATATTGGCTATTTCTCCTATCTAATTCTTCTATAAATAAGCGATATTCTTTTCTACAATTTATATTACTAGTCTCGTCATTTTGTTGGTGATAATATTGTTGCTGTAATACGCTAATAACGCCTTCGTTACAAGAAATGGTAGAAATCACAGTTTCTCCAAAACCTCTAGACGTAAAAACTTTAACTTAAAAACTTTTAACTTTAAAACTTTCATCAAATCAACAATTTTCCATCAGTGGAGACGACAGTCAGCAGTCATGCAGAAATGGCTAATACTGCCACAGTGTGTGTGTGTGTGTGTGTGTGTGTGGTTATGCGAGCGAGCATTAACATGATCATATTTTGAATTTCAGCGTGGTGAATTTTAGACCACAAGTTAAAAAAAACCTTTTTCAGTGAAAACATTCAGCACGTTTTCAACAGTATATTGCGGCCGGGTAGAATACTCATACTTAAAACCTTTTTTTTATAATTTGCGCGCCAAAGGAATATGAATATTGTTATATTGTTTCAGGGCCCCTAGAGTATGACGCGTCACCATCATACAGTGTTATGCCCCAACGGAGGGCTCGTCTGAGGACGAGAAGGAGAGCTTCTACAATCTCTTAAGCACCGTCTTCAATACAACACCAAATGGAGACATTGTCATAGTGATGCGGGATTTGAATGCCAAGGTAGGCAACGACAACGAAGGGCTCAAACATGTAATCGGAAAGAATGGACTAGGCAACCGCAATGACAATGGCGAAAGGCTTGTGGATTTCTGCAATGCCAACCGCCTTGTGATAGGTGGCACCATGTTTGAGCACAAGACCTGCCACAAAGTCAGCTGGGTTTCCAACGACAGGCAAGCAACTTCCAATCAAATTGACCATTTTGCTTTCAGCCGCCGCTTTAGAAGTAGTCTCCTGGACGTCCGAAACAGACTAGGAGCAGATGTGGGGATAGTACGAGATCACCAACTTATGATAGCTACTCTTCAACTACGTACTGCTGCCGTTCGAAGATCCCACGACAATACAAGAATGCCCAGGTTCAACATCGATAGACTTAGTGATCCCTCAGTCCGCCAACAATTAAGGGAGCTCATTTCGCAAGGTGTGGAAGCAATCAGCAGCTCACTGCCCACAACCATCCAAGACCATTGGTGTGCTGTGAAAAATGTTTTTACATCTGGTGCTGAAAGAATTGTCGGTCGATCACAGGAAAGATATAGGGCGTGGCTTTCCGAGGATACCTGGAGACGGATTGACGAACGGAAACAGCTGAAAGCTCGCATTGCAGCCGCTCCAGCAGCAGGGAGTAATGAGCTAGAGTCCCTATATCGCATGAAGATGAGAGAAGTTCAGCGTAGCGTGCGACGTGACAGGCGCAACTACATCAACGCGCTGGCTACAGAAGCAGAAGATGCTGCACGAAGGTGCGATAGTAGGACCGTCTACAGAATCACTAAAGAGCTGACAGGTGGTCGCAGCTCCAGCCAACACCCAGTGAAAAGCCTAGACGGTTCCTTGCTTATTTCGGATGAGGACCAGCTTAAGAGATGGAAGGAGCATTTTGCTACGGTTTTAAACCGTGTATTCGCTAGCGATATGTTCCCAAATCAGAATAAGGTGTCCGAGGTAAGAAGTGCCCGAATACGCACATTTCGCAAGGTGTGGAAGCAATCAGCAGCTCACTGCCCACAACCATCCAAGACCACTGGTGTGCTGTGAAAAATGTTTTTACATCTGGTGCTGAAAGAATTGTCGGTCGATCACAGGAAAGATATAGGGCGTGGCTTTCCGAGGATACCTGGAGACGGATTGACGAACGGAAACAGCTGAAAGCTCGCATTGCAGCCGCTCCAGCAGCAGGGAGTAATGAGCTAGAGTCCCTATATCGCATGAAGATGAGAGAAGTTCAGCGTAGCGTGCGACGTGACAGGCGCAACTACATCAACGCGCTGGCTACAGAAGCAGAAGATGCTGCACGAAGGTGCGATAGTAGGACCGTCTACAGAATCACTAAAGAGCTGACAGGTGGTCGCAGCTCCAGCCAACACCCAGTGAAAAGCCTAGACGGTTCCTTGCTTATTTCGGATGAGGACCAGCTTAAGAGATGGAAGGAGCATTTTGCTACGGTTTTAAACCGTGTATTTGCTAGCGATATGTTCCCAAATCAGAATAAGGTGTCCGAGGTAAGAAGTGCCCGAATACGCACATTTCGCAAGGTGTGGAAGCAATCAGCAGCTCACTGCCCACAACCATCCAAGACCACTGGTGTGCTGTGAAAAATGTTTTTACATCTGGTGCTGAAAGAATTGTCGGTCGATCACAGGAAAGATATAGGGCGTGGCTTTCCGAGGATACCTGGAGACGGATTGACGAACGGAAACAGCTGAAAGCTCGCATTGCAGCCGCTCCAGCAGCAGGGAGTAATGAGCTAGAGTCCCTATATCGCATGAAGATGAGAGAAGTTCAGCGTAGCGTGCGACGTGACAGGCGCAACTACATCAACGCGCTGGCTACAGAAGCAGAAGATGCTGCACGAAGGTGCGATAGTAGGACCGTCTACAGAATCACTAAAGAGCTGACAGGTGGTCGCAGCTCCAGCCAACACCCAGTGAAAAGCCTAGACGGTTCCTTGCTTATTTCGGATGAGGACCAGCTTAAGAGATGGAAGGAGCATTTTGCTACGGTTTTAAACCGTGTATTCGCTAGCGATATGTTCCCAAATCAGAATGAGGTATCCGAGGTAAGAAGTGCCCGAATACGCACCGCGTCTCCCAGTAAGGATGAGATCACTACCGCGATCAAAGCAATTAAAACCAACAAGGCGGTCGGACTTGACGGTATTCCCGCAGAGCTCTTACGAGCAGCGCCAACAACATCGGCTGAGCTTCTACTTCCACTTATAGAGAGAGCTTGGGAAGCCGAGAACTTTCCTGACGAGTGGAAAAAGGGAATGATCGTCAAGCTTCCTAAAAAAGGTAGTTTAATGCAGTGCGGAAACTGGAGAGGTATCTGCGTGCTGCCTGCTGTAGCTGAGATAATAGCTAAAATCATCCTGGAGCGAATCAAACAACATCTCGAAGACACACTCGATGCCGAACAAGCAGGTTTCCGCTCTGGATCCTCCTGTGTCGACCACATCAACACCCTGCGGATTATCATTCACCTGCTGTTCATCGATTTTGAGAAGGCGTTCGATAGTATTAACAGGGAGTTTATTTGGCGTGCCTTACGCAGGAGAGGTATTCAATCTAAAAGAAAACGGGTCCAAATGTCACGTTCTGCACAGAGGAAGGTTGTCTGAGGAATTTGAGATCCAAAGTGGGGTAAGACAAGGCTGAATTCTTTCACCAATACTATTCCTATTGGTCATTAGCGATGCGCTTCGTGCAGCTTTGTCGACGGGAAACGGAGGAATTCGATGGACTCTCACATCCCAACTTAAACATCTCGGCTACGCTGACGACGTATGCTTATTCTCTCATAGAATTATGGACCTCCACCAAATGACAGCAGATGTGGAGAGGGAGGCTGGCGTCGTCGGGCTGAAAATTAATACCGCAAAAACTAAAATTATCAGTCTTGGAACGAACTCATAGGCTCAAATATGCATTACTGGACAACCGGTAGAGAGAGCAGAGGATTTCCAGTATCTTGGGAGTATTGTCTCGACCGATGGTGGAACCGAACTGCATATAGCCAACAGAATCGCCAAAGCAAAGTCCGCGTTCGGGATGTTGTCCAAAATATGGCGAAGCAATGCAATCAGTTTGAACACCAAGCTAAGACTGTTCCGCTCCAACGTTGAATCCGTGCTGTTATATGGATGGATGCAGCACGTGGAGGGTGTCCACCGCTATCACCAGAAAGCTGCAAACGTTCGTTAATAGGTGCCTGCGCAACATCTTAAGGATTTTCTGGCCCAATCGTATCTCTAACGAACATCTTTACGAACGGGTCAGGAACCAATAGGCACAACCATCCAACGAAGGAAGTGGCAGTGGATTGGTCACACGCTCCGAAAGGGTGACAGCTCCATAGCGAACCATGCTATGCAATGGAACCCCTTAACTCAGGATGGCAGAAGACCTGGTGGTCCAAAGAGAACATGGCGCAGAGCAGTCGAGAAGGAAGCACGGCAGTTGGGGAAAAGCTGGGGAGAGCTGAGACACATTGCCAGAAACCGTACACGATGGCGCGTAGGCGTAGTCGAGGCCCTAGGACCCACAAGGAGATATAGGACATAAGTAAGTAAGTAAGTAAGTATGGATTGTATTTCTATATTTCAGCTCATTAAAATAAATTTGGCTGAATATACAATACTAAATTAGATAGCGTCGTACTTCGTCCTTTTAGAAAGCCAATTGTATCGAACAAAGTAGACTGGTATCGCAAATTTCATCCTTGAGCCGATCTCAAGATTTTAATCAACATTTTTATTACTAGAATAGAGAAACTTGAAAAAGTGGCTCTCGCAACTTGAACAAAAATTTATATCATTAAAAGCTGTTTTTATTAATTTATATTATTAAAAGCTATTTTTCGTTCCATCCTAGTACCTAATGAATAGATTATGTAGATGTTTTTAATGCAGTATGGTTTATATGGATGTTGTTCGTTATCGTTAATTTTGATTGAACTAGACATACATATAAACCTAAAACAGATCATCGCTTTGAGAAAATTTTAAGAAACAAATTCAAATTAATGTGACTTGCAAATAATGAGAAAGTTTCGTACGGCACAGTCGCACACTTTATTTAATTAATAATCATATCAACAAATCCGCCATACAAGTCATTATTTTCAAAGAGTCGATGTCAATGTAAAGAATGAAATATTGTCAGAAAATTACACAAAGAAGAAAACATTTGATCCAAGGGCAGGGAACGATCATACGAAAGATATGGTTTTAGTCACCAACACTCTACCAACTGAGCTATCCCTGAATGATTTCTTATCTGATCAATTCCTCAATATCACAATCGTTCAGACTTCAAATTTAGGCAAAATATCGATTTTTCGTAAAATGCGTTAAATAGCTGAAATACATTTTTGATCATACGAGTTATCAAAAATTGTACTGCCATGTTCTTACATATGTACATCAAAAATTACTTAGATTTCAATTTTGAATAAAATCGTTCAAGACATATCCGAGAAATAGCTATTTTTTGCAAGCCCGTTAAGCAGTAAATTACCGTTAATTTGCTGGGGATAACTGGACTCATTACATAAATATGAATTTTTATCGAAATCGTAATGGCCTTAAGTAAAGTACCGTTTATTTTGAGGCTAGGATGAAAATTCCGATTTCACCTCTGAGCATTAGTCCACAGACTTCAGGTATAAAGGTTCAACGGTTTAAGCTAGAGTCCGAGATACACACAGATGGATAGACGGACATAATTGCGTGACCTACTTATGCTTGTTTCTCTATGAGAGAAATTGACCAAAATTTCGAGATCGAGCATTTTCACGAAAATAATATACTTGCCCTCTACTCGTAAAGGAGTAAGTAAAAATGTACATTCTTTCCAGGTTGTCGTGGTGGAAAGGGAGTTAAGGATTCATCACCATATTATTTTAGAATTTGTTAAACAAATATGACACAACATTTAAGAATAGTGAACATGAATACTAAAAAACAGTTTATCGCATTAATATTAAAATCATTGTATTATTCCACACAAATCTACAGTCGTTCGTTTAAACTGCAAAAATTAAATTTCAAAAACATTAAATGATATATAAAGTACCCAACCACATTTTTATAGTTATAGTTAACGCAGAAAGAACTTATTTTTTCAAGTGTGTTAAAAAAAATATTTTCAGATACAAAAAAAAATAATAATAATAAGAAAAAAAACTGATGAAAAACAACACAAAGGAGATAAGAGCAAAGAACCCACAAACATGGCTCAAAGGATGTACGAGTAGTACGAGCATGATGTTTTTATTTCCTTTCTCTGCATTTATACATAGTACTCGTACATGCATATATATCCCTTTTTCATGCTCTATTTTCGTTCAACTCATTTGTGAGTTGTCTTGTGTATTTAGTATTGGTATGAGTTTTTGCCGGCTAAATGGGAAAAAAAGGATGATGGGAACATTTTAATGTTGTATCTCCTTCCGCAATCTGGCCACCATCGCCATCCCTCACATAGAGTATAACATGACATAATTTGGTTAACAGGAGAACATTTTCGTTTGTGGGTAGATGTTATTCAATGTGAGAACTCAATTAGCCTTTCATGTTTGGAGGCAACTCTGACTGCAGAAAAAGGATGTAGTTCACTAAAGGAGGTATATGTATAGTTATGTATCTGCGAATATGCAGAAGCCGCAAGGAGATACAAACTGCGCTATTGTATAATATTGAAGAGTCTTTATGGTGTGTTGGAAAATGTTGTGTTTTTGCGTGTTGGGTTTTTTTTTCCAAATTACAAAATATCTCGAAAATGGTTTATGGCTATGATTTTGGTTCGCGTAGAGTGAGTGTGCCATTTCATAAAGATTTATGTGTTTGATGTAACGTGCATAGTCAATGGACTGAGAGATTTGCTTTGAGTCGAACCGCATAATACATATTTTACGTATACATACAGCTTCACCACAAACAATTTTGCTTATGTACCTATCAAACATTATAATTTTTACTAGTATTCGGCGATGACTATATCATGTTAAGTCAAGCATTTTGGGATACTAGTATTTAGTATTTAGTATTTATTGATTAATTGAACAAACATTTACAAAGATTACAAAGAAGTATCTATAATGACGTAAATGTGATTATGATACTTATTTTAATATAAGTTTATATGATTAAAGGTTTAATGAATATTAATTTTAAAAGATATATAATATTTGAAAAAAGAAAAAAGAAAATGGAAAGTTTGTGAACAATTTGAATAATAACATTTAACAATGAAGTAACAAAATAAAAGTTTAACTAAGTGATCAAACGTTTAAAAGCTCTAACGCCTATAGTTGCCAGCCAAGTAGTTGAAGAGAGAAACACTAAAACAATCAACAAAACAGAGTCTTCTTATGTCCGGAGGAAGAGAGTTGCATAAGCGAATTGCATGAACACAAAATTGTCGTTCGGTTGTAATACATGTAGCACGAGGTGAAATATCGAGAGAGAACGAGATGAATTTGAAAAGTTAATTTTTCATATAAGTATTCTGGATGACGTGAAACAATTTTATGTAAATATTTTATAGTACAAAAATCTAGGTATTTATCCAATGGTAATCCCAGGATACTACTTTTGTATGCCGAAATATTATCGTGGCGCTTTAAACCAAAAACATAACGAGTAAAATTATTAAAGGGGACATTAAGTTTTCTTTTTGATTCGGCATTGCAGTACATTGACACTTCAGACCCAAATGATAAAATTGGAACAATAAGAGTTTTAGCTAGCATTAACTGTGACATAGCCAGATTACGTAAACATCCATATATTTTCCCTACGACACTACGAACATGGAGATCCCATGTTAGGTATTTATCAAACCAAATGCCGAGATTTTTAGCCTTGTCAACTACTCGTAGTTCTATTTGTTCATTCCCTAAATATATATTTGAGAAGCCACTCACATCTATACCATTTTCGGATATTAAGATACATTTAGATACTGGTAGCAATTTTTGGTAAAGTGGGTGGATTTGGTTGAATAGATGTTCATACCTGTCAGTTGTTCTCCCTAAGTAGGTACTTGTACATGTTCATCGGAAGTGTTTGACCCTGCACCTGGGATCGCGATCAATAAAGGCAAACCTTGCTCGATCGAAGATTCCCGATTAAACCGTTTTTTGACCTAAAATATAACTTGGCAGTACAATGGACCAAATCGGATCTAACGCTTTAATTTCCCCTATTTTTTCATTTTCGCAGCCCCGTTAGACTTGGGACATGCTGAGCTACATAACTAACTATGGACTTTAGAATGGAACAACACGGGGATTCAAAGCACGTTGCCCTGGACATCTCATAAGCATTCGATCGAGTCTGAAATAAAACTCTGCCAATATATCAAGCTAATCTGGTAATCACTACCGCAAAAACTCAACGGTTAGATGGAAAATGTTCTTCCAACAAATGTTTGATTAAATGACAACTTAATATAAATTAAAAACAAAACGGGGCAAAGACAGGACTTGCGGTTCACCTAGGTTTATTACCATCAGTTTACTAAAGCAATCACCAATTTTTACTTTTTTTATTCTGTCCTTTAAATAAGACACAAACCAATTAAACATAACAAATTTATTAGAAAGGGGAATACATTTTTTTTTTAATTTTGGAAATGTTAGCAATTACATGCAGGTGACATTCGGCACTTTTACACCAAGTGTAGTTTTGGATGGCTGCTAGCAGCTTCTCGCAGTTGCTGGCCCATTTTCGTAATGGAAAACCTCCGCACAATGTCCGTGGCTTCATTTTCTGCGTCCACCCCATGAATAACATAGTCCACGTATAAATTTTTGCTTGTAATGGTTGATGGTTATCCCGTTCATAGGCATATTTTGTTGAAACCAATTTTGTGTCTTCTGAACCGGGGATTATGATCGAAGATATCATCTTACAACTTTGGATCAATTAATTGATGATAGCTGATTAATGTGCCGTTGGAAATTTTGCAAGAAGCGTCGAAAACAATGCGCAGTTTTGTAGTGTAACTTGCTTCCCTTATAACCCCTTAATGAGAAATAAAGTAATGCGTTCGTTCTAACGATGTGGGGTCTACTTCCGTCATATGCCCTAGCTCCTTGTACTCGTCAAAAACCTTTCCATATTCTGAGTAGAATAACGGATTCGACTAAAATTGTCCTTCCAGTTGTAAGTATCTAACGAGAGCTAATTTATTTGAGAGACCTAACACCGGACGTATTCTTTGCTTGAATGGATGGTGAACTACATATTTTCTGTTCTCTTGACGCTAATGAGTTCTACAGGAATGAGTTTCTCATTGTTCCTCTTCAGGTCAAAGCATTTTTTTTGTCACTTCCTCAAGTTTCCATAATTTTAGAAAAAATTTTTCTAGGTCAGGTTTTACAATGGTTATGGCGAGATGTTACCCTTGATTGGCTGTTAGGGCAGACGCCGCTAGAAAGTACCCATCCAAATTCTGTTCCTTGAGCCATAGGAATACCTGGTGCTCCTTTGATCACGCCATCCAAAAGAATTGATGGAATACATCGCTGGCAAGTAGAATGTCGATTTGCTTGATTTGTTGAGAGATGGATCAGCAAGTTGAATATAGTGGAGGTGACTCCAATTAGCACAGGGTATATTGTGCGTTGGAAGAATAGCTTTAAGTTTCGGTAGGGCCAACGCATTCAGCTGTATTTTAAAGATTCAGCAGCTATGCAGCAGACTCAGAGATAAAGCTAGCTACCGAACCATGATCAAGTAGTGTTCGCATCATCAACGAGTAGCCAACGGTTGTGAAACTTTAATTAGCGCAGTAGCCAGTAGAACAGTTTATACTTTACTGCTTTCGGCTGTGTAGGTGTTGTAGGCTGACCTAGTGGAGGATGTTGTGTTCTTTGACTATGATGACTGTGATTGTTAAGTGGAAGAGGAGGCTGTTTGAGTTGATGCTGTTCATTACCATGCATATTTCGACCTGATGAGGATGGTTCCCTTTCTTCATTAGCGAGAAATCCTCTAGGACGCTGTATGACGATAGTCGACACACGACGATATATCAATTCGAAAGCTGGGGCCTTGGATACTGCTCCTGAATTATTAAGCAACCACTAGAATTGGTTTTAACTGTCGGTGCTCGTTTGCTGTTCCTCTAAAATAGAAGAGTATTTGTAATATATCTCCTTTAACTTGCGAAACGTCTATGCTTCCATGTATTTAACCTTTGCCTAATCACTAGGAGTTGCAATATGCAGTCCTGTTGCTTCTTCAAACGATTTCTCTAAATTGGTTCAATGTGCCTCATTCATGTAAATGGATTAACTAGATGCTTCAAGAAGTAAATACACCTTGTGATCGGTCTCTAATTCTAGCAAAATAGTTTGCACTGAGTCAATTAAATTAATGACTCATACTGACGATGATGAATAATGAATCGCAGAACGTACACAAACCCGATGCTTTATTTAGATCAGCAAGGATCAATGAATTACTTAGACTAATAGTTATGAAAAATGCTACACACTTGTTGCTACGGCATTGCCCCAGAAGACTCTCGAACACCAGCTTCGGATACTTAAAAAAAAAAAAAAAATTCGAATACTAGCAGCAGAAATAAGAACAACAACAGAAGAAGAATCATGCACTTTAACGCTGGCGATTACCACGATCGATTTGGTTTCTGAATTTCTCGCGCACTAAAATAGGGCTGATAGTCCAGATAAAGTCGTTCAATTGAAACTTGGGTTTAAAAAATTCATTGCAGGCGGTACCTTCTTTGGCCTTGAAACTGTGACTGGGCCACTTACCTCAAAGTTCCAGTGCCCTTTCCCTCTACGCACTTTTCTGACGTGATCGGCAGTAGGTTTGTTGTACGTGGCTATTAAAGGGAGACATAAACAAAAACGTACCATTTTTTGTGTATGCACCTTTTCTCGCCTTGCTTCACACGCACATTACATACAATTGCCGACGGCCTTTTGATGAATTCATTTCCCGACGGCAACTGAACAGGCTTTAAATTCTAGATCCTCGTGGGTCCGATATGATGATGAAGTTCGTGTTTCGTTGCAACAAATATTAGCTTCAACTCTCGATGTCGAGCAAGCAGATTTTCGCTCATGATTTTCCTACGTAGATCACATTAACACCTTGCGGATCATTATAGAGCAATGCGTGGAGTACAGGTCTCCGCTACATCTGCTTCACATCGCCTTCGAGATGATTTTTGACAGGGTATATAGGGATTTAATTTGGTTAGTTAGGAGAGGCATTTGTTGAAAACTATACAAAGGTAGCTCTTTTCTTCTTGTACACATTGTCACTTATATTTTGATATTCAGGTGTTCATTACTAATAAAATCATAATTTATACATTTACATTTACATTTCTTTGAAACTAAAAACTTTTCATGAATTCATTTTTTTCTAAACTAATTCTATATAATGAAGTAAACTTTTGTATTTCGGTCAGTAGTAGTAATTTTAATAAGTTCCATATTCCTTAAATGCTTCGGTGTTTCTTTTAAAGTTCTGCCGTTTTCTTTTCTAAAATTTTTCCCCAATTCCCCAAATAATTATAGCTATAATAAAGGCAACATATAAAGGAGCTAAGTATTGCATTCTACACAATGGTAAGGGGTGCGACAGGGTTGCATACTTTCACCACTGCTATTTCTAGTGGTCATCAGCGAAGTCATCCGTGCTGAACTGATGGAGGAAAGCCATGGGATTCAATGGACAATGGCATCTTACTTAAAATATCTGGAGTACGCTGATGATACGAGTATCTACCAGATCTCACATAGGATTTTGGACCTAAACCATATGGCTCACAATCTGTAAGCCGAGGCAAATAGAGTAGGGCCAAAGTAAATACGGCCAAAACAAAAGTCCTGAGCATTTGAAACTACAACGCTCAACTAAACATTGCAGGATTGTAGGTAGAGAAAGTCAACAACTTTCTTTACCTAGGAAGTATGGTCTCGGCCGACGGTGCTGAATTTGAGCAGCAGAATTTGAGCGGGAAATTAAAAGATGCATCCGGAATAATACTCAATGGGTCAGGAATCGATAGACATCATCATTCGATGGAAGAAGTGACAGTGGATAGATCACTCCTTACGGCACGAAGAAAATTCCGTTTTCCATTACAAGTTGGATTGCCACATTTTATAACATTTTCTTTTCAACTAATTTATTATGGGGAATGTGATGAGAAATTGGGAATTGAAATAGAGTTTCGAAGATTTCGTTGCCTGTTAAAAGTGGTATACTACTTTAATTTTTAAAATTTATAACGTTCATACTTGTACCTAATCAAGACATAAATAATGGCACACACATTTTACTATAAAATTTTAATTGATTATTTAGGAAACAATTTATTCGAAATGGCTATTATGCAAGCCTTAAATCGCTCATCGATCTCAGCACGCATCTCGTCCATTGGAAAATTGTCCACTGCACGGATAAAAGTTCGCTTCAAGGACTCAATATTTGAGTGCGGAGTAGTAAAATAGACCACAGCTTATAATCCAATGGATTGAGGTCTGGACTGCCTGACGGCCAATCGTTTGATGCTATAAAGTCCGGCATATTGTTTTGGAGCCACCCTTGTGTTGTTTTTGCCTTATGAGCTGGCGCGAAGGAAAGTCCACTAGTTATTTAAAAACAATTTTTGGTTAAGTCTCTTCACAACACCTTCCGTTTGGTAGATTTTTACTCCCATCTCGCAAAAATTAAGGTCGGTAATGCATTCGTAGCTGACTCCCTACCACAGATGCCCGCGGAATGAATTCTGATGCTTCTTTGGATGACCAACATTTTTCTATGCGTACCAGTGGCTTAAAGCTTTCGATCTTTTATTCCGTTTTCGCCTTAATTGGGTTGTGAGTAAGTGACCAGTGCGTCTTTTGTATGCGTTAAGTCCCAAATCTTGTTTGTGTCCTCAAAGTGCCCTCAAGTAATTTAACAGTGCGGTACACAAAATTCCGGGCGATTCCAAGCTTTCGCAATATCCGGAAAATATCGTCTATTTTCATATTACACTTGTGAAGGCGAATTACCACAACATGGTTTTCAATATCGCCTCACTCCATATTTACAAACGACTTTTGTGTTAATCTTTTTGGGCGGTAACTTAGCACAACTGTCAATATAGAATGGATGTATTCAATATTAGTTTCACAATGAGTGCGCTTTAAACGTGTCGCTTCTGGCACTTACTCGGTTGACGCTCAATGAGACACTATAATATAATAAGGTTACATTTCTATTCTATGGCCATATTCCTCATTCCCAGCGATGTTTTACTATTCTAATCGCTCTTCAGCTTAAGTTTATATATATAAAAAAAAAACTGCCCACTTCTGACACATCTTCAGTAAAAGCTTCTTCAGGAACAATAATATATAATAATATACTTTACTGCTTTCGGCTGTGTAGGTGTTGTAGGCTGACCTAGTGGAGGATGTTGTGTTCTTTGACTATGATGACTGTGATTGTTAAGTGGAAGAGGAGGCTGTTTGAGTTGATGGCTGTTCATTACCATGCATATTTCGACCTGATGAGGATGGTTCCTTTCTTCATTAGCGAGAAATCCTCTAGGACGCTGTATGACGATAGTCGACACACGACGATATATCAATTCGAAAGCTGGGGCCTTGGATACTGCTCCTGAATTATTAAGCAACCACTAGAATTGGTTTTAACTGTCGGTGCTCGTTTGCTGTTCCTCTAAAATAGAAGAGTATTTGTAATATATCTCCTTTAACTTGCGAAACGTCTATGCTTCCATGTATTTAACCTTTGCCTAATCACTAGGAGTTGCAATATGCAGTCCTGTTGCTTCTTCAAACGATTTCTCTAAATTGGTTCAATGTGCCTCATTCATGTAAATGGATTAACTAGATGCTTCAAGAAGTAAATACACCTTGTGATCGGTCTCTAATTCTAGCAAAATAGTTTGCACTGAGTCAATTAAATTAATGACTCATACTGACGATGATGAATAATGAATCGCAGAACGTACACAAACCCGATGCTTTATTTAGATCAGCAAGGATCAATGAATTACTTAGACTAATAGTTATGAAAAATGCTACACACTTGTTGCTACGGCATTGCCCCAGAAGACTCTCGAACACCAGCTTCGGATACTTAAAAAAAAAAAAAAAAATTCGAATACTAGCAGCAGAAATAAGAACAACAACAGAAGAAGAATCATGCACTTTAACGCTGGCGATTACCACGATCGATTTGGTTTCTGAATTTCTCGCGCACTAAAATAGGGCTGATAGTCCAGATAAAGTCGTTCAATTGAAACTTGGGTTTAAAAAATTCATTGCAGGCGGTACCTTCTTTGGCCTTGAAACTGTGACTGGGCCACTTACCTCAAAGTTCCAGTGCCCTTTCCCTCTACGCACTTTTCTGACGTGATCGGCAGTAGGTTTTGTTGTACGTGGCTATTAAAGGGAGACATAAACAAAAACGTACCATTTTTTGTGTATGCACCTTTTCTCGCCTTGCTTCACACGCACATTACATACAATTGCCGACGGCCTTTTGATGAATTCATTTCCCGACGGCAACTGAACAGGCTTTAAATTCTAGATCCTCGTGGGTCCGATATGATGATGAAGTTCGTGTTTCGTTGCAACAAATATTTAGCTTCAACTCTCGATGTCGAGCAAGCAGATTTTCGCTCATGATTTTCCTACGTAGATCACATTAACACCTTGCGGATCATTATAGAGCAATGCGTGGAGTACAGGTCTCCGCTACATCTGCTTCACATCGCCTTCGAGATGATTTTTGACAGGGTATATAGGGATTTAATTTGGTTAGTTAGGAGAGGCATTTGTTGAAAACTATACAAAGGTAGCTCTTTTCTTCTTGTACACATTGTCACTTATATTTTGATATTCAGGTGTTCATTACTAATAAAATCATAATTTATACATTTACATTTACATTTCTTTGAAACTAAAAACTTTTCATGAATTCATTTTTTTCTAAACTAATTCTATATAATGAAGTAAACTTTTGTATTTCGGTCAGTAGTAGTAATTTTAATAAGTTCCATATTCCTTAAATGCTTCGGTGTTTCTTTTAAAGTTCTGCCGTTTTCTTTTCTAAAATTTTTCCCCAATTCCCCAAATAATTATAGCTATAATAAAGGCAACATATAAAGGAGCTAAGTATTGCATTCTACACAATGGTAAGGGGTGCGACAGGGTTGCATACTTTCACCACTGCTATTTCTAGTGGTCATCAGCGAAGTCATCCGTGCTGAACTGATGGAGGAAAGCCATGGGATTCAATGGACAATGGCATCTTACTTAAAATATCTGGAGTACGCTGATGATACGAGTATCTACCAGATCTCACATAGGATTTTGGACCTAAACCATATGGCTCACAATCTGTAAGCCGAGGCAAATAGAGTAGGGCCAAAGTAAATACGGCCAAAACAAAAGTCCTGAGCATTTGAAACTACAACGCTCAACTAAACATTGCAGGATTGTAGGTAGAGAAAGTCAACAACTTTCTTTACCTAGGAAGTATGGTCTCGGCCGACGGTGCTGAATTTGAGCAGCAGAATTTGAGCGGGAAATTAAAAGATGCATCCGGAATAATACTCAATGGGTCAGGAATCGATAGACATCATCATTCGATGGAAGAAGTGACAGTGGATAGATCACTCCTTACGGCACGAAGAAAATTCCGTTTTCCATTACAAGTTGGATTGCCACATTTTATAACATTTTCTTTTCAACTAATTTATTATGGGGAATGTGATGAGAAATTGGGAATTGAAATAGAGTTTCGAAGATTTCGTTGCCTGTTAAAAGTGGTATACTACTTTAATTTTTAAAATTTATAACGTTCATACTTGTACCTAATCAAGACATAAATAATGGCACACACATTTTACTATAAAATTTTAATTGATTATTTAGGAAACAATTTATTCGAAATGGCTATTATGCAAGCCTTAAATCGCTCATCGATCTCAGCACGCATCTCGTCCATTGGAAAATTGTCCACTGCACGGATAAAAGTTCGCTTCAAGGACTCAATATTTGAGTGCGGAGTAGTAAAATAGACCACAGCTTATAATCCAATGGATTGAGGTCTGGACTGCCTGACGGCCAATCGTTTGATGCTATGAAGTCCGGCATATTGTTTTGGAGCCACCCTTGTGTTGTTTTTGCCTTATGAGCTGGCGCGAAGGAAAGTCCACTAGTTATTTAAAAACAATTGTTGGTTAAGTCTCTTCACAACACCTTCCGTTTGGTAGATTTTTACTCCCATCTCGCAAAAATTAAGGTCGGTAATGCATTCGTAGCTGACTCCCTACCACAGATGCCCGCGGAATGAATTCTGATGCTTCTTTGGATGACCAACATTTTTCTATGCGTACCAGTGGCTTAAAGCTTTCGATCTTTTATTCCGTTTTCGCCTTAATTGGGTTGTGAGTAAGTGACCAGTGCGTCTTTTGTATGCGTTAAGTCCCAAATCTTGTTTGTGTCCTCAAAGTGCCCTCAAGTAATTTAACAGTGCGGTACACAAAATTCCGGGCGATTCCAAGCTTTCGCAATATCCGGAAAATATCGTCTATTTTCATATTACACTTGTGAAGGCGAATTACCACAACATGGTTTTCAATATCGCCTCACTCCATATTTACAAACGACTTTTGTGTTAATCTTTTTGGGCGGTAACTTAGCACAACTGTCAATATAGAATGGATGTATTCAATATTAGTTTCACAATGAGTGCGCTTTAAACGTGTCGCTTCTGGCACTTATTCGGTTGACGCTCAATGAGACACTATAATATAATAAGGTTACATTTCTATTCTATGGCCATATTCCTCATTCCCAGCGATGTTTTACTATTCTAATCGCTCTTCAGCTTAAGTTTATATATATAAAAAAAAAACTGCCCACTTCTGACACATCTTCAGTAAAAGCTTCTTCAGGAACAATAATATGCGTTTTTTGCCTATTTTGAAGAGAAAGCATTGGCATACCTGTTACCTTCTATATTCCCCATATAAAAAAAAAAAAACAATTCTGTGGCGTTTTAATTACTAAATGATGTCATTAATTAGAGAAGAAAAATGGAAACCGAAGTGGAAAATACTACTATAGGAGCAAATATTTCTTTAGAAGATATTTCGAGAGTTCTCTCACTCTCACCAAGTAATCAATAAACTCCGCAGATATTTCAGTGCATCTTTTAAGGACTACTGCCACTAAACTGTTTAGATGTTATACGATGTATAATATCATAGTAGGTACTTAGACAAAAATCAGCTTCCATCGAAGAGCATGTTCAGCATCTTGAAAAGCCACATTTCCCAACGTTATCTATTCATAAATTCAAGTACTCCGTAAACACCATAGAACACGTAACATGTTACCAACGCTCGGTGTTCATTATCCGACCCCGAAACTTACAACGCGCACGCACACGCCCCATCAAGAGTGGCATTTCTAATGTCGACATTAACATATTCGTGAAATATTCTAACGATAATGGCAGGAAAATGAAACGCTTAAGCCTTTTTAGCCCCATTCGGAGGTACGCAATAACTTGTCCCACCCATCGCACCCGTTCAGATCGGGTTCATAAGCAAATGGGCAAATCTAAGCGATGATGGTAGTCTTTCATGTTTTTTCTTTTAGTATTTTTGTTTTAGGGTTGTTTACACGCAAGTTAGCTGTGTCCCGTCGCGATACTTTTGTCCTCGAGAGTGTGGAACATGATATTTGAGCCACCTCAAGCGCTATTTTGAAGAAAGCGACACAAAAATAGAACAAATACTTCATCGTTTTCTTGACACTTGAACAAACACGCTTAAAGCAAAAATGGCAGAGAGAATGAGTGAATTGTATTGATTTTTCTTTAGAGAAATGTGAGAGGTGCTGAGGGTCGTCTTTTAGACTAGGCTTAGCCTCGTACATAGAAAGAATATCAGTGTTTCTTAGATTATTCCCTGTAGCACAATCTAATTTTTCTCCAAACAGAAAAAGTGGACCATCGAGTTTTTTACTTAACCCCTCACTCCATGCATCCTTTCAACCTCTTTATCGAGTCATGTCACACCCTCGGGTTTGAACGACGACTTTCTCAACATCAAATCGAATAGAAAATTGTATTTTACTCCGAAGACAACTTCTTTTTGTTCTTCTGCTGCGTGCCCTCAAGTGGAACAAACTTGAAGAGGTCCTTTCTTTATACGTGTGTATCTCTTTCGTCCTCCCCCATCGGGGATACAAATTTTTATCACATTGTGTCAAATTTACTATGTTACATACAGTTTCTTCATGAAATTTTCCAATTTCTCGCGTGTACATCCTTATATCCAACCGCCATCCACAAAGGATGTGGGTGAAATCTTAAACAGGATAATGTGCAGTTTTTTTATCGTTCGCTTTGTCTTTTTCTCACATTTATCGTCTTCCTGAGTGAGTGTGTATGTCCTTTTTACGCTCAAGTCGCCTCTCTTAGCAAATCAGTTTTAGAAATTTTATTTATGTACGCAACTCTCGTACGTGTGAGGAAGGATAACCAAAACAACAACAGAAAAAACTTCCTTCAGTCATTTCTTTTAATTTTCTAAGCACGTTCTTATCCTGGCACACAAAGTGATATGTGTGTTTGTATGGTAAAGAAAAAAAAAATCCACTCAATAAAGTTGATAAAAATGCGTGCAAGTTATGAAACGTAACTCAACAATGACTCTCTAAAGGACCAAAAAACGTTTTGTTATAACAATAAAGAACAAGAAACTAAAAACTGACACTTTATCTTCTCGCTACAATGATATAAAAGGACAACACACTACGCGTGGGATAACAACACACAAATTGTAAATTTATTACGTTTTGTGGCCAAAAAGGACATAATGAAGTGTTGCAAAGATGAAAGGACGATTACATTCACTCTGTCTCTCGTGTGGAGAGGAGACTGCGAGAAATTGCTTTTTAGTTTGATGATTGTCACGTGGGATAAAGTGGAACCAAGGCTATCAAAATAATTGTCCTCGTTATCCCAGCTTAATGGAATCATATATGTTACTGTGTGTTTTAGGGAAAAGTTTAAAAATGTACACAATGGAGCAATGAAGCAATGGATTTAGAACGCGGACAAACCAATTTTATCAGTAATTGCAGACATTTTTAATGGCAATGTCGTAGTAGATATCGTCGAGGGTGACTATTCGCGGATGTAATCAGGATTATCTGGGGATGAACTTTCAAATTGTTTTTAAACTATGTTTAGCTTGGAAACTGAGCGATCATTACGGATAATGTGATTAGGAAAAGGGACTATCCATCAATGAAGATGTTTGTAAAGATTTTCTTGTCTGTCAGAATTGTAGCTTGTAAATCGTCTTTCCTGTATTTTTTAGTGTTCATTTTGTACTGATTTCATTTTCAAAACATATTAGTGTGCAAACATACGAGTACATAGGTCTACATTCCTAGTTTGTTCCCATTTCCAACACTTCTTGGGTGTATATTCAATGAAACACAAGAATATAATAAATAACCTTTCATTTTTACAATATGCCTCATATTGAGCGATGATCTTCCATTCCAATCGCTCTTAAATTTAGGTTTGATTTAAAGAATGTCCACTTCTAATACATATTCATTAAAAATATAAATGCCTTCTTCTTTTCTGTTTAAACTTAATAATAAAACTCCTTGATAGCTGCACTTTGAAGTATGGCTAAAAATGAGGTGCTCTTCACCTGGAAAAATAAATTCATAGGGCAGGGGAGAAAAGGAAGTTCAATGATTCTGACATAGTAATCAACTAATCTCAAGACAGTAGATGGTTTAAAAATGCAGTTCTTTAAAAATTCCTTCAGATTTAGTGGTGAAATTACTCTCAGAACAAGTCCGAATCAAGTCCCAAGTCCGACATTTCTGAAGTCTTAATGTGATTTGCTCCATAACATCGAAATAAACTCGACTGAACTTCTGGTACAGATACCAAAACACAACAAACTTACTTATAGAAGAACCTTTAAAAAAAAGCAAGACAGTTGCTCTGTCATCTTAAAGAATAAAACATTGATTCCCTGCAGCTGTCTTAACCAATCAATTTATTTTTGTAAATTGTTTCTATCTTCTAAGGAAATGCTTTGCCGACAACGCCCACAAATTACCCCAAAATACCCGATTTATGCTTTTCATGCCCATTTTGTCTTCAAAGACTGTTGGTCACATTTGGTGTTCCACATCTTCTATTTAACTGTTTTGAAATTTTTCACACCACTTATGCCATGTTCTTTGAATATTTAATGCCAAAATATTATTTTCCAATCTATTAGTATCTCATTTTATTGCTTTGATGGAATTTTCGAAACACATCAAGGACCCTCATCAATTATGAAATAAGTACCTACTCTCCACTCCTCGAAGCAATAAAGACTCGGTATATGACCAACATATATTTCATTATAATTAAAAAAAAATTGAGTGCAAATAGAGCACGCATCAAGTACATTTAAATTGCGCCAGTATTCCATCTATATAATCACATCAATGAAATTGTCAAGTGGCCTCCACCTCAAGTATAGAATTTTTTTTATTGACTTTTGAAGATGCCACGGAGAGTATGAAAAAAAGGACTCAAGTGTCCTTCTTTTGGCAATTTCCCAACGAATAATAGCAAGAATGGGCAAGACACAAAAAAACCCAAACAAATTGACGAGCATCAAGCTTCTTTCTCGAGTGAAAATGCAAATACCCAATATATACTTAGCTTCCACAATGTGTTTGTTAGCACTGCGCGCGTCCTTTTTTTTTTATTGAATTTTCCAATTCAAATGCGATGTGGTGTGGAGAGCTTACATCCTTTCCATCTACATAAATTTAGCGATTTGAGGTGGCAGTTGTGGGTGCGACAGTGTGCATGTGACGAGTTCTCTGCTCCTGAGGTGGTGCCTGGATTCATGTGAAGTGAAGCAATTTATTTTGATATCCTTTTTGTGTTTACACTCGAAATAGAATTTCCATAGAATTTTAATACGAACTGCTTTCTGAAAAATGCTGTGAATCCTTGGTCCTGTTTTTTTTTTCTGCATATTTTTTTTTATTTGCATGTATGGTGATGAGGGGTGTGTATAGAGTGGAGGTGCTTTTTGTCTTTCGCCCACAAAGGCGGATAACATCGATTGCTTTTGTTTGGCGGCAAAGATTTTTTTGTCGTTGCCGTGTTGTCCTTTGTGTTTCTGTCTGAATGACATTTCGTTCGTGTCTTCAGCTTTGAACCCGCATATGTAGTCATTCTTATCGGAAAGAAAGGAAAAAAAAAACCCCACTTCAGTCACCTTTTTTTCCAACTGACAATGGTGATAAGGACGACGGCAGCCGAGATGATGATGATGAGGATGATCCTAATAGTGAAATTCTCTCTTTGACACCTTTCTTTTCACCAGGTGGCCTACTTCAGAATGGAGGACTTTGTTGCCCCTATTAAATAGGGTTTTTAGGGTTTCAAGGGCTTCATGAGAGGAATGAGTGCTTGAGTAGGGTTACCATGTAGCCAGAGACATGAACTTCGTAACCTAGAAGGAACAAAAAAGGCACTTAAGGCGCAATAAGCCTACAGTGATTTGCAAAAGTCTGAATACACCTATGCAAGTTTAAATTACTGTGCATTTTAACAAATTCAGAAAAACATTATATCAAATTAAAGTTTATTCAATTGATAATAAAAAAAAAATAAACAACAAACGAAATTATTTCAATTCAAGTAGTAATAAAAAATAAATGAAAATCTTAAATTATTGTCTAATTTTACTTTGAAAAAGTCTGACTACAAATAACTTAAATTAATATTAATATTTCGTTGGCCTGCCTTTGGCACCAAATACTGCTTGCAGTCTTCGCGGCATTGAATCTGTAAGCACATCGGAAGATATTTTAACACATTTTTCTACTATGATTTCTTCTAATTGATGTTTATTGCGAATATCATGCTTTCGAACACCCCTACTGATATCTGAACTTTGCGGGGAAGTTTGTAGAAAGTATGGAACATTGTATAAGATCCACTGACGAACAACGTACGCTGTAGTTTGGGATCATTATCGTGTTAAAAGTAATAATTCTCACGAAGTCGTATCTTTTCTGCACTTTATTTACAAATAACTTAAATTAATATTAATATTTCGTTGGCCTGCCTTTGGCACCAAATACTGCTTGCAGTCTTCGCGGCATTGAATCTGTAAGCACATCGGAAGATATTTTAACACATTTTTCTACTATGATTTCTTCTAATTGATGTTTATTGCGAATATCATGCTTTCGAACACCCCTACTGATATCTGAACTTTGCGGGGAAGTTTGTAGAAAGTATGGAACATTGTATAACGAACAACGTACGCTGTAGTTTGGGATCATTATCGTGTTAAAAGTAATAATTCTCACGAAGTCGTATCTTTTCTGCACTTTCTGCCAAGTTTTCTTTCAGGATATTGAGATAAACCAGCTTATTCACTATCTCCTTTATTAGTACTAAATTTTCACATTCCCCGAAAGACATACAACCCCACACCATAACTACCCAGGCTCCATGTTTCACTGTGCCTTGAAGATATTTCGGATGTTTCTCCATACCAAAAAAAAATTTGAAAAAATTACTTTCCTCCAAAAGCTTACATCTTTAGTGACTTTTACGAACTTTAGACGCTTTTTTCGGACGATCTCTCAAATATACTGCTTCTGTCTTGCGACACAAGATCTGTATTCAGCCGGATGCATTACTCTGAAACTGTGGATTGGCTTACAACTGTTCTAAGAGAAGTCTGTAGTTGTGTTGAAATTGCTCTTAGGCTAGTTGAAGATTCCTTCACTACAATTCGTTAAATATAAAATCATATCATATAAATTTTTTCTCTCTTGCTCTAATTTTGGGTGGTCGACCAGTCCTTGCGTCGGCCTGTGTAAAAGATTTCCAATTAAAACGCCTCGCAACACTTTATATTATTGCACTTTTTCTACCAAGAAGCGATGCAAAATCTGCGAATGATTACCCTTCATTTCTTAATTTAATTATAACTTCTCTTTCAGAATTATTTTCCTTTAGCTGAGCTCATTTTATTACTTTGCAAATTATCAGTTATGAGGCAAACTGCAACAAATCAACAACCCCAATGAATGCACAGCTTTTACAAATAAGGACTTTAACTCCAAATAACACAAGTTAACTTGTCTATTCAAGGCAGTTTCAGAAGACATTTGACTGTATTCTGTCTTTTGAAAAGTTAAATTTGATAATGCATTCAAATTTTTATTTATTCCTTGTTATTAATTAAATTGAAATAATTTGTTTGGCTATTTTCTTTATTAATAGTTGAATCAACTTTAATTTGATATAAAATTTAATAACCAAAGATTTTCACAATTTAGTAAAATAGAGAGTATCTTAAAATGTACGATGTAAGGAACTACAAATCTAATAATTTCTCTGTTGTAAATTTGGTTTATGCATTGACGCTGCTGATAAATTAACCCTAAATATCTAATCTACGCAGTATCTGGCCATATACATATGTACGTCTTCTCTTTTTTTAATTTTATATGAATTTCTTAGCCTTTTAACTGTGTCACGTTTATGAACTGGGGCTTATATCTTTATTGTATGAGCCAAATGTTGCTGTAGCTGACCACTTTCTCAAAGATGCAACACTTCAAACTTAGATATTAGACACTAGTCTTTGACAGAAGATTCGCCACACAGAGCTGGCCCCCTATACCCACGGATTCAAGATGGACGTAGAGGCAAGATTTTTTATTTTTTTTTATTTTCACGACCCCAGCACTGCAGAAGTTAATCATGGTAACACCGCAGTGTGTGTCATAAAGTCACTCCACTATTTACTTACGTTTAGTGGGTAATTGAAATTATCCAACACATCTGATTACCTTGCTACCCGATTTTTGATGGTTATTAATTACCCTTCCATATAAAAAAATAAAATAAAAAAATTGTACTGTGGCCGCAGTTTTAGCTATTATGGTTTCAGAGTACTTCAAGCTATTGTAAAAATGACCAAGTATGTATGTACATATGTACATAGAAGAATGTCATTGAGAAGTTCATTACTTTGTATCCATAGGGGACCTTCTAAATGCCCAAGTTCATAATCTCCAAACTAAAAGATGACCAACTTTTCAAAAATTCACAAATATAAAACCCCAAAATAAAAAAATCACCAAACACACAATCAACACTCTGCCACACAAAATTTTATTCACAGCATAAGAAAATGCTGCAGGCATTAGATTTACTATTCTAGTTCTAATTAAATACGTACAGACCACTGCATGTTGTTGACAATGATGCATACGGTTTACCTTTATCGGTTCATATAAATGATTGGCTTGATAACAAAGGTTTTGCCGCTTATCACTTTATTTGTATACTGGCATTTGAACAATAAACATTGCGTTATCTACAATGGAAACTAAAATAATTAATTCAAACAAGGGCAGCGAAAAGTTATTTGTAGATGGGTATGGCTATTATTTTCAATAAAAAAAATATTTAAATGGTAAATTAAACGTGTAGTAGTTAGAAAAAAAATAGGGTGTCGTAGGAAACTTTTTCAATATTTGCAAGTCACACTAATTTGAATTTTTTTATTAAAATTGTTCTCAAAACCATGATCTGTTTTTGGTTATTATAGGCCATATTACACTAAAATTAATTTAAATTACACCTACGTCGCATGTACTTGCTTCACACGTGTTCATTTGTAAATTGTTCCAATCTCAAATTTAGTCAAAAAATTGATTGTGCTTGGTTAAACAACTTCTTTGAACATATGTCAATAATTGTAATGTCAAAAATGATTTGAATATCAATTTTGAATAAAATTTACTTATCCATATCCGGAAGTAGCCATTTTTCGCAATTTCGCTAATAAGCAAAGTACCATTATTTGATTTTTATTGCAAACACCCATATTACCTCATGCATTATTTTTTATCGAAATAGTTAAAGCTGTTTTCAAGAAAATTGCGCTTTAGCAAAATTTACTAAGTAAGGTATCGTTAATTTTGACTCTAGAATGAAAATTCCAATTTCTCCTCTAGGTATTAACCTACAGACTCCAGATATGAAGTTTGAAGTAGAAAAAAATCCACAAAGCCTTTACAACTCTTCCTTGTTTACCTCCACAACAAACCCGATGGCTAGACTAAAACTTACGTCAGGGTAGCCATTCACCAAGAAGGTCTTCCTACGGACCGACCTACGTTACTGCAAATTTTCAATAACTTCCACGACGCTTTTAATATTTCACCTCAAAGGGTTTCTGAAGACCTGTCGTCATTTGCCGCCTACCTCAGCTCTAAAAGAACTTCCCACCTTCAAAGGAGCCGTGCCGACTTAAACAAATATTATCATCCCTAATCACTGCTCCGACTCAGTCTTGTCTCACCCATACAACCCTAAAATTGCTTCTAAATACCTGTCTTTTTACTATCAAAATGTCAGAGGATTGCGCACCAAAACCCGCGACGTATTTCTGAACTCCCAAAAACTCCCCTACGACATTTTTGCTTTGTCGGAAACAAATCTAACCCCCAATTTCAACAACAGCGAACTTTTCTCTGCTGCTTTCAATACTTTCCGCACTGATAGACTTGTAACAGATGTCTCTTTATCCGGCCGTGGCGCTCTGCTGGCAATACATAATCGCCACGACGCTACTTTTTTTCAAAAGCTCGCACACCGCCGACTTCGAGTTTATAAGTGTTAAGATTTCCCTACCTAAGCGCTATCATTACATAATGTGTTGTTACATACACCCATTCCAACCAATTGGGTTATACCAGCTTGCCGTTGATGCCGTTTACTCTCTGATTGATTCCATGGATCCATGCGATGACGCCATTATTTTAGGGGACTTTAATCTTCCCCATCTTCAATGGTCCCAGTCTGATGACGTGTCCCATTACATCCCTGGGGCCACATCTGATAAGGAAATCTTACTAACCGATTGTCTCTCTGACTCTGGAGTTTTCCAAATAATTGGCATTCGAAATAACTTGAATAGGCAACTTGATCTAATTTTCTCTTCCGACGCCTATAATTCCGCGGTCTCTGAGAGCAATCATCTTCTCTCGACTTTGAACCGCTTTCATCCCCCCCCTATTCCTAACCTTTTCTTACAACGCTTATTCTAACCCAGTTTCGGAACATCCTTATTACTTTAATTTCCGTAAAGCTGATTTCCACAAACTCAATAGCTTACTGCTTAACATAAGTCCCGTATCTACACTACAGTGAGTTACGCTCACTTCGCAACAAAAGAAACAAACTGTGGCAATCTTATCTTAAATCCAAATCTGACTCCGACTTTTTTGAGTACTTTCGCGCATACACCCATTTCTCTGAGCTCTGCGAAAGGCTTTATCTCGAATACCTCGACCGTATGCAATCCAACCTGATTTCTAACCCCAAGCGCTTTTTTCAATTTATTAATGTCAAACGTAAATCTGACGACTATCGTTCAACTTTCACCTTTTCGAATTCTTCCTGAGCAGACCCTAAAATAATTGCCAACTTATTCGCTCACTTCTTCAGCCTGTCATTCGCTGACCACATCCTCGAACCTTTCCGCTTCTTAAACTACTCTCCTGGTCCTGACGGTATCCCCGCCATAGTATTAAAAGAATGTGTGAATCATTTAACACAACCACTCACTGCCCTTCTTCAACTCTCAATCTCCCAAGGCGTTTTTCCTCAATTATGGAAGGACGCTTATATTACACCTATCCACAAAAAAGCCAGCAACCTTTCTCATTATCGGCTTATTGCTGAGCCCTCATGTATACCTAAACTCTTCGAGGCATTGTGTATGATGCGATGTTCATTCACTGTAAGCCAATCTTCTCCACAAAGCAACACAGATTTCTTAAAGGTAGGTCAACAACTACCAACTTAACCGAATTCGTGTCCGGTACACTGAACGCTTTGGAAGATGGCAATGAAGTTGATGTTGTAGCCACTGATTTTAGTAAGGCCTTAGACAAAATTTCTCACCAACTCATTCTCTTCAAATTAGAAGTCGTTGGTTTCCAACCGCGGTTCATATCATAGATCAAATCATACCTAGTGGATCGCCATTACAAAGTCCGTTTTAGATCGTCAATATCGGACCCTATTATAGCAACTTCGGGGGTTCCTCAAGGTAGCCATCTTGGACCTCTGATCTTTATCCTTACGATAAACGATGCCGAACATATCATTCAGAACTTCAACCTTCTGGTGTACGCTGATGATATGAAAATCTTTAGACGTATTTCATCTCCCGCTGATTCTCGCCTTCTACAGGATGACCCGAATAGTTTCTCCATCTGGTGTAACAAAAATTTCCTAGAGCTTAATGTCGATAAACGTCATTCCATTACCTACTCCCGCAAACGTCTGCCACCACCTCTTAGGGTCTACTTTATTCGCGGCGAGCCTGTACTCTTAGTCACATCAGCACGCGATTTAGGTATCATCTGTGATAGTGAACTCAACTTTCTTTCACACATCGAGAGTATGATTAATAGAGCTAACTCAGCACTTGGCTTTGTGAAACGCTGGTCAAAGGAGTTTTCTGACCCATATGTAACTAAATCCCTCTATATTACCTTCGTCAGACCCCTCCTCGAGTATATAAGCCAAGTATGGTCGCCCCATTATGATGCCCATACCATGAGAATTGAGGCAGTGCAGCGCAGGTTCATGCGCTTCGCCCTACGCGGTCTTGGTTGGGCTGATAACGTTAACCTTCCACCCTATGCCGATCGTCTTAGATTGATTAATCTTCAATCATTGGAAAAACGTTGGGATGTCGCCGACATACTTTTGTCTGGTAACATTGATTGTCCTGCCCTGCTTCAAGCGATCTCTCTCAATATCAATCCCCGCAACCTTAGATCTGTTCCCCTATTCCGTATATCTCCTCATCGAACTAATTATGGTTATTACATTGGTTCCAATGTCAAGAATGCTGCGGAAATCAAATGATGCGACACACATTTTTGACTTTAATAGCAGCAAAAGCACACTCCGTAATGCCCTTCTCCACTTCGATCATGCCTAACCTCCAGTTCTCTATGTAGTTTGTAAGTAATCCTCTTAACAAGTCCCCATACTTCCCTTAAATGTTAGTTTTAGTTTAAGAATAGTTTTAGTTTAGGAATAATTGTGTGAGCCCTAGGGTCAATGAGTATAAAAAATAAAATAAAAATTGGTTAAGGTAAATATAGGTTAAGTTATCTTGTAAGTTATAGCTTGTATTAAGCTTCAATAAATATAATATACAATAAATACTTAGAAACTGCATCCTGAAGTTCTTAATACTTTGTCTGCAATTTTAAAGTTATTCGACTACTTCGGCATAGACATGTAGTTAGTAAAGTTCTCAGGCGACTTAGCCTATTAACTTACGAGCTACTGAACCGATTTTGGTCAAACTTTCATTATTCCGTTTATACCGTTTTACATTTTAACTTAAATGGCAGAAATCCGCAATACTAAATATTTTTTTCAGTAAATGGGTAATTGTGATTATCATTTTAATTTAATTAAACATGTTAATGCACTCCAAGAGACGTTCTAAAATAAGAAACTATAAATTAACATAACGTGATAGACACGAAGAATAAAAATATTCTAATACTTTAGAGCCATAGCATGTTGCTGAAGTGCTACGAAGATTAGTTTCTATCCGACTATACTCGTATTTCGCTTGACAGATTCATGTAGAAATCCGTACTTTACGCATAAAGTTTACATTTTTCTTTACTGATAAGCTTTTGAAATACGTCAACATTCTGGAACAAAAATATCACAAGGGCTTTCATTCATTTCCCGGTTGAAGTAGGTACATGAGGAAGATTTTTTTTTTTTTTTTTGAGGGGTGCTACAAAGCAACTTCATAAAAGAACAACAAGGAGTGAAAGAAAATCCACCCGACAAAAGCAGCACGGTACTTCCGCTTATAGTATACAAATTTTTGTACTCATACAAAGGTATAACAATGAAGCTTAGAAAACTGGCGACCGAGACTGAGTTCGAAAGAAAATACCGTCTATGTCAATCTTAATATTACACACACTCATGTACCCTTCGCTTTTAGAAGCAAGTCCCCCGGGGGAACTCTTTTTAGCTCCTTTTAACCACTACTTCTATCTATGTTAGCATTGCACTCACTCTTCCCGTAGGGTTTTCCTTTAAGGTGTGGTAAACCTTGCTTGATGTTTCCTTTATTTTATTTTTTGTTGCTCCCCTTCAAAAGGAACATTTAATTTCTCCCCCCATAAGAAGCCCACAGCCACCTGGAGGGTGGTTAAATGGATCCAAAGGATTCGCAAATGGAGGTTCTGAAAAATATTTTTTTTCTCCGCTATTATCTGAATTTTATCATTGAAAGTTGAATTAGTGGCAACACCCTTGCGTATTCCTCCACCATCTTTGTTCAGTAGTCGAGTCAACCCAGGTTATTTGCAATTTTTCACTCGGCGGAAATAAATTACGCGTGTTGTTAAGGTCTGCATTTGTTTCTTGGAAAATGAATGTATGTACATATGTCTTTCAGGAGGAAATAACTAAAGCGTTGTGAATTGCTGCGTAAACATATGTGTTTGCCGAGCCTTATTGTCAATTTCCGGATTTGCGTTTACTTGGTTGATTATGGCTGTTCGTTTCGTTTTTGCCATTGGAAAATGTAGCGCGCGTGGAATGTACGTGTTTAATGAAGGATTCCATTCTGATTAATTTGGTAACAAGGCTACAAATTGGAAATGGAATTTAAATTGATGTCAATTTTTTATTCTCTCTCTGTAGGTAATGTTAAATGAAGCGAATGCATGAGTCTTGATGTGGTTTTATTTATGTTGATTTAGTTTATGAATAGCAATGAAGTTTTATTGCATGAATTTAATGGAGATTTGGTATCCACTAGTACAGTGACAGCTCACCTCAACAATGACAATACGAATTTAGTGAAATTCGAAAAAAACGCTCAATTTCGACTGAGAGAGATTAAACCGAGTCTATTTCCTTAGCATTCATGTTCATATTGCGCGATTTCTTTCTTTTTTTGAATATAGGGCACTTGTATCCATTGTGGTCGTATGATCGCTATCTTTTTATCGACCTCAGCTATAAAGCTGCATTATTTTCTATGTAAATATATGACAATGGATTTAGCCGTGCTAGATTTCTTCATCATCATTATCAATTTTTACAATTTTTACTTTTTACCAACAGCGGTGCAGCAGTGAATGGGTTTCTGCAGTTATGTATGCCACAAGTGTAGAATATTTGTTTCATTTTGCTTTGGTTAGACTTTTTTGTTTTATTTTCCTTTCAGTTTAAATTTTTCTGAATATTGTAGTTTTATAAGTTATATGAGGTTAATGGAAGACTGACGACACATTAATTTTTATTTTTTTTATTTTTTTGCTTCTATAAGCATGAAACTTATATTGTTGATTTGATGATTTTTTAGTGCATTTGAAAATAAGTTGAAACAAATGCATAAACAAGTGAAAATGTACAAGTGGTAGGACGGAAAACTTTATGCTTATTTTTGGAAGATAAATCCTCTTTAACAAATCTCAAACCTTGAAATTTTGATTTCTACGGGACCGCCGAAAGCAGACGGAGTAAAATTTATATGCACTATCACTAATTATTATCGATTTTTCCAAAAGCTACGAACAAAAGGCTTCCTACGACAAAACAGTTCACTTGGGCAATCAACGATATTGTTCAGATCCTTAACACATTGTATCATGCCATCGAACTTTAACAGATGGTCCAACACTTTTTTGGAAGAAAGTTTGTTTTGATTATGTATCGAGCTAGTTGAATCATTGTGGTACTTGATCCATGGCATCCCAGAGTGAAATTTATGAAATTTAGATGCGGTTAGTGACAAAAAAAGTTCATGATTGCAAAATTACTTAAAATCGGATTCGTTGAAAAAAGTGCGCGATTGCATAAGTATGCAAAGTGCCCGAATGGATTTTTTTTGGCGAGACAACGAAAAGTGAAAACTAAATACACTCGCGAGGAGGAGAATAAGAAAAACACGTCTGGACGGTCGAAACGAATTGATATATAATATATTCAATTTTCAAAAATGTGGGCAATAAGTAAATTTCGGTTATACGAATTTCTTAATAATTATATATATACATGGTACTCAGAGTCATCTTTCTCCGGATATTTATTCATGTGTGATCATCTCCATAACATCATTGGTAATCTTTTGTTTTTGGAAGTCATTCATGGTATACAGTCTTTCACGATTCGCTGGAAGTCGTGAGTACCATCTCTTGAAGTCTGTGAAACATAGTAGTCATTTGCAGTCAGTACTTCGTCGTGGCAGGCAGTCTCTCGTCTCTGGTAGTCATAATTCATTTGTATTTAATCATCATTGGTTAATGTATTTGTAGCATTTTATAATATTTTTTAGAATGATAACGTGTGAGCATTGTGCTCGAGCATCTTCAAAATGCTAATACTTCTGTCATGCCATATTTGTTGGTATATACAGATTGGTTTCTTTTGGGATAACAATTGACACTATCCTAAGCTTACGAATATTTGGTTTAATTGTCTACCAACCAGATCCAGTCCAATTTGGGATATGGCACTAGTGAATCCCTGAGAAATTTGATTGAAACTTTTTTTTGCTCCTTACCGCTATTAAATCGCCTAAAACCCTGTGGAACCTTATTCATAAAGAAAAATCTAATCATTAATCTCGATGAGTAACTCTGTATGTAACAACTGTGACTAATTTCTAAGATGAATTATTTTTAACACCCTTAGAATTACATGCGAGATGTAGACCTTCCATTTTTGCGAAAGAATAAAGAAAAAACAACCCTTTCCTTGAACAAAATAAAATGTTTAAGTTCAAAACTTTCAAGTTGATTTGAAGTAAATAGAGCAAGGGGTGTAATGCTTTCATCGTGCGTGCTTTTGAGTTATTAATAAATATGCCTTCAAACTATGTGTTGTATAAGTCAAGTAACATTGAAAGTTATAAAGAATAGGTGCAAGGGGGTGGTAGTGATGGAAACCGTTTTTACTGGAAGACATTGCTTTAGCTTCAAAACCGATTTACATTATTTAGTTTATAGTTTGATATAAAAGTTTTATATGATGAATTTGGAATTTTGTTATTTGTTTCTTGTTTGAATATTTTTGGAAATCAGTTGACAGGATTGTGGTAAACTGAAGGCAGATCTAAATTACATATTTCAAACCCAACTCAAAGAATTTCTCATCTCCAAAGTTTATATCCATATAAGCCCACCTTAAATAAAGTAAAGAACACCTATTATTATCTGTTATTGCAATATATCCAGATTTACGTCAAAGAAAGGATAAGAAATCCACCCACGCTGAAATAAAATAAACTTTTCTCTTTTCCGCAGCACAAGTTAGATCAAAGCTCATGACGCTAGGATAGCCTAATCAATTTCAATGAAATTTAATTTCCTTTTCAGGCATTATTCAGCGAGGTTTTGAAGCTAAAAACCAGTTCTTAAAACTACCCTGAAACTAACCTATCGGCATTTCGTGCCTAGATCTAGGATCTCGCATTCAGCGAGTGAAATTAAAACTGTTGGCAAAGTAAGGATTGTGTCTGGATCCTTGCGCTGAGTGCGGGATATAAGAGATTTTTTTTTTTATGAGATTCTTTATTACATAACTGATGACTGACTGGTCGTTGCGTTTTATAAAACTTCTGAACCACAGAACAAATTTTGATGGATTTCTTTGTTTATTAGATTTTTCCGGTATTCTTGGGGATATTTTGTTTGTCCCCTCACTGCAAAATATTCGGTCAAGAAGTATTTACAATTCAACTTATAAGTTACCTTTTTTACTGGGGTATTATCACAATGGACCTATTATTGGTCTTAGTGTGTTGGCTTCTTTTTTGCTGACAGCCACTTCAACCTACTGGGGTATATTATATTGGGATAAACCTACTTAAACCCAAATTCAAAACTTCTCTCAATTAGTATTTATGTTTGATCGTTTTCTGAGGACGAACTACACTGTTTCATGTAAAAATCGATACAATTTACAAAATCTTTCTATGTGCCCGAAAAAAAAAATTATTGAAGTTCTTTAAATTATCCCATCCTTGGCTTCCATGCGCAACAACACTCCATTTTCTCCTGCCAGAAATGTTCTCCTCCAATCCAATTTATTGTAAAAGCCTCCTTTCACCTTCCCACACTGATTCACACTATTTCCTCCAAAAATTACGCGTAGCTAGAACAACAAATATTTGCGAGCAAAAATTTCCATAAATTCAATTCCGCTCAAGCAAATTACACTTAGAGAGAGGGTCCCGAAAACCTTAGAAAAACAGAAAAGTCTTTCATCATCATTTAACCCCAATTCCGCCGCACCTCCGCTTGCAAATTAATAGACAAACTCTCACTAAACTTAATTTAACTTTTCATCCCCGCAGGTTATTAGGGGTGTGACTGTGCGTGTATTTACTTTATCGGTTGAAAGATTTTCGCGGAGGTTACATGTGCGTATGAGACCCGCATAATTCTTATCGTACATCTGTGTGAATATTTCGCTCTAAACGTAAACTATGTGCGAGACACTTTACACACGTACCTGGCATGCCTAGTGAAGGAGAAAGCGACTTAAATGACTCCCACTGGTGTCCTTGGAAAATACTTAAGTGTCATTAAGGTGAGAGTAAAATGCTGCCGATGGCTTCATCTGTAGGGAGATGTGTGACAATTCATTGTTTCAAAGTGAAATTTTATACTCTGTCAAGGAATCTGAGGAAGAATGTGCTTAATAGGCAAACAAAAGTTGGTAGACGTATTTTCTTATCAGGGGATTATGAATATCGGTAGTTATGTGTCTCTAGTGTGGCATCGATCTTGAAACGGTGGAAAGCAGAAATTAAATGGATAACAATTTTTGTTGTCTTTCTGGAATAGAGAAAATATTCTAATGGCACATAATAGCACCCAAATGTACCCACTCTAACGAAATGTCATATACTATATTTCTTAGGAATTACGAAATATCATTTAATTTATATTTTATCTAAATTCACCCACTCAAGCTCAAATTGAGGAAAGAAACAAAGTCTCATAAGTTTCAAAATATTTAATGAGAAGAGCTTTTGCCATCGAAATGTTCATCGATGTTGTTGGCCTTCTTATGAGGAATTTATTATAATTTTTTTTACTAAAATCTACCCACTTAACGATGAAATACAACTAATTGCCCTCAATTCCTCGAGAGTTTTCAAACCCTTTATGAGATGTGCATCTATTTTTAAATTCCCCAACCAAATTCACATTCAAAAGTACTGAAGTATACTTAATTAGGTAATTGCGTTTCCCGCTTAATTAAGTTAAGAATTGAGCAAACTAAATATTACATATTTTGGAAATAAATTCCCCAGTTAAGTGCGTCAAAATCCGTTACATCTTAGGTTGACGTCATTAACCGGGGATAACTTTACATGTTTCACAATTGTAGACAAAATATCTTCGGAGAACATTTTAAAAAAATTTAGAAGAAACTTTAAGGAAATTGTGGAAATCACTAGCTTTGTGTAAGTAGGAACTAAAAAAACTGACTTTTTCTCACGGTATCGTTTTGCGTTTATTCAGTTACAGTAGATATCTACTGATTATAGTCGATGGTCTTGCAATTAAGTTTTAAGTGCAAATTTTGTATGTTAAGAATAGATAAGATGTTAAGAAGATAAGATTCCTAAATAATTAGTGGGATAAGGTATTGTTATTCGCTGTCAATCAATGAAACTATAAAACTACTTAGGTCGTACTTCACCTGATGTATATAGGCGACAATTTAAAAATGATTTACGTAAAATATTAATTACAATTTAATTAGTTTAGGATGTGACCCAAACTGTAGACACAGGGCCCGGGGAGTTAAATTCTTGGGGAAATGTATTTTCAAGTCTGTCAAATGTGTTTCCGTTTGATATATTTTTTCCATTTAGTCCTATATTTATTCCATATATTACGAGTATAGTTTGAGAGGTCGCACATCTGTCCTCAAAATTTTTATTTAAAATTCACTTTGTTAACTCTGTTTAAAATAAAAACTGGCGAATTCTTACTCTTCAAACTTCTGGTAACGTCCTTTATGTGGATATCGACAAGGCTAACGTTTTCGGTTCAACTTTGAACAAGAATCACACAGTATCGCAGTACTTCGGTGATACACACACGGAAGCCTTAGTAAATGAAGCTGCTGACAGGCTTCTACTAACTCTACTTTCGGAATATGTGGAAAATCGAAAAGGTGATACCAAATTTGAATTCAAGGAAACTCAAACAAGTACAGGCTACTTTACTCAGCTGTCTCAGCAAAGTTTATGAAAAGCTTTACAGAAGAAAATTATAGAATTTGTTGATAATAGGCACATAGAAGTCATCGCAACACGTCCCATCAAGTGCTCAGAATTTGTCAACATTTGTCAACAGAGGAAATGTACTTGACATCGATAATGCTTTTGATTCTGTGCGGCACAACGGGAGTGTGCATAAAGTGGTTAACTTTGCGTTTCCCCAATATTTAGTTAAAATTGTACGAAGTGCTGCGAAAGCAGTGTTTCAAAGTTGTTGCTAATAATAGTAGATCAAGTTTACAACAATTTTATGCAGGTGTACGTCAGGGCTCAGTTGTCGGCTCCAATTTTTACAATATATAAGTTAGCACACGCACACTTCAACCAGACAGCAGAGAACAAATCACTTTGAACCCACAGCCCAGCATAAGTCATTAGACATCACATCGGAAACTCGCGCACTTCAAGTAGACAGCAGAACAGTCACCTTGAACCCACAATACCAGAGCGGATATGCAACCATGGGATATTAGTATTTTAAGCATAATAGGCACAAAACATTGTTAAGCAAAAATAAAGGCACTTGATAAAAAGTCACCGAACGGAAGACATTTAATTTATCTGGCGCCCAACTACAACCTGCAAATGAATAAAAATAAAACATAAAAATGATACCAGTGCTAATGCGAGTTAATATAACTTTTGTATTTATTGTTTATTAATGAATTAGTGTAATTAGTTATTTCTGAGATAGTGTTTTCATAAGTTGTTAATTAAGTCAAAGTGGAATATATTGGAAGAAGTGATTGTGAAAAAAAAGAGAATGAATCAAGAACAAATACAGGTACTTATTTCTGCATCTGTTGCTAGGGTAGGACAGGAATTCGCAACCCAATTAGGCGAGTTAAACACGACTATAAGTCGCCTACAAGCACCTCGCGTTGAAACATATGCTCCAGTCTCCATCAATCCTCTTATTGATTCAGGGAATACCACCCTTGATTTAATCAAATCACTAGCCGAATTTAATGGAGATCATACTGCTTATCCGACATAGCGAACAGCTGCCCATTTCGCAGTGAACTATTATATAGAGGGATCAGAAAAATACTATATAGCTATGGGAATCTTCGGAAATAACGCCACTTTGTCAGCATTCAACACAGTGCTTAACTTCAAGGCGATCATAGCTAGACTAGACCAAACTTATTCAGATAAAAGACCCATTCACGTGCTGAAAAGTGAATTAAGCATTCTAAGGCAAAATAATTTGTCTATTGTTGCTTATTATGATTTAGTTGATAAACAGTTAACACTTATAATTAATAAACAAACGATGACACGCAGTGCAAATGACGATCTTATTGATGGTCTTAACGAGCACGCAAGAGAAAATGCTCTTAGAGTTTTTATTTCCGGACTTTGTCGTCCTATATGTAATATTCTTTTTTCATCAAAACCAGCAAATCTACCAAGAACTCGAAATGAATCACAAACGTTACGAGTTCGCACGCACATTTGCGGCTGGCAGTTCAAACAGACCTATAAGGCAGAATACATTGCCTCAATCTCCACATCTATAGCAGAATAACCAATATATATATCATTCAAGTAATAAATTTAGGAATCCGATTCCTATGAGTGTGAACCCTGGGAATTTTGTATTTAGAAAACCATCTAATTTCCAAATCATTAATGGATTACAGCAACCTAATGGAGCAATAGGCCAATCTCGTAAAATTTATCGAAACCAAAATCAAAACTTCAGTGGTGCTGCAAAACGAAAGCGTAGCTATGTAGTCTCAGGACAATCACCACAGGGAAAAGTTCAGAGAGTAAATCATTTACCAGAATTATTTGAAGAAGCCTTGAACGAAATAGAAAGGGAGGATTCCACTTTTAACGAGTGTAGTGATGTGCAAAGTATAAAAAATCTGAATTCTTATGAAGTAAATTTTTTAAAGTAAGGTAGCTCTTACCTTTTATTAATAAACACAGCAAATGGTCAAGAACTACTAATAGACACAGGAACTTCTAAAAATTACATTAAAGAGTTATCCTACTTAAAAGGGGTTTCTTTAACGGAAACTCCACTTCAAGTAAAATCAATCAATGGTGTTAATATAATAATCAAATACTGCAAAGTTAATATTCTAGAAGAACTTTCAACATTTCTTATCCTTTCTAATCTTAAGACATTTGATGAACATAGGAGCTAAACTAGATATGTTCTCCTTATAACTCACCAGTTCATGTCATTAGTAAAAAGGTCTTCAACATTTATGGTAAACCGCGTTTGCGTATGGTGATCGATTTTAGGAAAATTAATGAGAAAACAATGCCCGACAGGTACCCTATACCGGATACTTCTATTATTTTGGCTAATTTGAGCAGTTTCCAATATTTCACTACATTAGACCTGATTCAGGTTTTCATCAGATTGAGATAGATGGCAAAGACATACAAAAAACTACGTTCAGTGTAAATAATGGGGAATACAAGTTTTCTCGAATACCATTTGGACTAAAAAATGCGCCTAGCATTTTCCAAAGGCAATCGATGATATTCTATAGGCAAAAGTTGTCATGTTTACGTCGACGACATTATTATTTATTCTCCCAATGAACAGACACACTTACGTGATATTGAAAATGTATTAAAAAAACTTGGACTCGCTGGAATGCGTGTTTCACCAGAGAAATCAAAATTTTTTTTAGAAAAGGAGTCGAATTCTTAGGGTTTTTGATATCTCAAAGAGGAATTAAAACGTGCCCAGACAAGGTACTCGTACATACATGCTATTCTAAATTATGAAAAGCCAAGCACACTTCGATCGCTTCGATCATTCTTAGGGCTCTCCGGATATTATCGTCGGTTTATCCAAGACTATGCCACAATAGTTAAGCCCTTAACTAAATATCTTTGTTGGGATAACGGACACATTGGGACAAATTATTCTAAAACTGTTAAAATAGAGCTCGACGAGGAAGCTATATTTGCATTCGAACGAATAAAGCAAATCTTAGCATCTGAGGACGTTCTTCTTTCTTACCCTGATTACAATAAACCATTTGAGCTGACAACGGATGCCTCGTCAAGCGCTTTGGGTGCAGATGGGAGGCCTATCACTATGATGTCACGGACGTTGTCAAAAGCTGAAGAAAATTACGCAACGAATGAACTCGAACTTCTTGCCATTGTTTTGTCCCTAAAAGCACTTCGTCATTATCTTTATGGAATTAAGGACATCCATATATTTACCATCACCAGCCATTAACGTTCGCCATATCGGATAAAAATCGGAGTGTATTTATTGAAGAATTTGCTCCTAAATTTTTCTATAAACCAGGAAAAGAAAATAAAGTGGCGGACGCCCTTTCGAGACAATATGTAAACAATATAACATAGTCGCAAACAAACAATACGGGACATAGCGAAATTTCTTTGACAAGCATCATTAAGACTACACAGTATCCGATAAATCAGTTTAAAAATCAGTTCATACTAATGAAATCGAGTCATCTCAGCAAACAAACAAAAGTTATGTTTCAAAAGCATATACGGCATACCTTACATTTTAATTCCGTTGAAAACTTAGTTACATGTCTGAAAGATATTATAAATCCGAATGTAACGAATGGTATTTGTTGTGACCTACCAACATTAGCATACAAAATACTTTATTGTTAGAGTTTCCTGGCACTAAATTTGTACATACTGAAAAGATAGTAATTGATCTGATAAATAAAAACGACCAGTTAGAAGTTGTAGTAAAGGAACACAATCGCGCTCATAGGACGCTACAGGAAAATTTCCATCAGATTATAGAGGAGTACTACTTTCCTGATATTAGAAAGGTCTTAAAATCAATCATAACCAATTGCAAAATCTGTTTAGAGAACAAATATCAAAGAAAACTGCCTAAGCCAGAGACTGGCAAAACACCAATTCCCAAGTATTCATATTTTATAACAGATAAAAAACTCTTCCTAACTTGCATAGATAAGTTTTCGAAATTTGCAATATAAATCCCATAGTTTCTCGATCATCTGTCGATATTAAAAATGCAACCGGATACCAGAGCGGGTATGCAACCGTGGGATATTAGTATTTTAAGTATAGTAGGCATAAAACATATTAAGGTATTTGCAAAATAAAGGCACTTTAACCATTTTTCGAATATCTGGATGTCCGTAGTGAGTGCTGTGATAAGGGAGAAGATAAGGAAAATTGCGCCAAAATTTATTTATTTAAATTATATTTCGCCTTCAAGAGAGGATTGGTTCTACGGTGTACCCCTCTTGCTTGTAGAACGGTCAAGGCAGTATTTATTGTAAATTCAGAAAACACTTCAGAACATTTGTCATTTATGTTAAAAAGTTTCTAAAAACTAAGAGGAATGCTAGTTTTTACTCCAATATACGGAAATGGACATGACTATAAGTAGGGCAAGACGTTGAAGATGGCTTTTGTTGAGCTGTTAGGTTTACTAAAGCCATTTGAAAATATTCGGTCCCTCGTTGGGCGCCACCCGTTTCTCTTTTGATCTCACAAATCATCACACGCCTTCTGGTTCAGTTCGCGGCCAAAGTTTTACTGGAATCGAGTTACAAAAATGTGTGGTTCTATAACCGTGCGATTGCCAATTAATAAAAGCCATGGTTTGAAGTATTTTCAACACAGGTATAGTGGGTTAAGCACTTGACCGCAACCAACATTCCATTTTGGTCTTACTGGAAATAAAACAAACTTTAAATATTCTAACAGCTTACAAAACTTTGTCAGCACTTCCATCTAAGAGGACCCCACACTTGCGATGCTTAAAAACTAATGTAAAACCGCTACCTTAAGTAGGTGTGCATAAGCTGTGCAGTATTAAAACTGTTCACTGCTGAGTAGGTAACATGTTTATATTAACTTTGCCTCCGCTACAGCTTTTCTCAGAACAAAGCTAGAGAACATCATAGGCATCTTGCTGGGACACAACAGAAGCGGCTGTATTGATTCCGTGATATTTCTCAGGGTTCTCTGGAGTCGGGAAGAAACATACAGAAAAGTTACAATCCGTCTGGAATGGATCGTAATTTTAATTCAAATGCAGTGATGTCTTCTTAGTCACAGGATATTTCCCAAATTTTTCAGAGTTTTATAAAAAAAAAACTAGCGTGCCTACTTCTTGTTTGTGGAAAGCGGGCATAGCTATCACTATTTGTAACCAAAGTTCACGGATACTAACGAAATATTCACAATAAGACCTCATCATCAGCGTACATATGTGTAGATGAAAGCAAAATATGTTTTTATTTTTTTTTTTTTTGTTAAGAAATATTCCCGAAAAAGTGGGCATGCCACTGTAAAATATCTTCTCTGGTAGAGGAAATCAGCGTATATATATTGTATTTTGTTAAGCAAAATCGAAAGAGAAGTGCCTTCAGAATCATATTTTGACTAGGTAAGCGCTTTATACGAGAGCACGTGCATACCAATGAACGCAATTTTATACTACAGGATGAAGAACTTATGGAGCTCTTTCACCCCAACTCATCACATTGTACAGTTATGGAACTAATTCTCTTACTTATATTCAAAAACCACATTTCAAGATTCCCAAATTTACCCATTTCTCTACACATTTGGTACTTTAAACGAATCAGACTTTTTTGCTAAATCTACCCACTTAAAAAGACATACATCAGATACTGTTAAATCTATTCAATTAAAGGGGAATTTAATTTTAAAATCTCATACATTTCTTGGAAATTCCATTCCATCTCATCCACGTAAACGCAAATTACAATAAAGAAAAAAAAATCAAATAGGAAAATTACAAGCTCTCTGGAACGGATAGTAGATACCTTAACTGCCATATTCTCATTTATGTTTTCAAAAAAATTTGTTAGCCGTTATGTGGGCGTATTTCAAAAATGTACTGTACTTGTACTGCTCGAATTCTAGAAAGCTTATATATATATTAAATTGAACATTTCTAGCTCGAAATTTAAGCCCAAAAAGTGGTGACATACAGACAGATACATATACATACATATCTAGATCGATATAACTTTCGACGCTGTATATATGCTTTTGTTTTATTTCTCTATGTTACAAACTATGTATCAAAATTAGTGCACCTGTTATCCTATGAATAGGGTATTAAAACACAAATTTAATATTTTTGAACAAAACTCGAGTTCTTGCTAACAAATCAGTTTTAAATCCCCAAAATCTCCTGAGATTCCACGTGATAATTCCAGAAACATATACAGTGCCCATTCATAATTGTCTTGCTAACCCCTTTGCCAAGTTTTAAAACCTTCACTTGTAAACAAAAATAATCACCATTTCAAGCAGACTCTCCACCACAGATAGATAAAATAAATTGGAATTAAATTACTCTGTACAACCGGAACTCAAAGCCTATCCCCCACAGATCTCTACAAAGAAAAAGCAAAAGGCCTCCAAAAGAAAAATAATGAAATTGTGTGAAACCCCATCATTGCATGTGGCTTAAACCTCTCCAGTGAAAGGACATCAGATTGTCGTCTTTACATTACCAAAGGCTGTCCATTCAAAATGACCCTACAGAGTTGGGTAGTTGTTCTTTTATGCCTCTCGAAAGGATCGGAAAACAATGGCATTACGGGATGATATCCTTTTGCTGCTTATCTGATATTTTAAATCTCTCCTTCTGATATCCCTATTCAGCCGGATGCCACAAAAGGATGCACACAGACTTTGTCCTCGTTAAGATTCGAAGTAAAAGCCATAGAATGCAGTTTTTGTATAAAATTAAGGCCAAAAGGATAAGAAAAGATATACCCTTTTATACGCATAATTGTTTGGACACTTTCAGTTGAACCAGCCAACTACAAAAGTTGTGCTTTATCCAGAGAACCTTACTCCTTTTATAATTGAACGTAGTTTGTATGCGCTGATGTCCTGTTTTTACAATGGACTTTAATGGGGGCCTAAGATAATGCCAAATCTTTCTCCAAAAACTCTCTCAAATAGTGTTATACTTGAAGAAGAAAAAAAAGAAAAAAGAAAAACTTGAATATAAGTTGGAAGCCGTTTTGTAATCTCTACCGGAAAGTATCCTTTCGAAGTCGTGTCTTTCGTTCTTTCTTTCCCTTGGAATTTTCACTCACATCCACACTAGGGGGAGTACCTAAAAATATCCTGAATAATGCAAAAACAGCTGCTGACTACATGGAAAAGTATACTATTGCGACTATTACAACGCCTTTCCACCAAAAAGAACACACAAGTTATGAAAGGAGAAAAAGGACAAAACGATGCGAAAGGTATTTCGCCGAACATTAAAAATGTATGTCGAACGATACTAGCTCGTTGCGAGTGAACAAGAAGACAGGAATGGATAATATTAAGTTTTTAGAAACTTGAAGGTTTTTTTTTTAAGGGAAAAACAACATAAAAAGGACGAAAACTTGAGCAAGAACTATGGGAAGGTTTTCTCTAGGTCGACATAAAATTTATATTTATTTATGGTGGGATGGTGTAAAATAGAATAAAGTTGCTGGTGAAAAGGAAAGCAGGAATTTTGTGAAACTTCGTCCAGAGTAGCAAGGAGTTTTGTTCTTGTCTTCTTTTTTTTCAGCGTGCGACATGATTTCGACGTTGATGACGTTTAATAAGAATTTCTTGTCACAAAATTGCTAAAGTAGCAACAAGCTGCTTCATCCTTGTACATGCCTGCAATTTATCTGTATTTTTCTATATTTTTGGCAAGGAAAAAACTTTTTTTTCTAGTTGAAAACATAAATGATAAATCGTTGCCAAATGGCAAGCACTGCGGTAGTTATGATGGATAAGATGTCAAAGGTATAGTTGGTATCTAGTTTTTTTTTTTTTTTTTGTTTTGGTAAAATAATTTAAAAAAAAAATCACTTACCATGCGCATCCTTGCCGGTAACTGTTCCTCCATGGACCAACGATGATGAATGCTGACGTCCAAGCGATGGAACAACGAAGAGTGCCATGAAGATTTCCCACATGGCAAGGATGATGAATTGCATTTTATCTGATTTCATTTTTAGCACAACACTTTCTTTCCTAAATTAACTTTAGATATACGAATTTAATTTAAATTTGTAAAAAACTTGGATATGCTATTTTTTTATGATTCACTTCTTCTTTTTGTTGATTGATAAATAAATCACAATTTGAACACACGAAATATAATTTGATATTATTTTTGGATGTTGATATATATTTTTTTTATTTTTATTGATATGCATCTACTGTTAAGATATGCGAGTTGTATTCTGTTGTATGTTTATTTAACTTCTGTTACATGTCTAATGTTAAAGTTGACTGATGATTGCCTATATGAAATCTGAAAAAAATAAATTAAAATGTTGTTCTAAAACATGGTAATGTACACTTTTTGTCAATTTTAATAAAAGTAGTAAATTAATCCGAAATGTAAGTAGATATTGATATATATGCAAGTAAGTGATATAAGGAAGAAATGTTGCTCAGTTATGGGGGTTCTGTGAGAATTCGTCTAGTGACGCATTGTAAAGAAGCGTTCCACCTGAGTTGTTTATTTCCTCCATTTTTACCAATTTTCTTTGGTTTAAACCGCCACCTTCCGCCGAAATGACATTAAAACTTGCTTATATTTAACCAACGAAAGGCAGTTATTTGAGTCTTGCTAGCAATCTAATGTACCATCTCTGATCATCGAAGTAATTCGTCGATATCTCCACCTACAAACTAGCACTCAAGCCACCGGCACTCTCATACTACTTGACACTCTTCTCTGGCATGTACACACCAAAGTTTCACTGGCACACACATGGGGCATGGTTGGTGTAGCAGTGCCTTAATATTGTATCTCGCACGCTGTTACTACCAGCACCGCAATATATGGGCAATGGATTCAGTATTTCATTCGTTTTCACGATTCACAAGTACTAACTACCTTCACTCTTGTGAACGTCTGTCACTTAGCGATTTGGACGAAAGAATCGGCTTTAGCAGTAAAGGCAATACATAATTTCACAAGTAGACCTCCTCAAGATCGCTTGTGGCTGGTTGGTATTAACGGGCGACGGGCTAAGTTCTTCAGCGTAACAGCTTTCGCAGCGCGTTAAGTTCTTCAGTGAGACAGCTTTCGCGGCAGGCTTATACCATTTGGTCTAAGATTATTGAAGAATTATTAAGTATCATAGAACTATTGGCTAGAATTTATTCCAAAAATAGCATTTAAATAAAAACCCTCTTTACCCTTTCCCAAAGTTTTAAATGTTTTTTTTTGAATAAGTATAGTACAAGTGTATACATTTCACATCCTACAAATTACCTGTTCAATATTTTTACTAGAAAATGTAAAATTATTTTTACATTTAAAAAAATATGTAGACATGAACTTGTTCTATAATTCATGCATATATTAGCCGTTTCCATTCGGCCAAGGCAAGTACCCACATGTACATGCAGCTACCACCAGTTGTGGGTGTCCATGGTGTAGTGGTAACATCATCGCTTGTCACGCTGCAGGTTCACGGTCCGAATCCTGATGTCAAGAATCATCTATTTATTTCGCATGAAATAAATAAAAAAAAAAAAAAAGTCGATGAATTGCGAAGGCTAAAATGCTACTTGATCGTGATGATAACATCAGTTGGACGGAAAAAAATACTGAGAATCATAAGCAACGACAATGCAAAAATACTCCCCAGTTATCTGGGCGCCACCCTTGGAGTTTACTGAAACTTAATAATACCTGAGTTTCAAACCAACTACACCAATCTGTCTTCTCTCTGTCTCTTTCCCTTTCCATAAAAAAAAAAACACCCGTGTCCTAAAAATTAGTATAAGGGTATTCATATCCCCTTTCACACGTGCAAATTAGAAAAATAAGAGGAGATTTCAAGTTGCTGTTAAGTTTTCCACAAGGTGGGGAGCAATTTGGTTAAAAACGAAAATATAAACGATCCGTTCCAGATGGATTCTCTCGAAAATTTTGCTACATGAGGGTGAATTGGAGTGCCCAATAAAGGGATTTTTGTACGTGGGAAGTAGGGTATTGGCATACATATACACGTTAAATTTCTTTCAATGTTAACTGATGAATAGTACTGTTACACACATTTATTGCTATAAAACAAAGACCTCAAAAGATAATTTAATAAAACTTTCCGAATTTATTCAAATATGTATTCTGAATATAAAAATCGAAACTTTATTTGAAAGGACTTCTCTTGGCCTTAATGGAAGTCTTTAGTCGTTTTGGCCACTCTTCAATCACAATACACACCTCATTAATTTCGAAATTGGCCACAGCTTCGGTCAGAGCTCGCTTAAAGAGTTCATTGTTAGGGTATCTTTTCTGATCAAGTGGATTAAGGTCCAGGGTGGTGGAAGGCTAGTTTTGTACCAATAAAACGGGGGGCAATTATCTGATGACAGGTATGGGTAGTTTTCGCCCTTTAAGCTGGCACACGATCTTGCTGGAATGTTCCTTCCTTTTTTGGAATAAGGTATGGTTAAGAGGTTTCACAAGGAGCCCTTAAATGGTTTGCTGTTACATTTTGGCATATGTTTCGATGCTTTTTTCGCAAAAATGCAGGTAAGTGACCCCGTCATAAGAGACTACCCAGCACACCATGGCTAACTCTGGGGGGTATCCTGTACGGACCTATGAGACTGGTTCGAACCGTGTATATACCCTATCACTTTATTTGTTTAATTTCTTCTGCACCGTGAAGATTTTCTCATCGGTAAACATAATTTTTCTGTACAGAACAGCAGCGTATTCCACCAAGAGTCGCTTTGATTTTTGGACCCAATATTTGTAAAAGCCACAGTCAGCATTTTCCAGTATGGCGTTTGAAGGCCCTCAGCCTCAAGCCTATCTTGATATGCGAATCATTGACTTTTGTGTTACATTAATCTCATGTACCAGTGTTATCTGCTTTTAGGGACTTTTTTGTGCCTTAAAGATTTTGATGACTTGTGGCGTTTTAACTTAAAAGGAGTATAATGTGAGATAGTGTCGCCCGTATCCCCGAAAAATTGTATATACCGATAAGCAAACATTAGGCTAATACCTAGCTGCTGCAGTGTCTTGAAAATCGAACCTTTGTTCACACCGCACTTATGAAGCGCTACGACAGAGATGCGATTCACTGCATTCATTCAGAGCGAAAGTGTAAGCAAATTTGAAATATTTTTATAAAGAAACATTTGCGACGTTAACTGCTACAAATGTTATGTCAATCTTTATGTACACCTAACTCTTGGCCGCGCAATGGGTGGAACAAATGTAATAAAAGTATTTTTCTCCCTACTAGGTATATATTTTCATTTAAATATTTATAAAAAGAAATAATTCTTAATTACACGAAACATTTAAAAAAAATTCTTTTTTACGTGCTCCTAGAAAGAGCAAGTACTGTTTGTGTGAATATTGTCGATTTCGAAATTTCGACCAATCTTGAGATTACTCTCATAGAAATACTCGAAAAAGTGGGCCTCGCAATTCTCTCTGTCTCTCTGTCTATCTATCTTTAATTTTCTCGAAAACGGTTCTAACGATTTCGATAAAAATTTATATCCAAGGTAATATTAATGTTTGCAATAAGTTTTTCGGTATTTTAGTTATTACCGCAGTTTCAAAACTTGATTTCTCCTATATGGTTAGGGCGATTTTGTTAAAAATTGATATCTAAGTCACTTTCGACACATGTAAAGGCAAGGCATTCATTTGTTCGCTTCTTATCGACTTGTCATAAAATTGTACGACCCAATCGTGCCCCCTTTATTTTATAAAACATACTTTTTTATTTTCTTCAAAGATTGAACGTTTATCTACGAGACGGCATAATGTCTTAACCTAATGCAGAAATTCAAACACAAGCAGCAAATCTACATGCACACTGCTGAGACATAGAACTTTCTCGGATTGTTTAATTTGCCTGAAAAAAACTCGTTGATGTTAATAAAGAAATTAATTCCAGTTATTTAAGCCCTTTGCATCTAGGCTAGGGATATTTCTAAAAAGCAATCAAGATAGAATTACTTGGAAGATCCTTAACCAATTATTGTGTTTTCCTTTATTTGTGTTCCGTTGATGTATTGTATTGCTTGTGTGTGAATTCTTGCGAATGGCTTTAAATGTACATATGTATATGTATGTATTAGAGGGTGTGCTGAGGTATTTTGCCCTCTGAATGGGTGAACATGAGTGGGTGTAAATTTGAGTGGATCCCGTACACTTGACTAGGCCTTGTCAGTCATATAAAAAACGATTTTTTACCTTACATGAGGATACCCCATCTTTTCCTTTTATATTTAAGATATTATGGGGATCAATATCTTTAGTATTTTGTTGACAACAGTTAATATTTAACTACCCGATGGAACCCTTCCGCTTGAGCCTGAACCTGTCAAAAAATCAAAGAAAACCATCAAGGTGAATTTCTTATAAATTTTGAAGATTCAAATCTAGTTAACTCAAAATATAGGTTATAGGTATCACGAATCTGATATTTCTGGCACTGATAACAGAGAGAAATTTTACCCCAATCGACGGCAAACTAGAAGGACTATGCCTTCCAAAATTCTTCTTTATCGTCCATTTCCTTCAGAACCCTGACGCGGTCTTGAGAAGACTGGATGGATCTGGTACTGTAAGCTTCATCATTTCATTCCACCTAAGAAATTATTTTGCTGTCGCAGGACCAAATTAAGTATGCGATAGTTCACATATGTACATATTAGCTGATGCCAGTGTGTAGTGCAACAACATAGTCAGAGCAGTGATTTTTTTACACTTAAAAAATTATATTTCGTACAAAGCAATTAAAATAATCAAATACTCGTACATGGACTCTCCTAATTCCACAATAAGTTATCACGTGGTATTTGTACACACATTATTTGTACACCATATCTATATTCGTGCTTATAGCAAGAATTGTTTGACTTGTTTGCCGCCATGACATTGATCTCACACTCCCATTAACAACCCTTACTGCCACCATTACAGGGTGAAAAATATTCCAGTCAGGAAATAAATTTGATTGCCCGCGACATGGAAATTATTAGATATGTAGATAGATATTTGTTTCGTATTATAATTTACATTAGGTTTGCTACCTATCATTTTACAATACAGAGTTATGATATGTTTATATCTTTCTACTGAAACATTATTTTAACAATTTTTGAAAACAATCTTATTTAAAAATAAAGATTTCTTGAAGGAAAGCACGAGAAAACCCTTCAATCAAAGCAACCAAGAAAATAATAATTACTTAATAAGTAAATAAATAAATAATAATGTACATAAATAAATAATAGGAATAATTTAATAACAAATAAAGTATCACAGTAAAATAAATATTAAATCAAATAAATAGGTAAATATATAAATAATAAGTAAATAAATAAATAAATAAATAAATAAATAAGTAAGTAAATAATAAATAAATAAATTAATAAGTAAATTAATAAATAAATAAACACAAACATAAATAAATAAATAAATAAACAAATAACTCAAAGTATGAACAATAAATAATAGTAACAATAATAATAAATAGGAAAACAAATTAAATATATAAATAAATTAACAGAAATAGATGAGAAAATGAATAAATATGTGAATAAATAAATAAGCTAACAAAAAAACAAAAAATAGATACATAAATAAAGAAATAATAGAATCAGGCAATGGCAACAATAATGCATCAGTTTAAACACTTAATTGGTTTACTAGACGGTTGTCTGAAAAATCGCAGCTACTTAGAAACTTACTTGTGAGTTTTAAGATTCTTACCGATATCATTTCAGCATTCGCTTTTTTGTGTAGCTCTGAAGTGGAGTAATGCCGGGAAAGATTTAACATCATTTAATTTATTTTGTGCTATTTGTAGCTTGTTAATGTGACATTTTGCACAATTTCCCCATACCTGACATCCATAAAGAAGAATGACTTGAAATATGACCTTATGAATTATTAATTTGTTGTCATTAGACAATAAAGATCGCCTATTTATGAACGGGTATAAGAGTTTTATGGCAATCTTAACTTTTTTCAGAGTTTTACTAGTGTGTTCTTGGAATGTCAACCTAGTGTCAAGATGCACTCCTCCTTACGGAGGGGGCCCAGATTATATCAGACCCGTTAAACCTCAACGAATTGCTAGGAAGATTGCAAGGCTTTCTTTTTCGAGAGAAAAAGATGGCTTGCAATTTGTCAGTATTCAACTTAATTTTCCATCTGCTGTAATACCTTTCTAAAATTTCCATTGCATCTTTTAGATTCGTCTCAATATTGAGAGTGAATTCATGTGATGAAAAAATGCCAGTATCATCCGCATAAATGGCTACTTCACATTATTATTATTTCTTAAAATAATTCTTTTTTTGCTTGGCCTTTACACCGCTTTTTGCCATTCAACTCGTATTTCATAATTGTCCTTGAACCATTTTTTACTTGCTAATTGGTTTCCTGAAAATATTCGATTTCGAAATGTTGATCAAACTAGACATTACTATTATAGAGAAACTCTATCTGTTTGTATGCTGGACAGATTTTATTCAATCTTCATATCTAGGATCAGTAGGGTCACAATTCGAAGCAAAATCGGCATTTTCATTTGAAATCTGAGTGATAAACAACATTCACATACATAAATATAGGTATAAGTACGTGAGACCCAGTCATACCCATTATTTTATTAGTCTAAATTACCGAATACCAGTAGCTTAATTTATGTTATTAAACTGACAGTTTGTGTCAGTTTAATACTCGTAACATAAATTAATGTACCTAGTTGACAAATATCTATCCATCAGTTGATTTCAAAAACATTTCCATTCATAATGTTACAAGGAAGTTCTCAATAAAGATCGCCAAGACATGAGTGAAGAAAAATCAAATTCGCAGAAAAAAAAGGACCGACTGAAGAAGGATTAATATTTATGGGTTATTCTTTTTTGGAAGGCAGAAAATTGTTTCTCAAGTGGATGTATAAATGTTTCCTTTGGGGCGATTCTATTATGTATTTGTTTTTATTATTTTTTCTCTCTAACATCCGTTAACGCTTTAATATTCAGTTTGTTGTTTAATGTTGGACAGGCATCTCAAATAATGAATCCTTTTTATGTGTAAAGCCGTCAGTTTTCTCATTTCTATCCTATTTTTGTTTTATTTCATTTTTTTTTCTCGGTCTGCTTGCGGTTCTGTGGAGAATTTCCTTTGTCCTGGTTTTCATACTCCTTTTGCTCTTGCAGGAGTAGGAGTTTATAAATATAAATGAGTCCTGGCCAGGGTTAAATTGGAATTTATTTTGCACTGCGATGGAATTCGTGAGATGGTTATGGTTGGCATCAATTTAACTTTAACCAAGTTTTGTGGTGAATTGGAGAGGAAGGTTATCTTTTTTTGCGGTTTCCTTCTTCTGTGTTTTACTTTTTTGGTTATCCTGTCTCCATTTTGACAGACAGCTATGGGTATCTGTAGGGAGAGGCATTTATTGGCCAGGAAATGGAAGGAACACTCTGGTCAATGAATGAGATATATTTGTAGGTATGCAATACATTTCATGGGTAGTATAGAATAATAGGAAAAAGAGGACGGATTCGATTTTTTTTTATAACAAAATTACCAGCTTTTGGCAGACTGAGAGTCTATTTCTACTAGAGCAGAGGAGGATTGTATATTTTTTTACAATTTCTTTTCAATATGAAAATGTATCTTTGTTGGATAATTTTTACAAAATTAACCAAAAGACATTGATTTGATATAAATTAGCAGACAGAATGAAGATTTAAAGGGGGTGCCATAGGTCTGTAGTTTGTCACTTAATATCTTTTGCACATCAGAAAGTAAGTAGTAATAATTAGGCTAAAAATATAGAAAACGCTTTTTCAATTAAAAAATTCCTCTGTTAACATTCCTTGAAGATCTCCAGTGTTTCCACAAGGAATGACGTTAAGCTTATTGACCGAAAATCGACCCCGATGGTTTCCACAAGGAATGACGTTAAGCTTATTGAACCTCAGATGCTTTAAGAGCTTTTCTGATTTGTTTTTTTTTGACAAGCTCTGCAGCTACAACTACTCCAATATTTTTAATCATTACACTTGCCTGATTTTTTTCTAAATGTTTTAGTTGATCATTCCAAACTCAAACTTATTTTCGAAATGGAATGTTCATCTCATTGGTAATTACATCCAGTTTAGTATCACTAATAGCGTTCTTGGATGTAGGAGGTCGAAAGCGGACAATACTGTTACTAGAAACACGAAGTCCTTTATGACACCAGCCTAGGTGACTATTAGGTTAGGTTAGGAGGGCTAAGGAACTTAGATCAATGGGCAGGTCCATTGTGGTATATGCAAATACCGTATTACCAGCGTCGGAAACCATATATGACGAATTTCCTTCTAAGGCAAGATATTCTTGAACAACAGAAACGATTTTAAATAAATGATTCTTCGTTTAATCTGTACCACAACACTCGTGGTACAGATTAGATATCGAGTCTAGCTAGGTAGTAGAAGTATTTCCTGAGGCTATTCCTAGAGATTCAAAATTTAAAAAAAAATCGGCATTCAACTTGTAAAACATTGTAAAGCCTAAAATTTGTATCGTAATATTTTTATTCCTACGACGCACCGTTTTAGAAATATTCGCACTCAAAAACGATTTCTTTTAACTTTTTTTTAAAAATATTGCGTACCTACACTTATCGACAATTTAAACAAAATGGGAATCTACATATATTTTAAATAGTCATGGAAAATAGTAACAAATGAATTTTGATGACTAACGAATGAATATTTCCTTGCTATCGATTAAGTTGATGGTTTTTATTTGATAGTTCACATCATTACACAAAATGTGAGTTATACCGGCAAACCCCACAGGCGGACCAGTAGGGGTGCAGTAAAGTGGGAGGGTTGTGATCCTTCTACTCCGGATCATAACTTCGCCGTAAGAAGAAGAAGAACACAAAATGTGAGTTATCGTTTCTTTCTTCTCCATGTCTATATAGCACCTACAGAATACTTTGAAGGGAATACATATTCTCCTGGCATATTTTCCTATCGAAAAGTGCTTCTATTTAATTTCTAGTCGAAATTTTATCGATTCTATGAGAGCATATGGTTCCTCACTAATTTCAGAGAGATTCTGATGTACACTCACTTTAGAGAGCTCGCCCCCCCTGCAGTGCCCTAGAACGTCCAGGGTCTTGAAACCCAGAACAGCGATATGTCGCTTCTATCAGAAATCTCAAGTACAGATTTGCGGCATTGTTTAGAACAATAGCGATACCTTTTATGCATTAATTAAAAGTCAAATCGCAGGTTTCTCGAACTGCGGTAATTTCTACCTGATATACACTACAATGAATCCGGCAGTCGTTTGGTAATGTTTATATCGTGTGCATACTCCATCCAAAAGATACCGTCATTAAATTCTTATTATATTTTCCATATATCTGTCAGTATTTTCTAGGAGAGAATCAAAGGATCAAAGTCTTTAGTGAAAGAAAGATTGGCTGATTGGTCGGAAGTAGTTATTGGATGAACAAGATGTCTACCAGCTTTCTTTATGAAAACCAGTTTGAGCCTCCTCCAGAATCTGGGGGTGTTGCCAAAGTTTAGTCAACCTGTAAAGATTGAGTGAAGCTAGGGACTTAAAATATAAAAATAATGTTGCATCTCCACGGAAACTATTCCACCGGGTCCGGATTATTGATATGGAAGAAAATTGTGCATCGAACAATGTAATTTATGTTTGTCACCGAGAGTTGGATTCTCTTATGGTTTTCTACAGAGTATCTTCTGTATCTGGTTTATTACCATTAAGTGGGCATTTATTTTCGGTTTAGTTTTTTTTAGTTTAAGTAAAGATTTGAACATGATCATCCCTATCCTAAAGAGTTGCTCGTCTTTTCTGTATTTTTACAGAAAAGATACCATACTACCGTCAGAAAAGATTCCTTGAAATTTAACTAATGCATTTTTTATATTACCCTACACTGTCCTTGTGGAGATCTCAATCTTCTGCGCCTCTTGAAAGTTTTGCTTTGTTAAAAACCTTTCTACTTTCTCCCAGAAATTGTCCAGTTTAGTATGGCACCGCGGAGGATTACCACCGCTCTTATGTCTACTGCCTGGGCATGATTTACGTAAGGTTGACTGTTAGAAAATTAATTTTACAGTACTCATTTAGTTCGAGAAGAAATTTGCGACTTATTGCTACACTCGGAGTTCTAGAGAAAATACAGGAATTTTGGGTGGTCTTTGGGTAACAATTTTCGATTAAGTGGGCAGATTTGGGTTGCAAACATTCCAACATTCGGAAATGATTAGTGCGAGGGGCCTAACATTTAAATTTTTAAAAATCATACACACTCAGAATTGTTTAAAGTTTAGTGCGGAACAACAAGCTTTCGATCAACGAATTGTTGAAATGTATGAATAATTTCACAAAAAAAAAAAACATATTCACTCATGCAGCGACAATTTTTAAGAAAAGAAAAATCAACTATTGATATTCTCAGCTTCTCTTAATGCTCTCACATGTGCCATCAAATATGGTGCATTCGTTCAACTTGTTCACTCATATTCCACTTTAGCATTTTCTTTTCTACTTGTTTTTGAATTCGAAGAATTAGAAACATCAAAACATATTTTTTGACGCACAACACTTTTGAGGTTCATTTATTTATCTGACATTTAAATTTCAAATCGAGTTTGGTGTGTTCGTGCGGTACTTATTTTTCTTATTCGTCCTTTTTTTCATTTCGATGGCAAATTTTCTCCGTAAAGTAAAGAAAAATTGCAAAGTTTCTTTCTTTATAACAACAATTTCAATTAAAAATTCTTTCCTGGAACTTTATTCAGAAAAAAATTTAAAAACGAGAACACACAATTTAAGAACAAACAGCGACGAGACTATTGTATACTCGTACAATTGCCCCCGGAAGAACCGCATAAGAATGAAAAATTTATTTGCATTTAGATGAACAATATCCTCCGTAGATTCGTAAACTTGTGTACAAGGCCGCATGAGAGTCCTGTTTATTGAAGATTTATAAATATTCACAAGGAAGATTTACTTCTCGCAAAATTTTGTTGGTTGTTTGTCGAAAGTGTTTTTGCATGTCCTGGATGCCAAAGGCGGCTGAAAATTCAGTGTGCGATTTTCATTTTGGTATACTATGTATTTTTGCGTTATGACTTTAAGTTTAACTCAAAAAGTTTACATATTAAAGATACTTATGAGGAATTAGGTAGAATCAGAGGCTTGGTTTTAATTTTTAATGACTGTGATTGTGACAGCTAAATTGTAGGGAATTACAATTTGACACTGAAAAAAGAGATTAAATTAAAGCGGATTTCTATGAAGGACATCTTTTTATGAAGAGAGAATATTGTGAAATATTTGTGGGGTACAAACAATGAAGCACTATATCGATATTGATTCAACTTTTTACAATTTAAATGGAATGGACCAACAATTTATTGAAGTTTCCGAAGGGCATAATTGAGAAACTTTTATACCAGTTTTACTCTCAGATATTTGTCAGATGTTCACGAAAAGTAGGACCATGGGGTGGCCGTGGTGTAGTGGTAACATCATCGCTTGTCACGCTGTTGGTTCACGGTTCGAATCCTGATGTAAAGAATCATCTATTTATTTCGCATGAAATAAATAAAAAAGTCGATCAATTGCGAAAGGTAAGTCAACTCTACTGCGAAGGCATAAAAAAAACTCGCATAGTTGTCCACTCGCTTAACCTATGAGCCACGGCGCCCATGGCATTCATGCAAATATCGTTAAAATGTCCACAAGCATTGAGGCTTTTACGAGTAGCTGTTTTCTACACAGTTTTAGTCCCTTGTTTTCTTTAGATACTGAATGTTATTTTATCAAAGACCACCGTTAGTCCACTAGTTTGATGACCCTAGCTGCAATATTTCACAGGACTTCCAGAATAAGGATTACCAACCACCTCGACTTAACTTCGTGTCGAATTGTTATACGAAATCCGATGTAGAGAAAAGTCAATTTTTCTTTTCGCTGATCTATAGGTGTTTGTCTGTATACAGGACTGCAGCATAAACGACTGGATGGATTTTCTTCAAACTTCATATCTGGAGTCTGTAGGGTTACAATTCGTAAGTTAATTATTAAGTTTTTAAAATTCCGTCAACATCACGCTAAAAGCTCGTCAAAATCAAGGTTAAAGTTATTATCAAACAGCGGAGATTGTGCAAACCTACCGCATCCTTCCTTTGTTATTGAGGCATCGATAACAGCATAATCGGGAGGGTTCAAAATATAAAGTAAAATGACGTATTTGCAAGGCACTCAGATATGAGCAAAATTATTAAAATGGTTTACTTTTCTTTTTGAAAAATCGGTTGAAAACCAAAAAAAAAATTGTTTGGACAATTTTTCAAAACATGGTATGCCATAGTGTTAAATATTGTCTAGATATTTAAATATATATATATAATATATATATATATATAAATTTTGAACAGAATCTACTAAGTCATTACTGAGAAGTAGACATTTTCTAAAACCAATTTCTAAGTTAGAAACATAATGTTAAACTTAAATGCGAAATTTATATATTGGAGCAGTTTTCGAAAAAAATCTTTAATTTTATTGTTAGAATGCAAATTCCGATTTCGCGTCGAATTGCGAACCCACAAACCCCAGGAATACAATTTGAAGTAAATTCGCCTAGCTGTTTAGACTGCACACACAGGCAGATAGGTGTGCATGTAGGCAGAGTTGCGAGTCCCGCTTTTTCGAAATTTCCTATTGTATTAATACTAAGATTCATAGATATAAACCTCGAAATCGAAAATTTTCACGAAAATTTGTAGTTATAAGAGCAAGCTAAAAGCATACATGTAAGTTATAATTCATCTAGAACCGATCGTATACCCTATCCTCCATCTTCTAACCCACTCCTAATGAAGTGGGCGTGCCGCTGTGAATTTTCCAAATTTCACCGATTCTGACTAGATATTCCTAATAGCTTTAATAAAGCCAAATATGGAAAACGCCCCAAAAGGTGGGCGTGCCCAAGTAGAATGTATGGACGAAATGAAGAAAAAGTCGACGTTTACATTTTATTAAGGCAATATTTTTCAGATTCTAGTAAAAATATTAGAAGTAGGCGAGCCTGTGGGCGTATTTCAAACATGTTTACACTTGCACTTCTTCGAATTGAACAAAGCTTTTATATGAAATTTCACATTTGAGGCCCACATATTTTACGATTCTGATGACAAATATATACATATGGCGAAAGTTGATTACTCGGAAATTAATAAGAGAAAAACAGAAAAGCGAAACAATTTTTTTACTCTAATTTCCGTTAAAGTGATTTTGTTCCTTGGAATAAATCATCAGCTTTAGGTTTATGAATTGAATCAGTAGATTTAAGTATCTATTGAAACAGTCGACAAACTAACCAATGAAACTAAAGTTTATGTGCTAAATAGAAGCTTGTTCTCCAACCAAAAACCAACATAGGCTGAAACTTTGCAAAATATAAACAAATTTTGGTGTTTACGACAACGAGAACGTAATTATTTTAATAAGTAAATTACATCAAAAGTCTACTCACAGCCAATAGATAATACCCAGAGTCTTAAAATACTATTCATGTTGATAGGAAACTCCAAAATAAGTAAAAGCTACATAACAGCACGATTTTACAACAAAGCAGAAAATGGAAGTAAAATAACAACACTGAATCAACTTTAACCTACATATATGTATGTTTAATTTTCTGTTATGATTTAGGCCCTGTATTTTTAAACAATACCCTACCACAGACGGCTCATGATTGATCATTTGAATTCGAAAAATGTTCGACAAAAGTGCACTTATTTTTCTGAACAATTTAGGCTGTACCCTTTCCCGAAATTACCGGTCTTTTATCTTCCATTTTTTCAAAAAACCCTCAAACAATAAGCTCACTTCCGCACATTTTCTACTTTATCTTCTTTTTCTTGATTTAAAAAGCTCGCCTACTACTGTCAATATTATTCGATTAAAGGCGGTCATACACAAATTTTTCATTTATAGATTCCAGTCTATAATGTCATGAAACTCATATAGGTACATATATTATTTACAACACGTGTAATACCTCAATTAGCATTCTAAAAAAAAGAAAGAAAAAAACACTGAAAGAAAGCACCTACTCCCGTATCCAAAATTGACATTCAACTGATAAAATCGACCAAAACTCCAAAACGTAATAGGATCAATTATCCCAATTTGTTTAGATAAACATAGAAAGAGAAAATGTCCTCCCTAAATAATTATGCGGATAAGGGTTCCTTCGTGTACGTACCTTTTATTCCGTACAACCTTCACCTTTAATCCATTGAACTGTTTTTCCAAAGTGCACTCACACCCACGTGGGATGCAGATTGGTGGATAAATAAAAATATTCTTTCACCAAAGACGAACACTCAAAAACATCAGCGAATGCTTGCTATTTGAATCTTCTCAACAACGGAGGTAAATGAATCCACGCATATTAGTACCATTGGTAGTTATAGTAACTCACTTAACAGATTTCATATTAATTATTCATCATAATCAAGGATAACATTTTGTATACCAAAAAATACACACAGGCGTATTAAAATTTACCACTAAACCGAGACCGCAACGGTAGATAAAGTGAGTATAACAGTACGACAAGGACGATGGATAGTCTCACGGGAAAAATATCGAAAAATCATTTTCAATGTCCTTTGATTCCCCGATATAGATACTTTGTTAGAATCCACTTAAGGGCAGGGGGTTAATTTAAATGTGTTACCCCACTGATGAGATTAGTTTGAAATAAACAAACTGTAACAATACTATTAGCCCACGCCAAAGCAATTAACAAACCAATTAACCGTCTTGACCGTACCGACGTTCATTTGAATCTAATTAGATACCGATTAACCCGCGAATTTCCTACACACAAATACACACAGAGAGGGGATCGAGGGGTTGGGGGTTGATGAATGTGCTTGGCTTATCAAAAAGCCATTCACCTGGTAAATTACATTCGCCGTCAAGGACGAATAATTTTAACACCTTTCCAATTACACCCCGTGCCGCACACACAAGGATTCGCTTTCGTTTCTCTAATCTGCTTATTATTCCGTTTGAATGGGAGAAATCTTGTTTTTTATGTTAAAAATCGATTCGAAGGCTAATAAAAAAAATCAACCGCGCCGAACTAATGTTACACTGCCATGATAGAGATACACACAACACTCCGGCGGATGAGCTAGAACTGAATTTGTAGGAACATTTCTTGATTCCGTAGGACATTTTTTGGGCCAAAGGATGCGAGTAGCTGGAGTGTGGTTGATTGTTATAAGTAGTTGGCTCTCTTGGAGGAAATTTTTGCAAAACTTGCCTTTGCGCGTGACCCGAGGGAGGAAGAGAGTAACAACTGTGAGAGTGTAAATGAGACCGGCTAAAAATGTTTCGCTTGGAGTAGGTCGTTGAGGTAGTTTTCATGTTAAGTTTATGTCATGCGATATCGCATGCGATTATTCGAAGTTAGATTTTGCTTTCTCTTTGTATTTTTTAATGTCCTCTTAAAAAGTCGGGAAATTTTCAGATTCACCTTTGTTTGTCAGGTAACGGTGTTTGAGTGCTTTTAATCTTTATTCATAAAACAAAATAGAGCGAGTTGAATAATTATTTTAGAGATTAAATGTACCCTTAAAGTACGTTTAACTTAAATGGTTATCCAAATGCATAAGGGTGTCTTTAACTATTCAGTGCAGTTGCTATCAGAGTCTTTGCGAGAGCCTAGGGATATTGGTTCTCTAACTACAATGTGTCTCAATCATAAAACTGAATTTGTGACCAATCCTCATTGAAACTGCTTCTTTTGGCAGCATTAAGTAGTTTTATTGTTTCCTAATTAAAGTAATCTTTTTGTTACATTTCTCAGTCATCTTGTGATGCAAATTATTCTATTGAAAAGTGATAAGCTAATCTGTTTTGATAAGTTTTTGATCGATTGGTTTCATTATCAAAATTGGTCTACTTATCAAAAAGTATCCTCAAAAAGGTGCTTATCAATTAAAAACGTTCTTAAATATTTCAGAAAAAAAAAACCGAATTTTCACTTAGCGAAACATTGATAAATTTCATTTGTTAAGTGGATTGCAATTCTGCTGAAGCTTTCCCATTTTCTGAAAAAAAGGCCCCAGACTGCTAAATGGATAGGGGAATATTTGGAGGAAAGCGGGAGTGACGACAATTGACTCATAGTAGGACTCTGAAGTCTGAACGGCTTTCTTTCCTCATGCACAGAGGGTCCTCAGATCGATATAAAAGAGACAAATCTTGTTTTCTCGTACCGTCATGAAGTAGGTATGGACTTACACATGAAATGTGTGGAGATGTCTGCATGTTTCATTGAAAACGCATGTGTTCTAAAAATTAGTATAAGGGTATTCATATCCCCTTTAACACCTGCAAATTATAAAAAAAAAAAAAAAAAAAATTGATTTCTAGTGAGAATATTGCATCGCATAGGCATGGACTGATCCAAATTTCACCTTTTTTTTTCTCCAAACTCAAGGCCCTACAACTAGTAACTTACGAATAGATGGACAAGTGGATAACATTGAGGAATTGAATGATCAGTGGAGAACGGGAAAATGAAAGAGTTCATCCCCCGCACGTATCGAATGTAGAACTTCAAGCGATCTTTGAATAATTGAGAAAGAAGAAATCAGTGGGAATCGATGGAATATCGAACTTTGAAAGGACACCTCCAATCCGGCAAATCTCCGGACAATAAGTCTTCCGAATATCAGCAAGGTATTCGAAAAGTGATCAATAGAGCGTTGACTAAGTGGGTTGAGGACAATAACATACAATAGCTCCGGATAACCAATTCGGTTTCAAGATCAATCAATGCACGGGTGAGCACAAGTTGAGCAGGTTGGGCATGGGCAAACCACTAGTGTATACTCGTATGTTGCTTAATATACTCACCTGCAGAAAGTTCGTTGTGAAAAATGCCAATGTGACTTCTGCGTTCGAAATTAAAGATGGTCTGCAACAGGGTGCGGATAATTCACCGATACTAGTACTTTTCAATATGATCTGATAGGATCTCTTCAGCACGCGATAGCTTATGCGGATGATTTGATTGCGTACAGATCAGGACCTAAGATCGACGTCATTGCAACACTCTCGTAGGGTGATTTCGATAAGATTCAGCGATATTGCGACGACTGGAAGTTGGAGATCACTCTTCAGAATTCGGAAACCATTCTATTCAGAACGCCGTTGTCTCTGACCTCTAGGGATACCAGATTTTTAGCGAAAGTTCTCTATCGTTGGACAGCACAGGCGTTCAGTAGATCGGTATCGGGGCGCGATGTTAAATGAGCAAGTAGCAGCAACAAAGCTATTCTGGTTGTTAATAGAGCGAGTTCCCTGGTCGATCCTTTTTGATCCGGGGTAGGTAGTACGGCAAAGTTGGCCGCCAGATTTGTTCCCTTGACCGGGTTACATACTGTTTTTAGGTGTCTAGGTTTAGGTAGTTTAAGTTTAGGTAAGTTTTAAGGCTAAAAAAAAAATGCATATTTAATTATGCATGTAATTAAGTTAAGTTGAGATTTATTGTTATGGTAGCATTTAAGTTTTTTATATAAGATAAAAAAAACCAATTGCACTGGCTTTTTTAAAATAAAAATTATTCTTTAAATAAAATAGTAATAAGTAATAGATTAAGTATTAAGACATAGTTAAGGATTAAGTTTAGGTTAGAGCGCCCGAATAGGGCCAGTAAGTTAGAATAAGATAGTTAGTTAGTTATGGTAGTTTTAAGCATTTTTGTCTAGCATGTAAGTATAAATGAATTGAAATTAATAAAATTCTATAAAAAAAAACACTGAATGTCTCACACTCGTCTGGAACGGATAGTATAATTCCCTATCCCTCATCTTCTAACCCATCCCTAATAAAGTGGGCATTGGCATTGCGAACCATTTGGTTCATAATTTGTGGCTGAAATTGTGGTCGTGGCGGTCGTCATTTGTAACCGAAAGCCAAGGATTCTGGTGGAATATTCACAATAAGACTTAATTATCACCGTAAATAGCTTTGAGAAGGCAAACACGATTTTTGGAAGAAAACGCCTCCCAAAAGTGGGCTCGGCACTATATGAATTGTAGAGAAAGTGAACGAATATATATGGTTATACCCTATCCAGGGGAAATTACGTTTGATACAAAGTTGTAACATAATAACATAACCCCATAAACATATGCATTTGAAATCAGCATTCTAGAACGCCAAGCAGTACAAGTGCAAACATTTTTAAAGTCGACGAACAGGCTCACGAACCTTAAAAAAAATTTCGTTTTTCTCAATATTTCTGCTAGGAACTGAAAAAAATTGTCTAGGTTAAATAGTTAAATTTTAACTTTATCTATATTTCTACTATACGTTGGCGAGTTTTCTTAGAAGAACCATGTATTGTTTTTTCATAGCTATTTGCAGTGATGGTCGTGTTATTGTGAATATGTATGCCATCAAAGTCCGTAAACTGCGGTTACAAATTTTTGGGCCACACCCACTTTCTGCTAATAAAAAATTGTAACAAATGTTTGGTGATGAAATTTCTTAAAAATCGCGAAAATGTCCTCTATATAGAAAGATATAATTGCACAAGTCACATTCACTTTATGAGTGATGAGCTAAAGGATAGGGGTTAAGGTATCATACGGATTGTAACTTTTCTATACGTTTCTTAAGGCAATATATATTTCAGTTTCTAGTAAAAATATATTTGTTTAAAAAGTGTGCGTGTCTGTGGGTGGATGGAAAAAATATGCACATTTGTATTGCAAAAATCATTTTTGTATTTTTAATCGTTTGTAAGGAAAGTACCACTGCCAGATGGATATTGAACGACATCTGGTTGAAAACCTAACCGCAACTCATCTACCCGCTGCTTCTCAACAGTTTGTTTAGTTAGTGGCAACCACATGTACGCACCTATACTATATGGAACAAGGCTTTTACATTCATCTTTTCTATCATCCACAAACCCTCTTAACAACTTCCAAAGAATACATATTCTCGATCTCGATTTCATTTAACTCACTTCCCAAAAAAAATTAAAATGTATCACAATAAAAGGATCATATTCCGAAGAATAATATCTGTCACACGCACACAACATAAACGAATTTATTATTTTCCATATCATCCAACAAACCCACTTTGTAAGTTTTCATCATAATAGTCCAATTACATCTGAAATAGGACCATACAACAACACATCTTTTTTGTTGGTTCCAAACGTTACAACTAAATTATTTCCAAATATCCATAGTGGGTGCTTCGAGTTTTGACTTCACACACATCATAGGAAAACCCTTGTTAAGGACTAATATCCGTGGCATAATTTTTTTCCTCATCCCACACACAGAGGCACCCAAATAAAGTACATATCCTAGAACCCAATATTGTATATCTCAAGGACTATTCTTATCGAAACAAAAGGGGGATATAATTCAACTACAGTATGGCAAAAGGGCGAGGTAGGGATGGTTTTACCTGTAATATTACCGTTATCTACCACCACCGCCCTCACACACATATACAAAAAATTTATATGTGAAAAACTGAAGGTATACTTTGATTTATCGGGAATTTATTCATAAGACATTATACCGGGATTACCGGTTCATGAATATTTTAACCAAAAAACACAAGGCGAACAAAAACAAAATTATAATTTCAAAATGATGATAACAAGAAAATCCTGCTCTCTTGGTTTTGATTACTCGTAAGTAATACATATATGCACACAGACTTATATACAACCACAGATCCTTGGAATTTTGTAAGTTAATACGTGGGGGATGGAAGTATTACATGACATTGAATAGCAGAGAAAATGAAAATATCAAGGATAAAATATTGTGTGAAGCGTCTGTATAATAACTTACATATATTAAGAGGAACTAGGGATTATTTCCATATATGGATATTTCCAAATTTGGCATAAGACCAGTATTAGTTGAAGCAATTCACAGCAACATAGCTTTTAGATGGATTAGAACCATAAAGTACTATCTAAGGAACACTTGAAAAATCCACATGTTGAAATAAAATTTATTGGTTTCTTGAGGAAAGGATTTAATATGCCCAATAATAAGTTCCCTTAAGGAGTGAAATTTACAGTCTTTTATACTCAGCAACTTAGCATCCTCTGCTGGCTTCCTAAAGCATCCATTTGACCAATTATTCTTGGCTACATGGAACGCCTTCCTGTGACTCAACTGGTTGTTCATAGCTTAGTCTTTTGCTGCCCTTAAAATGACTACTAAGGGAATCATAAATTCTGGTAAATAAATCGCCGCATCTTGGGAATCCTTTTGCTGACTGCAATAAGAACCTAATTCATCATCATTAAATGAGACGTAAGAGTAAGAACAGGAGAAGGAGTTAAAAGGATTAACATTCATAGGAAATTTGAGCAGTGGAAAAGTCTTGCAGAAGTAAATTGGTTTATATGTCTTTTAAATAAAAGAAAGAGGGGTGGATGTTTTAATTTCCTCGAGCATTGGAGTCGCAACCTTGGATATCTTCCAACTCCAACTCAGACATCAACGTACTTACCAATAAGTATTATAATATACAATGTTCCATTAGACCTGGCAAATATCTTCAACTCGCAGTATTTTAACGGCTCATTGGTAGAAATATTTGTTCTCAACAAAAATAAGTACATACATTCAAATCTTTACTAAAAGAAATATGAAATGCTTTTTGAATTTGATAAAAAAAAAAAACATATAGAAAAGTTACAATCCGTCTAGAACGGGTCATATGATACTCGTACCCTATACCCAATCTTATAGGGGTGATCCTAATAAAGTGAGTGTGGCGTTGCGAAATTTTGAAACAGATGCAATGATATTGTAACATAATAATAACTACTCTCCTACAGCCCATTCCAAAGTGTCTTTTCATTCGGGGTTCGTGTCTGCGGTTAGTCTCCACAGTTCATGTCTACGATAACAGACGGATAATATCACGGATAAGAGAGAATTATAACTGCAAGAAATGACTGTCATCTTGGAATTATTACATCAGAATTTTGTTGTTCCAGTGGTCGAAGAATTTGCTAGAAGTTTCTGGCTATCAGAAACTTCTGCTATATAAGGACAGATGGCGATCGAGACCAGGCAGTTGATTCTGAACCGCACGAGGAGATTGGAAAAGTGATAACAGCCGAAGTAGTAATTTTGTGATAAATTGAAAGTTGAGAGTTAACTAGAAGAAGTAATTAGTTTATATTTGTGAATTAAGTAATTGAAAGGAGATAAAGTGATTTGAGAAGAAAGAGACCTTGTAAGGAAGGAGTTTGCGAAGAATAGTATAGTGTGAACTTGAATTGTTCTATAGACTAGAAAATAAAGAAATAATTTCACAGAATATCGTTTTATCTACTCGAGCCGTAGCTCGCATATTACAATATGCTTCTATAGAGAGGATATTTCCTAATTTTAAAGAAACATTATCACAAAACTGTTGTTACAACTGTTTCTAAGCAGAAAGTGAGCGTGCCTCCTAAAAATTTGTAACCAAAGTTCACGAATTCTGATATTGCATGTGTTTATTTATTTAGTATCTAATACCATTTCGGGAATTGAAAAATCAATAACTTGAAAATAATTTTAATTAATCAAATAATTTAAAAAATAATAATAAACTAATTCGAAAGCTGGTAAAATAAATTAAAATTTAGGAAAATACATTTAGATAACATTGTCGCGTAAATTTATTTTGGTAATTGACCGAAAAATGGTAGCCCTTTATACTATACCATGTTTTTGTTCTAGAATCTCTAAGAGATTACAGTCTAAAGTTTAAATTTATTTTTATGTTATACGGTTGTACATCTTGAATGACATATGTAAATAGTTAGATAAATATTCTGGCACCATTTTATACTTCATTTTAAACACGAACAGCATTACATTGTAGGTGATTATCTGCTTGATATTCAGCTACTGTAGACAGAATAGAATCCATTCTATCGGGGTATAGGAACTGCATTTCAGGATAATTCCTATTGCCCTGTTTTGGAGGTTCTGTAGTCTATTTAAGTTGTCTATGTTGCCCATATAGAGTATTGTTGAGCAAATCTCAAAATGTGGTTTTATAATCGTGTTGCATATATTATATAATATTTATTTCATATGTTTTTATTATTGTTCTTCGAATTATTTTAAGGAACCCAATCCTTTTTTGGTATATTTTTGACAACATAGCTTAAGTGATTATTAAAGTTAAGTTCATTATCTAATACAACTAGCATATATTTTCTTGTCTACACATGATCTATGTCTTCATTTTTTATTTTGAAGTCAGCATTGAAGTCATCGTTTATCACCACACACTTAGATTTATTTACATTTAATTTAAGTTTATTTACTCGTAAGTCCAACCAATTACACAAAGCATTCAAATCACGATGAATGTTTTCTTTTAAAACATTTATATTTTTACCACACACAAACATAAGGGGCTCGTCTCAAATAATGACATTCGTTGACATGGATTTAAAATAAGAGCGGGCCGAGTATAGTTCCTTGTTTGTATCATATATCAAATATGACACTATTCACTTTGATATGTTGTGTTCTTTGACTCAAATATGCACGAAACCAATTAAGCTCGTTAATGCTAATGCCGTATTTATAAAGTTTGTCTAAAAACAAGTTTCAGTCAATAGTTTCAAAAGTTCGTTGAAAATCCAAAAACGTAACGATTATTTTGTTGTTGCTTTGTTATTTAAGAGTCATAATTAATCGGTTTAACGATGTTTCATATGAGTATCGGGGTCTGAAACCAGATTAGTTTTATATTAATAGTTTAATTCTCAAGCTTAATGTAGTGGAAAGCATCCTCCTAATCCTGCCCGCTACTATTCACCCGAAAAGAGTATTCTGCAAGGATAGTTTTATCTGTCCGATTGCAAGAAATTCATGCTAAAATTCTGCTCCAAGCAGAAGATCTATGTATGTGATCAGACTGATAAAATGTCGGATCAGCTAACTTACTCGTAATATTTTGCGGGATGACCCATCCGGATATGTCTATCGTTTAGCTAGGCTGTGGTGAAATAATTTTTGGAAGCGCAAAGGCTTCACTTCCCGGAGAATATGCACTTAACCTTGAATGCATTAAGACACTAACTCTTCTTGCAGCCCTTTGAGTTGCTCTACCAACGCCCTCAACGAGCATTGAACTTTGTGTTGTTATCAATCCGAATTTCTTGATCATTAGTGATTATGTTTATTTAGAGGAACGCATTTTGCAGTGAGATTACATGATCTCTCCGTGCTGCTAGGAGACGGTTTTGTATTCCTTACAGCCGTTGATCTCGACAATTCTCCCTTTGATGCTTCTTCCAGGTGAAGAAGTGTGTTGTGTTTCTTTTAGCATTTCATACAGCACCTGCAACCGCAATCACTTGCATTGTGGCCTGGACATAAACAGTTTCTGCAGTACATTGCCTTCTGCACAATGTTTAAGCGATTCCTTGAGTTACATGTGGCGACCGTAATCGGGATCAAAGAAGATCCAATCAATGGACTTTGACTCTATACATGCTATGATTGGCGAAAAAATAAAAGAACCGCGATATTATATATATACATATACTCGTACATACATACATACACATACATTTAAGTGAATTCCTTCAATTTGTCGCTTTTATATTAAAAGGTGATTTGTGTAAAGTAATTGAATATTAAACAAACAAATACAAAAATATAAAAAATAAAAAATAGTGAATCTGTTTTTTTTGAAAAATAAAATATATACACATATATGTAGGATCACCCTGTGATCTTACCGCTCGATGGGAGAGAAGAAAACGCAATATAACGTCTCCTGCACTTGTGAGTAGACGGATAGAGGTAGTCGCTGTGTGTCCACCAAACGAAGAGCATTTCTCCACTTAAATATACATATACTTACGTACATACACCTTAACTTATCTTACTTTGTTACTTTAATTCCTTCTAGATAAATTTGTATTTGAATTTTTTCGGAATAAGTTATCTTTATTGAACAATCCCACATAAAACTTGGGGGCTCAACCGGGATACTGAGTCAAATACAAAATAAAAGAAAAAAAAAAAAACGTGGTTGTGCTGAAAATTAAAATTGCCTCAGAAAAAATAAAAGTGCTGTGAACGGACCAATAAGTTCTAAATTATTCTTCTATATTATAGAATAAGAACAAAAACTTGGTTAAAAGGAACCAAAAAGCATCGGACATCAAATTAACTGCTAGATCAACGGAAGCAATCAAGGCGAAAATCACTCAATCTGGTCTGAAGTGGGAGCGGTACATATGTACAAAAGTAGCATCAAAGGAAAACAAAAAACGCTCGATGGTCGTAAGTAAATAACCATCGGAGATGTCAAACATCTCTTTATATTACATTTGTTCCATCTTGATATCGTAGTCTACAAAAGTCGTATTTGTTGCAAAGAAAAGTTGAGAAACATCTAGCAGAAACTTGATGACAAGAATACAATAACACCACCTAGGAGCGTAAAGCAGTCTACTAGCAAACAGTACGATGGTGCAAGTCCAGTTACAGTGGGTCAACCAAAACATTGTTGCGAGAGTAGCAGTTCAATAACTGCTGCACGAGGAGATTATCAATCTAAAGAAAATAAACATTGAGTTTCTCCAAACGGTACAACTGCTGAAAGAAGAAAATGCTACACTGAGATCCAGGGTCACAAGCCTGGAATGTAAGCTGAACTGGAGAGAACAGAAGCAGATGGAGAACGTCATAGAAATTGTTGGTGTGCCAGAGGTAAACAACGAGAATCCACTAGAGAGTGTGCAAAAAATCTTCAGTGCTGCCTTGAATGTCTCAGTTTCCTCCGAGGAAATTCAAAAATGCTACTTGACTCGCTTTAGCAAAAAAAATGTTACTTCCAGCTCTATTGAGACGAAAATAAATATTGTTCGCGTTCATCTATCTTCAAGAGATGTCAAGCAAAAGATTATGAGAAGCAAGAAAAGTGCGCAGAAAAATCTGAACACTTCGTTATTTGGTGATGGAAGTAGGAAAAGTATATTCATTAATGACTATTTCACGAATTACACTAGGGCTTTGTTTATGGCGGCAAAAAAAGTTAAAATGAAAAAACATTATAAATACTTATGGTTTAGTAACTCTAAAATTTTGATGAGAAAGTTTGAAATTGGTAATATCGTTGTTATAAGATCTTTTGATGATTTAGCAGCTGTTGTAGATTAGCACTATGTTTGATGACAGTCTAGATCTTATAAACGACGATATTAGCATTAAAACCATAAGAAGTATATACGATTGTACTTTCTATTCTAATTCTAATGACAAAAAACCTGTGTTCATTGTGCATCAAAATATTAGAAGCCTCCGAAAAAATGTTGACGTGTTACTATGTAATCTAGAAGTTTTTGTGAATTCTCCTGATTTTATTTTCTTGTCGGAGATATGGATTTATTCTTGTGAAATAGAAGACTTCAAAATTCCAAACTACGATTTTTTTGCCAAAACTAATGATTCGTATTCTACGGGAGGAGTAGGAGTTTTTGTGCGAGATTCATATGAGTGTAAGGTTGTTTCTTATAGTTTGACCAGTGCGGATGTTATAAAAATCACCTGCAACATTTGTAGTGAAATTTTTAACATTGTTTGTGCATATAGAGTTCAGTATATGTCCCTTCAATTATTTCTGCATGAGTTCTCAGTTTTCCTAAGCAATGAAAAAGTGGATAATCTCATTATTTTAACGTGGATATCCTAAGTTCCAACCCTGGAGTAGATACCTACAGATCCCTAATGGCTGAGCATGGGTTAACATCATTTATCAATGAACCTACTAGACCAGCTTCTAGCACTTGCCTAGACCATGTATTTGGTCGCTTTAGAAACTTGGCAACTAATCTGTGTACTGGTGTTAACTTTGATCTACAAATTACTGATCACTGTTTGACTGGATTAATCCTTAGTACCTTACACAACAAAAAGAGTGTTATCGCCACTTCTCCTAAAGTCACCAAAATTAACTTTAGTCTACTAAATGATAAACTGCTGCGCGAAAGCTGGGTAGAAATCTACACTTCAAGTAACGCCTCTCATGCGTTATAAAAACCCTAAAATATTACGTTGATAACTCTAGCTTTTCCGTAGAACGAAAAAAATCTAAAACTAAACTTAAACCTTGGATGAACAATTTTCTTCTAAGAAAAATTAAACTCAAGCATAGGTTACGTATTAAATGCTTCAAGCATCCACTTAGTTCTGCTTTAAAAAGTCGTTTCAATCATCTGTGCCAAATAATTAATAAAGACATCACAATTTGCCGTGATAGTTACTTTCAAAGCAGAATAAGCAATGCACGAGGGAATCTTAAAAAAGAATGGGAAGTTGTAAATTCTGTAATTAATCGCAACATAAGAAATCATAGCGCATCTATTGTACTAAAAAGTGGAAACATTACTGTCACAGATCCTGCTGAAGTAGCTAACGAGTTTAATGAATATTTTGCCTCAGTGGGTGATATGTCTTTTTCTAATGATCCTCCAAGACCCTGCAGCTGTTGTTGTACAACTGGCCTTGATATTTGTACCCCTGTGAACAACAGTTTCTTTTTTGATCCCATTACAGGGTTTGAGCTATTGAAAATAATAAACTCCCTCAACAACTCGTATTCCTGTGGCAACGATGGAATTTCTAACATCGTCTTAAAAAAATAGCCCTCAATGTTGTTGATATATTGGCTCATATTTTTAATTTGAGTATTTTTTCAGGTAAATTTCCTGATTTGCTGAAATGTAACACCTGTTTTTAAAAAGGGTAACAGAAACGAAAAAAGTAATTATAGACCGATTTCCTTACTTTCCGTAATATCGAAAATGTTTGAGAAAGCAATCAAAAGCAAAGTTCTGAAATATCTCAATAAAATAAAATTTTTCAGTGAAAAGCAGTTTGGATTCAGAGAAAGCCGTTCTACGGAAGATGCGCTCCTAGATTTTTGTACATTTATTTACAAGGGACTTGATGCTAAGAAATGATGTGCCGGGTTATTTGTAGGCATTACAAAAGCCTTCGATATGGTTGAACATAACATTCTCTTCAAAAAATTGCATAGTGTTGGCTTTCGAGGATTTATATTAGATTGGTTTGCTTCTTATCTAAATAATAGATCGCAAAAAGTCAAAATTGGGCATAGTCTAAGTAGTTCCAAGGAAATCAATCTAGGTGTTCCCCAAGGATCTATCCTTGGTCCCATTTTGTTCTTGATTTATGTCAACTCACTATTTGCTCTCCCATTTGCTGGTGAAGTTAAGGCTTTTGCTGACGACTTGGCTTTTGCATATGGCTCAACTAACCTGCTAAATTTAGTTGCTGACATTAATTATGATGCCCATTTACTAAGGCTTTGGTTCGCCGAACACAAGCTAGTAGTTAGCAATAAGACTAAACTTATATATTTCGGTCTTACCGTGCAAGAATCCCCGGACATAGCTTGCTAAACTGTGCTTATGATGTACAAAGCACCAATGGTTTATATAATTGAAATATTGCCTGTAATGAGAATTGCTTCAAAATTGAAATAGTTGAGCATTTTAAATACTTAGGTGTCATTATTGACAATACTTTGAGTTGGCGCAAACACATTTCAATGTTGAAGCAATATCTACTATCGTCTCTACGTAGTCTCTACCGTCTTGGGAAATACTGCTCTGCAAAGATTATAAAAACCATTTACTTCGGGATTTTCTACTCCAGATTACAGTACGGAATAAGCTGCTGGGGAGGTGCTTACCTTAATAAACTCCAACAGCTGGTTGTCCTACAAAAAAGTGCTATTAAGAAGGTTTGTAAATCGGCTCGGTTAGCCCACTCCATGGAGCTATTTAGAAAAATGAAAATTCTGCCTGTAAGGCATCTTTACTACTTCAAAGTCCTTAAAATTTTCTTCATAAGAGATGGCTACTTGCAGAGCCCTAACTCTGTTTCCTATAACCTTCGAAGCAACACAGCAACATTCGTCTGTGTTCCTTTTTTTCGCACCTCCAGCTACAGAAACTTCTATTCAATTGTTTCTTGCAATTATTTAATGGTCTTCCCCCTGACATACGAATCGTTAGAACTCTACCGGAATTTTTAAAAAAAGTTAAAGTGTGGCTTCTTGATATTAATCACTATGAAATCGATACTTTGTTGCGCTTCATTATTTGATGTAATTTTGCCTTAATGCTATTTTTATTATGTTTTCTATTTTTGTATTAAATGAATTTGAATGAATTTTAACATACATAAACTTGTACACCCCACATTGAATTTATGTGAAGTGATATTTATCTCTATTTATTTTCACTGAATAAAAATGTCACTACCTATTCTCATAATTTAGATAAATTGTAAGAATTGTAAGATTTGTATGAATGATTGTATGAGAATAAAGAATAAAAATAATAAAAAAAAAAATACATTTTTTTTTGTTTATCATTTTACTTAACGGGTGACACTTTTATGGAAATAAAATATAATTATCGATTGTTTTGATAAAAAAAATTTAAGCAGACTTTGAAAATGGGTAAAAGAAATAAAAACAGCACTAGTATAGAAGGCAATTTACGCGAATTTTCTGACCTCGTAAAAGATTTTGAGAAAAGAGAGGAGGACCTGTTGAGGAGGGAAAGTGAGATTAGAGAGAAAGAAAAGGAGCAGATGAAGTTAGAAATGTCGTTACTAAGATATTCTATGGAAGAAAAGATGCTGAAACTTAAGTCTAGGCGAAATGTAACATTTCAAGATGTCTCCGCCATAGTTCCAGAATTTGGTGGTAACGACGAATATGATGTTAATAGCTTTGTACAAGAGGTTGAAGCAGCCGCTGCTAATATTAAATGGACGGAGTTAGAGAAGTTACTCTTCAGCAAGCGACTTCTAACCGGTTCGGCTAAACTTGCTGTTCGTATAAAACCGGATATTCGGAAGTGGACTGAGTTGAAAAGCTTTTTGGTGGAAGAGTTTTCTGAGCATATAAATTCGGCGGACATTCATAAAAAGTTGGTGCAGCGGCGACAGAAGAAAGACGAATCTTTGCATGATTATTTATTCGCTATGAGAGAGATATGCGCAAAAGTAAGGATAGAGGAAAGCGCAATTATACAATATGTAGTCGATGGTGTAAATGACAGTCCTCATAACAAGGTTATTCTATTTGGTGCGTAAAATTTTAAAGAGTTTAAAGAAAAGATCAATAGTTACAATAAATACAAAGAGAGTTTAGGTAGTATAACAGCAAAAGCTAGTAAGAATTCGGTAGAATCAGGAAGAGCTGGACGCTGTTATAAATGTGGTCAAAGAGGGCACAAAAGTCAGCACTGTAGCGGATAGACACCCAAATGCTTTAACTGCGACGAGTTTTTGCATAAGTCCATCGATTGTCCTAAAAAGAAATACTCGAATGTTGCCAAGATTCAACAATCCAAAGAGTTGAAGTTAGTTGAGATCAATGGCGCCAAGGTTCAGGCATTGATAGACACAGGTAGTGACCTGACCCTCATACGCTGTGATGAGTACGTTAGAATTGGTGCACCATCCGCTAAGTTTGTAGAGAAACCTATTCAAGGCATCTCAACCAATCCGTTAAAAATCATTGCATTTTTCAACGCCGATATAACGATTGATGGCACCTCTTTTAACACCAACATTTACGTCATGTCAGACTCTTGTCTGAAACAGCCGATGATTGTAGGTAAAGATGTTTTATACGGAACGGATATTAAACTAACTGTCGAGGGTATTTTTGTATCAAAAATTAATGAAATACTTATGTGCAATTGTGACTCTGTCCAGTCCTATGCAAAGGATCTGCAATTAAATATGGGAGCTACGAATTTTGAAGATAAAATCATCGAGATGGTAAAAAATTACAAACCGAGGGAAGAGAAAACGACGAACGTCGAAATGAAGTTGATCCTTAAGTCAGACATCCCTATTTCTCAGCCACCTAGGCGCTTAGCTCCACTGGAAACGAAAATTGTAGACGACCAAATCGCCATATGGCTAGAAGATGGCATTGTTCGTCCAAGTGAGTCAGAGTAGTAGCCCTGTAGTTTTAGCAAATAAAAAAGACGGTACAAAAAGGCTGTGTGTAGATTACAGAAGATTAAATAAGGAAGTGATTCGCGACCTCTACCCGCTTCCTCTTATCGAAGACCAAATCGATGCATTGGCCGAAGCGGAGGTTTTCTGTACACTGGATCTCGAAAACGGATTTTTCCACGTGCCCGTCGCCAAAGACAGCATAAAGTTTACTTCGTTCGTAACACCGTCGGGTCAGTACGAATTCCTTCGTACACCATTTGGCCTTTGCACATCACCCACCGTCTTTCAAAAATTTATAAATTCGGTATTCAAACGCCTTATTGAGGAAAAAGTATTGCTGTTGTAAATAGACGATGTTGTAATTTTGGGGAAAAATGAGGAGGGTTGCCTTGAAAAATTACAGCATACACTCAGTTTGGCTGAAACGTATGGATTGAAAATAAAATGGAAAAAGTGCCAATTTTTGCGTCGTACCATTGAGTATTTAGGATATGAAATTTCGAACGGTACCATCAAACCTTCGGATGCTAAAACAATAGCAATCAAAAGATTTCCGGAACCGAAAACCATAAAGGGACTGCAAAGCTTCTTGGGTATGAGTAGATATTTTAGAAAGTTCGTTGACGGATATTCGGTGATTGCCAGGCCGTTAACCTTACTATTACGCAAAGATCAACCTTTTAAATTTGGAGTTCTCCAGAAGTTGGCTTTTGAGGAAATTAAAAAGGCTTTGTCGACTAAACCTGTGCTAAGGCTGTACCGACAAGATGTAGAAACTGAACTACATACGGATGCATCCAAATGGGGCTATGGCGCGGTCCTCTTGCAAAAATCGAATGATGGAGAATTTCACCCGATCTATTTCTACAGTAAGAAATCTTCATCGGCCGAGGAACGCTATTGCAGCTACGAACTCTAAGTTTTAGCCATCATCAATGCACTGAAAAAGTTTCGCGTCTATCTTCTTGGCATAAGGTTTAAGATTGTCACAGATTGCGCCGCCTTCAAAGCCACGATGGAAAAAAAAGAGATTTTACCACGAATCGTCGGATGGGCACTTACTCTCCAGGACTACGATTATGTCCTAGCACACCGGCCAGGAGTCCGCATGAAACATGCAGATTCTTTGAGCAGAAACCCAATTACGTTGGCCATATCAAGCAAATTTCTCGACCGATTAAAAGTAGCTCAAGAAGGGGATCCACATCTTAAGGTAATTAAAAAAGTAGTGGAAGGTGGTAGCTACGAAAACTACTTGCTAGAACACGGCGTTCTTTATAAGGAATCATCAGATGGAACCAAACTGAAGTGAAGAAGTTGCAATCGGAGATAGTCAAAGCAGTACACGACGATGGACACTTCGGTGCAAGAAAAATGGAGGAAATAATAGTTCGTGAATACTTCATACCAAACCTTAAAAGTAAAATTGAAAGTTGTCGAGCTAACTGTATTCTGGGCGACAAAGAGGCCGGCAAACAGAAAGGCTATCTATGTTGTCGATGCATTTTCTAAATTTACTTGGATTTACCCCTGTAAATCAACGACGGCTTCGGAAGTAATTCAAAAGTTAGAATTGCAAAAATCGAAGTTTGGCAACCCTTGCCGAATAATATCAGATCGCGGATCTGCATTGATTCGAATGTTTTTAGGGAATATTGCGAACGTGAAGGAATTCAGCACCTACTCATTACGACGGGTGTACCTCGCGCAAATGGACAGGTAAAATGATCAATCGAGTGATCGTTTCAGTCCTTACAAAGATGTCGATTGATGACCCAACAAAATGGTACCAGCATACCCGCGAACCTTCAAATGTGCCTCAATTCGACGTACCATAGTAACATTCGACGAACACCTTTTGTAATACTCACTGGTATCAAAATGAAAGGTAAATCCGGTAACTCCCTAACAGAACAAGTGAACGAGGAGATACGAAGAATTATCGAAGACGAGCGGGATGAAATTCGTGAAACTGCTCCTCAAAATATATTACGTGTTCAAGCAGAAAATGCAAAAACTTTTAATAAAATACGCAAACCAGCTAACAAATACGACTTAAACGATTTAGTAGCAATCAAACGAACGCAGTTCGGTACTAATCTAAAACTTTATCCTAAATTTCTAGGTCCATACAGGGTGGCGAAAATCTGTCCAAACGAACACTATGAAGCTCGAAAAGGTGGAAACCAAGAGGGACCCAGAACAACGACTACGAGTGCCGACTATATGAAGCCCTGGCGATCATGCCTAGAGGAATTCTCCAGTGAAGCTGACTCAGAAGGCGAAAGCGGTAACTAACCTATAATAATCAGTTTGAAAATACCAGCGAAGACGTAAATCACCTGCGATGACCAAAACTCCGACAAATATTACTAGCAAAGACGAAATTTATCCGAGAAGACGAAAATACCGAAGAAGAACCCTATAAAGACGAAATTAATCCCAGAAGACGAATATGCCGACGAATGCATCAGAGGAGAAAAAAACAGATGAACTTCACACGACGATAGAAACAACGATGACTGACCAGTTTCCTGAGACCAGGGAAACCTTCAGGATGGCCGAACTTGTAGGACACCCTGTGATCTTACCGCTCGATGGGAGAGAAGAAAACGCAATATAATGTCTCCTGCACTTGTGAGTAACGTCCACCAAACGAAGAGCAACTCTCCACTTAAATATACATATACTTACGTACATACACCTTAACTTATCTTACTTTGTTACTTTAATTCCTTCTAAATAAATTTGTATTTGAATTTTCACCGAATAAGTTATCTTTATTGAACAATTCCACATATATATATGTAAAGTAATGTGATGGAAAATGCAGCAAAAGGACACATTTTGATTTGGTCAATAGAGGCGGCCACTTGACTTGATTGTATTAAAAAACTAGTCCAAATAAATTGTAAAGGACCAAATTAAATAAAAATACCTCATATATGGAAATCGGTTGTTTTTTTAAAGTTATTCAATATTCACATACCAACATAAAAGATGGCGCACCCTGTATATATATATATGTATATACATACATCAAGTGCATTATAAGACCTTCAATTTGACGCTTTTATATTAAAAAGGTTGATTTGTGAAAAGTAATTGAATATTAAACAAACAAATACAAAAAAAAACTAAAAACTTATACAAAAGCAAATTCATATTCGAAAAGATAATACTGGATCGAACCATATAAAGGGTGGTTAAATTTTAAGGGCCGATGTTGAATGTGAACCACACCTAAACGTCAAGTTTTTTTCTGCATTTCATTTGACATTTCTCAATTTCAGACTAACTCAATTTGAACCATGGAAAGATACACAATCGAGCAACGCGTTAAAGTTATTCAGGCTTATTATGAAAATGGGCGTTAAAATCAAAATGCATATCGTGTATTTCGTGATTCTTTCGGTCAATTTAATCGTCCAAATGTGCGTACAATCGGAAAAATCGTGCAAAAATTACATACCATACCAATATTATCATAATAAAAAAAAATGACAGTAATTTCCTAAATAATTTGTGTTTTATTCAAAATCAACATCGGCCCTTAAAACTTAACCACCCTTTACATCTCTTACCACCAGCAATTTCAACCTAGGAGAACTTAATTTTCAGAAAAATCCACACAACTACAAGAACTATTTCATCTAAAAGGACAAAGAGGATTAGTATAAGGTAGGACAAACATAGACTTCTTACTTTAATTAAAGACGTACAAGAATTCACGGGTTTACCCGAAGAATGAGGTTTATTTATAAAACATGTTGATTTTTTATATAAATTAAATTCAGAATTAAATGAAACATCAAAATTTTTATTAGAATTAAAAATAAGACAAAACATTAAAGAATCCGCAAACACTGTTTTAATTAATAACCATAACCCTATAAATTGGCCAGAAAGAAAAAGCGTTTTATTATCAAATTGTAAAATCAACGAAATCCTTGAAACTTTAATTACTCAAATTAAATTGCTGAAATGTGAAAGTTCTGTTACTAATTTATTTAATGATTGTTCAAACCTCTTAACTAAATTAAATATAAAAACAGAGTTAGTATAAGGTAGGACCCTCTTGGTTTATCAATGAACAAAACGAGGTAATGATTTTGAAACTATTTATCAACAAGATTCCTAGTGATCCAAAGCTTATCCTTTACGCTAGGAATCCATCCAGTCTAAGGCAAACTAATGAAATTCTAGTAGACACAGACAATTTTGATCGCTCATTTTTCCAAAATAAAAACAAACAGTTTTCATTAATGCGAAACAACAATAGCTTACAACATTTTCACAATAATACTCCCAATTCATTCAGGAATTCTGGCAATTTTCAAAACTCTTCCCCAAGACATTATCACAAAATGGTACCAGGTTAGGTAAAATGGTACCAGGTTAGGTTAAGATTGATAGATCCCTTTTTGTCGTAGACTGGCCATAATGATTTGACTGTAGCGCATGTATCTAATCGACACCAGCGTTCATTAGCTTCTTCATTAGACTCGATGTCTGTCTCCATATACATGCTAAGCCCCGGAAAGAACCCGCGAAGGGCTTATAAGTGAACCTGCTCTGGCTAGTTCTTCCGCTTTTTCGTTACCGGAGATATCCATGTGGCCCGGTACCCAGCACAGGATCACCGTGTTGGCCGTGTTGGAGATAACATCCAGTCGTTTTTTATAAATTTTTACGAGCTTTGATTTTAACTCTAACGCCTTAATGGCCGCTTGGCTATCAACATAGATATAGATTATTTGCCCTGTAATATCTTCCTCAATAATCATACCCCCAGCTTGTTTTATTGCGGCGATTTCGGCTTGGAAGACAATGCAACCATCCTTAAGTTTAAACGAGCGATATACTCGTATATTTCGAGACTCACAGTAGACGCCGGCACTAGTACCGGCAATCATTTTGGATCCGTCGGTAAAGATGGCCAGTTCATTCTCGAAACAGATTCTTCTCTCATCCCATTCCTCCCTGCTAGGAATTCTAATAGAGAACTTTCTTTTGCAGTTTGAAATGGGGATTATGTAGTCCGTTTCCGGCCGGAGTCTCAATGTATTCCATCGGTTTAGAATTGAGGCATGACCGTAGGGTTTAGCTTTCCATAGACCGGCTTCCCTTAGTCTTAGTGCAGTTTTACCTGCCGTGTTCCCGCAGTCTATGTGAAGTGGAAGGAGATTCAGTATGGTTTCAGAGCTGCTGTAGGTATTGATCTCATCGATCCCGTTACTCCCAGACAGTCTGCCCGTTGAATCTTTGTTACGCTTTCAAGTTGGTATTTCTTCTCGAGCGTTTTCCACCAGACAATCGAACCATAAGCCAAAATTGGTCTTACTACCGCAGTGTATAGACAGCAGTGGTGTGGCTTCCATACAAGACGATTCCTTCCGGCTTCCCTTTTCAAATACCGAAATTTTTTATTTTGCCACTTGCCAACAATCACATTAAATTATTTGTTCATCAAACAATTTTTCATTCATAAATCATAACTTTATACAGGCTCGAAGATGAAATGCTGCGACCAACCGAAGTGGTTTATTCATTTTTACTCATACACAAATCGCACACATAGCCGAGACAAGTGTGAACTCCGCTAGGGAGAGAAAACTTGCAAATCGTTTATGTAATTGTGCGTAATTTATTGAAAATTCGGATGCAAATTTTTGTGATTTTTGTGACTGCTAATTATTAGAAAATTTTAAAAATTTAGCAATTATATATTGGAAGTTAAGTTAGTGTTTTAAATTATTAAATTATTATAAAATAGTGAGTGATCTAAGTGAATAGTTATTAGCTATATACCAAGTAAGTAATTATAAATCTACTCAAGAGGTGCCCCATTGAACATTCTTATTATTCTTAGACAAGATGTCTCTAGTTAATTTTGAGTGTTGTTTAACTGATTTTCTTCTAAAAGAAACCCACGTGTTCAGTAAGCTTCCTTTTTTGCAAAAAAAAAAGTTATAGAACTAGATCGCTCGACACCATCAATGAAAATTGATTATACGCGAAAGGATGGGTATCAGAAACATTTTCATGAGTCTTTTTACAAAAAGAATCCATGGCTGACTGGCAGTTGCAAATTAAATAGAATGTTTTGTTTTCCTTGTCTTCTTTTTTCTAATTCCTAGTGTTTTGAGTCACACAGGTTTCTTTGATATAAACAATTTTATTAATTCTTCCAAAAAACATATTTAAACGGAAAAGCATATACGCAGCTGCTTGCATTTGCATAAATTTAGCGAATATCGCATAGAGACTTCTTTAGGGAATTCTTACGAGGCTCATAATAGAAAAGTTGTTCACAATCGCGATATAACGAAGCGTTTCATAGACACTGTAGTTCTTCTAGGAAAACAAGAGCTGGCATTCCGTGGTCACGACTAAAAATCTGGACCAGATAATCGCAGTAATTATATTGAAACCCTTTCATACTTGGCTAAGTACGACCATTTAATGGATTCGCATTTAGAACAAAGTTCAAGTTCCCTAAACTCCATTTTTTCCGGCCGCTCCAATGACATTCAAAATGACTTGATACATAGTATCGCTACAGTCATCAAATCCGAAATTAAGGATCACATCAGTTCAATAAAATTTGTATCTGTGATGGTCGATGAAACACCAGATGTGAGCCACAGAGAACAGCTTAGTATTGTAGTGCGTTATTTAGTAGAAAATTCAATACAAGAAAGATTTCTAGGTTTCTTTGACGTGAGTGTCGGTCGAAACGCGGTTATTTTGTGCGATAAAATTATAAATGTCTTAGACAGTTTTATCTGTAAAGAAAAGTTAATAGGTCAGTCCTACGATGGTGCGGCCGTAATGTCCGGTGGCCATGGTGGAGTCCAAATAAGAATCCGGAATATATGCCCAATGGCTATTTTTATTCCCTGTTATGCCCATGTTCTGAATCTTGTGTTATCTAAATCGTTAGAAAGCATTCCTGAGTTGAAATTATTTTTTGGCTTTGTTAGTAGTATCGTTAGATTTTTTAATAAATCATCTAAAAGAACCAATAGAATAGAATAAAAGACAATTGCTGATCGACGAATGCCCGGGGTATAAGAGACTCGATGACAATATATAGTGAAAGTCTTATTCAATTGCAGAGAAGATATTATAAAAACTTTTGAACAAATTGTATGTGAACCAGGAGAATGGGATACCGATACTCTGGTTATGTCCGAAAGTTTGTTGTACAAACTGCAGGACAAAGAATTCTGTTTTTATTGCATTTTACTTCGGTCATATTTACAAAAACTCTTTTTAGTTTAGTTCAAAATAGGGTTTTGGTAACCCTATTTCCTGACATTTTTAATTTTACTACTTTAAAAAACTAACTCAAAGTTTTATACACTACCCCTTCAATTAAAAACCTTGATGTTTTTCAACTTTATAAGCATTTTAATACGGAAATGCTTAGATACTTTTTCTCAAACTCTAACATTGTGTGAAATCTTTTTAACCCTGCCTTTGACTGTGGCCTCTGTCGAAAGATCTTTTTCGACTTTAAAAAGAGTCCACACTTACTTAAGAAATTCCCAAAAAGAAGAAAGACTCTCAGACCTGGCACTTTCATCTGTCGAAAAGAAACTTCTTTTATAAATTAAAAATAACTCAATTTTTTATTAAAGAGTTTTAGCAGAATTCGTAAAAAAGAATCGTAGGATAGCTTTAGAGTACAAATAGATAGTACATAACTGTTATTGCTGAATTCTTTAAGCAATACGCTCCGAGTTATCAATAACTTGTATACATTACTTTGCCCAGACGGCTCATTGTCTACGTAAATTCCAATGACTTAAAGTGTAACAAAGGTGGCTTGGATTGCATATCTTAAGTCTGTGTTTCGAATAAGCACCAAAAGGGTATGACTTGAATAAAACGTTTTACTTAAACTTTTTTCGGCTTCCCTCTCTTGAAATTTCACCCCACGCCACTGATAGCCATTGTACCACTTTAAGCTTAAAACCCCAAGGTTTCCCGAAGGCTCTTCTATATTCGTATAGTGCAACATATGCCTTCTTGATTCGATTGTCAATGTTAGCTTTCCAGTTTAATTTGAAATCCAGTATTACGCCGAGATATTTTGCAGTTACTTGACGTATCAGCTCGATACCATTCATATGAGGGTAATTGTAGTCTGGTATCGATCTTCTCTTCGTAAATAGCACTAACTCGGTTTTCGCCGGATTCACTTTCAGACTCCTGCCTCTGACCCAGTTATTCACTAGTTTTAATGCATAATTGAGTCGCTCGTTGAGTACTGGAAGGAACTTTCTGGATACCAAGATGGCAACATTGTCGACATAGGCCGCTACGTTGAAACCATTCCTTTCTAGTATCTAACATCTCGTCCACTACTAGAAGCCATAAGAGTGGTGAAAGGACTCCGCCTTGTGGGGTGCCCCGCTTGACTCGCTTTCTTCCTCTTATGCCCCCTAATGTGGAGTTGATTATGCGGGTGCTAAGCATTAGTTCAATCTACCTGCATATTCTCGAGTGTACTTGGGGCCTGCGCAGACTGTCTACTATAGCTTCGGTACTTACATTATTTAAAACCCCTTCGATTTCAAGAAATGCACCCATTGTTTATTCCTTCACTTGAAGAGTGTTTTCTATTTTAGAGACCACTTTGTGAAGAGCAGTATCCACTAATTTTCCTTTTATAACATACGCATTATGTGATTTTGATAAAAAGCTATCCCCAATCTCATCTATATATTAACCGTTCCAGTGTTTTCAATAGGAATGAAGATAAACTTATTGGTTTGTAGTCTTTGGCATTAGTGTGGTTTATTTTACCTGCCTTTGGTATGAAAACCACTCTAATCTCTCGCCAAGCTTTTAGAACATAACCCAATCTGAGACACCAATCATAAATGTACTTGAGCCATGGAATAATATATTCCCCCGATTCTTGTAACATTATATGATGTTCTCGTCAATACCGGGTGCTTTATATGGTGCACACGTTTTGATTGCCCACAAAATTTTCTGATCGTCAATCAAATTGTCCATAGTTTCAGTCTCAATATTAGCTGGCATAGATGTGATTGCCGGACAGTATGTCTACCTCTACACAGCCAGGAAAGTGACATTTCAGGAGAGCTTCAAGCATATTCTCGTAAGAGCCTGTCCAGTTGTCATCATAATTCTTAATAAAAGACACATGTAACGGAGCTTTGGTGAGAACCTTCCTCAATAGAGCCGCGTCTGTGGTGCATTCAATGGAGTCACAAAAGCTTCTTCAGGAATGTTTCTTAGCGAATCTTATTTCCTTTTTAAGAATCTTAACATTTTCCTTATGTGTTGACCACTCAATAGCTCCCTCTTTAGCGAGGTTCCAGCTATGTGTTGAGGTGCGCAGACGCTCTGCTATTTCCGAATTCCACCAGAGTGGGTGATTTCTTCCGCTGGCGCGTCTGACAGGACAGACCCTTATAAAAGAGCGGTTGAGCTTACTTACATCTATCACCTTATCGATGTATTCCATGGACCTGGGGATCTCCCCAGGGTGAGGTCCAAGAGATCTCCCCAGCTCTTCGTTGAATCTTTTCCAGTTAGCTCTGCGCGGATTTCGAAAAGCCTTCCTATCCGGAGCGCCGGAATTGAAATCGAAGAGTATCCAACAGTCGTCAGACAGTGAAGTCTTATCGGATACCCTCCATTTCGAGATTGTTGTGGTGCTATTTGCTGATTAGAGTGTTATATCAAGAACCTCCCTTCTATTGGTTGTAATAAAAGTTGGTGAATTGCCACGATTACATATAGCTAGGTTAGTATTTAGGATATAATTGAACAAAATCTCACCTCTTCTGTTAGTATCTGAACTACCCCAAATAGTATGATGGGCGTTAGCATCACTGCCTAAAATTAAGTTCCTCTTACCTTGTTGAGACATTGCTACCAATGCCTTGACTTTTCCAGAGGGAACGTTAATGCCTTCATCGTATGGTAGGTATACCGACCCCAGCGAGTATGTGTTGTCCTTCCCCTTTACTCCACCACCATTTGATCCCCGAGCTGTAATTGGAGAGCATTAGTACGTGAAGATTTTTCTTGGCAACAATACAAGTTCTGACCTTACCTTCGCTACCATTGTACACTACATTGTAGTTTTATGACCCCAATCCTTTCACCCGATTATAAAGAATCCATGGTTCCTGGATTAGGGCCAAGTCAAGCTGCTACTTACGAAGGGGACCAATATTCCTACGAATGTGGTCGAAGATCACGTTGGCCATGGCTTGGCTTGCCGATATCCAGTACAGCAAGCTGTAGAGCATTTCGTGTAGCCCCGCTGAACTGAACCGTTGTGTTGGCCGTTATCCTATTAGAAGGCTTATTTGTTTCTTCCTGGGATCATTCCCTTTTGGAAGCAAACTCCTTACTATTCGTTTTCGATGGCGCTAGTGTTCTGCCCTTGTCCGTCTTAGCGACTGCGGTTTTGGGTTTTTTCCCGGATCCGCCTTAGCGGCTTTGATCCCTGGTCTGACTTTTCACCTCTCACCAGCACTAAGCATCTTGGTTCCGCTGGGACCCGCCTTCTTGGCTTCGGTTCCATGCATCTTTTTACGTGTAACAACTTTGGTAGCTAGTAGAGATTAACTTTGTTGAACCAGATATAGATAGACGATTATAGACAAGCTTACAATTAATAACCTTAACAAAGAAGAGATACAATTTTTAGCCACTACTATCCGAAAATTTAAAAAAAATTTTATATAGAAGGTGACAATTTATCGTACGTTTCAAAGTATAGTCACAAGATACCAACAAAAAATTATACCCCTATATTTCCCAAAACATATAGATATCCTGAAGTACACAAAGAGGAGGTAGATAAACATATTTCTGAAATGTTAAGGTTTGGTATAATTATTAAATCGACCAGCCTATATAATGCATAAATTTTGGTCATCGAACATAAACTTGACAATTCTGTTCAGAAAAATTGGCGAATTGCAATTGACTACAGGAAATTGAATGAGATAACAGTAGAAGACAAATTTCCAATTCCCAACATTGTGGACATATTTTCTAAATTAGGGAACGCACTATATTTCTCAACCCTTGATCTAGCGAAGTGATCCTATCAAATTCCTATAAACATATAAGACAGACCTAAAACAGCGTTTTCAACCACAAACGGACACTATGAGTTTACGCAAATGCCGTTCGGGCTGAAGAATGCACCTGCATCATTTGAGAGAATGATGAACAGAGTGCTGTTCGACTATATTAATAAAATATGTGTAATTTACCTCAACGACGTATTAATATTTTCAACATCACTTCAAGACTCCATCAATAAAATATTGAAACGTCTTCTTGATTTGAATCTTAAAGTTCAAATTAATAAGTGCAATCTTTTAAAGCACGAAACTTAGTATTTGGGACACATAATTTCACCAGATGGTATAAAACTCAACCCAAATAAAATTGATGTTATCAAAAGAATTCAATTATCTAAGTCAACTAAACAGATAAAATCTTTTCTTAGAATTACTGGGTTTTATCGTAAGTTCATTAAGGACTACTCTAAAGTAGCCCTACCACTAATGTCTAAAAAAGGGCTCTAAGATAAATGTAAAAGACAGTACATTGAGTCCATTAAGAAGCTTAAAACACTTATATGTACTTATCTAGTTTTGGGTTACCCAGATTTTACCAAAATGGTTTTTTTTGCTAACAACTACCTCAACCTAAACTAATCTACCAAAATATTTCCTTTGACAACAAATGCCAGTAATGCAGCTCTAGGAGCAGTCCTTTCCCAAAATCAACATCCTATTGCTCTTGCTTCTCGAACTTTAAATCGTCACGAGACAAACTATAGCACGGTGGAAAAATAGTATGGGCTACTAAATATTTTAGACCGTATTTATTTGGTCGCAAATTTGAGGTCCAAACTGACCACCAAATTCCTGATAAATCAAAGTTTTAAGTTTTTGATGTCATCATCACAAATTGCTTCACTATTGATCATAGATCCCAGAACTTTTTGAACTTTTCGCACTTTGGAAGCACTTTTACATTCAAGTAAATATAGGCCGGTGTGGATCAGAAAACAGGCAACACAGATACTCCATCTTTTTTGAACTAATACGGTACCCATTTCCCTCCAAAACATCCACCCATACATCAAGTGCTCGTTGCAGGGACGTTTGATCTTCATTTATGATAGCTCCGTCGTCAGCAAAGAATAACTGATGCACTTTAGGGTCCGTCACTTTTCCTTCAAGCAGATAATCAAGGACTGCACTAAATAGCAAAGGACTGAACACGCTTCCCTGGTGTACACCGACTTTGATTGGGAACTCTTCGGTGACTCCTGCGGGACATCTTACTAAATCAAAAACTTTTTAGGCCAAGAAAATGTTTGTACCATTTTACAACTCCGAACACACACACAGGAAATTCTTTAATAGAACGATTTCATTCTACACTCAATGAACATATACGATTATTGAAGCTCAACAAAGATAATTTAGACGTTGACGACAAAACACTAGTTTACAAAGCGGTAGAAATATACAACGTTACTATTCACCACAAAATACAAGCCAATAGATCTTCTTCACTCTACATTGAATGAGTCAGAATGGAACAATCATAGACAGCGAGTTTTTGATACAAAGGAAAAACAGATTAGCAAATTAAATCAAACTCATGTAGAACCTCCAGACTATAGGGAAACTTGTAAGGATTTCATAGTATCAAACATTTGCCTCGATATATAGTTAAACAAGTGAATGAAAAAGGTTTAACACATTTTATAGGCAAGAATGGATTCAAGCGTGACAGGCAGGTAGCAAAAAGAACTTACAAATATCAAAATCCAACTAAAATGACACACTTTGATAGAAAATTAACTGGATGAGATTATTTTGGAAAAAAAAAAAACAAATAATAAATATGTATATTGAAATTGTTCCTATCATCTGTTTTAGACATATGGTATATTAAACTACACATAAATATAACAAATCTGTTAAACGAAACCAACTGTTACTATAGAAAAGAAAATATTCGTATAAATATGTAGTATAAGTATCTTTTTATAAACTCATGCATATATGTATACATATACATATTTTATTGTACATAAATAAATAAATAAAAAAATAAAAAATGTACATTGAGCTGCTAAGCTCATTTCAAGAATTAATGATTAAAAATAGTGCGTATACGACAAAGAGAAAATCATTGTATTAAATAGCAGCAACATGTTGATTGGGAACAGTTTATCATTTATAGTAGACAACATGATCGTCCATACTACGGCGGGAGGAGTTACATGTGGCGACCACAATCGGCATCAAAGAAGATCCAATCAATGGACTTTGACTCTATACATGCTATGATTGGCGTAAAAACGGGAACATGTTTACGACAATAAAGCATCAAACCACATGTAGTTTTTGCCGTAAAAACGGGATCATGATACATAGCATCGAAGCACATGTTATTTTTGCCGCAATAACGGGAACATGTTTACGACAATCTACCACCGAACCACATTTTGGGTTTTTTCCACAACCGAAGCCAAGCCAAATACACATGTTACTATGCTGAAGCTTCAATCACGTTCAGCCTACATAAGTGAAATGATATTTGCAGCATGATAAGCCTTTTTTTATCTCTTTTTGTGTTATCTATTTTTGTGTTTACTCTTAGTGATTAGATCTTAAGTTAAGTTAGACCTATGTAAGCATTCTCTCTGCCTTTGATCGTGAAGCAATAAAGACTTATAACGTTTTGGAAAGTTTTGCTGTTCTTCTTTTGTTTGGTTAATTTTCGCTCCCCATAGGAAGCTAAATTCCTTTTACTCTTGGGCTTAAGTTCGAAAACTTCGGGCATCTATACGCATAATTGATGATCACCTCTGCCCGATATGCATGCTAGCCCTGCTATTGCTATCGTCGGTAATGGTCGTGATATTCCTTGTCGCTTATGTTGCTCTTCGTGATACGTCTTGTACTCGTATGCTCTCGGTCCTAGTGTCTCTAAAAATTGGAATCGAGTTTCCAGAAATGTCAAGAAGTCTTTTTCAAATGGCAGTCATTTTAGTTCCTTAAGCTACTGTTCCCATAACGAATGAGTGGCTCGATCCAAACTTTTGAGCAGCATATGCATTAGTAGTGGGTCCCAATTTGTGGTATCAACGCCTAGGTTCTTTAGACTAAGGAGACATTCTTGCGTTGTATCATGTTAGGCCCTTGATCATTGACGCACTTTCATTTTGAAGTATTGCTTGCATCATTAACTTGTTGAGGGGCGCTGTGACCGGTAAACGGGTGTTCTCGTAGCGATCTGTAATGGCCTTCTATGCCGCGCTATAATTGGCCTCAGATATTGTAAAGTGCCAAATAAGTTTCTCGGCTTCGCCTATGAGCTCTGTTTTGAGGTACCACATTTTATGGCAATAAGGAATCGGCTGGTTGTGCACTAATTCCGTATATACATAGATCGTGAAACTGTCTCCATTTTAAATAGCCTCCATCGAATCTGGGGAACACTATTTTTGGTAATTTTGAAATTTGATTAGTTAGTGCGTGAGGATTCTGATGAACAGTCATTGAGAGTTCTGTTCTCTCTATAATTTCTTTTCATACGACAGAGCAAAAGCAGTTTGTATAATTTTATTCTTAACCGCCGTTCGAAGTTCTTCCAGAAACAACATGCGAAGAATGGTGCTGAAGCAGGTAGAACCGTAGGAACCATACAATTTTTCTAATAGGAATTACTTGAACTCATTCTTCTAATATCCATCCTGAGAAGTTCCAAGGCTTCTCTAAAATCTCAATGAAAGGAGTGTAGCTACATTGGACCCTTACTGAGGATAGCGCAATAGGCTACTAAACAAACTGTGGAGATAAAGATACATAAATATTTAAACGCATCGATTAAATTGGACAATTCAACTTCGCTATATTTGTTGTTAGTTACAATGAAAGCTAGCCACCTAAGCAGCTTACCTGTCTCCTCTTATGTAGGACCTCACCCTATAATCTCTCCAAAACAACTCTAAAAACATTGCCTTCTCATAAACAGTTTTTGAAAAATAATTTTGCTTTTATACCATCCACCAAATTGTTCTTCTTTCAGGGCTCCGTCTCACAACCTGTCTTAAAATGAACTTTCAAAACTTTTGTTCTATCACAGCCAGATTCCAGACTATTTACCTTTTCGCTCGAAGGCTTGACTTTTTACGAGTATAATCCAATAACCATTTAGAATTCAGTAAGTTTTAATTTTAAAATTGCTCGTAAAATTCCCTTTTCACCGTTATCGTTACGCTGCGTAGTAAAACCATTCCTTTGAAGAAAACATAATAGTCAAAAAAAATAATAATAATTTAATGGCCTACAGTGATGATAACGGTCCGGAGAAGTTTCACTTCCGCTAATTTCTTCATTTTTTGACAATTGCCTCCGGTGAGAATCGTTAAAAATTAAATGAGTTTTCAAGGCTTTGCCTACTTCCTTCCCATCATCATGGCAAAACCACACAAATCATTCGTCACAGTCAGTGGGAGTGGAGTAATAGGCCTCCTTGAGGACATAACAAATAGAAATCAAAAAGGCGTAAAATTAATGTCTCTGTTGACTCACCACAAACCAGAAAAAAAGATATGAGAGGCTAACCATTACGCAATTGATGTCTTAATTTGCAGTCCTATTTCTTGGATTAGTCCCATTTAATCAGCTATCTTGTAACGGGGAAACAAAAAATGCTCCAAACTTTGGTAGTAGGATAAAGTAAATCATCCCAAATGATTCTCAGAATGTGGCTACGGGGCTTTTGCTGCAGGACCATATCGAAAACTGAATGTTAATCCTCTTTTGCCAAAGTTGAATTTTCATGGCTAATACAAAAGTTTTGTTGGCAGTTAAGGGGATGAACTTGAAACTTGCGGTCGCCTGCTAGAACACGCTTTTGGGTGGGTGGGAAAAGTTTTCCAGCCCGTTTTTACTACCCGGGAAATCTTCTCCGTTTATGTAATAAATTTACGGGTTTCCGCAACCGTGCGCGCTATGTATCTTATAGGCTTTGAACTAAGGAATGAAAGTTTTCATATTATGAATGAATCATTGACAAGGCTATATCCAGAAACTATTAATGTTCAATCAGTTTTGAAAGTTATTTGAGGATAAAAATGTCTGAAAAGTACCTAAATTTAATGATTTAAACAAAAAAAAAAGTAACGAAATTGTACAACGAACAATCGTAGCTACTGCATCCCAAGTAGCAGTCACCAGTAACTGAATTCAGTTACAGAAGTAGCACAAAGAAACAACTTTCTATGTATTTCCTTTTTGGGAAAAGTTTCCCTGACCAAAAAAGTTAATCCAGCAACTTTTCTCCCGCAAACAATTTCAATCTCAAATCAATCTTTGAAATTCTTTCAAACATTCTCAAACAGAATCGATAATCTGACATGGAAAGATATACTTTAATTAATGGTTTCTGGTATTTAACTGTAACTTTTCTATCTTTTGATTGAAAAAAATGCAACTGAAAGGGAAAATCGTCCAAGAAGGACATGAGCCAATTATTTTGTCGAAAAATATTCCATTTTCAAGAGAGAAAATTTGTTTTTTTTTTACACAAAAAGAAAAACAAAGTTTAAAAAATACAAGCAAACAAAAAAGAAGATATATTTGGTAACAGAATTGTTTCGCAAAAGTTTTCCACTTGATTGAAACTTTAATCTACCGAAAAAACACAGAGTGGAAATTTTTGTCATCTTGTGGTACTACTACCGGTTCTTGATGTTGAAGTTCAAAAATAGAAAGCACATACCGGAACCGAAGAATGAGTAAAATATGCGCTGAAAAATTCCGATTCCACTGATTTTACTACAAGGTGGGGCAAAAGTAATGTCATCAAAATTGGGCTCTTTTTTCACGAAAAGTTTATTTGAAGGGGTAAAATTGATGGCATTAAGTTGAAAAAATGATATCGGTCAAATGACCACCTCTTGAGGAGATACACATTTGTGCTCGTTTTACGGCATTTTAAATTGTTGCTCCCAAAACATCTGGCTCAAAATTGGTAATTTCTTCTTCAATGTTGGCTTTCAAGACTTGCAAGATTTGTAGTTTGTTGTAGTAAACGCCGGATTTCAAAAAGCTCCAAAGGAAGAAGTCTGGCGCCATCAGATCTGATGATCTGACCGGTCATTTAAGCCCAGAAATTGGTGATTCAAAATCTCCATCATTGCCCGAGCTGTGAGAGCGGTTGCTCCGTTCTGCGGGAACCAACAATGCTCGAGACCCAATCATCATACAAACATCTGTCTGCAGCGGTCATCAATTATGGATACGGTGGTGTCGTTGGCTTCCTCAAAAAATAAGGCCAATCACTTTTTCACTGCAAATGACGCACCAATCAGTCACTTTGAGGGGATGCAATGGCTCTTCGTGCATTTCATGTGGATCCTCCTTACCCCAGAAATGCAAATTTCGTTTATTCACATAACCACTTAAGCGGAAATGGTCTTCGTCGCTCATTATGTTTTTGGATTCGAAATCATCCTCTTCTTATACCAGGTTTAACATAGCATGGGAGTAAGTTAACTCTGCCTTCTCACCTTTCAGCTGCCTTGTCGTGGCGGGAAGGCTTAAGAGTCAAAGACCCTAAGGGTCTGAAAAGATCCGAGTTGAGACATCGAACTAAGCGCTGAAGGCGTCCGACTTTGACGTTAAAAGAAGAAAAAGTATGAATGGAGAAAACAAATGATATAACTACTCCAGGTGGCACTCGCGGAAGCCAAAATCCACCCTGGTCTTCTCGACTGCGGCTATGGCAAAGATTCTGGAGATTCTGTATATAGGAGTAGCAAGAATGCTGGATTCTGAAGACTCCTGCAGCTCTCTTCCCGACACGTTCGGCAAGCTGATCTGGCAAGGTGGAGAAAGTAGCGGAAAGGTTCAGCCTGATACGCTGACGAGTAATCATCATACTGATGGACATAAGGCTGATTATAGCGGTGCTGCTGAAGGCTCGACTCGGGAAACTGAAAAAGTTGAACGAGTTCCAGACGGAGCACACTCCGCGGGGCTCCCGTCCAAAAGCCAGAAGAAGAGGAAACAAAGAAAACTGAAGAAGACTGCAGAAGTTGAAGGCGCAAGTGCTGACAACAGTCTTTTGGCAGAGACGGCAAACAGAAGCAGGTCGGTGGAAGTTACCCCAACCGAAACCGGCAAGAAACTTAGACCCGACGCTGCCTCCTCTTCTAATAGCTCGAACCAGAACAAACGAAGGAAGAAGGCTTTAAGAAAGAAAGCTGTTATCTCCTCTTTAACTATCCGAATCGGGAAGGCTGGCAATGACAACAGCATGACCGACGCGGAGTGTAATCACTGCGAAGTTCATCTATTAGAGTTGGGCCAAGCAACGAATGCTTTTATTCAGATGGAGGGCTGTACAGAGCGGAACCTCTTCCGCTCCTCTTGCTCTTCACAGCAAACCTCTGAATGGATTAGCATGTCGGTGCCGAAAATTCCCCCCCTTGAGACCACTACTTTTGAGGTCTTCAGGACAACTAAACAGACGCGTGCCGTCTGCTGGATCCCGGGGAAACTTGGAAAAATAACTGTTCATTCACACAGGGAGAGAAAGAATCGTCAAAATAAAGATGGTTCTACTCTGGTTGTGAGTTTTGACAAGAGTTCTGCCGAAGCCATTAAGTCTAGGTACGAAATGCGACCGTATTTGTATCTTGGTAGGATTCTGTTCCAATTTGATACCAAGTAGTGTGAACCCCTAGTATTTACTAATGATATTTACTCAGATCAACCTACAATACCGCAAGGCTGCCACCGCTCTTATCAGCAGCAGACTTGCAGCTAGTAGAACAAAACACCACATAGTATCTTTCCAGGAGCTATGGATGAGGAACAAGCGCATTTGTGACCTTGGAGGTGTGCGTGATATCACGGTACTTTATGTTGAAAGGTTGCCTTATTGTACCAAATTCCCTCTCAGCAACTAAGCTTGGACAGTTTTGTGGCCAGGACTTAGTCGCTGCAGCTATAAACTAGAAAACGGAGGGTAAATGGGAAAACTACGTCGTTGCGTCTGCTTACTTCCCCTATAACTCGGTACTACTCCCACCACCAAGGGCAGTGGCCGAGCTCATAGAATATTGTGATACCAGAAAGATAGGTCTTTTCATATGCTGCGATGCTAATGCTCAAAACTCTGTTTAGGGCAGCAGCAAATGCAATGTACGGGGAGATCGTCTTCTGGACTTCATACTATCGTCTGATCTTACCATCAACAATGTTGGTTCCCAACCAACATTTGTTGCGGCGTAAAGGCAGGAAGTGATTGACTTGACCCTGTCCAACAGGTATTTCAACTCTATTACCAACTGCAGAGTTTCGCCAGAAATTTCCCTTTCAGACCATAGATACATCGAATTCCAAACCGAATGCGAGACTACACCTTTACAGGCGAGGAGAAATCCGAGAAAAACCAGCTGGATACGGTTTGGTGCGCTAGGGCTTTCAGTTAATGCTCTCAAAACTGAGGTGGTTCTCTTTACGAGAATGAGAAAATTGACTGGTCTGACTCAGCCAGTGCTAAAAGGCGCCACTATCTCCAAGGAAGCCAAATATTTAAGAGTAATTTTAGATAGCAAGCTTCTATGGACGAAACATGTTGAGCTGAAAACTTCTAAAGCTCTGTCAGCCTTACCGAAATGCAAAGGTGTTTTCGGTAAGACATAGGGCTTGTCGCCAAGGAAAGCCCTTTGGATCTACATGGCAATGATAAGACCCTTCCTCTCATATGCGTCAGTTGTTTGGTCGAATAAGCTCTCACGTAAATACGTTACTGATACTTTCGCCAAATTCCAAAGAACAGTCTGTATCGGCTGCTAGGAAGCTTTCCCCAGTACGCCTGGCTCTGCTCTAGACGGCTTGATACTTTAACCAATTCCAAAACAGTTTGAGAATGCAAAACATCCTTGAATTCGGTCGGAAGGCTGAACTCACTGAATCTTGTTTGGGTCCCAGGACACAAAGGGATAACAGAAAATAAGATCTCTGACGAGCTTGCTAGACAAGACTCAGAAGAGAATTTCTCTGGACCTGAACCCACGTTGGGTTTGCCAGCATCTTCGGTTAGGGCTTCCACTGACGAATGGGTTTCCAGTGAACACAATCGAATGTAGCATGACTTTCCAGGATACAGGCAGACTAAACGAATGGTCCCCGTCGTCTGTATGAAATCCGCGGCTTTCTTGCTCTCTTAGCAGAAAAGACTGCAAACAACTTACGGGCGTTCTTACGAGACACTTCACCTTTACCAAGCACCTCCATGTGCTGGGTTTGAGCGATAACCCTGTCTGCTACTCCTGTGGAAAGGGCGATGACACTGCGGAACACTTCCTATGTAATTGTCCTGCCTTTGCTCGGATCAGGTGGCAGTTTTTGGTGCTGATGTGGTGAGTGCTGATGACCTAAGCTCTTCATCACTAAAGCGTCTACTCGTCTTTTTACAAAAGACGAAAAAAACGCATTAAAATGGGGTTCTCTGCCTGGTTGTACAATGGACCTGTTTTTGAGTCTGAGTGCTCCAGTAGGATGTACCCGCCTCAACAAAAAAAAAATTAACTCTGTCAATAAATAAATAAACTCTATAAATAAATAAATAACTATGTAAATCAATACTTATAAACTATCATAACTATAGCAACGACAGCTTATGTGCGTCAGGTAAATCACAGTCTTCTTGGCCTTCATACTTGAAGGTCTTTGGCATGAAACATCCCCACTACTTCACCTCTTTGGTTGCCTACCTCGTACAGAGAGTTACCGACCACTTTTAAAATCACCGATGATAGGAATTTCGTGCCTAGTTTGGCATTGTAACTATCGGGTAAGCTATTCTGCTTGAAGCTACGCCTATAGACGGTTTGTCCTACGGCGTACTTAACGTCTCGGCTTCTCGTATTATAGAATTTAGTGGATTTTTGATGTGCCAGTCGTAGGTTCTCGACCATTTCATCTCTAATTAAAGCTAACTTATCAGTCTTATTTTCAATATGTACCCTTGGGTTCTTTATCATGTCCAGTCTTCGCAAAACGTCATAGGCACTAGCGTGCTGTACCATGGGAATTCCGGATACTGCGTAATAGGGCTCGAATGATGTCGCATCGTGCACCATGCACCTCAAGGCAAATGCCGCACTACTGACATATAGGACCCAGGTCATCTGGTCCCCGTCAATATACAACCGTAATTTGGCCAGTAAGGAACGGTTAACCCTCTCGGAGGCATTTACCTGAGGAATAGAACTCGGTGCGAATATGTCTGACCCCATATTTGTTTACTGACAGAACGGTCGCATAGCATTCAAGTTCCGTCACGCTGTAATTTCGGTGAGCGGAGTTAAGCTTTCTCGGCGACCATTTGATACAACACACTCCCCAAAGTCGACGTCGAAGCACCGCATTGTATGTAGAAGTGTTTGATGAAGACCGGATTTGTCAGTATCGGCGCTGTCACCAAGGACATTTTGAGCTGTTGGAATGCCCTCAGCGCCTCGTCGGTCATCGTAAAAGTCTATCCATTCTTGAGGCAATCAGTCATTGGAGTCGATACAGAAGCAAAATTGGGAATAAAACGTCTGTACTGTCCCTTCATCCCTAGAACCGACGGAGTTACTTTGGAGTCTTCGGTATTGGGAAGTTCTCGACCGCCGATGCCTTGTTTTTGTCCAGTCATCCCCGACGATATATCCGAGGTACCTTATCTCCTTATAGCAGAACTTAATTTTTTCAACATTATATATATAAACATCGTGCTACTTCTTCCAACAGTCTGGCGTGTGACTCAAAATCTGGAGAACAAACTAAGAGCTCATCAAGGTAGACAAAGACATTCTCTTTCAGCCGAGAGGGAATGACCTTGTCCATCAGCCTGCACATTCTCTGGGTGGCATTGCACAGTCTGAATGGCATAACTGTAAACTGACATAGCGGCCGTCCGGGGACTATGAAGGCTGTTTTCTTCATCGACTTGCTCTCCAAAGAAATCTGCCAAAAAGCGTTCTTCAAGTCAATACCCGATATAAATCGTGTATCCTTAAGTCTGCTCAACAGACCCTCGATGTGGGGAAGCGGGTAAGCGTCTTTTTTGGTTACTGCGTTTACTTTTCGCGTCCAGACAAAGTCTATTTTTACCGGGTTTCCGCACCAACACCACTGGAGAGCTCCATGCGCTGTTACTCTCTTCGATGACTCCGAGAGAAAGCATTCGGTCGAGTTCATCGAAAAGCAGCTTCTGTATTTCTGGTGATATCGGTTAATGCCTCTGCTTAATGAGAATTCGCTCGTCATCCACCTTGATAACATGCTTTTCGAGTGGCGTCTTACCCAGACCTTGCACTGCAAACGATGGAACAGTTGCTTGATTCTTTCCAGTTGAGATGTTTGCGCGGGTGACAAAATCTGAACAGGAGAACTCTCTACCGTCGGAAATGGAGTGTCGAGTTCGTCGATTATGTGTGGAGAGACCTTAAAGGTCCAAAAATATACCCCTAAATAGAGTTGCTGTTGCAAACTAGGAACAACATACAGCCCCATCTCTTGGGTTTTGCCACCCCATGAAACAATAACTTTAAAACGTCCTTGTGTCCGGTGGTGGTTCCCGTCCGCTGTCCTAATATCTGCTGCCATAGTCCTGGCTACGAACTCGAGTGCACCTTTCCCCAGACAGCTAATAGTGGCTCCGCTATGTAATAGCCCTCGAACCTCTTCTCTTTCTATTCTTACATTTGTATAGGGTCTATTATCGTCCAAAGTACATGTCAAAGATGCTTCTATTTAATTTTGTCGTCGTCTGTTTATTGTAACCTTTTCCGTAAGTATTTTGAAGTTCTGAAGGTTTGAAGGTTGTGCTAATTCTTTACCGAAAATTCGTCGTCTAGCTTTTTCGTGCAGTCGTCTGTGGAGGCTCTTTTTCGGGGGGGATCTCCTTCTTCGTAGCGGTATCCTGACCATTTGGATCCCTTTTCAGGATTTGGACTGCCCTGTTTGTCCTGATTCTCCGGGAGTGCAGACGCCATCGACGAGTGATTCCCGGATGCACCGCTGATCTTCAAGTTTACCTGGCACTTCGGTCAGTTGAAGGCGAAGTTGCCCTGCTCACAACTGAAACATGTGAGAGTTGCCGTTTGAGTTTGTTTAGTATTCCTAGTCAAGTCTGTCCTGTTTGCGAATGCGTTAGTTATTTTGTTCGTAGAGTCTGTGTGCAAATACTTTGTTGGTCGGTTCGTTCTTTTGTTCTGTAGTGCAGCCACTTCGAAATCTTCGTTCGTCCCCCAGCATGCCTCTCCGTAAACTACGGTTTTCTTGATCACCGGCTAATTCGTTGACGCTGCGCCTCATCCTGGAATCTCTCGCCGCCATGTGCTTACCGGCGCGTCTACACTACTCCCTCAACTCCGGTATACTCCTGACAGTACACCCGAATAACAGTGTTGCTACTCTGTCCTTAATGTTTTGTCTGAGGATGGACCCAAGTCGTCTTCGTGTGCTCGGATTTTCATTTGTAAAATCAAAGTTCTTATGTCGCTATAGAAGTCGTCGAACGTTTCATGGGGTTGCTGTCTTCTGTCCATTATTGTCCTAAGGGTTTCGGGGTCTCGTTGTTTGTCTTTGAACTGGCTGACCAGTCTTTAAATCAAAATAGTTGACCAGCTCATCGCCTTCATTTTCTTGCATATACTTGCAGTACCATTTTTCCGCGGAACATAACACCAAGTGGTGGAAGTTGACGAAAAGCTGCTCTTCTGTCAACCCATATCTTCTTCTGAGAGTCTCTATACGAAATAGGAAACTTTCTACTGACATTGATTTCGACGAGCCATCAAACTTAACCCCCCACTTATGAACTTCTACCGGCTTTCCTTGACTTGGAGGACCATTGGGTTCACGTTTCCTGTCTTGTCTAGGGCCACAACTAGACCTATGAAATGACGGAGTCTCCATTCGCGCTAAGTGGATAATGTTGGTCGGTGTGTCTGTCTGTTCGTCTGACTAAAAGCTTGTCCGTCTGTCAATCGTGGAGCTTGTCTGTCTGTTTGCCGTGGTGGTTCATTCTGCTGAATCACTTTTCTTTCCAGGTCGCAGATCTTATTCTGTAGCAGACTCATATTGGCCTGGAAAGTCGCTATTACTTCGCCCATGCTCTCAGCGAAGCCCGACAGATCTGCTTCTCGCTTTTCTGAACAGCTGATGAAACCACTTCTTGGGACATTCGAGACATTCCCCGGTCCTCTTCTCTTAAATTTTGTAAATTGAAGTCCGTGTCGTTCCTTTCTTGTCATAGACCTTCAATACCAGCTGCCCCTGTCACCTTTTCTGTCTCTTCTGTCTGAGGTGGTAGGCTGAAGCGTTTTTGTTGTCTATTTTGACTGTCTTCCCCTGGGATCCCTGTTGGTGTAGAAGTCTGTATGTTGTAGTCCATCTGTCCATCCATAGTTTGTTACCCACGCCCCGATTCTTCTTGAATCACCAACAACGAGGCGGTGCTACTTTCACAGTTGTTGCCGTGTTCGTTATTGTATGTGTTGTTTCTTCGTAATAGTTCGAGTGGGCTAGTCCCGTCCTTAAATTAGGATCCCAGTATTGGAGTTCGTGCCCTGTTATGTTTAGATCTTGTGATGTTTCAGTCCACGTAGTAGGGCGTTTGTCGGTCGGATTCGTAAGTTGGTCATGTACTTGTCTTTGCGTCATTTTCCGAGTAAACCGCCGTTCGATACCTTCCGTCCGCTGAAACGTGGTGCCCTTAGGAACTGCGTCCTGTTCTTTACCCGTATCTGTCATGATTTGAGTGTTGAAATCTTCTTACAAATTTAATTAAAAAAAAAAAAATTAAAAAAAGAAACAAAAATTCACCAAACTATCATCAGAAATAAAAAAAAAAGAAATCAAAAAGAACAAAAATAACGAAATCAAAAAAAAAAAAACTTAAGGTAGGTGCAGGTGTAGTGTAGGTGTAATCTCACTAAACTATTCAAATAAAGGAATTCAAAAATTTAAACATAAAACAAAATGTAAGCTAAAAATAAATTCAACTTAAAAAAAAAAAAAGCTAAAAGAAAAATAAACTCAACTAAAGAAAATCTAATAAAAAGAATAAAAAAGCAGTTACATTCAATTAAACTGAAAAAAATTAGCCGTTAATAATGTCGCCCTTCGAAATTTAAATTTCCTAATGATGTACGATAGTGTGTGGATCCATGGTCGTGTTCTCCAGTAACCATTCCGCTGATTAAACAAGCTCGTTATTGTTCGTCATCGAATCTATTGTTCATTATAGTCTCTGTCTACTTGTGGCTGGGTCTCTGGAACTCGACGAGTGTTGTCATAAATCTGTCCTCGCCACACTTGCTATCAGGTAAACTCCAACAGCAGGCTGGCTAGGACTTTCAGAATAAACTCCAACACGGATGGAGCTTGCTCACGCTTCACCGATAAGTGAAGAACACAGTCTTGCGGTGTTCGAGATGTTGTTGTAGTTGTCATAAGTGTCGAGCTGAGCCTGTTTAAATGAGCTTGTGTTCTCGACCTATATGACGTTAGGCTGACGATATATTCTTCTTTTATTGTGGATACTTGTGAGTTTCTGGGTAATTGAGCGTATGTAATAATCCAGGGGCATTGACAATTATACGGAGCATCTTGTTTTGGAAACATTGTAATATTTCAAGATTGGAATTTTCTGCGGTACCCCATAGCTGAATGTTAAAGGACCATATGGTTTTAAGTACTATTTTATATACTAGCAATTTTTTCGCCATTGCTAGTGGGGAGTTTATTCCAAGCAGCTAGTAGAATTTTCTTAGCTGTAGTCCCAATGCCTGTCGTTTGGTGAAGATGTGTTTTTTCCAAGTAAGATCTTTCTTTATCGTGGTATAAACCGAGGTACCTCCCTTCTTATGATTGGGGAATTTGAACTCCTGAACTCCATTCAATGTGACTGTTGGGCAGGTATTTTTTTTTTTTTTTTTTGTAAAAGTAACTTATACTGATTTTGTCTCGTTGGCTTTTATTCGCCAATCTTTCAACCAGTTTGTTACTTTCTCTATGCTTTTTTGTAATGCAGTATCAGCTATGACGGGTCTTTGCTGCTGACCATTACTACTGTGTCGTCAGTAAATGTACCAGCTAGAGCCCCTGTATAAGTACTCGTATAAAATTGAGCCAAGCGCCGTGTAGTACTCCAGATTTTGCCGGATGTAGCTCCGTGTTTGCTTCACCTTGGTTTACATAAAAAAAACGTTCTTCGAGGTAGGATTTGGCAAAAATATAGAAGTCCTGTATGCCATACCTTGTCAAATGCTTGCGAATTATCAAAAAAGGCAGCTGTGCAATAGCTTTTATCGTCGAATGCTCGGTTTATGTGGTCCATGTGGGTTATAAAAGTTGATTAACATGACTTAAAGTGGTTAATGCGAATAAGTGAAAATCGTCGTTCAGATGGTAATCTGTTTCACTCTAGTTAATTAGCTTTTGATAAACTTAAAATACAAATTTTGGTTTGGTTAGTGATCAACTTGATTGAGATTTTAAGACAAGGGTGATTATATTCCTTGTTAAATTGTGTTTAAAATACCCCAGTCAACACTACAGTACTTAAAATAAATGCGTTGGCTTAAAAGTAGACAGATGAAAGTATTTACGTACATTTAATTCAAAAGGAAATAAATGTAGATATAAAAGCGGATTCCATCAAAATTTATTGTAATATGCTAGTTTGCCAATAGCATAAACAAATTCTTAAACCGACAAAAAAAACTTCCTAAAAAGCAGTTAACAGCAGCCACTGCTTAAAGAAAATCGGTATTTAGAACTATACAGGACTGCCATGTTACACAATTATTTTTCAAAATAATCATTGATGTGCAAACTTTCGGTGGTCTTTACCATAAAGTAACTGGTTAAGTAGCATGGTAATGGTGATACGTAGCCAGATAAGTGCAATATTTGAAAGAACAATATTACACAAATAAATAAATAAATATAGTATTTTGGTACTAACAGTCAACACAAGACCATGCCTAGCTTTTCGTAGCCACATGTGCTGTGCGCCTCACGAATGGTTAGGACCTACAGTCTTATGCCGTTTTCGAAGGTAATTGCAATACAATTTTACTCTTGGATATTGGTTAGACGTTCGTGAGAGGTGGGGCCGTGAACATTTTTTTTTTTTTTATTTATTGTAATTCTGGGATTTGAACGTTGAATCTACCGATCAGTGATTGCGCACTTAACCGTTAAGCTACGGCGCACAAATATTTAAATTTTTTTTTTCAAAACAGATAAGCACGAAATTTGGCACGCTTTATATTTCACAATCTAAAAAAAATACTTTATCAAATCTGGGCATTCTAATAGAAGTGATAGTGAACGAACGCAAGACATGATTGATTAAAGTTAAATCAATATCGAGTATTTTCAAAACAACTAATCCGATTACCACCAATTCAAACCGCTAAAGCGACACTGTTTGAAACATAATCTATCATATCGGTGCATGGAAAGAAGCAAAAGATCATATCACAGGCAGACAGACACACAGATGGACAGACAAACGTACAGCCGCCATGTGGAAAAATAATTTTTTGTGCATTTTGTGACGCTGTCAACGTATTTCACTTTCCTTAGAACATGAAAGTGAAAACCAAAATTTAAAAAAAAAAATGTACCCGGGTCTCTTAGACCCTAAAAAAAATATTTTTTTTTTTAATTCTACAATTTTTGTGCAAATCTTAATTCAATATTCAAACCGAAGAGATCAAGTATATTAGGTGCGGAACTACTCGTAAGTTCTCGCTGTTTTTTTGATGAAAATGCGACTTTATTGTGAAAAAATGGTTACAAATGAATCATTCAAAGTATTGCCAATCGCTAGCTACAACTTTTTCCCATCTTTCTGGCAGAGCTCGAATACCCTCACGGTAAAAGTGTTCATCTTTTGAGGCTATCCACGAATCAAGTCATTTTTAAGGTCTTCATTTGAGCGGAACTGCTGCTCAGTCAGACCATGTGCCATCGAACGGAACAAGTATCGGATGGCGCAATATCTGGGAAATATGGCGGGTGGGGTAGGACTTCCCATTTGAGAGTTTCCAGGTAGGTTTTAACGGGTTTGGCAACGTGAGGCCGTGCGTTGTCATGCTGTAGAATCACTTTTTCTTGCCTCTGCTCGTATTGTGGCCATTTTTCGCGCAGTGCTCGACTCAATCGCATCAGTTGAAGTCGATACCAATCGCCAGTGATGTTTTCGTTAGGTTTCAATAGTTCATAATAAATGACACCGACCTGGTCCCACCAAATACACAGCATAATCTTCGCAGCGTCAATATTCGGCCGAGCCGACGACGTAGAAGTATGACCGGACAGTCCCCATGACTTTCTCTTCTTTGGGTTGCAGTAATGAATCACGATGCGATGAAGAAAACCCTTCCTTTTTTCCGCTGGAGCAGTTGTTCACAGGCGAAAAGGCGACGCTCAACGTCCCTTGGCTTCAAAACATAAGGAACCTAAGTTCCTTGTTTTTGAATCATTCCAAAAGCATGTAATCGCTTGTAAATGGCTTGACGGGTAACTCCTAATGCTGAAGCAAGCTGTTCTTGCGTTTGGCACGGATCCTCACCGAGCAATGCCTCCTCAGCGTCTTCGAAGGATCTTCCTTCACGCGGATGGACGTCAACGTGGAAATCACCCTCTTTGAAGCGACGGAACCAATCACGGCACTTTGTTTCACTTAGAGCAGCTCCGTAAACTTTTTGGAGCTCTCTATGCGCCTCAGCCGCCATTTTCTTCGAATGAAAAAAGAAAATCATTCCCGCAAATGACGATTATTTGACACAAAATCAGACATTTTCACACAACCAAAATTATATGACGCCAAAACAAACACTAATGTGTCAAAACAGTTTGTTTACCATATGTCTTAGCTCGGTTCATGACGTTTTGGATATGTAATAATCACTTGTTAACATTATGTTTATTTGTATATTATTTACATCAAGCTACATACATTCGAACCTGCTTAATTGGTACCTGGATATGTGGAATACCACTTACACTGGTTCTAATTCCCATGCACCGTCGCATTATTTGGTTAAGAAATAAATATCCTAAGACCCCACTATTCCAAATGCATTAAAAATAAAAAAAGTCAATAGAATGAAATACAACAAAGTCAAAGGCAATTAGAACTCATGTCAATATTCACTAATCATCATCAGACAGCGCACAGCCAAACTCTGCTTGGTTCCTAGTCATACAATCACTTCGGTACTGCCACCAATAGGAAAATACTGTTGCATAATAGATGATATAATGAAGAATGTGACCAATCCCCCTTGTCTATTGAGGCATGCACGTCCCTATAGAATCTTCCAAAATTAGAAAATTTATATATTGTACATTCGGTCCCCAGAAATGCCAGTAAGTCCTTGGGCAACAATTAATTTTTCTAATGACAATTCTGGCTATGATAAATCTTCATACTATGTATATTCCAGGACAACTGCCCATGGTTGTTTTGAACAAGTGCCACTTAGATTGTCGGCAAATGGATTTGTCATCCAAAAAGGACATTCCCTCCACCCACTTCTGCTATGCGTATTCTATGATAGGTGAATTCATTGCAGAATATTAACCACTTTCTGACAACCATCTCCAACAACCACCCTCTCGTATTTATCGCGTATTCCTACTGCTCAATGATCTGCAAAAACTCGCCTGAACAGTGCAGCGTCCGTTTTGTCCTTTTCGTTCCGGCCTCTTTCAATTGTTTATTGATTTGACCATTTCGACGACAGGACACATTGATATCTGCTGTTGAACCGAACAAAACAAAAACACTGCAGAAATTTGTTTTGGATGACTTGTGTTATGGGGAGGGCATTGAGTAGGTACTTTTGTGTAACCTATACGAAGCTGACCTCTCTCTGAACTAAAGCGGTTGACCAATTCCAGTAGTTAGCTGGCCCATCCAACTCTTCCGTGAATCCATCGATTCGAAATGAATGCGAATTTGTTCACGTTCACATGCGTGTGTACATTTCGTATTAACTGTTTTTCGCTGGTGGCGTTGTCGGTGAACGCGTCAAATAGGCAGGACAGGATATTGCCAAAAGGACATTCCAGTGCGCATTTTATTTTTGTCAGCGAAAATATTATTGCTGTGTTATTGTGCCAACCAGGAGTGAGTGTGTGGCGAAAAGGTTTCATTTTTTTTTTTTTTTTTAGATGAGTTGCCTGTGGACGGGGTTCGTACATACATATGCATGTACATATGTACATTTACTTTTCAATAACATTTTGTCGTTCATTTCAATTTCGATTCGTGGTACTTTTCAATAGAGATTTAATTGTCGTGACACGTGGTTAGGACTTTGTTTTTGAAATTTGGAAGAAAATGAGAAGAATTAAACAATCGAATGGCCAAATTAAATGGATTTAAAGGACGTATGTATGTACATACATACATGTATATTATTTATTTGCTCCCGCGGTAGCTTAGCTGTGGTATCATCTATTAATGAGTAAATAAGGTGTGTAACTTTGCTAAAAGCAGAACAGAAATTGTAATACAACAGTATGGCATCTACCTACATGCTCGTAACTCCGAGAAATGGAAACGAACTTGTTGTAACTTCGACGAAGAATCCGAAAAATACGAAAATGATAGCTAAAATCGGAAAGCAATAGAAGTAGATAGGTAGATGACTTTGCTAAATTCTTAACAGAAATTGTAATGCCACTGTATTGCCTCCATCTCTATCCAACTGATACAAATGGAAACGAAATCGTTGTAACATTGAAGAAAGATCCAAGCAACGTGACAACGGAACTGTGAAATTGATGTAGGTGGATATCTTAGCTAAATGTCAAACAAATTTCTGACAATAGTATACTGCCACAACAAACTGATATTAATTAATTTTAGCTTCAATAATAATCACAAAAATAGGTACAGTCATGGGTTATGACAGCAACATATGTATGTTAGTGCTGCCATCTGTTGTCGACGACGACAGTCTAATGGCTCTAAGCGATGTCGTCTTATTGCAATGTCCTTTCTTATTTGTGCAATGATTGATGTCGTCGTATATATTTAATTTACGAAACTCGGAAAAGCATTGATCCCCATTCAAGAATTCCTGTAGCTCCTGCTTTTTTGTTCATTGCTTAAATTATTTCTTTCTGTCCAATAACACACATGGTATTCTGACGTACTGATTTCTTTTTTTTACTACGGAACTTGTTTTGTTTTCCAATTTCTTTAATATTTTTTTTTTGCATTTCTCCTTATTGTTTGCTTGTTGTTGTCGCTCCAAATTGGATTTTGATTTCGTTTCATTGCAGTCTTTCTTGGATTTTCAGGCAGCAGTGAACACATACATACATACTCGTATGTATGTGGTATGACCAATTTTCCTGTTTCGATTTTAATCGATTTGGTGTTTTCCTAGTTTAGATTTGCGAATTCTTCCTTTTTTTCTGTTGTTCACTCGCCTGTATTTTCTGTTTTCCACCTGGACAAGGATTTTACTCCAATGAAATTTCCATTTCCTGTTCGGTTAATTTACTTAACATAGACACAATTGATGCATAAGTCTGGAGCGAGGGATGGCAATGTTTGGATTTTTTGTACATGAAATCGCTTTCAACGAGTGCTGCTGTTTAGAGAGATAGAAATCCTTTATTATTCTGTGCTGCAGGTGGTAATGGTACAATAGTAGTATGGAGATATCCAGCAATTTAATGAAGTGTAAAGGAATACCGTTGAACTATTTTCACCACTCTTGTACAAGTTTCGCATTCCAGGGGAAAACTTTCCGCCACAACTTTTGGTTGCCGGTTTTGTGTGAGGAAATTGCAACCGGGGAAGGCAAAACCACACTCCACAACATTTTCGAAGTTTTTCTCTGGAGAATTCTTTGGATTTTCAGCTTTTACATTCGGTGGAGTGCATAATGAATATGGGAAGGTTGTTTGCATGTTTTTTTTTTTTTTTTGTTGAAGATCTAAACAAGTGCGGTATCCGTCAAAAAGTGAAGTATACATAAATTATTATTAGTTGGATCATCATGTTTTGAAAGGCTTTAATGATTTACATATTTGTAGTTGCGGTTGTGTATGTTTACTTTCCTTAAAAACTTGATGCAAGTGCAGTCCGAGTACTGGAGGGAAATGAAAGCACCGTTTGAAAGTTGAGAAGAGTTTCCTCGACCTGTCGAAAGGGATTTCCCGTATCGAATTTGGATCACTCCCTCTAGAGAACTCGAAAATCTTATACATAATCAAGCCACAGATTTCTAGTCCGATAAAGGCGAGCATATGAATATGATCTAAACATTACAAAACTACAGTTATTGCATTGGAATTAAGTTCAGTTTTCAAGGTTTCGTAAATAGACCATGGATTCACATTGCTATAGCTAGTGCGTTTTCCTGTCTTTCTATCACCAATTTCTAGTTACTAAACAACATATAAAAGCTATACGCACGTATAGGGCAATGATTCAAAGGTCATGCGAACGTAATATAAAAAAACGTTATCTTAGTACAAACAAAAGTTGCAATAAAACTGTGTTTTGGCTATATATTAACATGTTACATCTCGTTTAAAAGAGCTATTTGACAAATCAAAAATTTGTTTTCCAATTAAACATTTGAAATTCTTAAAAATCGCATTCTTAAAGTATGACTACATGGTCCAAAAACTAAGAAAATAAGGTACATGACTGGGTCGCACGTACCTTCACCTATACTCGTATGTTGTTTATCTGCAAAAACTCAGATTCGAAATTTTTTTTTTTAAATCCGCTAAAATAAAAAATAACATTATATTATACAATTTGAAAAAATTAGTAAGTCATGACCTTTGTATATCAAATATTGTTTAGATATTAATTTCGACCAAAATCGATTGAGCCATAGCCGAGAAATAGCCAATTTTTGAGAACCAGTTAATAAGTAAAGCACCGCTATACGTATTTTTTGCCGAAAACGTGGTACGCCATCTGATAGCATATATCCACCCTAACTGAAATATCGAATTTGATCAAAATCGTTAGAGTCATTTTTGAGAAAATTACCATTAGTAAAATACCGTTCATTTTGGGGTTAGAATGAAAATTCCGGTTTCGACTCGAATTTTGACTCCACAACTTCCAGATATGAAGTTTGGAAACAATCCGTCCAGCCACTTAGGTTGCCAGTAGTGCGTACAGACAGACATAATTGAGAGACCCACTTTTTTTAATTTCTTTATCATAGTAATGCCAAGTTTCATCAAAATCTCGAGATTGAACATTTTCAGGAAACCAATACATGCCCTAATATGTAGGTGCAAGTTAAAGCCATGGTACTCCTAATACAGTATTTATAGCGAGATATCACATTTCTTGTGTAAGTGACAGATTATTTATATCACATCTTTTCGCCAGCTGACCTGTAGGGGCTATGCAAAATAGGCTCCCCAAGAAGGACTTCTACAAAAAAAAAATCCTTCCAAAATCGGTTCAATTACTCAAATGTTATACAAGAAGAAGACCGTCAGAAAGGCCTGTTTGATTTTCATATGAAATAACAAATATGTGCAAACGAAGTCGCGCTTCACAAATATTTTTTGCACTAGATCGTATCAAGACCTAACCTACTGAACTCAAAATTAACTAAAAATGCAAAGTGTATACACAAGTAAAATTAAAAATTACTATTTTTTTTATACTTTGTACAGCTCACTCAAATTTCAGACAGAATTTTTTCATTAAAATACAGTTAACGTATGGAAAAAAATATCTAGTTTTGCAGTCAATTCGAGGTCTCTCTACGAATCAGCGACGACAAAATACAAGGGCAAGGTGACAGGTCTCGGCCTGACGCAGAGATGGCGTTCCAATCAGCAAAAATTTATGTTTCCTGCCTGGGTGCACTTCTCATTAGTTCGTATGATAAGTTTCAACTTGTTCTCTCAAGTAGTTTCTTTACACGAATTTTTGCAGTAGATGTCTTACGTGTTTTTCGTTAAAACGGATAAACTTGAATATCGTGCGGTGAAAAAATTCTCCATTTTGGATGGGTTAATCCCTAAGGAAATGCATACAAAGTTGAGAAAAGTTTACGGAGACTCTGCTCCTTCCATGTCAACCATTAAAAAGTGGGCAGCTGAATTTAAACGTGGAAGGATGGCCAAAAACCGCAACCACACCCGAAACCATCGAAAAAGTGCATATATCGTATTGGACGATAGGCGATTGAAGGTGAGTGGGATAGCTGAGGCTGTGTGTATATCGGAAGAGAGGGTGCGAAACATGTTGCACAAAAACTTAGGGATGCGAAAACTCTGCGCAAGATTTGCTGAATGCCGATCAAAAGCAAATGCGCAAAAGATTTTCGCGGCAATCTTTGAACCGATTCAATAGGGATCCGATCGATTTTGTGCGGCGATTTGTTACCATGGATGAGACATGGGTCCACCACTACACGCCAGAAATGAAACAGTAGTCGACGCAGTGGGTGGAAGCCGGTGGTTTAGCGCCAAGGAAAGCGAAGTCGATCGTCACATCTGCTGGAAAGGTCATGGCCAGTGTGTTTTGGGATGCGAAAGGGATCCTGTTAATTGATTACCTTGAGAAAGGCAGAACAATTACAGGCGGATATTACTCCAACCCTCTTGACCCTCGTAGTTAGTGTCTAGAATAATGTACTCAATGTTATTCGACTTTAGTTAACAACAATTCAAAGCAATTATTTGTTTTAATTAATTAATTATTTATGGAATGATTCTATTGATAACACTTTCCGAAAATTTTCTAATTTTTCATTCTATCGAAACATTGGATTGTCAAAAGTGGTAGACTAATCCTAGAAGTTTTTAATCGAGAATCGAATATTTTCGAGCATTTACTGCATGTACTCGTATCATAATTATCGACAGTAAATGATAGTTTTTTTTTTTAATTACCGATTGTTTTCGTCTTTTATTCGAAGACCTCACGCTAATGAATTTTATTCACAGATGACGTTTTTCTCTTGTTCTTATTTAGCTAAGTATTCCAGCAAACAATTTATTCGCTATATCCCCTCCACAATGCTCCTCTAGCACTAGTTGCAAAAAGTTATAATAGCCTTGTCACCCTTGTATAAAAATTCGTTTTGTTGGATTCTAGTAGAGTGCTTGGAATGCACTGAATAACCAACAAAAAAATAAATCAATTTTTTTTCTGCTAAATTTTTTTTTTTTTTTTAAATATTCTGTTGAACAAATAATTTATTTTTGCTAGAAAAACAATTTCTCAGATGACACTAGTACACAAATTTAAATTTCTTTTTTTGTCACATGAACAATTACGCTTAATTCTGATGCTATAAGGAATTCTTCACAGGAGCATAACTTTAGAATTTTTCTGACACGTATAAATGTTTTGTTATCTTCGTCTATTTTTTCCAATATTTGTTTAAAAAAAAATGGTTTTAATATTTGAATGGTTTTAATATTTCAACGTTATCAATTTGTGATTTTATTGAGCATTTAGCTTTTGGAATGCCCCTTTTAAGAGTCCAACAGTAGTCAGCCAGCATACTAGGACTCCATTTGCCCTGGTAACGTTTCTTCATGTTGGAATGTCCTAGTGAAACCTCTCATCGTGTTCTTCGCAAACAGCTTCTAATTTCTCGGGAAAGAAATTCAGGTGGGAGTGTAAAAATTGAATTTTGAGGGACATGTTAAATCCCAAAGTTTTATAAGATCTCAATGGGTCACTTATTAAATCTTGGTAGTTTTCTGATCGGTGATTACCTGAAAGACCTTGACGACGTTTTTAAAATGTTTCCAAGTGGATTTTTCAAGGGAATTTAGTTTATGTCCCAAGATTTCGTCTTTAATTAATTCTCTTATATACCGAGTTTTATACGTTAGGGTGATAAAAACATATCTAAAACATTCTTTTGTCCTGGAATGAGTGACCTCCGCTTGGTCATTCTTTTTTAATACATTGATTTTTTCTATCTCTGCTATTCCATTCGCAAATAAAATAGCAATACTTTCTATAATCTAGCTGCAATCCAAGCAAAAGAGCAATAACTTTCAAATCTCCATATATGTTCCACACATATTTATGTATTATACTGGATTTTTTCTAAAAGTAATTTCATATTGTCATGTGATTCGTTCATATTACCAGAAGACACAGGTAATATTAAAGAATGAATAAATTAATATTTACCATTTCCAAATGTCATTACAAAAAACCAAATCGTCTGCTTTCGAGAAAAAACCCTTCAGCTTGGAAAAAAACTGATTTTTGTTTCAGAAGAAAGTAAATTCCAACCTTTCAATGTTGATCTTAAAAGCTCTGCTTCTTTCTTGGACAACTTCAAATCACGAACTAAGTCAATAAGTTATTCTTGTACAATTAAATGGGGATAACTTAAAGAGTCGTTTGATTTGTTCTGGTGATGAATATGAATACCAAAATATTCAAAATAGCACTTACTTATTAAGGGTGTCAATTTTCATCGTTGCTTTTTAAAAGTAAGTTCCTCACACACAGAACAAAAACAGTTAGAATTGTTTAAATATTTACATACATGGCTCTATCAATATCACGAATAGAAATCCACGATTGTCGGGTCAAAATGTGAATAACTTTTAAAGAGTACACACAACAAATCCAAACTTAGCAGCGTTATTTTTACTGCCTGTCACGAAGAAACTATGAGTGATCGAAAATAAAAGATGGCAGTTTAATGATAAGGTGACCTAAATAAGGACGCGATTTTCATGTGGCAAAAATCTTGCTTACCAGTGTAATTAACTAACATATTTGCTGATTTTATAATTTTTGTGCTCATCGCAACTAATTTTTTGCTGAAAAAATATTTTTTGACTCATCTTTTATTTTTCGTGCTAACCACTTATTTTTCCTTGATCCCATAAAGAGTAAATATTGTTTACGTAGACAAAATTTGACATCGAAATTCTGATCAATCTTGGCATTACTATGATAAAGAAACTTGAAAAGTGGGTCTAGTAATTCTGTTCGTCTATCTGCCTATCTGTCTCTCAGTCTTTATCTTGGAATACAGTATAAACGACTAGACGGACATACTTCAAATTCCATATCTAGGGTTGGTGAACTTATACCCTGAGGGAATTTCTGTATTTTTATTCAAGCCTTTTGAAAAGTTAAATTCGATAAAAAATTATATATGGAGTATAGGTACTAACTTATCTACTAGCATACTTGCTAAAATTGGCTATTTCTCGGATACTCCTAAGATAATTTTGTTCAAAATTGTGCAAAATTCAAAATCAGAGCAATTTACACAAAAGCAGCACATGTGAAGCAATCGATTTTATTTTCAATTTTTTGCAGATTGAAAATTGTCATGCAACAATCAAAAAACTGTTAAATTGCTAATCAAATAATTTTATTTTGTTCATCAAAAAAACCACTTTTTGCTGGTAGCACAACAGAAATTATACATCTGATTATGAGTTATTAGTTTAGTACATAGTAAGTTATTTAGTGAGCAGATCCTTTAATTTTTATTTATAAGCCTGAATGAGCCCTATGAAAACTTTTCATAAACTGATAAAAATAAGTCTTACTTCTTTTAAATTTACCGAAGTGTTCTACTCGTACTATAAGGTTAATATAGAGTGATTCAATTATAGGTTACAATACAAATTTGAAATACATACACATCCAAATTACGGATGGCATACGCGACATGTCGAGCGGTTTTTATCGATTTGAATTGATTTGCCCCAAATATTCCTCAATTACCAAAATTCTTCCTCCATCATTTATTTTATTTGCGCCATGTATTTCTCGATCGACCAGCTCATCTGCCATTCTGACTTACTCGTAGCAGTTATTCGGAGGAAGTCTGAACAAATCCCTGACATTTTCTCATTTTCGGAAATGATGGGATCAACAAAATTGTTGTGTAAGATTTTTTCGGGAATTTTTATTTATATATTGCATATTAATTAAGCTTAAAATATATTTTGCTTGACTTCATGATTCTCTTGAAGAACAGGATAAGTGTTGGTCAGAAAACAGATAAAAATCAGTGATTGAGCCAGTAGCATAACATTTATTTTCAAACCACTTGCTTTAATTCTGTCGAAGGAGATTGCAGGACTTTGCAGAGGTATATAATTCATCCATTCATCTTAAACCAAATATAACATGGGGAAGCACACGGAAATAATATAAAATCTTACGTAATTCAAGGGGGATGTAAAAGGAGCCGAAAATGGTGTAGCATAATACAGTGGTAGACATTCGTATGCGCGCACCTTAAGTTTCATCTTAAATTGTATTGGCACTGCGCAATTGTAAAATTTAAACTTTTTTTTTTATTATAGCTGCAATTGCTATGTGTAAGTAATGCACGAAGGGAAAAATGATGAACCTAACGGTACCAAATTAGGAGAAATAAAAAATATGAAAAGAAAACTCATTATTAGCTGCGACATTCGTATGAACGCATCGTATAAAAGCTCGGCTGTGGACGAGAAATTTACAGTTTCTGTGCAATTTTGATTTTTGACAAAATTAAACAGTTTTTTTTTCAAAGGTTTGTGAACAAATCTTTTGTCAAAATATCATTCTAAGTATTGTTTTTGCAGCAATGCCTTCCGGAAAACGATTAACAGATACAGAGCAGCAATCTGTAAAATTATTAAAGGAAGAAGGCTACTCCAATAGAAAAATTGCAATTAGAATTGGTCGGTCTGAATGTGTCATCCAAAATTTTTTCAAAAAAGGCAGGCCATAGGGTTTAAAAGCTCCAACAAATGGCAGCAAAAAATTGTCTTTACATCAGAAAGGCCAAATTCTTCATGAGGCAACCCAAAATCGATTATCTTCCAGACAAATTAAAGATAAATTGGACCTTCCTGTAACACCTCGTTACATTTCACGCATTTTAAACGCTGTGCCAAACGTAAAATGGACGAAACTAAAGGGAAAGGCACGTCTAACTGCCACCCATAAAGAAAATAGGCTAGACTTTGCAAGAAAATACATGTCTTGGACAACCCAATGGCAAAAAAGTAATTTTTTCTGATGAGAAAAAATTTAATTTGGATGGTCCAGATCGTTACAGTTGCTACTGGCATGATTTGACAAAGCACGACGTGGTCAGATCAAAACGCAATTTCGGTGGCAGAAGCGTTATGGTATGGGGTGCATTCTCACATAACGGAAAGCTTCCCATCTGCTTCATAACGACAAGAATGAACTCACAGATGTACACAGATCTTTTGGATGGCGTTCTGATCACTCATCTTGATAATTGCGCCGAAGAGGATACTAGTTTTCAACAGGATAATGCGTCTATCCATGTTTCTAGGCAAGCGAAGGATTGGTTTGCAGACAAAAACATATGCTTGCTTGACTGGCCAGCTTGCAGTCCGGACTGCAATCCAATAGAGAATCTTTGGGGGATTCTTGCTGGCAAGGTATACGCAAATGGACGACAATACACCAGCGAAAATGACTTAAAAGCAGCCATCCGGAAGTGTTGGTCCGAAATTGACCTTAATTGCCTCAACAATTTAGCGAATTCAATGCCAAATCGAATTTTTGCTGTAATTCGAAGTAAAGGAGGCCACACAAAATATCGAATCTAGAAACGATTTCTAAAATACAATTTTATTAACTTTTTTCCTAGATAAATACAAGTGCGTTCATACGAATGTCTAACGCTATAAACAACTTTTCTTTAATTTTTTAATGCAAAATGAAAAAAATTCTGTTACAAATGAATTTAAACTATAAATTAAAAATATAAACACGATTTCTCTTTTTTAAAATTAATTAAAACATTTTTGTTTAAGAATTATGAAAAAAAAAATATAGTGCGCTCATACGAATGTCTACCACTGTATAAGCACAGCTCGATGCATTACAATATTTTAGTAATGCATAGTTCGTGATGTCTGGTTTGAGCTAGGGCTGTAGATTTGCTGAAAATGAGCAAAAATGTTCTCTTCTTAGCTTAGTTGTGTGGTTCCGAACTGGATAGTAGACCCGTAGTCATAGAAACAATCCAGGCGTTATTCATACAAATCTTGTTAAGAAGTTCGTTAGTGCGAGATATTTGATCTTCCTAGTTATGATGCAGCTATTTAATACACTTTACCAAGTTGGCCTTTAATAGTTAGTGCTAAAAATTATTGTTCTCTCAACAGCTGCCCACTCTTTATACGATTAAACTTTGCAGTGTTGATCATTGCCTATTGACTGTGATCTCCAACCCCAGAAATGACCTGAAGCTGATTACCTACATAAGGTCTCTTCTAAAACTAAAAATAAGCTGTCGCTAGGGAGCCGCAAAAGGACTTTGATACGAGTATATACGTATATACATAATTAGTAATACCGACCCCATTTTTCTTCTTTGAACCATCGTTGGCAATATTAATCAGTATACATTTTTCATCATTCATTTTTCTTCTACTCCGTTGTGGTAAGGAAATCCACAGCGAAATCTTTCCTGAAATTGAGTCCGGAAATAAGGCAGTCAGTTGGAGATGTAACCAGTTCTCGTAGATAAGGAGTACGGAAAGTGGCTATGACTTATTTTCACATCCCCCTCGATTTGGATACCGGAGTGCCGAATTTGCAAACAGTTTGTAAATAGAGTAAATTAACACAGCATCGTCGACTTGGGCACCATTGTGCTGTTACATTTCTAGAGTGGCTGAAGCCTCCATTTTTTGCCAGAGCTTACACATATAATACTTCCTTAATCCATTATTCTTCGTTTAATTTCCAATTAAATTATGATCGAGAATAATGCCCATATAGGTAAACCAAGAGGGTTACGAGAGCCCTCGTTCGTTCAACCGCGAAAACATGAAGTTTCATTTTGTCTCGATTAACACCACTTATGTGTCTCTATTTACTTGGCATATTGTAGTCTTTCTTTTCGAAACATCGGATTGTGTTGCTTATGGGCTCTTGACCCGTTCTGTGGTAGTGGTATTTGGAAGTGATAAGACAGGCCAAATGATCCTTAGAATATTTCATAGACACCGATCCGCAAACCTTTCCTTCAAAGCTCACAAGTTCGCACCCCGCTCCACACCTGCTCTCATTTGGTGGAGGTCCATGATCTTGTAAAAGGACAAACATACGTCGTCTATCGAATTCGACCCTTTCCATTGACAAAGCAGTGGGTCTATCCGGAAAACCTCTGGAGTGCAAGGTAAGCTAAATAAACTCTCCTAGTGTGAACGGAGAGTTTATCAAACGATTTTTCGAAAACGATGACCGGCAGCTGAAAATTGTTCCTTATCAACTTATTAAAATTGGAACACGATGGCGCGCAGATGTACCTACATATATATATATGTATATATATCTGTCAATAGTGACAGATCCTAATATATCAATCAAAAGCTCATTCTTTCAAGAAATATTCCCTCAAACTTAATTAACGGTAAATGCAAACATAAACACTATAATGTATATTAATTTATTCAAATACTTCCACGCCATTATCCTTGAATTAGTTTCACTCGCTTGAACCCATCATTACGCTTAATTATCCAACACTTGAGAACAATTTTCCAAACAATACACTTCTCAAGTATTTTATTTATTGAATTTAATGGTACGCGTATTCATATACACGTCTTAAGTAAGCCTACCGTCGCTCTCAGTGAGTCCTTAAAAATACTCAACAACCCCCAGACGAATACACATTCCTGAAGAAAGAATTAAATTTTCCGGAAAAATAGTATGTGTATACCTTTCAGCGTTTAAACAACAATAAAAAGTTACAGGAAGCAACATACCAGCCGTGGTAAAAGAAACAACTCACACAGGAAGTTCCGGAGCAGTCCTCCTACACGTACACACACATACCGCCTTTCGACATCCCCCATCAAAGTTTCTTTTAATTTCTTTGCAACAACCGAGGAGCGGCGACATGGGGATGAATTGTACAACACACATCGCATCGCATTAATTCATCCTCAATTACCTCGCCGTACAAACACACCCACACTGATATATACACACACAGTGTACATGGTAGCTTATCATTACAAAATGAGTAACACAAAGAATTTCATATCCTGGTTTCGTGCATTCCACCATTTCCGCCAAATAATTGCATGTGTGATGTTTCAGGAAGTCGTAATTCAGCTAAAAAATAAACCGTTTCATTTACAACAAGAAGCAAAAAGGATTCCCTCTCACCACACACAGGATGATGTCGACGATGATGATGATGATGATGAGAGCGCAATGGCATGGAGGTAGCTCACAAGAAATTAAGAAGTTAGTAAGACTGGAGTGGGATGAGAATGCAACATAGCTCAAAAGGAATGAAAGGAGTACTTAATTTACGAAGTGCATATCCTCCCCCGAAAGGCATAGAACATTTTTCCAAAGGATCCTTCTCTTTGGATACTCCACACACCTCCTTTCAAAGCCAAAAACCGCACTTGTCTCCTCAACAGAGGATTCTGTAGGCACAACGTGTGTATGTCGGTGGCAGAAATCCCTGGAAAAGTCATGGAAAAAGACAAGGAAACAAAAAGGAGAAGAAGAAAGAAAAGAATTCTCAAAAGGATTCACGTAGGAGTAGGTATTCGTGTGCACAGTGCACCCTTCTCAGCCTCATTTTTCATCGAAAATCCTTAGCTCTGGAAAATCGTATTAGCGTGTATATGGCATGTAAAACAGCATTATTGTACTCTATGTGTGCATTCAGAGTGCAGGTACACGTAAATAAATAACAAAAATCCATGTGAAGGAGAGATGTAAAAGAGTCCTTTGCCTCTTCTAATGTAATACCTCGAGCAAAGTTCTGGTAGTAGTTAGTGAAGGAGTTTTGCCCAGAATCAGATGTTTCTGTTTTCAACAGCGAGGAGTAGACATTCTTGTGTTTTGCTGGCGTCAGACTGTCGTCCTTGATTTAATTTAGAGGATTTTAAGATCTACTCCAAGCAATAGAAGGCATGTATGTGTAGATACATATGTATGTGTGTCGGGTAAATTGGAAGAACATTTCGGAAGAGATTTGTTCTTGCAATTGTTGTAACCCTTTTCTTGTTTATAAGAAGATTTATAATTCCCAAGCATTTTTAGGGTGCAGGATACGAAAAGTAGGTCATTCAGTTTTTCGTAATGGAATAAGGTAGTAGAGAAAGCTTCTTAGCAGCACCATGCAGTGTTTCTTAACTAGGATTAATAGCTCGAAGTTTTCCTGAATAAAATCGGATTGATCGCGATTGATTGATGTTGGAGATAAATCAGGAGGATTAAGCAGTGATTTAAGGTTCAAGTGGACATTATAGTCTAAACGTATATTCCATACATGAAGGATCCTGTCTCTGAGTTGAAAATTAACAGACACAAAAACGCACGTGGTGGTCCAGCCCTTTACGAGGAAAGTGAAGAAAATGTACAAAATCCACAAAGACGTTGATGAACTAAGATAACTCTTATCAAAGTTACATGCATCCAGGTGGACCTCTGCACCCTTGCAGTAGGCAATCTTGAATTTGGACCCATTAGACAAATTCTGGACTCTCTTAGTCGATACCTGGATGCCCAAATCCAATGCAGGATAACGGATGCCCGACGATATAGGATATATGTACATACAATGTTTAGTAAACGACTTCAGATATATTGGACTCCGTATATACGTAATTGGATAACTTGAAGTAAATAAAACCCAATGAGATCGTTTATACTTTTCTGGCATCGGACATACGGACAAAAGTCAGACATACGGTTCTTTGCTTGCCGAGAATAGCGTTGAGCTTAGCCGTAGTAAGAGAAAAATCTACAATATTTGGTGGTTCATGGCAATCACGGTTTTTTGATAATTTGAACATATCTTACTCTTAATCGGTATAACTTTAATGATTTGTAATGTCTTATCAGTTTTGAAAACCAAATTTAATCAAAATATGTTCCGTAATTCTTAACTGATTGTCTGGCAAGGAGCGAGTCGTATACCCGGATACGTGTAAATACTGTCGGAAATTGTGTAACCGACTAAGCGTCTTTTCATAAATATTTTACATAGGATATACGGCACTTTATATCCGGCTCGAAATGTATAGAAACGGTGTATATTCGACCCCGGGAATGTATGAGCGCTCTCATCACACACTTTGACCGGATATCCGCCGACGTATATCCGATACCGGATATTTATGGAACGGTGCTTACGGAACCATGGACATGGATTTATTCAGTTCTATATACTTCAATATATCCGACGTCGAATATGATTCGCCCGATGACGGATAGAAATGAGGTTTTTCTGGCAAACAGAAAGTCTTATATCCGAAGCATGTTTCGTATATCTCATTGAGCTCTATTCAACTTCAAGTCTTGGGTCTTAGTTCCGTATATCCGTTGCTTTAAATTTAGTCCTATTCACCCCAGTCGGTTATCTGAAGTATGTGTAGCAGTCGCCCCCTGAGGTCATATGCTGCCCAATGCGCCGCACATTCTGCGATAGATGCACCTCAATTTTATCTCCAGTTTGGCCCATCAATTATGATCTTACTACCTAGACACTTACTTACACACACAGGAATAGAAACAGTGACTATATTATGACTATAAGCAAGCCATATACACACGTGTATCCGGACGGCAACACATATATCCTGTACGTGCAGCAGAAACTTCTAGAGTCTTTGCTTAGAGATAATGTGAATAGTTTTATGTTTGCTTCTACTTAAAGGTAGATCAATATTCTAAAAATTGAAGACTGACCAATTCTCCAATTTGTCTAGCGTTATTCAAGGGTTTTTTAATTATTATTATTAATAATTATCCGACCCTATGACTTAGTAATTATTTTCTCAAAGACTAAGGTTTTTCTGTTGGGCTTTTATTTTGTTTATATTGGACTATATTCTACAATTTCCAGTCTCTTGTAGAATGAGATTTGATACAAAAAGATTGATTTAACTTCCTTTCCCCTCAAATCAAATATACCATGTCACTCCAAGTCAACTCAATTTTGTGAAATGCAAAACAAATTCGAATATTAACTTTTCACTTTGACTTTTGAAAGATAAAACCCCAAATTCGAGTCGAAAGAAAAAGATTTCTCTTCTCGTCGACATCGTTTCTTATTCAATATTTACCAAAGCGTAATACATTTTTTCTCTCGTCGAAGGAATTGCAATACCCGTCCTACAGTGTACTATGCACTCAATCAGACTAACCCGTTTGGAATCTTATGTTTCCAATAAATTCTCATTAAGTGATTGTCTGCCGTCCTTGGAAGTCAAGAAGTACTTTTGTTCGTTTTTTTACGAGTTCTTTGGAATGAAGGAATCGAAATGACAGACTAAATACGTTTTCCACTGTGATTTGTCTTTCTCTCTCAAGATAGAAGATAAAACTCTTCGATAAGACCAAAGTGAGTCTGCCAATACAGACGACAGCAACTTAATCACATACAAAATTGATAACCAGACCGTCGAAGGATACTTTGTTAACAAATCACTAGAGTTTGGTTGGTAGATACTTTTATTTGAATTTATTTCGAGGATGATTGAGGGTTTGATTTTGTTGTCTTAGTTTCTGTGTGAAAAAAATATTCACATATAAAGAATGAAATATTGTATGGAAAATTGCACAAAGAAGAAAACATTTACAAACATCTAAAGGCAGAGAACGAACCTGAGATATATTTGGTTTTAACCACCAACGCTCTACCAGCTGAGCTATCTCTGGATGTCTTCGTCTTTGGTCAATTATACAACATCACTCATCGTTGTCTTATATGTTGGTGTTCATATCCAGTTAACGCTGAACTTACAACCTATGGCCCAATACGACAACATACTACCCACTAGACCATGGCCACAAGCTTGTGTAATCAAATTCTCCTGAAGAAGTCGTTGGCCGGAATTTCTAGCATCGCATGGCATGCCCTTCCTAATTCTTAACGCTCCCACCAGCATATGTGGTATGCAGGCTTTTTGATTTGCATCGACTTAGCTGGGGTCATGACTCTCTCCCATGATTACATGTGTAATATTTATACCTCTACTGGTTTTACTACAAGGTGGGGCAAAAGTAATGTCATAATGTGAATTGACTGCCATTTTGTTAGAAATGAAAAAACTTGGGCTCTGTCTTCACGAAAAGTTTATTTGAAGGTGTAAAATTGATGACATTAAGTTGAAAAAATGATATCGGTCAAATGACCACCTGTTGCGGAGATACACATTTGTGCTCGTCTTACGGCATTTTAAATTAATGCTCGCAAAACGTCTGGCTCCAAATTGGTAATTTCTTCTTCAATGTTGGCTTTCAAGACTTGCAAGATATACCACAAATCTTGTTGTGGTAAACGCGAGAATTGAAAAAGCCCCAAAGAAAGAAGTTTGGCGCCGTCAGATCTTGTGATCTGGCCGGCCACATCACCCCGGAAATTGGTGATTCAAAATCTTCATCATTGCCCGAGCTGTGTTAGCGGTTGCTCCGTTCTGCGGGAACCAACAACGCTCGAGACCCAATTAAGCAACTTGCGGCAAAAAAAAAAAACTCGTTTAACATCTGTCTGTAGCCGTCACCAATTACGGCTACAGTGGTACCATCGGCTTCCTCAAAAAAAATAAGGCCAATCACTTTTTCACTGCAAATGACGCACCAAACAGTCACTTTGAGGGGATGCAATGGCTCTTCATGCATTTCCTGTGGATACCCCAGAAATTCAAATTTCGTTTATTCACATAACCACTTAAGTGGAAATGGGTTTCGTCGTTCATTATTATTTTGGATACGAAATCATCCTCTTCTTGCACCAGGTTTAACAGAGCATGGGAGTAAGTCAACCTCACTTGACGGTCAGCAGGCAGCATTTGGTGAACGGTTTGCACTTTATAAGGGAACAGAACATCTAGGCTCACCAAAATCGACGCTACGACGTCTTTTTTTTTTTTTTTTTTTTTTGGATTGCGCCAGGGATGTGTAATCTTTCATAGATACTAGTAGCCCGAGTGCTACTAGCATGCACGATTCGCAAACCTGAGTACTCGATGCCAGGAATACGCCTACGTACTAAACACACACCCTACACACTTCAACCACTCTCCCCGCGGGACTGCCGTTAGGTATTACTTCGCGGGGCTGGTTAGCAATTCATGCTATGCTTCTTGTATTGCTGCTTCTGATGCTTCTGTTGCTTCTGCTGCTCTTCTTAGCTTTTCTATTCTCCGCAGCTCTTTTTGTAGAGTTGTTACGAAAGAACATATTGCCATCCAATTTTCTTCCAACCGTAACATATGGTCGAGGAGTAATGACGGACTTGGCAGAGTAATTCTCCATGCCGTGAAACGTGTGCAGTAAAACACTGCGTGCTCCGTATCCTCATCTTCACCTGGGCATTCCGGGCAGGATGGTGAGTTGTCGTGTCCGAATCGGTGTAGATATTTGCGGTAGCCACCGTGGCCAGACAGGAACTGCGTTAGATGGTAGTTGCAGTCTCCATGCTTTCGACTTATCCAATCTTGGATTGTCGGTATAAGTTTGTATGTCCATCTGCCTTTTGTTGTATTAGCCCAACGAGCTTGCCACATAGCTGCTGACGCTGCCCTTTCTTCAATTTTTATCACCTTGATACCAGTGGCGTCGTGATGACTCAATGCTCTTCTGTTATATATCCTCAGCATTTCATCTGCGAGAATATCGATGGGGACCATTCCAGCTATGACAAATGCAGCTTCGTCAGAGATGGTTCGAAAGCCGCTGATTGTCCGTAGCGCACAGAGTCTGTATGATGACGATAGTTTCCTTTTGGTCTCCTTCGTCCTCAGTGCCTCCGCCCAGACTGGGGCGGCATATAACAGAACTGAGGTGATAACTCTAGAGAGTAGAATCCTTCTAGCATATCCAGGTCCACCGATGTTAGGCATGATACGCGAGAGAGCTCCCTGCATTTGCGATGCTTTTTTGGTAACAAAATCAACATGCGTTTTAAACCGTAGCCTGTTGTCCAGCATTACTCCAAGGTATTTAATTGCCTCTTTCGACCTGATGGTTTGGTTACCAACCTGAAAGTTGGCAAATTCGACAGTTTTCGGCTGGTTATAAGAACAGCTTCTGTTTTATGGTCAGCTAGTTCTAGTCCGGCGGATACTAGCCAATCTTTTATCCGGGCAATTGCTTCATTTGTAGCTGATTCTACTGCACGGATCTGTTTAGCTACTGTCACGACTGCAATGTCATCGGCGAATCCAATTATCGTTACTCCCCCAGGTAACGCTAATCGTAGTACTCCGTCGTACATGATGTTCCACAATAGTGGCCCTAAAACCGATCCCTGTGGAACTCCCGCAGTTACGTTGTAGTATTTTACGCCTTCATCGGTATTGTACCTCAGCTTTCTGTTGTTGAAGTAGTTCGTCACTATCCGTAGCAGGTAATATGGCGTATCCATCCTGGCAAGTGACCTTCTAATAAACGACCAGTTCGCAGAGTTAAATGCGTTTTTAATGTCCAGCGTTACTACTGCACAATACTCCTTTGTGCCGTAGAGCCATCTTTCTCCTTCGATGGCACCTTTGGCGATATCGACTACCGCTCTTATGGCATCAACAGTAGATCGTGCTCTTCTGAAGCCAAATTGGTGATCTGAGAGGGCTCCTTTCTCTTCTACTACTGCGAGTAATCTATTATAGATTATCTTCTCGAGGATCTTTCCCATGGTGTCTAATAGGCATATTGGGCGATAGGATGATGGTTCTCCTGGGGGCTTCTTTCCTTTTGGCAGTAGGACCAAATGCTGCGTTTTCCATTTTTCGGGAAAGGTTCCTTCTTCAAGGCACTGCTTCATTGTTGTTATGAAGAGGTCTGGTCTTTTTGTTACAGCTGCCTTTACTGCCTTGTTCGGGATGCCGTCGGGTCCCGGAGCCTTGTTGTCACCTATCTTGCTGCATGCCCTTAGCAGTTCCTCGTGAGTAATTAAAGGAATATCTTCTGGATTGACTTCTCGTATAATATTGCACATAGCAGCAGGCCTTTGAGGGAAGAGGTACTCTACTATGGATCTCAGCATTATCGGACATGTTATTTGAGGAGTCCTATAGCCCTTTAATTTTGTCATCACCATTCTGTATGCCGAGCCCCATGGGTTGATGTCGGCTTCTTGACAGAGACGTTTAAAGCATGCAGTTTTGCTTTCCTTAATGGCTCTATTTAAGCTACGTCTCGCCAGTCTAAGGGTGTCCAGGCATTGTTGGAAATCCGCCCTCCTTCTTGATCGTTGGACTTTACGCCGGGCTTGCAGACATTTTGCCCGGAGTTCGAATATTTCCTCGTTCCACCAGTAACACGGTGATGTGTTCCTGGTGTTTGCTCTCCTAGGCATTGATGCGTCGCACGCTGTGGTGATGGTGCCTGTGAGGTGGTGAGCGAGGGTCTCCGCTGTTCCGCTTGGAGCTTGATCACCGTTCAACATCTCTTCGAATGCATCCTTATCGAAAGATCTGTCATTCCATTTTGGGCCAGTAAGTTTTGGGAGCTGGACTGGTTTTTTCCCTTTTATTTCCAGTATTATCACCTGATGGTCGCTGTGTGAATATTCCTCACTGACCCTCCACTTTATGGTTTTCAGGATGGAGTTGCTCGCAAAGGTGATGTCAATAATGGACCCTACTCCAGCCTTCCGGTAAGTATTTGTCCGGCCCTTATTAGCAATGCCTATCGCTAGGGGAGCGAATGTCTCCAATAAGACCTGTCCTCTGGTGTTGGTGAGCCTGCTGCCCCATTCTGTTGCCCACGCGTTGAAGTCTCCTCCTATAACCACTGGGGCTCTCTGGAGCGCATCCGTGGTTAGATTATCCAGCATTAGTTGGTACTCGCTGGCCGTCAAACTGGGTCGGGCATAGCAGCTATAAAAATGGATCCCATTTATTTTCGCCCGCACGAAGCCGACTGTTTGGTCGTTTGTTTCTTGAAAGGCATAGCGTCCACACATCCATATCGCCGCCTGTTTTGCCTTATCGCAGATCCAATTGTTGTTCTCTTCGGGACATTTATATGGTTCACTGATCATAATAACGTCAGCGCTTTCGTCCTTGGCCGTTTGTGCTAGGATGTCCTGTGCTATTCTACAGTGATTAAGATTTATCTGTAGAATCTTCATGGTATTTTGCTTGTAATAGCTCTCCGAAATACTGGGCATTTGCTACTGCCGGCTACATGCTGCGCGGCGTCCGGGTGGTCTTTCTTGCAGAACATGCAGGATGGATCCTTGTTGCAATTCTTCGCTATGTGGCCTTCTCCTCCACATCTCCTACATAGCTTGGAGCGGTCTTCCTCGCTTTTGCATTGCCAGGCAAGATGACCAAACTCTAAACATTTGAAGCACTTTTTAAGGAGGGTTCGTTCGCGCATGCGACAGTTAACCCAGCCGATTTTAATCCTTCCTGCTTCTAACAGCTTTCTTACGTCTACTGCGGGAAAGCTGATCGTTGCTGTTTGTGTTCCTCCGTACGCCCTCCGCAGGGACAAAATATCTGCCGGTGAAACTTTCACTCCAAACTGGGCTTCGATTGCATTGATTACGTCGTCTATAGTCGTGACCTCATCGATGTCTTTGATCTCAAGGGTAGTGCGATGCGTAATCGAACTTACATTCGCTTGCTCTGCTAGAGCTTCACTAATGACGCCTTTAAATTCGTTTGTCTTATTTCCCGTCTCCTTGAATTGTATAAGGAGGTCTCCCTTCTGTGTCCTCCTGATTTTAGTTACCGCCTTTCCCACTGTTTCCAGTTTGGGGTCTGCCTTCACCTTGCGTAGTATCTCCGCGTATGAGAGGGACCCCGTCGCTTTAATGACGATAGCGTCAGGTCTAGGTCTTTTGACCTCTTGTTGCTTCTTTTTGGCGATCTTCTTTTTGGTGGTATTTACCCATTCTTCTTCTCCTGCCGCTTGCTTCTTGTTTGTGGCTGTAACTTTTTTCTTAGGTCTGACCACTGGGGTCTCTACGCCGGTGGTCTCATCCTTCTCCTTGGTGTTTATCAATGCAGTTTGTTTTTGTTTACGCTTTGGCTCCGAGCGCTTTTTGCCTGCAACATCGTTTGATGTATTTTTCTGCGTCTGTTTTGGCTTCGGTGGTTCGTTGTCTGCCGCGCCACTCGGTGGCTGTTGCTGTTTTCGTTTTGGCTCCGGGGGTTCGTCGTCTGCAACTTGCCTTCTCTTGGGTTCAGATGTTGTTTTTAGCCATGGCGAAGTTTGCGACGAGTTGTTCCGGCGAATCACTTGCTTTGCTTCCTCATCGTGTAGCTGAATCGCCGAGAGCTCATAGAGAGCTCTGATGCTTTCGATAGCATCTCGCATCGCTTGGTGGATTGAACGCCTTACGCAACGAACGTCTGCTGATGCCAAATTGTGTGCATCGTTGTCTCGTCGATGTTTGTAAACTCTCTTGGATGTCCTCGGCTACAACAGTGATATTCTCGGCCGAAGAGCAAAACGGGGCCGGTCATGGCCGCACATGGTGCAAATGACGACGAAAACGATGTCGAAATTCACGCTGCGTTAAAATAACTGACCGGAAAATGGTCAAATAAGCAGTAAGAATAACTACGCGTTCTTCAGGTGTGTATCGCTCCATTGCTTGTTGTCAACTAATTCCCTATCCGTAGGAAATTCCAGACCTGAACTACTCGTGATTAAAGAATTTCACCGTCGTACTTCCTGGAAAATGTTTGTTTTTTAGGAGCATAAGTCTGTAAAGATTTTTGATACACCTAGATAGTAGGAGACTTCAGGACCTTCCTAACTTAACTAGCCTCAAGCTTTCTCAATATCTGAGCAGAAATGGTATCAGACATTTTTGTTTGTACCTTTCTTAACTTAGTTATTTAGTTTTTAATGATCTTAAAGCAATTGCGATTTATATGGTCAATTATTTTACTCGAGTTCACGGCACAAATAATTTTTCTCGCCAGGGTTGTTGTTTGCACTATATCTATCCTGAACGATACCATGCGTAGAATGCTTACATTTATTCTGTAATTAATGTAACAGTGATCGGAAAGGAATTATTTTTAAATACTATCCAGGCTTATCATATGGTGCGATTTATCGCGAAACATGCTATTTTTTGTTCGACTGTGGGATAGAGATTTAAATTTTGCTATATACGAGTAGTATGGTTCTTAATTCGGTATTCGTGCGATATTTATGCGATACTATATACACACTAATTTTCTATCAAAGTGCGCTTTGATCAATTTGTTGACACTTGCGAGATTTTGTCTGATTGCAGCATTACTTTCCAGCTGTTTTATTTTCGAATTTTGTCAATTATTGGTTGAATTAAAAATAAAGTACGAACAATGATGTTGTGTAGCCCAGAAGCATGAAAGCATTCTTTTGGTGATTATTAGTTCAGTTTTCGGTGGTTAAACAACGCCCTATATAACAACCTAAATTTACTGACAGGGGTTAGAATCACCTAGATAATTGGGATTGGGATGTGTAGTAGATCATACAAAACTGGAGAAAGCGATCTACGTACTTCGAAGCCAAGTTGACTATAGAGACTTTTTGGTATATGCCCAGTGCGTCTATTTTGTGGCTTATATAAAAAAAACCACTAATGTCACTAAATTGAAAAATATATTTTTTCATTTTTGTTGATAGATCCGCGTTATACGATTTAAACAAATTGTTGTGCGACGGTGCGGCGCATAGTGGTTTGAGAGCGGAAAAAAGGTCTTTGGAGCCTTTTTAGTTTTATGTCTAAGTACTCTTAGATAAGCCGGGCGTGCGATTTCAAAGTATTTTTTAATATATATATTTTATGTACTTATTTACAAGCCCTCAAAGTTAAAAAAAAAAAATGTATTCAAGTCGCGAACCATATTTTCAACAAAATTTTAGATGTCTTTTTCCGAAGTTCCTTAAAATAAATTCTGTATCTTTTATATCATTTTCTTGGTCTATTCTTGTCTATCTAAAATTAAAAAAAGAAGATAATTCATAAAAGAAGCCTTCTATAAGTAGCCTCAAACATAGGTACTGAAAAAAAATGGTTTTGATGAAAACTTTTTGAGTTTTAAAATTAACTACGCCAAGCATTAACTACAACGTATATCAACGTATGCTCCATACTTTCAAGTTACAGCACAGCAAAAATTAAGTGCATATTCTTCGATATTTCGGAGTTATGTTCAAATTTGTTCGATTTAAACAAATTGTTGTGCGACGGTGCGGCGCATAGTGGTTTGATAGCGGAAAAAAGGTCTTTGGAGCCTTTTTAGTTTTATGTCTAAGTACTCTTAGATAAGCCGGGCGTGCGATTTCAAAGTATTTTTTAATATATATATTTTATGTACTTATTTACAAGCCCTCAAAGTTAAAAAAAAAAAAATGTATTCAAGTCGCGAACCATATTTTCAACAAAATTTTAGATGTCTTTTTCCGAAGTTCCTTAAAATAAATTCTGTATCTTTTATATCATTTTCTTGGTCTATTCTTGTCTATCTAAAATTAAAAAAAGAAGATAATTCATAAAAGAAGCCTTCTATAAGTAGCCTCAAACATAGGTACTGAAAAAAAATGGTTTTGATGAAAACTTTTTGAGTTTTAAAATTAACTACGCCAAGCATTAACTACAACGTATATCAACGTATGCTCCATACTTTCAAGTTACAGCACAGCAAAAATTAAGTGCATATTCTTGGATATTTCGGAGTTATGTTCAAATTTGTCTCACTGAATCGGGTTTCAAAAAACTCGCTCTTGACGGTGGTATATATCAAAAAGTTATAATTTCTGTGGTACTAATTGTTAGAATGAACTCGTTAAGCCCATTATTTTTAGAAAAAATTTTTACCTTTATTCAAAAAAATAAAGTAAAATTAACACATTGAGCTAGGTCTGAGAAATTCGATTTTTAGCGAAATCATTTATTTCTGCCTGCACAATTTTTCAACTTTCCACTCAATTTTCGTGAAAAAAATATACAAAAAAATATTATTATTTTATGATACTCGTAGGTGTAATTATATGATCGAGCTTAATAAAGAATAAACAAAAGGATTAGGGATAATCCTGCAGTTTTTTTGATTTCACGCAAAAAGTAGGATCAGTTAAAAATAAAAAAATGTGTTTTTTCTGATTTTTGTCTGTGAATGTGTTTTTCCCTGTTTACCTGTTGCGTTTTCCATACAAATGTAAAACAAACAATTTTTTTATTGTTTTTTAAAGTTTTAATGCTTTGTATTTTGTATGACCTTTAAGGATTAGTAATGCCTTATAAGAATGTTTAAGCTCTTACATTAAACTATATATATAAAGGATTAAAAAAAATAAGTCAATATTGAGTGATTGTGCATTTGCGCAAGGTTTGAAAGAAAATAATAACTCTTTGATCAACCAATAAGTGAAGTGAAATATAAATACAAGCAGATAGTGAGTTCAATGGATTCAATCGCAATTCCTTATACGGTGTTGTGTAGCTAACTTAGGACTAATGGTCATAATGTACAAAATGTACGTCCATATTTTGAAAGTTTGAAAGTTTGAAGTACGTAAACGTTTTATTTCTCAATTCTCATTTCAATGGACCTCAGTTCATAGAATCAAAAGCATTTTTGAAAATAAATACAAGGATTGGCTCAAAGGAGTTTTCGAAGTAGAATTCATCCAAAGTTTTGAAGAATGCTGTGATCGAGCTAAAAGGTATAAGAGAGACGAAATTAGAAATATATTTCCTCAAGAAGAGATAAACTATGCAGCAACATCACAAAGGTTTTCCTATTCACATTTTCATCCAGATAAGGCTCTTGCATTATTTATGCAAGCAGAATTGTCGAAACGCCAATACGAAGTATTGAGACATGCCCTTAAAGACGAAGGACACGATGTTTTTCCACCTTATGATAAATTGCTAGAGGCAAAGAAAAGGTGTTATCCTTTAGAAATAAGCATTACGGAAAGCTCAGCAAGTGTGAAACTACAAGAATTGTTAGACCACAATGCAACAAGGTTATTAGAAAGAAAGACAGCAGAAGAGATAACCAGAATTGAAGGAGAACCTTTAACACCATACATTAAATGGGAATGTGATGGTTCCTCAGGACAACCCCAGTATAATCAAAAATTTTACCATGAAGAAACTTCGGACGCTAATATGTTTATAACATCTTTGGTACCAATTCAAATGACTATGAGGGATAATAAGGATACTATTGTGTGGAAAAACGATCGACCATCCTCTACAAGATACTACAGAGCCATCCAATTGTCTTTTGTTAAAGAAACTGCAGAAATCATACAAGATGAGAAACAAAGAATTCACACGGAAATCAGTAATTTATCTCAGATGATAGTTCAAATGGGCAATCGTCAATTGACAATCAACCACGAACTCATGTTCACAATTCTAGACGGGAAGACAGCCCAATCTGTAACAGGAACTTCTACAGCTTCTTCCTGTTTCATATGTGGAACTACAACTTCGGGAATGAATAACTTGACAAAAATAAAAAACAAAACTATAAACAGTGAAGCTTTGAAATTCGGAATGTCTCCTCTCCACGCTCGTATAAAATTTATGGAGTGTATCCTCCATGTTGCCTACAATTTGCCATTTAAAGCATGGAGAACTAACAGTGAGACCCGCCGAATTAAAGACGCTCAGAAGAAAAAAATTCAGCAGGAATTTCGTGAAAAACATCATTGATGTTGTAAAACAGGGTATGGGGACAAGTAATGACGGCAACACATCGAGGAGGTTCTTTGGCAATCCAACAATGACTTCAGAAATCACTGGAGCCAGTGAAGACCTAATTCGGCGGTTTGCTGTTATTATTGAAGTATAACATCGAATAAAAAAGTAGATTTCAAAAAATTTGCAGAGTACGCATGGGAAACTGCACAACTTTTTATTGAGAATTATAAATGGTACAACATGCCAGCAACCGTACATAAGGTTTTGATCCATGGAGAAAAAATCATTAAAAATTGTTCATTTCCTGTTGAATCACTCTCTGAGGAAGCCCAAGAATGCCGGAATAAGGATTATAAAGTCTACCGCAGTTTTAATTCGAGAAAATACAGCCGAATCGCTACGAATGAAGATGTATTGCATCGTATCCTCAAATACTCAGATCCACTAATAACGGGCTTAAGGCCACACGCTAGAAATTTCATTTTAGCATTATAAAATAAGTACTACTACTTTTTTTTTATACTATTTATTAATTGAATGAAAATGTTTTATTTATGTTTTATATATTATTTTGGAAGTATTTGTTTTTAATTATGTTTATAATATTTTATTCAAAATAAAAAGTTCAGATTTTACTAAAAAAAAAAAACTTTTATTTTAGTACTACATCAAAACCCTCAAATTTTAGAAAAATGTCAATAACTCTTTTTTCAACCATTTTTTCTTAACCAGATTTTGACCAAACACGAACAATACTAATCTTAATATGAGTGCCAAATTTTATTAAAATCCGTTAAATAGTTCAGATTTAACAGACTTTTTTCTGCTCTCCCATACAAACCAAACCACTGTGCGGCGCAGCGTCATGAAAACCTGGCAATCCACTATCCTATTTTCCCCTCAGATTTTTGGGGTAAATTCATTACCTTTGTTGTATATTGTTAGGTAAGTTTCTACTAGTAAAGTGAAACATGATTCATCTCTGTCATTGATACCGCTGCTGCCCCAAATTATATGTCGTATATTCTCGTCGCATCCTAGTAAAATGAGCGTATTTGTCATTGTAGATAATATGCACTGGAAAGATGCAGAGAAAACTGAATGGATATCAGTAAACAAATTTGCCAACTGCATTGAATATAAATTCATGCACACATTTATCAAATAATCAATTTCGGTATTACTCCACAATCCACCAAGGATTTAGTGTTTATATTTCAATTAAGCAACAGAGTCATAATATTACTACAAAAACTTAATATTCCAAACACGTCCAATCTACCGTCGTTACAGTGTTGGGTGCTACTCGTCCCTAATCAGCGATTAACATTACCCATACACATCACACTTTCAGCACTTTTTGACCTGCTCCTTTAAATCGATGGGATGACAGTACATTTGTGAACTATTAAAGAATCACATTGAAACTTCTGTTGAAATTCCTAAATTTTTTTCCGTCAACGCCATTATTCAATCTGGTGAATAGATTATGAGTTATTTACCCAGAAAGTTTATGTATATCCTGTGACAATTTACATACATCCTTGGTAAAAAAAGCAAAAAAAAAAATTAAAAAAAAAATTTATTGTGTCACATAAAATTCTTTGGGTCCTGTCTGACTTTTTGTTGAGGAAGTTCAGGTCCCTGCACATCGCACATAAACTTTTCACACGACGACTCCCAGAGTCACACCCACACACTCGTTTCTATTCGTCAGCCTCAGGAATACTTCTGACACGTTAGCTTAGCCCCAGAGGAATCATCGCTATAGCAACGCCACAGCTTAAAAAAAATTGTAGACATACTCCCCTACCGGAAGGAAGTTACCCTGGCATGGGTTTTGTTGTAAGTTACCACTTCCCTATTCTCCTCCGACTGCAACATTGATGCGTTGAGCTCCGCTCTAACGTAGTGTTATATTAAAATTCATTTCATTGCACGGCTGTATTCTCTACTGGTGTGTGCTGCAACTGCTATACTCGTACGAATCCTTTTAGTACGAAACGGATACACATCCCACACAGAAAAAAAACCTCAGTAGTGAAGACAAAAACTAGCAAATGTGTGGTAGTTATGGCCAAGGATATTATTCATGAATGTCCTCTTAAATTATTTTATATTGTCCTTTTACAGTGGTCGTTCCGTTTTGGTCATGTGTGTTTGTACATAGATGTGAGTAGTGGAACGCAATAATATGTGCCACTAAATCTAAGCATGAATGAACATAAATTGGTCTCTTCTTATCCGGTTATTTCTGGGCAAGGGGTGGGGTTTTTTTTGGGACAGTCAACAAATGACAAAGGATTGTGTTCCATTTTAGATCATTGTAAAGGAAAGCTATATGGATTAGGAGGAAATATGAAGTGCGTGGTAAAGTGCGTGTGGGGTTAAGTAAATTAGAGAGATTGGCTGTTGCCAAGTCAAGTCTTAAAGTAGGGTCAATGGATAAGTGAACTTTGCACGTTTCGATAAATACAATTTAGGATCGAGATTTATTATATTCTTAAAGCGAACCAAACATGCGATTTTTTTTAATGCTGAAAAGCATCAACATTTAAAATCCTTGAAGTCACCTCTACCTAATTACATTAAACAAACAATTTCCAGCAGTACCTGCCACATCAATGCAAATGATCGTTCAAACAAAATTTCTTAGAAAAAAACAAAATACTGGAATTCAATCAATTCCATCATGAGCAACGATAGCTATAAAAGGACAAAAAATAAGATTATCACATTCCGCGAAATCATCAATGAATTGCCTAATTCCTGTTAATCTTTATGGGGTGGAACCATAAAGATATAAAAAATTGTATTCACCAATCTAAAGATAGGTGAAATTTTTATAGCGTGCACCAACAAAAAAAGTCCCGTCTTTAATTTATGGCACTCACGCACAAGAATAAAATTGACTCACATTTCACAAAAAAAAAAAAAAAAAAATTAAAAGAAATTAAACAAACAGCATTGATGATGGATGTATTGGAGATTTGTTTGGAAAAAAGAAAAACATGGAGCAACGTTGCAGCCCATCTTGAAAATAGAAGGAAAGTATTACAATACCCTATCTACATAACTTCTCTCAATAAAGCCCCAATAAGAACGCAGTGGAGCGTTCAAAGAGTAGGAATGTTTATATGCTTAACCAAACATCGATACAACCGCCTTGTAATGAATCCGTGGTACCTCAATTATTGATTCCTGCTTGATAGAGTGTAATAGACCGCATTTTTCAAATATTATCTAGATGCAAGTAACGCGCTGAGATTGTTGCCAATCTCCGCTTTTTATCTGTCCGCATGTTTGGTAAAAGGTCTTTATCACTTTTTATGAAATTTTCACATTTCGAAAATATTGAAAAATAATGAACGTGGAAAATTCCAGAAATTTTCTCTGCAGGACTTACTCGTGTGTAACACTTAAAGTTTTCTAACTTCTGTATCAACTTGGCATCATTCAGACTATTAACATGTGCGCTATGAAATTTTAAAGGAGAATTGCAATTTCTAGTCCAAAGCTAACTTTACAACAAACTTAAGGCATACTTTTATTTTTCTATAGATCATGGGAGAAAAAACTAGAATCCTTTTATCCTTTGCATAAATTGAAATTCTAGCATGGATGTACCATCACTTATTGTACTATAACTATAGAACTCTTCATTTGATGTAGCAAAAATAGTAATATTTATGAGAATTTTTGAGTTTTGGAAAGCCTTTAACAAACTGCAGCTTTATGGACTCATAAAACTCTATATTTTTCTTTCAATTGCTATTTTAAAATCCCTTATGTGAAAAATTGTACCTAGTTTTTACTTTTGGTGATACAATTCTAATTTTAATTCCAAAATAGCTATAAATGAAGAATGTTTCTACATGCAATCAAAATGAAATGAGCTAAGTCTTACTGCTTTTGAAAAGTAGATTAACTGATTCTAATTTTAATTCCAAAATTGCTATAAATGAAGAATGTTTCTACGTGTAATCAAAATGAAATGAGTTAAGTCTTACTGCTTTTGAGAAGTAGATTAACTGATCCCTCCACATGAAAATTGTATTCCAGATGTCAACCAAATCACAGGAAGATGTTGGCTTAGATTCGAACAAGAAAATACTTTTACTCGGGGTGGCGTTCGTCTCGAGCCCATCCAGAGTTATGGCCAAAAGTATACAACTGCACCACCCATTGTATTATATTTAGTATTTTTTTAAAAGCATATAAACTAGTCTTCTTAAAATTGCAATATATGTTATAATATTTAAATAAAATGGAGGAACTTTACTAAACAAATCTTAAAATTTTGATTTAAAACCAAATAGCACACAGTTATATCATCTAACGTGAAAGTGTATATTTTTGGCCGTAGCTCCTAATGTGGTCAAAATGAAATCACTTTTTTTGTCTGCATCCGAGGAATCATCCTCCGATAAAATTACGTCAGAATCTGGAGCACCCTGTATATGCATGTCGAAATGTGTTAGCCTACTTCCTTTCAAACAGAATTGAGTCTTACCTCATTTCTTCTCGATTGCAAATAGAAACATTCTACATAGCTTTTATAGCGAATTATTTAGGCTATGGAAATCCTTACTTTCACATATCAAAGGAAATTTTAATCGGTCTAATTTTAATGTACTATTATTAACTACTGTGTAATAATATCTATTTAACCTTGTTCAACATGATCTTTAATGTACAATGCACAATTACCTTAATACTTACGTAATTTGTTGTTTTTATTTTTGTTATTATATTAATTGTACACCTCTCTAATAATTTTAAATAAACTGAATTGAAATTGAAATTCCATTATCAAAAATCAAAACTATGCTTGTAAAGGTTTTTCAAATCTCAAAAATTATCTTAAATCATTATTCTTGGTATAAAATTATTATATTTTTTTAAAGTAACAGTTCTACAATTATAGTGTAATAAGTGATGGCACCTAAAGCCAGAATTTTAATATTTGCAAAGGATAAAAGGATCCTTTTTGCTTTTCGCCATCCTTTTAATTAAAATATATATCAAAAGTTTGTTGCAAGTAGCACTTTCTTGGCCGAACTTACTAGGGGAACTCGCCATTCTCCTTTTGAAATTGTAACCAATCTGCATCGAAAATTTTGGTAAATAGATAATGTTTTAGAAATTTCGTGGATTGCTTGGCTTTTTCTCTGGGGTATTCAGTTAGGGCAGTTACCCACATGTCAAAACTATAATCAAAGTCAAAGAAAATATTTTGTTCGATGGCATAAATAATTGCTTACGTTGTTCTTTCATCATAACGTACCGACGAAAAAAAAATTTTGATTTCTCGAAGATATTGTCTAAAACGGTTTATTTAACGATTTGCTTCATGTCTTCTTCCATTGTGTAAAATATAAATTTTGATTTGTATCTATGTTTTGAGAAATTTGCATTTACTTTCACTGATTCTAGTTTAATGTAGAGTGGCTTTACATCTTTCTGATGTTTCCTTTTCAAAAGGTTACTAATGCAAGCAAATAAAAACAATTTTTAATTGTAAATAGTAACTATGGATTAAATAGATGAATTATTATCCCCTTCTTATTTTTGTATCGACAACAATAATAAATTGGGTTAAATCAATTTCAGAATACATTCAAATTCGCCATTTGGAACCAAAGGTCACAGTTTCTGATGAAATATTCACAACAAGTTTTAATCATCACCGTATACGGTCTTTTGTCGAAAAAGCCCTCAAAACTATATAATTTATGAATGAATTGTAAAGAATGGCAACCTCTAGATATATATTTTGTTAAGGAAATATTTTCAATTTCTAGTTATGTTCCATTGGGCACGAAAAGTCTGCGATTTGACAGCAAAATCTGAAATGCCCAATGAAAAATGACATTAGACACATGAAGTACTTCCTCACCCCGCGTTAGCTTAATTGATAAACAACAAGTCACAAATTGTTGCTATGACGACGCTTCAAAATGTTCGTAAAAAAATAACAGATAAATTAAAAATGCGGGTTAAGAAACATGTGTACAAAGGTTTAACGTGTGGGTAACCGGCTTTAACATTTCTTGCGCAAAGTCATTCCTTAGTTTCTTTATAGTTATCATTATATAAAGTTCAGTTAAGATTGACAAAAACAAAAGATTTATTTATTTATTGATGTTGGCACTAATTATATATCATTGCATTGGGATTAAAGACAAATTTGTATTTCTTCTATTATCTTTTTTTTTTTTTTCTTTTGTTAATTTAATCATTGTGATTTCAAATTGAAAAAAAGATCTAAATTTGAATACATAATGAAACTACGCTTTTTTCTTGTCTATGATTTTTTAACACAAACAAATGCCAAACCAGAGCGGATATAGGATCGCCAAATTATGCACTCACCTTCAAGATTTTTATTACATTGTACAAAACAGAGCATATTATAGCGATAGATTAATATAAAAGTAACATACATAGTTCAAGAGTCGAAAAACACTTTAAAACTTAAATGAAAATACAGAAGTATCAAATTGCGATTGGAATCTGAAAATACTCTACAGCGACCCTGGTTGTTATTTGAAATACACACCACTACCAGCATTTCTAAGCGAAAAACATTTGTGCGCCATCTGTTGCCCAATAGTTGAATTATGTTATGTTCAGTAAGCGATAGATGTGGATAATATCGAAAATTACTGATACTTCAAATATACTCGTAGTTAATTGTTGTTCTTATTTTCTACAGCCACAGTATATGCGTTCTAAAATACAGATATAGATTACTGAATTGATTATAATTTTCACAAAAAAAAAAAAATTATAGGTCCTGGATATGCTAGTCTTCATCAGTTAACATGTTAGGAGATGTATTTTGTTGACGCTCTTGCATCGGCCTTACATTCAAGATGTACAATTTGGCTTGCACATTACATCACTTAAATTTTCAGTCTCTGCACAGGTTGAATGGTATCGAATATGTGATACCTGTTGTCTATTTAACCAACAGCTATCCGAGCGTAAAAGCGAATCGATTTGAATCTAAGTTTCTCCCACTACTACACCCAAAAGAGTTTTTGCCTGTGAAAAGTGGGCAGGGTATTTTGTTGATCGATAACTTTTAAATTATTGATGAACTTTGAAATTGTGTATACCTTATCGTATGCTGGAAATAATTACGATATACCCCCAAAAGTATATATATTTCTGATTAGCAAAAGTTATGTCTGTCACCACATTTTGGGCCTTAGAGCTAGGAACATTAAATTTTATACAAGTGTAAACGTTTTTGAAAAAAATGTAGTTATTTTCAATATTTTTACTAGAAATAGACAAGTATTTACTCTGCGAAATATAATAAGACATTGCTATTCTCTACAATTCCAATATGTAAGGTCACGCGCACATTTTGGGGGCGTTTTTGTCAAAAATCCTTTTACCGGTTTTATCATTTGCTATTTACGGTGATGGTTAAAAATCCATGACCTTTGGTTACAAATAGCGACAACCACGCCCACTTTCTTCTAAGAAAAAGTCTGGCAACAAATAATCTGGCAAAATCTCTTTAAAATTACGAGAATATTCTCAGAGTAGTAAGATGTCATTGCATATGACTCGAAAATTTCACAACGCCACATTCATTTTATTTTAGATGAGTTAGAAGATAGGATAGATACGATCCGTTTCAAATGGATGAAATCTTCGGAAGTCTTATTGCGCTTAAGTAACCCTTTTGCTAAAAACTCAATGGTATCGAGATCTCCACTACCGTGATCTCAAACAAATACTTTCGGAACAGAAGTCCCATGACACCCAAAGAGTCGGAGCACAACGAACTTCAGCGAAAACTAAAAGCCTCAGGGAGGAAAACATCGAACTCCGTGCCAGGCTAATTAAGATAGAAATGTTCTGCGAAAACTCAAAAACGAGCTAGAAAAACTTAAAAACAAAGACAATACTATAAAGGATACGCACAACCTCGAATTGAGTCTGCCTCGGTTTTTCACCCGAAATCGTAACACGACAAGAAGTAACGGAAATTAAACCGGAAGAAAAAAGACCTGACAAATATTCGTACTGAGGAAACCGACGTACTAAGCAACGACCACCGCCGCCAGTTACACGCCTCGTGCTCAAAAGAAGATGTCATCAGTGACTTAAAAAACATACACTTTAAAATTGTTGATGTTGTCAATATTGTTAAACGAGGAAAACAACAATCGGAAGACGAGGAATATACGGATACGAAGACCGCGCTTCCTCTTTTTATGCTAACTTTCGATAAGGCAGAGAATCTAGATAAAATTTATGAAATAAAAACGATTTTCAATGTTGTAGTCAAAATCGAGACTTAAGAGAATATAAGACTAATCCCACAGCGTAAACGTTGCCAAGGATTTAATCACACGCAAACGTATTGTCAGAAAGAGCTACGATGTGTGAAATACCCCGGAAATCACTTATCCAAAGACTGTAGAGTAAGTAAACCTCTGCAACGTATACTAATTACAAAGGAAAACACCCGACTGACTATCGAGGTTGCGAAGTAACTAAGGATCTGCATAAAAGGAGGAATAAATTTTTAAAGCCACAAAACCAACACCTGAAATCAGCAAGTAAAGAGAAGCCTAAAACCGTTGAGGAAACAGTAGCAAATGAAAACCCATCAGGCTCTTGTCCAATAACATCCTCTTCGTTTACCTACTTTGGCATGGTGGGGATGCTCAGTAGGATCTAGTGATTCTGGAGAGAGATTGCAGCAGGGTCACCCAAGCTGTAATGTCTCTAGCTGAAGGTCCGAAGGAAAGACTAATCAACCTGGCGGTGTGAGCAAATAGTAAACTGTACCCAATAATGCAAGACTGAGGGTAAAATTAGTCGCTAACGAGCTTCTTCAAGTGCCCTGGCAAGGGCCTGTCGTAATTTGCATTATCGCAGTAGAATCTGCTATGCTGCGATGGACATATTCCATACCGGCTTACTCGTGGGACTTAATATAAATAACACCATTTTAATTAAAACTAAAAGAATAAATGTAGTTGAGACCGGTTCTCTTTTAAAACTGGACGGTATCACGGCGATTAAGATGTCTACCGATAGTACTCCAAAGGTATTGGCTAGCAAAGGATTGTGGTTTCACATGGTCCATCTGCTGCCAAAAACCGCATGGAGCCTAGTAGGGGAACTTTGCAGTCCAATAAGGACTTTTCGGGTTCGGGTTAGAGCTCCGGCTCACGACACGTCGCTGTCTCCAAACAGACGTTCGGAGAACAAAATGAATAATAGGGTGAAAACCCTACTCGATTGGGCTAAGAATATTGTCAGTACTGAACCCAGTAAGACTACCAGAAACTTCACGTCTAAGAGAAAAAGATCGTTGGAAGAATCCGGGTCGGATTCTAAGAGACCTTAGGTACCCAGCAATCAATCTCCTTCCCTTCCTTGGAAGATGAATACAACCATTGGCCATACAACCATCTTTAGTCGATGACGGTTCGCTATTAAACATGGAGATGGGCGATATTACAGATAAAGCATCTTTGAGTGAGGATGACCTTCTTGGCTAGTTCTCAGACTCGGAGGGCTTAAACACCACTGTGGTGGAGGTTTCTCTGCCTGATTGTAGCAACAATGCTGCAGTTCTGTCTTTCTCTCTATCTCCTCCCCTTTCCTCAAAACACCCGTGTTAAAAAAGTTAGTTCAGATTAACCTCCATCACTCCAAATTGGCTTCGGGCGGCCTTCTTCTACGTCTCTCGAAGGATAGAGAAGATATTGTCTTATCAACTGGTTTGTGGATTCCCGGATACTATTCCCTATATGTCAAGGATAAAGGTAAACCTAGGCCATTTTACTTCCTAATCACAGTGATCAGGATATATCGGTAGCGTTGCTAGAAACAAGAAAGCGCTCCTATTATCTAGCATCGACTTATCTCGCCCATGATATCATAGACCCTCTCCCTGGACACAATATGATAACTCTGGTCGCAGACGCAGAAAAATGTAAAACTGGAATCACAGTTGGCTGTGATGCTAATGCTCACCACTCCGCTTGGGGTAGCTCTGAAATCAACGAAAGGGGTGAGTTGCTTTTTGACTACATTCTAAAAACTAACCTCATTTTATGTAACTTCGGTAACGAACCTACATTTATAACTAGAAACCGACAGGAGATTCTAGATATAACCCTTGTCTCTGACAAAATTAATCAAATGATCAAGAACTGGAAATTATCTGGTGAACACTTTTTTTCTGACCACCGATTCCTTCAATTTAGTCTTGACCACGATCCTCCAGGCCCATTAGCTTACAGAAATTCCATAAAACTAACTGGCTCAAATATAGGGAACTTTAAAGAAATTGGTTACCTCTGATACTCTAAAATCCCCTAGCAATCCTCAAGAGTTTGATTGTAAGGTTAAGGACCTTACCTTGGCCCTCAATCAAGCGTTGTCTTCCTCTTGTCCTTTGGTTAAGGTTAGAGGCAAGAAAAAACCACACTGGTAGATCTCTGATCTAGGACCACTTAGAAATTTTTGCAAGAAACTTTTCAACAAAGGCAAAAGCACAAGATATGCTGGGACTGGTACAAAGAATCCCTAAAAATATATAAAAAAGAATTGAGGAAAGTCAAACGTCATTCTTGGAGTATCTTTTGTGCCAAAATAGAAGAATCTTCTGAGACGTCTGGCTGAAAAAATTACTCTCGACAAATCCTTCAATGCCTAGCTGAATTAAAAGAAGATGGGTCTTAGACAACTTCTAGTGTAGATACGTTAAATTTACTAATTGATACACACTTCCCAAGTAATTCCTTACCTGCCAACAATATTGAACTCAACAAGTCAAATATTCAAAAAACCAACCTTTCAGGTTTGATTGCGCAGGACAGACTCCTTTAGGCGCTACATAGCTTCAAACCATACAAATCCGCTGGACCAGATGGCATAACACCTGCTGAACTATAAATGTCACCCGACATCATCCTGCCAGTTCTAAAATATACCTATATATTTCAGAGCTGTCTCGATCTGGTCCATATACCGCATATATGGAGAAAAGTCAATGTGGTTTTCATACTCAAAGCTGGCAAATATTCACACGCTAGTCCAAAAGACCTCAAACATATAAGTCTATCATCAGCCCTTTTAAAAACACTAGAACGACTGAATGATATCCATTTACGTGACAGTATTAATACACAACTACTAGCCGCGGCTGCTACTGTAAGGCTGTAGAAACAGCATTCGTTTAGTCAATAAGATCTCCATGTATCATAAGGAGTTCACTATGGTAACTTTCCTAGATATAGAAGGAGCTTTTAACAACCTCTACTCATCTGCGATAATGAGAGCACTGTCAAATCTGAAGATAGATAGCTCACTTGGCGAGCTGATTAATTTACTGCTTAATAGTCGGATTATCAACTCAAGGCTTTGAATAAGCTATCTAGGTGGGTGTGGTCTAGGAGTGAATCCCACAAAACCGAACTCTTCTCAAGGAAATATAAAATCCGACCCCTTAATGGAACAAGCTTAACTTTCTCCAACGAAGCAAAATATCTTTGTCTTAATTTGGATAGGAAACTAAGCTGGAAACCTAACATACAAGCAAGAGAAAGCCACTGCCGCATTCTTCTCTTGCAAAAAAGCCATTGAGAACAAATGGAGCTTACAACCCAGATTAAATCACTGGCTCTATATCTCGGTCATTAGACCGGTATTTATGTACGGGGTAGTTGTCTGATGAATTGCCTTGGATAAGGCGATAAACCAGAAGTTATTAAGAAAAGTCCAACGTTCAGCTTGTCTGTGCATTAGCGGAGCACTGCGAACGACACCTTCCGCAGCTATTGACACTCTCTTTCATTTAACACACCTCGACATTTTTGGTAGGCAAGTTACCGTCCCTTTCAGAGCATTCTTTGAAGAAGGTCGTTTTATGGAAGGTAAGTCGTTATATTTTTATACCGACGGTTCAAAAACTAACGACGGGGTGGGTGGTGGTGTCTTCTCTGATAGGCTTAATTTAAACCTCTCTTTTCGTCTCCCAAACCACGCTAGCGTGTTTCAGGCGGAGATAATGGCAATAAGGGAAGTCTTGTCTTGGCTAAAGAAAGACGTAATATAGACCGTTGATATCCGCATCTTTTCAGACAGCCAAGCAGCAATTAAATCCTTGGAATCATCCTCAATAAATTCTATAACAGCTCTAGATTGCCGATCGTGTGTTATAGAGATGGCGGAGCAGTATTCACCTAATTTGGGTGCCGGGGCATAGGAATATTCCAGGAAATTGTAAGGCTGACGAACTTGCCAGACATGGAACAAAAATATTCATCCTTCCAGACAAAAGTTTACTGGGTATGCCTATCGCTACATGCAAACTTAAATTAAAGCTGGATGCTATTTAAAAGACAAATTCTAGGTGGACAAGTGGTACTTGTACAACTTGTCTAGCGAAAAAACAGATTTGGTCTAAGCTGGATCTGAAAGGCTCCAAGAATTTGATTTCTCTCAGTAGAATGCATATCAGTGCTGTTATAGGTGTCATTACTGAACACTGTCTAATAGACAAGAATGCAATAAGACTTGGCGTCTTGCTTTCTGCAGAAGCTGCATGAACGAGGAGGAGGAGGAGGAGACTATTCTTCACCTTCTTTGCCCCCGCCCAGCTCCCTCCCAAAGAAGGAAACTCCACTTAGGGGCCTTCTGTTTCAACGACCTAAATGATCTGAAATTTGGCAGTACAAGTGTACAAATTTGTAAAATCTGCCCACAGACACGACAATGTCATTTACAGTGATGATTATGTCTTATTGTAAATGACAGTACCTTCAGTTTTTCATATTCGTTTCCTAACTCACGTCCTTGCTCTCCGGTCGTAGAAGAGGATCGGCAACGTATGTTAAACACATTAAATTCCGACCTGGATAGCATAATCAAATGCGGTTCGACCAACAGAGCGAAATTTAATGCTTCCAAAACACAATGCTGTCTTCTGTCTCTCAAACGAAACCAAAACCCTCAAACATTATTCATAAAGAATACTCGCATAGCTGAAACCGAAATACTTACCATTCTCGGTTTTTCATCTTACATGGAACGATCACATATTTGAGGTCCCCAAAAATGCTGCAAAAAGTTTGGATTCCCTAAATAGTGCAAGAAATATTTTACCCCTTCTGATCTGGCTCCAATTTATAAGGCATTCATCCTCCCAAAGCTGGAATATAACGCCCACATCTGGTCTGGTGTACCCAAGACCATTCTGCACAATCAAGACAGGGTACAGAAATGCACGTTAAAACGATAAAGACATTGTGAATTCACTCAAACATCGGAGAAATATCTCGTGTCTCTCCCTATTTGATCGCTTTTTTTTATAAAAAGTGCTCCTTCAAAATTCCACCCGCAATACGCGTTATGCTTCGAATGCACGTCAGTTCACTTCGGTGGTACTGTCAAATATAGGGATTCGTTTACAAACTGAACGACGCGAATGTGGAATGATCTACCAGGCTCTGTATTTCACCATCCCTACAACCTTCAAACATTTAAAGCCAACGTGCGCAGGCATCTCTTCTGTTCCTCTTCTCCTATATCACAAACACCCGTGCTCTGAATCAATATAAGGGTACTCATATCCTCTTTGGCTCGCGTAAATTATAAAAAAAAAGAAAATCACCACAATCGTTGATCTTCGATTACAAAATCACGCACACTTCCTTCTAAAAAAAGGGAAAAAAAAGTGTCAGACAAGTATAGGATATCATATGATCCGTTTCAGAAGGATTATACAATAATTTTTCTGTATGTTTATATCCTACGCCATAATAGGATATATTAATTTTGATACATAATTAAGAAATAATAACGATAGACCCCTAAAAGCACAAGCATATATATTTGTGATTGAACGCAAGGACACAAGGTAGCGGCAGAACTTCGTATACGCAAAAATAAAAGAAATTAATTTCTACAGTTGTTATGTCCCACCGAGTGCGAGCATGACAGAATACGAGGAAATGTTAGACAGTCTTACAGCTGAAGTACACGAAAAGTCAATTCATGGCAGTCGAGTGCAATATTGTCAGGATAAACCGAAGGGGCGAGGCGTTACTGGGAACTTTTGCCAGCCTCGACCTAGTGCTGCTAAACATAGGAAATAAGTTCACCTTTTATACATAATGGCAGATGCGGTATGTCTTAGACTTGTACATCAACAGCGACCAACAGGCGAGATGGAATTGAGATGGAAAAGCAAACACGGTTCCAGTACCGCAACCTTCTTCCAAAAGTACAAAAAGTGGGTTGGAAAATGAGTGACTTAGACTCAGTACATACTAGACAACTTTGAAATAATAAGGCGCACAGCAGAGGAGCAAGCAAAAGAAGTTACATCATCTCTGATGCGCGGGTGTGATAAAGGAATCCTGCGCAAGGGAAAAGGAAACGGAAGAACGCCGGTATACTGCTGATCGCCAAGCTTCGTGCCGACCGCTAAAGAATTAGTCAGGAAGTTAGAGAATTATGAAGAACTACGAGGAGAATTCTAGAGGAAGCAGAAGTTTAATTTCAATCTGAATGCCTATCAATTTAGAAGCGAAAAAGGCTGCTGCACTTTTCTTTTATAATTTGCACGTGCCAAAGGTTATATGAATACTAATTTTAAGATACAGACGTTTTGTGGAAAGGGAAGAGACAGAGAGAAAGACAGATTGGTGTAGTTGGTTTGAAACTCAGGTGGTATTAAATTTCAGTGAACTCCAAGAGTGGCGTCCAGATAACTGGAGAGTATTTTTGTTTTGCTGTTATTGTCCTTGCTTATGATTCACAGTATTTTTTTCCGTCCTCCTGATGTCATCATCACGATCAAGTTGCATTTCAGCTATATGACCACCCTACTGCCAGTGTTATGCCTTCGCAGTAGAGTTGACATAAGCTTTCGCAATTGATCGACTTTTTTATTTATTTCATACGAAATAAATAGATGCTTCTTGACATCAGGATTCGAACCGTGAACCTGCATGATGTTACCACTACACCATGGCACTACATGAAGCACGATGAATATCTATAATGGCAACACAGGTGAGATATCGCAACCAAAGGGCAATGGACATATAAATAGATTCCTAACGTTCAAGAATGGATTAGCACCATTACTTAAAACAATTTCTATCGGGGAATGGATGCTTCCGGAAGTATCGCTATAAGTACAAGCATACGGATGGCCCATTCTGACAACACTGTGAACGCAGAGCATGTGCTGATGGAAAGCTAAAATTGCGCTAGAAACATCTTAGAAAGAGAAATTGGGGGCCAATTTACCCCAAGAAGCCTGATCGCATTTATATTGGTAAGAGCGAAGGCTGGAACAGCGTATAGGTGAACGAGCTGAAAAGGAAGTGACGAAATATAAAACCTACCCTTGCGAAGGACTGCCTAACTAGGGTTATTTCAAGGGACAAACAAGGCAGAGCAATAGAAGGAGTGTTTAAGCACGTAGACATGCAGGAGGCATGAAGTCGGGTATAACTGGTATCGCGGGTTACAGAGTATCCATAAAGAATTTCGACCACTTGCACATGAAAATAAAAAAAAATATATATATGTACCAGTGGCGGGGGGTGAAATTTCAAGAGAGGGAAGCCGAACTAATTTTAAGTAAAATGTTTTATTCAAGACTTACCATTTTGGTGCTTATTCGAAACACAGACTTAAGATATGAAATCTAAGTCACCTTTTTTTATAATTTAAGTCATTGGAATTTACGTAGACAATGAGCTCATCGCATAAAAAAAGTGGCTTCGAAAGAAGCCGTTCTGGGCAGAATAATATATATAACTTATTGATAACTCGGAGCGTTGTTAAATATAAAAAATTGATCAATTACAATTATGTACTACCTATTTGTACTCTAAAGCTATCCTACGATTCTTTTTTACGAATTCTGCTAAAACTCTTTCATAAAAATTTGACTTATTTTTAATTTCTAAAAAAGGGTGCTTTTCGATAGATCAAAGTGCCAGGTCTGAGAGTCTTTCTTCTTTGTGGGAATTTCTTAAGTTAGTGTGGACTGTTTTTAAAGTCGAAAAAGATCTTTCGACAGAGGCCACAGTCAAAGGCAGGGTTAAAAAATTTCACACAATGTTAGAGTTCGAGAAAAAGTATCTCTAAGCATTTCCACGTTAAAATGCTTATAAAGTTGAAAAACCTCAAGCTCTTTAAGTGAAGGAGTAGTGTATAAAACTTTGAGATCATTTTTTAAAGTAGTAAAATTAAAAATTCCATGAAATAGGGTAATTGAAGAAGATATTTTGTAATCCGGCATTGAATTAGAAAAATATTCATATTTTGATTTGTTTAATAAATCAAAGAAAATATGTGAACTAAATGAACTATACCTATTCTTAATCTGACTTGTAACATTATCTATAATTGCTACAAAATTTCGGCTATAATTTGTATTTGAATCAATATTAAGTAGTCGGCGTTTGCGTGGAGGTTCTGAGCAGTTACTTACGCTCTCATAGATTGAGTCAAATGAGTTTAAAAATTCAGAATGAATCCATGACTCAAAACCCTTCATCTCTTGCTTCGCAAGCTCTATGTCAGTTTGTTTATTTTGAACTAAACTAAAAAGAATATCTGTGTTTGCAAATATGACCGAAGTAACGTGCAATAAAAAACAGAATTCTTTGTGCTGCAGTTTGTACAACAAACTTTCGAACATAACCAGAGTATCGTTATCCCATTCTCCTGGTTCACATAAAATTTGTTCAAAAGTTTTTATAATATCTTCTCTGCAATTGTATAAGACGTTCACTGTACGCGAATGATATTGTCATCGAGTCTCTGATACCCCGGAATGCCAGCTATTGTTTTCCTAGAAGAACTACAGTGTCTATGAAACGCTTCATTAAATAGCGATTGCGATCAACTTTTCTAAAAATGTGATATCTCTAAAATTATAACATTTTGTTTTAATATTTCAGATGGGACACCCATATAATGAATATAATATGAAATTTAACAGTTTAACCTAATCAATTGTATGAATCAAGAAGTAAATTCTTACAATTTTACCTTAACTTATTACTTTTTATTAATGAATTATCAAAGACCTCGCTGTTGTTGTAATACGTTTTAAAAAATGATCTATATGGATCATCGGCGATTATAAAAACGACTAACTAACGTTAATAGCAAAAATTGGTGATATACGTATGTATGCTTTGACGCCATTTCCTATATGTACTCTCAGAACATCTGTTGCTGGAATGATGCAATTTTAACCTAGTTGTGTTTTTGTTTGCCTTCACTGCTTTTGAGAACTTCAAACAAAAAGTGAGATTGCGTAGTCTTCTTAAGTGTTTTTACCCGTCTACGTTTCAATCTTATTGTTTCCCCCTTTTAGCACCTTAGTTCCCTCATTTTTAAATGTATTTCTTTTAAATTTATATTCAGTAAAAATTTGTTTTCTCCCTGTGGGTTAGGGGACAGAATATACCTACGGTAGACATGCCTGTCGTAAAAGGCGACTAAAATGCCAGCCCGTCGTCTTTCTTGACATTACGGTAATACAAATTAATGCAATGAACAAAACTAATGATATTGATACCCCAGGTGGCAGTCCAGTTCAACTGGAAAATCCAACAAGAGGCATGCTCTACGGATTCTGGGGAGCAGTATTTATTGCATCAAAATCTAATTTATGAAAAGCAAAAGGCTACAAAGATCTCCGCCTCAAAAGACTTCTCCCAAAGCGCAAAATAAGAGTCTCGCGAACCCACATGTGTTAATTCGAAAAATGCAGAGAACTCTGGAAAAAGAAAACACCGTGCTCCGAAAGGGGCTCAACGAAATGGAGCTAATGTGTCGGGAGCTCAAAAGCGTCTCAATAACGTCGAAAGCTTTTGTATGGCTAACCTTACATCTAAATCTAAGTAGATATGGACTCTTTGCTTAAAATTATAACATGAAATGCAAACGGACTCTTGCAAAAATCTAATGAATTAGAAATTTTTCTAATGAGAGAAAATATCGACATATGTTTGGTCTCTGAAACCTATCTAACAAGAGAAGTGCAAATAAAGATAAGAAACTACGCTGATTATTACACCTATCGTCCTTCTGAGCGCGGGGCGGTCTTTATTCATTGAAATTAATATCGAACACTCGGTCGATATAAACGTAGAGCTGAAAAAATATCAGTTGTGCGCGGTAGGGATTAAAAATAAACACTTGAGCTACAATATAGCGTCTGTTTACTGTCCGCCACGAAGCTCGCTCGAAAAAGACGACTACTTTCGTGTCTTCAATGCCCTTGGTTCAAATTTCTTTATTGGTGGAGATTTCAACGCGAAGCACACCTTCTGGGGTTCAAGATGTACATCTTTTAAAGGAAAAATTCTCTACGAAGTGGCAAATGATTGTTGTTCGGTTGTTGTTTTATTTGACAGGAAATCCCACCTATTATCGATTTTTTCTTTTCAAAAGGCATTTACGAGAAGTTTTTTACTGTCGAAGAAAGTTTTGATCTCTCTTCTGACCACTCTCCGGCAATTTTATTACTTGGTGAAGCGTTGATCAAGAAAGAAAGACCTCTAAGACTTACTAGCAATAGAACAAACTGGGAGGACTTTAGAAATAATTGCGAAACAAATATCGCTTTAAATGTATCACTTAAAACACCTTGTGAATACCTTGGACGACCAAGTTGATTGTTTCGTGTAAAGTAAAATGTAAAGAGCGGCATGTAGAAACACTCCTTCTAGAAGCTATAAGAATAACCGCAACGAAAAGTATCCCAGAGAAATCAGGAAGAAAAGAAAAGCACGAAAGAAATGGCGGAACACTCGTGCACCGCAGCATAAAAAGGTACTTAACCGACTACTCGTATGCAATCGCTTTAGAGATAGTTTTCGGGAATTTAAAAGCAATAAGATAGCGACCTACCTTGAAAATCTCTCCGCTGAAAGATTATCAAATTATTCACGTTTAAGCCATTCGAAGGCCCTTATAATGGCCGACTCCCCAGTCACAACAACTTTAAAGTAAAAAAAGTTGCATTGATTGAACTGAGGGAAGTAATTAGAAATCTAAAGACGAAAAAAGTTCCGGGTTACGACTTGATAACGGCGCAAGGGTCAAGGAATTGCTGAATTAAGCTCTTATCAAACTGCTGTATTTGATTAACGCTTCGTTCAGATTGCTCTATGTTCGGAGACAATGGAAAGTCGCCGAAATTATAATGGGCCCGAAAACAGGTAAATCTCTGAATGAAAAAAATTAAGAAATTATATCAGCCTATTTCTCCATTGCCGATTATCTCTAAAATATTCGAAAACGACTACAACCCATAATCGACGAAAGACGTCTGATTCCTGACCATCAGTTTGGATTTAGAATCAAACATTCTACAATCGACCAAGTCCATAAAACAACTGACGTTATTGAGAAAAAAGATTTGTTGTGGTGTATTTTTTGACGTCTCACGAGCTTTCGATAAGTTTTGGCATGAAGTCTTGGAGTATAAATTGCAACTACTACTGACAACGGGCGATACAATAGAAGCAACAACTGAAAAGCTGCAACATGCTAAGTCCACGCTTGGAAGAATTCTTGGCGTATTGTCCTGAACGTGAGTAGACGTCAACTTTACCTACAAAAAAGTGGATAGATTACCTGTATAGGTATATTTAACTTAGTCTCAAATACCATTCGCGAACGAAGCAAAATATCTAGAAATGATTCTAGATGTTAGCTTAAATGGAAATCGCACTTAAAAAAGAAACGCGACGAGCTCAAAACAAATACCAACAAATGTACTGGCTACTCGAAAAACATTCGAAGTTGAGCCTACATAACAAACTGCTTATCTATAAGCAATTGGTAAAGCCAGTGTGGACGTATGGTCTACAACTATGGGCTTGTACCAGGAAAACTAATAGAAACATCCTACAAACTTTTGAAAATAAAGTTCTTAAACAATCGTTAGTACAACGTGGTACTTACGTGATGAAGATATTCATCGGGATCTGGGAATTCCCAGCATCGTCGAAGAGTTAACTAAATTTGCTCGTAAACACAAAGATCGTATTCACGGCCGTTATAACCTAACGTCATTCAACTACTTGACGCGAACAATTCAATTCGTCGTCTACCAGGGCGTGGCGTCCATACAAGCTGATTCCTTCCGGCTTCCCTTTTCAAATATCAACAATTTTTATTTTGCCACTTGCCAACCATCACATTCAATTATTCGTTCATCAAACCATTTTTCATAACTTTATACACGCTCGAAGACGAAATGCTGGGACTACTTCGGTTGTTTATTCATACAAAAACTCGCACACAGCGTGCAATGAATTTTTTTGAGAAGCCGTTATTTTCCGCCTTATGCATTCATTTCTTCACAGTACGAACTTTCAACTCTATTCCTTTCTGGCATATAGTAGAAGTTTATTTGCGATTTCTTTGCCTAACATACATTCGCTTATGAGGAAAATAACCCGCGATTTCTCGGCTTTTGTGATGAACATTGGTGGAGGAGAAAGGTTTTAGTTCGAAGGAGTTTTTTTATTTTTTTTTATTTTAGGCAACAAAATAAGCCGACGAAAATCGAGTTACTGGGTGATGTAGTGGTTCGAACGGCGTTTGAGGTGTTTCTTACTTGTTGGGTATTTTTTTTTTGCAAATTTGAAATGACGGTTGCAAATCGGTTGTGTGTTTAATTGTGCGTGATTTATTGAAAGTTTGGATGCAAATTTTTGGTGAGTTTTGTGACTGCTAATTATTAGAAAATTTTAAAAATTTAGCAATAACATATTGGTAGTTAAGTTAGTGTTTCAAATTATTAAATTATTATAAAATAGTGAGTGAGCTAAGTGAATAGTTATTAGCTATATACCAAGTAAGTAATTATAAATCTACTCAGGAGGTGCCCCATTGAACATTCTTATTATTCTTAGACAAGATGTCTCTAGTTAATTTTGAGTGTTGCTTAATTGATTTTCTTCTAAAGAAACCCACGAGTTCAGTAAGCTTTTTTTTTTTGGAAAAAAAAAAAGAGTTATAGAACTAGGTCGCTCGACACCATCAATGAAAATTGATTATACGCGAAAGGATGGGTATCAGAAACATTTTCATGAGTCTTTTTACAAAAAGAATCCATGGCTGACTGGGAGTTGCAAATTAAATAAAATGTTTTGTCTTCCTTGTCTTCTTTTTTCTAATTCTCCTAGTGTTTGGAGTCACACAGGTTTCTTTGATATAAACAATTTTATTAATTCTTCCAAAAAACATATTCAAACGGAAAAGCATATACGTAGCTGCTTGCATTTGCATGAATTTGGCGAATATCGCATAGAGACTTCTTAAGGGAATTCTTACGAGGCTCATAATATAAAAGTTGATCGCAATCGCGATTTAATGAAGCGTTTCATAGACACTGTAGTTCTTCTAGGAAAACAAGAGCTGGCATTCCGGGGTATCAGAGACTCGATGGCAATATCATTCGCGTATAGTGAACGTCTTATTCAATTGAAGAGAAGACATAGAGCTTGCGAAGCAAGAGATCGATGGTTTTGAGTCATGGATTCATTCTGAATTTAAACTCATTTGACTCAATCTATGTGAGCGTAAGTGTCTGCTCAGAACCTCCACGCAAACGCTGACTACTTAATATTTATTCAAAAACAAATTATAGCCGAATTTTTGTAGCAATTATAGATAATGTTACAAGTCAGATTAAGAATAGGTATAGTTCATTTAGTTCATATATTTTCTCTGATTTATTAAACAAATCAAAATATGAATATTTTTCTAATTCAATGCCGGATTACAAAATATCTTCTTTAATTACCCTATTTCATGGAATTTTTAATTTTACTACTTCAAAAAAAGGAACTCAAAGTTTTATACACTACCCCTTCACTTAAAAAGCTTGAGGTTTTTCAACTTTATAAGCATTTTAATACGGAAATACTTAGAGATACTTTTTCTCAAGCTTAACATTGTGTGAAATCTTTTTAACCCTGCCTTTGACTGTGGCCTCTGTCGAAAGATCTTTTTCGACTTTAAAAATAGTCCACACTTAAGAATTCCCACAAAGAAGAAAGACTCACTTTTATCTATCGAAAAGCACCTTCTTTTAGAAATTAAAAATAACTCAAATTTTTATGAAAGAGTTTTAGCAGAATTCGTAAAAAAGAATCGTAGGATAGCTTTAGAGTACAAATAGGTAGTACATAATTGTTATTGCTAAATTTTTTATATTTAACAACGCTCCGAGTTCTCAATAACTTATATAGATTATTCTGCCCAGAACGGCTTCTTTCGAAGCCACTTTTTTTATGCGATGAGCTCTTTGTCTACATAAATTCCAATGACTTAAAGCATAACAAAGGTGGCTTAGATTTCATATCTTAAGTCTGTGTCTCGAATAAGCACCAAAATGGTAAGTCTTGAATAAAACATTTTACTTAAAATTTTTTCGGCTTCCCTCTCTTGAAATTTCACCCAACGCCACTGTCGTCTACAAAGGACAAAACCTTTTGATCTCGCGTCATAGTACGTGTAAACCGCAGGAACTTTCATTGGAATTCAACCTGCCTAAAGTGCTGCATTCTTTTCGATTACATACGAACATCTTTTTCCAAAAATATCGAATCAGTAAGCGAAAATAAAACTGCTGGATAAGCGTCGGCTTAGTTGTAGTATTCATCTTGGAGAGAGGTGTTTTTTTAGTTAGTACAAATCTCATGCTTACCATAAGCACGCGCTGTTGGGTCTTATGGTGTCTATAGAAGATTTTCACCCGCTCTCCACACAAAAAAAAAAAAAGTAAAAATTTGTTGGGGAATCCAGTGCCTGCAAATGCCTAGACGGGGACGGTCTAGTGAACAATGCTTTTTTCACGCGCCGTTCAACGTGTAAGCTGAGCTACGCAACCCAGCTATGGATTTTATCCATCGAACAACATTTGGGATCAAGAGTCGTTGCCCTGAACATATCAAAGTCTTTCGATTGTGTCAGGCTCCGATTTCTACTAAGCAAACTACCTCCTACACATTACCGTTGGATGGAAAATGGTCTTCAGTATAAATCATTTCAAGTAGTGATCGCTGTCGCTGGTATTGGTACCATATGTATCTTTCGGTACATTTGCTGTAAACACTGGAGTGCCTCGGAGATCTATACTTTTTCCTCCTCTATTTTAACAACAACACAAATTTTAGTTTTGCCGATGACACCTTTCTACTATCATCTCCCTCGCACAAAAAGCCCCATTAATGCAAACACGTCTCATCGTCAGAGAGGCAACCAATTCGACTCATTAGACGAAGATCTGCAGGAGAACTCACAGTGGGGAAAAGCAAACTTAGTTGAACTTCATGCGAAGAAAACCCGATTCTACTACCTCTACTTTACCACAGATTAAAATAGACAACCGAATTAGCACAGCTAAGGAGACCGTGCATCTTCGTGGCGTCACAGTTAACTCTGGTGTAACATGGCACGACTTTCTATCCAACACTGCAAAGTCAGTGCTTTTAAAGTCGAGCTACAAGATAATAGCCACAGTTAGCATCTTAGACTATCACGTTTATGCCCACCTGCCAACCGCGCAAACATTTCTCTTTAAAAATTATTTTTATTACAGAACAAACCAACTTTGGAATTCACTCCCAGGAGCATCTATTGGTCGTGGAAAAAAGAGTTACGCTTCATTAGGGATCGTTTAAATTGAACTATCACTGCCATAGATGTCTGCTGAGCTGAAGTACTTTCAGCATTTTTCTCTTTTCTAAGCCGAAATCATTATTTGATGGAAGTTTTTATCTCTTCTCTGTACCTCCTTTAAACTGTTCCTTCTTTATCCTCGTTTGTCCTTTCTCCGAAAATTAATTTAAAAAATATCACTATGCCGGAAATGTACGCACCTCATTTAATTCATTTACCTCTATCGCTATACTGCCGGCATTAATAATGGTACCCTCTCATTTAGTATGCTGCTAATTAGCATTAAAATAAAAATAAACTTACCAATCTACAAACACACACACACACACACACACACACACAGAGAGACCTCTATATTTCCTCCCATTCCTCCTCGATAAGCAAGTAGCATCGACCCAATCAACTTTTCCAAGAAGAGGGTAAGGGCATTAAAGTTCACGTCTTTACGTCTAAATAAAACTTTTCTCTTGAACTCATTAAAATCAGAGAGAGAAGTTGAATTCATCCTTTCGTTGCCCAAGGATGTGTCATGTCCTTGTATAGAGGTATTTTATATACATTCTTGGAAATTAATAATTTCCACCTAATCATTTTGAAAGTGTAACTGTACCGAAGAAGCGGGATACAGAGAGGCGTCAAAGAAGAGAAAACTTTTTAAATGCATCAAAGTCTTTCGGGGGAAAACTCCTTCAAAGTATGTGGGCGATATTGGAGGCGCTCCTCTATCTCTTTCTCTCTCTCTCTCTCTTTCTAGGTTGATAATTACAAAATATGCTTAAGATTAGCTGTATAACTCTGATTGAAGGCAGGCGTGGGTATGAATATCAAATAGATTCTGTTGACACTCTGGGTTGAGATGGGTGACGAGTTAACTAACTAAAAGTAAATCCGTTCAAAACGACAAATCGCATATGGTGTAGAAAAACTTTAAGTCAAATGGAAGTGTTCTAAATAACAAGGGATCCTAAAAGGACATTCGAAAGAAAGCCGCAATAAAACAATATCAACCCTTCCGCATTTCTACTTCCCTGTCTTAAATTGCATTACATTGCTACGTTTTTCATCTTCGTACAGTTGCATTTCATATATGAGTATTGCTCGTATCCTGCTCTAGGTTTTATTACCTTCAAATTGTATGTTTCCTTGCATCCCTGCACTTTAAAGTTAAAAAAAAATTTTAATGTAACCCAGTAGTTGCTTGAGCGATCTGTCGCCGTCACCGTAGTGAACTAATGTGCATGTTCACATTAGCCAGTGTATGGGCGCCTCGGCCTGGTCAATTAAGTGCACCATTTACGCGATATCACAGTTGTTGTTCCATGCCGCAACCTCGTAATTTCTGTGCGAAAGCAATTTTTCAACAATTTTTTCTGCATCACATGTCCTCGCTAGTGAATGTGTTTCGCATGTTGAACGCTTAAAGCGTAAAGCAGAACTATTGAGGCAGCGTAGGGTGAAAAAAAATCCACGTCCAAGAGTGTAGGAGTGAATTATGTTGGCACGGCTGTGCTAATGTGGCACTGGCCAAAATGTGGAATTAATTTCGCTTGCGGGGACATGTGGATAATAGCAACAGGATGGACGGACTTCTATGCGGCGCTTTTTTTTTTTTGTTTTGTTTTTCTTTCTTTATGCATGATGGTATGCCGTGTCTAACAAGAAAGGGGCTTTATAGGTTTTTATATGGTTGGTAGATGACCTAACAAAGACTTTAAATTCTATAGAAGTACATGGAAAATGAACCACGTACGCCTCCGAGTTCAGATTGGTAAATTTTCCCGCACTTACCACCGGTAGAATAAGCATAACTGCAAACTACTAGCATATCATACAATTTCTCTGCAGTACTTAATCCTTCTCGTACAATTTAAATATATAAGGACTTATTAAATTAAGACGTAAAATGAGACCTAGATATAAAATGAGACCTAGCTAAGCTCAAACTTACCAGGGGCACCCTCAAATCTTATGTCAAACCCTAATCCACTCTTCTGTCTTGCGAGAGATATGGGGGCTCAATAGCTTGTAATACAATCTTGAATTACCTTGCAAATTTTCTCCGACATCCTCCCGATGCAGAGTTAAGCTTATACTCCGTCCTTGTGTTGATAATTTTTGCAACTTTGAAGTTCGCCCCTCATTACCAGCGAATCATAAGTGTTCGGATTCTGCAACCAATTCATCCGTTTTGCTTGATCAATCTAGATCCGCTTTCAAATTTTAACATTTGTATTTCCGAAGTTAATTACGTTGTATAATGCATATATAGATATACCAAGTATGAAAATTGTTTCAGAATTCACGGAAGCTTTCTTAGACGGAACGGCTCACAAGATCGACGATTTTACTGAACCTCGTAAATCACCATGGTGTGACAGTAATGATGGTACATTTCATGCCAATTAGTTAGCAACATCTCTGTGACTGGATCATATCCCTCAACAACATTCTCAGACGTATTCTTCATGTATCTGTTGATTCGCTTCTTAATGAGAAACATTACTTCAAACACGTCGAAGCAGCCGAGTATTAAGTAAGAGCATTACGCATTATTATAATCATAGCATGTAGTAGAGAATCTTCCCATTTATATTACCGGTTCTTTTCTCACACTGTATATGGTGCATAAATATATGCTCTATTACAGTACTGTTCGATTAGTTAGTGCTGTTCTGGTTGAAACATAAATTGGTCTCTTCAACTACGTCGAATTCCTTAGGAATCTTCTAACCGAATAACCGTAACAGTTGCATACATATAGATTTCTTGGAAAGGATGATCTCCTCAGAGTTGCCATCGTGGTTCCCAAAACTGTAGCCATAATTTGGTTCTTTGCATCAATGTGACTTGAATTGGGGGTTTCTTCTCCACATTCATGGTCGAATAATATCTCTGAATCTGAATATACTGTATACGTGGCAACAACGTTAACCAGCCCTAGCCATTCTCCAAAACCTCCAGAAACGCACTTCTATTTTGCAATGTCATCCGTTCGCACTTTTACAATGATCACCTAAGATTGGACAACTAATTCCGAAAAACTAACGTAAACGACAGCCGATGCTGTAAATTAAAACGTTTTGCTTAGAGCCTTTTCCTAGAACTTGCACTAGCGACATCTTTACTCTTGGTTCGGCCATGTCTCTACAACTGGTAGTCGCCTTATCGGAGATATCCTTGTAGGTAACCTTAACTTTTAGGTTGCTCCCATTTTAGGATAAGATTTTGAGAGAAAGACTTCTTCAATTACCTCATTAGTCAACTCTATTTATTGACTGATTTAATTAATTGCAGGATTGTGCGAATACAGCTGGACAAATATGATTCTTCCCATATCGCATAAGGCTTGTGATCCACAACTTGTGGACCACAAGTCGCAGCCTTCTACACGGTTTATCACATATGCATTTGCACGTGTTAAAGGGGATATGAATACCCTTACACTAATTTTTTTTTTTTTTAGAATACGTGCGTTTTGTGGAAAGGGGAAGAGACAGAGAAAGACAGAGTGGTGTAGTTTGAAACTCAGGTGGTATTAAGTTTCTGTAAACTCCAAGGGTGGCTGTCCAGATAACTGGGGAGTATTTTGCTTGGTTTTCGCTATTATTGACGTTGCTTATGATTCAAAGTATTTTTTTCCGTCCTGATGTCATCATCACGATCAAGTTGCATTTTATCCATATGACCGCCCTACTGCCAGTATTATGCCTTCACAGTAGAGTTGGCTTAGCTTTTCGCAAGTGATCGACTTTTTTATTTATTTCATGCGGACTTAGGATACTAAAAACCTATGTAATACCGGTGCTCACGACAAATCGATTAATATATCGCACGTTGAAAACAAAAGTGGCACTATACAAAATTTTACACTTTTGAGTTAGAGCGACACTAGGTTCCGATATATACCACACACCCTTTGTCGAGATACCCGTCCTGATACTTCGGTTAATTTCTACAAGAGGTGGAAAACTTTTAAAAGTTTTTTTTAGAGCTATTGACCATTGAATGAAGTCCAAAACTTTAATCGGCCATATTCGAAAATTAGGTTTTTTGTTTAGTCCCTCTTTTGTTTTCAGTGTGCGATATATATTGTTGAGGTATCGTTACGTACCTACTCCCTACTCGCGGACAAACAGGAAATGTGTTCTCTTTTATAGATGTAGAGAAGAGAAGAGAAGAGAAGAGAAGAGAAGAGAAGAAGAGATAAAGCCGAGTATAGATGATCGACTTGAATTCAGTGAATACATCAGTTCCGGAAGAATCTGCCGTCAACGCTGGCACCACCGCTTGCACTGCCAGACACACCCCAAGTGCAAAAGCGTACAAAAAACGGCCTCGATCATCTCAATCCCAGGATTGAAAACATGATCCGAGATTGCAATCCCTAACTCTAAGACATGCATGAACCGCAAACATTCCACTTAAAAAAGTCTTCCGCAACTGATTTGGATATTAAATTCTGCCTATGTTCCCCACCAAAATTCCTTTTGTTTGGGAGAATGGTAATTTATAGATTTGTGATATTTCGGTAAAGTGTAAAAACATTAAGTCGTAGAAACTAATTACGATTTGCGAGTGAATGGAATAAGTAGAAAAGGATAAAAGACATTTCATTGCTTCTGGCCAAACCTGCAGCACCTATTGTATCACTCTTTGTTTAGTACTGTACTTGCAGCACGTTCCAGCTCTTAACTTTCATTAAATACACGATGTGCAGCACTGAGAGTAGATGCTATGGTTAAGGACGCCACATCTAACCTTTTCAGGATGTAAAAAAAAACTGCAGTAGTGCCCATTAATTCTTGCTACTCACGAAAGTCTTAATCAACACGTAGGGTTGAATTTTTTTTTTGCGCTCTCTAGTTTATCCTCTAAATGGAGATATTGCGTTTATTTTTTTAATCTACGTGTGTACATGTATAATCCTTGTTCTCGTCGCTGATACTGAAATCACCCCATATGAGGAAACAGAGGAAAGGGGGTACCCAGCAAGGATGACTACTGTGGTTAGGAGCAATATCATTACGAAGGCGTGAATTTCATTTATTTATCTAGAAAAAAAAAACGCGTGGCATCATCATAATTTTCAATTTAGATGCAACACACGAGTGAGTGGGGATTATACAAAAAAAAATACATTTTTTATTTGATTATGCTTAGTAAATTTATGTGTGCACGCGAAGGTTGCATGTTGATTTTGCCAAAAGGAGATAGGAACAAAATTTAAATATAAATTCCATTTATTTATACATCATCGGCAGATACTGCTTTGCTTCGAAGATTACCCATCCATGCATCCTTCACAATTTTCAAATATTAGTCCTAACAATTGAAATGTTAATTTGCATCATGAATTTATCGCCTAACTTGCACCCAATAAAAAAGCTTGATATTTGGTTTCTACAAGCTACAACTGCACAGGCAGACACAATGAGTTTTCCACAAATAAAAAATAAAAATATTAGACAGCCGGAAAATTTATGACGTAAATTAATGTTTCGCGACATAAATTTTCCAATTGCCGAAGAAGGTATCTACCTCGATTTCGGTTCAGTTCACTGCTCCGGTTCTCACTGTGAATTCACACCACGAAACAATTTTGGAAATCCAGGATTGTTGAATATTTTGTATCTATAACAGAGTATCGTTATATTGTAAAGAAACTTGCAGCAGTAACGTATTGAATGTGCACGGTAGGAGGGAAAACAATTATAATTTATTGCACTGTTCGTTAACTGTTTGGAAAATAGCAAAAAAAAAATCTTTCCGAACTAAATTTATTGAATAACAAATTGACATTATCTCCGTCAGATGGTGTATGGGAAATTTTAGAATTGACTATTTCATAGAGGATTATTTTCTGTCGGTTTCTGAATTTGGTTGCATTTTACACTAATCAAGGTTTATGGAGATTGAGGTGTTATGATTTAAAGCCATTGTGTTCAAAATCAGTAAAAATTGTCCTCATGACTAATTAGTCATAATCATCTCCGATAATTGATTTTTCAACTCTGTAGGGTTCTTAAAATTATGTAGATTTTATATTGGTAAAGATTGAGACGCTGTGATTTGGAGTAAAAAAAAAAAAAAACTAGTTATTCATTACTTACTAGTCACTCATCTAAGCATGTACATATATAAAATGTAAATAGGTAGATGGCTAAATCCAGTAGTATTATTGGACTTCAGCTCGAATATATGCAGCTTTCTTCTTTTCATTTTGGTCGGGTGAACGAAAATATCCATAATCCACTTCTATCATTTTACACATTATAGACAACTAGTTTTGCGCCAAGCATTTCTTTCCATATTTTTGCGAATCGCTTGAATGCAGGCATATTGCGACATTAAGGAAACGTTTTATAAACGCGGTGTTTTTATCGCCATCGTCATTTAAATGTCAGCAAAACTGTAACTGGCATTACTATAATAGAGAAACTCAAATAAATGGATCTGTCAATTCCGTCTGTCTGTCTCTATGTATGTGCGCTGAACTGCAGCATAAACGGTTGAATGAATTTTCTTCAAGCTTCATATCTGAGGTATGTGGGTAACAATTCAAGGTAAAATCGGAATTTTCATTCTAACCCTAAAATTAACAGTACTTTACTAAGGGCCGATTTTGAAAAAAAATCTTTTTTTTTCGAAAACCGCTCCGAAGATAAACCTTTTATAAAAAAATATAATTGAATTTGAAACATGAAACACAGAGGTGAAAACTTTTTTTTGACGCTCACTTTAATGATTCTCGGCTATGGTCTGAATCCTATCAATGTACCGGCAACTTTCTTCACCTGTCCGCCTAAAAAAATTTTAATCTGGGATATAAACACAATACCAGGCAACATGGAGCGGTCACACCGGAATGACCGCTACAATGAATAAATGTCAATTTTGACTGTTGGGTCCAAAACTAAAAACGGAGTTGGTGCCTGAGTCTTCTCTGAGGACCCGGTCATTCAGCTCCCCTTCAAACTCATGGATTACTCCAGTGATTTTTGGTAACTACTATTCATCAAGCTGCTACCTAGATGGTGGTAAATACTATAGCGGAGACCGATATCGGCTTATATACATATGTTCAATCGCTAATTTGTAACTTCTTTTTTATGTGTACCAGGTTACTGTGAAATTATATAGCTGGTGAATTGGCCAGACAAGGCTCTTGCGGTACGAATAACAAAGCTAAATCCAGGAGCCCATGGCAGACGCAGATAGAAACAATATACCAAACCAATACCGGTAGATTACTATGGCCAATACTAAATAAAATAAAAAGGTCCAATGGACTTCTGAAACACTGAACTATAGATAAACATGCTCACAGACTATGCATTCCCAAAGAAGTTGCAGGGGAAACATAGTCTTCCAGCAAGATCTCCAAAATCGGCTTTGTCATTCTCTCTCGGCGTATTACATTCATACATCGTTGGAAGAAGATGGAAGTTTAAATTATTGTTCAGAATTATGACCCTGTAAATATGTATCTCAGTTTAAAAAAAAATTTGCTCCAGATCTTGTTACTGCACCTGCATGTTTTTCCTTATTCAGGTAAGAAGGTTTGTCTCACCACAGCTAAATATTAATTTATGCATTAAAATCATTCTGTCTGTCCTAGTTTGGATACAAAATGTAATCCATTTCAACCATAAAACCAATAACATTGCCGCGAACTCACTTCTAATACTGGTCACACCACAGAGGCGAAATCTAAAACTTCACGCACGTTAAAATTTACATTTTTTTTTCTTGTTTGCATGCAACTGAAATACAATTAACAAAATCCTCGCCACAACTGTAGTTGAAAATTAAATTCAATCGGCCATTCGAATCAATCAGATTTAGTCATAACCACATTACGTTCATCATCCACCACCGCTGCGCTGCTGAAAAACCTGCCTAGCTTTAGCTACCCCCACCGGCTGCAAATTGTATCGACATCCTGACGATTGGCAAATTAAATTTCGCCAACAGAACGCCACCTTTTTTTTTAGATTTCAACTGTTTCTACAAATTACAATTAACATTCCCTGTTTTGCTGGTTTGTGAGGCTCGAACTTTGGGAATCCTTGATTGGATTTTCCCAATAGAGACAAATTTGGAGAATGAAATGCCGAACCAAAATTGCCTGGTCTGCCTTTGAATGTATGTAAAGAGATGATTAACACCCCTGGCATCGGAGTGATATCCTCTTTCGTTTTGTGCGTGCATGACAAATGATAGCAATTTGCATTCCTCGCTCTGGAGAGCACAGGAGGAGATTCATTCCAATTCAAGTTGAAATATATTCTCGCAGATATCGTCCCTAATAGACAATTTCCGCGGCAGCAGAAAAATGGAACTTGAGATATACCAGGACAAAGGAGAATTCTGCCGGAAGAATGGTTAGAGATTGGTCGTTTTGTGTGAGAATGAATAACGTGCACATCAGGGCACTTTGTCATCATTTTTCCTTCCAAGTGGACAGAAGAATGGAATATTCTTAGTAGTTTACGGTGGTAGTAGGAAGAAAGCACAGAGATAGTACCACGTGCAGGAGATGTGATAAAAGGACAATTTGGAAGATTCATTCCGATCATTTGGGTGTCATTCATTCGAGATATAATTGTCGTCAATTAAAATTAAAAAAAAAGTTCAACAGATAGCTCGTAACCTTGTGGGACGTCACAAAGGAGTTTTCTGGCAAACTAGTTTATAGCTTCATCAGAAATTTTATTAAGGCTGTAAATTTACCAATAATGTAATCTACTGAGCATTGCAAAACCCGCACAGAGCACCCCCGGAGCAGTAGTTGTCGAGAGACCACTCGCTCGTTCGACAGACGCTGCACTGTTGTTAGCTCTAGTAGAATATACAAATTGTAAAGATTATTTGCAGATAACGGACAAGCTAAATCCTCACTAAGGACGGACACACAAAAGAGGCTATAATACAACAAGGAGATATTTCTCCAGGTCTATCGTATCCAGCTCGTCAAGGCCGACGTCTACTATTAAAAGGATCGATAATTTGATGGTCTGATTCGCACGAATAGATGAAGGGGATTCTGGCAAGCACCCATTTCTCTTGCTGAACGGTTAAGAATAGTTAGTTGCTCTATCCCGGTTCCTACCGACTACGGGTCAATTAAAATGAACCTTTTTATACCAAACCTGAGTCAACAACGTATCATAGCAAGTGCATATATAAGGTAATTCATAGCTTATCATACTCATCAATTATGCTTTACGCCTCAGTAGAAGAGAAAAGGATGATTGCCCGAGTTCAAACCTTGAGGATTAAATAGAGTATTAATTTCTGCCCTCATCATATGCCATAAAAACAGCTCTGGATTGGTAATCGTCTCTTATATAGATGACGGAGTAGTTCAATATTCACCTACGCGTATGTTCTGTGTCAGGGCACAGGGATATTTCAGGGAATTGTAAGGCCGACGAACTTGCCAGATATGAAACAACAATACCCATTCTACCAGATAAAAGTTCACTGGATATACCGATCGCTACATGCAAACTAAAATGAATGCTGGATGCTATTGAAAAGACAAATTCTAGGTAGACAAGTGGTACAACTTGTCTAGCGACAAAACAGCTTTGGCCTAAGCTGGATCTGAAACGCTCTAAAAATTTGATTTTTTTCAATTGATTGGATATCAGCGCTGTATTTAGTGTCATCACCAGGCACTGGCTTAGTGTATTTTCGAATGATTTCTGTAGAAGCTGCCTGGACGAGGAGGAGGGGGAAACTATTTTTCTTATCTCAAAGAAGGAAACTCCACTTAGGAGAAAACAAAAAAAAAAAAACTCCTACGCTTCATCAGAGGCTCAATGAGTAGGCAAGTGACCGTTTTCCCAAATCCTTGTGGTATTACAATAGACTTCTACCTAACCTAACCCATTTCATTCTTACCCTGATATCAAAGATTTAACTTAAACATCTCCACTTGTAAACATGGAATTAGATCAAGATTTTTATTGCATGCAATTCTTGTCTTTTTATCTGAAATAAATAAACCAGCATCTAGCACCTGCCATATCAAAGATACAAAACCAAATTCAATCAGTCGAGATTTCCATTTCATGGCACTAAAAACTAAAATAGTATCAATATCTATCACCTACATATAGGTATGTAGTGACTACTGATGTGATTACATACTTCTTGGTCGCAGAGTTTCCATCATCTTCATCAGGATTACCCATGCAGGGATACATATTAATCTATAGAAAATGTAGTGAATAAAGATGAAACGCCTTCGCGTATATGGTGGTACGTTGTTAAATTGTTGAGTGTGCTAGAAGTTTGGAGACATATTTTCATTATGTATCAAGAATATAGTAAGAGGTGTCATACATGAAATTAGAAAATTAGTACACTCTTTCTTCTGGTCTAAAACTGTCTCTCCGATATTTCTATGTAATCATATTCTCCTTAATCGATTCAAACCCAAAGTAGAAAGAAAAACAATTCTAGAATGCATTAAAATACCTCTCAACACATTAACCGACACGACCAGTATTCCATTTGCCTTAGAATTTCTAATGTGCTCTCATCGGCAATGATGAAATCCGACAAATACAAGTTCCATAGTTTGAACGACTAAGGAATTTTTTTTTAATATTCATCCAATTTGAAAGAGGGAATTCCTATACATCCAATTCAGCACCTATCCCATACCACCACGACCACCGACTATATCGATTTTTTGGAATGACTTCAAACATTGAAATTTTTCTTATGGAAATTTATCCTTCTTCTTATATACGTATGCAACTGACGTATATTATAATTTCAATGGACAAAGCGACTACCGCCCAAAATGTATGCATATCAAAAATTCCATAGAACGGTGCTCCCCCACCATAGTCGATTCCAATGCAAAAGCAATCAACATTCAGACCAGCTATTGGTATTCTTATGATTACGTGAGTGTTCAGTAAGAGAGTCCTTATAGGTTGCGGAAATACAGGAGGCAGAGTTATTCTCCGTTGCCGCCGCCGCAGTACAAGTTATATTTTAATATTTAATTTTATTTTGATTTTCTCTTTTTTTTTGTGCGCGCCATTGAAATATCGAATGTCAATATCCAGAGCTTGAGGTTGGCGCGTACGTGTTTCTGGAGGCGATATCGTCTTGGCGGAGGCACTGCCTGGTGTTGTGTAAGTGGTGGAATATGGAAATGTTTGCCTCTAAAAAATCCTTCCATAAGGAAGCAATAAAAAACAATTTCGTTACTTCTGCAGAGCACTCTCACTTCAGCATTTGCAGTTTGATTTTTAGCAATACCCATGACGTATATATACATACATGTGTAGCTGATGGTTGGAAAAGGTTCTTTGTAGATTTACTATAATTATTCCATCGTTATGGGGATGACGGTTACACGATTTGGCAAAATGTGATTGCGGCTATGTATTTTCTTCCCATTAGCGGTAATGGTAGTATACATACGTTGCAAGATGTTACTTTGGTTGGTTGCATAAATTCATGAAATGAGCATTTGAAATGCAATAACTTTTCATATTTTATTGAGAAGTTGAATATTATAGCAGACAGGCTTCAGCAATTTGTTTCATCCGGGAGAAGGCGGCCTTTTCTATGCTGCCAGGCTTAATATTGCTTTACATACTAGAGATGATTACTTAGTTACTCATGCATACAACTTAGCCTAGTGCGAAAAACCATACTCACTAGTGCGATCTTTAGATTGTGTTGTATGTATAATGAATTGAAAGAGTCACTTGTTCCCTTTTGTATATACTCCATAGACTGTTTTTTGAATAAACGTAAGCTTTTACGAGTAGTTCGTCACAATCTGCGAACGACAATAACGATTGTGTATAGCTTTCCATATTTCATATTTAATTATTTTGTTTCTTTACAACGTGTTCCTTTCACTTTAATTTGGCATCTAAGGTCGTTCCTATTTACTTTGTTGTGTGACCATAAAGAACTATTTGTTTGTTAATAAGAACAGGCCGAAAGCTTATTTGTAAAGTTAACTTTGTCTTATTAAGTTTAACACGTCATTTTTGCGTCCAATCTATACTTCATTGACTGCATTCTACAGCTTAACAGTAGCTTTGTCTGCGCATTTGTCAACTGCAAGTATTGCGGTATCATCTACACCTCTGGAGATAGTGGTCTCTCCACCCTAGACCAATCACCCCCCTCTCTCTCTTACCTTTCCGTATGAACATGACAACATTAGCGTTGATTTAGAGAACTTTCTTTCTTTTAACTTTCGTAAAGCTGACTACGTTAAATTTAATAACCTAGTCAATTAAACTACAGCCTCTTTATAAAGAAAAACACCCCATTGTAATCGCTCTCTACACAGCAATCTTTGACTGTCTTCTCCAATCTGTTCCATATTTGCCGCGAAAAAACTGCTCATCATCTCCTCCCTGGTATAATAATGAATTGCGTACTCTTCGCAATGTCAGAAGCAAATTATGGAAAACTTATCTGATAGATTTTTCATTCTACCAGCAAGCTTATTCCCGCTTTTCCATCCTCTGCGAATCCCTCTATCTCGAATACCTCGACTGAATGCAATTAAGCCTAATCACAGGTCCTAGGCGTTTCTACCAATTTATAAACGTCAAAAAAGGTCCAATGACTTCCCTTCCACTCTAAAATTATTTAATACATCATCTGCTGACCCTAAAGCAATCGCCAACCTCTTTGCGATCTTCTTCAGCCAATCGTATTCTGACCATGTTTATGAACCGGGTCTTGACTATTTCTACCTGAACAACTGCCCACAAACCTCCCTTGCCTCGGTTGACATAAGGACTATTATGGTACGTGAAAAGATTAATCTGCTCAAGGATGATTTTCCCCAAGCCCTGATGGGTCTACCCGTCATATTTCTAAAAAATATGTGTAAATGTTTTATGTCAGCCCCTTACAACTCTATTTCGACTCTCACTCTCTCACGCCGTTTTCCCTAAATTATGGAAGGACTCCTTTATTTCCCCTATCCATAAAAAAGGCAGTAAAAATGACATATGAAACTACCGACCCATAGCCAAACTTTCTTCTATACCTAAGCTCTTTGAAAGCATTGTCTATGACTCACTTTATTTTCACTGCAAATCTATCTTTTCTCTACAACAGCACGGTTTCTTAAAGGGTAGGTCTACAACGACTAACCTAACCGAATTCGTTTCTAAAACACTGCAAGCATTAGAGAAATGTAAGGAAGTGGATATTATTACGACCGACTACAGCAAGGCGTTTGATGAAATATGTCACCTAACTATTTACCTTAAACTTAAAGCCTTCGGGTTTCCCCCCTTTTTCATCTCATGGTTGAAACTTCAGTAAAGAGTTCTCTTTAGATTTGCAGTCTCTGACCCAATTAACGCCACTTCAGGTGTTCCTCAAGGCAGTCACCCTGGTCCACTGATTTGTGTCTTAACAATAAACGGTGTTGATCAAATCATAAAAGACTCAGATCTGGTTGTTTACGCGGACGACATGAAAATCATTAAGATAATATCTACCCCCATCGATTCTCTCTTACTTCAAAACGACTTAAATTCATTCTACATATGGTGCGACAAAAACTTCTTAGAACTTAATGTCGGCAAATGTCAATCCATAAAGTTCTCTCGTAAGCGACTTCCCCCACCCCTCAGAACCTATTACTTTCGCAACGAGCCTGTTCCCGCGGTCTCCTCTATACGCGATCTGGGTATTGTTTGTAACAGACTTCCGTTCCCACATTGATCAAATTATTTACTAGGCTAATCTCGGTTTCATAAAACGCTGGTCTAAAAAATTCTCGAACCCTTACGTTACGAAGTCCCTTTACATCACCTTTGTCAGACCCCTCCTTGAATACGCTAGCCAAGTTTGGTCACTATTTCACGACACCCACTCCCCCAGAATCGAAGCCGTGCAGCGCAGGTTTATCCGTTTTGCCTTACGTGGTCTCCCATGGGCCGACAACTATATCTTACCCCCCTACGAAAATCGGCTAAAATTAATTAACTTGCAACCCCTTTTAAAACGTCGCGAGGTAGCTGACATACTCTTCGTACATCAATTATTAACTGATACGATCGACTCTCCCGCACTACTGGAAATGAATTCATTTCTGACTAACCCACGTAAACTTAGGTCCGTACCGCTCTTTCTTTCGACTACTTCAGCGATCGTTCAGTGATGAAGTATACGTCTTAGTTTAAAAAGTGCAATAATTAGAAACTTAAGTTGTATTGAGGGTAAGTATGGTAGTTTTTTCAAAATTTGCGCGGTAACAAGATAGTAACGTGACGCTTTTGTATTCGATATTTTAAGCCTACAAATGTTTCTTATTTCTCTTGTAGTGACATAGAGTATTTCGTCTTCTACTTTATCCAAAAATTCTAAATTTTCATTCACTAAATCAGGTGGGAAAAGTTTAAAAGGTTTCCATCAGGTGCCTTCAATAGTTGGTCTTGTAGTCGTCAAATTACGTAGGAATCTTTTCATTGATCAATTTTTGAATTCGGTAATACATTTTTTTAACTTATTATTTAGACGATTGAAGATAGATATCTGGTCATTTGCCACTTCCTACGTGCTCTTCTCTTTTCTAGTACTATTTCTTTGATATGATTTATTTTATGGACATTTTATTGTGGTTTGCGTTGCCTGTGTTTTTTCTTTCACTGCTTATCGGACATAACCAATAAATTCCTCTACTTCCATGTCAATTTAGTCTTTCCTAATAAAACGTTCCAGCTTTTCTCTGAATTCGCACCAATTAGTTCATTTATTCTTAAGTCTTGTGCGACTTTTCTTTTGGTATAATTTCTTCATTTATAGTTAGAATCACAGAAGTATGATCTGACGATAAATCGTCACAGCTTTAACCTGTGTTTTATTTATACGTTTCACTATAAGGAAATCTATAAGATCCGGTGTTATCGTTTGGGCAGAGATCTTAAAGTTTTATTGTTATTATTTCAGCCTTTGAATAATAAGACTTCGTATTTCCTTTAAAGGCTTTTTTATTATTTGCGTGCGTGTTTAAAAATTTGTGAGTACTTTTTATCGTTTCGTTTTTAGTGCATTTTTATTTTCGGAATTTATGAACTCTTAACAGCTAGACACAAAAAACGCTTAAAACTAGCTTAACTAACTTAACTATGTTATATACTAACTTAATGGCCCTATGCGGGCGCTCTAAGCTAAACCTAATGCTTAAACTATGTCTTTCGACGTAACATAACTTAAAATATTTATTAAATCTATACTTACAAATATTGAGAAACTAAGAAAAAATTTTTAAGCAAAAACTTAGTATATGAACTGAATTTTTTATCTATATATAAAACTTATAAACTACCTAAAAACTACTTATTCTAAGGTACGTGATTAAACACGCAAATTTTTTTTTCGATATACATATATATGTACATATACATAGATATATTGTATACCTTCACATATACATATAGTATACATACATTCATACACATGTATAAGGTTTTTTTTTTTTTTTTGTATTTTTTTTTGTATTTTTTATTTTTTATTTTTTTTTTTTTTTTTTTTTTTTATTTTAAAGCTACTTAAACTGACCTTAAAAACTATGTAAGCCGGCCAGGCTATAAAACCTATACCGACTTTGCCCCTTCGGAGGCTACCCCGAATCAAAAGGAAACGACGAGGGAGTTCCCTCTCCGTCTCCGAGCCACCAGAATTTCTGGTGCTGTCTCACTACATCTGCCAAATCACGGCTTGATACCGCTCTACTAAACCGGAGACGCTCCGTGGTGCTGTGTGCGACGTGTCGGTCGTAGTTAAGTCGCCTGTCCGCAGCATTTCGGGCAACATGGTAGATTAGCGGCACCGCTACCCTATCCTGTATCAGACCTTCCCTATCTAAATATAGGAACGCCTCTGGGGGGATGAAGCCGTTAAGACGCACACTCTCGTGATACAAATCATTGGGGTAGTATGCCCCGGAGATCAGGTTATTCATCGAGGACATTGCTCTTACAGTGTGCCTTCGAATCATATTGACCAGGAAATTATCCACTCTGTTTATGTTCGCCCTATTATACAGGACCTCATTAGAATAGAATTTTATGTACTGGGACTCTGGTGTTCTGTACAACTGAAGACAAGCCCTAAGGCAAGCCCTCTCAAACACCCGAATCCTTTCCATCCAGCTTGCTCCCACGTTGAACCACACGGGACATCCATATACGAGCATGGGCCTAATAAGGGCCATGTAGCAGATTACCTTCACCCTTGCGTCGAGTTGGCTGCTATAAAACAGTCTCTTTGTAAGGGCAAAAGCACCTCTGGCTCTGACCAGAGCAGCATCTATATTTTTGTTAAAATATAGATATTGATCTAGCCAAATCCCAAGGTATCTAACCACACTTCGACTCGTTAGTGGCTGCCCGTGCTGTCCCACGATTAAGAACTTTCGCCAATTCTTTCTGGTATCCCTGGAGGCCCCAGATAACGACGTTCTAAACAGAATAGTCTCTGTCTTCTGGAAGTTGATCTTCAGCTTCCAGTCGTCGCAGTATATCCTGATCTTATCGAAATCACGCTGCAAGAGTATTGCAATGACCTCGATCTTTGGCCCTGACATGGGGAAGAGATCCTACGAGATCACTCGTGTAAATATTAAAGAGGATCGGCGAATTAACCGCACCTTGTTGTAGACCGTTTTTGATTTCGAACGTTCCAGCAGAAGTCACATTGCCATTTTTCACAATGAACTGTCTACTGGTGAGCATATTACAGAGCATGTACAGCAGTGGTTTACTTATACCCAGCCTGTTCAACTTGTAGAAGAGTCCTTCTAGCCATACGGTATCGAACGCCTTCTCCAAGTCAACCAGGCAGGCACCCGTGCATTCTTTCTTACTTTTGTTCCATTGGATATCAGATACCAGTTTAGACGCGGCATGTACAGTCTCATGACCCGCCTTGAAACCGAATTGGTTATCCGGAACTATATGCATGTCCTCAACCCACTTAGTCAGGGCTCTATTGACCACTTTTTCGAATACCTTGCTGATGTTCGGAAGGAGACTTATCGACCGGAGATTCGCCGGATTGGATGTATCTTTACCTCTTTTGGGAATAGGCTGTACCACTGCTGTTTTCCAATGCGCTGGATAATGTGCACTATTCAGCGCATTGTTAAACAGAGTGGTGTAAATGTCCACCGCTTCTAGAGGGAGATGTCGAAGCACAATGTTCGACACTCCGTCAATTCCCACTGATTTCTTCTTTCTCAATGATGCAAAGATCGTTTGGAGTTCTACCTTCGATACGTACGGGGAGTGAACCATTTCATTGGCAACGACATTATTTGCCATGTTATCGTCATTGAACTCGGTAAAACCTATGTTCTCTGATCGCCAGTGCTCTATATCATTTCGAAGGTAGACGTTGTGCACAAGGACTCGACTTTCCAGGTCGTGGTTCGGGCAAACGCTATCATTCACCTTGTACACTTCCTGGAAAGTCGCTCCTATAGCCTCTACTTTCTCCTGGGGATCTTCGATCATGAAAAAATTGTCATCATCGACAGCGTTCCCGGGATCTATGCCTGCTGTTATTAGTATTTGTTCGTTGTTCGTCGTTCGAGGAATCTTAAGACACGGAAGGTCGTTTTGATTATTCCTCCGAAAAATTTTATTTATTTGCGGGAACATACTCGGGTTGTTGGATTTTACAGCCCGAATTTTGTTGTTCCAATGCAGATTTACAGAGAGTCTGTAATTTTCTCTAATTAACTGTTGGAGATTTTTAATCAACGACTTCAGTGTCCTAACCTCCGAGTTTTGTCTGTCCGTAAACTGTCTGTACAAGGTTTTGAGTCTTGACAGAAGTCTACTTTTTTGTTGGTGTAGTGCGTCGATTGTTGCATTGCGGAATATGTCTGCGTTGTCAGTGTGTTGATAACGAGGTATCGTACTGTCCATCGTTCGTTTGATTGTCTCGTCCATTTGTCTTAGGTACCTGTCGATCTCCTCGTTTGACAGGTTCCTATTGGACGGTGGGTGGAGCGAATTCAAGGAGATTGCTCTTGTCATAGCTCTGGAGAAACGTGTCCAACGCATCCTACTGTAATTGTAGGGGTACGTTTGAACAAACTCGTCCAATTCCGCAATTTCGTTGGGAATTGTAATTTCGGCACTGAGTCCGCAATGGTCACTGTCATACACAAAAGTGTGTAGGCAGTTTCTCGTTTGTCGGTTCGTGTTGGTCAGTTGTAACCGTACATCGAACAGCATAAGATCCAGATAGGAGCCGCTTCTAGGATACGACGGGCTATCTGTAGCTATCAAATCGAGTCTATACTCGACATTGTGTTGACCCCACCAATTGAATAGTAGGTTCCCCCTAGAATTTGGTATGTTATTTCCCCAATCGCTGTGTTTGGCGTTTAAATCTCCGGCAATGAGGAAATAATTCTCCTCCGACTCCAGCCTTAGACATCGAAAAAGTGTCTCGAGCTCTGTAATAAATGACGTAGTTTGAGTAGAACCAGATGCGTAGACCGCGACCATGTACATCCTCTTTCCACTACGGAGAGCAATGCACACGATACATGCTTCCAGCTCCTGGAATCTCCGCACTTCACCGCTGTACACGGTCTTATGTCGTAAGTCTTTGTGAATGAAGATCGCAACACCTCCTCCTTGAGTAGAGTCGGGTCGGTCTCTTCTTATAATATTGTATTTATTATGGCTCAGTTTGTGTTTCTGGGATAGCTTAGTTTCGCTAACCAAAAGCACATCAGGGCTTTGATCTTCTAACAACTTAAAAAGTACGGTTCTTCGCTCGATCCTTATCAGTGAATTCACATTGACAGCAAGGATCTTTAAGGGTTTCTCCGCCATCGTATCCATTACGACTGGAGGTGCGCTAGGCCCGGCAGAAATGCGTAGATCTGGTCCACCCGTTTCGCCTGCTCTTGTAACTGCCGCTGAAGCTGGTTCATTTGCCCTTGAATAGAGAGCAAAATAGTCAGCAAATCATTCTGAGCCTCAGGTGCTTTAGGCACTGGGGCCTGTGCGGCAACCTTCGGTTGTTGTTGTACCGTGTTTCTCCGGCCTGACGCCATTTGGGCGTAGGTCCATTGGGGAGTAACGGCTGGTGTTTGACTAGAAACAGGTGGACGCTTGACTTCGACTTTCTGCTGACGAGCCAGGTTTACTTTTTTCATGTACTGGAACTTAGGACAACCCCGATAGTTTGCGGTGTGTCCCGAGTTCCCACATAGTGCACACGAGAGTTGGCCTTTATCTGCCGCCCCATCCTTACCCAGGGAACATTCCTCTGCTTTGTGGTTCTTTCCACACTTTACGCATCGAGGCTGCATTTCGCAGTTCGACGCGGCGTGCCCGAACCTTTGGCAACGAACACATTGTAAAATGTTATCGCTCCTCTTTACTTTTTCCCATTTAACAACTTGGTAGTCTAGGACATTAATACTCCTTAGACCATCCAATTTGCTGTTGGGAGTTATCTGAACAAGGAAGAACGGTAATTTCCGCTTCTCCCTTTTGGCCTTTGCTGTGGTGAACGGCTTGACTCCTACGAACTCAAGACCGTCGCACTCCTTCTCTTTCAGCATCCTAAGGAGCTCTCCCGGTTCGATAGACGGATCTATCCCCCTCAGTAGCATAGTTTGCAACTTTTCCCCCTTCGGGGTGAAGGAGAAGAACTCCGTCGTCGTTTCCTTTAATAAACCTTTTATTTTTTTGTACTGGTCCACTGTATTACAGTGGATAGTATGCCTATCTTCATTAATACGTTTAATAAAAAAGTTATTGCCTATGGCCGACTTACATAGCTCAATGGTGTCTTTTAATTCCATCTTGAAGGTGTTGATTGGTGGCACCTTCTCCTTTGCACTCTTCTGCTGCTGATGTTGTTGTTGTTGCTGCTCTTTCTGTTGATGTTGTTGTTGCTGCTGATTCAGTTTTTGCTGTTTTTGTTGTTGTTGTTGCCGCTGCTGCTTAGCTGGCAACTGTTTTTATTGTGGCTGCTTTGTTGGCAGCTGTTGATGTTGTTGTTGCTGCTTTGCTGGCAGCTGGTTTTGTTGCTGTCGCGTTGCAGGCAGTTGTTGTTGCTGCTGCTTATCAGGAAGCTGTTTTTCTTGTTGTTGTTTTTTCTGCGACTGGCTATCTTCTACTCTTCTGGCTGTCTGTTTAGCCTTTATGGTTAGCACCCTCTGCTGGAGCTGCCGTATGCTTTCGTTTATAGCCTCCATCTCTTCGTCCTCATCCTCGGACTCGGAGGCCGCTAACATGGCGAAGTTATTGCTACCACCTTTGTAGCAATTTTTTCCACCGTCCGAGCCGAATGTACATTTGTCTGCTACTGCTGCTGCTGCTGCTGTTGTTGTAGACGGCGCCCCCACCCTCACTTCTCCCGGCAGTTTTTCAGTTGAAGCTGATAGGGAGGGGCGCTTGCCTTCGTAGGGAGTCAGCCTCTGCTTCCTCCTCCTCTTTACTGTAGTGCCACTTTCTACAGCTGCCAAGTGGCTTTCACTGTCGGCCTCATCGGCCGATGTTTTTACATCCACTACTCCCGCTATGGGAAGCAGGGACCGTTCGCTTTTTTTCATTAGGTACCTCACTTGTTATTGTTTTTTATGTCAAAAAAAAAAAAAAAAAAAAAGTTTATTCCGGTGGGAATTGAACCCGAACGACTTAGGTCACTAGTCGCTAACACTACCACTGCGCTACCGCGGCACTCGATGAACCACTGTCTATTATTTTTTTACTTGAAATCGCGCGACAATTACAAGAGAAGCCGAAACACGTGTGATCTCCACAAAGGTCTGTGAACGACTGGGTACTTTTTATTGTTAACGTGATATTGGCTTACTCTAGTAGCCTGAGTTGTGCTGTTCTTTGGGTTTGTTTTAACTTATATTTGTATCAGTCTTTTCAGTATTTTGGTGGTTATGGAAGGATGGCTTGAAAAGTTGTAAGCTCTTTTCTGTTGTGAATAGTTCTGCAATGTTATCTTTTATTCTTTCTCTTTTAAATAAGACTTTTAGGATTCAAGATTCTAAATCCTTTGTCGACCAAATCTTCGACGATATCTTCTTCATCGCACAAGAAGTGAAGACCTCTGATTTCTTGGCTTTACTTTCAGATCTCATCTGTGATTGTATCATATTATATATATATCTTTAACACTTATTTTCTAATTGTTGTATTATTGTCATTCTGTATGATGTGTATCTACATTCCTTTTTAATTTTTGGTTCAATTAATTTGTTCAGATCATCGAATCGTTCAATCCCTGAGATTATTATCGGAGGTGGTATCTGGCGTTTGTTAGTACTATCTCTATCGTTCAATTTGTTTTAAGTGTTCATCTCTCGTGGTCTAGCTTAACTTTTAATCACTGTCTCAGGGTTTTCAACAGCCTTCCGCTTTTCTTTTTGCTGGCCTTTTATTTTTTTTAATAGCAATAAATGGTGCCCCAGTATCCATGGGACCGATCTCCAAAAATGGTGGATTTTCCAGTTTATCTGGATTGCTACCTGGGGTAATTAATCGTTTAGTTTTATCCATTGCCATAATATTTAATGAAATAGATTACTGGAGCAGTTCAATCAATTCTATTATCAGTCCTAATGTTTGGCTTAGTGATTGCGGTAAGTACTTCCATACACCCGCTCTCGTCAGCCTCTCAAATGTGGGTTACCGGAAGGCACCCGGCAGATAACAAGGTTACCTACCTTCGAGGAGGAGAGAGTCGAATTTATAGCAGAGCTGATGATATTATTTCAGCCTATGACATTATGCCTTCTTACTGAATAAATTTAGAAGCAGAATTTCAAGAATCAAGTCCATGCCCACATGTTGAAATAGTGGGTATCGTACCTATAACTCTCATATATATGTACTAGCCGCTATACCATATTCTACGATTTGTATGAGGCGTACAATCGTTAGCCCTGTTGATATTTTCCTTGCCTGCCCACATACTCTTTACACTGCTATAACGCCCTTTTGTGCCTTTGGAACCTTCCCTTCAACTTAATAATCCCTAGGTTTTTAACTTTCCTGGACTCCCATCTTGTCCGCATTAATAGAACACTGTTTTTGATACCACTGTTGTACCTCTTGCCACTTACATCGTCTTACATAGTCTGCATAATCAGCAGACGCGGATCTTCTAGAAGAGGTTCCTCAGTGATGTTCCATAGAACAGGGGAAGAAAAATACTCTGTGGGCAATCCCTGCTAACTTTACCCCTAGGACTTGAACTTATCGTCTGAATATTTATGGAAATATTCCTCTACATATTTTGTCAAAGGCATCTTTAATATCCACAATCACCCTTATTGGGTTTGGGCAAGTATTCGCATACACATGTAGCAGCGATCTACTAACTATACGTGTTTTCAGCATCTGGTATTTGAGTCATGTAAATTTTCTAATATGGAATCCATTTTGGTGTATGAGGCGAAGAGATGTTCATAGTTATTCTTTTTTAGCGGCACACAAGTATTCGCATCAAATATGGTCTTATGTTACGGCACCGTAATATACATGTAAGAGTAAATCACACAAGAAAATAGTTCTGAATTCTCAAATAAAGTGAAATTATTACCCACCTTAAGTGGGAAATAACGCCAATTTAAAAGTGAAACTAATTCCCACAAAGAAGTGTGAGAAATAACTTCACCATTATAAACGTGTATTTATTTTCCACTTGAGGTGAAGTTAATTCTCATGTGAAGTTATTTTTCGTGAAGTTATTTCCCTGCGTTATTTCCCCTCTACCAAAGGTATATCGGTGATTGTCCTTGGTGAAGAAACACATAAAGGTCATTGTGTTCGGTAAAAAAAAAATTAAAGTCATTGCAAATAAAATGAAGGCAGAATAGTGACAATGAAAGGAATAAAATTGATCTTAGGTCTTTTCTTTGATGAGAAAAGTCTGTTCCATTCAAGATCTAGTCCCAAGTACCTGCATATGCTTGCCTAAGCCCAATGCAACACGGCTACTGTGGTTATTGGTACACCTCCTGTACGAATCTACTCTTCCCCAACACGTACCTATGTACCTATATAAGCTCGTTCCATAACAAATAAAGATTTTCGTGTGCCTTAATCAAATTAAAAAGAATAAAAAATCTACTGACGAAGTATCACTGCTCTTTTTACTTTCTTCCGCTTTCAGTGCTATTCTCTGATTTCACACCTGCGCTTATCTATCGCTTTTTTCAGGCTAGGATCGCAGACATATCAGATCACCCAATTGCCTTTCATACCACTATATCGTTCAGAAATTGGGTTTTTGGTTGTGTTAGTGTTACACATTGAGTTCGGACTATCAACATCTCTGAACAGCTCTTCCTCCCGAAGGTGACTTTCCTGCTCTTCCAACGGACCAAAATAAAAACAAAACTAGAAATGGAACATCTTTAATGCAGACTCCTACAGAACCAGAAGCTGTACCAATGCAACAACAACAACATTATACTAACAAGAATGAACAGTGTAACAATAAACAAAATGATTTATTTTCTCCAAACGAACTAATGTCATTACTAATTTATTATTTGTAGATCAAAAGCTGACCAATTTAATGTCATCACCATGTTAGCATTAAAATATGTATATAAGCAAAATGTTTAATAGAAACCTTAAGATAATTACTTGGAACGCAAGAGGCGTTCGCCAAAAAAGCTTAGAATTGTTTGATTTCTTGATTCGCAACATTGTTGACATAGCTTTGCTTACAGAAACATGGCTTAAGCCTAATTCACTTGAATTACAACTGCTATAGACGTGATAGACAAAGTGTCATGGGAGGAGGAGTGGCAATTTTGGCAAAATAAGAAATTTGTCAACAAATAGTAGGAACATTGAACTTAGAAATTGTTGAATGTATTGGGCTAAGGGTACGAATAAACGAAAGCATATCCCTTGATATATTTTCCGTTTATTTTCCTGGTAAAAATAGTAATTCCGAAAGAAAAATAATGTTTAAAAAAGATATTTTAAAGCTGATGCGTATCAAAGAAATTTTTTTGATAGGTGGCGATCTTAACTCCAGACATTAGTCGTGAAATTGCGTAAGGGCAAATTCTTGGGGTAATATTTTGCACGTTATTATGACTACACAGAATAATAACTATTTAATTAACCCTGTTAACCCTACTTATATACCAACTGACCGAAATAAAACTCCATCAGTATTGGATTTCTTTTTTTACAAACAAAAATGAATATTTTACGCAACCTGTCACACTCACAGCTTTAAGTTCAGATCATTTACCAGTGCATACATCATTTACAGGCACAACTTCTATGTATAATTTTCAAAAAAGATATATATTCTCAGCTGCTAATTGGAATCTTTATCGGGCGCATGTTTCAAATAATATTGATACACGAAATTTAGCGTTAAATGAACTTAATCAAACTTATCAAATTGAGAAAGAACTCTTACGAACAAATCCCCAATTCCTTTACCTAACAACATTTTAGTTCTCATACATTTGAGAAACATAGCTAGAAGATGTTGGATAAGATACAGACAGATCTATTATAGCGATATGGTTTCAAAACTAAATAAGCAAATTAAAAATGAAATTCTTGCCCATAGAAACAAAAGATGGAATGTATTGCTTTCTTCTTTTAAGAAGGGTTCCAAACCCTTTTGGAAAGTAAGTAAAGTTATTTCTAAAAAGCATTCTAATATTCCAGCGCTTTATAATGGTGATGTTAAAGTTTACAACCAAGATGAAAAGTTGAATTTTGCATCTTGCTTTCATAAAAACAACTTAATTGCTGCTCACTTGAGTGATGATCAAACAATTTCCATAGTGAAAGAGTCTATTAATGAAATAGATTTAGCAGAATCACATCTTGAAAATAAGTATCTTATAACACCTACTAAAGTCCGAAACATAATAAGAACTAGTAAAACTAATAAAGCTGTTGGGATTGACAAAATTCGAAACAAATATCTTAAGGAACTTCCAAGAAAGGGGTTGATTCTTTTAACTTTTATATTTAATGCCTGCTTAACTTTGTACTATTTTCCAAATCAATGGAAAAAAGCAAAAGTAGTTGCCATACCAAAACCTGGGAAACCTAAAACAGATCCATCTAGCTATCGACCTATTAGTTTGCTTAGCAATATTAGTAAGGTTTTTGAAAAAATTGTTAAAAACTATCTAGTTAACCACATAACAGAATATCAAGTACTGCCAAAACAACAATTTGGTTTTCAATCGGGACATAGTACAAATCATCAAGTTGTTAGAATAAAAAATCATATAAAGCAAGGCTTGGCTTCAAAAATGTCTACAGGGTTGGTCTTGTTGGATATTGAGAAGGCGTTCGATACTGTTTGGCATGAAGCTCTTTTATATAAAATGAAAATGTGTAGATTTCCTCTATTCTTGATCAAAATCATCCAAAGTTTTTTGAAAGACAGACTTTTTTCTGTATTTATTGAAAATCGTAATTCAGATTATTTGGATATTCCTTTTGGTGTCGTTCAAGGATCAGTTTTGGGTCCTATCATTTTCAATATTTTTGTAGCAGATTTTAGGGTCACTTGTAGCAATACACGTTGGGCAATGTTTGAAGATGATACTGCAATATACTCTAAGCCCTGTAAATAATATGTCTTCCCTGCAAACATCACTTATAGATATTGAAAACTATTTTAAGAAATGGAATATTAAAGCCAATGCTACTAAATCCCAAGCCGTTTTCTTTACACGTCGCAGGAAAAGCAGTTATTTACCATCAGCTTGCCTTAAATTTTATAATACTGATATAAAGGGTGGTTAAGTTTTAAGGACCGATGTTGATTTTGAATAAAACACAAATTATTTAGGAAATTACTGTCATTTCTTTTTATTATGATAATATTGGTATGGTTCAATTATGTATGGAACAAAATATCGGCCAAATGGCCGCCGCAACCTCGGCGGCACACCTCCATCCGATGGTCAAAATTTTCGATGACGCTGAGGCATAATTGAGGTTCTATGCCGTTAATGTGCCGAATTATCTTATCCTTTAGCTCTTGAATTGTTGCTGGCTTATCGACGTACACCTTTTCTTTCAAATAACCCCAAAGAAAGAAGTCCAACGGTGTCAAATCACATGATCTTGGCGGCCAATTGACATCGCCACCACGTGAGATAACACGGCCATTGAATTTGTCGCGCAAAAGAGCCATTGTTTCGTTAGCTGTGTGGCAAGTGGCACTATCCTGTTGAAACCATATATCGTCCACATCCATATCTTCCAATTCGGGCCATAAAAAGTTCGTTATCATCTCACGATAGCGAACACCATTCACAGTAACTGCCTGACCGGCCTCATTTTGGAAAAAATACGACCCGATGATGCCGCCAGCCCATAAACCGCACCAAACAGCCACTCTTTGTGGGTGCATTGGTTTTTCGACAATCACTCTTGGATTATCATTCGCCCAAATGCGGCAATTCTGCTTATTGACGAATCCACTGAGGTGAAAATGTGCCTCATCACTGAAGATGATTTTCTTCGAAAATTGATCATCCACTGTTGCCATTTCTTGCCACCATTGTGACCATTGACGACGCTTGAAATGGTCAAGAGGCTTTAGTTCTTGGGTCAATTTCACCTTGTAAGCGCGTAAATGCAAGTCTTTATGCATAATGTTCATCAACGACGAGCGTGAGAGGTGCAATTGTTGGGCACGACGACGAGTTGAGGTGGACGGCTCTTCAGCCACACTATCGCGAACAGCAGGAATATTTTCTGCAGTACGAGCTGTACGAGCATGCACTGGTGTTTTCACATCTCCTACAGACCCGGTTTGCACAAATTTTTGCACGATTTTTCCGATTGTACGCACATTTGGACGATTAAATTGACCGAAAGAATCACGAAATGCACGATATACATTTTGATTTGAACGCCCATTTTTATAATAAGCCTGAATAACTTTAACGCGTTGCTCGATTGTGTATCTTTCCATGGTTCAAATTGAGTTAGTCTGAAATTGAGAAATGTCAAATGAAATGTAGAAAAAAACTTGACGTTTAGGTGTGGTTCACATTCAACATCGGCCCTTAAAATTTAACCACCCTTTACAATGGGAAAGTCAATGTAAATATTTGGGTATAACATTGGATAAAAAGTTAACTTTTCAAAATCATACTGCAGTTACTATTAAAAAAATCAATATGTATATCAGAATACTGTATCCATTTATCAGTCGAAGTTCAAACCTGAGTACAGAAAACAAACTTATTTTGCTTAAAACAATCTTTCAACCTATATTGTTATACGGTGTTCCTGTCTGGTATGATTGCGCGGACTGTCACAAAAAGAAATTACAAATAATGCAAAATAAAGTACTTAAAATAATCCTAAAATTATCTAAACGATTTTCAACATTGAATTTACATGAAAAAGCTAATGTTAACCTTGTTGCGACCCTTTCTTTAAAATATGTATCAGATTTTATGTATAAATGTCAATTCTCGGACAATAGTCTAATAAAAGACCTATGTGCAATTTAGATTATAAGTATTACATAATGGTTTTATTTTGTAGAAATTTCCCTTGATTTAATATTATATAACCTCACGTATTTTCCTTATTATATAAAAATAAATTAAAGCTGAAAAGAACAAAATGTTCAGTTCTAAAACTCTTAAGAATATAAGTTAAATGTAAGACTTTTGTACCTTAATCTACAATAAAATAAAATAAAATAAAATAAGAAATTTCTCCCGAAGGCTGATCTCAAGTCAGTTACGTCGAGAGACATAGTTTTAAGTATTAGGTTTAGCTTAGAGTGCCCGCATAGGGCCAGTAAGTTAGAATAGAATAACATAGTTAAGATAGTTAAGCTAGTTTTAAGCGTTTTTTTTGTCTAGCATATAAGGTATAATGAATTGAGAAATAAAAATGCATCAAAAATGAAAGACTGATCTCAATTTCATCTCCAAGTTTTTTTTTATTTTATCACTTTACTCATACATACCGTAAACGAATTTTTGGAGCTGTGGTTCACTAGGCCCCTAGTAAAAAACATCTGACTCACTTTGCAGACTCTACCGAGAAGCGGATCGAAATCTCTCTCTATAGCTGCAGAAAACAGATGATCAGTGACACTCACCCACCTAAAAATATCCTTGAAAGGCACAAAGTTTCTAAAAAAAAACATACATTAAAGTTACAATCCGAATACAATGGACCATATGGTGCCGATACATCTTCTAAGCTAATATACGGATAGCTGTTTCTTTCTGAAAATTATTCAAGAAAAGATCGCATAGCAAACAAGAACAACAATTAAATGGGTATATTTCAGTAATTTTTGATATTATCCACAGTTATCGATAACTGAGTGTAGCACATTTCAACTATGGCAGGCGAACGCCCCCATTTATTCGACTTTTTTTTTATAATTTGCACGTGAAAGAGGTTATGAATACCCTTATACTAATTTTAGGACACGGGCGGAAAGGGGAAGAGACAGAGAGAAAGACAGATTGGTGTAGTTGGTTTGAAACTCAGCTGGTATTAAGTTTCAGTGAACTCCAAGGGTGGCTGTCCAGATAACTGAGGAGCTTGTTTGTTTTTGCTTTTGTCGTAGCTCATGATTCACAGTATTTTTTTCCATCCTCCTGATGTCATCATCACGATCAAGTTGCATTTTAGTCATATGACCGCCTACTGCCAGTGTTATGCCTTCGCAGTAGAGTTGACATAAGCTTTCGCAATTGATCGACTTGTTATTTATTTCATGCGAAATAAATAGATGATTAATACAATCAAAAAAAAACTAACTTAAAAACTAACATGTAAGGAGGAGATCAAGTTTTGGCGAAAACATTAAGGTTTAAGTTAACCTGCCGCAGCATACGGGAGATTGGTTCATTGGAGCCATACAAGGTGCGGTGGGTCGGTAGATAGGAGAAACGAGGACATCGTAACGAGGTTTAGTGTTGAAGAAAACAGAGTTATATAAAGACATGCAATCGACAGAACCTGAGAGGAGTCGATGAACTACGTCTCTGCGTTCTTCAAGGGTATTCAAGTTAATGAGACTGGGCAATAAGACAGGGCCGTTCCAGGGGGGCTACTCTTGACTGGCGTACTTGAGAATGGGGCGAGCAAAGGTAAGGATAAATGTTGAAAAATATAAATAAAAACCAAACACAAGTGTGTACTCTCTCTCTCCAATGTAACACTCACATACCCACTTTCATTATCATACTTATATTAGCCTATTGTAACACTCAAATTGAATGGAATAAACAGTTGAAGTATAAATCTCGAGCGGTTGACTGGTTTCGATCTTGTCGTTAATTTTATTCGGGGATCTTGTATATAGGTAAATCTTTTTCTACAATACATAAGGATTGGAGAATTCTTTAGACCATCGTTTGTCAAAACCAAGTGATGAGTTAGCTTTAAAAAGCTCCCACTGGGATTGTTGCCTTATTGCGGCAGGGGGACCGAGTAGTCCAAAAGACATTCCAAAGATATCCCGAGTGCTTACAGTAACTCAGTTGTATACTGCATGAAACCAAAATAACCCAGCCTTGAGTTAAGGCGTGGTGTGTAAACTAAATCCCACTTTTAAAGCCGGAATGTTGAGGTACCTGTGCTCGGCTGCATAACTAATTAGTGGTTAAAGAAAACTAGTGGAACGATCGCCTCTGATATATCAGCTCTGCTGGGACGGACCTACTTTCCGATTTACCCATGGGACCATATGACAAAAGTAAATATATAGCATTACATTATCAAAGAACATTAAAATCAAACAATTTCACTCTAATCTTTTTCCTTGCTTCTTTAAGCAAAGGGTTTATTCTTGTTCGCCTTTCCAAATCCCGAAATAAATGTATGACAAAAGGTTACGTACACGATCCAAAACTGATCATTTTTTGCGTCATAATTTTCTGCAACTAATTTTCTTTTGCTTGCAGTCTGTTTAGTTGCACTTTAGTAGTCATTTAGTGCGAAATCGATAGTGTTATACGTAGAATTTAGTATGCAAAATGAACTCGAAAGGGAAAGAATTATCGGAATTATCTACGGTAGCTTGTAATAACCATCCAGAAGGAAAATCGTTACGTACGATTGGAAAGCTAATTGAAAGAAAACATACTACTGTGCAAGCAGTAATTAAAAATTATAAAATGACCGGAATTAAGGGCGCCCAAGTATATTCACCGTACGCGAAGAAAGTGTTATACAGCGAAAAGTGAAAAAAAAAATTAATTGAATTGAATTGAATTTATCGAATCTGCAAAGCAATGACGCTTGTAGATAAATAAATAAATAAATAAATACCTCATTAAAAAAGTCGAACCTTATTTGTACAGTGAAACATGGAAGTGGCAATGTGCTTGCGTGGGGTTGTATGTCGGAGGCGGGGGTTGGAAGTTTTCATAGACTCAATATTAGATCGCTTCGTCTACTTCAACATTCTTAAAAATAATCTAAAACAAAGTACTCTGAAACTTGGATTGGGTTAATCGTTTGTCTTTCAACAAGACAACGATCCCAAGTGCACCTCTCGTTTCATCCAGGAATGGCTCGTACACCACACAAAACAGTTAAAAACACCACCCCAGTCTCCTGACATGAACCCTATAGAGCACTTATGGGACGAATTGAAGGCGTGAAAAAATGCACTTGAAGAGGAATGGGCTAAAATTTATCCTTCAGTTACAAAGAAATTGATCGAATCAATGCCCAAGGGAATAAAAACAGTGATAGCATCATAAGGAAATCCAAAGTCTTATTAATAATATTAATAGTTTTTAAATAATCTCAATGTGTACGTTAACTTTTGTCACATTTATTTTGATCAAGAAAAATGAATAAATAATATAATCTCAATGTGTACGTTAAATTGTGTCATATATATGTTGATCCATAAAAATTAAGTTTTTTTTATGTTTTTGATTTTTTTTATTATCTATTTTTATGCTATGCATGTACCATAGTTCTTTGTACAATAAAGCTTAAAAAATGTGTTTTTTTTTTTTTTACTTTTTCATTTTGCCGTAAAAAACCGTTCATTGACGATAGCATCATACACGAAAGTGTACGTAGACTTTTGTCAATAAGTAAGTAAATGACCGGAATTAAGGGCGCCCAAGTATATTCACCGTACGCGAAGAAAGTGTTATACAGCGAAAAGTGAAAAAAAAAATTAATTGAATTGAATTGAATTTATCGAATCTGCAAAGCAATGACGCTTGTAGATAAATAAATAAATAAATAAATACCTCATTAAAAAAGTCGAACCTTATTTGTACAGTGAAACATGGAAGTGGCAATGTGCTTGCGTGGGGTTGTATGTCGGAGGCGGGGGTTGGAAGTTTTCATAGACTCAATATTAGATCGCTTCGTCTACTTCAACATTCTTAAAAATAATCTAAAACAAAGTACTCTGAAACTTGGATTGGGTTAATCGTTTGTCTTTCAACAAGACAACGATCCCAAGTGCACCTCTCGTTTCATCCAGGAATGGCTCGTACACCACACAAAACAGTTAAAAACACCACCCCAGTCTCCTGACATGAACCCTATAGAGCACTTATGGGACGAATTGAAGGCGTGAAAAAATGCACTTGAAGAGGAATGGGCTAAAATTTATCCTTCAGTTACAAAGAAATTGATCGAATCAATGCCCAAGGGAATAAAAACAGTGATAGCATCATAAGGAAATCCAAAGTCTTATTAATAATATTAATAGTTTTTAAATAATCTCAATGTGTACGTTAACTTTTGTCACATTTATTTTGATCAAGAAAAATGAATAAATAATATAATCTCAATGTGTACGTTAAATTGTGTCATATATATGTTGATCCATAAAAATTAAGTTTTTTTTATGTTTTTGATTTTTTTTATTATCTATTTTTATGCTATGCATGTACCATAGTTCTTTGTACAATAAAGCTTAAAAAATGTGTTTTTTTTTTTTTTACTTTTTCATTTTGCCGTAAAAAACCGTTCATTGACGATAGCATCATACACGAAAGTGTACGTAGACTTTTGTCAATAAGTAAGCAACTGACACAACAATGAACAAACAAAACCAAAGAAACAATAACGAAAACAAACAAAAACAACCACAAAAGCCTGTTCTTGTCAGGCAAGACCCAAAGGGTGTCTGTCCAAGATGTCTACAAAAGATCCTACTACTCTGAGTGCAAGCCACAGGTCTCTAACAAGGAAACATAAAAAGAGCACTATGAGCTACGAACACAAACACACCCTCAAGAAAACGCGGTTCCTAGAGTAAACCAGATCCCCAAAATGCCAGAATCCACCAATGCGGATACGGACAGTGGAGAACAGCAGGTTAAATCTAAGTCGGTAGTAGGAACGAATGCCGGTACTTCGAAGCTGACTTTAAAGAGACAAAGATCGGAAGATGAGGCAAAAGATCACTCTTCGAAGAAAACGAATCCTTATCTAGTTTCGAAGCTACGGCATTAGAACTGCAAGCAGCTATAGTAGATCAACAAGATCCTGATGGGGTTATCACTCAGGAGAACTGACTGCTTGTACAAAATCAAATACTAAAAGCCATGATTACCATCGACAATGGTGACCCAACTTCGACGGAGCCGGATGGTTCAAGGGAGCTAAAGTTGTCGCTTGTGGAAATGCAAAACCCCCCGAATTCCTGACAAGAACCACAGTCAATATCGGTGAACTGTGGAAAGGAGCCAGTGCTGCCTAAAACTGCGCTACAGGAGGTGGCATCCACACTTTAAGGATTCTCTTTTAACGATTCTTATGTCTCTCGTGCATAAGATTAGTTTGGATCTATAAACAGTACAATCTTCTTCTGTTTTGCTTTGTCTAGCCTTATTATGCAGTTTTGCTGACCTCTGTTCTTCGTTTCTTAAATTCGTTTGTCCACCAAGTTGCTTTGAAGTGCTTTTGAGAGATGTGGTGCAGAATTTGTTAAAGGCTTTGTTCATTGCGTCGGTTATAAACTGAACGTTAGAGTCAATGGATTGACAGGTCGGAGTCGTGACCACACTAGGATATGGTACCCGTTTGCCAAACCATTTTTCTTACTCTGACCAGTTAGTTCTAACCGGGTTTTTATATTCTTTTAGTGTCGTAGGATCGATATTGATTGAGAAGAGGATCCTAAAGTGATCCGAAAATGAATTTTTAGGTGACACTCTCCAATCTTCTACAGGGTGGCGCACCAATCGTGCTACAATAAGAAATTCAAATAACTTTTTTTTTAATCAATGTGTTTCATTTATTTTTTTTTTATTGTATAGAAAATTCAATTTTATTTTATATAACTAATTGTTTTTGAAGATGATAGACCGTAAGTGACCTCCACGCTCATCCACGCATATACGACACCTGATTAGAAAATTATTCATTGCGGCCTGAAGGGTTAAAACTGTGGACTGCTTCAATTCAGTTAAATTTCTTGGTTTGGTTTTGTACACATAACCCTATAAAAAAAAGTCTGGTGCAGTCAGGTCAGGTGACCTTGGGGGCCAGCGGAAAGTGGAGATTCTGGATATTAATTTGTTTGGGAATTTTCGTTGGAGCTCCGCCATAACCGGTCTGACTATGTGTACAGTTGCTCCATCTTGCTGTAACCAAATGGTGTTGAAACGGATAATTCTTCGGCGTAGTTCTGGGTAAAAAAACTCCTTCAACATCTTTAAATAACGGTCCCCATTGACAGTTACTGTTACACCGTTTTCTTCAAAGAAGTATGGCCCCACAATGCACCTTGATGAAACTGCGCACCACACAGTGACTCGTTCTGGGTGCAGTTCCGTCTCGTGGAGTATTTTTGGATTAGATTCACTCCATATACGGCAATTTTGATTCTTTACATTGCCAATTAGATCAAAATGGACCCCATCAGACATAAACAAACAATTTATCAAGCTGTTGTCTTCTTCGACCATTTCAATAATTTTTTGGCAAAATTCCAGGCGAATAGGCAAATCCAGAGGATTTAACTTGCTTGTAATTTGGACTTTATACGGAAACATCATGAATTATCCGTTGTAATGACCGTCTGTTAACTCCAATTTGCGCCGATAAGTTTCGAGTCGAAACGCTTGGATTTGCCTGAATTGACGATGCTACAGCCGCGATTGTGTCTTGAACCCGAACATAGGGAACTCGATGGTACGGTCTTCGTGCGATGCTTCCAGATTCGGAAAACATGTTTACCAGCCTCATAATGGTCCATCTACTCGGGGGAGTGCGCCAAACTCCCGCCTAAATTCCCTTTGGATGGAAATGAAGATCTGCAAAGCATGGTACCGCTGCACTATCCAAATCCTCTTTTCGGTATCCCAAGCATTCATTTTAATAAATCTAAATAGTAACCTGCAAAATAAAAAAAAAATTTGTACGTTTTGTTTTTGTAGCACGATTCGTGCGCCTCCCTGTACTACAATTCTTTCATTATTACTCACTAGGGTAATGTCTAAAATTCCTCCCCTGATGCTTTATAGTAGGTCGAGTGGAAACCTCTATTACACAATACTAGATTTGTAGAAAGAATGAACTTAAAAATAGACTCACCCCTTTTATCGATATTCTTGCTGCTCCATTGTATGTGATGAGCATTAGCATCACCTTCCAACACCAAAGATGTGTTCCATGATGCTGCATAGTCAACCAGTTCTCGGGCTGCTCTTGGTGGTGTGTTATCATTGTCGTGCGGCATGTACGAAGAGACAGTGTTTCCATTACTAAATCGGAGGAAAAACATATTAACGGATTTCTTTGGAAGAAAGCAACTTCTTACTTTACCTTTTTGCTTGGTGTAGAATAGATTGTGCAGTTTTGATTTTAAACCCTGTATCCTATATTTTACAATCGAATGTTCTTGGATCAAAGCCACGTCTACATTTTCTTCATTCATAAATAGGAAAAGGTCTTCGGTTGCTGCTTTGGAGTGATGCAAATGCTTGGTTATCAAGAGGGGATTGTGTTATATCCCGCAGCCTAAGGCGTACTGATGGGACATTATGCAATCGGCACTATGACCAAAAGGCTGAGCATAAACTCTCCGGACTACTGCAGAAGCATTCAAAATGAGGAAGAAATAGGAACGATCAAACACCTACTCCGCGATTGCCCTAATCTCCACAACCGTCGCCTCCTCCATATGGGAAACAGACTCTTCGGAGAACTGGGTGAGGTGGCACATGTTTCGTTAATAGACTTAACGCTATTCATAAGGAGCACACGCTGGTTTAAGTAAGAACCATCTTACTAAAAACAGTGTTAGATGGGGTATCACAACCCAAATGATATCACAATGGACCAATAGGCCCATGTTCTCGTAAGCTCTCTTTGAGGCGCACTTTGGTATCTTCAGCGTAGAGGGAGAGAATATGGGTTCAAAGCCCAGGGGAAACAGTTTGAAAATAGATTACTTGATGAGATATCTTATCAAAAGCTTTACTTTATCGGTTGCAATAACATAGATTTGTTGCCATTCTCTAAGGCAGAGATGGCAAAGGAGACGATGTGCTATTTTTATTGAAATAAAGTCTTTATGTTCTTGATTCTTTATGTCGGCGATTAGATTATTTTCAGTTAGTGCATAGCTATGAAAAGGGACAAAACAGCACAGGTTTTCGAACGAAGGCCTCTTACGTTCTGATTTAATTAAGGACGAAAAAATTCGTCGTGGTCCACTCCATTGAAGGTGTGGACTCTTTTGGAGTGTACATAATTAAAAAAACTAGTAAGGTCATAGGCAACTTTTTGAGGAGACATATTGAAAATCTCGTGGTAGGTTCCTGTGGCTGCCTGCTGGATGGAAACCATGACGCTTGTTTTGGTTTTACCCTCTTAACAAACCTAGTCAAATTTATTATGGAGATAAGCACGAAAGAGTATATTCTCGTATACATATATTTTTTTTTTTTTTTTTTTTTTCTCTTATCCTAGAGAGTGCATAGCGACATTCAGTGGAGTGCCTTAGTTTGATTGTAGGAAATGGGGTGAATGGTGGTGTTTTCTCTGAACAGCTCAATTTGAGTGTCAAGAGAAATCTAGCCCAGGAAAACGCTCTTATAGATTTGTTTTGCTAAGACGATTGCAGATCAGCATCGTCACCCTTGTCCTCATGGGGCACTGTCCTATCGGTCTACAGGCCAAAAGGCTTTTCAAATGATTACTGCCGAAGCTGCAAGGAAGAGAGGGAGGAAGAAACCATCCTCCATTTGCTTTGTACCTATTTGGTTCAACTAGCCCACAGGTAATTAAAATAATAATAGATCTCGTGGTATCACAATCACAATGACACAATATGAAAGCATAATTTAATTTCTTTAATTTTAGTTATGTTCAATGTAAAATAATTAAATGATTAATTTAACTAGAGAAAAAGAAGGACAAACACAAACTTTCGTTGAACCCCAATCGGCCACTAAATCAGTAGTGCCAAATCGCAAAATACAAAATAGGATATCTTTCTATTTATGTTAAACTTAACTAAAGTTTATTAGAGTTACAAACAAACACGGCTATAGTAGATGTGGTGTTGTGTTATTTAATGAAATGGTAAAGATATCTTGCTGCTCAGATGATATATCCTCGATTTTTAAGATATATTATTAGAAAAACTGTTATTAGGACATTTTCTTAAAAAGTGGACGTGGCTGTCAGTATTTAGCACTGGTATTTATGAAATCTAATAAGGTCTTCGTACCCTATATATATAAATATATGCACGAATTCTAGAGAATGTCAACGTTTTTTCAGGTGGTTTAAATAATGTTTGCACTTGCCCTTCTTTGGGTTCTAGACAGCTTATATAAATTGTATCTCCTTTACTCAAAATTGAATGCTTGAAATCTGGCGACATACATACATACAGACAGACATGGTTGAATCGTTTCGGCTAGTATGTATAATCATTTTTGTCCTGGTGAAGTAAATTCTGAGCTCCATATAATGGACTGCTGTTTGGTTTCCAGGTCGTAATTATAAAAACAAAATTCATTACCTATTAAAACAAGTTGACTTTCCGTTTTGAAATTTTTACAAGAAATATTGGGCAAGTGCGCTTTTTTGTTCGTCATTCAAAATTTGTGAAACCCATCGCGCAGATTTTTTCGGGTATTTTAGGTGCGGATTTAATATTCGTATTTGTATCGTTAGGTTTGCCCCCGCAGATAAATTCCCAGTATGGGATCTTTAAAACCACTTGAAAATAGTCACAAGAGATGGTATATTAATTTCATATGCATTTTGGCAACCATAAAAAATGTGAGATGGCTTGAGTTTACGTCGAAATCTGAAAATCACAAAGTTTACTTGTTTCCATTGTCACTATTTTTTATGAAATTTGAAACTAAATATCTCAATTTCTTTTTTTTCTTTCTTTTTTTGTAAAGCTTATAAATTTACCCCAACTTAGCGAACTTTTTGTATGCCATCCGTAAAAATCCAGTTAGATACAATATGATCTGAACCGAAAAACGCCCAGTATCGACAATTCTACTGTTTTCGATTGGATATAAAAGCCCCCAGCTATTCAAATCGTACAACCGACAGAATCTTATCTTCGAATGGGATAGGATAACTACGTTGAACGGGTTTAATGATTCTGCAGGATGAAATTGTATATAGTTGGCATTGGTTACTTTTCGCTTAGCTATGATATCACCAGTACGATTATATATAAAGGTTGGTTTTCACCCCGGCTGAGTCACTTCACCATCATACATCAACACTTTCCATTTAGTTCTGAGAACAACACTATTCAACCTTCTCTAAATCCCGGAGTACTTTGACGCAATTTTCAGTCCATTGTACTACCAGGCAGAACTCCTTTTGATGTAGTGGATTTTATTCATTTCTCTTTTATGCTCGGGGGCTTTAGTTGATGTTCCGTCCGGACTCGAACCTGCACCATTCGGTTACAAACGAACACACTACCCACTACACCGTGGACACCTACACTGGCCAAACTTACACAATATTTTTTTGAAAATTTTTGTGCAGGTTCATCTATGAATTTAAGTATTGCTTGGCTTATCACAGACTGGCCTTAATGAACTTGATATGGCACAACTTTTCCAAGAAATCGCATTTGAAATTTATGAAAATTTATATCCATACATTTTCCTTGATGTTAACTCCTTTTCAGCTAATATTATATTGCCTTAACCTTTAGGCACAATATAACTGTATCAAAAACTCACTCTTGATAGTCCAATTCGCTGAAACTACTTTTCTTTCAATTTTACTGGCCACATTTATTCATTCAACCCCCCTTCGGGATGTTCTAAATTTGGACACCCTCAAGGAATATCCACAGAGGAATAAAAATGTTTTGCTTTTGATTTGAGTACCAGGTGAATTCCAGGCTTCTCTCAAAATCGTCCGCCTAAGTCAGTTATCTACGTGATTTATGAAAACAGCAACCACTTTCATGCGCCGCCCATTCACCCATCAAAGAACAGAACCACTGTTGTAACTTACACCCTACGGGGGTAACTCTACGCAAAGGTATTTTCATTTTCATTTTACCGTCCGCAGTTAGAGAGACTACTCTGGAAAAGTTGTTCTCTTCTTTTAAATTTGATTACGAAATTGTTTAGAAGGATAGCCAAATATTTTTCTTGACATTTAAGGTAGATGTGTGTGTATGGTGAACTCAAAATCTGTATGCCGCCGGTGGGAAAAACTTTCGAGATGATGATGACGCTTTTGCTTTGGGGACCCGACCACGTACCTTTACAAATTACTTTCTCACGAATCATCATAAAACTCACCGACATTAACATAATTTTTGTGATTTTATTAAGTATACCGCCGACAACGGTCCTTGCAAATATAGTAAGGGAATTCGTGTAACAGAGGGTAAAGCCGGTCCTCCTCTGGCTGTTTGTTGGTTCCTTTTTTTTTTTTTGAAGAATTCAACAACTTTCATCTTGAAAGAGGGATTATGAACGGATCGGGTGCGCACCATAACCTGTGGTTGGTTGGGGATAAACGATGAAACTTTGCAAGATGATTATGGCAATGAGATTTGTAGAATGGTGTATAACGTATTAGGTAAATGGTAGGAAGCAAATTAGAAAAGCCAATGGCAGAGGAAATTTATTCAATTTATTTGCAATGAGAGGACGATGTATTTTTGGTAGCGAAATGGGTTCGCCAATGTTTAAATAGTATGAGATTCTTTTGGCTCCTTAACTTCTGAATGCATGACTTTTGCTTTTACCGCCTTCGGAAGCCGACAATACGTTTCAAATATTTGTAACTCCTTCAAAAACTCTGCGCCTCGGCTTGCGACCCAAAAATTTAGAAAAGCTACAAATCTTATTAACCAGTTTGCCAGACAGATCTAAGCCGAAGCCCATTTTTGGCTCAGCGGCTATGTCAACAAACAAAATTGCCGTTAGTGGAGCGACCACAATCCACAAGCGCCGATCATCTGAATTGGGCATCGCCAGAGTGTCAACCAGGCTTATTTTGGGGTTAGATTTGGGCCTACATCCGTATAAGATTGTGCTGACGCAAGAATTGAAGCCGAAAGACCATAGACAACGCCGTGAGTTCACTAAATGGGCGCTGGAAATGTTGGCCGAAGATCCGGATTTTGGCCAAAAAATCATCTTCTCGGACGAAGCCCATTTTTGGCTCAGCGGCTATGTCAACAAACAAAATTGCCGTTATTGGAGCGACCACAATCCACAAGTATTCGACCAAGCATCAGTGCATCCACAAAGATTGACTGTTTGGTGCGGTTTATGGCACGGTGGCATCATCGGACCTTATTTCTTTCGAAATGAGGAAGGAGACACCGTTACCATCAATGGTCCTCGTGGTGTGGACGCATTTCAGTGAAGATACTTACTTACTTATGTCCTGTATACCCTTGTGGGTCCTAGGGCCTCTACAACGCCTACGCGCCATCGTGTGCGATTTCTGGAAATGTGCCTAAGCTCTCCCCAACTCTTTCCCAGTTGCCGTGCTTCCTTCTCAACTGTTCTGCGCCACGTACTCCTAGAACCGCCGCGTATCCTGCCATCCTGGGTAAGCGGGTTCCATTGCATCGCTTGGTTAGCTATGGACCTGTCACCCTTTCGGAGAGTGTGACCGATCCACTGCCACTTTCGTCGTCGTATGGTTGTGCCTATAGGTTCATGGCCCGTTCTCTGATAAAGCTGTTCGTTAGAGATACGGTTTGGCCAGAATATCCTTAAGATGTAACGTAGACACCTATTGACAAACGTTTGCAGCTTCCTCGTGATAGTGACGGTCACTCTCCAGGTACCACATCCATATAGCAACACGGATTCAACGTTGGAACGGAACAGTCGTAGCTTGGTGTTTAAGCTAATTGCATTACTTCGCCAAACTATGGATAGCATCCCAAACGCAGATTTTGCTTTACCTATTCGGCTGGCTATATCCAGTTCGGTTCCGCCATCGGTTGAGACAATACTCCCAAGGTATTGGAAACTCTCTACTCTCTCAACCATTTGTCCAGCAATGCATATATGAGTTGATGAGTTTGGTCCTAGGCTGATCATTTTTGTTTTTGCCGAGTTAATTTTCAGCCCAACGACGTCTGCTTCCCTCTCCACATTTGCTGTCATTTGGTGAAGGTCCATTATTCTGTGAGACAGTAGGCATACATCGTCGGCGTAGTCGAGGTGTTTGAGTTCAGATGTAAGAGTCCATTCCTCCATTTCCTGTTGATAAGGCCGCATTCAGCACATCGCTAATCACCAATAAAAACAATATTGGTGAAAGTATGCAGCCTTGCCGAACCCCACTTTGGACTTCGAATTCCTCAGACAGCCTTTCTCTGTGCAAAACGTGACATGTGGACATATGTAACTTTGATAATTGCTATTAATTTATCCGGAATGCCTCTCCTGCGCAAGGCACGCCAAATAAATTCCCGATTGACACTATCAAACGCCTTTTCAAAATCGATGAACAACAGGTGAAGTGGTGATCGATATTCAACACATTGCTCGATGATGATCCGCAGGGTGTTGATGTGGTCGACACAGGAGGATCCAGAGCGGAAACCTGCTTGTTTGGCGTCAAGTGTGTCTTCAAGGTGTTCTTTGATTCGCTCCAGGATGATTCTAGCTGTTATCTTGGCCACAGCAGGCAGCACGCAGATACCTCTCCAGTTTTCACACTGCATTAGGTTGCCTTTTTTAGGGAGCTTGACAATCATTCCCTTTTTCCACTCATCTGGAAAACTCTCGGCTTCCCATGTTCTCCCGACAAATGGGAACAGTAGCTCTGCCGATGCTGTTGGCGCAGCTTGAAAAAGCTCCGCGGGTATGCCGTCAAGTCCTACCACCTTATTAGTTTTCAGTGCTTTGATTGCGGTAATAATCTCCTCTTTACTGGGGGTTGTGGTGCGAATTCGGGAACTTCTTTCTACGGACACTTCAGTCTGACTTGGGTGCATATTGCTGGCGAATACTCGGTTTAGAACCGAAGCAAAATGCTCCTTCCATCTCTTCAGTTGATCCTCATCCGATATTAGCAACGAACCGTCTAAGCCTTTCACTGGGTGTTGAGTAGAGCTTCGGCCACCTATAAGCTCTTTAGTGATTCTATAAGCGGTTCTGCTGTCGCACCTCGCTGCTGCTTCTTCTCCTTCCGTAGCCAGCGCATTGATGTAATTGCACTTGTCACGTCTCACGCTACGCTGTACTTCTCTCATCTTCATGCGATATAGGGACTCAAGCTCGATCCTCCCTGCTTGAGCTCTTAGCTGTTTTCGTTCGTTGATCCTTCTCCAGGTATCCTCGGAAAGCCACGCCCTATGGTTTCCCTGTGATCGACCGACAATCCTTTCAGCACCTGATGTGAAAACAGTTTTCACCAATGGTCTTGGATGGTGGCGGGCAGGGAGCTGCTGATTGTTTCCACTCCACGTGAGAGATGGTCCCTTAATTCTTGGCGCACTGTGGGAATTCTCAGTCGGTCTACATTGAACCTAGGTATTCTTGTGTCGTTAGATCTACGAACGGCAGCAGTGCGTAGTCGGAAAGTAGCTATCATAAGATGGTGATCTCGTACCAACCCCATGTCGGCACCTCGCCTGTTTCGGACGTCTAGGAGACTACTTCTAAAACGGCGACTGATGGCAAAATGGTCAATTTGGTTGGAGGTTGCTTGCCTGTCAGTTGACACCCAACTGATTTTATGGCAGGCTTTGTGCTCAAACATGGTGCCACCTATGACAAGACGATTTGCGTTGCAAAAGTCAACAAATCTTTCGCCGTTGTCATTCAGTGAAGATAGAATCTTGCGGTTTTACCTTTCTACCTGGCCGTTTTCCCTGGGTGTCCTAACTGCATTTTTCACATGCTGAATGTCATTATTCATTATTCCTTCTGGGCATACCAAAATAGTCGCTTATTTCGGTTAGGACACTTAAAACTCCTCGGGTGTTCGTAGTCTTTACGGCTCGCAAGACGGTGTACTTCGTGAAATTGTCTATGATGGCAAGTACGTACCTAGCTCCCCCCTTCCAATGGTAAACGGTCCAAGGTGGTCCAGATGAATGGTGTCGAATGGAAACGGAACTCTTTCGATATTGCGCAACTCTCCTTCGGACATGCCTCCTTTTTTCTTAGCATACGCACAATCTACGCAGGACTTGATGTACGATCTGGTGTATCCCCTCATCATCGGAAACCAGTAAGTGTCCCTCAACCGCAACAGGGTTTTCTCGTCCGCAAGATGTCCGGCGTCGTTATGGCACAGCTTTAGGACTTTCCATCTAATCGCCCATTTTCCTCTTTGCTCACCAGCCTAAACAGACGACATCCGTTGACGCGATATTCCTTTTGTAGTTGCTTCTTCATTGGAGTCATCTCGGTACCCTTCAGAGCAGTAATAATGGTGCGCAACTTACTGCCCTGCCACTGCATCGACGCTAACTAATCGTCGTCGATAATGTTTACGTTTAGGACGAAAGAAGATGCTTTCTCCTCTTTCCGCCCGTTCTTCAATGGCTGTCGACTCAGTATCCTCGTACTCCACGTATGCTGCATTCTTGCCAGGTTGATGGACCGTATCGAATGAAAATTCTTGCAATTACAGCCACCAGCAGCCCACCCTAGGGATCATTCCCTGCTTGTTGCTTGTAGCCACTATCGCCTCGCAGTCAGTTACGACCTTAAACCTCCACTCCAACAAGTATATCCTGAACCGGTCTAGGCTATCGACTATAGCTAGGACCTCCAGCTCGTAAGAGTGATATTTCTTCTTTGCTAACGTCAATTTCCGACTGAAGAATATCACTGGGCGTAGATGGTTATCCTCTTTCCCTCGTTGGAATAAGACTCAGGCCAAACCCACAGAAGAGCCGTCTGTATGCACCTCGTGCTCGCAGTCAAAATAGTACAATGCCAGCACGAGAGGATTAACTAGAACGTCGACCAATTTCCGGAATACTGCATCCCGTTTTTCTGCCCATTCGAATTTACTACCAGCTCTGGTCAGCTCAGTAAGTGGTACAGCCCAGTGTGAATAATCCTTCACAAACTTTCTAAAAAATCATGTAACTCCCAGAAATTGGCGAACTTCATGGACACTTTGTGGTATACATGATTGCTGCTGTCTTTCGTTTGCTGGGTTGCAACCCTTCTTTGCTAATATGATAACCAAGAAATTCAATATTAGTCTTGAAAAATGAGCACTTGCCTGTATTTAGCGTAAGTCCAGACTCCTTTAGGACCCCGAGAAATCGCTCCAACTTCTCCAGTCCTTTCTTAAATGTTTTACTAGCGATGATTATATCGTGGAGATACACAGCAACGTCACCCTTTTTCAAACGAGAGGTAAGCGAATTCATGCTCGATTGGAAGAAGGCCGGCGTATTGACGAGACCAAAGGGCATTCTATTGAATTCGAAAGATCCTTCGTCAGTTGAGAACGCAGTGAACTTTTGGCTAGCTTCTTCCACAGAGATCTGGTGGTATCCGGATGCTAGATCCAGCGTTGTGAAAAATGAATTGCCTGCCAACGAAGCCAATACCTCCTCCACCACGGGCATCGGGAACTTCCTCTTCACTGTCGCCTTGTTAAGAGCACGGTAGTCAACGCAGAACCTGTCGCTACCATCCTTCTTCGTCAACACGATCGGAGAACAGTAATCAAAGTTCGATGGATTACACCTTGCCGTAGCAGCTCACTGATTTTCTCCTTTACAACGACTCATTTCGCGAATGGTAATTTGTAAGGTTGGACGCAGATGGGCTGCGTAGTTGTCAATTCAATAGATCACCTGCCAAGCTTCGATTCACCCAGCTCGTCCATATCTTTGGCAAAATACTCATAGACCAAGAGACCACAGCAAATTTTGTGCGTCAAGATATAACTGAAAGATTTATATATCAACATGAAGGTCTCCAATAAACGATATCAAATGCGGAAGTTTGACAGAGATTTGTCGCAGCGGGTTAGTAATAGTAGAGAGGTTAGTAATAGTATGCTGAAAATGTGTTTTTTCCCAAAATCTGGATTTTTGATATAACCACTTGAAAGTGGATAAATGAAAGAAAGTAGTATTAAATGAAAGAACAGAATGCCCTGAACAGAAAAAAATTTGTTAAAAGCATTGATCACAAACAAATAATTTCTAAATACTCCAGTGCAAAAGTTGGCCTAAAAGTATGATTAGTTTAAAATAATATATAAATAGATATATACTTTAATGTTTATTACTTGATATATACATAGGTGAAAACTATGTGCATGTACCTATATATGTAAGTTATAACTATGTACCTACAAATACCTTAAGGAACACATCAAGTTATTCATCATCGGATTCATCCGATGAATCGCTAATATAACTATCTTCATTATCGGATGCATCCACGTCATTCATTAAAATATCTTCCAGTCTATCAGGGGCAGTATTTCCGTTGAACCATTTGACTTTATACATGTTGTCATCTAATAACCAACCACTCTCTGATGGTGATAGCTGAATTGGTTCATTCTTTACAACATTCTTCTATACATGACATATACAGTTGCATCTATATATTTGGTGTAATAGCACCGATTTGCTTGGGGGCAAAAGACTTCCTTCAAAACTTAGGACAAACAAATTAATTTAACTATGTACCTACTTAATTTTCATAGAATTTTAAACTTGTAACTTTCTTTTAATATCTTTAAAAATTTAGTTTGATGTGGGCTTGTAGGTTTTATAAAATATTTCATACCTAGCTTCGTTTACATTCAAAGCCCTCGTTTGGTACATTCTACAAGTCCGCACACGTTTCTGGGATTGAATTCAGGTATCATGTCTGCTACGTCCCGAACCATGTAAAAATATCTCGAGTGGGTCCGGAGATCCATGTTGTTTTGGTGGCCATGGGGGCTCGGTCCGGTTTTGGTGTCCATGGATCAGGACTAATGGAAATAATTCAATTCACACATTAGTTGGAGTCGCATATAGGACGTCTTATAAGGGCTGCTTGTACCCAGGTCATAACCATGGATGAGGAACTGCGGCATCCCCGAGTATTCGTCGGATTATTTTCTTTTAGCATTGTTTTAATTCAATGTTTGTTTACATTGTTTGGTGTCACACTTGGTGACTGGTGTCACATTTGGTGACTAGTGTCACCTCAACGAGGCAATTTTTTGTGTGTGTGTGTGTTTACATTTTGATGCAGTACCTACATAAGGCCTCGTAACAAGTCTGACAGTTGTACAGCCAGGCAGTGTCGCCAGGCAAACGATGACGACATGATTGCTGTAAGTGGTGCAAAAGATGGTGGCATTACGAGTATTCTTGCGCGAATTTTGAACCAGATAAGTTCGATACTGCTACACCCTGGTTCTGCTCAAAGTGTGATTGCAGGTCAGCCGACTCTACCCCCGCGCCAGAGCACATCACAGATGGCGAAGATTTAGGCGTTTCCGATGAGTTTTTGTTGGAGGCGGTAGTCGTCGCTCAAGCAGCGGGGATGGCAAGAGTTCAGGAAATTGCGCTGCTTAAGAAAGAGCTCGAGGAGATGAAAGTGAAGTTATTCACCACTCCAGTTAAACATCTAGATTCTGTAACCACTCTGACGACCTATAAACGGGCCGTAGTTATGAAGATTAAACAAAATCACCAGTCACTGTGCGCGAAGAAGAGTTCACCGGAAAAGTCAATACCTCTGCGAGGTGCAGCTTTCTCACCTCGCCCCAATGATTCGGCGATTCCAAGAGGGGACATGGAAAGCATCATCACGATCCTCAATAGAAACCACATTCAGGAGTTACCTTCGTTTTCCGTCGCCAATAGACGAGAGTGGCTGTACTTTGAGGAAGTGTTTCATTCGACCGCAGAGGAAGGAAGTTTTAGTAGGAATTAGAATGTGGCTCGGCTACGAAAGGCGTTTAGCTGTTTAGTTTTTTTTTTTTATAATTTGCACACGCCAAAGAGGATATGAATACTCTTATACTATTACAGGACACGGGCGTTGTGAAGAAGAGAGAGAGAGAGAGAAAGAAAGATTTTAGTGTAGTGGTTTGAAACTCAGATGGTATTAAGTTTCTGTAAACTCCAAGGGTGGCGTCCGGCTAACTGAGGAGCTTGTTTGTTTTGCTTTTGTCATTGCTCATGATTCACAGTATGTTTATCCGTCCTCCATATGACCGCTCTACTGCCACTGTTATGCCTTCGCAGCAGAGTTAACTTAGCTTTCGCAATTGATCGACTTTTTTTATTTATTTCAAGCGAAATAAATAGATGCTTCTTGACATTAGGATTTGAACTGTGAACCAACAGCGTTACAAACGATGATGGAAATAATCTGCTGATGCAGGAGCCATCACAAGCTCCCTCCGAACGTTCTTTGGCCAGCATGACGTACTCGTTCATGACCTTTCGTCGGAGTTGCTAAATTTACCACCATTGAATTTCAAATGCCAAAGATCATAGAATCTGTTTCTATTGCTTATATCCTATGAAGCATAATTGGGTTTCCTGCCGTCAAAGGAGGACGTGTGGTGTATCAGGGTGCTCGGACCGTCACCATCCGTTGCTGCATCAGCCGTCCATCATCAGGACCGTTGAGAGTTCCTCACTGAGTATGTCTAATCAGTGAGGAATTTGGATCTTCCAGCCCAGTCTGTGGATGTTGGTGAGCTGCAACGGACATATCTCCACTTGAGAGAACTGCCTCTATCGGATTTAGTCGAAGCGAAGCCGAAGATTCTGGCTGGCTTAGATAATGTCAAACTTCTGTTGGGGGAAGGTGGCCACCACGGCAATGACGATGAAGCATGCGCTATCAGGACAGCCTTAGGATGTGTCGTTTTTGGAAAGTCCGAGCTTCATGCCAACATTGTATGTGTTAGTCCAGCAGCCAAACCCTCCTTAGATTTGATGTTTTAACACGCTATTAAGAGTCAAATGGACCTGCTCGAGATAGTCAGTCACCACTTCTTTGCGGAAGATTTTGGTGTGAAGGCTGCCAGGGAGAATTTAGTCAGTCAATAGAATACCCGAGCGATGAACATTATGCGGCTGACTTAAAACGTGTCGACAAGGGGTACGAGGCAGGTCTTCTGTGGACGAATAACACGGTGAAACTTCCGGACAGCTATTCCATTGCGTTGAGGCAGTGGTCAGGCCTGAAACGATCTCTGAAGAAGAGGCCTCATCTGTTAGAATGGAAGAATAATCATATGAAGGAGTTGGTCTCCAAATGGTACGCGCGGATAGCTTCTGAGGAGGAACTCAAAAGACAGAGTACGTATATGGTACGCCCCAACGTTCATCGTTGAGAATCCAAACAACAAGCCGAGGGATGTTGCCGACGTTGCCGCTAAGGTTGAAGAGGTGAGTCTTAACTCTTTTCTTCTGAATTGCATAGAAAATCTAGTGCCACTTCGTGCCGGTCTTTTCAAGTTCCGAGAAAGAGCAATAGCTGTGAATGCCGACGTGGGAGAGTTGTTTCATCAGATCAGGATTAAGGAGGAAGACCAACAGTGCTAACGTCTGCTATGGAGAGACGGCGATAGCTCTTGGGTGCCCACTGTGTTCATAATGCAAGTCATGATGTTTGGCCCGAGATGTTCGCCTACCTGTGCGCAGTTCGTTAATGAACTTTAATCTTGTCGGTGTTCAGTCCAATAGCCGGGAGGTGCTTCAGCGGTTACCAAAGCATCATATTAATTCCAAGTTGGTCAGCGTTGATCGAAGCTTTGGTGAATTCGTAGTGTCGAAAATTCTGGGTATGTTTTGGCTCCCACATTCGGATGAATCCTCAATGCGATGCCGTCAGCCGAAGCTGTTATTTCTAAACATCAAATCCTAAAGCTAGTGATGCGTACTTTTGATTCCTTGGGTCTGATATCATTTTACGTTGCGTGCTGCAGGAAGTTTGGCGTGAAGGACTCGTTTGGGATGATCCAGTGCCAGCAGAGATGAAGGGTCCATGGTTGCAGTTCATCCAGAATATAAAGGGGATCGATGACTTAAGGACTTCGCGCCGTTACTCTTCATGGAATCCGGATGGGAATCGGGTAAGTTTGGTGGTCTTCGTCGATGCCTCCGAACGAACCTTTGCTGCTGTGTCTTATTTACGCTTCAAGAAGCATGCTGAGGTGGACATCTCTCTGGTTATGGACAAACCAAGGTTGTAAAAAGGATCACAATTCCAAGGTTGAAGTTACAAGCGGCAGTTTTGGATGTGCGCTTGGCAGGCACGATTTAAGAGTCACACACTACGAGTATATGCTTGGATGAGACAGTTTTTCTCTTCGACTCCACCACATCCTGGATTAATTTCTCAATGTTTAAATTTCCAATTTTTGTGGCGAGATCTTGGAGTTATCTTCTCCCTACCAGTGGTTCCATATAAGGTCCAGTTATAACGTGCTGACGATGCAACAAGGTGGAGCGATCCAGAGAGAGGAAGTTCAGAGCCCAGGTGGTTTAAAGCCGATCGGGGAGTGGCCAGTAACATCCGGAAAAGCTACTATCGACCTGGTGAGTGAAGACATTCCTTATTCCGGTCCTATTATTTTGCATGAAATACAGGATCTGCCTTCCTTTAATGTCGCTCTCCCCCGCCATGGACGAAGAAGGCACTATCCGTTAAGCGACAGGGGACAGAAAGCGCTGGTGTCTTATACTTCTCGCAATCCGGCAATCCTGCCAAAAAATCATCCGTTGGTCAACTTGTTCGTACAATTTCACCATGAACGTAATCTGCACGTTGGGACGGAGACAATCATCTCAGACATCCTCGAGCACGCCTAGGCTATTAGTGCATGGAGGGTGGTTCAGAGAGTGAAATCTAGGTGCAACACCCCATATTACCCACATTTTTAACACAACCACCTCTTGCTATCCTCACCTCTGGAAAGTTTCCAAAGTTATTCCTATATTAAAAAACTCCACTCCTGTAAAGGAATATCGCCCGATATCTATCTTGCTTTTCTTGTCGAAAGTATTCGAAAAGCTAACTGGAAAACAGGTTTCTGAGTTCTTAAAATCCTTAGAACTTAATTTGCCTATGCAATCTGGGTTTAGGCCCCAAAATAGCTGCTCAACAGCACTTATAAGGATTGTGTATGATATTAGACAAAACATTAATGAAGAATGCTACACGACGTTGGTGCTCCTGGATTTTTCAAAGGCATTCGATTCTGTTTGGCATAGTATCCTCCTAAATAAGCTCAAAAACAACTTCTTTTTTGATCGCAGTGCTTTGTATTTGATTCAAAGGTATCTAGCAGGAAGAGCTCAGGCAGTATGGGCTAACAATCAGTTATCTGATTTTCTCCCAACTTATGCTGGTGTTCCCCAGGGATTGATCTTAGGCCCCCTGTTATTTTCCATGTTTATCAACGACCTCCCTAATATCTTAAAGCGCTGTAGGCTCATATGTACGCTGATGATGTACAGGTCTATTTAAGCTACTCATCTGGTTTAGTGGAAGACGTTACTGTCCAAATAAATGACGACCTAGCGTGCGTCCTTCTCTGGTCAAAACAAAAACAGCTAAGGCTGAACACTAGGAAAAGTCAAGCTATTGTTATGGGTAGGAATGCTATGGATACCTCATGTTTTCCAACAGTCGAGTTAGGTGGCACCGATCTAAAATATTATGATAAGGTTAAGAACTTAGGCATTATATTAAACCAAACCCTTACGTGGTATGATCACGTGTCCTTCACATTGGGTACAACGTACGGAGCTTTACGTGTTCTCCACTTAGCTGGAACCTGCCTGCCAACTAAGGTAAAACTAATATCAGCAAAAACACTCGTCCTGCCGATCTTGCTTTACGGTAGCTTTTTTTTCCTGCTGCCTCGACAGCAACAGTCACCGAAAATTTAATGTTGCGTTTAACACCATCATCTGATTTATCTATGGCTTGCGCAGATATGACCATGTCTCCGAATACACAAGCACGGTTTTTTCCATGCCCCTGCAAAAGTACTTAGACCTTAAAATATTATTGTTTTTATTTAAATTGCGACAAACAAAAACACCTCTTCGATAAGCTGGTGCCCGCGAAATCGCAAAGAAGCGAAGAAGTTCTAATTGTTCCCACATTTAGATATGAAGTTTCTAAGCGGCAATTTTCTGTATTTGCTGCTGGTCTATGGAATTCACTTCCAGCCAATTTGAGGAGGATTAACAACAGCGGTGAATTTAGAAATAGTAATCTGGAATGTTACTTTGGAGGCTAAATCATGTTCTCAATAGTTTTTTATTATTAAGTTTTTATTATTGAGTTATATATATATATATATATATATATATATATTTAAATTGTGAATTTAACGAATTAACATATTGCACTAAGTATTAACTGAAAAGACACTCTTTTATAATACTTATGTTCTAATAAAAAAAATACAAATACAAAATACATGTAAAAAATTTGAAAGCAGTTCCTGTGATGCCTAAAATGGGTCTTCTCCCCGAAGCCTGCTTATCATTCGAGTCAAGGCCCTTCACCCATGTCGGAGTCGACTGTTTTGGGCCACTCTCATCCAAATTGGAAAGATGCACCGTGAAGATATATGGCAAGATTCTTATTGCGCTAAATCGAACGGTTTCGTTCTTTGAAGTCGGCGTACAAGGTTTCTCACGTCCAATGTTTAGAGTATGGTGTGGTTGCAATGACCATGAATGCGAATATGGAGCTTACGAGCGAAATTTGTTATTTCGCCGTCCACGGATGCGATTTCTAAGTCTATTTGTATATCACTATTTCTAATATACCAGGGAGCATTCACGATTGCTCTTATCACTTTATTTTGGAAAGATTGTATAAATTATCTGTTGCTTGCTTTGTTACAACCACAGAGTTGTATACCGTACATCCATATAGGCTTTAGCACTTGCTTATATAAACCAGTTTGTTATATATACTTAGTTTAGATTGTCTTCCAAGTAGCCAATACATTTCTCTAAAGCGATTTTCAATATCATCGCATTTTTTTTTTTAACGTGCGGTCTCCACTTAAGTTTCGCGTCTACGAGTAGCGTCATCCCCAGATACGAGTATTTAGCTTCATTTGCATACAGTATTTGACCGAGTTAATGAATACGGGTAGATTGTTTATTTTCTTGATGTGGAAGTTAACATGTGTCGATTTGATCTTATTAAGAACAATGCGCCGAAGTTTTGTCCAGTCGCAGATTTTATCCAAAGCTCGTTGGAGTTTTTCAGTTGCTGACTCGATTGAACTTTCCGTTGCCAAAACAGCTCATTTAACTCTACACACGAATACTTACCCAAGTTGAATATAATACGTCTCGTAGCTCTTGGTTCGAAAGTTCTTAAATTTGTTCAGTAATTAAGCAAATATTGATGGATATACTCCAGTTGCTCTAAATATTTGCTCGAAGCTGAACAGATGTTTGAGGTCACATACAGAGTGGTCTATATTACTTCTAAGTAGTCTGCTGCAAAAGCCAAAATATTGCCCCAACTTCTGTGAATCTACCCATACTCGTATATTCCTACACGGTGAAATGATAAAGAAAAAAAAATATTTCTTGAATCACAGCATCCAGCAAAAACTAGGGTGTATCACAACGTAATTGGCACAACCTGAACAGTTCATTGCATTTTGTCACAAGCACTGACTCGAAAATCCTCTAACGGCTGACATGGCATAACCATTGTCCAACCGACCGGTATAAAAAAGAACAGCAAAACAACGACGAAAAATCGGTCTAAATTCAAACTCAATTTTCCATAGCCCTATTCAGGACAACAGGACATCCAGCAAGGAATAGAAAGAGAAAAAAAAACCAGACGATTGAATTGGACAAAAGAACGAAACGAGAGATACAGGACATGAGAGGTCGGCATTCTACTTTTCCCAAATTCCTCCTACACAATACTTTGTGGCCGCATTTTCGGAAACCAATATCATGTAGGCTGTCAGTTGATTCCCAATGAGGAAGGCGAGGTATCTTGTTCAGATACTTGCATGGCAGGCTACGTGTTTTCGGTGGCGCACAGCAGCAGCACAACTCACAAAATGCAATTGAATTTGAATCGATACTGGGGCTGATTTAGATCGGGAATCGGAGTCGTATAATACATTTCTAAACAAAGGGTTGCCAAAAATTCTATGTGCAGGGATTCCCGTCTGTCTATGGAGGACTAACCAAAAATCTTCAAATTTCAGAAATATCCTTTGTTTTCCCAAATGAATCCTTCTCAATCTTTATTACATTACAATGAATACTCAAAAAGGACGAAACCGTCAACGGTGCATTACCCATAAATGCTCTTCACGTCAGTTAAATCTCAGGGGATAATCTCACGAAAATGAATTTTATGAATCATGAATGCGCGACGGACAAGGTTGTCCTTGTCTTTTCAGTCCACCTCTCCTACACTCTGGTTGGGTAATTGCAATGAGCTATAAAGGGTATACGCTGAAAATCTCATAAAATTCGCTTAGTCTCGAATGAATGAACGCGCGTACACACCGGGGACAAAAGGTGTAAATTGTTAAATTGAAAATCATGATGATGGTCATCAAAGTGGAAAGTGATTGTTCTTTATCCTTTTAAAGTGGAGTAATTGTCGTCGCTTATCGTTATTTAGAGGTGTTGAAGTAGAAATAATATACAGTGGGATTCGAGGTATTGAGCAAGATGTTACAAATTAGCAAAAAAAATGTACAAGCACCAATCAAATTCAGGGATTTTCTTAATACTCATGTAACATGTAGCATAATTAACTGTGTGCAAGAGCTCTCAAGCATCCTCAAGCATCATTTCTGACCATCTTGTTAATGCTTAATTGTCATCCAGAATTTTCTCTCTTTCTTAGAAGTGTTCGAAATTCTTCTTCTTCTTCTTCTTTTTCTTCTTCTTCTTCTTCTTCTTTCGTACTACAGTCCTTTGTAAACCCTGGCCCCAAACTCTGCTTCCATCTTGTTTGATCTAGAGCTGATTCTCTCCAGTTGTTTATTACTAGATTTTGTGCATCTCTGGAAACCCTTTCTATCCGTCCCTTTTTTTGACCACATTGAGACCTGTGTTTTACAGGGTTTGTATTCGTCAAAGGTCTTGCATTTCGATTATCATCCATCCTGGTGACATGTCCTAATAGCCCAGCGTAAACGTCAAATTTTGATGTAAGTAAGGTACAAGGCTTTCAGTTCATTATTTGAACGAATTCTCCAGACGTTTACTTTACTTTGTACAGGACCATACTCGTGAACTTACGTTCAAAGATGACTAGTTGACGTTAATAGTCTTTTATTATGCACCAGGTTTCGGAACCATATGTAACCACAGAACGGATCAAGGTTTTATGAAGTGTGCATTTGAGAGTACTGTTGATAAGTTTGGACCTCATTAATTTGTAGAGTCCAAAATATGTTCTATTCCTTAGTTGAATACGTCTTTCTATCTCAGAAGAAATGTCGTTGGTTTTGATAAATACGAGTATAGTGCCGCTGGTCTCAGTTTTGGAGTTTCGGACTGCGAAATCTAAGACAAAGTTAAACAATAGCTCCCCTTGTCTTAGTTCATCTTTGGTCTTAAATGGGTCCGACCGATCAGCACCGATTTTAACTTGGTATTCCACGTCTGCTAATATTATTTTAGTTTGGGTGGTATACCATAAAATTGCAGTGCGCTCCATCTTTTTTTTTTTTTTTCTTTTAACTCTATCGTAAGCATTTTTGAAATCAACGAACAGGTGGTGAGTAGTGATGTTGAATGCATAGCACTTTTCCAGAATTTGTCTGATGGAAAAAATGTTGTCTGTCGTAGAACATTTGCCAATATTTTCTTCAGTATATATAGTGTATGGCTGTTGTATTTTTATACTCTCATCGTAGTTCATTCACCTTTTTGAACATATTGCATATTGTGTCTTTCCTTCTAGATAATTCAACAACTTTCTATATCTCATCTCTGTGGTATTCCTGCTTCCTTTTCTGGTATAGTTTATGCTGAAGCTTTCTTTTTTCACTGTATTCTTGCTAGTTAGTATATGTGGTGCTAAAGTAATTTGAATCTTGCCAAATTATTGCTTTCCAAGGGCCTCATACTTACTTCAATTAATCTTTTGTATCTGTTGTTCCTTAATCTGCTGTATAATCTGTTGTTCCTTAATCCACATGGCGTTCGTTGAGTTGTCTTACATATGTTAATTTTGCTCCAAGATATTACACAATTCAGTCTCATACTGTTGCTTGATGTTGGGTTCTTTAAGACGAACAACATTTTATTTGTTAATGGTAGGCACTGATTGTCTTGAGAAATGTGGGATTTTCTGTTGTAATGTTGCTTTGACAAGACAGTGGGCAGAATTGATATTGGGCCCTCGATAAGTTCCAATATCTAAAAGCTTGTGAGTGTGCTGAAATTCTGTAAATACGTGATCCATTTAGCACATCGCGGGAAGGTAGTTTGATTTCATCCATTTATGTTCTTGTGTTTGAACGGAGTTCCTTCAACACGTAGATTGTTAGAGGCCGCAGAGCTGATCATGCGGCATCCGTTGTCGTTTGTTATTTTGTGTGCACTGTGTTTGCCTATTGTCTAGTAGTACCAAGCTTTCCTACCTGCTTGCGCATTAAAATCGTCTAATACAATTTTAATTGGTACGTTAAGAAGACTCGCTAAAGTTGTTCAAAAAATGTTTCTTTTACTCCAGCACTTGTGTCTTCGTTAGGGACATGTACGTTTATCAGCGTCATGCTTTGATATTTGCAGTCGTAGGCTACATAGTTTGTCATTTACAGGTTTACAATCCAAGACATGCTTTATGGCTTGTAATATGAAATGCAAGCCAATTTACTTCGTAATTGGCAGTTTCTTAAATCGAACATACATAGCTTTCAACAATTTCAGTACGTCTGAAAGGGTATGACTGAGTCACACGTACTTCCTGATGTGCTCTTCTTCGTATATTTTTCAGACTTCCAATTTAAGCAAAGCCGATAAGACGCGACAAAAAATCGCTGCACGTTCCTTTTGATTTCAGATATAGAAGCCACTACTGTCCAGTCCATATCTGCCAGCTGAATATTGTACGTATCAGGAGCATTTATATAGGATACTAGAAAAGAATGGATTGATGAAACACACATTAACAGTACATTCCTGGTTGGAGTGCTGATAACGACAGACTGTACCGAGAATTTCAAGAAAATGGTTACGTTGAAAAACTCCTGCAATTCATGGACTATACTCCGAAAGAAAAGTAGTAAAACACTTCGGACGTACACAGGTGGTAGGTAGAGATCAACTCCCTTGTCGCCCAGTGAAAGACCACCGAATTTTGCTACAGGTTACATATAGTAGTCTTGATTACGTTTCGGAGCTTTTTAGATGAACCGATCCTACAGGCATCTCGAGGTGCATAGGTTCATCTATTCTGAGAGAAGTTTTTTTTTTTTTTTTTTAAGTCTATCTTGAGCGAAAAAAATAACATTATGCGGAAACTTGGTGTGTCAAACTATGTATTTCTCGTGAAATCAACCTAACATCCAGACCTCGTTGCAAATCGAATCGTGGTTATCTTCAAAGCAAAGTCATAATCGGTAATGGTGAAATTTGTCTTATAATCCTTTTTGGCGATTTTTCTGGTTTTAATACTTAATCACTTCTGCTACTTTCCTTCTTTATATTTTTTTTTTTGTCAGGTCAGGAAACTATACTGAAGCACTCAGATGCAGCTGGTTCATTGTACTGCCAAGAAGCAAACCCAATTTTACCCATTTTGATGGAATTTCCTAGTCTTCCGGAGAAAGTCAAGTAAACGTTTCAGTCCTTCCCTCTTTCAGCTGCCTTGTCGTGGCGGCAAGGCTTACAAGTCAAAGATCCTACGGGTTTGAAAAGATCCCAGGTGAGACATCGAACTAAGTGCTGAAGGCATCCGACTTTAAATGAAGAAAATGTATGAATGGAGGAAAGTTGAGCTGGCAAAGTGGAGAAAGTAGCGGAGAGGTCCAACCTGATACGCTTAATCTTCATCCTAATGAGCAGAAGGCTGATTGTAGCGGTGCTGCGAAGGCTCCGTCGGGAAATTGAAAAAATTGAATGAGTTCCAGAAACGACAAGCTCCGATGGGCTCCCGTCCAAGAGGAAACGAAGAAAACTGAAGAAGACTGCAGAAGTTGAAGGCGCAAGTGCTGACAACAGTCATTTGGAAGAGACGGCAAATAGAAGCAGGTCAGTGGAAGTTACCCCAACCAAAACCGGCAAGTCACTTGGAGCCGACGCTGCCTACTCTTCTAACAGGTCGAACCGGAGCAAAGGAATGAAGAAGGCTTTAAGCTCTGATGCCTGTCGTTCACACAGGGAGAGAAAAATCGTCAAAATAAAAATGGTTCTACTCTGGTTGTGAGTTTTGACAAGAGTTCTGCCGAGGCCATTAAGTCTAGGTACGAAATGCGACAGTATTTGCATCTTGGTAGGATTCAGTTCCGATTCGATACCAAGTAGTGCGAACCCCTAGTATTTACTAATGATTTTTACTCAGATCAACCCACAACACTGCAAGGCTGCCACCGCTCTTATCAGTAGCAGACTTGCAACTAGTAGAACAAAACCCCACATAATATCTTTCCAGGAGCTGTGGATGTGGAACAAGCGCATTTGTGGCCTTGGAGGTGTGCGTGATATCGGTACTTTATGTTGAGTGGTCCGAAAGTCCCAAGACTTGTCTTATTGTACCAAATTCCCTCTCAGCAACTAAGCTTGGAGAGTTGTGGGGCCAGGACTTAATCCTGCAGCTATAAACTAGAAAACGGATGGTAAAAGGGAAACCTACGTCGTTGCGTCTGCTTACCCCCTATAACTCGGTACTACTCCCACCACCAAGGGCAGTTGCCGAGCTCATAGAATATTGTGATACCAGAAAGATAGGTCTTGTCATATATTGCGATGCTAATGCTCAAAACTCTGTTTAGGGCAGCCGCAAATGCAATGTACAAGGAGATCGTCTTCTGGACTTCACACTATCGTCCGATCTTACCATCGACAATGTTGGCTCCCAACCAAAATTTATTACGGCGCAAAGATAGGAAGTGATTGACTTGACACTGTCCAACACGTACTTTAAGTCTGGAGAGTTTTGCCGGAAATTTCCCTCTCCAGATTTAAATTCCAAATCGAATGCGAATCTTACACCTTTGCAGAAGAGGAGGAATCCGAGAAAAATCAACTGGATACGATTTAAGGAGGAGTTAGGGAAATCTGTCAAAGCTGTACCCAAACTTAGAACGAGATAAAAGGTAGATTCAGGCCATTCAAGACCTGAATAGCACCCTTACCAGATATTTTAAACTAACTTGTCCGCTGACAAAAAAATACCCTGCAGAAGGCCAGTTTCGTGGTGGAACTCAGACCTGCAGCGAATTCGTAAGGAAGCCAGAAAACTTCTAAATATGCCATTCAATACAAATTCGAAGGTGGACTGGAATCTTCACCGATCGAAGCAAAGGGAATATAAGAGGTTAATTCAAACATCGGATGCTTTCAGTCTTCTGGTGGAGATTCACTTTCAAGGAAATCAGGTAACCATCGGTTCGCAACCAGGTTCAACTAGTGGAGCTGTTAGCGGGCTGAGACGAACAACTCGGCGCAGCTGGTATACTCCATCGGTCTCGTGGCAACGGATGAAGCTATCGAATATGCTGTCGCATCTTTTGACAGCTTCAAGTCACCTGGAACTGACGGAGTATACCCAGCTATGCTGAAACAAGGTATTAGTCAGTTGCTGCCAAATCTGAAGAGAATCTTCACTGCTGGCTTGGCACTGGCATATATACCAACTTCCTGGCAAACGGTCAAAGTAGCTTTCATACCGAAAATCGGCAGAGATGACTACTCTCTCGCCAAGAGCTTCAGACCTATTAGTTTGATGTCCTTCCTGCTGAAAAGCATGGAAAGACTGGTTGAGCCACATGTGCGCAAAGTTGCTTTGAGGGTACATCCTCTGTCAGAGATGCAACATGCCTATCAACGTGGAAAATCCTGCGAGACTGCGCTTCAAAATCTGGTCAGCAGAATAGAATATGCGCTTGTCAGGAAAGAAAAACCGATAGGCATTTTCATAGACATTGAGAGTGCCTTTGGCAATGCGACTTTTGACAGCATATGCAGCTCCGCCAGAATTCACGGCGTAGAAGAATCACTAGTGTTGTGGATCAAAACAATGCTGGTGAACAGAACATTGACTGTAGATGCAGATTGTGTCCGGTGTGTCATGGCAGGTGTAAATAGGGGCTGCCCACAAGGCGGTGTTCTGTTTCCACTGCTTTGGTGCATTTGCACTGCTTTGAGCAAATTCACTGGTCTGACTCAGCCAGTGATAAAAGGCGTCACTATCCAACTCTCCAAGGCAGCCAAATATTTAGGAGTAATCTTAGGTAGCAAACTTCTTTGGACAAAACATGTCATGCTGAAAACTTCCAAAACTCTATCAGTCTTTCGGCAATGCAAAAGTATTTTCTGCAAGACATAGGGCTTGTCGCCAAGGAAAGTGCTTTAGATCTACACGGCAATGATAACCCCCTACCTCTCATATGCGTTAGTTCTTTGGTGAAATAAGCTCTTACGTAAATACGTTACTGCTGCTTTCGCCAAACTCCAAAGAACAGTCTCGGCTGGTAGGGAGTTTTCCCCAGTACGCCTCGCTCCGGACGCCTTGATGTAATGCTTAAAGTAAATGACCTGAATGATAGATACTCAATACTTATTCTATGATTCTTATAAGAGGTTACATCTAGCGTTTTTGTTCTATTTTATTTTTTTACAATTACTTCCTAAAACGTTATTATTTAATTTCCCATCAAGGAAAAATGTGGGAAAACCTTTTCAAAGACCTCAATTTTTTTTCTTAAAAGTTAACCTACTCAATAAAAATCTAAAATCTCAAGTCAGCGTTTCCATCCCCAGAGTCAATCGGCTCATAGAGGATACGTTTATCTGTCACCCTTCTAGCAAGATGGTAAATAATTGGCACGTTCATCGAATCTGACAAGTAGCCATGTGCATTCAGGTTCAAGAATATCTCGAGTGGGATGTATCCACTCACCAAAGTGTTTCGCAAATACCCAGGGTTAGGGTAACACAAGCCCGACACAAGTTCGTTCTCTGTAACGCTGGCTGGCCGCGGAAAATGATTCCTCCAGTATGACATTTTCGATTCTGGATACACCAGAAGCATCCAATAGTCTCTTATTAGAGACGTAATGCCAAAAGTCGGACTGTATACTTATTTTTCTACATAATCAACACACTTGGTCCAGCGTTTCTCCAACATCAGTATACCTTCTCGGAAGTGAGAGTCTGGAAGGCTGTGAAAATATTCATCTACGGCCCTCTCAACTTCTGCATTGGATGCGAAGCGCTTCCCAGAAACAAATTTCTTCAAGTTTGGGAACAGATGGAAGTCTGAGGGTGCCAAATCAGGTGAATAGGGGGGATGGCCGAGCAAATCGTACCCCAAATCCCGCAGTTTTTCCATCGCCAACGCACACTTGTGTACAGGTGAAAGATGATTTTTTTCTTCTTCAAGCCAAGCGTCTTCTCGCGAATTTTGGCATCCAGCTGGTCTAGAAGGTTGGAGTAATATTCGCCTGTAATAGTTTTGCCTTTCTCAAGGTAATCAATTAACAGGATCCCTTTCGCATCCCAAAACACACTGGCCATGACCTTTCCGGCAGATGCGATCGACTTCGCTTTCTTTGGCGCTGAACCACCGGCTTCCACCCACTGCTTCGACTGCTGTTTCTTTTCTGGCGTATAGTGGTGGACCCATCTATGATGACAAATCGCCGCACAAAATCGGTCGGATCCCTATTGAATCGGTTCAAAGATTGCCACGAAAATCGTTTGCGCATTTGCTTTTGATCGGCATTCAGCAAATGCGGCACCCATCTTGCGCAGAGCTTTTGCATCCCTAAGTTATTGCGCAAGATGTTTCGCACCCTCTCTTCTCAGTTCGTTCCAAACTCAGTAACAAATGATGACGACAATGAAATCATTACAGAGCAAAAGATAGCATGGGCGGTTAAATCATTTAAACCCTATAAATCCACAGGGCCGGACAACATCACTCCAGCTATGCTCCAACATGCTCTAACAAGAATCACACCCTGGCTTAAAGTAATTTACCGCAGCTGTATAAAGCTAGGTTACGTACCGAACTATTGGAGAGAGGTAAAAGTGGTAGACCAACCCATAACTCCGCAAAAGATTTCAGACCAATTAGCCTCACCTCGTTTTTCTTGAAAACACTGGAGAGATTAATCGATCTCCACCTGAGAAGCCTTCTCAATGAGCATAATTTATGTAGCACTCAACACGCCTACCTAAAAGGCAAGTCAGTAGAAACTGCACTACATGATATTCTCATATATTGAGAAAAACCTTCACTTTAAAGAATATACTCTAGCCGCATTTAGACATGGAAGGGGCGTTTAACAACCTAAATACGACATCGATAAATGCAGCACTACTCGTAGTTGAACTCAGAGTAAAAATAGAGATATTCAGCTAGATTGACGAAATGCTTAAGAGCAGAATAATCAACTCTGAACCTGGTGAGAGCATCGTAAGGAAAACAGTTACAAGAGGAACCTCGCAAGGAGGAGTAATATCTTCTTTGCTCTGGCTCCTTGCAGTTAACACAATTCTGAAGATCCTCAAAACCAAAGGAGTAAAAACAGTTGCAGACAGCATAGTAATCATGATTAATGGGAAATTCTTACCTACAATCAGTAACCTCATGTAATCTGAACTAAAAGAATTGTGTTCCTGGGCAAAACAAAACGGTCTAAGTATAAATCCGACTGGTTCTGTTTACCAATAGAAGGAAAATAGATGAATTTGATCCCCCTAAACTGAATGGAATTCCTTCACAACAGCTAAATATCTCGGAAACATCCTTGATTCGGAGCTCAGCTGGAAGAAGAACACGGAAGAAAGAATAAAGAAATCACTTTGCGCATTCTACGCGTGCAAGAAAATCTTTGGTAAACAATGGGGTCTGCGTCCGTCCATGATTAACTGGATGTACACGGCTATTATCAGACCCATCCTTCCCCACGGAATTATTGTATCGTGGAATGCAACAGACAAAACCAGCTACCTTAAAATACTCACAAAGGTACAAAGATTAGCATGCATAAACATAACAGGAGTACAGAGATCAACACCAGAAGCGAGTTTAGACTCTAAACTTTAGAGATGATACTAAATACCCCTCTACAGCTGCCAAAATTGCGATTCGTCTCAAACAATCGGGCGCATGGACGCAAAGCTGCTATGGACACGGATCTATACTCAACAGGTATAGTATAACCGATCTCAACAAAATAACAGATTATATCACACCCTACATAGATTTCGACAAGAACTACTCCACTTTTATTCTTGAAAGACAAGAGTGGGACTCCAACACATTAAGTAATGTACAGGATATTCAATTCTACACCGACGGATATCGGAACTGACTGCGGAGTTTTTTGCGAGTCACTTAAAATCAACCACTCGTACAAACTCGCGGATGATTGTAGCATCTTTCAGGCTGAGGTCTTCGCCATTGATAAGGCTGCACAGACAATATGTACATAGCAAAAATCGAAATCCCTTAATGATTATAATTTTCGTTGATAGTCAAGTGGTAATCAGAGCACTAGATTGCTTGGAAGTCAGATCGAAAACAGTTTCCAGATGTCGAACAGAATATGCAACACCCATGACGTAACTCTCTTCTGGGTTCCTGGACATAGAAATATAAAAGGAAACGAGACAGCAGATGAACTAGCTAAAAAGGGACCAGCATTGAATTTTCAACATACTCGGATATCAGTAGAATCTCCAATAGGTGAACTAAAAAGGAAAATAGACCTAAAAGCAGGAGAACTGATTAACTCCGCATGGTCCGCCAGAAGCGACTGTGTCATATCTCGCAGCTTATAGCCTACAGTGGATGAAAACAGAACGAAAAGCCTACTGGCGATGAATAAAAAGAAATCCAAATCCTGATAGGCGTGCTAATAGGACACTGCGCGATAGGGGAAATGGCTGCCAAACTAGGCATCAACACACCCGACCACTGCAGGAGCTGTCAAGATATAGAGGAGATAGAAACTATCAAACACTTGCTATGTGATTGGAAAGGTTTGAAATATGTGTAGGTTCCACAAAACAAAAAGGGAAACACAATGGACCGTATGGCCCCCGTGATAAGCACTTAGGTGCACTTCCCTCCAACCTAACCTAACCTTGGCATGGCGACTGTAAAAGCGAACAATAAAAACGGGCACAGCTAATTCCATTTTGTCACGCTAGGTGTACGATGAATATACGTCAAGGACTTCCAAATCTTTTATGTGTCATCGCATACGCGAACTTGCTGGATAGTGTGTTTGGCATGTCATGAATATATAATTTTAATAAGAGTGGTGCCATATCTATTCCTTGCGGTAACCCATTACTTAGCAGTGTGGATGCTACTGGATGCTTACTTTCTCTATCGTTGATAAATACTGAGCATGTGATTGATGAGACTTGCTGTTTTTGTTGACCATACCAGTTCGCCAGCAGTTAAATCTACGAATACGGCACCTGTTTTAAGTCAGTGTTCAAAACCTTCTTCTATAAGGGTTTAAAACCTGATCCGAGCAGCTACGCCGTGTTTGAAAACCAGTTTGTTTAGCAGGAATAATTCCATTTCAATCCTGTTGTAGATAAGGGAATCGATTTTACAGCAAACACGTACGAGAGCGATTGGCTGATGAATTTCGGTTTTATTGTCTGATTTTCTTGGTTTCAGTACTGCCACTATTTCAGGTCTTTTAGATTCCAGAAGATAAGGTGTTGTTGAACAATTAACATAACCAGACTGACATATTTCCGCTTTCTTTTTATAAATTTACGTTAGTTTCCGTTAAAATATGCATCTTTTCCTGAATTACATGACCATATTCCACTTGCAATATGGTGAATGTTCGAGAATAATCAGGAGTCTATGGCATTACCGCTTTTAATTAAACCTTCATACAAGTGCCCACCAAAGCCAATACAAATCGAGTAACTTCCAGATAGCATCTCACTTCTTTTTATTAAATCCAACTGATTGTTCCTCCTGATTCCCAAGCCAAATAAATATGACCAAACATGTTCTTGCTATGTGGGTAGAAAATACGTATTTCCTATCCTAACATACAGGATTCAGGGACATGCGGTTGTCATTGAAATTGAGTGTTTATGGTTAGTTATGATCCGACATGACCATGAAGAATGTCATGGAAATGCTAAGAAATGATGATATTCATTTGTGCTCATGTCCTTTTTCGGACAATTTGGTTTCTACAATTTAGACATGTGCGAGGATAAGACAATGACAGAAAACATTACACAATAAGGACAAACCAAAAAAATATTATATACGAGTACATATGCCCAGTGCAATGGAGTGGGAGCAAAATAACGAAATTTACGAAATTTATCAGGATATCGCCTAACAATACACACTTAAGCATGGCCGGTGGGTTATGGCAAAATTTTAGATGAGGAATTGAATCTTATAGGAAAAAATTCCAATAAGATGAGTTAAACACTTTGTCGTTGGAATCATCGCATTTGGTAATCCTTTGTTCACTATAGAGAATGAGTTCCTTGAATATAATTGGCACGAATATAGAATAAATTCAATTATAGGACAGGCTAAAGTGAAATCTGTGTGAAATTTCTTCAATCAATTCAAATCAACGCCAATGGGCATTGTACAGAGCTTTTTGTGAATACCAATCCACGTCTCATGCCATTTAAGACAATAAATGACCCCCTTCGGGTAGGGATTAGAATATACCCGAGGTAGGCATGCCTGTCGTAAGAGGCGACTAAAATCCACCCTCCGTATACCGAGTATGGCGTATACAAAAACATGCAATGAACAAAACGAAAGATATAAATACCACAGGTGGCAGTCCAGTTACACTGGAAAATCCACCCTCTTTGGAGGTCGGCTCTACGGATTCTGGGGAGAGCCATTTATTGCGTTCATCTGACCCTTTTGAAAAAGGTACTAGGGTAGTTAGATCTCCAACATCAAGATCTACCATAAAAACGTGCGGAACTAGAAGTCCGGCGACATCGAGAGTGTTGGCGCACGAACAACTGACTTTAGCTAAAATTCAAAGCCTAACGGACGAAAATACGGAACTCCGGACCAGGCTAAGTAAAATGGAACTTCTCTGCGAAGAACTAAGAAAGGAATTAAATGTACTTAAAGCAGACAACATCGAAACCTCGTAATGAGTCTGCTGCGAGTTCAAACGTCCCTGATAACACGGATTATAAAACGGATGATGAAGAACTAAGTCGGGAAACCAATTAGATTCTAAAAAAACGACTAGTCAAGAAAGGAAAAGCTGACTGTTCGCCCGAAATGTTAACGAGGCAAGAAAACACGCAAAATAAACAAGAAGGTAAAGAACAGCCTGACAAAATAAACTCGCGTGCCGAAGAAAATCCACGAAATAAGGTACGACCACCGCCACCAATATACGTGATCGGAATTGCAGACAATAATAAACTGCATTCTTTTCTCAAACCTTTGTTGCTATCCGATTTTGAAGTAACATCGCTCAACAACAACAAATGGAAAGTCAACGTAAAGGACTCAGACAGTTACTGCTCAGTATCTAATAAACTGAATACTGAAAAAATCCAGTGGTATACGTACGAAAATAAATCCGAAAGACCGATACGAGTCGTAGCTAGAGGACTTCATGCCTCATGCCGAAAGGAAGATGTTGTTCACGATTTGAAGAACAAAAACTTTAAAATCGTCGATGCGGTGAACTTAATTAAAGGGGAAAAGCAAAAATTGGAAGGCGAGGAAACGATGGTAAGGCGCGAGCTTCCTCTTTTTATGCTAACCTTTGATAAGGCTGAGAGTTTAGATAAGATTTACGAAATAAGAACAATTCTGAATGTCGTAGTCAAAATCGAACCCATGCGCAAGAATACAAGGTTGATACCTCAGTGCAAACGATGCCAAGGATTCAACCATACGCAAACGTATTTCCGAAAAGAACCGCGATGTGTGAAATGCGCCGGTAAACATCTTAGTCAAGAGTGTGGTGTAAACAAAAAAACCCCTGCAGCGTGTATTAACTGCAATGGTAAGCACCCGGCTAATTACAGAGGCTATGAAGTAGCCAATGAATTACAAAAAAGAAGAGATCGACTTATGAAGCCGCAAAACCCACCTTCAAAACCGATAAATAAGGAAAAGTCGAAAACTGTTGCAAGAAAGGTGACTAGAGACAACCGAGCCGACCCTGGCGCGCTTACGTACGCCCAAGCTGCGACATCAAACACACCGGGTAAAGGTAAAAGCGCCTAAAGAAAAGCCATCAGATTCTGACATGCAGACGCGTGCTCAAGCATCAACATCAACAAAGACGAACACTGATAATTCGGAAAACCCCGTATCTCACGTCTTTTCCATTATTCTTGCAAGGCTTGAGGAGCAAACAAAAACAAACATACTAATGTCGATAGGTTGGAGAAGCTTGAATATAAGCTTAACAACAGGAGCATTTCAAAACGAACATGACGAAACTTCTTAAAATTGTTGCATGGAACGCCAACGGTCTCATACAGAGGCTAGAAGAGCTAGATATATTTCTACGAGAAAATGACATTGATCTGTGAAACTCACCTGACGAAACTATCGCGTGTAAACATTACTGGATACAGTACCTATCACGCTTATCACCCGTCGGAAAGGGCCAGAGGCGGACCTTCTTTAATCATAAAAGATTGCATCGAACACTCTGAAGAGATTATGATAGAGCTTGAAACAATGCAAGTGAGCACTGTACGCGTGAAAAATGGGCATTACTCTTTCAATGTCTCGCCTATTCATTGTCCACTGCGTTACAGGCTTGAAAAAAATGATTTTACAAATATTTTCAACTCTCTTGGACCGAATTTTATTATTGGCGGTGATTTTAATGCAAAACATACCTTCTGAGATTCAAGATGTGTCTCGCAAAAAGGAAGAGCACTTTACAACGCCTGCATGCAACACAGTTGCAACTTTCACTCGACTTGTAAACCAACATATTGGCCGACTGATAGCAATAAAATACCCGATCTGATCGATTTCTTTGTTGTAAAAGGAATACCAGACAACTGTATTAAAATTGATAATAGTTTTGATATCTCTTCCAATCATTCCCCTATCATTCTAACGATGAGCGAACGCCTAATTAAAAAAATGGACCTGCTAGACTAACTAGCACAAAAACTGATTGGGAAGGCTTTGAAAAAGACGTTGAAGAACATATCGAACTGAGGGTATCTCTTAGGACGTCTTCTGAACTCGAAATCGAAGTTGATCGTTTTGTTGAAGTGCAGCGCGCCGCGTGGAAAAATACTCCCTATCAACGGAAAACGCCGATTAATCATGCCCAAAAATATTCACCGGAAATAAAAGAAATGGTAAGGGAGAAGAGAAAAGCGCGTAAAAAATGGCAACAAACTCGTGCTCCGCAACATAAATCGCATTTAAATCGCTTGTGTAACTTTCTAAAAAAGGCCATTATTGATTTTAAAAATCGGACAATACAAACCAGCATTGAAAGCTTAACAGCGGAAAAAGATTCCAATTATTCGCTCTGGAAAGCTATAAAAAAAGGCATTAAAAAACCGAAAATACAAGCGGCCCCAATCAAGAAAAATGACAACGGATGGGCCAAGAATGATAAAGACAAAGCAGAAGTCTTTGCCGCCCATTTAGAAGAAACATTTAAACCATTTGATGGACAAGCGCTTGTTGAAAATGATAATGCGTCGGATATAGCACTTTACAATTACACAGTAGGAAATGCAAGGCTGACCGAACTTCAACAAGAAATAAAGAAACTGAAACCGAATAAAGCTCCTGGATACGACCTAATCACAGGAGAGCTTCTTAAATCGTTACCTAGAAAAGCGTTAGTTAAGTTGCTCTACATTAGAAACGCAGCGATAAGACTAGGATATGTTCCGAGTCAATGGAAAGTCGCGGAAGTAATAATGATTCTGAAGCCAGGAAAACCGCCGATTGATAAAAAGTCGTATAGACCTATTTCGCTGCTGCCGATTATGTCTAAAGTTTTCGAAAGAATATTACTTAAGCGATTACAGCCGGTTGTAGAAGAAAGATCTCTTATTCCCAATCACCAGTTTGGGTTTAGAACCAAGCACTCAACAATAGACCAAGTGCATAGAATAACTGATTTAATTGAGAAAGCTTACGAAGAAAAAAAGATTTGCTCCAGCGTATTCCTTGATGTTTCTCAAGCTTTTGACAAGGTCTGGCATGAAGGATTGAAATATAAATTACGACAAGTTCTGCCGGAACACTTATATAATATTCTGGAAAAATACTTGACGAATCGACTTTTCCGAGTCAAACACGAAAATGAATATTCAGAATTTAAAGAAATAAGGGCTGGGGCGCCGCAGGGAAGTGTCATTGGACCGCTTTTGTACATATTATATACTCGCGATATACCGCAAGAAGAAGGCACCGTATTAGCTACATTTGCCGACGACACTGCCATCCTGGCAACGGGTAAAACGATTGAAGAAACGACTGAAAAATTGCAAGAAGCATTGAATAAAGTAAATGAATGGACAAAGATTTGGGGACTAGCTTTAAACGAAAACAAATCTGTTCATGTCAATTTTACTTATAAGAAAATAAATAATTTGCCGATCTTTTCAAACTCGTTTCAAATTCCGTTTGCAAACGAGGCTAAGTATCTTGGAATGACACTTGATGCTAAGCTGAAGTGGAAATCGCACGTGAAGAAAAAACGTAAAGAACTAGAAACCAAATACAGAGAAATGTACTGGTTACTTGGAAAACATTCCAAGCTTAATATAGAGAACAAACTGCTTTTATACAAGCAAGTGCTAAAGCCGATATGGACATATGGAATACAACTCTGGGGTTGTACCAAAATAAATAATATCAATATTTTACAAATTTTTGAAAATAAAGTGCTACGATCAATAGTTAATGCACCGTGGTTTATTAGAAATAGCGATATCCATAGAGATTTAGGAATTGCAACAGTCGAACATGAAATCAAAAACTTCGCTCGTAAGCATAAAGACAGATTACAAGGACACGTTAACAATGAAGTCCTTCGAATTCTAGATGAGAGGAATCTACTGCGTCGTCTACAAAGGACTAAACCTTTCGACTTAACGCGATAGCAAGAAACCGCGCCTAATTTGCGGAACAAGCAGGAACTTTCAATGGAAAGGGACCTGCCAAACGATCTCAATAAGTGAAAGAAAAACTGCTGGATAAGTCAAAACTTAGTTGTAGTAATCAAAGAAATTTATCACGAAGGGAGGTTTTTTTAGTGAGTAAAAATTTCACAGTACTATGAGCACGCGCTATCGATCCTCATAGTGTCTTCATGAAGATTTTTACCAACCCTCGGAAAAAAAAAAATAAAAATAAGACAATAAATCAACCATTTATAAGGGCATACAAACCTGCGTCTAATTGTAAAACCCAATCCGAATTTTAATCAATTTTGTATTTCATACATCACGCACTAGTAAATAAAGTGCACGACTGGGTCACACGTACTTGCTCATACATACGAGTACTCTTTATCTGAAAAAACTCCGATTCGAATTTTTTTTTAAATCCGTTAGAATAAACAAATTTTCTTCGCCAATCCGTTGACATAAAAAAAGAAATCCGCAATTTTCCAAAACTTGATATACCATGACCTTACATATGTCAAATATAATCCAGATATTAATTTAAAACCAAATCGATTGAGACATAACCGAAAAATAGTCAATTTTTTAAAAAAAATGTAATAAGCAAAAGTACCGTTATACGTAATTTTCGGCCAAAATGTGGTACACCACCTGATAGCATATGTACACCGTATGCTGGAGTTCCACAAGGTAGTGTATTGGGACCATTATTATACAACTTCATATTATACAACAGCGATATTCCTCTTCCGACTCAGACAATATCAGTTATCGCTTTTTGTTTTTTTTTTTTTGTTTTTTAGTCTTATTTTATTTCCACTTTAGTACATAAATTTACATTTTTAAGTAAAAATAAGAGAAATACTTAATTGATAAATTATAATGATGAGTAAATTACCAATAGCATGGTTTTCATTACTAGAAATCATCAGTTATCGCTACGTTTGCTGACGACACAATACTACTCTACTCGAACAAAAGCTTACATACAGCGAGCACCGAACTCCAAAAAATTCTAGACCACACCATGAAATGGTTTGACGACTGGCGAAAAAAAGTAAACGATGAAAAAACAGTACAGGTAATATTCACCACAAGGACTAACTATACCGCTGAGCCATTAAAAATTAAGAACAAAAACATCTCATCGATGCAGTAGCGAAATACCTAGGGATGTGTCTTGACAGCAAGCTTATATGGAAGAACAAATTCAGGCAACTTTACTGGCTACTACGCACAGACCCATCATTGTCAATTAATAACAAAATACTACTGAACCTAAATAAATCTATTATAAAATCAATATGGACATACGGAGCACAACTTTGGGGTACAGCAAAAAAATCTAACATAAAAATAAGACAAAGACAATAATCAAAATTCTTAAAAACGATAGCCAATGCCAAACTACGGTTGAAGAAGAAATAACCAAAACAAGCGATACGCACTTGACAAGAATCACTACACACTCCAATAATGACATCAATACCCTGCCAAATCAAGAAATTCTCAACAGACGCAGATTAAAAATAATAAGACCAATAGATTTAACCAATTTAAATGTTAACTTTTTACGAAAGCTATGTCAATTATACAAATTATGTATTAGATGCGCAACTAAGTTCTCTCTGTTTGTCAATAGATGGCTCCAGCAGTAAGTGCTGGTCGATTTTGACATATCGAAAACGTCATGAACCGAGCTTATGAGTAGACAAACTGTTTTGACACATTAGTGATTTTGTTTTGTCGTCATATACTTTTGGTTGTGTGAAAATGTCTGATTTTGTGCCAACTAATCGTCATTTACGGGAAGTGTTGATTTTCTTCTCTCATTCGTAGAAAACGAGATGCTGCTCTAAGTGAAACACCGTGCCGTGATTGGTTCCGTCGCTTCAAAGACGGTGATTTCGATATTGACGACTGTCCGCACGAAGAAAGGCCAAAATCCTTCTAGGATGCTGAATTGGAGGCATTGCTCGATGAGGATCCGTGCCAAATGCAAGAACAGCTTTAGGAGTCAAGCCATTTTCAAGCGATTGCATGCGTTTGGAATGATTCAAAAACAAGGAACTTGGGTTCCTTATGTTTTGAAGCCAAGGGACGTTGAGAGTCGTTTTTTCGCCTATGAACAACTGCTCCAGCGGCAAAAAGGGAAGGGTTTTCTTCATCGCATCGTGACGGATGATGGAAAATGGATTCATTACAGTAACCCAAAGAAAAGAAAGTCATGGGGACTGCCCGGACATGCTTCTACGTCGTCGGCTCGGCCGAATATTGACGCTGCGAAGATTATGCTGTGTATTTGGTGGGACCAGGTCGTTTTCATTTATTATAAACTGTTGAAACCCAACGAAACCATCACTGGGGAAAGGTATCGACTTCAATTTATGCGATTGAGCTGAGCACTGCTCGAAAAACGCCCACAATACGAGCAGAGGCAAGAAAAAGTGATTCTACAGCATGACAACGCACGGCCTCACGTTGCCAAACCCGTTAAAACCTACCTGGAAACTCTCAAATGGGAAGTCCTACCCCAGCCGCCATATTCCCCAGATATTGCGCCATCCGATTATTACTTGTTCCGTACGATGGCATATGGTCTGGCTGATCAGCAGTTCCGCTCATATGAAGACATCACAAAATGGCTTGATTCGTTGATAGCCTCAAAAGACTTTTACCGTAACGGTATTCGAGCTCTGCCAGAAAGCTAGCGATGGGCAATACTTTGAATGATTCATTTGTAACCATTTTTTCACAATAAAGTTGCATTTTCATCAAATGCGTACCACGCGGCATTGTTATTTGTCAAAATCATAATAAAAACTGAATGAAAACCGCAGAGAATTGCAGTTTTTTTTAACGTGCAGCTATACTTTTGCAAACTAGACGAAACAGTTTTTTATTGCTGGAAATCCCAAAAGAAAATATCGGGGATATTTTTTTTTTTTGCTGGAATTACTTGTTAATTGATGCCATAAAATAAAAAAAAATAATAAAGGTCCTGTAGTCGTTTAGAATTTCCTGGAAAAGGCGTTTTACTTGGTGCGGTTATAATTTTGCAAAGCACTGTATGTACACTGGCGATCACTAGGATGAGGCCATACATTTTGCAATCGATTTTCACTCTTTATACCTGTTGGAAATGCTGTACCCGGAAACTTTTACTACCTTTCGACAAGTACATATTTTCCCAACAGGAAGTCATAAAATTAAAGGGTAAATAAGAACTACTTGAAAAGCGTATAAAAAGATGTGCCACTAGGATGCGGCCATTGCGAATATTTCGTTGCAGCAGTTCACATCAGCGATTTTTTTCAAAGTTTTGTTAAGAATATTTAAAAAAAAAAAAGCGTTGAAAAGAACTGTTTTTATTTACTTTAAAAAAAATGGGTTCCGGAAAGACTTTGACAGCAACGGAAAGAGGAAAAATAGATGCTTTCAAGGAGTTAAGACTCTCAGGCCGAGAAATTGGAAGGAGGCTTAATAGAAGTAAGACTGTTGTAACCAGTTATCTTGCGGATCCACAACACTATGGGAAAAATCAAAAAGGACGCACGGCAGAAGCAACAACATTGCGAAAGAAGCGGTTAATTCGACGGCTTGCCTCAAATTCTACTCTACCAGCGACTAAAATAAGGGCCAAAAGCGGCATATCAGCCAGCATAGCAACGGTCTGAAGGATAATACGAAAAAGTGGTACTACATAGAGAAGAAAACTTAAAAAGAAACCTATTTTGAGGCAAGTACTCAAGGAGCATCGAATGAATTTTGCAGGAGAACATGTCGCTTGGAGCAGTGAATGGAAACGCGTTGTCTTTTCGGATGAAAAAAAGTTTAACCTTGACGGCCCCGATGGTTACACCTTTTATTTCCATGATCTAAGAAAGGAGGAGCTTGTTTTGCCAAGACATCACTGCCGTACATCAGGTATAATGGTGTGGGGAGCTATTACGTACTATGGCACAATCGAGTTGGAGTTTTTGTCCACAACAATGAACGGAAACAACTACAAATGTTTGCTGGAACGGTCATTTCCAAAAGTGAAAAACATTTTCGGACCCCTGCCTTGGATATTCCAACCACATTTCCACGGTTGTTAGAAGTTGGATTCAATCAGAAGACGTGGAACTTTTGCCATGGCCGCCCTATTCACCGGACTTAAACATAATCGAAAATGTTTGGGCATGGTTATCTCGTAAAGTATATGAAGGCGGCAGACAATTTGAAGACAAGGACCTTTACTCGTGATGCCTGGGCCCCAATTTATCTTGATTATTTAAAAAAAACTGTCTGATTCTATTCCAAACCGTCTTATAGAGGTCATATCGAAAATTGGCGGGCATACTCATTATTAATGTAGAAAAACGTAATAAATAAATGTTTTAAAACCATAAAATGTAAACATTTTATTCATTTTTTTCTTTCTTTCGAAGATTTTGCATGTGTCCAATTGATCTTGGGAAATTCCAACGGTAGTTTCTTATTTACCCTTTAATTTTATGGCTTCCTGTTGGGAAAATATGTGTCTGTTCACAGGTAGTAAAAGTTTCCGGGTACAAAATTTCTAACAGGTATAAAGAGTGAAAATCGATTGCAAAATGTATGACCTCATCCTAGTGATCGCCAGTGTATGTTTATGTTATTTCTTAAACTTCTATATAGATTTTACCACACATTGTAGTTAATACTGCAAAACGTTCTTAACTTAAATTCGAAAATAGCTATGTTTGCATTAGCAGCAAGTCAAATCTAATTGTATCCTGTAACTTCACTATAAAAAAATTTACCTAGTGTCGTCGAAACAGATGTACATATGTATAGTATAATCTTGGGATATTAAAAAAAAATAAAAAATGTACTCCGTAACTCAGATATCGAATGGAATCAAAATCGTCGGAGCGGTTTTCGAAAAAAAATCGATTTTTTTCACAATCGGCCATTAGTAAAAGTACCGTAGTTTCGGGGTTAGAATGGATTTCCGATTTCTCCTCAAAATGTGAACCCACAGACCCCAGATATGAAGTTTAAAGAAAATCCATTCAGCCGTTTAGGCTGCAGTTGGACATACATACATACAGGAAGACAGACAGACACATTGAAGGGCCCACTTTATTGAGTTTCTCGAGATCGAACATTTTCAGAAAACTAATAATTGCCTTTGTAGGTGCAAATAAAAATAATAACCCAACAGCAAGTCATTAATTTCATTGACAAATCCATAAAAAATAACATTTTAAAGGACATCAGGCTGTACCAGGGCATTACTTAAAATACGCCACATACGGGTATCCATCCACGACTATAATTCTTCATTGGATTGCCCTGCAAAATGGTGAGTTAGTTGTGCAATTAATTAGGGCAACAATAACCAGATAGAACAATTCGAATTAATGAAGGTTTTTAATTAATTTGAATATTTTGTTTGTTCTTTTTTATTTGTGGCATCAATTGCGAAAATGCTAGCAAAACGAGAATACCTACTGCCTCATGTGATGGTTCATAAACAATGTGCATTGGTGCATTATCCTTGATTATTCAAATGAGGTCAGGTGATAAAACGTAATGGATAATTTGTGCCTGACTCTCCCTCTTTCCTGTGGAAAGTAAACATAGGTCAAACGTAACGATATCGTAAAGAGAACGTGTGTTAGTCCTTTGGAAACTGCCAAGAAAAAATGAAAATTGCAAAGAAGAAAATCCTTCAACGTCTTTCGTTTCATTTGGGATTCCTTTTCCTTGGTCTCTTCTTAATCCCTCGTCTTTTGTGTACACGTTTGTCGCAGCTGCTATTCATTGCCTCCCAAAACGAAAAAGGTAATGTTTACTCTCTCTTCTTTCGGGCTCTTCGACATCGTTATCCTTTAATTTCGTTTATCTCACTGAGATGTGCGGCATCCTTAAGCCACATATACTTAGAGATCCACTTATAAAAGAAACGGCACCGGCGCCAAAATGAAAAGAGGTCTGGGTGGTGGCGGTCTCGTCGACGACGAATAAATTCTGCGACGACAGGTGAAAGCTGCAAATTTTCTTTTTAACTCCTTTTCAGAGCAGCAGAGGATATAAAAGGAAACGATTCACTTTGTAACCCCAGCAAATCGAGTGGTGAAATTATCCTTTGCGGGAGCAGATTAACTGAACGATGTGTGTGGGTCTCCGAAGGAGATGGATTAAATGATTACGATCGTTTGAGTGAAATTTTTTTTCTCTTCTCCAATAGTGAGGTAGGTCGGTCCTTGGGGTTTTATTTTTTTGCACATAATCCCCAAGGGACGATTTAGGATTTTAGTTCATGTTGTAGGTCTCGAACTTTAGATTTGTTTTCTTTGGTTCTCGGATTTTCAATGCTCCTTGTTATCATTGAAGGGAGGTTTTTTTTTTGTTGTTCAAATATTTTAGAGTGATGGGACATACTCCCTTTCGTCCTTTGGTACAGAATGGTGAAAAGTCAACAGTAAAGTCATGTAGTGCAGAGAGAGTTCTTATTGAGCCTAAAATATTTTCTGAAAAAAACGACAAAGCTTGCAACATTGAGACACTCATAGCTGTCTTGCGACGCAAGCACTCCTCTGCATACTTCTTGCTATTTACACCCTGTATGTCGTGTTCCGAATCTTTGATGTATGGCATTCGGAAAAGTGTGTGTACAATTAGTCCCTTGAAATATTAGACCTCACTACTAAAATTTAAAATTTCAAGTACAGGCACCAGTACCAGTACTGACAAAATATACTATATCACCACTTGAGCACAAGCAACAAATTGCTACTATAAAACTTAAGTATTTTTAAGTACTTTCAACTACTATAATTATTTTAAAATGTTTAAATGCATTTATTTTCACAAGAAACAAACGGATGATATTTTCGAAACGCCGTATCAACTGTCTATCCAGAAGGGGGAGAGTGACAAAGAAATTCAGTAATGAAATGCGATAAGATTTCAATTTATACTGACGGCTCTAAAACCACTGAAGTAAATGCTCAGGAGTATACTTGGCGGATTCGGTGATTAAAAAATCGTTTTAATTGCCGGATACATGTAGTGTGTATATCAATCAGAGGTTCTGTCTATACTCAAGACTGCGGAAGTGCTGCAAATGAGATCAACATTTAATAGAGATATTATTATTTACATTAATAATCAAGCCGCACGTAATGCTCGAGAACAGAATACTATCAAATCTGAAATAGTCCTAACAATGCTTAAGCTATTATGTGTTCGGAACTGCGTATGACTATGTTGGAGTCTGGTCACAGTAAAATAACAGGAAACGAACTTTCGGATGAGCCAGCAGAAAATGGTGGAAAAATGTAGCATTTCGGTGACCAAGTGGATACCTTCATGTATACAGAAGGTAGAAATCAATGAAAGTGTCATCAAAATAACGGAATAATGCTGGTCTACTATAAGAGGACACAGGATATCTAAAGCCCTATGGCCTGCTTTGGATAATAAAACCAAGAACCAAGACCATCTTAAACAGAAAACAACTAAATATAAGAATAGGAATTCAGTCAGAACAGTGCCTCCTGCGAAAGCATGCTAAAAGTCTGGGAATTACAGATTCTTATTAGTAATGTGGTAAGTAAAAGGTATTGTGACGATATCTGCGTTGCCGAAGACTTCTTCTTCTTCTTTTCCTTATGGCGAGGTTATGATCCCAAGTAGAAGGATCACAACTCTCCCACTTTACTGCATACCTACTGGTCCTCCTGTGGAGTTTGCCGGTTTGACCTCAGGAAGTACCGGCAGGCTTCCCAGTTTCGGATCATTTCGTCACTGTGACCAATCAAATGCTGGTGTTTTTGCATTTGTGTAATCCAGTTTGTTTTTTGGTCTGCCTTTTTGAGCGATTGTGTAGGAACGTTGATAGATATTGCCTTTTTGACGGGGTTCGAAGGATCTCTCCTTTGAACATGACAATACCAACTGAGCCAGTCGTGCTCTATCTTGCTTGTGATGCGTTCTTTTAAATGAACGCTTCCTCCTGCGTTCCCGAGGACATTACTCATATATTATGTGAATGCCAAGGAACACTTGGAAGTACTTCGGTATACGGTCTCGCGTACTTATAAAGTACGAGAACACTACCTTTTTAAAGTTCCAGTACTCGGCACCAATATCAGATCCTAGTGCTTATATTTAAATGGACTCAAGTGCTGAAATATTTAAATGCTGTACAGCTATGGTGACTACAGTTCATAGTGATTTGTTAAGAAATTTCTGTAAACAGTGCTTTTTTCCAAGTAACACAATAGCTTGTTTCCAAATATGGCCATGGACATAGACAGATAGATCTTGATCTTTTTTTGGCTAGTTTTTTTTTTTCTTGTACATACATTCACATATATTGAAAAGTATCTTATAAGTTCTGACAAGTAACCAACATGACTAGAGTATGTATGAGAGAAACCCATTAAAATCAGAACCAACAAGCCATTTAAAGACAATATTAACGTTGACGACTCCAGGAAATTGAATGGGGCCGCAGACATCACAGCCATTCAATTATTCTAATAGGATGGGCAAAAGGTATGCAAATCTGTGACGTTGACTACACTAGTTGATGTAAAAAAACAGAATCAGATTGAAGTCTTGAGTTTCAGTGTACGCTGAATGTCAATCTGCATTATGCTAAACAGCCCAAAAGCACTCATGCTCCCACAATCATACAACGGCTCTTTAACGAAAAGTAAAATCCAAACAATATCTAAATACTGCACTCAGATGGTCTTTTTAAAAATTTGTTCTCAGCTGATATAAAAAAAGCGAATATCATTGACGTTGTACATTCACATGCGAAATGTACAGCACACACGACAATACAGCCTGAAAAGGATTCAGACTAATCAACGTTTGGATGAGGCGGAGTGTTATCGTATCTAATTAACTATTGCCAACTAAACCAGCTACACAAAATCTACCTGGAATACGGCCTTAACCCCGAAATGTGACTAAAACTATGCGTTATCTAAAATTATGTAAACATTTTGACTCGAAATTTATTCAATGCTTTGTAATATTAGCCGTGTTTAATTATCCCTGGTCAAGTATGTACCTACATATGCAGTTACTTGAGAGTAGATGTTTTATGGGACGCACTTTTTTCCACCAGTGGTAAGACCTAAGCTCAATTTTATTATTTTCATTGTAACATTGAGACTTTCGTTTTTAGCAAGAATTTTCAATTTTAGGAGACACAAAAACCTGTTTATTTATTTTTCTGGCAAAAATAATCACCGATTTACCTATTCGGAAAATCCCCTACCCAATGGTGCTAAATGGATCACTAGACTTCATATCTATACGCTGTGTTATAATACAATATTTTCCACCTGCAATTGCATATCCTTTTTTCACATTTCGTTCACCATGGAGATTATCTCAGACGTCCGACTCCCGACGCCTTTGCACCAAAGGTAGTACTAGTACTCACTCACATTCCTCGTTTTTCCAGTGTGAAATTAAAACTTCGGTACACACAAATGGTGAGAAAAATACTTTATGCCCTCAATTCGTTCCCTCTTAAAGTGTCGTCTACGTGCCCCCTGCCATTCGTCCCTTCACCCATTTTTTGTGTCCCCTTCCTACGCTCTTAATGGTACATTTTAAATTACTTCCTGGTTATGCTTCCCCAGGATACCAGGTAACGTCTGGTTCCACCTTGAAAATTATGATAACGCATAAGTTATGTTGAAAATTAAACAGAAAAACGGATGGCAATGGGAACGAATGGCACTGCTGAGAGCATAGAGTAGGTATAGGACTAAGGTGGACCACTGTAGGTTGTAAGTTACATTGGAAGGCAAATTCCTGTCATCGTTTTATACCCACTGGGACAATTTTGCTGGTTATTACTTTCGTCTAAGCTTGAGAACTATAACCCAAAACAAAAACAAAAAGGAGTATATTTAGGGCTGGAAGGATTAAAGAAGTTTAGGGCTAAGGTTTCTTTAAACACCTGGTCACCTGGTTATTTTATTATACTTTCCTTATATTGTGACACGTAAAGCTTTTGAAGATTGATGAGGAGAATGTTAAAAGCATTAAAAATAGTGCCATTTACTTTGATGGCCAACAAAAAGGAAGCATCTGAAGGTTTTGCTTCAAGAATTTTTGGTAGCATATGAAGAAATCAAAATGTATGCATGTATTTTGCACCCAAATTCACCCACTTAAAAGGAATTAATTAATTGTCGAAATAGCGACGTAATTGGCGACATTTATTAGTAATGGCTACCGAAAGGTTGTTTAAAATCACAGTAATGATATTGTGCACAAAAATTCACCCACTTAAAAGGTAATTACATTTGAGAGTCTTAGTAGTAGTCCTATTCACCAGAATCTAAATGCTCTGAAATTGCATCGGGTGTCAAAAGTTGTAGTTTTATAAAAAGATTATTGTCTTGGTTAGCAATGACTATACAAACAGTGGAAAAGCATCAGAAAATTTATGATATTTTGCAATCAAAGTTACTTAATTAAATTGAAATTGTATTTCAGTTTCCTCTTTGCTGATACTGGAAAACTTATACACGGTTCCATCCAAATTCACTCATTTAAAAGGCACTTCAGTGTCGAAATGTTGAGGCGGGAACTCGAAAAACATATAGCGTAGAAAGCAAAGTACGGGACTGGTCACAAAGAAATAAGAAACACTCACAAGAAACCAACTCACCTAATTACAGGTAAATTGTACTTAAGTGGCTAAATGGGAGCCAAGGTCTTGCAAACATAAAAGGCTATTTAAAGCGGTGGGGTATTAGTTAGAAATGTTAATGTAAAGGAAAGATAGGTTACAAGGTTGATGATGTATTACACCCAAAATTACCCACCATATAAAGGAAAACCTTATGTCAATATCTATACCCCCTTCGGGTAGGGGTTAGAATATACCCGAGGTAGGCATGCCTGTCGTAAGAGGCGACTAAAATCCACCCTCCGTATACCGAGTATGGCGTATACAAAAACATGCAATGAACAAAACGAAAGATATTAATACCCCAGGTGGCAGTCCAGGTACACTGGAAAATCCACCCTCTTCGGAGGTCGGCTCTACGGATTCTGGGGAGAGCCATTTATTGCGTTCATCTGACCCTTTTAAAAAAGGTACTAGGGTAGTTAGATCTCCAACATCAAGATCTACCATGAAAACGTGCGGAACTAGAAGTCCGGCGACATCGATAGTGTCGGCGCACGAACAACGGACTTCAGCGAAAATTCAAAGCCTAACGGACGAAAATATGGAACTCCGGACCAGGCTAAGTAAAATGGAACTTCTCTGCGAAGAACTAAGAAAGGAATTAAATGTACTTAAAGCAGAAAATAAAGCATTTAATGATACATCGAAACCTCGTAATGAGTCTGCTGCGAGTTCAATCGTCCCCGATAACACGGATTATAAAACAGATGATGAAGAACTAAGTCGGGAAACCAATTGGATTCTAAAAAAACGACCTGTCAAAAAACGAAAAGCTGGCTCTTCGCCCGAAATGTTAACGAGGCAAGAAAACACGCAAAATAAACGAGAAGGTAAAGAACAGCCTGACAAAATAATCACGCGTGCCGAAGAAAATCCACGAAATAAGGTACGACCACCGCCACCAATATACGTGATCGGAATTGCAGACTATAATAAACTGCATTCTTTTCTCAAACCTTTGTTGCTATCCGATTTTGAAGTAACATCGCTCAACAACAACAAATGGAAAGTAAACGTAAAGGACTCAGACAGTTACCGCTCAGTATCTAATAAACTGAATACTGAAAAAATCCAGTGGTATACTTATGAAAATAAATCTGAAAGACCGATACGAGTCGTAGCTAGAGGACTTCATGCCTCATGCCGAAAGGAAGACGTTGTTCACGATTTGAAGAACAAAAACTTTAAAATCGTCGATGCGGTAAACTTAATTAAACGGGAAAAGCAAAAATTGGAAGGCGAGGAAACGATGGTTAAGCGCGAGCTTCCTCTTTTTATGCTAACCTTTGATAAGGCTGAGAGTTTAGAAAAGATATACGAAATAAGAACAATTCTGAATGTCGTAGTCAAAATCGAACCCATGCGCAAGAATACAAGGTTGATACCTCAGTGCAAACGATGCCAAGGATTCAACCATACGCAAACGTATTTCCGAAAAGAACCGCGATGTGTGAAATGCGCCGGTAAACATCTTAGTCAAGAGTGTGGTGTAAACAAAAAAACCCCTGCAGCGTGTATTAACTGCAATGGTAAGCATCCGGCTAATTACAGAGGCTGTGAAGTAGCCAAAGAATTACAAAAAAGAAGAGATCGACTTATGAAGCCGGAAAACCCACCCTCAAAACCGGTAAATAAGAAAAAGTCGAAAACTGCTGCAAGAAAGGTGACTAGAGACAACCAAGCCGACCCTGGCGCGCTTACGTACGCTCAAGCTGCGACATCAAACACCGATCAAATTCCACACCGCGTTAAGGTAAAAGCGCCTAAAGAAAAGCCATCAGATTCTGACATGCAGACGCGTGCTCAAGCATCAACATCAATAAAAACGAACACTGATAATTCGGAAAACCCCGTATCTCACGTCTTTTCTATTATCCTTGCGAGGCTTGAGGAGCAAACAAAAACAAACACGCTAATTGTCGACAGGTTGGAGAAGCTTGAATATAAGCTTCACAATAGGAGCATTTCAAAACGAACATGACGAAACTTCTTAAAATTGTTGCATGGAACGCCAACGGTCTCATACAAAGACTAGAAGAGCTAGAAATATTTCTACGGGAAAATGACATTGACATATGTTTGATCTGTGAAACTCACCTGACGAAACTATCGCGTGTAAACATTACTGGATACAGTACCTATCACGCTTATCACCCGTCGGAAAGAGCCAGAGGCGGATCGTCTTTAATCATAAAAGATTGCATCGAACACTCTGAAGAGATTATGATAGAGCTTGAAACAATGCAAGTGAGCACTGTACGCGTGAAAAATGGACATTACTCTTTCAATGTCTCGTCTATTTATTGTCCACTGCGTTGCAGGCTTGAAAAAAATGATTTTACAAATATTTTCAACTCTCTTGGACCGAATTTTATTATTGGCGGTGATTTTAATGCAAAACACACCTTCTGGGGTTCAAGATGTGTCTCACAAAAAGGCAGAGCACTTTACAACGCCTGCATGCAACACAGATGCGACTTTCACTCGACTGGTAAACCAACATATTGGCCGACTGATAACAACAAAATACCCGATCTGATCGATTTCTTTGTTGTAAAAGGAATACCAGACAAATGTATTAAAATTGATGAAAGTTTTGATCTCTCTTCCGATCATTCCCCTATCATTCTAACGATGAGCGAACGCCTAATTAAAAAAGATGTACCTGCTAGACTAACTAGCAGAAAAACTGATTGGGAAGGCTTTAAAAAAGACGTTGAAGAACATACCGAACTGAGAGTATCACTTAGGACGTTTTCTGAACTCGAAATCGAAATTGATCGTTTTGTTGAAGTTCTGCAGCGCGCCGCGTGGAAAAATACTCCCTATCAAAGGAAAACGCCAATCAATCATGCCCAAAAATATCCACCGGAAATAAAAGAAATGGTAAGGGAGAAGAGAAAAGCGCGTAAAAAATGGCAACAAACTCGTGCTCCGCAACATAAATCGCATTTGAATCGCTTGTGTAACTTGCTAAAAAAGGCTATTATTGATTTTAAAAACCGGACAATACAAACCAGCATTGAAAGCTTAACAGCGGACAAAGATTCCAATTATTCGCTCTGGAAAGCTATAAAAGGCATTAAAAAACCGAAAATACAAGCGGCCCCAATCAAGAAAAATGACAACGAATGGGCCAAGAATGATAAAGACAAAGCAGAAGTCTTTGCCGCCCATTTAGAAGAAACATTTAAACCATTTGATGGGCAAGCGCTTGCTGAAAATGATAATGCGTCGGATATAGCATTTCACAATTACACAGTAAGAAATGCAAGGCTGACCGAACTTCAACAAGAAATAAAGAAACTGAAACCGAATAAAGCTCCTGGATACGACCTAATCACAGGAGAGCTTCTTAAATCGTTACCTAGAAAAGCGTTAGTTAAGTTTCTTTACATTATAAACGCAGCGATAAGATTAGAATATGTTCCGAGTCAATGGAAAGTCGCGGAAGTAATAATGATTCTGAAGCCAGGAAAACCACCGAATGATAAAAAATCGTATAGACCTATTTCGCTGCTGCCGATTATGTCTAAAGTTTTCGAAAGAATAGTACTTAAGCGATTACAGCCGGTTATAGAAGAAGGATCTCTTATTCCCAATCACCAGTTTGGGTTTAGAACCAAGCACTCAACAATAGACCAAGTGCATAGAATAACTGATTTAATTGAAAAAGCTTACGAAGAAAAAAAGATTTGCTCGAGCATATTCCTTGATGTTTCTCAAGCTTTTGACAAGGTCTGGCATGAAGGCTTGAAATATAAATTACGACAAGTTCTGCCGGAACACTTATATAATATTCTAGAAAAATACTTGACGAATCGACTTTTCCGAGTCAAACACGGAAACGAATATTCGGAATTTAAAGAAATAAGGGCTGGGGTGCCGCAGGGAAGTGTCCTTGGACCGCTTTTGTACCTATTATATACTCGCGATATACCGCAAGAAGAAGGCACCGTCTTAGCTACATTTGCCGACGACACTGCCATCCTGGCAACGGGTAAAACGATCGAAGAATCGACTGAAAAATTGCAAGAAGCATTGAATAAAGTAAATGAATGGACAAAGATTTGGCGACTAGCTTTAAACGAAAACAAATCTGTTCATGTCAATTTTACTTATAAGAAAATAAATAATTTGCCCATCTTTTCAAACTCGGTTCAAATTCCGTTTGCAAACGAGGCTAAGTATCTTGGAATGACACTTGATGCTAAGCTGAAGTGGAAATCGCACGTGAAGAAAAAACGTAAAGAACTCGAAACCAAATACAGAGAAATGTACTGGTTACTTGGAAAACATTCCAAGCTTAATGTAGAGAACAAACTGCTTTTATACAAGCAAGTGCTAAAGCCGATATGGACATATGGAATACAACTTTGGGGTTGTACCAAAATAAGTAATGTCAATATTTTACAAACTTTTGAAAATAAAGTGCTAAGATCAATAGTTAATGCACCGTGGTTTATTAGAAATAGCGATATCCATAGAGATTTAGGAATTGCGACAGTCGAATATGAAATCAAAAACTTCGCGCGTAAGCATAAAGACAGATTACAAGGACACGTTAACAATGAAGTCCTTCGAATTCTAGATGAGAGGAATCTACTGCGTCGTCTACAAAGGACTAAACCTTTCGACTTAACGCGATAGCAAGAAACCGCGCCTAATTTGCGGAACAAGCAGGAACTTTCAATGGAAAGGGACCTGCCAAACGATCTCAATACGTGAAAGAAAAACTGCTGGATAAGTCAAAACTTAGTTGTAGTATGTAATCAAAGAAATTTATCAGGAAGGGAGGTTTTTTTAGTAAGTAAAAATCTCACACTACTATGAGCACGCGCTACCGATCCTCATAGTGTCTTCATGAAGATTTTTTACCTACCCTCGGGAAAAAAAAAAAAAAAAAAAAAAAAAAAATATCTGATTAGAAAGTCAGAAGCCGCGAAAGTCAGTTGCTAGTATTTGAAAATTTGTGAATGCTTTCATATAAATGGAATTTGCACTTCAGCATCGAAATGTTGGAATCAGAAGCGTCGCGAAAACTTATAGCATAGCAAGTGGAGTACGGGATTGGTCAAAGTTCAACATATCTCAAAAATTGACAAATCTAGGAAATTTCCACCATATTTCACCCACTTAAGGGGATATTAAAACTTAAATGTCAATGTGCGTTGCGAGAAACGTTGACCATATAAGCAAGTATTCAAAGAGGTAGGCTAAGTGTTAGCAGTGATAATTGAAACGCTGCACGAAGCACGAAATTGATGATATTGGGCCCCCAAAGTTGCTCAATTAGGTAAATATTGTATCTAAATGTCTAGATCGGGTGCAACATAAAAGGGGAACAAAATTGTTTAAGAAATGGTTTGTTAAAATCGAAAAATCACTTTAAAGCAACAAAAAAAAAATTTGCCTAAATAAATACCTAGAATCTTAAATACATCAAATCCCAATAGCCAAAAGTCTAAAAGTAGGTGATATTTTCCACTCAAATTTACCCACTTAAAGAGAAACTTGAATTTGTTGTATCTAAGTGGAAAGTGGAAATTATCATTTTACGAATAAGTAGAATAAGGATTGCAGCGAATTGGGTCATATCAAACATCACAAATTAAATCATCAGCAAGTATTTGGAAAAAAAATTGAGAAAGCATCAGCCCCATCACATCCAATTCATTTGAGAAAATTCTTCTTTGAATCTTTCAAAACACTCGTCAGTGTTTGCAATATCGTTCTGTTTAAATACTGTTCTGATGTGAACCATCAGCATTGCTGCATCTGTTTATCATGATCTTATCTTTAAAACAAAAGCGATATAATCAATTTCAGTAGTAAAAAGAGTAGAAAATGTCCAATTGAAAGCAACGGTAATAGGAACAAAATATAATACTTTTCTCATATGCAGCCACACCGAATGAGGGTTATAAAAGTCCAGCTCATTTGCAATAAAGACCTTTGTCACCCACAGGCAAACTTCAACAACTGTATTCAAAAGGATACCAATCCCTCTGAGAGTCGAAAAGAAGTAAGAGATAGAACGACATTAAAACCATCAACAAGCGAAATGTGTATAGAAACATTGTGGATAAAGTTGAGGTGCACTTTATTTGCTCTCCTGTAAGAGCACCTAACTCGGGTGCATTTAAGTCATTCCTGGAACCATTCAAATCCTGCAATGTAAAACCATTATTTACCTTTCGCCTGCCATGCTAAATGAACTGTGTCATAGATTTCAATTGACCATATAGAGAAAGAAAGAGGAAGTTACTTTTCAATGTGGCTGAGTGTGTGGCTTTCAGTTGTGAATTTCAAAGGAGACCATTCAGAAAATGTTTCTGTCAGGCAAGAAAAAAAGTAGAGAGCGGTCCATTTACCAGGCACAACATCGTTTACTGATCAAATATGTAGATTGGACGGGTAAATTTTAAAGCAATCCCTTTTAACCTAGTAGTCTTTGATGCGAAGATTTTTATCGGTGTCATCTGCGTCGTTACTTTTGTGGAAGGAATTACTATGCGTATCTCATTTTCTATGCTGTAAGGTGAAGTATTATACTACGAGAAATGCAATGGTAATTTATATGAAAGTTTTACTGAAGTGGTGGAAATTAATCTGCGTTGGTTTTAGTGGTAAACAAATTTGTGGTTTGGAGGATGGTTGGTAAAGTGGACATACCTAGAGAAGATTATAAGGCAGTTGAATCTGAAGCGCACATTACTTGAACGCCGGGGTGTTGTTCTAATCCGAAGGAACAAAAGTCATTACTTGCTTACTAATATGAGATTATATGAAGACTTTTGCAATAAACCCATTGACAAATCGAAAAAATAGGTCACTTTCTCACACTGTAGTAATAACTACTTTAAATTGGCAAAGTCATGATGGAAAACGGCCTTCGTGGTTTTGTTTGCTTTCCTATGGCAGGAAAGCCTATAAAATCATGCGGACCTGGATAAAATGAAGATATGATCAGTCTTCCTCTCTTCTGTACCTCAAGTCTGTGTGAAGCTGGTTGTCAATACTAACATCTCAGGTCTACAGTAAGGAAGCTCTACAACAGATCAAAGCTCGATGATGACTGACAAACTTATTCTAAGTTCTCGGCTGATACAACCAAAAAACTAAGAAGACCATCTGCACAAAGTTCTTGTGTCGGGCACTTGGGCTCACTGACTAAAGAGGATGCAAGTCAGAGTTACTTATTATAATCGCACACACTTTTGAGGTTCACTCACAATAAACCCCCTCACAAATTGACATATAATTCTGCACTTAAGTCTAGGCAGCCCACAAGAGATTTTCTCTTCTCTTTTATATGGACCATACGATCTGTGGCGTATTATCTCGTATACCTAGGACCTTTGACAGCAAAGGGCCCACAAAATTCATATGTCCAACGTAATTTTGAAAATAAAAATGAACCACACACATACTAAATTTCACTCTAAAATGTTATACATACAGTAGATACAAGTAAATTAAACAAATTATAAAATTTGCACCGCGAACACGCCCAGAAAAATGTGCTTCTCAAATCCCGCCAAGACACCACCAACCACTTCATATTGGTGGTTGTCTTTGCAAATGTGCCGGTTGAAATCGCCAAGTAGTATTTTTACTGGCGCTTATAGGGTAAGTATTCTTGTTGTGAAATGTTCGAACTCGAAATTTTAATCAAATCTCTTTTCTTTCATAGTGGAATGTGCAATCGATGATCACCCTGTTTCTGCCGGGTATATCTACGCAGCGTCCGTTTGCCGGTCCGGACTTGTGTGAGTAATAAAAGGTGTGACTTTATGAGCCCTTTCATACACGACGGCATTTATACGGCTGTTGCCTCAGTTTTGTTCACATTATTTCGAGGGGTGTTTATTCACGTGTGACAATTTTGGGGTATGTAAAGCAATGTGTGATGCGGAAAACCCCACAGGCGGATGCAGTAAAGTGGGAGGGTTGTGATCCTTCTACTCCGGATCAGAACTTCGCCGTAAGGAGAAGAAGAAGAAGTAAAGCAATGTGTGAAGAAATTATTGATAAGGAAGCGACTTAGGTAACTTCGGTTTCAAAGGTCGGTTTTCAGTCGGCCGGGTTTTGCAGACCAGCGGAAACTAGTATGTGGGAAACGGATTTAAGGGTTCCGTTTTTACTTTTTGATGCCTGAAATAAGAACCAGAACCCTAAAAAGGAATTGGTAATGAAATGGCTGACTCACTAGTCAAGATTGACTACTAGTTCCGAGCCTTTCTGTAGAGTAAGCAGAAGTGCCTTCAAAAAATATATCAGAGAACTTACTTTAGATGGTGCTAAAGTCAGTGGTGGGCCTGGGCCTCAGAGAACCGACCCTACTAAAATACAATGCAATCTGGGTTTAAACTCAAGGACCTACACTGCACAAATTCTCTATGTACTATTGTATAAGAAATTAATGTTTCCTGTGAATCTAAACAGGAATCGGTATTTTTTGCGGTTTCTCAAAAAAAAAAATTCTTAAAATGTACCTTAATATACTCAGACTTTCTTACATCCTCTGGAGTGAACAAATTGCTTTAGAACTGAGAAGGGTTGGTACAGTAAGCCTCTCGGACAGTCACCTAGAATTTGTTTCAAATGCTGCCAATAATGCCATCATCAGTCAAATGTGTAGTCTGTCTACAAATGTCCCAGCGGAAACATTTCTGGGCTATTCGTAGCTCACAGATTCCAAACTGCGAATGATGGGTTCATAGTGGCTTATTTACCTCAAAACAAACTGAAAAACCGAGTGGAAAGTTCCTCAAAAAGTTTTCTATCAGCATGGATCTTTCGCAAGATGCGAAATCTAAACCCAGGTAGACAGCCAGAGTTTACACTTGCACTCCGAGTGCCAATTTCCATAATCACACCAAACTTTGCATATGTACACCAATCTGGAGTGAAGAAATTATGTCAGACCTTTTTTTAAACGAAGGCAAAATAGGCTGTTTAGAAAAACAGGTAAAAACTATCAGATGTTTTCCGATTAAGAATCAACTACGATAACTGTCAGGTTCTGTCGACTTATGCCATCATCACTCAATTCATATCGAACTTTTACATTTCTCTTCCTGATGACATTTTCTGCTTTCCTTCAAATTTTATAGTTTTATGTGATGTTCTGTTAGTTTCTGACAGATTCTGCTAATTCTTATTGAGTAGTATCTAATTTAATTCTGCATTATGTGTAATTTATGTCAATTTTTGACATCTTCAATTTTGACTTTTCCCTTACTGGACACATTTGTTAACCTTTCCCTCTCTCTGTCAAATCGTATATCCGCTTTTGTATACTTTTGAGGTGAAAAATCTTAAATTCAATTTTTCAGAAATCGGGAGAGGATTCTCTCAGATCAAAATAAGTATGCAAACGCTTATTTTAGAGAAAAATGAAAAGCTTCCATTTGAAGTAGGTAATTGTCAAATAAATGTTAGGGTAAAACTTACCTTCTTTTACCATTTATTGACTGTTATGTAGAATGTATCCATTTTGCATTCACTGATCTGTTCTTGGGGAATAAACTAATTGGACAGTTTTAATTTTTTAGCGGGCTAAAATTTATAGAGAAGAAAAGATCCATTCAGGTACTCTTGTGGAATGCAAACGATTTGACAGAGATATTATTTTATCTACGTTAATTTTTCTGCAATTTTATTCCAGAAAATTTTCATCTCATGAAAAAAATTAAAACTGTTTCACAGCAGAAGCAATTTGAAAACAAAAGAACAAAATTTGTTGAATAAATTCTTTGATTTGCTAAATCTGTGGCTTCTTTGTTTGAAAATAATATTATTATATACAAATATTTTCCTTTGACATTTATTTGACAATCACCTTGGATTAACGGCTATCAAGTTTTCATACAAAAGGATGTGGGTATTTTTCTTAAAATCGAGCGAATTCCCTGATATCAAAAACCTGACGTTTTTAATTTTTCTTTCAGAAAAGTACCCGAACGGATTCAAAATCACACAAGTGCAATTTTGCAAATCCTATCAGTAAGCTTACACTTCGTATGAAATTTTATGTTTGCATTTGAGTACGCGAATTGACATTTTGTTGTTTTATGTCATATTATGTTAGTTTATGTCAGATTATGTTGATTTATGCCTTGTTCCTCTGATTCGAATTGAATTTTATAGGTTTCTGTCGTATAAATTTTAGTAGATGCTAAACTAGCTCTAGTCCTTAGATTTTCTCCACTAGATACCTGCTAGCGATGACAGAATTCTTGAGGAAAGATCAAAAACAATTTTCCTAATTCGAAGAAAGAATCGAATCTTGGAAATTTAACTTTAAATTTGTTGCACCTTTTATCTCTTAATTATTTAATTCATGAGATCTCTTCACAAAATAACACCTTTAAAAATTAGTATATACAGAAAGGACAGAATCACATTTTCACGTCGTTTACTACAATATAAATCTTATTTCTTCCACTCATGAGCAGTAGGAAACGGAGTCCTTCTGTCTTCTCTGTCACTTTGAAGAACCATACCTTGTCCAATCACAGCAGTCGTCATACGGTACACATAGGCCATTAAAATTAATTTCTCTCATTGTAGGAGTCGCCATTCCTTTCCTTCTCTCTCTCTCTCCCTCTCTCTCTGGCACCGTTCAAACGAAGCCAATTCAAAGGAATCCTTTTGTGACAGGACCACATCCACGACAAAGGCAAGACGACCTGTCTGGTTTTGTTCATTGTTTAAGTTTTATCCAAACCACATTTTGGCCTCAAAGTTGGTTTGGTAAATTGAATTTCCGCAAACTCCTGCTTGGCAGATTCTATTCTTCTCTCTCCGTTATGCCACCTTTGTATATTGCTTTGTTTAAATGAAATTGTGCTTAGAAGGTGAGAAATATGCGGTTTGACATTTAATCTTGAGGATTGTGAGATGGGAAAGGGATCACCAGGGCTAATGTTTAAAGATATAGTTTTCCTGGAAATTTAAGAACCGAAAGACTTGTTAATTTTATCATTTAATTGGACGTCCGTCGCTATTTTGTGTACCACCAGCAATAATAGGATTTTATTGCCCAAATCTATCTAACCGCAGCAACCCAAAGTAGAGTTCGGATCGAATGAATACTCGTAAGTGCAGCAAAATATTGTTAACCATCCTCCTAAATAATTATTACAGAACTCAGGTGGATAGGTAGTTGCGAAGTACCCGGTAGCATTCGAAAATTTATGAATTCATTCGACGTATGTACAAATAACGACAGGATATGGGGAATCCTTTACGAATGTGTAGCCACATTACATGTGTGAATTCACATTTTCAATTTAATGCATTGGGGTTAAGAGAGAAGTCCATGTGGGTTTTTTCCAAGTATTAATATATCTGTCCTAGAAATTAGAGCACATACAAAGGACATATGTATGTTAACAGGTTGATAAAGGATTGGAAAATAGAACAAGCTGTATGTGTGTCGTATGTCTATGCATCTGTCATTTCCCTAATTGAAGGAAACTTTGGAATTGCTGAGCAGGTTAGGCTTTTCGATGAGAAATTACGGACACTAAATAATTGGTTTGGGAAGTTGATGAACAAGTTGGTAGCCTAAATAGCAAGAAAGTATTAGGTCAACAACGGAGAAGGTTTACGGCGTTCAAATTACACGTAAGTCTTTAAATAAGGCATGAAGTGAGGATTTGTCAAGCGCATAAAAGATTTTAGATTTATTGAATAATTTAAAATTCCTTAGTACCGTTAATCAGCCTTAAGTTTCTCACTGACCTACTCGTAAATATTATATTACGAGTATATACAGTATAAGTACCTCCATGTTTCAGTACCAAATATTACTACAATTGGCTTAATGCTTTTAAATTCATACATTTGAGGGAGTGAAAATGGAAGAGAGTGCATTCAATTTCGAAGTAGGAAAATTAAATTTCATTATAAGCTTTCTTGTGAGTCATCGAAATGATGTTGTGGTCTGAGTTGTTGTTATTGTTTTCCTTAGGCGCAAGAGTCGGCAAGGGGAGACGGTTTGCTGTGAACAGTTTACGGTTCACGGGTAAAGGTTTACGGTTTGCGGGCAACGGTGAACGGAATGCTTATTATTACTATTATTTCATTAGACTAGGGGAATTCGGAGCCAGAGCAAGAGGGAAGATATGACCTTGGAATATTATTTGTATAATATTTCAACATTAAGTACTGATTCCTTAGTTGACTTTATTGTTGAATTTGTAAGTGGTGGCCCAAAAAATAATGCTTACAAAATCTATAGTACAAAAGACGGTAATGAAAAAATTGTATGTAAAGTAAAAGGAATCAATCTGAATTATTCTGCATCGAAGAAAGTAAATTTTGAGTCAATTAACGAATCACCATTGCGGAAATAAAAACGTATAAGTTCAGAGCTTATTAATAGTGTAGCGACACAGTTATGCATGATGATGTATGATCAGAAAAATATCTTCCGATGTGCGTCCCTTAAGAAGTTTAAATCAAAATTGAAACTACTTTTAAAACCATAACCGTTTTTATTACCTTATGCAATATAATATACATATGTACATTTGTACATACATATATTTACAAATACAGCTAGTATTGCAATTCATCTAACTATTTACTTCTTTCGGTAAACAGCATCCCATCAGCTTTTCAGAAAATCTTTGCCATATTTTAATTATCGGTTTCAACTTAAATGTGATCACACGTTGTTTTATATATTTCCTACGCTTATATTTCCCCAGTCTCTCAAAAACTTGTGAATCAATTTCATTTGTTGTATGTCCATAAAACATTATTCACTTTTCCTTGGCATTTAATTCATCCAATAACTTTATGTCTTCTTCGTCAATATCACTTAAATCATGACTATCGAAATAGCAAATACGCGCAATTCCGAAAAGTGTTTCATAGACTTTATTCTTTTTGCACCTTCATATGTAAAACCAACTAATGTTACTGAACCAGCCCCTACTTCTATTTAAACATACTCCCCATCATTAAATTCAAACGGTATTGATGTCCATAATTCCGGTACCTTTTCACCTCTATGCATACTTAACAACAACCATTTATGTATGTCCATCCTCTGATGTCAAATGTACCACCAAATTCTTGTCAATTACGTCCAACTTTGCAATTCGAAAATAATTCCACCACAAGTAGCAAGCGGTGTACTTGTCACCAGTTTTTATCATTTGCATCCAAAACATATTGATCAACTAACACTTTTCTTTTCTGCTTTCCCATCTTATAATCAATCAACTCAGAGACGAGTTGCCCGCGGCACTAGAACCGCTCCTAACAGCAGTCATTCCAAGGTCATATCTTCCTTCTCGCTCTGGCTCCGAATTCCTAGCCTAAAGCGACCCTGCAAACAATTTTTAATTTATAATATATAATAATACACGTCATAGTATACATGAACCATCCACACCTCACCGTCGCCCCTCTCTCAGCCTCAGCCACCGCATTCACATCCACCACGCATTCACATCCACAAAACCCACACCTTGACACCCCCGCCGAATTTGCACACCACAAACCATTAACCCCCAAAACGCTATCACCATAACTCATAATTGAATCAATCAACATTTTTTATTTTTTTTTTCTTGTTTATTTATCCACTTATACACTAACACAATTTATTGTTCCAATAAACTTAAAACTATACTATTATTATGCCTTAAAGTAACTGACCTGAAGGGTGCTCAATACTTATATTATGGTTTTAATAAAACTTAGTTCTAATGTTTTATTTTGATAGGTATTTTTGTTAATTTCAAATTAATTAATTATTATAATTATTTTTTTTTTTTATTTCATTTTAAGGAAAAAACGTGGGAAAACCTTTTTGAACGCATTATTTTATTTTTTTAATAAAAAAAACTAATGTAGGTGATAAAAACTACAAACTACCTTAATCTAATTCCAGGGCCGAGTTACGTCTCAGACTACACCCAAACCTACATCCCGGTTATTCACCACGCCCTCCTTTGTCTAACAGTTACAATAAAAACCACAACGGTTTCCCACGCCATTTTTGCGTACACTGCAAAACCGATCCCAAACGGATACACCCCCTTTCCCCCCTTCGCCTAACGGTATCCATAAAAACCAACAACGGTTTATCACGCCATTTTTGCATACATTGCAAAAACCGATCTCAAATGGATCAACCCATTTTTCCCGTTAACCCTACATGCGCGCGGATATTTGAAACTTAGGAATTTAAACATTAAAATCGTGGGATGGTTCGTCAAATTGCAATGCAATTATTTTCATGAAGATATCGAAATCATTTTGTCAGTTCAGTTCTAATCCGACAACTAACTTGAGAGGTGCAGCCTTTTGCTTCGGACAGCGGCCTCTCCTGTTAGATTAAATTAAAATTGTGTTGAAATAAAAAGAATAAAAATAATAAAGAAATAAAAAAAAAAAAAAAAAAACTTTGTTTTTTTTTTATTAAGAAAAACGCGAACTATAACATAATTGCCGAAATCTGTATCCCGTCACCGAGAAGACCAATCAAATGATAGTTAAACCATCCAATCGGTTACTCAGTGGCGTTTCAGAAATCACATATCAGGATCCGGCCCTGCTTAACCTAGGTGCTAGCCTCAACCCAGTCGAGCCACCAATATCTCTTCCTATTCAACCTGTCTACGTTTAGTGTTAGGATAGAATAAGCCCGACACAAGTTCGTTCTCCGTAACGGTCGCTGACCGTGCGAAGTGGTTCCTCACAAGATCCAGAATGACATTGTCGATTCTGGACACGCCGGAGGCATCCAATTGTCTCTTATTAGAAACGTAAAGCCGAAAGTCGGAATGTGCGCTTCTATACATACGCATGCAGGCTCGAAGATATTTTCTTTCAAATAGTCTAAGTTTTTCCATATAAGACGGGCTTAAGTTCCACCATACTGGGGCTCGCATAAGTCAGAATTGGACGAACGAAAGCTTGGTAACATATGACCTTCACATCGAATCTCAGATAGTTGGAGTAGAATAGGCGTTTGAGAGACATAAATGCCGCTCTTGCCTTTTGCAACTGTATATTTATGTGTTCATTGTAGTACAAAAACTTGTCCAAATGAACACCTAAATATTTCACAACAGTCTTTGACTTGATGTGAAGGCCTTTAGAACATATTATTTGTAGTTTTTTCCAGTTCCGTGTCAAGTCTGAATTACCGCGTCTAACTGGGGTGCGAAACAGTATAGTTTCACATTTTGCCTCGATTATTTTAAGCTTCCACTCTGAGCAGAAAGCTTGCAGTTTATCAAAGCTGTTCTGAAGCTCTATCTGTATGTCTTGGATTCTCGAGCCTCTTCCATACAATATAACATCGTCAGCGAACGCTATCGAATTATCCATGTCCCTCAGAATTCCGAAATGTAGATGTTGAAGAGGAGCGGTGCTGTAACCGTGCCCTGTGGCAGACCATTAGTGACATTAAAAACTTTAGTCGTCGTGTATTGTCTATCTGTTACAACAAATTTCTCCTCGTGCGCCATAGATGCAATTATCTTTATATAAATTTATATAGAAGCCCGTCGATCCAAACCGTGTCGAAGGCTTTTTCGATATCCACTAGGCAAGCAGCTGTACATCTTTTGGCGTTAAGATTCCAATTAACGTCAGAAACAAATTTTGTAACAGCGTGCACCGCCAAATGGTTTCTCTTGAACCCAAATTGGTTCCGCGGTATAGTCCCCTTTCTTTCGCACGCGAACAAAATAGACTTACTAATAACTACTTCATAAACCTTCCCGATATTAGGCAGGAGACTTATTGGCCTATACTTGGAAGGATCAGAAGGATCCTTCTTCTTTTTGATTATGGGAAAATCCTTCGATATTTTCCAATAACTCGGGAAGTAGCAGTTGTTTAACAAATTATTAAATATTACGCAATATTGCCGTATAATTTCGTTCGGTATATGCTTTAGTATAATGTTAGGAATGTTATCTAAACCACTTGACTTTTTGTTATTTAGTTTCCTAAATATGTATGTGTTAGTTGGTCAGCTTTTAGGCGCTCAGAAAATCTCAGAAGAGTTCCTGTTTCGCTAATGCGACACCTCGACAATTCGTCAATTACTTCGACAGTTCTGTAGCTAGGGAGATCCCTAGCATGAATTGCCTCAAAGTGAGAGCCGATCAGGTTTAGCTTGTCCGCGAAGACAGTGGGATTTTCAGTTTCGTAATCTTGATAACGTTAGGAGACTTGAAAATCTGATTAATTTTAGGAAACATGTTCCTGGAATCAGTCTTCAATATGTTTTCGGCGCGGTGCCTCCAATAATTGTTGACACTATTCCGAAACTACTGACTTAACAGTGTCCTCACATTTCTCAAGAGAGCTTTCAACCTTTGCAGCTCTAAATTGGACGATTCCTCTTGGAACTGGCGCCGTATTCGATTTATCTGAGTTACCAAAAAGCTTTTGTAAGTTCGTAGAGTCTTAATGTCACGGTTTAGGTAACATTCAACGCCATCTTTGGATTTAATTTTCGGAACTGACGACTCCATTGCTTGTAATACCACCATATTTAAGTTCCCGATATAGGAATCGCACTCCTCATTAGTAAGATTCCTACTGCTAGGGATTTTAGAAGAGGAAGGGCAGTTCCTGTATTTTTTGATGGCGCAACGTTGAAATTTGCACCAATCAGTCTGCCTAAAATTCAATTTAGGAACTTCGTGCTGCGTTGCGAAGCTGAAAGTAGAGTCGCCAGCAAATGTCACCGGCATAACTATTGCATTGTGGTCGCTATCATACGGCAATATAGAAAGTTTATTATCGTGGACCGTTTGAATTTGCAATCGCGCATCCTCAATGCAAAGATCGAGATATGATTTTCCAGAAGGAAAACTTGGTGCAACTGGGCTGTATAATTTGATTTTATATTCAACCTGGTTTTCCTCAATAAAGCGGTTTAGGAAGTTGCCTCTTCCGTTTGCCCTCAAGTTCAGCCAGGCCGAGTGTCTCGCTTTAAAATCTCCCGCTAAGAGGAAATAGTTGTTTAAACTATCTAGTCTCAGTTTTTTGAATATTTTTTCGATTTCGGCTTTAAACGGATTGACGGTACCTTTAGCCGCATATGCTGGTATTAAATACAGACAACCATTATCCCTAATAGGCAGCGAAATAATAATTGTCTCAAGACAACTAAAGATCCTAATTGGACGAAAATCACTTCGTTGAATTCTAGTGTATCGAAGTGGTTTCCTGACAAGAATTGCCGTACGGCCACCTCGAATAGAGTCCCGTCTGTCTGTCCGTATTACGTCATAGTTACTAAAAGTTAATTGATGTCTATCATTTAGTTTTGTCTCATTTAGAAAAAGAACGTCGGCTTTATGATCAGTCACAAAGCGCAGTAGATCACCGCGCCTGCTGATGGCGATTATGGAGTTTACATTTAGAGCAGCTATTTTTAGGGTTGCACAATTAGATCTAATCATTTTGACGACTAAGGGTGTTGAGAAGGGCATCGATCTTCGCCGTGAGATCAGCAACAGTCCTGGTCAGACCGTCGACTTGGATTTGCAAATTGTCGTTTGCAGGGCGACCAGTACTCTTGGTTCCAACAGTATTGGGGCCAACAGCACTGGAGCGCACAGGTTTGGGGTCAGCAGGACCTGACCCAACACTATTACCTACCACGTTTGCGTAGGATATCCCTCCTCGAACATGATTGTCGATCATCCTGACTTTTTGTGCAATCTTGTGTTGTGCTTCCCTTTTCGTTTATAGCTTTCCCATTCCCGCCATGACGTGGGGTGACCAGGTTTCTGGCAAAGAACACAAAATAACTGCTCCTTGCTCGCTTCTTTTGCACTTGGCACTTTCCAGGCTCATGCGTATTTTGGCACTTGACGTCCGAATCTCTGACACCGGTGACATTGAAGGACACCGTTCCTCCGAATTTTTTCAAAGGACACTAAATGCCCCTCTACGAACTTGATTTGTCTCAAGTTTTGTACTTTGCTATCCGGAGATAGCTGTACCGCAATAATTGGTAGGACTTTATTATCGCGTCTAGAGTTCACCGTAGCATATTCAGGTATGCGCGAACGCAATTTAGATTCTCAATCTGCATATTATTCAATTCTTCGAGGACCTCGTCTGCGTTGAAGCCAACACTGAAACCCTTCAGTAAGAATGACATCCTTGTGCGTGTACGAGAAATACTCCGTACCTGCTTCATTTAATAATTCTTTGACCTTGTGGCAGTCATTCTTATCTTCTAAGCTTAAGGTTAACTTACTACTATTTACATTCTTCATCTTAAATTTACCTTTACCTAGTTCCGTTTTTAATAATTTTGACAGTACTTGACTTTCCTCTTTATATATTTTTATTGGTGGAGGTCTTTTTCGCGCCTCCACTGTTTCGCCGTTGTCTGTCTTCTTTTTCTAACCGCTGCTGTTTGATTCATTGGATGCTGATGCTCCGTTGCATTCTCTCGCTGGTTGTTTACATTTTTTTGTTTCTTCGTTTCTTGTCTTCATTTGTTCAAGAAGCGTGCCGATTGTTGTTGTTGTACTATTTGTATTATGAAATGTATTTGGTTGACTATTTTCGTCAACGGCTGGAAGAGCAAATTGGTTGTTTTTTAATGTTTTTTCCTCACTTCTAACTGTTTTAGTTTTTTTTCTTTTATTCGATTTTGTTTTGACAGAAGAGTCACTATCACTTTGTAAGTCTCGTATAATTTTTTTTAGTTCCAGAATTTCTTCTTTATATTTTTTTTGCCATTTCTATGGCCTCAATATACTCTCTTCGATTAATTTCGAAGAGATCCATCGCCTCTTCTCCCCTCGAAGGGGAACCCATTTTTTTTTTTTTTTTTTTTCACTTTTGATTTTTTTCTTTTTGTTTTATTCTTTAAATGTTTCTTCTTTTTTTTAATAAATTTTTTTTATTTATAGTTCGGCAAACTTTTTGCCGAGCTGTGTTTTGCGAGTTCTTTTTCACTTTTCGCTTACTAATTCGCGACCACGTCGTTGCACATGCCACGGTGGACTTGCGGTGACCCTGGCCAAATCAATCTTAAATCAATCAACACAGCATCTAACATCTCCCTCACACTCAGACCCCCCACACACACAAATTGCTCACACACTTTTTTCTTCCTCCATTCTCTCTATAAACTATCCGAAGATTTGACACTATCCGAAGATCCGAAACTATTCGAATCCACACGGATCTCAACTGTCTCATACTTATCGGATATCGGGATTGTTTGAAGATTCGGATAAGGTTTGAAGCACTAGTATAAATCGTATTTGAATCTTTTCCTTCATTCTCCGTCGATACAAACGTGAGAAAAATCACTCGAACATTTGTTTCTCCCGAAACAACCTTTGATAACGTACATGCTTCTGCGCCGTATAGCAGGACTGAGATAATGAGGGTCTTACTACACAATATAAAGTCACTTTAGTTGTCCCTGAGAGGGCTTTACTAATCAATTGCTTCCCTAGTATCTGGCCTCCGCCAGTATCTTTATTTGAATGTATATCGGAGCCTAGGTAGACGAAGTCCTTAACTGCCTCAAAATTGTAGCTGTCTACTGTGGCTTTGTGTCCAAGTCGCCGATGTTAAGGGACTTTTTGATGATATCGTATATTTTGTTTTGCCATCGTTTGCCGCTAAACTCATTTTCTGCGATCTTCGAATTATGTCAATGTCGTCGGCGTACGCGAGCAGTTGTACAGACAGACGTACCCCTGATGTTAGCTAAACAATCTTTTCAATAATGATGGAGTAGAGTGTCGTCATTCTGCACAAACGGACGAGTTTGGTAGGGATGGTTCTGTATAGCTCGTCCCTATATGTAGACGAAATCATTGGTGAATATCGATTTGGAGTTTCTGTTTTTTTTTTTCCGACATCTGCCGCAATGTAAATATCTGAGCTTTGGAGGACTTTCCTGGTCTAAAACCATACTGATACGGACCAATCAGTTTGTTTACAAAAAAGTTCACTTAATATTTTTTTATTTAATTTTATTTTTTTGTTTAATAGACTACAGAAAAAATGCTAATTACAAGCTAGCTTATGACATAGTTTTATTTAATACTACGTATACTCGTACACTAAGTGCCAAAAAAAAACCCAAGCATCTTTTCTAAAACGTATTGTATTTCATTGATATTTAAAATATCTACAATTTTTTTATGAAGCGTTGTCCTTCCTAACACAAATTAGATATTTGTGACCAAATTTCCCACAAATGCGACAAAAGTGCAAGAGCAGGTAGACGCTAGCAGAAAAGGGTATAAATAGGAATTTTTATAGTTTTTTCCACTTTTTTTTTATTAAAAGTAATTAAGGAAACATTGAATAACACTAATTAGTTATTATTACGCGGACTCCGTATTTTTATTTTTCCTTAATACTTTTTAGCACCTCCTTTAAGACCGCTTCATGGCATAGAGTCATAAAGTTTTTGGATTTCCTTTATTGTTATATCTTTAGTCCACACTCTATGGCTGTTTTGAGCTCTTTAATTTTTTTAGGTGCCATGTTGTGTACTTTCTGACCCATATTTGACCACAAATTTTCTATTATATTAAGGTCAGAGCTATTTGCTGACCAATTTAGGAATTTTGGAATCCAATATCTGCGTTGCAATGGGCTATCTGTTGAAAAAAAAAAAAAACAATATTTAGAAGTGGTTTTAAGTTTAAATTTTAGGTCAACATTTGCGCGATGCCAGGTAGCGGAATCATCCTGAAATATGCGATTTGGGGTGTAGCAGCTATTGTCGGAACAACATCATGAGCAATGATTTCTTTGTATTTCGCTGCATTTACGGAACCATCGAAAAACAAAATGCGGCCGAGACCCCAATTTGTCATGCATCCCCAAACCATGAATGCTTAACTATGGGAAGGAAACATTCCTCTAAATATCGCTCCTTAACTCTCCTTCGCACGTTGAGCTTAATTTCTGCAAAAGCCGTCTCACAGTATTTTCGTGGCATCCCACAATGTCTGCGATTTGACTATTTGAAAAATGTTTGTCATGAAGAACGAAAATACGTCCTTTATCTGCTTCGCACAAAACCATCGGTAAATGCCTTAACTGTTGAAAAACACTTTGTCGCGGTCTAGAGCACTAATGCTTTATCGACTTGAGTATTTTTTTCTTTTATACATCAAAAAGAATAAGCATATCACAGAAAAACTACAATCCTACCTACGTACCTACGCACTGGAAGTCATAATATGTACAACAATTTTCATAGTACGGGGTTTTTTTTGGCACGGGGTGCAGCAATGAGCAAACTATACCCTAGTTTTCATTCATATTATTCTATAAGTATTCATATTATACTTATAGAATAATTCATTATACAAATTCAAAATGTCTACATTTTATATATATTTATATGTATTAATAATTAGTTTGAAGCAATAGGTTAAATTTTTTTTTTTTTGAAAGAGGGTAGATTAAGTTTGAGGGTTAGCACGAAGAACTATTCGTTTAGGATGAATGACGGTATCCAGAAATTACGATTTGTTTCTTCCTTATTGAGGGACACTTATGTATAGCTATAGACACTAGCTTAAACCCGCCCGCTTCGCCAGGCATTAAAAAAAAACTGTTATTGTACTCAGCTGTGTATCACAACGGTATCACAAAAATGTCAAAGTTTTTTTTTCAATGTTTTTGAATGTTTTTGTAATTTTTTTTTTTTTTGCCTATATGGACATAAAACCAACTAAACTGATTGAAAATTACGTGCGGTATAGAGAAACATACGCATTTTGCCACTTTTTATATATGTACATATATACATAGATATACGAAAGCGAAGCATCGGGGTTTCACATAACCCGCGGGGCCTTATTGAAGGTAATATGCATTACGACAAAGATCTAGAGAATTAATTGTACCCTTCATGATTTCATACAGATACACACATTTCTTCCAGGTAGATACATCCATTGCGTAAAGAAATAATATTCAAGTTGATTAATCTAACGGTATAGCTTTCATATGACTTGTGAAATGTATTAAACAGAAAACTCCTTCAATGAGGTTAGAGTGGATATCGTATATTAGATCCCATTCTAGAATACTTCTGACTAGATAATAGAAAATTGTTATAAGTGTAAGAATATTAGATAATAATTTTTCAATTCTAAAAAGAAATCTTAAAATTTAATTTGCTCTTTTGCAAAAAATTGTGTTACACAGTTTTTCTTGTCAGGTCATTTATAAAGATAGAAAATATATTTTTTTTTATAATCTGCGCACGCCAAAGGAATATGAACAGCTTTATACTATTACAGGGCACGGACTGTTAGGGAAAAGGGGAAGAGGAACAGAGGAGAAACCTGTGCAGGTTGGCTTTAAATGTTTGAAGGTTGTTGTGATGGAGAAATACAGAGCTTGGTAGATCATTTCACATTCGTGTCGTTGGGCTTATAAACGAATTCCTATATTTGACAGTACGACCGAAGTTAGGCTTTAGGGTGAACTGATGTGCATTCGAAGCATGTCGCGTATTGCGGGTGAAATTTTGAAGGGCAGGAATGCAGCTGGCTATTTCGCTGGAGCATTTTTTGTGGAAAAAACGATAAAACAGGGAGAGACATGAGACATTTCTCCTATGTCCGAGTGAATGTATAGCATTCACAATGCCTCTATCACCTATAAGTTTTAACGCGCGATTTTGAACGATCTTGGGTGCACCAGACCAGATAATATTCCAGCTTAGGGCGGATGAATGCCTTATAAATTGAGGCCAGATCAGACGGGGTAAAATATTTCTTGCACCGTTTAAGGAATCCTAGACATTTTGTAGCATTTTTGGCGACTTCGAATATAATTAATACACATACCGAGAATGGCAAGTCTTTCGGTTTCAATGATGCAAGTACCATCCATGGACAATGGTTGAGGGTTTTGGTTTCGCTTAAGAGACAGAAAACAGCAATGTATTTTGGAAGCATTAAATTGCACTCTGTTGGTTGAACCCCATTTAATTATGTTGTCCAGGTCGGCGGAAGAGCAAGGACGTGATTTAGGGAACGAATATGAAAAACTGAGGGTATTGTCATCAGCGTAGATTAAGTTTGAGGGTTAGCACGAAGAACTATTCGTTTAGGATGAATGACGGTATCCAGAAATTACGATTTGTTTCTTCCTTATTGAGGGACACTTATGTATAGCTATAGACACTAGCTTAAACCCGCCCGCTTCGCCAGGCATTAAAAAAAAACTGTTATTGTGCTCAGCTGTGTATCACAACGGTATCACAAAAATGTCAAAGTTTTTTTTTCAATGTTTTTGAATGTTTTTGTAATTTTTTTTTTTTTTGCCTATATGGACATAAAACCAACTAAACTGATTGAAAATTACGTGCGGTATAGAGAAACATACGCATTTTGCCACTTTTTATATATGTACATATATACATAGATATACGAAAGCGAAGCATCGGGGTTTCACATAACCCGCGGGGCCTTATTGAAGGTAATATGCATTACGACAAAGATCTAGAGAATTAATTGTACCCTTCATGATTTCATACAGATACACACATTTCTTCCAGGTAGATACATCCATTGCGTAAAGAAATAATATTCAAGTTGATTAATCTAACGGTATAGCTTTCATATGACTTGTGAAATGTATTAAACAGAAAACTCCTTCAATGAGGTTAGAGTGGATATCGTATATTAGATCCCATTCTAGAATACTTCTGACTAGATAATAGAAAATTGTTATAAGTGTAAGAATATTAGATAATAATTTTTCAATTCTAAAAAGAAATCTTAAAATTTAATTTGCTCTTTTGCAAAAAATTGTGTTACACAGTTTTTCTTGTCAGGTCATTTATAAAGATAGAAAATATATTTTTTTTTATAATCTGCGCACGCCAAAGGAATATGAACAGCTTTATACTATTACAGGGCACGGACTGTTAGGGAAAAGGGGAAGAGGAACAGAGGAGAAACCTGTGCAGGTTGGCTTTAAATGTTTGAAGGTTGTTGTGATGGAGAAATACAGAGCTTGGTAGATCATTTCACATTCGTGTCGTTGGGCTTATAAACGAATTCCTATATTTGACAGTACGACCGAAGTTAGGCTTTAGGGTGAACTGATGTGCATTCGAAGCATGTCGCGTATTGCGGGTGAAATTTTGAAGGGCAGGAATGCAGCTGGCTATTTCGCTGGAGCATTTTTTGTGGAAAAAACGATAAAACAGGGAGAGACATGAGACATTTCTCCTATGTCCGAGTGAATGTATAGCATTCACAATGCCTCTATCACCTATAAGTTTTAACGCGCGATTTTGAACGATCTTGGGTGCACCAGACCAGATAATATTCCAGCTTAGGGCGGATGAATGCCTTATAAATTGAGGCCAGATCAGACGGGGTAAAATATTTCTTGCACCGTTTAAGGAATCCTAGACATTTTGTAGCATTTTTGGCGACTTCGAATATAATTAATACACATACCGAGAATGGCAAGTCTTTCGGTTTCAATGATGCAAGTACCATCCATGGACAATGGTTGAGGGTTTTGGTTTCGCTTAAGAGACAGAAAACAGCAATGTATTTTGGAAGCATTAAATTGCACTCTGTTGGTTGAACCCCATTTAATTATGTTGTCCAGGTCGGCGGAAGAGCAAGGACGTGATTTAGGGAACGAATATGAAAAACTGAGGGTATTGTCATCAGCGAAGGAATGGATTGGATTAGAAGTTTTAGACAAGAGATCATTTATAAAAATTAGAAAGAGAGTCGGAGACAAAAAAGAGCCTTGGGGAAAACCAGCATTTATTTAGTGAATTGCAGACTTGAAGCAGTCCAAAACAACTTGTATTGGACTCCCCGAAAGGTAATTTCTAATCTATTGAAGAAGAGACTCATCGACGCCATATGCACGCATTTTCGACAAAATAGCCTGATGCCAAACTCTGTCACATGCCTTTGAAATATCAAGCGCAACCATCCTGGTTTCGCCGAAGTGATGGTGAGATTGGTTCCACTTCTCGGTGAGATATGCTATGAAAACTATACTGCCGGTCATTAAGGAGTTTTCGTGAATCGAGATATTTCATAAGCTGACGATTTATTAGCGTTTCCATGACCTTGAAAAGAAGGAACGTAAGTGCAATTGGTCGGTAATTGGACGGGGAGGAGATTCGCCTTTTTTTATTGACGGCTGGACAATTGCTGTTTTCCATCTGCTCGGAAAGAGCCCTGAAAAGTAGGATAGACAGAAAAACTTAGGATAGACTAGAATAGCTTAGGTTTTGCCAGCGTAGAAGAACACCTCTTCAAAACTATGGGGGGATACCATCTGGACCAGCGGGTTTGTGTATGTTAAGACCTTTGAGTACTCCTGCAACTGTACGAGTGCGAAAGTGGACTTGCCCCATGGAAAATTTGACGCTCTCAAATACAGGTGAAGAAAAAAGCATTATCTGCCAGCGTGGATTTCGCTGCAAAGTGAGCAGCAAGCAGATTGGCTTTGTCTAAGGAGCTGACAGCTGGAATGTCATTGTAAATGAGCGAAGGAATGGCAGACGAGGCAGATTTTTAAATATTTTTGACGAATGACCAACAATTTTTACTACCTTTGGGACATTGTAGGATTTTTTGCCTCAATTTTTGGTCATGTAAGAATTTTACACGTCGAATATGGGCATTGCAGTCTTTTCTGGCTTGTTTAAACTTCTTTCGGTTTTCCTCAGATTTGTTGGCTTTATAAAACCGAAAACTTACTTCTTTTAACCTGATAGTTTAATGCTCTTTATTCTGTTAGGAATAAAGTCATTCATATCTAAGAGTATAGTGTTAGTGATCATATCAGCAGCGGCATCCACGTCGCTATCGAGGAAGCATAGCGACCAGTTAAAACTCCTAAAGAAGCTATTGAGGGCCGCTCCAGTTGGCTTTCTCGTATTGCCATACTTTTCTTTTATGAGTTTTTTCTTTAACTGTATGGTCAGAGTACGAGAATTTAGCTGATACGATATTATGGTCAAACCGACCTAGAGGCGCTAGAACATCAATGGTGTATTTATCAGGGTGCGAAGTAAGAAACAAGTGTAGACTCATTTACAAGCTGAGTCAAATTGTTTATTTCAGCAAAAAGTTCAACATACCTTCCTTCGGGTATTGTCTAGCCAGAATGTTGAAGCCAATCCGAATTGCGTATATTTAAATCGCCCGCAATGACGATTTCAGTATGAGAATACAAGGCGACAATTCGAGTGATGGAATCGGACAACGCATCAAATTAATCAAAAGTTGAGTTGCTGTCCGCACTAGGGCTTCTGTAAATAAGGCAGTAGTGAATTATTTGCTTACGAACGGTGAATTTTAGCCATTTGAAATTAAATTCCGGGTTGGAACAGTGACCATATTGTGGTGGAATTTGGTAAGCAATATCACTACGGACATAAATGGCGAGGCCACGGTGGAGAAAGAATAATGACACTAAGTTATATCCAGACAGTTTCAAATCGAAAGATTCTTCCACTACCTGTGTTTCGCTTAGTGCCAGAACAGCTGGTTTATAGGAATGGGCGTGGACGTACATATCGAAAAAATTCGTTCGAAGCCCACGAATGTTGGTAAAATCAACCCTAAATTCCCTTATCACTACTGCATAGAAACACAAAAGACACAACTCTGACGTAACTAAGCAAAACTGTGAAGTGTAGATCCAAAGAATAGTTTTCCAAAACAAACTGTCGCAGGTGCTATGCCCAATCGACAATCAGCTGAGGTCCGCTATTCGGATAAACATTCACAGTCCGCTGTGCATCAAATGTTACACTCTTTCAGTCATCGCTACTGGAAGTATGTACATACGTGCCGTTCGAAAAATGTTGCAATAACTATATACATATTTTTTAATGAGGATTTGTTTTCTTATGCGGTTTCAATCGTTTCATGATTCATTTAGAGTGTTAAAATTTTTCACACGCGGTCACGGGAGCAAAAAGTTGTTAGACAGAAAAATGGGTTTTTTAGGTACTTGTCTCATCTTTAGGGATTAAAGAAAATGCTTTATTGGTGCAGTGTTTTTGTTTTTTTATTGCTTAGTTTTTTTATTGCTTCTCAGAAACATTCTCTATCTAATTAGTACTTTGTTGGACCTCCTCTTGCTTTTATTACAGCTGCACATCGGCGAGACCTTGACTCAGATAGGTTTTTCCATGTGGAAGCAGGTATGGTGTTCTAGGTCCGGATAAGTAAATTTTTTAGTTTTCCAATTGACTCTGGACGCTTCTTCGCAACCTTAAGTTTCATTATTGGCCAGATATTCTCAATTGGATTGAGATCTGGACTGTAGGGAGGTCAACTTAATACATCGACATTATTTTCTTCAAAGTACTTTTTAACCTAAGAAATAAAAAAAAATGAAGATATTATTTTTAGTCATAAAAGTTCTAGCTTATTTAAAAGCTCGATATTAGTCTTTAATATTAAAAAAAACCGTGGGTGGCCGTGGTGTAGTGGTAACATCATCGCTTGTCACGCTACAGGTTCACGGTTCGAATCCTGATGTCGATAATCATCTATTTATTTCGCATGAAATAAATAAAAAGTCGATCAATTGCGAAAGCTTATATCAACTCTACTGCGAAGGCATAACACTGGCAGTAGGGCGGTCATATGGCTAAAATGCAACTTGGTCGTGATTATGACATCAGGAGGACGGAAAAAAACACTGTGAATCATGAGCAATGACAAAAGCAAAATCAAACAAGCTCCCAAGTTATTTGGACAGCCACTCTTGGAGTTCACTGAAACTTAATACCAGCTGAGTTTGAAACCAACTACACCAATCTGTCTTTCTCCCTGTCTATTCCCCTTTCCTCAAAAACGCCCGTGTCCTAAAAATAAGTATAAGGGTATTCATAACCCCTTTCACACGTGCAAATTATAAAAAAAAAAAACAAGTTCATACTTACAATTTTAGCTGTATGGTAAGTAGCATTGTCCTGTTGAAAAATGAATCTGCAAGTGTCACCAAAAAGATCCAGCGCAGAGGACTCAAATACATATTCCAGAACCCGTAGGTAAACTTCTGCAGTGACTTTCGATTCTAGGAAGACCATTCTACCTTCTTCATCTCCAGAGAAACATCCCCAGACCATCACACCTTCAGTTTTTGGGGCATCCGTAAGATGCATTCAGAGCTCAGTCTCAGTCTTTCCTTTGGTTCTCTTCGCGCAAGAACCCTCCCATCTGCAACATGCAGCTTAAACTTTGATTCGTCGGAAAAGATAACATTGTTCTACATGTTTTGAGTCCAATTAAGATGCTCTTGAGCTTGAGTGCTCTAAGTCTAGCTTTCACGAACCTTTTCCTCACTGAGCTTGATGAAATTATTTTTCCTGTAGCTCGACACAGATCGTTTTTAAGATCCACCGAAGTCTTGAACCGATGCCGACGGCAGTACAGCACCAAAAAACGATCTTCCACTGGGGTCGTCTTTTTTGGCCTCCCTGAGCCTTTCTTTCTGCTGGCAGTCCCGGTCTCACGATATTTTTTAAATTCCATGCCACAGTTTATTGAGTAACATTTAGTCTTCTATAAATTTCACGTGTTGTCATATTGAGAAGTGACAGACACAAAATATTAGCTTTGCACTCCGAACTGATTTTTTCCATTTTTTTTTTTTTTTTTTTTTTTTCACTAAATTACTTCGGTTCGTTTCACGAGCTAAATGCACCTCTTATTCATAATAACATTGACTTTTATGCACTATTTCAACGACATTTTGCTACCTAGTGCAAAAAAACCCGTAGCTCTCATAAATTCCAAGAACTGCGCCCGAAAAAGGTAATAAAATGTTTGACCAACATTTTTCGAACGCAACTGTATATAGCACTTGATCCAATTGCGATAACGAAGAAGCGCAACAGCGAGTGAGTGGGGGTGAAAAGATGGGATACACCGGCACTGAATTGTGTTTTTTTTTTTTTTTTTTTTTTAATTTATTTATTTTATTTAATTTTTTTCCACTGCACTGCACTGAATTTGATTTGGCGCGCATGATAGATTTTTTTTTATAAAGATGGAATTTTTGGTTTTATTTTGTCACGACGATGTCACATATGATCGCGTGTAAGGAGCCTTGAGGGACACCTGAAAAGGGAGTGGTAGTAGACGACTTCCTATTGCTCATTATTATTATTGCTTACGCTATGTGAGATAGAAATAAGATCTATATGAAAACCTAGTCTAGACATTTGATCTATAATTTGACCATGACTGATTTTATTGAATACTTTAGTAAAGTCTACATCGACATCGACTTGGCCACAACAAAATCTGCGAAGATGGAAAGATTCGTATTAGTGGAACGACGTATTAAAAGTGGTTTAATCCCCGGCTTGATATGTATATAAAGGGATTTTTCGATTATAATGTACACTTCGATTATTGATCAGATTCAGATTCCATCAGATCCAGCACTCTTGTGTATATCACGATTGACCAGGAAACTATTTGACACTAATTGACTCAGGCGATATGATAAGCACAATAACTTTGTTAGATTCACTTATGATTAGATACGAAGCTTGGTGGTCAGTATTCAGAAAACTGGTTTCGAAATGTACAGTGGCAGGTAGTTTCCCAATCTTTTTAATTTGCTTGGTGTATTATCAAAAGTATTTGAGATTCGTTTTGATATTATCTTCTACACTGCGAATAAAGTTATTGTGGCATTGCTTTAATTCAACATTGCAAAGGTACGAGAACGTGACCTTTTCTTCTAACAGATTACGCAGTTTAATTCGTTCATGAATAAGAGTCTTCTCCTTTAATATATACGAATGTATGAGTTTTTATTTTTTTTTAAGGACCAAGATAGATACTTCGAGTTTTTAGAATTGTTCGTTGGAACGTATATAATATTAACGTGAAAAGCGTCATCGGTACAGAGTGCGACGCCAGTGGAAATTAGTGAGTGCAAATAGTTATTAATACGCTTTTAGTCATGTTTCAAGAAATTAGGTGTGAAGTTTTTCATATACGTCTATTATATATATGGCTTTAGCTTATAGTATCCGACCATTACAGTTTCTGATACCATTGTGTTGATTCAAGTTACAAATTGCGGTATTAGATATGAGAAAATGAGAGGAAACACATGTAATGTTGTTTGATTCAAGAATATTAAGATTACCTATTCTGGACTAATTTAAGTGAGGCAAATAGAAATCTCCTAAACATGAAGTGGAAGAGTTGTATAATACGTTAATTCCATTATTGCCTAAATTACCGAAAACATCCGCATATATTGAATGTTTTGGGTATAGTGTGGATGTAAACACAACATATGAATAAATATTCTCAGCTGCTTTAAATAGCTCGATAGCTAGGCCATTGGGGAAATCTGCCTTTTTGGATTTAAGCTCAGAAATTGCTACCTTAACCTCACTTTAGTTGGGTGAACGAAATTGTTGATCGTGATCGTCCGGGTTGAATGAAGCATTCTGCCTGACAACGAAGTTTTGGTCATCACTGCCGTTTAACAGTCTGTGGAAGTAATCTTTCCAAATCTTCAGCACCAACTGTGACTCTACTACTGGATTTCCTTCTTCATCCATACAGGCTTCAGTTGGGGCTTTGCTGTATTTACCTTCTCTATAATATCTCTCAATTGACTCGATCTCTTGCTTTTATATTTTTTCTTCTTCTTTCAAAGAGTTGGTGATGGTGTTCTTCTCTTCTCTTTTGCGTGTAAATGTCATAAGCTTCTCTTGTTACTCATGGAGCGTCGCTAATGTGGGAGACAGACTGCTGGTATTGATACCATGGTATAGCAATACTACGTTCTATACCACATGTCTGTCACTGCAATACTACGTAAAAAGCTAGTATACCATGAAATATACCTGGTATTGAGATTCGCAATTTTTTGCTGGTATACCACCATCTTCCTGATTGCAACGCCAATTTCTCTCTATTGGCTAGTCTTCGTAGCTTCTTTGACAATTCTTAGGTATGCACTTTCGCTTTTAAATATTTGAATTTTCTTTATATTCATCATTTGGCACAAAAGTAAACCACTTTTATTCATCCTGTCTTGAATTTTTTTTTTTTATTTGTTATGAAAGACAACACAAGCGTCAAAGTATACTACTTAACGTCAAAGTATACTACTTAACGTCAAAGTCATGGAATACTACGAAATGCAGTCTGTCAGGGGTCGTAGTATTCACTATACCATGGTATCAATACCAGCAGTCTGTCTCCACTTTAAGCCTCTTATTTTGCTGCGTGCACTTGGCGGCACATTTCATCAAACCTGGGGTTTCTTTGTGGTGGGCGCGAGAAACCCAGGCGGCGATCTTGATCTTGATGGTGTCATTATTCATATAATGTTTAATGTTTTCGGTATTGGGCTTCTTGAGAATTTCAGGGATACTTCACTTACAAAGGCTCTGGCAGTCTTTTGCGGTTATAGCCGTTGGCTGATCCATTTTCTCATAGTACTTCTTTGGTGTTGTGGTATTTAGGATATCCGTAAAAGTATCTTGTTCTCAACAAAGAAATAATCTGGCTCAATATTGGCTGCTCAGAAGGTGGTAATATCCAAAAAATACTGGAGGAGTGCCTTGCATCAATCGCGACGTGATGAATCTGATTTACAGTTGGTTAATCTGGAGAGCCAGGTCTGATACGATGATATTTCTCGCCGCCGCAAGGTCTGCCTGAGTTCGCTTCCGAAGTGCTCATAGAAGCAATCTTTGGTCACGCCGTCCTCATTCTCCGTGCGTGCGTGAGTCCATATTAGGCTGATGCTGGTGAATTGTGCCTTAATACGTATGCTTGAAGTTTAGGACTTAAAATTTCACTTACAGATCCGATGGTCGTTTCTGGACTTCGGAATCTCTCAAAATGTTTCGTGAATAATTCTTGCTTTCTTTTAGTTTCCGAGTGCATTGTTTCTCTGTGTTGATCTTCCTTGATTTCCTTTTTATTTTCGGTTGATCAACAAATTATTTTCTGCTGATTAAAGAATAAATTTTTGACTGGTGATTTGTTTTTCTGCTGATGAATTATTGGATATTTTGCTGATCACTTCTAAGGGTTTTTTCAAAGTATTCACAAATTTTTGGATATTTTTTTTTATTTATATATGTATGTCTTCTTCTACTTCTTGCGGCGAAGTTATTATCTGGAGTAGAAGGATCACAACCCTCCCACTTTACTGCATCCCTGCTGGTCCGCCTGTGGGGTTTGCCGGTTTGACGTCAGGATGTACCGGCAGGCTTCCCGGTTTCGGATCACTTCGTCACTGAGGTCAATCGAATGCTGGTGTTTTTGCATTTGTGTGATCCAGTTGTTATTTGGTCTGCCTTTTTTTGTGCGATTGCGTAGGAACGGTGATTGATATTGCCTTTTTGACGGGGTTCGAACGATCTCTTCTTGGAACATGCCAAACCAACTGAGCCGGTCGTGCTGTATCTTGCTTGTGATGGGTTCTTTTACATGAAGGCTTCCTCGAATCTTTGAACTTCTTATTCTATCAATCTCTTACTCCTGCTGTCATGCGAAGCATCTTCATCTCAGCTGCCGTTAATTTGCCCTCATACTTTTTGTACATTGTCTAGCATTGTGAACCGTATATACATAATAATTTATATATAATTTATTTGCTAAAATTTTTGTTTTTATTTATTCCAGATTCTTTTACTATCTAAATGGTAAGTGTTTTTATTAGAAAGAAAAAAGTTTTGCAGATTCTTAAAAAAAAAAAAATCTTATCTGAAATAAAATTTTATCAAAATCCCTTCCGTATTTCTAAAGTAAGCCCCGCATGTCTTACAACCACTCCCGATTTTGATGATTTTCAGGTAGGATCGTCTACAAATCAGACGACTTTATTAAATGTTGGGTTTTAAGGTAGGACCATCAGTGTGCAAAGTCAAGCTGGCGAATCAAAACATATCAAATGGTTATTGAGCTAGGCGTGTCGGAAGAAATTAATTCACAATCACTATATTTGATGACTTTTTGCACTCAACCCCCTATATTTTACCATAACTCATTCCATTCAGAGCAACTATCTATACACTAGATCGGATAAGAAACCAAGTTTCATTGTTTGGTAGTTCTTGAATTAGAAATGTAAGATGAACAGACCAACAATGACACAGAACAAAATGGAATTGAATTGGAAACGTCAATCGGAAATTTTGAAAGCGGATAAAAAAATTGTATAGATTCTACTATTCCCCGAAAATCGATAAAGCAAACAAATGAAAAATTTGTTGAACAGCTTGACTGTAAATGCTTTCTATCTCAAATTCACACTTAGGTCCTTCTTAATTTTTCTTTAATAAACCATGCTGAGCGTCGATGTTTCAAGTTTTCCTTGTTTAAGCTTAGATCTCCCATAGCCAACGACTTTTAGTGATTATTTATGGTATAAGAAGTTTTTACTTTTTACTATCTTTACCATTTGTCGACTTTCTACTATTCTAGTAAAAATGAGTTTGCTGTCGAGTCTGAGCTTTGAGCTGATTGAATAGCTCTTAATTGGAATTTTATTTTTGCTTTGATGAACTTTAGGATTTTGCCTTGCTACCCACAGATATCCGAGGAAGGATAAGCCAATGCCAAATAGCGTAATTGAGATCAATTGCTTCGCTTGGATCCGTTCGACAGCTATCGGATAACAACCATTTTATGCCGTTATTGATGCGGAAGTTCTTTTGTGGGATATGATGTGCTTGATGCGTCGGATAAGTTGACTCATCTGGATAAAATCCTCGCTCATCTATCCATCATCGGGGTACAATGTTCGGTAGTGGAGATATCCTCTCAGGAGTGGAAGCCTATTCTAGCACATTTTCTATAAATTTTACTCAACCATCAAAAGACAATTGTTATCGCCACTGAAATGTGAGGCAACGCTCGAAACTGTGACAAAGACGAGAAAATGTACTTCTGTAAATGAAAGGGATGGAATTGTCGACAATACGCGTTATGACCGAAGGACTCCTCGAGGAGGTTATGATCACTAGAAAGGTTGACGCTAACTCTCGCACCGTTGCGTTCACTTCTTTTTGGCTGCCAGAAATTTGATTGAACAAAGCCTTAACATTTGGGTAAACTTTATTGCATTTCATATATATAGTTTGTCACAATTGTGTTTGATTATCTCGAGTGAGTGTTGAAAATGAACAAAGCCAACGCCAGGCTGGTGCAGATAGTGAAAGATTTGTGCATTATGGATGCTAATGATTACCAGCTGCAGAGAGAGTCTTATGTTTGTCCAAAACACTTGGCAAATACCTGTGATCAAATATGATGCAAATGATAAGTGACCAAGAAAGAGTTTATTTCAGCCATTTAGTATGATCTGGTCTGACAGCGGTGTATTTGTAGTCCGACTGATGGAACTGTGCTCTGATTTTATCGATTGAGCTAATTATCGATTTATAAGGACTACTTAGCAACAGTTACCTAGATGACCTCTGCAATGACTTAGAACCTACTACCAAGAAGAAAGATGATGACAGAAATCAGAGTCTACAAGTATAATCGTGTCACTTATTAATATAAAACTGACTGACAGACGTGATAGCTGTCCTCTGTACGACATCTACGATCGAGCAATGAGTAAGAAATGTAATAGGAAATCAGTTTAAACATATCATTCCATGGCTTATGAAAGTTTGGAACCGAAAAATATCTTCTTTCCTTCTCCACTTCTCCACATGATTGCTTATCCCATTCTGTTCTTTTTTACCGCCTCAATAAATATTTTAAATCAAATTCCTATCATCTACCAAACTTTTCACAGACATCGTTTGTAACCTTTCTAGTACCCAAACCCAAAAGCAATTGATGCGATAAGTCTCAACCATACTTTTAATCAACCGTAAAATATATCTCGAAAATATCACAAGGACACTTGCAAAAATTGGTCATCCGTTAATTGTGAGAAGAATTTCTGTAGTATGCATCATTAAGCAGTTTTCACATTAAGGCATATCCTCTCCTTGAGTTTGAGTGACGACAGGGAAAGACGGACAATAACATAATGAATGAATGTCAAGTAGATGCGCCCAAACCACTCAAAGCATTTCAAAGTTCTTGTTTTAGAATTCTGAAAGTTTATTGCCTTCTACTCTCTGTTTATGTCTCTTTTTTTACTCCTAGAACAAACAGGCCACAAAAAAAAAAAAATAAAATGATTGAGAAAATCATAAAACCAAAAGTTAGAACAAAAGGATACCGTATTCTCTGTCTCTCTCCCTATTTTGCTACGTAACTTTATTGGATCCTGAAAAACCGACGATAAAATCAGCACCGAAAAAATAAAAACATACTACATTGGCCATTTGACCAAGGATATTCGTATGTGTTGTATACACCATCGAGTCATAAACAAAGTGATGAGCAGAAATATTTCGCCTTTCGTCATCATTTCTATCTGAGAGCCCGTCAGGACAACGCTGGGGTCCTCGTAAAATTAATTACATACACTTTACCCATAAAGGTATAGGGAGAGAGAGAGAGCCAACTGTTTCTGTATCCTTTTCATACTAAGACTATGACTGTCCGGATGTAAAATCCCAAATTCTAGCTCCAATGATTACCACGCAAGCACCCAGAGGTTAGTCCTTTTTTGTTGCTTTCATGTGTGTCCTTTTTTTCGCTTTGTGTCGATGGGAAAAATCTACATTTGTCATGGTTTTACGTACCTTATTCCTTTGTATATCCTTTTTCTCATTAGCAATTCATCCACTTGGTGGAAAACCTTATCACTTTAGGCACAGGCACACACATACGCATCCATTACTCAAGGATCAACTATTTTCATGTAATTATTTCTGTTTAACAGCCTTTTTGACGTTCGTCGTCGTCGTCGTTTGTTCTCTTTTGTTTTTCTCTGTTGCGGTTAGGATAATCAACAAACTATTTTTGTATTATCCTTTGCGGAAATAATTAACGCTGTGGGTGTACTACTGACAAGGACATCATTTACTATCTTGTCAGATGTAAATCATTGGTTAAATGGGGAAAAATTGTTGCCTGAAAATGCTCTGATAGACAGAACAACTTTTAATCAAAGTCCTATTGTTTACTTATCCCTTCCCAAAGGCCGAAGGGACCAAAGTGGGGTTTTTACATAATAATTATCTTTGTCGGTAATGAGGTGTAGGATGAGATCGTAAAACTTGGTAGAGGGGGAAGATTTTTGGAACATATTTGCTTTAGGGGATTGTGGTCTTTGGCTGAGGTTTGGGTGCATCTTAAAAAAGTTCAAAATTCTTGACCCTATATTAACAAACTTTTTCACTTTAATAGACGACAGTTGATTCTAGCTGTAACCTTAACAAGCTGTTTTACCCACAACATCCACGATTCCTATTTCTACGTTTAATAATATGTTTTACTACCTATTTTCTAGTTCAAACCGGTGTAGTATATATAATACAGTAGTTTATTCCAATCCAACCAGTGATAAGTCCTTGAAATGCATTTCTTATTTGAAACCCACAGAACCATAACTGCTACTCCAACTACTACACAAAAATCATCTAACAAAATTCTGATTGTGAAAAAATTTACCATTTTATAGCCCCTAGTCTTTTATTGACCATCAACACTTTAATTGACTGTCATCTCAATTGTAACAAAAAAAAAAACATTTTTTAACGTGCAACCATCAAAATTCGAACATCGAACGATTAAAGTGTTCGAGACGTGATTTTACCGAACTCTATACTGCAGGATATGATGGAAGGATGCTGTTTGGCTTTTTTTTCCTTTGTTCCATTTTACTGTTTGATTGAATGGAAATCCTTTAATTATTTTCAGCACGTTTTTTGAACACTTTATGGCTCAATCATCTTTCAACATTGGCAATTTCGCAATCTCAAGTCTATAGTTCGACTGAAAGGAAACTGATTTCTTGCTGGTTTCCTGGATCCATGGTCATGATGCTAGTAGTATGGTATAACCTATATACTTTGATAGAGTTTCTCTGCAATGATGTAACCACGTCAGTCATTTTTGCTTGCTCCAATAGGGCAAGTATTGTTATCGTGAAAATTTTCAATACCGAGATTATGATTAATCTTTACATTACTGTGAAAAATATTAACAAACCCGAAATAAAAATAACTGACTTCGTCGCACGTTATAAATTCGGCTTTACTCAACGGTTGATAGAAGACTAGACCTATCGAATAATTAGGATTCCTTTAAATAGTGTCCATTATGTTTTACATAAATATTAACTTAACGAAAGTTATAAGTATAAGTATGTATGTATGTATGTGTAGAATCCAATGAAAATTATGCTGCAGAGAAATTCATGTGTATTTATTTAAACATTTGTAATAGGTATTTATAATACGATAAATGAATATTATATGTATAGCATGTAAATAGATATTGTAATATGCTTTAATTTTTAACATCCTCCGGGCCCGGCTTTGTTTATATTTCAAGAGGGTACAACATCTGAATAGCTCGTCTAAACTTCTTGCCGTCCGCAAATCGTACATCACAGGCTCGAAAATTGTTGTCCCTCCCAGTGTAGCACGTTTCAACGACTGTTAGGCGCCAATGAATTCTTGGAGGAGCCTGGTCATGAACAAGGACGACATCACCCTCCCTCCCGTGTGATGAGCTGACCTTAGTCTTATGTATCTGAAATATTCTACTACACTAACTTCTATCTTATATTAAACAAGGATTAATCTATTATTTTTATATTATGAGGTTTAAATTATAAATAAAGGCACTTCTTGTTAACTGACTAATCGACTACACGTATTTTTCTTAATGCTGAATCATCCACAGACTCCACAAATTTGGGGACGAGGTAAAACCAAAATACTTAAAAATAAGTTTTAAATTAAGCGGCAAAAAGTATTTTAAAAAAATAAGCAAAATTAAAAAGTACATTCAAAAAGGTTTGAAGGAAATAAGAAGGTCCCTAAATCAATGCCAGCCACTGAAAAGCAACCTCTAAAAAGCAATAAAAAAAACAGAGTACAACAGTGAAGTAAAATCTGAACAAGCAGAAATTGACAAAAAAAAATTATCACCACCACACAAAAACTGTCTCAAATCATTGGCCACATGTACCCGTATCTCATGGAAAATCCTTTCATGCGATTAAAACAATTTTTTATCGCAAATAAATTGGCGGACACGAAAAAAGTTTCTCTCTTTTTGATGTACGTCGATGGCGATGCTTTTTCCATATTAAGGAGAATGTGTGCTCCAGAGGACCCATCAAAAAAGACTTATGAGGAATTAGTGGAAATTCTTACAAACTACTTTGAGCCAGCCGTGAATAGCAGAAACATATAAATTTTATGCAGTGAACCAATGTGAAATGCCAATTGTAGAATTTATAGTGAAGCTAAAAACGTTGGCACAAAAATGTAACTTTGGTGAATTTTTACAAACAGCGTTGAGAGACAAGTTTGTTTGTGGGGTAATGGACAATCACTTGCGTCCAAAATTCCTTAAAGAGGTGTATTTTTTTTTTATAATCTGCGCGCCGAAGGGGATATGAATACCCTTAAACTGTTTCAGGGCACGGGCGTGATGTATTAACATTTAAAAGTGCATGTGAAATGGCCGAACGTCGCATGTTGGAATCAAAACCCGAAATAGCAAATACATTCGCTTTGCACGCCGGAAAATCAAGTTCAAGTCATGAAAAAGGAGATCATAATCGAAATCCAAATTTAAACCGTAGTCGAAGCCAAAACAGAAGCCACAATCGGTACCAAAGTCAAAGTCAACAGTGTAGCAAGAGCAAAGGCCGAGTCAACAGTCAAAAGTCATACACAAGTTATCACCGCGATGGGCGAAATCGCAATCCACAACAGTCACAAAATGGGACTGAATTTTTTGAATTTATTAATGGACAAAGCGTACAAAATATATCTAAATTTAACCGTAAAGAATTCATACAAAAAGTAAAAAGACAGCTTCCAAAAATATTTCCTTCACTAGACTAAAGCTGCATAAAAGATTTTGTTGCGGAAATCGTGTTAGAGCCAGATTGTTAGCCAATATTTCATTGTGCCTATGATGTACCTTACAGACTAAAACCAAAAGTCGAAAATGAATTAAATCGATTGTGTAAGGAAGGTATACTTGTACCGGTAAAACATAGTAGATTTGCTTCACCGATAGTCATTGTGTCTAAGCCAAATGAGGACATTAGAGTTTAAATTGACTGCAATGTCACTATAAACCCATTTATTAAAACTGACCATTATTACAATGACTCGATCGGGTGATATTCTCGCTAATTGAGCAGGTAGTGACATTTTTGTATGATCGATTTGTCTGGGGCTTACCAACTGGGAAGCCTAGTGAGTATGTGACAATAATTACCCATAAAGGGTTGTTTCGTTATAAAAGATTACCGTTTGGCATCAAAAGTGCTCCAACCATTTTTCAGTCGATAATGGACCAAATTTTGCGCGGTATTCTTTATCTAGCGTGTTTTTTTAGACGATATTCTTATTGGAGGTAAAAACTTTAAGATGTGTCTAAAAATACTTGAAGAAGTACTTAAAAGACTTAATGGTTGTAATATAAAAATCAATATAGATAAATGCAAATTTTTTGAAAATAAAATTGTTTACCTGGGGCATACTATTAGCAAAGAAGGAATAAGCCTCAATCCAAACAAACTCAGTGCGAGAAAGACTTTTTGTAGAAAAGATTTCTTGTAGAAATGATTTTAAAGATTTTGTAAAATGAATTCCAGCTATTGTATTCAAAGTTGTAAGCCCAATTAATGTAAATAATAGCATTAAATATGTACATCAAAACCAGATACTATTATCTAAGTTAAATGATGAATGCCACACCATGAGTAAATCGTATGAATTAAATGAAAGTTTCAAAAAAAATATAGAACCAATAAGTAAGAGCTAGGGTGAAAATCCATCTATTCATAAATCAATTCCTAGTCCTAGCGGAAGTCAAAATGCCACACCCAAAGAAAATAACGAAAAACCAGAACAGCAACTGACTACTCCTAGAAGGACAGACAGGGAAAGACGTATGCCAGATAGATTTCCTTTTTAAATTAATACCATTCTAAAAAATCATTGATAAAAAAGAGGAAGTTATGTATCTGAAATATTCTACTACATTTACTTATAACTAGGATTAATCTATTACTTATTAAACTAGGATTAATCTATTACTTTTATATTATGACGTTTAAATTATAAATAAAGGCACTTCTTGTTAACTGGCTAATCGACTACACGTGTTTTTCTTAATCGTGAATCATCCGAAGACTCCACACTTAGAATCCGCAAATACTCTCCCTTCTATCTTCGTCACAAAAAGGATATATAGCTTTCTTCTGCGGACAGATGCATATGATTAGTGGCTGATAAAAGAAATGGACTACACGTCCTCAGAAAGTTACACGTGTCATTCGAAATTCCTTTATAGTAAGCTTTTGCGAAGTTGAAGTTATCGACTCAGAAAACCACAGAAAACGATGACAGTCTCGATCACCTTCTCCAAGGCTAATTTGGAGAAAAGCCTTTTCAATATCGGCCAATAACCCAACCTTTCCTACTTGAAACTTTAATAGCACTTGCAGAATGTCTGGCAATAAATTGCATCATGTCCACAGGCAGGAGGCAGGCATTTAAAGAAGACTTATCTTCATCATGTGAGAAGGCATCATAAACAATACGGACCTTTGTTGTTGACTTGTCTGGTCGATGCGGCATGTAGTAAGTCCTTTTCGCTGCAGGTTTTTTGACAGATTTAGCAAATCTTGAAGCTACAAATTCCTTCATCAGATGATCGTATTCGAATAGCTTTGAGGGTTCTCTGGCGAGCTTCAGCTACAGTCCTATTGTCTGCGAGTACAGCTCCAGTTTCTTTCCACAGCAAAGCAGCTTCGTACCTAGAAATAGTCTTTCTGATAAATTCACCTTGCAGCGGTTTTGTATACCCTGTTCTTTCTGCTTCGCTCGCTTCCAATTTATACAAATTTTCAACACCTGTGACACTAAACAAAGATGATTCTTAGGTAAATAAAGTTCGCCAGCCGCCAAACATGCTCCTTGAATAGTCCACCCAAAAATAGTTTCAATAGCCATCACACTACACTTCAACTTCAAGCACCTTTTCGAGGCCACCTTCCAATAATAGTCAGCACCAATCAAAAGACCTAACGCTCTTTCTTGCACGTGCTTATTTGGGTTAGAATCCACCAAACACAATTGTTCATTTTGAAGATTATATTCTTCACGAACAGGAGAAGGTAAAACATTCATGCATATTTCCGGTACTACCAGAGCAACAATTTCAATAGAATTATTAGCAAATTAACTCTTATAGCAAAGTTTTACCTGGTTAAGCTCCTTAGAAATTTTAAGTTTTGTATGACCGAAAGGAATTATATTGAAATTAACCTTTCCTATCATAGGTATTCTCATCTTATTAACGAAGGATTCTTTTACATATGAACGCAGACTTCCACCGTCAAGAATTTCCTGGCGAAAATAGAAAAACGCGAGCAGTTTGTAAGCAAACATTTCGAAGAACAAGGTACGAGCAAGCTAATGACACTACTTACTCGTAAAACTGGTAGTTTTACGCGACTGGATTCATGGGTGGAGGTTGCAGAAGATTAATTTAATTGATCTTCGCCGTTTATACGTTTTTGAACTTTGTTTAATCGCAGCTGTAAACGTAAAAGAGCACCCGTAGCTTGATCGTCAATTTCTGCCACTTTTTCTGGATTTTTGTCTTCTTAAACTTTTTCACAAATATCAGAATTTATCGCCCATAAATTTCCGTTCGCTGTAGTCAACCGGTGTAATAACACAGAAATATCTTGTTCGATATTTTTAAACTCTAACTTCGAAGGGTCCTTCGACAAGTGATTTTCGATTTATTTTAAAAACTCGCCCGATTCATTAACAATTTTTGTAACTTGACTACGGAAACGGGTCAGTGTCATTAACTCCATTTTTCTGTCTATCAGAAGCTGAATCGAAAAGATTTCTACGAGGATGTTCCGGGTTTCGGCACCAAATGTGAAAAATATTAACAAACCCGACAAAAAAAATAAGTGACTGCAACGCACTCTATTAATTCAGCTTTATTAAACGATCGATAGAAGACTTCACCTATCGGATGATTAGGATTCCTTTAAATAGTGGCTATTATGTATTACGTAAATATTACCTTAACGATAGTTATAAGTTTAAGTATGTATGTGTAGTATTCAATAAAAATGAATGCTCTTGAGAAATTCATGTATATGCATTTAAACTTTTGTAATAGGTATTTAGAATACGATAAAGGAATATTATTGTATATGTATAGCAAGTAACACTTACTATAATAAAGGATCTCAAAAAAGTGGGTCTCGTAATTTTGTCTGCTTATTTGTCTGTCTGTACCTCGAGCTGAAACCTAGAAGGCTTGACGGATTTTCTTCAAACTTCATATCTGGTGTCTGTGGGATAATACCCAGTGGCTGAGTTACAATTTTCGTCCTAGCCCTACGTTACTTTGCTTAAGCCAAATTTAAAAAATGCAATATTCTCAAAAACGGCTCATACGATTTCGACAAGAATGCATATCTGAGGTAACGTGGCCGTTTGCAAGAAAACTGCGTACTCAGTTTTTCGCTAAATATTTTATTGACGGTACTTTACTTAGTAGCGGACTTCCATAAATTCGGCATATCTCTAAGTTAATACTTAAGTTGTTGTTGACCTATGTGCAGACAACAATCAAATTGTGGACATACGTTCATAAACGTGTTTTTTTTTTTTTTTTCTTAAATTGTTGCCCATTTTTCAAACATTCAAATTTTATCGCCTCATTTCGACTGCTTAAATTTTAAATCGAACGAATAGCACATATGGAGCAAGTACCTGCAACCCAGTCGTGCCCTATTTTAGTTCAGCTCTGGTCCTTTGAGGTAAATTAAATAAATAAATATTTATTTTGGCGCTAACTGCCCATGTGGTAGCATCTTGCAACCACTCGTGCGGTGGAATCTTTTAAAAACAAAACTGAGCCCGTACCCAGTAACAGTTTGGGTTATCCACTAAACCCACCTCGCCTTTTTGCTTTTATTTTACCTACGGTACCGCCGTCTGGAAGCATGTTCACAGTCTTATTGAGATTTCTTCGCTCTGTCGCCTTTTCTTGTTCGAGATGTATTAGTTGCGTAGTAATTTATTTTGTACCAATTACCTACAGCATTCCATGTCTCCTATGATTGGGTCTACTATGTTCTCCAGAGTTTGTAAATGTGCAAGCTCATTCTTCAGTGTTTGCCCCTTGGTTTCGAATCGCGAACAGTGAAAAACCACATGTTCTCCGGAGTTGGTAGCTACACAATCTTATTCTTCAGTGTTTGCCCCTTATTTCCGAATAGCGCACAGTGAAAACACACATGTTCCACATCTTTCTGAACCTGGATGCAATACGGACAGTACGAAGAGTGTCATACTTAAATCTGTAGAGATACTCGCAAATCGAACTTGAATCTCTCACTCAATAGTCGCGCACTTAACCAATGAGTTACGGCGCCGACGAGGTAAATTACTTAAATATTGTTCGCTTTCTCTTGTAATTTTATTTTTATAATTTCCGCGCGCCAAAGAGGATATGAATACTCTTATACTATTACAGGACACGGGCGTTTGTGAAGGAGAGAGAGAGAAACAAAGATTTAGTGTAGTGGTTTAAAACTTGGATGGTATTAAGTTTCTGTAAACTCCAAGGGTAGCGTCCAGATAACTGGGGAGTTTGTTTGTCTTTCTTTTGTCGTTGCTCATAATTCACAGAATTTTTTCCGTCCTCCTGATGTCATCATCACGATCAAGTTGCATTTTCAGCCATATGACCGCCCTACTGCCACTGCTATGCCCTCGCAGTAGAGTTGACTTAACTTTCGCAATTGATCGACTTTTTTATTTATTTCAGACGAAATAAATAGATGATTGTTGACATCAGGATTTGAACCGTGAACCAAAAGCTTGACAAGCGTTGATGTTACCACTACACCACGGCCACCCTTAAGGTTTCTTTTCTGTATCGACGCTGGTCCTTCTGCCAGCACATATTTCACCAAGATATTGACTTTTTTAAGGTTCGCTAAAGTTTCTAAATCTCTTGCGTCAAAAATGACGCCCAAAAAATAAAAAAAAAAACTGATAATTGACATTGATTTGCTTAGTATGTCTCTAAAGTTGGTGAATACAATTTCGAAGCCAGAATTTTCGCATTCAAAATGGCGCAGTTTTTTATTTTATTTGGCACCATTTCGAATTTGAAATTCTTTCTTCGGATTTGGATTCAGCAACTTTTAATGCTTATAACCACGAAAAACCTTGCAAACTTTGTCCTTCATTAGGAAAAATTTAATTATATAGCCCAAAAAGATTTTGAGCTGCATTTTGAATTTTGAAATTCTGGTGTTAAATTCGGCAACGAACTACAAACAGTTTTGCTTCCTTAATTTCCCTTTCTTTATTACAATAGTTTATGAAAAAATTCAACCCGCCCTTTCTCACATAGTTTGATTGGATTATATTTCAACCCCAACCTTATATTACTCGTCGACATAATTATAATAATTGATGAAAAATCGATAGTCCCAATTCACCAATTTGGATTTAGAAATAAGCACTCTACAATTGATCAGGTGTAAAAAATGTGTGCTCTACAATATTTTTTGATATAGCATAAGCTTTCGATAAACTCTGGCACAAAGGATTAATCCACAAATTACAAAAGCAACTGCCGAAGCAGTATTCGACAATTCAGTAGTCATATATACCAGATCGATTCTTCAGAATTAAACAAGAGACAGAGTACTCAACATTAAGAGAAATTAAAGTGAGCCTACCACAAGGCAGTGTATTGGGTCCTGTGCTTTACCTCTTATTCACTAGCGATCTGCCTGAAAGTGGAGAAACCACTATAGCAACGTTTGCAGATGACACTGGTGTACTTGCTGTGGGAGCAACTGTCGAAATAGCAACAAAAAAGCTTCAAATGGTAATAAACAGTATTTCAGAAGGGACTAAAAAATGGCAGATTAGATTAAATGACCTACAGTCAGTCCATACTAATTTTACATATAAAAACGTACCACACATTCCAGTATATATAAACAACAATGTGGTAGAATACTCAAATACAGCCAAATATCTAGGCATGACCCTAGACGCTAAAATGCGTTGGAAAGCGCATGTAAAGAAAAAGAGAGATGAGTTGAACATGCGATACAGTAAAATGTATTGGCTTATTGGTAGATACTCATCCTTGTCCAACTATAATAAGCTATTGCTATACAAGCAGGTTCTGAAACCGGTATGGACCTATGGGCTCCAGTTGTGGGCATGCACATGCCTAACAAATTTTCAAAAATCCAAGTCTTCCAAAATATGGTACTATGGAACATAGTTAATGCACCTTGGTACATACGCAACGCTGATCTACATAGAGATCTTAATATTGAAATGGTTGAAGATGTAGTTAAAAAAGCTTCTCAAAGGCACAAAAGTAGGCTTCTCAATCACGTTAATATAGAAATGGCATAACTATTAAATACTGATAATGTATTCAGGTGACTAAGACGGGTAAAAGCTCTTGATCTATAAGAGCTAGCTAAGGCCAAGAAATTAGGTGATATTTTCAAACAAAAAAGTCTTGGAATCCGACAAACGGCGGATTTTTTTTTTCTATCTTTAAAATAATTCAAAAATGAATTGCTGATTAGTTGAACGACTAGGTGCAATCCCATTCGGGATGACGAAAGTCCCCCCGAGAAGTTTTTTAGATCGGGTTAAAGTCCCCCACTATTGCAGAAGCATCACTCGCGTCTTTCGATGATGAACCCCCCAACAAAAAAAAAATTTCTAAATTAGCATCTCGCCAACAACTCAGATCCTTAGAACCTACAGATGATCATATTCGTTTGGTTGTATTGAAATTCGTTTTTGGATCACGCGAATATTGAATACGAATATTGACTATACGACATACTGCTTTGCGAGGCTACGCAACTTGGTGGTAGTACAGTTTTTCATAGTTGCTGATAAGGCCAGCACTCATGTTGCCGATAGCACACTTACTCGTATAAAAAAAACTGTTCACGTCCATTGTTAAAAAATGTAGTTACATTTTTTTTTTTTTTAATTCAATTTTTTTTTTTTTTTAATTAAATTTTTTTTTATTATTATTATCTTTATTAAACTTACATACTAGACAAAATGATTAAATCTAACTTAAAAATTAACAGATTTCTTATTCTAGCTTACTGGTCCTTATGCGGGCGCCCTAAACTAAACTATATCCATATAACTATTGCCTTTCGGCCTAAAAACTATTCTACGAACTAATCTTACATATTGTTATTTACCAAGAAAATATATATTATAAAATCGAAAAAAAAAATTGGTATCTTTACTTTTGTTTTAAATAAAACTCTCACAGCTATCTACGCTACTTAACCTACCTAAGCTACCTAACCTACCATAACTATAATCAGGGTGGTGAGCACTCGTTGCCTCACGCACCGAGTGGTCACCATCCCAATTGCTATCCGGGCGCCTGACAGACGCCAACATGGTGCACATACGCTGCCGGGAGCTTACCAAGGCCAAAAGGCGTCAGTCACCTCTCGGAAGCACCATTTCATGTTGGTAAGCCCGGCCTCTCCCAGAAACCCCCTAAATAACCTAGCTAACTTAAACTAAAGAGAATGTTACCGAAAGTAACGCACCGTCCTGGGAAGGCGTCTTGACCCCTTCCCCTTCGAACAGCCACCAGAATGTGGTGTACTGTTTTGCAGGGACACTTTCTGCAATTTCGGAACTAAAACGGAGGACCTCAGGAGCATCGGCGACCCGCCGTGGTTAACCCGTTTATCTCTCGCGCTGCGGTGGCGGTGGTACAATACCGGGATACCATCCGTCTGCACCAGCCCTTTTGCATCGATATGGATAAATGCCTCCGGGGGTATGAAGCCAGACCGGAGCGTACTCTCGAGGTACATTTCATTGGGGTTATAAGCCCCAAAGATCATTCTATTGTCGCTGGTCATCGCCCTTGCAACGAACATCGCCCTTGCAACGTGCCATCGAACACTTTAATAAGGAAATTGTCAATCCTGTTCAATTGAGCCGCATCGTATAGGGCCTTGTTGGGATAGTATTTTATATAGTTGGATTCAGGTATTCGGAACAACCGGAGACAAGTCCTAAGACATTGTCTCTCCAAAACCCGAGTCTTTTCCATATAACTATGTGCTATATTTGACCACAATGGACAACCATAAGCGATGATTGGCCTTATCAGACCCACGTAGTATATGAATTTCACCCTGGAGGCAAGTTGACCGTTGTGAAACAGTCTCCTGGTCAGAGCAAAAGCCCTCTTGGCCCCGGCAAGACAAGCATTCACATGTTTATCAAAATATAGGTACTGGTCGAGCCAGATACCGAGATATCTAACTACGCTTCTCACCGCCAATGGCGTTTTATCCAATAATGGCCAATTTTTTCCAGTTTTTTCTGGTATCCCTAGAGGCACCAGACAATGGAGTTCTAAACAGGATTGTTTCCGACTTATGAAAGTTGATTTTCAGCTTCCAGTCGTCAGCATATTGTAAGTTACATATAGCAAGGGTTTGTGCAAGGCAAGCACCCGCATGGTTTTCATCATTGAATACGGTGAAACCCTTATTCTCAGATCGCCAATTCTCAAGTTCGGTGCGTAGATAAATGTGATTCACCAGGACTCTATTCTCAATTTCGTGGTTATGGTGAACAGGTTTATTTACCGTATACACGGCCTCGAAACAAGCGCCCAGCAAATCCACTCTCTCCTGTGGGTGCTCGACCACGAAAAAACCGTCGTTTGATGAGACACTTTCCGAACTTATTCCAGTAGTCAGTAATGTCTGTCTTTTCTCTGTTCTCTGGGAGATTCGGACACATGGAATATCATTGTGATCCTTCCTCCTGAACAACTTATTTACCTGTGGGAACATATTCAGAGTACTGGCTTTAATAGCCCGAATTTTGTTGCCCCAATACAGATTTACAGATTTCCTGTAATTTTCTTTTAACGTTTAAGTCTCGAGAGCAATCTACATTTCTGTCGGTACAGTGCGTCGATTGTAGGGTTTCTGTACTATTCTGTCTGGTCGTCATCGGAACGTCCCACCCGAGGAATAGTTCGTTCCATTGTTCGTTTGATGACATCGTTCATCTGCAACAAATACTGATCGATGTCATCATTTGTCATTTTCCTGTTTGTCGGGGGATCGATCCCACTCGAACGTATCATATATCCCGCTTTAACAATCTGGAGAAGCGCGATCAGTGTGCCCTTCGGTAATCGAAGGAATACACCGCATCGAACTCCTTCAGCAGCGTTTGCTCGTTCGGGATCCTTATTATGGTGGCGAGTCCGTAGTGGTCGCTATCGTACTCGATCGCACGCAAACAGTTCCGCTTGTGTCGATCTGTGTTCGTCAGTTCTAGCCTTGCGTCCGTTAGGGCCAAGTCCAAGAAAGAGCCACTTCTCGGAAAAGAAGGGATATCCGTCGGGTACAACTCAAGTTTGTACACAATCATATTGAGGAGCCACCAGTCGTACAACTGGTTGCCCCTAGTGTTTGGAGAAATATTTCCCCATACTGCATGTTTGGCATTAAGATCTCCGGCCAAGAGATAATAATTTCCATCTGAATGGAGCTGAAGGCTACAAAAAAGTATCTCGAGCTCTGCCATAAATTGAGAGGGTGGAGGTGCTTCAGGTTCGTAAAGCGACACCAAATACATTGGCCTCCTACTGTGGAGAGGAATGCATATAATGCATGCTTCCACCAACTGGAACCTACGCACGTCACCACTATATATAACCTTATTGCGCAGACCTTTACGAATCAAGATTCCAACCCCACCTCCTTGTGTGGAGTAACATTCACAGCAAGGATCTTTAAGTTTTCCTCAACCAGCGTAGCCATCATGATTTATGGCACGCCAGACGGTTTTAACTTCTGTTGCCTCTTCTCACTTTTTTCTAATTCTTTTGTAGCTGCTTTTGCTGTAGTTATTGTTGTTATTGTTGTTTTGGATGCTACTGGTTGCTTCTACTCGCGTGTTTTAACTACACCTTTGGGCACCGACACATCCATTTGCGGAACCGCGGATTGGCCGGGGTCCATCGCCTTATTGTTTACCGGCACTTCTCGTTCCACTTTCTCACTATTTTTTGCTTTATTAAGTTAAATTAAATTTAATAAAATGATGGCCCATTCATGCGAAGCAGTGGGTGGAAGCCGGTGGTTCAGCGCCAAAGAAAGCGAAGTCGATCGCATCTGCCGGAAAGATCATGGCCAGTGTGTTTTGGGATGCGAAAGGTATCCTGTTAATTGATTACCTTGAGAAAGGCAGAACTATTACAGGCGAATATTACTCCAACCTTCTAGACCAGCTGGATGCCAAAATTCGCGAGAAGACGCTTGGCTTGAAGAAGAAAAAAATCATCTTTCACCTGTACACAAGTGTGCGTTGGCGATGGAAAAACTGCGGGATTTGGGGTACGATTTGCTCGGCCATCCCCCCTATTCACCTGATTTGGCACCCTCAGACTTCCATCTGTTCCCAAACTTGAATAAATTTGTTTCTGGGAAGCGCTTCGCATCTAATGCAGAAGTTGAGTGGGCAGTAGATGAATATTTTCACAGCCTTTCAGACTCTCACTTCCGAGAAGGAATACTTATGTTGGACAAACGCTGGACCAAGTGTGTTGAAGTCAAGGGAGATTATGTAGAAAAATAAAATCATTTTTTAACTGAAAATCGCAGTCTTTCATTGTCAGGCCGAGAACTTTTCACCTTGCCCTCGTATTTTCCATACATCGTCCGACATTGCAATGCATCTGTTAGAGCCAGGCGTATGTTGTATAAAGCAAACCTTTGAGTTCAAGTGGCATTTTTCAGTCACGAAAGACTGCGGAGTTTTTGCAACATTTTATGCACCTCACACTCACTCGATATGCAATATAATAAGGCCATGGTACATGAAGGATTGAAATTTAGTTCATTCCCCGTATACTTTGCACTAATTTGTTCGTTTTTTCTATATTTTTTAATTCTATAAGTTCGTTCTCGTGTTCTCAATTCGAAGATTGAGCTGTCAGAAATAGTACAGGCTCGTTTTCGCCCTAAAATAGCTTTTCAGTACTATGGCTTTGGATCATTTTTCTGTTGAATGGTTTAGTTCAAATACGTATAATAGTGTTTTTACAGACCACGTAAATTGGATAAAAATATTGATAATATATGAATGATATTTGTAGAAAGGGATATTTGTAGAAAGTCAAAAAAAAAAAAATAGTTCTTTGTCATTGGATAGAAAAAATAATTAAACATTAATAGATAAGATTGAAGTAGAGATGTAGTTTACTCGGCAGGGTAACTTGTTATTATAATCTTTATAGTCTAACAAAAGATTTTTTGTGGCTCTTATGTAATGCACCAACCATCTACCGAACTTAAAACCCGCCTCGTCTTAAAAAACATGTTAGCTAAATAACAGAATTAAACAAAATTCTACATCAAAGTATTCATAGCAAGGAATGCAAGAAGGGAATGAAGCACGGGAAAAAATAGCGATATTTGCATTTCAGTTATTTTCAAGAAAAACATGAAAGAAATTTAAGTGGCTTTTTTACGAATAAAATCTTTAAAAGTTTCTATTCTTAACCAATAGTGACCAAGAATCTGATAATCTAGATGTGTGATTTAGTACATATTAGGTAACATTTTAGTCATTTCTGTGTCCTTCCTCTCATTATAATGTTAATCATATGATAAACAAATAGAAGTAGATTTAAAGCTTACTTTAAATTCTTGAAGATTTAGGGTAGGTAGAAAGGAACTCTAGGCTGAGCCGTCTTTAAAAAATGATCAAGAAGACAATGTGCGCTGATATAATCGAATCTATTTCCAGGAGCCAACGCGAAAGGGATCAAAACCTTTGCTGTTTTTTTTTTTTTAGTATTCCGTACCCGAATGGTATAAATTGGAACACTAAAGGACTCAACAAGTTGTCTGTTTGTCTGTCCAGTCATACGCATGTAATGTTTAAACCGTTCGACCTAGAGACCTGAAATTTTACACAAAAATATTATGTGGTTAACCGAATTGAATTAGTGAAAAACATTGTAGAGAAACATTTCTGTTGGGGCCCCCAAAAGCCTCATATACCCCGAGAAAAAAAAAAACAAATCTCCACTTCACCATGCGATATATCAAATTAAAGCTTCCAAGAAGTTTGAATATGAGAAAAATATAATCCATATCCATCAATATCTCATCACACATAATATTCCACAGGATCCTGTGTCTAAAGTAATCCATCAACATCTTCATGTCGTATGTTGATACCGTTATATTTCTAGTTTACGCAGTTTAATGCGTTTCGAATGCCTAATGTGATTAAAGCACAATACCGTTTAGTACCACCCCTCTATCTCTGCCTTCTATGGCTTTTTGTTGCTGTGTCAACTGAGGTATTTTACCACTTCCGAATTGAATCTATTATTTACCGTGATCTTTAGAAATCGTATTGGTGCTCTGCCAATACTCCTACGTTTTCAATGGCATGATTTCTGCAGCCGTATCCAACATACAGAGTTGACGAAACGACTATGGATACCCAGGGAACTTCCTTTGAGGACTAATAATAGTTCTTCTTCTTCCATCGTCCTGGGAATACACCGGTTGAGTTCTAATTGCAGTTTTTATGTTGGGTATGCCATCTATTGATCTTTTTAACTCCGAATCTGTTAGTGACTGCGACTACATCTTCTAAGGTAGCTACAAGAATTGGATGTGTTTCTTCTGGTAGATGGTTCTCCAGTGGACTTTCCTATTGTCTTACAAACATTAACGGAAAGATTTTCAGTTTCTTCATTACTACCTGGTACCCTATTCCTCGGGTTTTGGTCGACTTCGTTGTACAATTCATTGAAACTACTACACTTTCTGTTCATAATTGCTATTTTTAGCCTTCTGCGCGCTGATTTGTATTGCTGTTGGAGTTCCGTGAAATCTCATTTTATGTTTGCAACGCAGCTTCTGCACACGTGACAGCATTGTTCGCTGTCAACCGCTTTATTATTATTATTTTTTGTTATTAACTTATTTGTTTTGATTTTCAGGGTTCCCCAAATAGCCATGGAACCCAAATCCCTTTCGACTGCCACTACCTTCTAGCTTCTAAACCATTCAAGTTATATGTATAACTTTGTAAAATAATAACGCCAATACTATTTTTCAGAAAACCGTTACTGTTGGAGGTGCCTTCGGTACTATCAAATACAAAATACATGACTTAAAGACTGAAAAAAATCACTAACGACAAATAAGTCTAATTTCGACACTCTTATTAAGCGAGATATAACATTTCTTATGTAAGTAATGGATAGTTTATTTCATATTGCTTCCCCACGGGTCCTGAAGGAAGATTCAAAAAAAATATTGTATCTCGACGCTTCCCAAAAAAATCCTCTAACCAATAAAGAAAAATGGCAATAAAATCAATTTAATAATTTAGAAGTTAATGAAGAAAATGGCCGACAGAACGACATGTCTGCTATTCATGCAGAATAATAGTTAATTAGTTTTAAAATATCTTTGTTCTAACGGAACCCTCTATGTGCGATCGGAGTCATGCTTGATGAATTTTTTGTTTTGATTTTTGTTTTCATTAAAGGTTCCATGTTTGAATCCCACGTGGTAACATACTTAAATCCTACTTAATACAACGCTTTTTCCTAATAAAACAAGGTGATGATTATTCTAGTCTAAAGGAAATAAAAGCAAGAGTTCCACAGGGCAGCATTTTGCTTGTGCCCAACACTATACTTACTATTCACCAACGATCTTTCTACACTATCAAGCGATATAACCGCTACATTTGCTGACGATACTGCTATACTAGCCATCGGTGGAACAGCTGAAGAATCTACGCGAAAACTCCAAGTTGCGAGAAACAACATCGAAAACTGCGCATCAAATGGCGCATTAAAATAAATAACGCCAAATCTGTACATGTTGACTTCAACAACAAACAAATTTGACGTATCCGGATACTTATAAATAATACACAGACCCTTCATGCAAACACCGCTAAATATCTTGGCATGACCTTGCACACAAAGTTTCGGAACATGCCAAGAAGGAAAAAGATGAACTCAAAATTGAACTGAGAAAAATTAATTAGCTTATAGACAGAGGATCAGTTCTGTCAATACATTATAAATTGCTTCTATACACACAAGTCATCAAACCGGTATAGACTTATGTACGTCATCCAATTAAAGGAAGGCGCTAAGAAGAATACTATTAAAACCGTTGAAAGGATCCAAAATAAAGTGCTGCGAAGTATTGTCAACGCACCATGGTACATCCGGAACTCTGATCTTCATCGCGACTTAGGACTAGAATCAGTAACCAACGAAATTAAAAAGTATGCTGCAGCTCATGCAAAATTGCTTAGTCAACGTAATATAGCGGCATTCAAACTTTTCAATCAAAATTATCATTTAAGATGGCTCCACCGCACAAAACCGCACTATCTGATTACGCAACCTATCAACTAGTGATTTAGATTTTATTTTATTTGTATCCAAACGCAAACTACTCGTTGGAGTACATTGACTAGTTGTAGTGTATTTTGTTAATTTTAGTACTAAGTACAATCTGTTTAAATAAATACATAAATAAAAATTGTTGAACTCCACGAGAATGAGCGACATGAGGTCGCCCCCATTATAGCAACATTTATTACAACTATATATATATAAGATATAAATATATATATATATATATATATATATATATATATATATATATATATATATATCACCATTCGATTTATATGTTTGTCTGGATATATACGAATAGGTATGTAGTTTCATCAAAAATTGTCAGAATCGGTTGGAGGGCGGTATATACGAGTAAATATTTAAATCATATTTATTGGCCTCTTAACTCAAGAATGTCTAAACATGTTTTGATGAAATTCGGCTCGTAAGCTAAGACTGACATGGTATTTGTCTTATGTGAAAATGATATACTCGTAAATCGGATGAAGTGGAGATATGATATGGGGAGAAGTTTTAAAAATCTGCGAATCATCCTTCTCAAGAACTATTTGTGATTGCTCCAAAATCATTAAAATTGGATAAAAATGGGATCAGATGTTTTGGGGTGATTTATAACCCCACGTCTTCCAACTATTTTTATAAACGGCTTGCGCCAGTTTTTGTCACTTCTCAATTTTTTTCAGATTTTTAGAGGTAATATTTTTGGAGATAAAGGTGTAAGAGACATCTCTTTTGCCTTGTTTTTTTTTAAGTTTCAATAAATTTTAATCGAAACAAATATTTGTACGTATTCGATATTCCTTTAACCAGTATCTGAACTGGTGTCTGAATATTGGCTATTTATTGGCTATGATTCAATCGAATTTGTTCGACACACAAATAAACGCCGTGTTGAATTCATTAGTGTTCCTTTTTATACTATTCTGGTACGAAACAGAAAAAATTAAAATTTTAGGTTTTTTATCATAATTTGCTGCAGATGGATAAAGAATTTTTCATTTGAAACAAAATTGTTAAGTGGACGTACAAATAAATCAAATTGTATCGAAAATGGCTCATATTATTCGAAATATGAAAATCATATCATTTAAGACAAAATCTTGAAAAACATATTGCCTCCGGATGACTTCCTTCTGGTGAAGTTGGTGATGACAAATGTCTGCGTGGGTTATTTTCACGAGTCACTGCATGTCTGTATGTATATCTGTTTCTTGTTGTAGCCTTTTCGCTCTCTCTTTGTGTACTTTTTTAAGCGAATTCACTTGAGTTATTCATGAAGAAGATATAAACGCCTTGCTCTTGGCTGCTGGTCGTGCAGGTAGAATTTTATATTTTACATCATAGTCGACTTTGTATGCGAGAAGTCAGTTTTATCCTCTTGCGAAGAAAATTACATCATTTGCTTTATAACTCCAGTAGTCACATTGAAGTCATACTCTCGTGCTCTCGTTGTCACTGTGGTTATCTTTGTTAGTGTTTTCCTTTGAGATTGAAAATCGGAGCAAATAGTCACAAAATACTCGTACTTTATATATATATGCTATTATAATGTGCGGTTAGAAACATTTAATAAGATGGGAGGAGAACATGACGAGTTCCCTCAAATTTCATACTCTGAAATACGAGTAAATTATCCACCAGTATATTTTTTGGATAAGATACAAGGACTAAATGCAATGAGCGGTACGCAATTAGAGATGACATTGCCAAGTGAAAAGAAAGGTATATTTTTCTTTCCCATTTAAAGGGTGATTTTGCGGTAAGAACTATCAAACACTTTTGAGAGTCTTCTCTATTTTATTCACACCGCAAAACCACAACTAGTTAGTGTGTTCAAAGATACGATGATTGGCAAAGTTTGTACTAGATAACAAAGGAAATTGTGGAAATTAGTTTGGTATTTCGTTACTGTTCAAGTCTCTTTGGAATACAAAATCGACGCAGCGCACAGCAATTAGTTAATTACCTGTGGCTTCAATTAGCTAAAAAGGATTTCCGTTTCCGTATTCATGTCCTAATCAATTTTGTAACATTGTTTTCATTACTTTCTATATATATATATATGTACGAGTATATGAAAACAATGTTACAAAATTGATTAGGACATGAAAACGGAAACGAAAGTACTCATATATAGGCACTTTACGCAGAAGGTTATCTTTGGCAGATCATCTGGTATTGTTCAAAACCTAAATGAAACTGAACAAAATTGATTTATATGAATGTTTTCCTTGCACTCAAATTTATCTATTTAATAGGAATTTTGTAACTATAAACATTAACTTTTCAATATTTCCCATCAGTTTCTGCCCCAGAGTAGCGTTGTGATAGTAATGACACCCACCTGAACTCGAACGCTGGTCTTGTTGCAAGAAACCTTGAAGCAAGTCTGATGCAGTAGTATAACTTGTAGGACCTCGACAGAGATACACTTATGTACAAGCAAAAGCTATGGAGTGCTTATGACCTTCTTGCTCTTGCTGTATCACTCGCCACGTTAACCTCCTATCAATTGAAATAGTTGGATTTGTTGAGCATGCTCGACAAATAAATAAACCGTTAAAGTTTGGAAAAGTATTGAAAGAAAAAACATGAATGATCGGATAAACATAGTACGTGCGTCAGTTAGAAACCTTAAACTTACAAGTCAAGCTAAGCAATTCCGGATTTGAGTCCTTCACTCAAGGTATTACTATTATAGCTATTCAATTCCAATTTGATAACGTTGTTTCTGCAAGTTTTATACCTATAGACCAGAGTTCTGACTTTACTTAACAATTCAAGCCGTCTTGTACAAAAATCTTCATCCTATAATCCAGGCGTTATAATTTCAGTTCTATAATCAGGGCTGTGGAATCGTATTTCTATAGTACTTTAGCCTACAAACTCGGCTCAAAACTGGTCAATTAAAATTTAGATCTTCCCATTCAAATATATGTTTTATGAGACTGGCTTTAAAATAATATATTACCTATCTACAATCTCAACTCAATAATGTTCGTATGGTTAATCATCGACTTACAAGTATAGCTGATTAATCCCGCCTTTAAAATTCAAATCCTGCTTTGAAAATATCATTTCCGTAAGTCTTTACCTATAGACCAGAGTTCTGACTCTAAAATCCTAGCTTAACGACTGAAGTTTTTACTTGGACTTAATACAACCTTTAACTTGCAAGCTCATTTAAGCAGTTCTGGCTTTAAAGTGTGGGTCTTTCACTTATGGTACCACTAAAGTAGTTCCTCAACCTTGATTTGAAAACCTTGTCTCTACAAGTCTTTAACTATAAACCAAAGTTTTGACTCTAACATTGTAAACCTAGCTTAAATCAAGTCTCGTTGCAATATATTTGTCCCATGACCCGGAGTTATAATTTCAGTTCTATAGTCACGGCTGTTAAAACTTATTTCTAAATAGTCTCAGATTTAGATTCCTGTCTCTATAATCCTGGGTTTCAAATCTTGCTACTACAGATCTAAGCCTTCAATCTCTAAACTTATGTCAACAATTTAATTATGAAACTACTGCCTGCCTTTTTGTAAATCCACAGGACGCGACATAAGCATATATGCTTTAAATTCCAATCCACACCCTCCGTCTTGCAATGGCACTCAATCAATTTATAGGTTCTTTTATTTGACTCACAAGATCGTTATCTTCAAACGTTTTCTTCTATCAAGGAATGCCCTTTCATCATTTTGATCCACATTACTCAAGATCAAATTTTATGCTCATGGAACAGCAGTTTCACTTAGAACATATGTACTTATCTTCTCCTCCAAATCACAATTGCGATGAATTTTGTTATCCTTGCAATATAGTTCCCATTATCCAGGTTTTATTTTCGCACTTTATTGCTGCATTCCATTTCCCTTTTGTCATTGCGCAACGCATTTAAATTGCTTCCAACCGTTGTTGCCGCCGCACTCATCACCCAATGACGGGGGTGGTGACTGACTACAGTCATTCATTGGTCCTGCATACACAGCAGGACTCCAGCCACTTAAGTGCTCTGCCTAATAGAATATCCAAGCAAGACGATAGTGGGGTAAACTACCCGTCATAAGTACGTGGGTGTACCGCCTTATTTTACATGGTGCTTCCTGCTTTTATGAACCATTTACTTCAATTATAATGCACCATCCGCTGGGCTAGGACTTGATGCTGCTACTTGCACCACTTAAGCATCATAGAGTTATCCGGAGAATGATGGTGGTGGTGGTTGTATAGATTGTATGCTAGTATATGGTAGTGGTGACCAGCAGCTGGCTGTGCGTCATATCCGTATGGCAGCAAATTGCACTTTAAGGATTCTGCCTTTTCATCGTCTTCTGGAGAAGGTGGAAATAGAGGCCACAGCAAGCATTGTTATTTTGCCTTTTAACCCGATCTACATGGAAGCTTGAACGTGATGGTTAACAAAATTAAACCGAAACACGTATCAGGTGCATGAAGAAGTGGGAGTTATTTGCTTTTTTCTGATACGTACTATTATATCATTGTACCATAAATAGCTTCTTCTCCGATAGAAACAAACCTTCTTGCCACTTGGGGGGATTGAAAGGAATGGGTATATGTATGCCTAGATGAGGATATTAGATTAGTGGCAGGCTTTGGTGAATTCAATTTGTAGAAGTATTGAAAAATTAATGCCTCCAGTATACTTATTATTATTAAGACCGTTATGGGTGAAACAAGGCTGTGTTTCATTTCTAAACTTTTTTCGTCTGATTAAATGGAATTGATTCTGTGCAATTATTCTTAAATTTGACTTGAAGAACAATTGCTTATCTACATAAAATTCTCTTTCACTCTGACACCCTGTACTTCGAAAATGAAAAAATCGGATCTATTTAGTAATTTCGCTTGTTAAGTGCTTTTTTAAATTATCCTTGTGCTCCGAGAGTATACAAATCATAATAAAAATCTTCTATACCTCACCCATAATTTTGAAAATAAAATGGTGGTCCACTATGTTTCAATTTATTACGTCTTAAGAATAATGGCTTCTGGAGGTGTGCCAAAAGACACACTCACATTGGGAAATTGTATACAGGGTGGGTTTTTTAAATCGAGACAGCTCCATCCATGTACTACAGAAATCTAACTCGGTTCGATTTTGTTCTTTCCCTTGATGCATCCTATAAGTAGGCTTCTGGACGTATGCCAAAAGACACACTCACATTGAAAAATTGTATACAGGTTGGGTTTTTCGGAAATGTTTAGAGGAAATATACTTAAGAGCAAAGTTGTAGGAAATGGAACGTGATTGTTTGGTGATCTTGAGTGTCCTTGATTTTGAGGATGCAAACCAGACTAACCTTTTTTAAACTTAATCGTTACAGAGATATCCAAGAATAGAAGTCTGTTTTTTTTTTAAAAAAGTCCTTTATTTTAAAGACATGGACCAAACCTATATTAATTTTCATGAATAGTGGTACTTTTGAACAATAAAAATTGATCATATTTTGTAAGCATCATTTTTTTCTTATGGCAGGTCTTATGTTGAAACAGAGTGCAAAAGAAATTGAAATGGTATAAGTCCAGAAAATGTTAGCCATTGTCATTACCCGGGAGTTTCTTGTCACATACTTACATATGTGCGAAGAGTGACACCGTCTAATGGCGACTTACACGAACGACAGTGTGAGAGAATGTTAGCTTTTCTTTCCACCTCCCAAATCACTGCAGCGTATTTCCGGTGGAGGTTATAGCGATCAAGTGGGCTTTGTCATGGCTAAAGTGGTGTGTAATATCTGTTAAAGGCAATCTGCCAAAACCGGTCTAGATTGTTACAGATGAGTAATCTGTCATGGCCGATGAACTTTCCAGAGATAGCACTGCCCTAATGATCTTGCCGAAAAAATCGTTAGTTGAATGCAATCAGCGAAACCAACCACAAATAGGCAGATAAAGCTGTGCTGTGTATAGATTTTTCCTGAGATCAAAAACGTTCTAACAATTTGGTCAAAAAGCTGCATTTCAGAGAATTAGCAGGTATCATCAAGGGACATTTTACACGAACTGCAAGTAGGGGGAGGGTGAGATATCTCATACGCTTATTCATAACGGAGAGTAGATTAGAGGTTATAAACTTTTTGATGCATTGGAATTCCTTGTTTATTGATACTTTTATCCATGTGTCTGTCACACGCTTGTAAAAAGCTAAAAATTTATATGCAGCAAAACAAAAATAATCAGGTTTTTAGTGGGTCTTTTGGATCAAAATGCACTCCAAGAAAAAGAAAATATCTTTCCACCGCATCAAGTAATATATCAAATTAAAGCTGATGTCCCAAGAAGCCCAAACATACTCATATATTTTTTTTATATGAAGTTCCTTGAACATAAAATCTCAAGAACCATTTCGTAGGCTATGAAGACACATCTCCACGTCCGTCTTTACTGAAAACACATATCTCATTAAAATTCGTTTAGCGATTCTTGAGTTATTCATATGAGAAAAATGTTTCAAATATACCTTAAACCACTCGCCATATCTTACTCCCGCTCCATTCGATTTTGATTTTGATTATTTTTAAGTTGGATTATATGCCAGTCCAAGCCAAAGAGCCAAATTTCATCGAAATCTGTTCAGAATGTTCCTTGAGTTAAGCGGATTAAAGATGATTTAAATATTTTTGATTTTGGCGATATCGTTAACTTATTGCTACTGAGTTTCTACTTCAATTTACGCTTGACAATTTTGTTGCAATAAAAGTTAGAAAAACGGTAGTGTATCTCCACATAGTCCCGAAGATAAGGCTAAATAATCTAGAAGGCCCTCGGTATCTGGATACACCATTTGTAGCTGAACTAATTTTACTGAGTGATCCATCAGCGTGGTAGTTTTGTCGTAATTAAGCCATCGCAGTTGAAGGGTAAAGAGGAAATATGTTTTTAAATTGAACCATGAGTCATGCCGAATGAGTTGTTTCCTCCCTAATTTATTTGTTTTCATATACATACTCGTATATATATTCTGCTAAAACTTTCTTCACATTCACTCCTGTTCACTCGAAATTAGCACCCTTATTCAATCATGCATCAATAAAAAACGGAACCATAGAAATTCAACATTAGTGTTCCTACTCGTACGTACTGCAAAAACTCCTCACGATAATCCAATCAATTTCTAATAGTTTTAAATAAGCACCCTTTCCACGAAATTACTAATCCTCTTTACGCTGCTGCCATTGCCACTGTATGCCGCGCCGAATGCGCGTGGCATGCACAAAATTTCCAATTTATATCACAATTTCTGGCAACGTAATATCCTTTTCGCCACTTTACCACCCATAATTACCGTCTCTAGTGCTCTCGGGGGTTGTGCACACATGCACAGCATGCTCACTAATTGCAGAGATCACGGGCAAAAAATAGGATTTTCGCCACTCGACTCGACTACAGCACCAAGGTGCAATGAGAGAATTAATTTTTCCTGCCACTTAACTTTAGTTTAGACTAAAATGCAAATTACAGCATTGAAAAAGGACTAAATAATGAATTAAAGAAATAAAGTGCGCTACTGGGAATTTAATTATCCCAGATCCCTTCAAGCTCATCGAGCATATCTTACTCCTCCTAGCAAGCATAACTACTTCATTAAAAAAAATCACACTCCAAGATCGAAAATGAAATGTTAAAGGTTATCCATTCAATTGATAAATTAACGAGGATTTCAAGGTGTGCCAAAGGAATTGAATGGAATTAAGTGCGTCTTCATTTCCTCTGAATGATATATACGAGTAGTTTTCGCCTTCTCTGACGTGTGCGTGTGATCCACTTTGCCATTGTTAGAAGTTTATCAAGTCCTTTTTTCTCATTTAGTAGTTTTTTATCATTCATTTTGTGTCCCATTAAGCAGCGTGCTACTACTATACTTTCATTATAAAACACCTTTTGACAAAACTTCTTTGATATCCTTTAGGAAGCTCTAGACGGGCTGCTTGAGAAAATCTTCAATGTGCGCACACCACCCAACCATCATAGTTCAAATATCTACAAGGATACAAGTCTGCGAAAAGAAAAAGACCTGTTGTCGGTTGCCGAGAAAGTGTGGGCAGGTATCCTTTGATGAAGTAATTTTTTTACTTCTAACTAAATTTGAAAGAGATATACAGGGGCGAAACTTTTATCCATTTTCATTCGAAAAAAGTGAAATGAGTGTTTTTAAAAAAAAAGAAGCAGGATCTTACAAGTTTCTCTGTGTTAGCTGTTTATTTGCCAACTGTTTGTGGAATGACACGGCTCGTTCCTTTTGACTCTGACGCCGAAGGCAAACGAATGAACTTGATTCTAATTATATTATCTAGGGTGGTTAGAAATTATTTCGCTACTTTTTTATCCTTGATAGGGAAAAACTAATTTAAATTCCTGTTTGGAAATTAGGTTCTATTTTAAAGGCTCTCCAGGGCATTTCTTCGGAAAATAAAAAGCTCCATGTGAAAGGTATCTAACCTGAAAACGTCATTTTCGCTTCCTTAACTAGTATACTTACGAGACTTATTAACTGTTGTAAATAAAAGCTCAGCAATTCATGTTCATTTTTCGCCCTGATTTGATACTTTTGACATTTTTCTGTGCAAACGTGATTGCTGTTAACAAGCGTCTTAACCCTTTACTGCATAGCATATCATATATGATATATCCTTTTTTCATCTCATGCTTACACTCGTTTTTTACGGTAAATTTCCAATCAGTGAGTGCATATTCTCAGAAACACAATGTAATTTGTTTCCACATCCAGAGTTGAGTGATTTTGTTCGGTCGCAATATTTACTGCTACCCAAAAAGTGCGAAGAGTGACGGTTTGTGTTCTTATTCTCTTAAGAGAAATTTTGTTTTGTGCCAATAATTAATAAACAAATTAGGTAAGTACCAATTTTTTTTATATATTTTTATGAAAATATTATTATTACTTGATTTTTATAAAATTTTGAGTTGAAAAAGTACATATTTACAAAGAAACATAAACATAAAGTCGTAGATATCATATATGATATTTCATGCAACAACCAAGTTCAAAATTCACTTATTATATATGGTATATATGTCATATATGATAGTCCATGCAGTAAAGACAATTGATTATATACTCTTTTTTTAGATTTCAATGGGGTCAAAAATTATATCTGATGAAGAAATTTTTAAATTGATAAGCAATTGGGATGAGAGTGAGGATGAATGTGAAGTTGGGAATGATTTGGATAATGCTGATTTTGATGTAGAGTCGCAAAGTTTAACGAAAGTAAGAAGCGAGGTGTCAGAACGTTTAAATTCTGCTGAAGATATCGAGATCCAGGAAGATGTTCAAATTGATAATGAGCTCTTTGACATTGAGTCTTTGGCGATTATCATTGCAGAAAATCTAGCTGTCGTGACTGCACAACCGTCACCAGCTGAAGAACTAAAGACCATTAAGGCCCATTATTCCAAAATAATTTAGAAAAAAGTTCAATTTCGTGGCGAAAATTTAAAATTCAAAGGTAGTTCGGAATTAACCACTAATATTATGGAACTAAGCACACCCTATGCGTTCTTCAATTTTCTTTTTGATAACGACATCATTGAATCAATCGTAGCTGAGTCTAATTTGTATGCTTGCCAATGTGATCCAGGCAAACAGTTCGCTGTAACGGCAGTTGAGATTCAAAAATACATTGGTATTTGCATGCTAATGTCAATTCTGCAGACTGCTGACATACGACGTTCTTGGAAGCCAATTATAGGAAATGAAATTATTCGGATTACAATGACTGTAAATAAATTCGAGAAAATTCGTCAATTTCTTCATTTTAATGACAACTCAAAAATGGTTCCAAAATCTAACATTGATCATGATCGCATCCATAAAATTCGTCCTCTCATAAACAAATTGATACAAAACTTCCAAAAAGTTCCCTTTGAAGAGTTTTTATGTGTGGATGAACAAATGTGCTCAACAAAAGCGAGAAACTACATTAAACAGTATCTTCCAGCGAAACCTCATAAATGGGGTTACAAGTTTTTTGTTTTGTGTGGAGCATCTGGGTATGCTTACAATTTTGAGCTCTATACTGGTCAGGAAAATGATGATCGATTTCGATTGCCCACTGAACTTAACTTAGGCGCTAGTTCCAGTGTCGTAATTCTTTGATTCGAAATGTTTCCCAAGACATGTATTTCAAAATATATTTCGATAATTATTACACTTCGATACCATTAATTTCTCAGCTTTTTAGAAAAGGTATGGAGCCAGTATCTAACGTAAGTGCTTTTTTACATTATGTACTTTTATTTTTATGTTGAAGCAATTCTAAGTCTGGGAACCGTCCGAAGAAATCGTTTACCAAACTGTAAGCTTCTGGACGACAAATACTGGAAAAATAAAGAGCGTGGTGTTTCTTATGAAGTAGTAGGCAGCATTGATGACATGGATCTGGCTGTAGTTGCTTAGAAGGACGCAAAAGTAGTTGCAATCACTTCTAATTTCATTGGAGAGAAGCCAATTTCTAAATCTCAGAGGCATGAAGAAAACCAAGGAATCAAAGAAGTGGATTGACCAGCTATTATCAAGGACTACAACAAGTTTATGGGAGGTGTGGACTTGGCAGACTCCTTGCTTGGAAGATATAAAATTAAAATCAGGTCTAAGAAATGGTACCACCGAATATTTTACCATTTAGTGGATGTAACAGTTTTCAACGCGTGGCTTTTGTACAGGTAAGTTTAGGTTTAGTCTAACATTCATATTAAAGGTATAATTAAAAACTAGGCATGTCGAAACACAAAAAAAAAAAAACAAAAGAAAAAATCATGTCCCTAGCCGATTTCAAGATTTCGGTGTCGGAAACGCTTTATCGTTTGGGTGGTGAAGTGTCAAAGCGTGGAAGGCCATCGACCGAATTGGGTAGGCAAATTGAGGAAAACTGAAGAAAAGCAACTTCAGCACCTGTTCCGTCAAAAGAAGTAAGGCTAGATGGTTTTAACCATTTGCCTATTTGGATGCCTCAACGTTTAACGTGCAAGCTGCCTGGTTGTGTAAAATTAACATTTGCAAAATGTTCAAAATGTGAAACTGCGCTTTGCTTCAACAAAGACAGAAATTGTTTCCAAGACTTCCACACCAAATGAATTTTCTCCGCTGGAACATCTAAAATTTTATTTATTTATGTACAAATATTTTATTTTCATGTAATAACATAATTTTGAATTTTTTAAGTTTTGTTTTTTAGTTACACAATTTGTTTTACTTTTGCTACAAACGTTAGCATAAAAATATTTATAGATTAGAATAGTGGAATAAAATTAATTTTGAGACACCAAAAAAGTGTATTTTATCTGCATGATATATCAAATATGATATGTATACAAATTGAGCAAAATCTCAAAAACGGCTCAATATTTTAACAAATCATTATCATTTTCGTAATCAGGTCAACGAAATACATAACAATATATTTTTTTTTTACGAAAAAAAAAAAATGCAGTAAAGGGTTAAATCTGAATATGATCGCTGTATGATCATCAGAATGTGATAGTAATGTGAGTAATGATAAATCGAAAAGAGGATTGGGGGCGTTCGGATGATGAAAAATAGCAATCAGAAGGTGATCCATCTAAAGTATTGTCCATAGGAAAAATAATTGATCAGAAAGGATCCTGATCTTAAGAAGATCAAGGTTATCGTTGACATGTTTAAAGATGATCTGTCAAGAAAGCATCATCGATAGGAAAAACTGGAAATCAGGAAAGCATAATCGGTATCCTACATAAGCAACTGGTCTTCGGTGATTTAGCTGATGGACTCCTGTAAGAATTTTTCTTGATCCTGATCAATTCTGGTCGACCATATATCACCTTTCGAAGAACTTCTAGTTCAGTTACATACTCGTAGCAGTTTACATACTCGTATTTCGCCGGTGATGTAACAGCGTTACGGAAGTACCAAGTGTTTTGTGTGATGAGCGATCACGAGGATGATCGGAAGGCAGGAGGATCGTGAACAAATTCATACATACATACATACGACAACTAATAGATAAATATAAGTAGACGTTCTCAGGATGATAATGATGATATCGCTATGATTATTCGGGATGATCATTGTCGCAGATCAAAGTGATTGCCAGTGAACACTCAGTATAGAATCGGAAGTATAGTCGGCAGATCGTGAACTACGGAATGATTGATTACAAATTCGTACATACATATGTAAATATATATAACAACTGATCGATGAATATAAGTAGACGTTTTCAATATGTTGATGACTATATCGCGATGATCATTCGGGAGTATGGCTGATCAAAGTGATTGCCGGTGATCAGTGAGTGATCGAGACACTAACTCTAACAGCAAGTTCTATTATGATTAAGAGTTTTATGTTGCTCTTATAATTAATAATTAGTTATGTACAGTGCGAGTAAAAAATATACCACCAATTGGTCCCACCACGCATCCCAAATTTGTTTCTTTTCTTGTGCATAATAATGATAGTACAAAATGTAAATAATGATGATAGAGTACGTTAGTGAATGGGGTGAAAAGTAGCCGCGCAACAGTTTGGTGAGTTAATTTATTAACTTGGTTGTTCAGTGGGTTGCATGCATAGCTTATAGTCTGGTTGGTTCAGTTCGTTGATTGATTGGTTGAGTGGTATTCGGTTGGCTGCTTGTATGTAGATGGGTTGCTCAGTAATTTAATAGGTTGGAATGATCGGTTTATATACCTGGGTAATAGATATGTTAGTTGACTGCTTAGTTAGATAGTTGGTTGATGGATTAGTGCAGTTGATAAGTTAGATTGCTGATTATTTGGTTTGTTTGGAAGATTGGATGGTCCACAGACTCGTTGGTTGGTTGGTTTCTTAATTAATTAGTTGGTTGGTTTTCGGTTGCGTAGCTGCTATAGGTTAATATGTTGATTTAATAATTTGAGACTTTTGTATTTAGAAGATGAAATTATTCATGGATTAGTTGGTTTCTTAATTGATTGGTTGTTTGGTTGGTCGGTCGGGTAGCTGCTTATTTGATTAGTCTCTAATTATTGAGATTTTGCTTGATTGATTAATTGTATCGATTAATGGTTAATAGAATAGTTGCTTTGGTTAGAGTGCGTATTTTGTTTTTGTTTTTTTTTTTTTGTATAATTTAAGACAAGGTCGAACCGAATCTTTATATACGTTTGCTGCATAACAAAATTTGCTTGATACTAATTATAAGGTATTTATGTTTCATCGTATCTTTTAGAATAGGCTTCATGGTCAACTATTTTTTACAGACACAAAAAAAACACAGAGCCAGGAGAAATTTGTGTCGTGTTTAAAACTATCCGCAAAAAATGTTCTCTAACATTTAAATACAAAGTTTTGGTGCCTATCCAAGGTAAAAATATTGATGATAATTCAAAATAATAACAGCCACTATTGATCTCTTGACCTTGTTTACTATTTTTATTTGCACTCTATTAAATGAAGGTCACTGTGACCTAAAAAAATCAGCCTTCCAACGAAATTTTGATGCGAACAACTTTTTTTATTTTGAACTTTTGTTTAGTTCTCTCAATAGGCCTACAAACTACTAACGAATATTGAGCGTACAAAAAAGACTCCTCTCAAATCGCAACCATAATATCTGTTGTCTTTCTCATCGTTGGTTGCAGTTGGCCACAAATCATCACACGCAACCATCCTCTGAAATGAAATATTTAAGAGAAAACTTGCGCTAATGTTTCAATCAAAGGTTACTGTACCACACAGGTGAGCTCTTTGAAATATACCATTCGACCTCAAAATGGGAAGTTGGTTAAAATAACCCGGCGATGCTGGCTAACCACTGAACTTTAATGATGTGCACATTAGTGGATGGGTAGTTTGACCGCAAAATATACTTGAGAATAAAAAAAAAACAGTACACCCACCACTCACGCAGGCAGACACACGAGTGGCTAAAAGTGATAGTTTTCGGTTCCAATTTAACCACGAAATTGTGGCTACATAAAGTTGGTACCAGATGATGGCTAGCGTGGATAGTTTTTACATAAAAAGGAAAGGGGGTGATTGAGAATAAGCGAAAGCAGTGTTAGCAGAGTAGAGTTAGGTTGTGCAATTCTATATTTGGAGTGCATCAGGTGAACTATCAACCGTCGGTATTGTGGGGTATCCGTGATGCCAAGTCACACAACCGTTTTGAGCAAGCAAATCATTCAGTATTATTACGTCGGTTTAAGATCTTGATGTACCTTATTTTAAGGTGCCTGAGTGCTCTTTTTTAGACGTATCTAAATGCAATGAGCCTCTTTTGAGTCCTTGTCATAAACTAATCTTTTCCTTAAACACCAACAAATAATCCCCGGTTCACCCAAGGCGGTTTAAGATGTCACCAAAACAAATCCCACCGATTTTTCGAGTTGTATATAAACTCAAAAAAAATTATAACGTAGTATCTATGGCTACTCCCTGTCACACTATTCTGCATACCTCCTTGATCTCCGATGCAGGAAAATTCAATTCTGGTTTCATTTTTGAACAATTCCCTGCTCTCAATCTTCCTATTTACAATCACATCGTTGTCCTATTTTCACCAAGCTCTTTTTCAAAAAAAAAATATACAGGAAACGTCCGAAAAACTCCGGAAGTCTGCAGTAATTTAATTTTTCCTTCATCCATCCACCGGATAGAACAGGCAGACTTCACTGATTCTTCCACTCCAATTCTACTATTTTCGTCGATTTGCTTGTATTTATTTTTGTATTTTTTTCCCCCACATTTTGTGTGTTTGTTGCTGTGCTGCTGTTGCCTGCCCAAAAGACAAACTTAATTAAATTTCTTCAGATTTATGGAAATATGATTGGAAAAATATTTCGTTTTGTGTGAAGGAAATAATAAAAAAAGGCAAACAAAAAATCCCGGCGCACTCGAAAAAATGAGAAAAAAAACTCAAAGGAGAGGAGAAAAATTGTACAAAGTGAGCACTTTTCGAATTTAAATGGTTTTAATGTTTTCTGTGGCGTCCGCCATGTATGAGTAGGTAGGTAAAAATCGAATTCCGTCGAACAAAACTGCGGTTGTGAAACTCGTTGTAAATGCTAACCAACAACAAGTGAATATAGAATATGGTTTTTCATTTCCTTATTGGTCTTTTAAATGGGTAAGAGGGTAAAGTTACAATCAAATTGTTTGGGATTTATCGCTGACCAAGTAGCTTTCAACGAAGGGATAGAGATGATAGTAAAGGATAAATGTAATTGAGTTAAATGTTGATTAAAAAATGGTCAAACATTTTTAAATTAATTGGATTAGCTAATTCTAATAAAGAACTTTAAAATACATTCTTAAAAGGCGGAGCAAATCAAATAAGAAACGCTAGTATGACCTTCTAATACACCTGTTTGAAAAACGAGGTGTTCTATAAAACAATTTGTTACGTAAAGAGTACCGAAATCGGTTCATGACACAATAAAAAATTAAATCATTTTGCCTTAAAAGGATTGTCGCGACCTTTCTGAAAATTAGTTATAAACACTGCATTGTTTTTTGAGTGGTGTGAATTCGTGAGCGGGATCTCTACCTTCCCCGTGAGAAATTCGCTAATCAGTAAAGTAATTAGCATCATTTCATTTCATTTCATTTATTCAACTTTTCAACAACACTTACAATAGACTTTAACAGTCTTTAAGGCATAAATGTTGACATTTTCATTACATTATTTAAAATTAGAATTGAGATGACATGGCAAAATTAGAATTACTTAGTTTAAAACTTCATGTTAAATTCTGCGGTTAAAATAATTTCAATAGAGAAATGAGACAATTTTTAATATTAGACAGTATTATTTGTATCTGCAATTTATGTAGACATATATGCCGAAAGAGAGTATCACAAAAATTATTCGCGTCGTGGAGTCTTCTTACGCTGAGAGGAAGTGCGTTCCAAAGGCGAATGGCATGAATAAAGAATTGGCGTTCCGAGACCTGATAAGTAACGCGAGGTGGAACCAACGTCAAAGAACGTTGTGATTGTGCGAATTTTAGTTTTTCGTATAAGTATTGAGGCTGTTTGGTGGTTATGACTTTAGGTAAGTACTTGATTGTGCAAAACTCAAGATACTTTTCTAGTGTACAACCAAGTATTTTCTTAGCATAGGTGGAAACATGGTCGTATCTTCTTAACCCAAAAACATAACGCGTTATATTATTAAATGCAACTTGTAATTTGCGTGTTATAATAGCGTTATTGCAACAGAAAGTTTGACAGCTGTATGTAATTAGGGGCACGAGTAGAGTTCGTGCCAAAATTAGTCTTGTATTTGTCGGTGTGAAGTTTTGCGATGAAGATAGATTTCGGAGACATCCATAGATTTTGCAAATTAACGTCAAGATATGGTTATCCCAGCACAGCGTTTCACTGAACCAAACCCCCAGATTTTTGGCTTTGTGGACAAGATAAATAGGGGGTAAAATATTTGAATCATGAACATTTCTGCTGATTACAAGGCATTTGGATTTATCTGGATTTATACTTAAAAAATTGTCCTTGGACCAAGTAAGGATATTCTTCAGATCCTCATTGTGTTTATAAGCAGCATTATCGATAAGACCGCGTGCACTACTTATCTACAGTTGCACATCGTCAGCATACATATGCACTGCGGAGTTGTGAAGAACGTTCGGGAGGTCATTAATAAAGATGGTGAAAAGCAGTGGTCCCGATATGGATCCTTGGGGGACACCTGTTAAACTCGTTAAGAATTCGGATTGGACACCGTTTACGAAAACTGCTTGTACGCGACCTGTCATGTAGGAAAAAATTAATTTTCCAGCGGATGAGGAGAAAGCAAACAAATTTTGAAGTTTTGCTACAAGAAGCCTATGATCAACCGTGTCAAAAGCTAAAGTTAGAAAAGTAACGTAGTTTTTATCAGTTGCTGCCCTTATATCGTCCGTTACTTTAAGCAATGCTGAAGTACAACTGTGATGCTGCCGAAAACCAGACTGGTACATGCAAAGAAGGTTGTTTTGTCGAAGATAAGCAGACATTTGATAGTGGACAGTTTTTTCGAAGACTTTGGATAAATATGGAAGTATTGCGATAGGTCGGTATTCTGCTGGGGCTCTTTGTGTTGCTTTCTTTTTAAGGATTGGGATAGTCTTTGCAGCTTTCCAGGACTTTGGGAAATTGGATGTTGTTATGATTGTGTTGAAAAGATGAGTTATTGCTGGAAGGATGTATGGTGGAATCATTTTTATAAAATAGGGGTGGATCCTGTCAACACCAATAGCTTTTGACTTTATTTTCATCCGCTTGGTGCGATTACCGGAGATATTCCAGTGTTTGTCGATTGAATTTTGATGAAATCACGGTTTAGCTGGTTTGGATCAACATTATCAACTCCTGAATCAATTTTACCACAAATGCCTTGCTGACGTAAGTTCGTCCATAATATCTTGCTGGGAAGTTTATAGTTAAGATGTTCACTGTAAAAAATACGCTTGGCTTGCCTTATTTTTGAACATACAAGATTTCTTAGTGCTTTATAAGACGAGAAAAATTCAGGGAGCCTAAAATATTTCCACTACATGTGTACAGCATCTCGTTCATTTTTTAGTCTGAGAATCTCTGAGGTAAACCACGGATTGATGTTGCATTTTGCAAGCTTAGTTCTAGGAGGAACATGGCAGTCAAACAACTGTGTAATCACGCTTTGCAGATATTCAACTTGCATGTCGGTTGAAGGTTCCGAATATATTGGTAGCCAGTTTACACGTTGTAAGTCTCGCTCAAGAATATCCGCTCGCACATTTTTGAAATCCCTGTATGAGTATTTCAATTGTTCTATACAAGTGGCGATATCAAAACAGGCAAAGAGGAGATCGTGTTTAGAAAATACTGGCGCGGAAACTTGGCTGCAAAAAGCATTCTGAGTGTCACTTGCAAGAAATAAGTCCAGGAGGGTACTACTTGAGTCAGTGAAATGAGTCGGAATGGTCGAATTAAGAAGATCAAGATTTAGTGCTTTCATATTTTCAATTAGGGAAAACGAAATAGCAGGATTTAAAATATTGCAGTTGAAATCACCACAAACAATAATTTTCCAAAAGGATGTTGTATTATTTTCAAGAAAGCAATAAAGCTGTGAAAGGTCAATGTAATTTCTTGGTCGATAAACGACACCCAGTAGATATTTCCTTCTCTCACATGCAAGTTCAATGAAACAATACTCGAACGGACTATCAGTAGGTGAGGTTGCAATTAGCTTTACAGGCAGCGGCCTACGGACGTAAATTGCAACACCCCCACCGATTCGATTTTGCCTATTATCGCGAAAAATGTTATATCCTGGCATTGAGTATGCACAATCAGGTATTTTCGGATCAAACCATGTTTCCGAAACACATACTATATCAACATTGGAACCGACAAACAAACTTCTAAATTCATCAAATTTGTATTTGGACAAACTTTGAGCATTTATGTGACATACTTTCAGGCCCGTGCGCTGTGTACAGAGGATGTTAATCAATACACGCAAATTATCATTCGTGCCACTGCCAACGGAAGAATTGCTGGTATCACCCATTGGTGAAAATTATAAATAAATGTTCCTCCAGTGCAAGAAAACTCAGAACACAAAACATGTAAACTCTCAAATGGCTAACAGGCAATAAGTTACGCAGATACAAAAGATACTTACTAATTATAATATACAAAATAAATATGTGGTTATTAAAAAAGTTTGGATTAGGTAGCATTTCGATGTTCTTCGTGGTTGGTAGCTGCAGCGGCAAAAGAATCCAAGCGTGTGATTCAGTCGACCAAAAAAGCTTTGCCAGTTGGTTTTTGGCGTACATACACCCGTCCCCCTCGTGTGAAGACAGAAGACAGCTGATGTTGTTGTTTTAACTCGTGAGCTTTCCGAAATATAGCGAGATTATTTGTCGTTAAGCTTTCGTTGACAGAAATTAGTTTGTCAGATTGAATCCCGATCTGTTGTAAACAAAGTCGTTTCTTGGTTTTTTTGAATGCGGCATTTGCTGAAGTTAATAGAGTGATTTTGTCTCCTACCGACGGAAATTTTACGATTATCGAAGAACTGCCTAGTTTGCCTTTAGGTTTGGTTCTGAAGATCGCTTTGGGTGTAGGTGCTTGAGTACATTCGACAGCTGTACACAGTCGGTTGTAAACACTTTAGAGATCTTCGTTGTTAGTCGTCGGCACTCCATGAATGATAATATCAGTGGCCAGCTTATCACGTTCAACTGAATCAACTTTATCTTTTAAGCATAATACTTCATTTTCCAGCAGTGAGCACCGGACTGACTCTGACGTTTGTTCGAGGACTTCGACTCGCACTGTGAGCGCAGATATAGATTTGTTGACATCTTCGAATCGGGTGGTGAAATCTGCGACTATAGCGTCAAGTTTTACCAGCAAGATGTTATGCATTTCCATTATGATAGATTTTAGTTGAGAGTTGTACTCCTCAAGCTGTTTGGCTAGTCGTGTCTCGAATGATTTGCCAAATTTTTCACCCTTAGACGAATTTGGTGTTTGTGGCTTGGCAATTTTTGCCAGCAGTCTGGTTTCTGGTCTGTGTGGGGCTTCAGTCATTTTGGCAGCTGATTTGCGCGCGAAAAGAAATCAACAACAACTGGGTTCCGTATGCAAACAAATAGTTTAGCTACAGCGTTGCAATATGTACATAAAACTGAAGCGAGAGTTTTGTCATGTATCATATATCTGAAGCGAAGAAATTTCTCTCAGTGCTTCTTTGCCTTTCGATTATGTATCACCCTAAGGCTAGCCAAAGGAAGGGATTGTTAAAAAAAAAACGACGCACTATGAAAATTTTATGATTTTATGACTTCCATGTGCCTTCCTCTCATACTTTAAACACATATGCATGTAGGTACGATTGCAGTTTTCCTATGGTACGCTCATTCTTCAACTTCCAGTCATCGCAATATCGCTGAATCTTATCGAAGTCACGTTGCAAGAGAATTGCAATGACCTCGATTTTTGGTCCTGATCTGTACGCGATCAAGTCGTCTGCGTACGCTATGGCATGGTGAAGTGATCCTATGAGATCGCTCGTGTAAATATTGAAAAGGATCGGTGAATTAACCGCACCTTGTTGCAGACCGTTTTTAATTAGAAATGTTCCAGCAGAAGACACATTGCCATTTTTGACAATGAACTGTCTACTGGTGAGCATGTTATGAAGTATATACAGCAGTGGTTTGCTTATGCCCAGCCAGCTTAGCTTGTAGAAGAGTCCCTCTAACCATACGGTGTCGAAGGCTTTCTCCAAGTCAATCAGGCAGGCACCCGTGCACTGTTTCTTGCTTTTGTTCCATTGGATATCCGATACCAGTTTAGATGCGGCATGTATTGTATCATGCCCCGCCTTAAAACCGAATTGGTTATCCGGAATTATATTACTGTTCTCAGTCCACTTAAGCAGGGCCCTATTGATCACTTTCTCGAATACCTTGCTGATGTTTGGAAGGAGACTTATCGACCGGAGATTTGCCGGATTGGAAGTGTCCTTACCCCTTTTGGGGATGGGTTGTATCACCGCTGTTTTCCAATGCGCTGGATAATGTGCATTATTCAGCGCATTGTTAAACAGAGTGGTGTAAATGTCCACCGCTTCTAGAGGGAGATGTCGAAGCACAATGTTCGACACTCCATCGATTCCCGCAGATTTCTTCCTTCTCAATGAGTCGAAGATCGCTTGGAGCTCCACCTTCGATATGAACGGGGGATGTACCCTTTCATCGGCGATGACAGTATTTGCCATGTTATCGTCATTGAACTCGGTAAAACCTATGTTCTCGGATCGCCAGTGCTCTATATCATTTCGAAGGTAGAAGTTGTGCACAAGGACGCGATTTTCCAGGTCGTGGTTCGGGCAAATGGTATCATTCACCTTGTACACTTCCTGGAAAGTCGCCCCTATAACCTCTACCTTCTCCTGCGGATCTTCGATCACAAAGAAGTTGTCATCCTCTACTGCGTTATCTGGATCTATACCTGCTGTTATAAGTATTCGTCCATTGTTCGTCGTTCGGGGGATCTTAAGACACGGAAGGTCGTTTTGATTATTCCTCCGAAATATTTTATTTATTTGCGGGAACATACTCGGGTTGTTGGACTTTACATCCCGAATTTTGTTGTTCCAATGCAAATTTACAGAAAGTCTGTAATTTTCTTTAATTAATTTCTGGAGGTTTTTAATCAACGACTTCAGCGTCCTAACCTCCGAGTTTTGTCTGTCAGTAAACTGTCTGTACAAGGTTTTTAGTCTCGACAGCAGTCTACTTTTGTGTTGATGTAGTGCGTTAATTGTTGCATTGCGGAATATGTCTGCGTTGTCAGTATGTTGATACCGAGGTATCGTATTGTCCATAGTTCGTTTAATTGTCTCGTCCATTTGTTTTAGGTACCAGTCAATCTCCTCGTTTGACAGATTCCTATTGGACGGTGGGTAGAGCGAATTCGAGGAGAGTGCTCTTGTCAAAGTTCTTGAGAAGCGAGTCCAACGCGTCCTACTATAATTGTAGGAGTACGTTTGGACAAACTCCTCCAACTCCGCAATTTCGTTGGGAATCTTTATTACGGCACTGAGTCCGCAATGGTCACTGTCATACACAAATGTGTGCAGGCAGTTTATAGTTTGTCGGTCCATGTCGGTCAGTTGTAACCGTACGTCGAACAGCATAAGATCCAGATAGGAACCGCTTCTAGGAAGCTTCATTATATAAAATGCTTCTCTGTGCTCGTACTGTCCTTGACATCCGTAAGTAGAATTCTGTTGAGCTTCGTAGTTCGTAGTTTATTGTTCTTTGGGGTACGTTGTTCATCAGGTATTGTGGACATAAGTTGTTTTTAATTTTATAGATTTTAAAGATGAAGATCATTGTCATCGAGTAAAGTCTTTGGTTTATGTTTAGCTAGTTCAGAGAGTTTTTTTTTTCTGCCATGGGGATGGTGGAAAACGCTAATGCTCACGAGAAACAGTCCCGCTCTGTTTCAAGTAGTGTGGGACTTACTCTTACGGCACTAAAAAACCACCTTCAACCCCTTTTTCAACTTCACCATCCACTGCGGGACCGCTTTCGCATTACTTCAGAGTGGTGTCGTTTTCTTTCCCCTCCGGGGACCGTCTTTTTCATTTATCTCCTGTTGCGAGTTTATTCATTCTTGCCGGTGTGGCTTTCATCATTTTTACATAAATGTTATGAGGGTGCGTTTTTGTCTTCCTCTCTCGTCTTTGTTTTGAGTTCCTTTTCTATGAATGAGTGTACTCGATTCCAGTTTTGGTCACTGGTTGACATTTTTGCCGCTATGTTGTCCGGGCTGATAACTCCGATTTGCGATTCCATCTGCTGCATTCAAAGAACTTATGGTTTGCATCGTCCACCTGTGAGTCATCGTAGTGGGAAGCTGAGCTCCTTGTTTTTCCTATCTTGTGGAGGTAGGCGTTGAAATACCCATGTCCGGTAAGAAACTGGGTGACGTAGTAATTTACTTCGCCATGTTTCCGTTCCTTCCATTTGGCAACGTTCTTGATGATCCTCGCGGTCCATCTTCCTCTGTTTTCCATGCTCCATCTCTCCTGCCACTGCTGTTTGGTGAGCTCCTTCGCTTCCTCGGTTGCCGCTTTCACTCCAATTTCCGCCTTTTTGTCGTAGACGTACTTCCTCTCTGCCGCCAGAAGATCAATTGGGGTCACTCCCGCGACTACGACTATGGCTGGTTCCGACACCGTTCGATGCAAACTTACAACCCGTAGTGCCTCTGACCTGCGGTCATCTGCACTCTGTATTTCTCCTGTTTGAGTGCGTCATCCATACAGGAGAATGGCGTGTGTAATCGACATAAGCAGTCTCCGTTTGTTTGCCGTTGGGCCGCCTATATTCGCCATCAGCCTACTTAACAGTGCTGTTGTCTTTGAAGCTCTGTCGGCCGCCGACTTGATATGCTGCCAAAACGTCAGTTTCGTGTCGAGTGTTATTCCGAGGTACTTCAATGCTTTCCTTGTTGTTAACATCTGCGACCCCATTTGAAAATCAATTATCGTGGGGATCTGTCTTCTGGTTAGCAGAACTATTTCCGTTTTTTCCGTCGCTATGCTAAGTCCATGGTCTTCCATCTTCATAACTTGATTCAGTCGTCTCTGGGAGTCCTCGGTGTCCCGTTCGGTAATTACTGCTGCAATATTCTCTGCATAGCAGACCAAGAAAGTATTTTCAGGCATCTCCATACGGAGGATGTCATCATAGGATATGTTCCATAGATCAGGACCAAGTATTGATCCCTGCGCTGCTCCAGAAGTTATTTGCTTCCTACGTGGTCCTTCCGGGGTATCATAGGTGAGTTCTCTATCCCTGAGATACTATTTTATCATACGCAGTAAATATTGCGGTATTCTAAAAGTATCTTTTAGCGCCTCCACCATGTTGGACCGTCGGGCAGAGTTGAAAGCCTTTCTTACGTCTAAAGTCACTAGCATGATTATCCTTCTTGAATAGCGGTTCCTCTTTTGGTTTTCTTGGACAGTTCTGACTACGTCTTGCACTGCGCGGGTTTCCCTTTCCCTTGCTAATCAGTTCAAGGCGTTGTGTTTTTCATTTCTTGGGGAAAATCCCGTTCCTTAAACAGCTATTATACATGTCGAGTAATAGACGGGGGCAAGTTCGGGCAACAGTCTTCAGCGCTTTGGCTGGTATACCATCAGGCCCCGGAGCCTTCTTATTCTTCATAGCACTTGCCGCCTCGACCAGATCCTCCTCGTTAAATAAGGGAATCTCCTCTATTTGTTCAAGAGACACCTCTGGGGCTCTAACTGGGTGTGTTGGAAAGAGTGTGTTCACTATTGATTCCAGTTTTTCTGCGTTTAGTACTGGGCTGGTAGCTTCGACATCTCTCCTCCTTCCTCTTGTGACTTTGCGCCTGAGGTGTAGGCACCTCCTTCTGAGTCCAGCAATATTTTCTGTCCACCAGTAGACGGGTTTGCTGAATCTATTGTAATTTTTTACACGAGGCATTGCTGTATCACACGCCTGGTGTATGAATCGCATGGTAGCTTCTACTTTTTCTTCGGTGGTGCCCACCATTTCCAGGATAGCATCTTTTCCTCTGTTTATCATCGATGTGTGGAGCGCTTCGTTGAGTTTTGCCACATTCAATCTTGGTCCCCGTCTCCAATTCCCATTTTGGGAACGTCGCTGCCTTTGTAGGTCGTAAACTATATACTGGTGATCACTACCAGTATAGTCTTCTATGACTTTCCACTTTTCTACTTCAGCTGCTATGGTCTCCGATGCATAGGTAACGTCCGGTATTGTCTCGTCGTAGCCGGGACGCCTGAAGGTCGTTGTGTCTCCTACGTTCATCACATTTAGACCCAGCCTTGCGGACATCTCTAGGACCTGTCTTCCCCTTGAATCTGTGAGTCGCTCCCTCAAATTCCCGCACGGTATCTTCTAGATCGCTTAGTTTCTCTCGGAAGTCACTTATGTTTTCGTTCGGCGTGAAATAGCAGCTCACTATTGTGACCTGGTCACATTTCATCCAAACATATCCTTTTCCAGTCCCGTGGTTCTTAATAGAGACTGTTTTCGTGTCCGGAAGCCAAATAGCGACTGTGCCAAGTTCGTCCGTGAGCCAGCCGGGTCTATCCCTACTTCTGTACTGTTCACTGATGATAACTACGTCCACTTTATGGTCCAGTCTAAGCTGCATAAGTAAGTTATCAGCAGTTCTGCTTCTTGCAGGATTATCATCATTGGTGGACATTTTTCTTCACTCTGTCTAGTGCTTCTCTAAACATTTGACAATTTCTTGAGCCCGGGACGTGGGTCAATTGCTCCGGTTCTAGTTTGAGCTCTACACACAGGTAGCACTTTGCAATAGCTTTGCATTCCTTTTTCCTATGGCCCTCTTCTCCGCATTTAATGCATGTTCCTATGCTCTTCCTGGCTGGTCCTCTGCAGGTAGTTTGTTGGTGTCCATAGCCGAAGCACTTGTAGCATCTTGTGACCTCCGCCCTTCGACGTATTCTGCAACTCACCCATCCGATTTTTATTCGAGCAGTTTCCAATAGTTCGCGTGCATCTCTTGTGTTCATCTGAACTATGGCCATTTTTTTGTGCTCTGCTGTTGGCTATGGAGAGCTTCAGTTCTCCGCCGAGTTGTTTCAGCTTTCTTCGGATAGCCTCTTCCACTTCTTCTGCTGTTGTAAAGTCATCCAAATCCCTGATCTCCAGTGTTTCTCTGGGTTCTAGGTTACGGACGTTTGCCATCTCTCCTAGGATCGTTTTTAAAATTGCGCTGAAGTCTTCTTTATTTGATGTTTTTGTTCCGAGCTCGAGGAGGACACTTCCCATTTTTGTTTGGCGCACCGTCTTGATGTCCATTCCCGTGACCTCTGGTTTTGCTTTGGGATTTCTCGCAGAATCTCAGCGTACGTTTGGCCATCTCTTGGTTTTATGAGGTTTGCCTCCGGTCTATGCTTGGGTTGCCTATTTCTCCGCTTTTTATGATGAGGATAGCTGTTTTCACCAACTTCCGCTTCATTTTCGGTGTTTTGTATCACTTTGTGCTCTCTCCGTGATATTTATTGCGGTGTTGCACTCGCTGTACTTCTCCTGGCCTTCTTTGTATTCCCTTCTACTTTTCTGGTCGGTGTTGGAGGTGGTTTCTTCCTGAAATCCGTGCCGTCCGCAGTGGCTCTGTTTGTGTCCTCAGATGGAGATCCGTGTCTACTGATCTTTTCGTCATTATGCTGCTGCAATGGTCTAACATTGGGGATTTATTTTGTCTTTTACCCTAAATCTCCCTCAATAGGGCTAGTGGCTACCCTCTTTTTGGGCTCCAGATCGACTGTTGGTGTTTTATCCCTGCTCTCTGGTAGTACTCTCCGCTTTTTTGTAACTGTGACCCATTCTATAATTTTGTTTGTCTTGGGTGTTTGCAGCTGAAGCTTCTGCGGACCAGTCTTCCACGCTTTTTTCAAGAAACCTATCATATCGATCGATTCCTCCAGCTCAGCAAGGCCGTTCTTGATACTCATGCCGACGTTCTTTTGCTTTTCGGTTACTTTTTTCATAGCTCTAATAGTTGCGCTGCATTTTTCCAATTCGGTCTCCATCTTTCTGCTGGCTATCTCCATCTCATTTACTGGGGTTGAGTCTTGATGATTTGCCGTAGCAACCTCAATTTTTTTTGACAAAGGTCTACTTCGCTCGTAATTCGGGCCTTTGCTTCTGTTGTAGTTTATGATGTCATTTGCCTCCTTATTTTTTCTGGGGATATGCGGACTTGGGCTTCCTCTCCTTCGGTTCCCGATGGCTTTGGGATGCCCCTGCTATCCGTGTGCTGTTCTACCACAGCTTCGCAACTGGTTTTTATAGGCGGCGAGCGTAGTACGATGGACCTTCTTCGGATAGGGTTATCTACGGCCTCCTGTATGTTTTCATTTTTTTAATATTTTGTTCTTTATTTTTTTCATTTTCTTGTTTTTTTTTTTTTTGTTCCATTTTATAGTTCCGAGAGTTTAATAATGTCAGTGTTGGTGTGTATCTATCACATTTTAGTATAGTTCGCATAGCTTTGTTTTGGAGTTTTTGGAGTTTACTTTTTTGATTGACGTTACATAAGAATAAAAGACTGGCACAATATTCAAAGTGGAGTTTCACGATTACATTATACACTCTTATTGCACTTGTTTTGGAAATATTTTTCCTCATTTTTATTAAAACACACAGTTTTTTGGACAATGACCTCGAGTTTTGGTCCTGATCGGTACGCGATCAAGTCGTCTGCGTACGCTATGACATGGTGAAGTTATCCTATGAGATCGCTCGTGTAAATGTTGAAAAGGATCGGTGAATTCACCGCACATTGTTGCAGACCGTTTTTAATTTGAAATGAACTGTCTACTGGTGAGCATGTTGTAAAGTATGTACCGCAGTGGTTTGAAGTAGTAGTAATAGTAGTAATATTAATTTATTCTTTAAAAAATTCAAATTATGACAATACAAGTAGTTTTTGAAGTTACATTATGGAATACAATATATTGTAACATAATAATAACTACGCCCCCTAAAATATGACGCAACAAATTCCGAAGTGACTTCATTCTGGCAGAATTTTGGTTCGTACTGTCCTTTCATTCGAGGTTCGTGTCTGGGACGAAGTCTCCACAGCTCATGTCAACGAAAGAGACGAATAATATCAGGGATAAAAGGGAATTGAAACTGCAAGAATTATTTCTCTTGTTCCAGTGGTCGAAGAATTTGCTAGAAGTTTCTGGCTATCAGAAACTTCTGCTATATAAGGACAGATGGCGATCAAAAAAAGACACAGTTGGTTTTAGAACCGTGGCGAAGAGATTGGAAAAGTGATAACGGGCGAAGTTGTAATTTGGTGATAAATTGAAAGTTGAGAGTAAACAAGAAAAAGTAATTAGTTTGAATTTGTGAATTAAGTAATTGAAAGGAGATAAAGTGATTTGAGAGGAAAGAGACATTGTAAGAAAAGAATTTGCGAAGAATAGTATAGTGTGAACTTGAATTGTTCTATAGAGTAGAAAATAAAGAAATAATTTCACAGAATAATTGTTTTATCTACTCGAGCCGTAGCTCGCATATTACATTGGTGTCAGAAGCGGGATAAAACTTATTCTGTGAATAACTATTTCCGTGGTGTGAAATTGCACAAAAAAAAAAAAAAAAAAAAAAAAAAAAAACGATTTCTGTGTTGAGTTAATTAGTTGCGCAAAATGGGTCGCAAATTGGGAAAACTAACTATAACTCAACTAAAGGCAGAACTCAGTAAGCGGAACCTCGACACAACTGGGGGAAAAGATGCCCTACTGATTCGTCTGGAAGAAGCAGTAACGCAGGAAGGTGAAAATCCGCATGACATAGAGTTTGACGTGGAAGAGGAACCAGCAAGTACAGTAGCCGACCCGGGTATAACAAGTCTGCTCCTGCAACTTAAGTTAGTCATGGACGAACAAAAGAAAGCAATAGAAGATCAAAGTCATAAGCTCGATGACCAAAGGAATTCTCTAGAACTTAAGCTGGACGAACAAAAGAAAGCAATGGACGAACAAAAGAATTCTCTAGAACTTAAGCTGGATGAACAAAAGAAAGCGATGGACGAACAAAAGAAAGCAATGGGCGACCAAAGGAATTCTCTAGAACTTAAGCTGGACGAACAAAAGAAAGCAATGGACGAACAAAAGAATTCTCTAGATGCTCTGGAAAGTAAACTTGATGAGCAAAACAAGAACTTGGAATCCAAATTCGAAGTGATCGAAGAAAAAATCGAGAAGGTCGAGACGCAACTCGAAAAAGTCGAAATTAGATTCGATGAAAATTTTGAGAAACATGAAACTCAGTTCGGGAAGATAGAGACTCAGTTTGAAAAAGTGGATACGCAATTCGAGATAGTAGGAAAGCAAGTCGAAAATCTTGCTAAGGAGCTCAGCAACGTGAAGAGACAGAAAGCACGGGAATATTCCACTGACGGTCTGAGAAGAAAGGAGATGCAGCCTCCTATCTTCGATGGTCAAACATCATGGCCAATTTATAAAAGGCAATTCGAAGCGGCCGCAATGACCAATAGCTGGGACGATGAAGAGAAGTCCATTGCACTCACACTTGCACTGAGGGGTCCAGCTGCGGAGCTCTTGCAGACCATCCCGGAAGATAAACAGCAGAACTACGACTCTCTGGTTCAGGCTATCGAGATGCGGTTTGGGGATGAACACATGCAGCAGGTGTACAGGGTTCAGCTGCGTAGTCGAGTCCAGAAAAGGGGGGAAACGCTCCAACAGTTGCAAGCGGATATAGAGCGACTAGCCCATCTTTCATACCCTAAAGCCGGTGAGGAGCTTATCAACGAAATGGCGGTGGAAGCTTTTATTCAGGCCATAGAGGACAGACAACTGCAAATGGCTGTAAGGATGGCTGAAAAACGAACACTCCCCGAGGCATTGGCATTCGCTTTGTCAATGAAGGCTGCGGACCAAGCATACCAGGGAATACACCGTGTCAGGGAAATGTCCGTCGTGGAATGCTCATGCCAGAGAACAGCCGTCATGGATGAAGACAGAGCTCGCGGAAGTCAAATCCGTTGCTGGAATTGCAACCAAACGGGACACCTACAACGGCAGTGCAGAAGTGCACCTAGACGAGGAAATTGTTCACATTGCGGAAGTAGGAGAAGCAGAGAGGAAGCATCTGGCTGTCAGTCAGACTTCGCAAAACCAGCAGTCGGGAAATGCGTAAGGACCAACTTCGCGGGGCAGAAGTTGGTTACTGGAATCGAGGCCCCCAGGACCACCATTCAAGTTTCGCAAACCAAACGGGGTAACAAGAGCCTGACAGTGGAGGCACTAATCAACGAGAAGAAGTGCGTAGCCACCATCGACACAGGTGCCACTGCCTCCATTGTAAGAAGAGATATCGTCAAAAGCTCCTGGCTGCACAACACCAACAGCTACTGCCTGAAGACTGCAACAGGGGAAATGGCGAAGGTATTTGGAGAAGTTCGTCTTACGATTACTCTGGCAGGACTGACGTTCTCCCATGCGTTTCTGGTGGCAGATATATGCGACGAGTGCATCATCGGAGTAGACTTCATGAAAGCAAATGAAGTAATCTTGGACATCGGGATGCAAGTACTGAGGTATCGAAATGTGGAGATTCCGATGGTGTACGGAAATGAGAATGCCGTAACTCTCAGGACAGTCATCAGCAAAGACGAAGTTTTGCCGCCGTCTTCAGAGACAATCATTTGGACGAAGCTGGAAGGTGATCTTGGGAGCCACCGATTCTACATAGTAGAACCAGACCCAGAGAAGAATTCTCAAGACTACATCGTGGGAAAGACGTTAGTCGAACCAAAGAACACCATGGTTCCAGTGAGGGTTTTGAACGCAAGACCACACACTGTCAAACTAAGGCGAGGGGAGGTGACTGGAAAATGCACGCCGATTACCGCCGTCGCAACAATATCTGAACGTGATGCTCCAAAACTTCTCCCATCACCTTGGACAGCGGAAGCGAGAGAGACGATTCTCCAGTCCAGTGAGCTGAATCAGGAGCAGCGAACTATGGCAGAGAATCTTATCAATGAGTACGCTGATGTATTTGCCTCACAGGACGGAGAATACGGCCGAACACACCTGGTACAACATCGAATAGACACTGGTGATACTAGACCAATTCGTCAGCCTGCTAGGCGCCTTCCATTGGCAAAGCAGACAGAAGTTGCAGAGATGGTGTCGGCAATGGAGAAAGAAGGTCTGATTGAAAGTTCCAAAAGTCCGTGGGCATCACCGGTTGTACTGGTTAAGAAGAAAGATGGCAGCACGCGGTTCTGCGTGGACTATCGGCAGCTCAATTACGTCACCAAGAAAGACAGCTACCCTCTGCCACGGATTGACGACACGCTAGACACACTATCAGGAGCCCGATGGTTTTCCACTCTCGACTTGAAGAGTGGCTACTGGCAGGTACAGATCCATCCAGAAGACCGGGAGAAAACCGCCTTCACCGCAGGAAATGGGCTATGGCAATTCACGGTAATGCCATTCGGGCTGTGCAATGCTCCGGCGACTTTCGAGCGATTGATGGAATGTGTCCTGCAAGGGTTAACATGGAAAACCTGTTTGGTATACTTGGATGATGTCATCGTCGTAGGAAAAACGTTTGCGCAACACCGAGACAATCTAAGGGATGTGTTTCAAAGGCTTCGAAGTGCCCACCTGAAGCTCAACCCCAAGAAGTGCGCCCTGTTTAGAGCGGAAGTCAAGTACCTGGGACACATAATTTCAGCGAAAGGAGTGAGAACCGATCCGGAGAAGGTCGAAGCGGTGAAAAACTGGCCAGTCCCCAAAGACAAACACCAACTAAGGAGCTTCCTGGGCCTAGCCACCTACTACAGACGGTTCGTGAAGGATTTTGCCGGGATCGCAAAGAACCTGCACCAGTTGACGGAAAAGGGAAAACAATTCAAATGGTCAATTGAGTGCGAGAAGAGCTTCAAGGCACTTAAACAACGGCTATGCGATGCCCCGATACTGGCTTACCCCACTCCCGGGGAAACGTTCGTTGTGGATGCAGATGCTAGTAATGTCGGGGTAGGAGCCGTACTCTCCCAGGTGCATGACGGCCAAGAGAAGGTGGTTGCGTACTTCAGCAAGGTGCTCTCTAAGCCAGAAAGGAACTACTGCGTGACAAGGCGGGAACTTCTAGCTTTGATCTTGGCTACGAAGCATTTTCACAAATACCTCTACGGGAGGAAGTTCGTTCTTCGCACAGACCATGCAGCATTAAAATGGCTATTACAGTTCAAGAGTCCTGAGGGTCAGGTCGCAAGATGGATCGAAAGGCTGCAAATCTACGACTACGAAATACAGCATCGTAAAGGAAAACTCCACTCTAATGCGGATGCACTGTCCCGGAGACCATGCAGAACGGATTGTAAACATTGTGCGCGTCAGGAAGAACGGGAGCTGGTTTCCATCCAAAGAATGAGAGCCGAACCTATCGCCGGCTGGAGCGTAGATGAGATCCGGAACGCTCAGAAGGAAGACCCCGATATCGAGCCGATTCTGGCCTGGAAGGAGAACATGGAGAAACCGGATCATCAGGACATCTCTCACAGAAGCCCGACCTTAAAGGCATATTTTGCGCAGTGGGACTCCCTCCATGTCCAAGAAGGTGTTCTGAGAAGAAAATGGGAATCCTCCGACGGAAAATCGTTTGTAATGCAGCTTGTAGTACCGCGGACGAGGGTCAAGGAGGTGTTACAGGAAATGCATGGCGGGGCGACCGGAGGCCACTTGGGAGTGAATAAGACGCTAGAAAGGGTACGAGAACGTTTTTATTGGTTAAAAGCGAAGGAAGATATCGAAGACTGGTGCAGAAAATGCGACGTGTGTGCAGCTAGCAAGGGTCCGAGAATCAAAACTCGAGGTAAGATGCACCAATACAACGTGGGAGCACCTTTCGAACGAATCGCCATTGACATCGCAGGGCCCTTTCCGGAAACCGACAATGGTAATCGGTATATACTCGTAGTGATGGACTACTTCAGTAAGTGGCCGGAAGCGTTTCCGATCCCTAACCAGGAAGCCAGAACCGTGGCGGAGCAGATCGTCTACAATTGGGTTAGCAGATTCGGTGTGCCCTTGGAATTGCATTCTGACCAAGGGCGGAACTTCGAGTCAAGAATCTTCCAAGAGATGTGTCAACTACTCGGAATCAAAAAGACAAGGACAACCCCGCTTCATCCACAGTCGGACGGTATGGTGGAGCGTTTCAATAGGACTTTGGACGAACATCTCTCGAAGGTCGTAGGTGACTACCAACGGGATTGGGACCGGCAGATTCCCTTGTTTTTGATGGCCTATAGAAGTGCCGTGCATAGCACTACTCGACATACGCCGTTCGAAATCTTATTTGGTGGAATAGCTCGTTTACCCAGTGAGGTGAAATTTGGATCTCCTACCAATGAGCCCAGAAATGAAGAAGAGTACGTGGCGGACCTTAGGGAAAGGCTTAGGGACATACACCAAAGGACCAGAAGCCAGATTAAGATGACGAGCGACCGCATGAAGACCAGGTATGATGCCAAGGCAACAACGTCAGGATTCCAGGAAGGAGATCTGGTGTGGCTGTATAATCCCCATCGCCAAAAGGGGAAATCACCTAAGTTACAGCGGAACTGGGAAGGTCCCTACAGAATAGTAACCCGCATCAACGATGTTGTCTACCGCATCCAGCGAGGACCAAGGGCCAAAATGAAAGTGGTTCATGTGGACCGACTGAGTCGATACAATGGCCGAAATGAGGATGCACTTGTTCGGGACGAACACGTCTAAGAGGGGGGCAGTGTAACATAATAATAACTACGCCCCCTAAAATATGACGCAACAAATTCCGAAGTGACTTCATTCTGGCAGAATTTTGGTTCGTACTGTCCTTTCATTCGAGGTTCGTGTCTGGGACGAAGTCTCCACAGCTCATGTCAACGAAAGAGACGAATAATATCAGGGATAAAAGGGAATTGAAACTGCAAGAATTATTTCTCTTGTTCCAGTGGTCGAAGAATTTGCTAGAAGTTTCTGGCTATCAGAAACTTCTGCTATATAAGGACAGATGGCGATCAAAAAAAGACACAGTTGGTTTTAGAACCGTGGCGAAGAGATTGGAAAAGTGATAACGGGCGAAGTTGTAATTTGGTGATAAATTGAAAGTTGAGAGTAAACAAGAAAAAGTAATTAGTTTGAATTCGTGAATTAAGTAATTGAAAGGAGATAAAGTGATTTGAGAGGAAAGAGACATTGTAAGAAAAGAATTTGCGAAGAATAGTATAGTGTGAACTTGAATTGTTCTATAGAGTAGAAAATAAAGAAATAATTTCACAGAATAATTGTTTTATCTACTCGAGCCGTAGCTCGCATATTACAATATGAATTAAAAAAAGAACCTGCCATCTATAGTTCAGAAGGAACTAGAGGCGAAAGCAGGGAGCCATGTAAAAATTAATAACAAAAATAACAAAAATAAATAAAAAGATAGAAAGAAAGATAGTGGGGTCGCAAAATATATTGAGATATTTACTATTAAGTTGACAACAAAAAAATATAGAAAAAGATAAGTATGTGCGTAACAGGAATGAAAACACAGCAAGGAACTAATATTAATATAATATAAGGAGAGAATTATTTAGATGATAACACAAAGCAGATTAGAAATGTCATCATAGCTTTTATTCAAGAGCCATAATTTTATCATCTTTAGAAATACGGATTTAATTCTAACGATTCTAATGTTATATGGTAAGTTATTATAGAGTCTGGGAGCCAAAACCGTAAAAAAGTTGAAGAAAATTTGCAGATTATGAAGTGGTACAGTAACTAGATTCAAATTGTTTGTTCTTAGGTTATAGTAATCGGAGCTTCTATTCAGTTCATAGCCTGATCTAGAAAAAAATATCTTTAAGACCTTATAACAATATAAATGTTTTAAGGGAAGAATTTTAAGGCCTCTGAAGAGTAACAGACTAGTAAAACAACGATTTTTGTTACAAATAAGACGAATAATGTGTTTTTGAGAAATTAGAAGTGGGTTCATTTTGTTGAAATGAGTTCCACCCCATGAAACTAAACCATATTCGAGCCTAGAATAGACTAACCCATAATAGATGCACTTAAGAAGATCTCGGGAACAGAATGATTTTAAAAAGTGTAACTGTCTTGTGGCAGCTATAAGGTACTTTTTAAGCGCACTCGTATGCTCGGACCAACTCATCCTCCAGTCAAGTGTAACACCAAGATACTTATACGATTTAACATTTTCTATAACGAAGCAATTCTCAGAACATGTAAGGGACTCAAAATATGTTTGTGCGGTTGTTCCTGATTTACAAATATTTTTACTATGTAAAAATGTTCTGCATTTTGCACAGTGGAAATAAAACGTACCAAAGTCCAACTCCCTTCCACATAGATTAAAAAACATCAACTTCGTTTTATCACTAATCACCAGATTATGCTGTTGGAACCAATGACCCAGAACTTCCAGGTCATGATTTATGTCAGCAATTAAGTTTAAAGGAGAGTTACATTGAAAAACACATTCCATGTCATCAGCAAACGCATTAATCTTACTATGAAAGTTCTGAGAAAATAGTGAGTTAATAAAGATTAAGAAAGATATCGGTCTTAGCACAGAGCCTTGAGGAACTCCTATGGAGATGTTTCTAAAAGAACTCATATGCCCATTAATTTTTACCCTCTGTTTCCTGTTTGTATTACATCGCCTTAAAACCGAATTGGTTATCCGAAATTATTATCTTGTCCTCAATCCACTTAATCAGAGGTCTATTAATCACTTTTTCGAATATCTTGCTGATGTTTGGAATGAGACTTATCGTTCGGAGATTTGCTGGATTGGATGTGTCTTTACCCCTTTTGGGGATGGGTTGTATCACTGCTATTTTCCAATGTGGTGGATAATGTGCATAATTCAGCGCATTGTTAAACAGAGTGGTGTAAATGTCCACCGCTTCTAGAGGGAGATATCGAAGCACAATGTTCGATACTCCATCGATTCCCACATATTTCATCCTCCTCAATGAGTCGAAGATCACTTGGAGCTCCACCTTCGATATGGACGGGAGATGTGCCATGACGATGACATTATTTGCCATGTTATCGTCATTGAACTCGGATTGCCAGTGCTCTACATTATTTCAAAGGTAGAAGTTGTGCACAAGGACGCGATTTTCCAGGTCCTGGTTCGAGCAAATGATATCATTCACCTTGTACACTTCCTGGAAAGTCGCTCCTATAGCCTTTACCTTCTCCTGTGGATCTTCGGTCACAAAGAAGTTATCATCCTCTACTGCGTTATCTGGATCTATACCTACTGTTATCAGTATCCGTCCATTGTTCGTCGTTCGGAGGATTTTATTTCTTTGCGGGAACATACTCGAGTTATTAGCTTTTATAGCCCGAATTTTGTTGTTCCAATGCAAATTTACAGAAGTCTGTAGTTTTCCCTGATTAATTTCTAGAGGTTTTTTAAAAACTTTATGACTCTATGCCACGAAGAGGTTGTAAAGGCTTAAGGGTATGCTATAAAGTACTAAGTAAAATAAATATAAGGATTTCCCGTAATAATGACTAATTGGTATTATTCAACGTTTCCTTAATTATAATACTTTTAATAAAAAAAAGTGGAGAAGTACCATCAAAATTCCTATTTTATACCCTATTTTATACTCTATATATATCTTTAAATTTCAGTGAAATACAATTTTAGAAAAGATGCATGGGTGCGGCGTTTTTTGGCACGGAGTGTATATACTGTGCTCTCCGAAGAGGGTAACTGAGGTTAAGTTTTTTACTTGAAGGCGATCGATTCAACGCCATCTACTAGATGATTTTTTTTAGTAAACGTAAATATCTTTACTAAGAAAATACAAATACAATTTTTATATTAGCAAAAAAAATCAGAGCTTAAAAGCTCAAAAGCATCAAAAGCGTCTAAATGAGAGGAACTAAATGCAGCTTATTCTCACCACTGCTGAAAGAAATTGATTTGATTCAATATCTAATCGCATGTACCAAGGATCTCCGGTAATATGTTGGTTATTAAACATCTTATTGCTCTTATTAAGTTATTGTCTGAACAGTACACTAGAAGCTCTAAAGAAGAATTTGTATGCTGTACAGGGTAAAACGTGACCCATTCTACCATGTACTTTCCCATGTAGTTAATTTAATTTTCGCACACCCTTTCCCTAATTAAGTTAAACTTTTACCCCAAAGAGACCCCTAGAATCAATGACCTCAATAAAAACAACAAGGAAAAAAATCAACACTTTCGATTACCAATACGTTCCTTATAGGTTAATTAACCCCCCGTTTTCCTGCGGAACCCAATGAATAACCACCCTTTATATTTGTATTCCATAACCCCGACTTTGTTGTTCTTATTTTATTTTATTTTTTTTATATTTTTTCTTATCGCCCCAACTCCAATCACGTTTTTTAATTTTAATAAATTAATTCAATGCTGCCAAAAAGGATAACACCGGCAACAATACAACAATACAGGATAAGAATGAAGAGAGAACGCTGAAAGCAGGAAACAACAAAAAAATATCGGAACACCAAACAGAAAATATAGCAAGTTCCGGTTCTGAAAATGAAAAAAAGGAAAGCGGAATGAAAATCGTGATTGGAATTTTTATTAATAATCATAATGCTGCAGGAAATGTTTTTATATATTTTTGTTTTTTTTTTTTTGTTTTTTTTTTTTGTGTATGCTCTCGTGTAACTGGCGCCCTCTGTATGTTAAGGTCCTTGATGGGGTTAATTAAACATATTATCTTGGGTTAAATGGGGTGGCGACGTTCAGCTGGAAATGATTATTTATAATCGTTTTGTGTACAAGCTCTTTTCTTTCCGGCTTAACTGTAATGAGGTTGTAGTCCATTGAACTTTGATTGGGAGGTAGTAGGGGAAATGTGAAAATAAGCAACATAATAGCTGAGTTTCATTGGGTTTGGGCAAGTACTCACAGTGGGTGTGCAGCTTTGGTTGAGTTTTGATTTTTTTTATGGACACAGCGACATCTACAATAATATAGAGATTTTAAAGATGAATATAACGGCTAAGAAAATACGCAAAGGTTCTTGTACTTGCTAATAAACTAAACTATGATCACAGACAATAAATGAAAATCAAACTTATGTTTAGTAAATAGTTTGCTGGTGATGTAATCTGAATCCCTGAAATTCCAATCGATGTGTCTTAACGTAATTCAATGCTGAATAGAATCTCTCAAAAAGTACTTGAAATATTTTCAAGTAATATTAAAATATAATAATAATAATAATATAATAAAAAAATATAATAATAATAAAAGAAAATATTTTTTTTACGTATAAATCGACAGTTTGTTTTATGTTTACCCAACCCCAACATATAATAACGTTCAATAAACAATCAATCGATTCGATAAACTGCACAACAATTAAATCGAGCACTTTTTTATTTATACAACAGAAATCACTTTTACCACAGATAATAAACTTACGGTAAGTTTATTATCTGTGCTTTTACATTCAAACACAGAATGCAAAGATATTGTAACATGCGAGCTATGGCTCGAGTAGATAAAACAGTATTCTGTGAAATTATTTCTTTATTTTCTAGTCTATAGAACAATTCAGGTTCACACCGTACTATTCTTCGCAATTCTTTTCTTACAATGTCTCTTTCCTCTCAAATCACTTTATCTCTTTTCTATTACTTAATTCACAAATCCAAACTAATTACTTCTTCTTGTTAACTCTCAACTTTCAATTTATCACAAAATTACAACTTCGCCTATTATCACTTTTCTAATCTCTTCGCCACAGTTTAAAAACGACTGCGTCTTTTTTGATCGCCATCTGTCCTTATATAGCAGAAGTTTCTGATAGCCAGAAACTTCTAGCAAATTCTTCGACCACTGGAACAAGAGAAATAATTCTTGCAGTTATAATTCCCTTTTATCCCTGATATTATTCGTCTCTTTCGTTGACATGAGCTGTGGAGACTTCGTCCCAGACACGAACCTCGAATGAAAGGACAGTTTGAACCAAAATTCTGCCAGAATGGAAAGTCACTTCGGAATTTGCTGCATAGACATAATAGCGTAGTTATTATTATGCTACACTGCCCCCCTTTTAGACGTGTTCGTCCCGAACAAGTGCATCCTCATTTCGGTCATTGTATCGACTCAGTCGGTCCACATGAACCACTTTCATTTTGGCCCTCGGTCCTCGCTGGATGCGGTAGACAACATCGTTGATGCGGGTTACTATTCTGTAGGGACCTTCCCAGTTCCGCTGTAATTTAGGTGATTTCCCCTGTTGGCGATGGGGATTATACAGCCACACCAGATCTCCTTCCTGGAATCCTGACGTTGTTGCCTTGGCATCATACCTGGTCTTCATGCGGTCGCTCGTCATCTTAATCTGGCTTCTGGTCCTTTGGTGTATGTCCCTAAGCCTTTCCCTAAGGTCCGCCACGTACTCTTCTTCAATTCTGGGCTCATTGGTAGGAGATCCAAATTTCACCTCACTGGGTAAACGAGCTATTCCACCAAATAAGATTTCGAACGGCGTATGTCGAGTAGTGCTATGCACGGCACTTCTATAGGCCATCAAAAACAAGGGGATCTGCCGGTCCCAATCCCGTTGGTAGTCACCTACGACCTTCGAGAGATGTTCGTCCAAAGTCCTATTGAAACGCTCCACCATACCGTCTGACTGTGGATGAAGCGGGGTTGTCCTTGTCTTTTTGATTCTGAGTAGTTGACACATCTCTTGGAAGATTCTTGACTCGAAGTTCCGCCCTTGGTCAGAATGCAATTCCAAGGGCACACCGAATCTGCTAACCCAATTGTAGACGATCTGCTCCGCCACGGTTCTGGCTTCCTGGTTAGGGATCGGAAACGCTTCCGGCCACTTACTGAAGTAGTCCATCACTACGAGGATATACCGATTACCATTGTCGGTTTCCGGAAAGGGCCCTGCGATGTCAATGGCGATTCGTTCGAAAGGTGCTCCCACGTTGTATTGGTGCATCTTACCTCGAGTTTTGATTCTCGGACCCTTGCTAGCTGCACACACGTCGCATTTTCTGCACCAGTCTTCGATATCTTCCTTCGCTTTTAACCAATAAAAACGTTCTCGTACCTTTTCTAGCGTCTTATTCACTCCCAAGTGGCCTCCGGTCGCCCCGCCATGCATTTCCTGTAACACCTCCTTGACCCTCGTCTGCGGTACGACAAGCTGCATTACAAACGACTTTCCGTCGGAGGATTCCCATTTTCTTCTCAGAACACCTTCTTGGACATGGAGGGAGTCCCACTGCGCAAAATATGCCTTTAAGGTCGGGCTTCTGTGAGAGATGTCCTGATGATCCGGTTTCTCCATGTTCTCCTTCCAGGCCAGAATCGGCTCGATATCCGGGTCTTCCTTCTGAGCGTTCCGGATCTCATCTACGCTCCAGCCGGCGATAGGTTCGGCTCTCATTCTTTGGATGGAAACCAGCTCCCGTTCTTCCTGACGCGCACAATGTTTACAATCCGTTCTGCATGGTCTCCGGGACAGTGCATCCGCATTAGAGTGGAGTTTTCCTTTACGATGCTGTATTTCGTAGTCGTAGATTTGCAGCCTTTCGATCCATCTTGCGACCTGACCCTCAGGACTCTTGAACTGTAATAGCCATTTTAAGGCTGCATGGTCTGTGCGAAGAACGAACTTCCTCCCGTAGAGGTATTTGTGAAAATGCTTCGTAGCCAAGATCAAAGCTAGAAGTTCCCGCCTTGTCACGCAGTAGTTCCTTTCTGGCTTAGAGAGCACCTTGATGAAGTACGCAACCACCTTCTCTTGGCCGTCGTGCACCTGGGAGAGTACGGCTCCTACCCCGACATTACTAGCATCTGCATCCACAACGAACGTTTCCACGGGAGTGGGGTAAGCCAGTATCGGGGCATCGCATAGCCGTTGTTTAAGTGCCTTGAAGCTCTTCTCGCACTCAATTGACCATTTGAATTGTTTTCCCTTTTCCGTCAACTGGTGCAGGTTCTTTGCGATCCCGGCAAAATCCTTCACGAACCGTCTGTAGTAGGTGGCTAGGCCCAGGAAGCTCCTTAGTTGGTGTTTGTCTTTGGGGACTGGCCAGTTTTTCACCGCTTCGACCTTCTCCGGATCGGTTCTCACTCCTTTCGCTGAAATTATGTGTCCCAGGTACTTGACTTCCGCTCTAAACAGGGCGCACTTCTTGGGGTTGAGCTTCAGGTGGGCACTTCGAAGCCTTTGAAACACATCCCTTAGATTGTCTCGGTGTTGCGCAAACGTTTTTCCTACGACGATGACATCATCCAAGTATACCAAACAGGTTTTCCATGTTAACCCTTGCAGGACACATTCCATCAATCGCTCGAAAGTCGCCGGAGCATTGCACAGCCCGAATGGCATTACCGTGAATTGCCATAGCCCATTTCCTGCGGTGAAGGCGGTTTTCTCCCGGTCTTCTGGATGGATCTGTACCTGCCAGTAGCCACTCTTCAAGTCGAGAGTGGAAAACCATCGGGCTCCTGATAGTGTGTCTAGCGTGTCGTCAATCCGTGGCAGAAGGTAGCTGTCTTTCTTGGTGACGTAATTGAGCTGCCGATAGTCTACGCAGAACCGCGTGCTGCCATCTTTCTTCTTAACCAGTACAACCGGTGATGCCCACGGACTTTTGGAACTTTCAATCAGACCTTCTTTCTCCATTGCCGACACCATCTCTGCAACTTCTGTCTGCTTTGCCAATGGAAGGCGCCTAGCAGGCTGACGAATTGGTCTAGTATCACCAGTGGCTATTCGATGTTGTACCAGGTGTGTTCGGCCGTATTCTCCGTCCTGTGAGGCAAATACATCAGCGTACTCATTGATAAGATTCTCTGCCATAGTTCGCTGCTCCTGATTCAGCTCACTGGACTGGAGAATCGTCTTTCTCGTTTCCGCTGTCCAAGGTGATGGGAGAGGTTTTGGAGCATCACGTTCAGATATTGTTGCGACGGCGGTAATCGGCGTGCATTTTCCAGTCACTTCCCCTCGCCTTAGTTTGACAGTGTGTGGTCTTGCGTTCAAAACCCTCACTGGAACCATGGTGTTCTTTGGTTCGACTAACGTCTTTCCCACGATGTAGTCTTGAGAATTCTTCTCTGGGTCTGGTTCTACTATGTAGAATCGGTGGCTCCCAAGATCACCTTCCAGCTTCGTCCAAATGATTGTCTCTGAAGACGGCGGCAAAACTTCGTCTTTGCTGATGACTGTCCTGAGAGTTACGGCATTCTCATTTCCGTACATCATCGGAATCTCCACATTTCGATACCTCAGTACTTGCATCCCGATGTCCAAGATTACTTCATTTGCTTTCATGAAGTCTACTCCGATGATGCACTCGTCGCATATATCTGCCACCAGAAACGCATGGGAGAACGTCAGTCCTGCCAGAGTAATCGTAAGACGAACTTCTCCAAATACCTTCGCCATTTCCCCTGTTGCAGTCTTCAGGCAGTAGCTGTTGGTGTTGTGCAGCCAGGAGCTTTTGACGATATCTCTTCTTACAATGGAGGCAGTGGCACCTGTGTCGATGGTGGCTACGCACTTCTTCTCGTTGATTAGTGCCTCCACTGTCAGGCTCTTGTTACCCCGTTTGGTTTGCGAAACTTGAATGGTGGTCCTGGGGGCCTCGATTCCAGTAACCAACTTCTGCCCCGCGAAGTTGGTCCTTACGCATCTCCCGACTGCTAGTTTTGGGAAGACTGACCGACAGGATGCTTCCTCTCTGCTTCTCCTACTTCCGCAATGTGGACAATTTCCTCGTCTAGGTGCACTTCTGCACTGCCGTTGTAGGTGTCCGGTTTGGTTGCAATTCCAGCAACGGATTTGACTTCCGCGAGCTTTGTCTTCAAACATGACGGCTGTTCTCTGGCATGAGCACTCCACGACGGACATTTCCCTGACACGGTGTATTCCCTGGTATGCTTGGTCCGCAGCCTTCATTGACAAAGCGAATGCCAATGCCTCGGGGAGTGTTCGCTTTTCAGCCATCCTTACAGCCATTTGCAGTTGTCTGTCCTCTATGGCCTGAATAAAAGCTTCCACCGCCATTTCGTTGATAAGCTCCTCACCGGCTTTAGGATATGAAAGATGGGCTAGTCGCTCTATATCCGCCTGCAACTGTTGGAGCGTTTCCCCCCTTTTCTGGACTCGACTACGCAGCTGAACCCTGTACACCTGCTGCATGTGTTCATCCCCAAACCGCATCTCGATAGCCTGAACCAGAGAGTCGTAGTTCTGCTGTTTATCTTCCGGGATGGTCTGCAAGAGCTCCGCAGCTGGACCCCTCAGTGCAAGTGTGAGTGCAATGGACTTCTCTTCATCGTCCCAGCTATTGGTCATTGCGGCCGCTTCGAATTGCCTTTTATAAATTGGCCATGATGTTTGACCATCGAAGATAGGAGGCTGCATCTCCTTTCTTCTCAGACCGTCGGTGGAATATTCCCGTGCTTTCTGTCTCTTCACGTTGCTGAGTTCCTTAGTAAGATTTTCGACTTGTTTTTCTACTTTTTCGAACTGAGTCTCTATTTTCCCGAACGAGTTTCATGCTTCTCAAAGTTTTCATCGAATCTAGTTTCGACTTTTTCGAGTTGCGTCTCGACCTTCTCGATTTTCTCTTCGATCACTTCGAATTTGGATTCCAAGTTCTTGTTTTGCTCATCAAGTTTACTTTCCAGAGCATCTAGAGAATTCTTTTGTTCGTCCATTGCTTTCTTTTGTTTGTCCATTGCTTTCTTTTGTTCGTCCATTGCTTTCTTTTGTTCGTCCAGCTTAAGTTCTAGAGAATTCCTTTGGTCGCCCATTGCTTTCTTTTGTTCGTCCAGCTTAAGTTCTAGAGAATTTCTTTGATCTTCTGTTGCTTTCTTTTGTTCGTCCATGACTAACTTAAGTTGCAGGAGCAGACTTGTTATACCCAGGTCGGCTGCTGTACTTGCTGGTTCCTCTTCCACGTCAAACTCTACGTCGTGCGGATTTTCACCTTCCTGCGTTACTGCTTCTTCCAGACGAATGAGTAGGGCATCTTTTCCCCCAGTTGTGTCGAGGTTCCGCTTACTGAGTTCTGCCTTTAGTTGAGTTATAGTTAGTTTTCCCAATTTGCGACCCATTTTGCGCAACTAATTAACTCAACACAGAAATCGATATTTTTTTTTTTTTTTTTTTGCTTGTGCAATTTCACACCACGGAAATAGTTATTCACAGAATAAGTTTTATCCCACTTCTGACACCAATGTAACATGCGAGCTACGGCTCGAGTAGATAAAACAGTATTCTGTGAAATTATTTCTTTATTTTCTAGTCTATAGAACAATTCAGGTTCACACCGTACTATTCTTCGCAATTCTTTTCTTACAATGTCTCTTTCCTCTCAAATCAATTTATCTCTTTTCTATTACTTAATTCACAAATCCAAACTAATTACTTCTTCTTGTTAACTCTCAACTTTCAATTTATCACAAAATTACAACTTCGCCTATTATCACTTTTCTAATCTCTTCGCCACAGTTTAAAAACGACTGCGTCTTTTTTGATCGCCATCTGTCCTTATATAGCAGAAGTTTCTGATAGCCAGAAACTTCTAGCAAATTCTTCGACCACTGGAACAAGAGAAATAATTCTTGCAGTTATAATTCCCTTTTATCCCTGATATTATTCGTCTCTTTCGTTGACATGAGCTGTGGAGACTTCGTCCCAGACACGAACCTCGAATGAAAGGACAGTTCGAACCAAAATTCTGCCAGAATGGAAAGTCACTTCGGAATTTGCTGCATAGACATAGGAGCGTAGTTATTATTATGCTACAATATGTATGGCAAAAATGAACCGACACTAATGAACGGAAGAAGGGGAAAGAAGCGAGCGAAAAATAAAAAGCTTTATTTGCTTTAGGTGAGTTTTTCTTTTCCGAAAGCTATTTGTCACCTAATGCTTGTCACCTAAGAGAAAAAATTTCCTAATTTTTTTATATGGGCGTGCGACATCTGTAATTTATTGTCTGTGCTATGATTTAAATGAACCATTGACCCAAGACCGGCGGATCCAGGGGGAGGCACAGGGGCACACACACACACACACACACCCCAGGCACGATTCAGATAAATCAGGCCAGTCGAAAAAACACTAGCAATTAGAATACTGTAGCATAATAATAACTACGCTCCTATGACTATGCAGCAAATTCCGAAGTGACTTTTCATTCTGGCAGAATTTTGGTTCGAACTGTCCTTTCATTCGAGGTTCGTGTCTGGGACGAAGTCTCCACAGCTCATGTCAACGAAAGAGACGAATAATATCAGGGATAAAAGGGAATTATAACTGCAAGAATTATTTCTCTTGTTCCAGTGGTCGAAGAATTTGCTAGAAGTTTCTGGCTATCAGAAACTTCTGCTATATAAGGACAGATGGCGATCAAAAAAAGACACAGTTGGTTTAGAACCGTGGCGAAGAGATTGGAAAAGTGATAATGGGCGAAGTTGTAATTTGGTGATAAATTGAAAGTTGAGAGTGAACAAGTAAAAGTAATTAGTTTGGATTTGTGAATTAAGTAATTGAAAGGAGATAAAGTGATTTGAGAGGAAAGAGACCTTGTAAGAAAAGAATTTGCGAAGAATAGTATAGTGTATAAAGAAATAAATTTCACAGAATATCGTTTTATCTACTCGAGCCGTAGCTTGCATATTACAATACTATGGGGTACACTCTTTACCTATCTGGTCTTTGTGCCCCTCCCAGAAATAAATCCTGGATCCGCCTTTGCTAAGACCCATCCTCTTATGTAGGTTCCGGGTAAGCTTTGTACTCGTTCTAGTTTCCTAACTGTGGTGACTTTATTGTTTATTATAATCGCAAACTGTAGCACCTGGTTAACAGTGCTTTAGAAGCTGCCAGTGACGTTGACACCTAAATGTGCCACCTGCGTAGCATATAGGCTGAAGCTGGTAACCAATCGCCAGCGATCCTCTCCCAGGCTTCCAGTATAATAGTTCGGATAGGATGTGTGCTATAGTATTAGCACCCTGTTGCACTAATGCCGGAAAACTTATACCTTTCCCTTCTGCTTTGTCCATCTTTAGCGTTTTTGTTTCAAATGTTTGTCCCAACTTTCCAGTCTTATCTGGACGGTGGTCTATTTGGCTACCGTTGGGTCAATGATAACTGAGTGGATTTTAAGAATTTTGTATCTAACTTCCATTTTTGTTTGAGAATACCTAATTTGGAGGAATGGTCAGAAAAAAAACTTTATTTAGGCGACTACTAATCTACCACCCTTGAATGTTAATTCCAGCAAAATCATGAACCATGTATCGTAAATAACTGTTTAGCAAGTTCATAAACCATTTGTTGATATTAGTTATGATTCTTCACGATAGATGTCATTACCGTACATAAAAAGGTATATAAACTTTGAATCCTCTTTAAGTATTTTCTGATATTACACAATGTAAGGGCTCTTTGTAGGATATGCTATAGTGAAGTGGTGGAGAGCTCTCAATTGAGTGCAGATGGATACAATTGGTTTTAAATACTGAAAACGATAAGAAATATGGGCACAAGTAACGCGAGTAATCTTATCATTATCACTGCCTTAATAATCTACAACTTGCCTGTCACCATTATCCTTGTTACAAAAAAATCGGTCTTCAGGTTGCTATCGCTTTATCCAGGAGTCTCATTATCGTATCATCCCGACATAGGTTGCATTGAATTGTAACCTGGTTCACACACATTGAAAATGATAACCTCCGATCAGGTTACATGGAATTCCAATAAGCAAACACCATTTTGACACTCAGCATTTTATATGAATCCGATTTCGTACATACATATACTCGTACTTACCTCTTAAATAAGAACTTGTATGCACTCTATCACTAATAGAACCTACACCTATTTATAGAAATGTTCACGAATTTACATTAAAAAATATTACAGCATCGCCGAGGAATATTACAGGTGCCAATGTTCATACCTTTCCTTTCTCTCGCCTTCACTCTAAGAGGATTCCGATGCGCCCAATACATTATGCATGGATAATGGTGTACACCGGAACAGTGTGCAGGAAGCATTTCTAAAACTCCAACGAATGGTGCAATGTGGTACTTTAATATTATACACTTACCTTCTTCATCCTTTTGAGAGTACATTTATATCTCTCTGTCGACGGTGTTTTCTCAAAAGTGTACCTATGCCAGCGCGGCGCGTCCTTTCAAATTCGTTATTAAAGATTGAGTTTGTATCCTAGCAAACTACTGGTGGGTATCTATTCCATCTTGTTGGGCGATACAAATTTAGAAGGCACCTTCCCCTCCGAAGTGCAATTGAACCCCTCAGACGGCTATTAGCCAAAGATGCACAGGCACATATGTGGCACATTTTGTTTATATGTACATTCTTCCCGATATTCTCATTATCGTCCTAAAATTTGTTGGTGCGAAATGGATGGGAAAATTTCCCAAAAGTCTTTTGCTCTTAAAATTTGTCCTTAGATTATCAACAGACTTTTTGAGGATGAGACTAGGAGAGAACATTAAAAACAATTTGTTATCAAGTCATAAATTAATATATTTATGTCTACAATAGAGAAAACGTGGATACATTGTGAGATATTATTTGCTTGTCATTCTATTACGGTCTATGTGACTGAAAAGAGAATAATCTGGGTATGAATTTCTCGGAATTACTGACATTTAGAGCAGTCTGAGATGATTTAAGTTAAAAATGTAGTCCATGCGGCCCTCCTCTCCTATTTCTTTGGTCTAACAGACTAAAAACCGCTAAGACAAACTTTATGGGCGTAGACGTTGGGCTCAGCTAAAATGTCCACTTCTGTTTCGTAGCATCTTGTTCTAAATTTCTGCGAGCTTCGTGAATTGTGACCTCAAATAGAATTTTTTGTAAAAGGTGGAATAATCCCTTTGGTATAGTGCATGATGACACGTATGGAGTCTTGTTGATGCATTGTTTCTGGATTAGGGCAACAGTTTTGGTTTAGTCTATTTCCATTACATGAAGTCTTATTTGTAATGATATCTTTTCACGTTAGTTTTATTTCACTCAGATATTCTTCATATATCTATGTCCACTATTGTCTTTGAAAAGTTTACATTTTTACAAAACTGTATGCTCTTCCAAATTGAACCTGTCATTTGTTCTAAGTACGAGTATGTCAATTTGCATAAACCTCTCTATGAGTTTGTTTGGCTTTATTTGAGTTATATGAATTTCATGTTGTAGATTTTGTGGTTATGTTTTGTATACCATTTCTTTCTTTTTTTTAATGTAAAGTCATTTTTGGTATCTCTGTTAAAAGACAGTCAGTTTTCTCTTAGCGGAAAGCCACGCGTCAAGGTATATGAAAAGAAGGTAATATATTCCGCGCAAAATTTTTAGTCACGTTCTGCGCATCTGTCATTTTTTCGCAATATGGCCGACAGCTGTGACCCATAAAGAGACGGTAAAGGAAATATTTTGCTTCAAATTTTGTTTATTTCGTTAAAAGTAAAAGTTGTGCAATAAAAGTGTTAAAAATGCGTTGTGCTATTTATGGTTGTTCTGTGAACAATAAAAAAAAACTTATAATGGGGAGATTTCTTTGCAAGCAATGGATTTTTTTGTGCCGCCGAAAAGACAAAATAAATACCAAAACAGCGCGAATTTGCTGCAAACATTTTGAAAAAGTGATTTTGTGCCAGTTAATCCTTGTGATCTCGGGGGAACAAGTTCAAATCACGGTTACAAATTCCTTTTTCCCGAATCCAACCGATCCATCGAAGCAAGTTTATGTATTTGCTGATGTGCCACATCTTATGAAATTAATTCGGAACAATTTTGTTGATCATGACGGTTTTATTTTGGACGGACAAATTATCTCTAAAGGAATTATTCAAGTGCTGATTTCGAAAACTAATGATAAATCTGATTTAAGTATTGCTTATAAAATATCGCTAACATATTTGAATGTTAAAGCTGCAGAGCGTCAGGAAGTAAAGCTGGCAACAAAACTTTTTTCACACACCATCCCTAAAACTATTATGCGCGCTGGAACTTTGGGTGAGCTAAGTTCCAAAGGTTGGCTTGAGTGTTCTTGAATATTTTAGAGAATTTTTTTGGAATGATTAGATCTAAAGGTGGTCTATATGATCATCCAAATCGCCTGGAATTTATGTATCGGCATCGTATCGTACATTCTTGAACGAAATGAAGGAAGTTTATCACTGAATGGTACATTTTAATATTTAACAAAACAATATGTCCTTATAATATAACACGATAGTATTTGTCTTTTTTATAGATAATACATTAGTAGATAATACACCCGATTTAGAATGCACTCTTAAATTTGGCACACATGTTAAGATTAGTATTGTACGTATTTGGTCAAAATTTGGTTAAGAAAAAATGGATGAAAAAAAAGTTATTGACATTTTTCTAAAATTTTAGAGTTTTGATGTTGTACTGAAATAAAAGTTTTTTTTTTTTTTGCTGAACTTTTAACATAATTAAAAACAAATACTTCCAAAATAATATATAAAACATAAATAAAACATTCTCATTCAATTAATAAATAGTATAAAAAAAAAGTAGTAGTACTTATTTTATAATGCTAAAATGAGGTTTCTAGCGTGTGGCCTTAAGCCTATTATTAGTGGATCTGAGTATATGAGGATACGATACAATACATCTTCATTCGTAGCAATTCGGCTGCATTTTCTCGAATTAAAACTGCGGTAGACTTTATAATCCTTATTTCGGCATTCTTGGGCTTCCTCAGAGAGTGATCCCACAGGAAATGAACAATTTTTAATTATTTTTTCTCCATGGATCAAAACCTTATGTACGGTTGCTGGCATGTTGTACCATTTATAATTCTCAATAAAAAGTTGTACAGTTTCCCATGCGTACTCTGCAAATTTTTTAAAATCTACTTTTTCATTCGATGTTATTACTTTAAGAATAACAGCAAACCGCCGAATTAGGTCTTCACTGACTCCAGTAATTTCTGAAGTCATTGTTGGATTGCCAAAGAACCTCCTCGATGTGTTGCCGTCATTACTTGTCCCCATACCCTGTTTTACAACATCAATGATGCCCAGTTTTTCACGAAATTCCTGCTGAATTTTTTTCTTCTGAGCGTTTTTAATTCGGCGGGTCTCACTGTTAGTTCTCTATGCAAGACAATTGGATGGCTCTGTAGTATCTTGTAGAGGATGGTCGATCGTTTTTCCACACAATAGTATCCTTATTATCCCTCATAGTCATTTGAATTGGTACCAAAGATGTTATAAACATATTAGCGTCCGAAGTTTCTTCATGGTAAAATTTTTGGTTATACTGGAGTTGTCCTGAGGAACCATCACATCCCCATTTAATGTATGGTGTTAAAGATTCTCCTTCAATTCTGGTTATCTCTTCTGCTGTCTTTCTTTCTAATAACCTTGTTGCATTGTGGTCTAACAATTCTTGTAGTTTCACACTTGCTGAGCTTTCCGTAATGCTTATTTCTAAAGGATAGCACCTTTTCTTTGCCTCTAGCAATTTATCATAAGGTGGAAAAACATCGTGTCCTTCGTGTTTAAGGGCATGTCTCAATACTTCATATTGGCGTTTCGACAATTCTGCTTGCATAAATAATGCAAGAGCCTTATCTGGATGAAAATGTGAAAGGGAAAACCTTTGTGATGTTGCTGCATAGTTTATCTCTTCTTGAGGAAATATATTTCTAATTTCGTCTCTCTTATACCTTTTAGCTCGATCACAGCATTCTTCAAAACTTTGGATGAATTCTACTTCGAAAACTCCTTTGAGCCAATCCTTGTATTTATTTTCAAAAATGCTTTTGATTCTATGACTTGAGGTCCATTGAAATGAGAATTGAGAAATAAAACGTTTACGTACTTCAAACTTCCAAACTTTCAAAATATGGACGTACATTTTGTACATTATGACCATTAGTCCTAAGTTAGCTACACAATACCGAATAAGGAATTGCGATTGAATCCATTGAACTCACTATCTGCTTGTATTTATATTTCACTTCACTTATTGGTTGATCAAAGAGTTATTATTTTCTTTCAAACCTTGCGCAAATGCACAATCACTCTATACTGACTTATTTTTTTTAATCCTTTATAAGGCATTATTAATCCTAAAACGTCATAAAAAATTAAGCAATACACAACAAAAACAAAGCAGTAAAACTTTAAAAAAACAATAAAAAAAATCGTTTGCTTTTCATTTCAAACTCGTATGGAAAACGCAACCCATTCACAGAAAAAAATCAGAAAAAACACCTTTTTTTTATTTTTACCTGCTCCTATTTTTTGCGTGAAATCAAAAAAACTATAGGATTATCCTAATCCTTTTGTTTATTCTTTATTAAGATTTATCATATAATTACACCTACGAGTATCATAAAATAATAATATTTTTTTATTTATTTTTTTCAAGAAAATTGAGTGGAAAGTTGAAAAATTTTGCAGGCGGAAGTAAACGGTTTCTCCAAAAATCGAATATCTCAGACCTGGCTAAATGTATTAATTTCATTTTATTTTTTGAATAAAGGTGAACCTTTCTAAAAATATTAGGCTTAACCAGTTTATTCTGACAATTAGTACCGCAGAAATTATAACTTTTTGATATATATCACCGTCAAGAGCTTTTTTTTTTAAACCCGATTCAGTGAGACAAATTTGAACATAACTCCGAAATATCCAAGAATATGCACTTAATTTTTTCTGTGCTGTAACTTGAAAGTATGGAGCATACGTTGATATACGTTGTAGTTAATGCTTGGCGTAGTTAATTTTAAAACTTAAAAAGTTTTCATCAAAATCATTTTTTTTAGTACCTATGTTTGAGGCTACTTATAGAAGGCGTCTTTTATGAATTATTTTTTTTTTAAATTTTAGATAGTCAAGAATAGACCAATAAAATGATATATAAAGATACAGAATTTATTTTAAGGAACTTCGGAAAAAGACATCTAAAATTTTGTTGCAAATATTGTTCGCGACTTGAATAATTTTTTTTTTTAACTTTGAGGGCTTGTGAATAAGTACATACTCGTAAAATATAAATATTAAAAAATACTTTGATATCATACGCCCGAGTTATCTAAGAATACTTTGACATAAAACGAAAAAAGACATAAAACTCCAAAGACCATTTTTCCGCTCTCAAACCACTGTGCGGTGTCCACAGTGACGAGAGAATTTATTGAATCTGTTCGGATATTTCAATAATATAGCTCGAGTAGATAAAACGATATTCTGTGAAATTTATTTCTTTATTTTCTACTCTATAGAACAATTCAAGTTCACACTATACTATTCTTCGCAAATTCTTTTCTTACAAGGTCTCTTTCCTCTCAAATCACTTTATCTCCTTTCAATTACTTAATTCACAAATCCAAACTAATTACTTTTTCTTGTTCACTCTCAACTTTCAATTTATCACCAAATTACAACTTCGCCCATTATCACTTTTCCAATCTCTTCGCCACGGTTCTAAACCAACTGTCTTTTTTTTGATCGCCATCTGTCCTTATATAGCAGAAGTTTCTGATAGCCAGAAACTTCTAGCAAATTCTTCGACCACTGGAACAAGAGAAATAATTCTTGCAGTTATAATTCCCTTTTATCCCTGATATTATTCGTCTCTTTCGTTGACATGAGCTGTGGAGACTTCGTCCCAGACACGAACCTCGAATGAAAGGACAGTTCGAACCAAAATTCTGCCAGAATGGAAAGTCACTTCGGAATTTGCTGCATAGACATAGGAGCGTAGTTATTATTATGCTACAATATTTTAAGAATGACATTTTTAGTGTTCCGCATCAGATTGGTATTATTATTATTACTTGTGTAGGGTTATCTTGCACTGCGACCTTTCTTTTTCTTTCTTTATCTTCCTGAATTCTTCGCGTTTGGTGCGATTTCCTATTCCGCAGGATGGTTCAGTTCAAATAAAAGATTCTGCTGCCTTGCCAAGAAGTCTGCTTCTTCGTTGCCCTATTCTATTGCGGCCAGGAATCCAATAAATAATCATTAAGTTTGTATAAGTATTCCCACACAAGTTTTGATTTAATGACATGGGAGTCAAGTGCCTTGACAGCTTTTTTTTTTGACGAGAGGGTGAAAATCTTCTAAAGACACCATAAGGCCCGACCGCGCGTTGCTTATGGTAAGGTAAGATTTTTACTCACTAAAAACACCACTCTTCAATATTAGTACTACAACTAAGCCGACGCTTATCCAGCAGTTTTATTTTCGCTTACGAGACTCGTGATTTTTGGAAAAATATTGTAGCATAATAATAACTACGCCCCCTAAAATTATGACGCAACAAATTCCGAAGTGACTTTTCATTCTGGCAGAATTTTGGTTCGAACTGTCCTTTCATTCGAGGTTCGTGTCTGGGACGAAGTCTCCACAGCTCATGTCAACGAAAGAGACGAATAATATCAGGGATAAAAGGGAATTATAACTGCAAGAATTATTTCTCTTGTTCCAGTGGTCGAAGAATTTGCTAGAAGTTTCTGGCTATCAGAAACTTCTGCTATATAAGGACAGATGGCGATCAAAAAAAGACACAGTAGTTTTTAAACTGTGGCGAAGAGATTGGAAAAGTGATAATGGGCGAAGTTGTAATTTGGTGATAAATTGAAAGTGGAGAGTAAACAAGAAAAAGTAATTAGTTTGGATTTGTGAATTAAGTAATTGAAAGGAGATAAAGTGATTTGAGAGGAAAGAGACCTTGTAAGAAAAGAATTTGCGAAGAATAGTATAGTGTGAACTTGAATTGTTCTATAGACTAGAAAATAAAGAAATAAATTTCACAGAATATCGTTTTATCTACTCGAGCCGTAGCTCGCATATTCGTATGTAATTTAAAAATTACAGCCTTGATAGCTGCAATCTCTTCTATCGAGATTGAATTGAACACATCTATCTATAGCGTATATCTCAGTTTGAAAGATGCTGGTACTTTTGCCCATAGGTTCTGAGACTATGTTCTTGGCCCAAATACACCTGCCCCTATTCCTTCTTCAGTTCTCGAGCCGTCCCTATACCACTTTATTGTGTGGTTACTCAATCCGTATATTATGGATTCATTGCTCCAAGCCTTTTTGTTACTTAACTTCGTACGGAATTTTTTATCAAAGTTAAATTTCCTGATACGAGTAATATCGTCCCTAGGGATTACTAGAAGGGGGAGTTTTTTGAGAAATATATCATATTCTTTTGAATTGATGCATTTCTCCCTCCCGATGACCTCTTTTGCCATCCTTAGGATCGTCCGCTTTGCATTTTGCTCAACTACAATATGAAGCGAAGTTAGTTCCAGACAGCAATTGGACAGGTACTCATGACCCCAGTGATACAGAGGAAAGCAAGTCTTTGCACTTTAGTGAGTGTATCCCTCGTTATGGCTAGACTAGGAACCTGCCAGACTGTTAGAATAGTATTCGCTGAGGTAACTATCAATCGACTTACTTCCTGGTGCGAAGTTCTAATCGTACCTGATGAGAGCCAACCGTACCCGATGCTAATTGGGCGAGGGTTAGTGGACCAACCCCAGGTTAAGGTGGTAACTTAATGCATCTCAATCACGGACTGCATGGCAGAGATACCTCAAGCGCTGATGGTAGCGGAAGAATGCGCCGGGAACTCGAGACGAGACGAGCTATTGTTGGATGACCTCGACGTCGGAAAGTTGGAGGAAGAAGATAAGGCTCGCAATGCGGATGAGCTGAGAGTGTACCGCTTTGGTGAGTGTTCCATCGAGCTGGCGACAACAACAACCGTCTGTGTCCAGCCGTACAAGATCCCATTCGTGAAGAGGGAGATTGTTAAGGAGGAGGTGGTGGATTCCCTATCTGGGAATGAATTCTTCACTACGATGGACTTAGCCTCAGGATATCACCAGATCTACGTGGAGGAATGCAGTAAGAAGTTCAAGTCGTTTGCAACAGATGACGGGATGTTCGAGTTCAATCGAATGGCAATTGGGTTGGCTAATGCCCCAGCTGAGTTCCAATCTTGCATAAATGTCATCAATTCACGTCTTAGAAGTGGAGATCTTGCGGTATATCTGGATGACGTGGTCATTTGCAGCAGCAAAACTGGGTTAACCTTGAACGTCGGTAAGTGTGTATTCTTGAAGACTGAGCAGAGAAGGGCTACAACCTTGTGCACAGAAGACAGCGGTTATTGCGGCTTTCCCGACGCCTAAGGACATTCATGGAGTCCGGCAACTCCTGGGCCTCACGGGGTTCTTCCGCAAGTTTGTGAAAAACTATGCGCACTGGGCAACTCCCCTGACTGACTTCACAAAAGCAGTTTACACTTTTGAGTGGACAGAACGGTAAGAAGAAGTGTTTCAAAGGCTGAAAGAGATGCTCATCAACCTGCCTGTACTGGCTCTGTTCGACCCGGAGTGCGCTCTCAAAATGCACACTAATGCCTCATCGTCCGGCCTGGCTGGAATCCTGCTACAGAGGGGTAAAGGAAGTGACAGCCGCAAATTGTTCGCAGACGAAAAGAAATACCACTCGTACGAAAGCTTGAACCGATTCAGGGTGTATTTGCTGGGCAGGCATTTCAAGATCGTTACGAACTGTGAGGCCATAGTTGCGACCAGCAATAAGGCGAAATTAATTCCCCGAGTGGTCCGATGGTGACTCAAACTGCAAGAATTTGACTACGAAACGGTTCACCAGCCTGGGGAGAAGGCTGCGCACGTCGATGCCCTAAGTCGGCAACCAGTGAGCGACAGGTGGAGGAAGCGTCTGCTCTAATATTAAACGCCCAGATATCAGACGAGGATTGGGTAGCGACCATGCAGTGGCAAGATCAGAGGCTACGAGACATGATCTCTACACTGAAGGCAGCTGAGATTACGTTGGCGAAGAAACAGCTGCAAAAGGACTATGTCGTCAGAGGGTACCGTCTCTTCCGCCGATCCGGTGGAGGATCCTTAAGCTGTGTTGTGATGTTGGACATCCCGCTGACGAGAGACGCTTGAAAGGATTAGAAAAACCTTCTGGTTCCCGAAGATGAAAGGATTCACCAGTAGTTATATCAAGGCGTGTGTGAAGTACGCCTACGCAAAGAAGAAAGGCGGAAAACCCGAAGGGGAACTGCACAGTATGGATCGCATCCCTCTCCGTGCACCTCGACCATCTTTGGCCCTTCACGAACGGAAGGGGAGGAACCAGGTACGTTCTTGCTTTAGTTGACAATTTTACTAAGTATACTATTCTGCGAGCCGTCAAGACTACGAATACCAAAGGAGTCCTCAGAGTTCTGAGTGAAGTGGCCAGCTACTTTGGGCTACCTAGAAAGGTCGTCACCGACTGAGGAACTGCATTCACTGTGCGAATATACAGCCAGGTCTGCAACGAGAACGTTATCCAGAAGATTAAGACCGCTGTCAGGACACCCAGAGCCAACGGCCAGGATGAGAGATGCAACCGGAGTATTCTGACGTCACTCAGGTGTATGCATACATCGGAAAAGGGGAAAGACTGGGCAAGTCATCTACGAGCGGTCCAGTGGGACTGAATTCCGTCCGGGACTGCACGACGAAGGCGAGCCCGCACGAACTCCTATTTGCCTACACATCGAGGAGTATTTCGGACGACAAACTGCTGCTGGAGCTGGGAGAGCAGACCAGGGTGGAAGCCGATAAAATGGGACGACGTTAAGGCGAAGCATTGGTCAACGTTGAGCAGAATCAGACCCGTCAGAAGGCTATATTCGACGCGAAGCACAGGTTGCCAACGCAGTATCGGCCAGAAGAATTTGTGTTGGTGGAGAACGAGCCTACAGCCACAGGTGAGTCGCGGAAGTTGGAACCACGATATCTCTTTCATATCAAGAGTCTCCTGTAATATTTCCATCAACTGGAAAAAAGCCGTCTCAGTGGATCTAACCGCATGTTGATGGTAATGAAGTGGGGACGTGTTTAGTACGTCCTCTCTTATATAGTGAGAGCTTTTCTATTGTTTTAAGAAGAAACGGTGTTAGGCTGATTGGTCTGTATGACTTCGGCTGTGTCGGGTCCTTTTTCCCCACTTTTGGTATGAACACAGCTTTCGTCCGTCTCCACTGCCTTAGGTTAGGTTAGGTTTGATGGGTTGACGTAGAGTGTGAAACAAACTACGCCACACTTAGATCAGTATAGATCCATTGTGATGTCCAAGGAGTAAAGCTTCCCCACTCGTGAACTCTAAGGGTTCTTAAACCAACCCGATGCATTTATAAATTTGGTAATCTTATTTACCGATACATTTGAAAGTTCTTCTAAGTCTTGGAAGAAATATTTCCCTAGTATTTTGAATCTAAGGTGGTAGAGTCCTAGACAATGGCACAGGAAGTGAGGTGTATCTTCGTGTATGTCCTCATTGCCACAGCCTCTACATATATCTTCTTCGCTAATTCCCAATTTCTTTGTATGATAACGTAACAAGTTGTGTCCAGTTATCATCCCCACTAAACCAGATAAGATATATCTGTTGAAGTGAGACAATTACCAGCACTCCTGCTGCAGCTAGACTGCATAAAGCTCTGGCAAAATCGGGTGGAATGTAAACGTCTGCAAACGGTAGTTTCACTAAAGATGAGGAAGAGAGAGCACTACTGCTCTTAAAAACTCACTTCGCTGGAAGTATGCATAATACAAATGAAGAGAGCATGATCAACATAGCAAGACGTCCGAAAGAAGATTGAAAAATTGCAAGTACAATCAGTTCCAGAGGGAGAATCAGCTCATTTCAGCCTTTCAAGTCACCAGGTGTAAATAGTATCACACCAGTCCTACTATAGAGGGGACAAGATAGACAACCTAGTCAGAATATAGTAGTCTTGCACTGGGGTATATTCCAAGGCAGTGGAGTACGATTGAAAAATCATTGAATGATAAAGAGTACAACCTGGCTGCTTTCTTAGACATTGAAGGGGCCTTTAATAATGTCACCTTAAAAAACCTGAATATTGAGGACACTCTAATCAGATGGATAGCTTCCATGCTAAGAAAATGGGGTTAAGACCATAGCGTACGCAGACGATGTGTCGTTACTGGCCACGGATAAATTCCTTCCAACCCTAAGCGACCAAATGGAAGGCGCCCTTAAGATAGACAGCAACTGGACTGAAAGAAGTGGACTCGCAATAAATCCACAAAAAACGGAGCTGACACTATTTACTAACAAGAGGAAAACACTGGAATTCAAAATTCCATCCTCTTAAAATTTCTGATAGAGCTAAATATCTAGGGTTAATACTAGACCAGAAACTAAACTGGGGACTAAACACAAGGGAGAGAGCAAGGAAAGCTGTGATAGCTCTCTATACTTGTAGCAGAATATTTGGAAAAACTTAGGGGCCCAAACCAAAAGTCATTTTCTGGCTCTACACAGCAGTTGTGAGACCTATATATATAGTAAGGGCACAAACCTCAAGATACTAACCAGAGTACAAAGAAAGGCGTACATTGGTGTCACAGGAGCTATGAGAACCACACCAACTGCAGGATTAGAGACCATACTCAATCTATTACCTTGAGATCTATTTGTGCAGGAATCTGCAGCTAGAAGTGATCTAAGATTAAGCCAAGCTTTTGACAAGTAAACCATAAAATTTTTTGCTGGGAATTAAAACATTTCTTTGGTTTTGGTACAAGCGCAGTGAGGCTTTTTGAAAGATTTCTTTCTGATAGATTTCAAAAAGTTGTAACTTACGATTCTTGTTCAGCTCTTCTACCGGTGAAGCAGAGTGCGCCACAAGGATCAATCCTTGGTCACATAATGTTCTGTATGTCCATTAATGACTTACCATCTGTCTGTAAACATACATAGTTCATCTCTATGCTTTTGATGTTCAGCTGTACCTGGCGAGGCCATTAAATAATACAGGCGAACTTGTGTACAAATTAAATGTGGACCTTCGCAGTATTTTACCCTGGTCTGTAGCTAATGGATTAGTATTAAATTCAAATAAGTCGCAGGTTGTTCCTATATCGAGTAAAAAAGTAACCCTCAACACCCTACTTTGGGGTTTGTCATCAATTCGAACTTATCGGGGTATGACCATACGAACTATGTAATAGCTGTGGATAACCGCAAGTATTACGTCCACCGAAATGAGATGAAAGCTTGTAATAAGCCTCATTTTACCCCCAATTACGTGTGCTGAGGTTGTATACTGTAACATTGTAGAACACTGTGTTTAATTCCATCACGTTATCACTATTTGAATTCGTCCCGTTTATTTTTTATTTATGCTATTATGGTTGGAGGTCAAGCCTGACTTGGCATGCGCAGATTTTATGCAAATACATGGGCGGAGATGTTAGCACAGACTACATAGTGTCCTATTTAGACTTTCATAAGCCGTTTTCCAATTCAAGTCCGAGTCGAGAGAATTGGGAAACTAATATCCCGCTAAATGACAACTACATCTCCATCTAGATGGACGTGGGAGTAGGTGCAGGGATTTTTTCTAGAAAACTCAATTTGAACAAGTCAATTCGGCTTCCAGACTATAGCAGTGTTTTTCAAGCGGAGGTCTTTGCGGAATCAACTGCTGCCCGGGACGCTGCAATGAAAGCTATACCACCAGATGATATTACTTTTTTCATTGACAGCCAGGCAGCGATAAGAGCGATTTTCGCTAAACAAATAAAATCGAAGCTTGTGCGCTGCTGCCGCGAAGAGCTGCAGGTTCTTGGTACGCAACACAATGTAAAGCTCTGCTGGGTACCCGGACATAATGGCGTTTCAGGAAATGAGAAAGCTGACTAGCTGGCAAGGGAGGGTTCAGCTCTAAACGAGCTGACCTGTCAATTAAAATAGCAAATAGTAGATGGAGATCAATAGAATCCTGTACATCCACAACTGCTGTGTAGAGCCAGAAAATGACTTTTGGTTTGGGCCCCTAAGTTTTACCAAATATTCTGCTACAAGTATAGAGAGCTATCACAGCTTTCCTTGCTCTCTCCCTTGTGTTTAGTCCCCAGTTTAGTTTCTGGTCTAGTATTAACCCTAGATATTTAGCTCTATCAGAAATTTTAAGAGGATGGAATTTTGAATTCCAGTGTTTTCCTCTTTTGTGGATTTATTGCGAGTCCACTTCTTTCAGTCCAGTTGCTGTCTATCTTAAGGGCGCCTTCCATTTGGTCGCTTAGGGTTGGAAGGAATTTATCCGTGGCCAGTAACGACACATCGTCTGCGTACGCTACGGTCTTAACCCCATTTTCTTAGCATGGAAGCTATCCATCTGATTAGAGTGTCCTCAATATTCAGGTTTTTTAAGGTGACATTATTAAAGGCCCCTTCAATGTCTAAGAAAGCAGCCAGGTTGTACTCTTTATCATTCAATGATTTTTCAATCGTACTCCACTGCCTTGGAATATACCCCAGTGCAAGACTACTATATTCTGACTAGGTTGTCTATCTTGTCCCCTCTATAGTAGGACTGGTGTGATACTATTTACACCTGGTGACTTGAAAGGCTGAAATGAGCTGATTCTCCCTCTGGAACTGATTGTACTTGCAATTTTTCAATCTTCTTTCGGACGTCTTGCTATGTTGATCATGCTCTCTTCATTTGTATTATGCATACTTCCAGCGAAGTGAGTTTTTAAGAGCAGTAGTGCTCTCTCTTCCTCATCTTTAGTGAAACTACCGTTTGCAGACGTTTACATTCCACCCGATTTTGCCAGAGCTTTATGCAGTCTAGCTGCAGCAGGAGTGCTGGTAATTGTCTCGGAAAATTTTCTAAAGCTTTCCTTTTTGGTTTTCCTCAGTTCTTTGTTGTACTGTATAAGTGCCTCTCTGTAGCTTTGCCAGTCTCCGTTACGCTTTACCCTATTGAACAATTTGCGTGTTACGGATCTTAATTTTGTCAAATTATTGCTCCTCCACTATGGTGACACAATTCAATTTAATTTATTTAAATAACTTGTGGGTATATTAAGATAAATATCTTTTATATTACTTATAGTCAAACATTGGGTACATAATTTCAATTAATAAGAAGAAGAAGCAGCCAAAAAAATCAAAATAAATAATAGATAAATAAATAAAAATCATATATCTTAAAGCTAAAATTGTAAGAATATTTAATTAGAGGATAGAAGAGGAAAAGAAGGAGAGAGTAGAATAACTTAAAATTTAAGATAGGAGTTAGAAATATATAAAAATTGCACTTTTAAAGTGAATGGCATTGGTAATAGTTCTGATTTTATTGGTAAAGAGTTCCATAATAGCATAAATAAAAAATAAACGGGACGAATTCAAATAGTGATAACGTGATGGAATTAAACACAGTGTTCTACAATGTTACAGTATACAACCTCAGCACACGTAATTGGGGGTAAAATGAGGCTTATTACAAGCTTTAATCTCATTTCGGTGGACGTAATACTTGCGGTTATCCACAGCTATTACATAGTTCGTATGGTCGTACCCCGATAAGTTCGAATTGATGACAAACCCCAAAGTAGGGTGTTGAGGGTTACTTTTTTACTCGATATAGGAACAACCTGCGACTTATTTGAATTTAATACTAATCCATTAGCTACAGACCAGGGTAAAATACTGCGAAGGTCCACATTTAATTTGTACACAAGTTCGCCTGTATTATTTAATGGCCTCGCCAGGTACAGCTGAACATCAAAAGCATAGAGATGAACTATGTATGTTTACAGACAGATGGTAAGTCATTAATGGACATACAGAACATTATGTGACCAAGGATTGATCCTTGTGGCGCACTCTGCTTCACCGGTAGAAGAGCTGAACAAGAATCGTAAGTTACAACTTTTTGAAATCTATCAGAAAGAAAGCTTTCAAAATGCCTCACTGCGCTTGTACCAAAACCAAAGAAATGTTTTAATTCCCAGCAAAAAATTTTATGGTTTACTTGTCAAAAGCCTTTGAAAAATCAAGCAGACCTAGAAGCGTAAGCCGTCATTTATCAAAATGTTATCTTATCGTAGCAGTACAACAACTGTGGTTTGATCTGAAACCAGATTGTCCTTCATACAGAATACTATTAAGAGACAGGTGTTGAAAAATCTGCTTTGCCATAAGTTTCTCAAAGACTTTTGGCAAGCACGATAAGATGCTTATTGGTCTAAAATCGGCGGGAGATATCGAACAGGTATTATTCGAGCTATTTTCCAGGACTTGGGGGAAGTAGACGTGGTAATGTAGTGGTTAATAATATGAGTCAAGTGGCTTACGATGTGGGGCAGTATCATTTTTATAAAGCGCAGTGGTATCCCTTCTTCACCAACAGCGTTTGATTTAATGGCTGCAATAGAGTTTATAACCTAATTGTCGGTTACTGATTGAATTTCAAAATCTCCTACCGGATGTAAGGTTGTAGTCGTACCTTCAAGAAAATTAAAACTTAACTCATCAGTATTATCAAGAAAACAATTATTTAGAATATAATGATCAATGTCATATTCTAAATTATTTATAGCAGCGGAAATACCAATTTGTCGCAGATTACTCCATAGCTTTTTTGGGGAAAGAGATGTATTCAACTTAGAGGCGTAGTAGTTTCTTTTAGAATTTCGTATTATCATTGTCGAATGGTTACGTATCGTAACATTATAAACAATCCAATCTGAGTTAGATGGGCTATGTTTCCATTTGCTATAAAGTTTGTTACAAATTTTTGATGGTTTTGATAACTTCATTAGTAAACCAGTCAAGCGAAAGCTGCTCGAAAAGAATAACACGCGATTGGTGGGATACGATTGTCAGATCGAGGAGGCTAGGAATGCAATCTTTGGCAATCCGCGTTAGATAGGTGATATTAAATATGTGAAGTCCTACAGAGGAAACGAAATCTTTTATTTGGAAGGCACGAGAATCATTGTTTAGCAGGCTTGAATTAAAGTCACCACAAACGATTACGTGTTTGTAAACAGAAGAAAAATGGGAAAGAAGAGAGAAAAAAGATTGAGGAGAACAACTCTCGTCCGGAACATAGGCACACGCAACCAAGCATTTGATGCAACCGTAATGGTTTTCAACAATTAAAAACTTTAATTCTGTATCAACGGATTTACTAATAATTTTATATTTTAGAGGCGATTTGCAGTAAATTGTTATCCCACCTCCCTATGTATGATATAAGTTATTCTATCATTTTTAGAAATTGCATAATTGGGTATATTATACTGTGTATCAGGTATATCACGCTTAAACCAAGTTCCACCAACTCAAACAACATTAACTCCAGAATTTGTAAACATATATTTCAAAAAATCTAATTTATGCTGATTAAGACTACGTGCATTTATATGACAAACCTTAAAACCATCACAGTAATTAGAAAGAACATTAATCATTATCACATCTTTCCCACCCTTGTTGTTGCTTATGGGACAACTTGTTTCAAACGCGTTTATGATAGCGCTACTAATGCTCTCTGCCGCGTTTTCTAATTCTAAGTAATGAGCTGGAGCTCTACTAATGTCGATATGCTTCAGGTTATTACCTAGGGTTTCTTCAAAAGTCTCCCAGTTTGTTTTCCTTGGGTTTCTTGTTCGATTTCTCATGATACATGCATTGTCTAGGTCGAGCACAATTATTCTGTGATCAGACAATGACGGCTCATTTGAAACTCAGTTCTTAATTAACCTACTTATGTGTGAGATCAATAACTTCTTGTCTAACTCTGGTAACAAATGTTGGGGTATCCCCTATATTACATATATCGAGGGATGAAGTTAACATAAAAGTAGATATTGGTGTCGGTGCTCCCCAGATGACATTGTGAGCATTAGCATCACATCCAATCAGCAACGGCATTTAAAGTTTGTTGCAATGCTCCACTAGACGCTGCAATTCCCTTGAAACAGCTGGTTCATCCCCAGTGCAATATACAGATGCGATGATTATATATATTTAGAGTGACCTGTAATGACACCAAATCTCGAGTCATATAATCTGAAAGGAGGAGAAAGTTAATTTTGTTGCTTATTAGAATGCATGCCCTTGGACTGACCACTTTTATATACCAAATTACCTTTGCACTAGTCCTTTCAAGATCCATGGCTCTTGAATCAGTGCTATGCCCATGTTTTTCTTGATAATCATTCTGACTATCGCGGCTGATCCCGCTATAGGTTAGTAATGTTTACCTGGGCAACCTTAATTTTGAAATCGGAGGTCATAGCGCTAATGCTCGTCAGGGACAAATGCCTCATCCTCCGCTAGTAGAGTTTTGTACTCCTCAAGATCGAGGCCCTAAGGGAGAGAGATCACCGTCTCATTAAGGTCCTCATCAGAGAGCGAGGACTCTGAGATGGACATACTCTCATCAGTACTCTGGGCATTCTAGTCGGTGGTGTTTCAACCTCTAGCAGAAGTCGTTGCTCCACTTCTGGTTGCGTCTCCCTCGAGACTGAGTTCGAGACGGTACCCTACCCTAGACTCTCCTGCAGTCTCTTGAGTCCACTCACCGCCACCCTGCCAAACCGGTAGCTCAGAGAATCGTCTTGAGCCTTGAAGGCATCGAAAGACTCTTGATCAATTTCGAGGGCCAGTACTTGCCCGGTATCCACGTTATGACCATATAAGGCTTTCCATGTCTTGGTGTTCAATCCATCGTTTTGCGCTTCCAGAAGTGCCAAAGAAGTTTGATGCTCCTGATCCACACTTCTTGGCAGGAAGATTGTGATGGAATAGGCACTTGGTATTTCCGTCCCGCTGCATGCAGTAAGGCCCACTCCTTTCCAACTCTTTAACCTGGGCGCTACGGTCTTAAGCCATTCCACCGTCTGCGGAGTTTCGCACTCAACCACTAGCATCCCCTTCTTGAAATGTATGCCCTGAAACTTGAGCTTGTGCTCCTATCCCAGGGCCATTACCGCCAATGGTTACGGGAGTGACATTGGAGTTGGGCTTGGCCCTATGCTCCTCTCCCTTTTTCCTGGCAACCTCAGGTGCAAAACCTTTTTCCAGATACCGAAGGTACCAGCGAGAACCCGCACCACTAAGTTCCTTCCTCAGTGGGTCAACTAACCCTTCAGGTTGCCCCAGTGGCGGCATTAGAGGGCTTGCTCGCTTTTTCTTGGTAGGAGCTACATTGAATCGAGAGGCTGTAGGAGTCCGAACTCTGCTCGGCTTCCTAGCTTCCATGTCCGCTGTAGCCTTTACCCAGAAGTCGGGGGGCTAGGGCTTGGCTCCCACCCTCCGTAGTAGCTACTGATACTGCTGCTTTAAAGTCTGTGTTCTATTCTGTCCCATTCAGTTTCAATGGCTTCTTTAAGGTCTCCTACGTTATTGAATTGTCGTCCGCCGTGGTAGACAGCTCTGGAAAGATGTCCCCATACATTCTCAATTATGTTGAGGTCTGGAGACAATGCTTGCCAGTCAAGAACAGAAACGTTGTTACGCTGAAGTACTCTTTTATCTTCCGGGCTGTATGGATTGCTGCATTATCTTGTTGCGGCATGAAATTTTCACCTAATTTTTCTTTGTTATGATACACGAACTTGTTGTCTTGTTGTCGTCGACTTAAAAACAGCTCGTCCTTCCTCAATTCTTGAAAATAATGTCGAAATCCGTCAGGTTCATTAAGGCAAAAGCGTTTCTCATCGGTGAAGATGACAGTTCTCCAACGCTTCTTCCATCTTAAATGATTTCTGGCAAAGGTCATACGGGCATTTCGATGAGGTTGTAGTAGGGCGTGTTTGCTTTTCAAACGCTTTTTATGAAGATGTTCCGCTTAAGCTAGCACACGCTGGCAAGTCCTTAGTTTTCTATCTACATTCGAAATCCCTACTGATACCGCGATTTCCTTTCCCTGCTGTAGAACTTGACGCTTTTCTTAAAGAATTTTGGGGGCATAATGTTTCCTAAGAAAAAAAAATATTTTTAGACCCCATCATGCAAATATCAAATTAAAGATAAATATGAAATATATTTTCCTGTGATAAATTTCCTTGAACAAAACAAGTCGAAAACCCCGGCGTTGGCGATGTCCCCACTCTTCTCCGAAACTGTTATTTTATTCCATAATTCAATTCGTGAACACACCCAATCTGTAGGTGCACATCTTGGCTGAATACGTAATTCGAAGTTAAATAATCGGCGCGTTCCAAGTAGGTAGAATGTAACAAAATGACTTTTTGCACCAGGATGACAGGACCTTCAAAATTTTCCATTACTAGCGCTAGCGGGGAAATGTGAAGGAAATATGTATAGCAAAGAAATTCTCGGTACAACTCGTAGCTAGGTAGGTACAATAGAAAAACGTCATCTGTCAATACAATCCATTAGCGATGGGGTCTTCGAATGAAAGCCGAAAACAATTGATATTTAAAAAAAAACTACCGTTTACTATCGATAATTATGAATGCATCCAGTAAATGCTTGAAATTATTTGTTTCTCAATTAAAATCTTTTAGGATTAGTCTACCACTTATTAATCTTTCTATTACAGATCAATGATATTTGATTAAAGTTCATTTTAGACTGCTCCTTGATATTTCAATGTCTTCGTTGGAATGAAAAATCGAAAATCGATGGTCGAAAAGTGTTGTCGATAGAATCATTCCATAATTAAAACAAATAGATGTTCTGAATTGTCGGTAACTAAAGTTAATGAAAGTGATTACTAAAGTTAATGAAAGTGATTACTACAGATAGTTACCCACCTCTAGTAAATATAATGAGTTTCAAGCTATCAGCTGTTGTAAGGCCAAAAAGGCGTTCCATGTTTTACTACTAGCGGGTAGCAAATTTGGTGTGCTTGGAACGCGCCGAATGTGTCGGCACCAGAGATGAACTATGAAGAGATTGCCAACTTCTGGAGGTGCTTTCGGCATACAAGCTGCAAAGACTCGTCATTTCCCGAGATTTGCCATTTTCTATTACTTATTATTATTATTTTTTTTTTTTTTTAATTGAGCACACTTGTGGCGCTATACCTACGACAAATCAATCGTCATTGTCCACCTCAACGCCCGAGCGACTAATTGACGTCCGACATTTGTATAGTACTTTAGTAAAATATTGACAATTGGCTCATTCAGTTGACCCTCATCGCTGACCCGCTTGCTGCAATGAAACATATTTCGTTACCACTTCAATATTTTGCATGTTGAACTCCACGAATGAGGAAGGGTGTGATAACTGTTTAAGTAAAATTTAAACTTCAACAGTTGTCAACCTTTTTGTCGTGAGGCCTGCGGGAATCTTCCAGTCCCCCATTATGTCGCGCGGCAAAAAAGTCGTCATCCTGTGTGTTGTCTCCAGTATTATCACTAAGGACCAACATTGAAAAATGTTGTTCTTTTGCAAACGTTATATTCGATATAAGATAGTTATAACGAATATTCGTCGATTTACATGGTCACGCAAATGAGTACTGAACCTTTAAAATTTTTTTTTTATAAAAAAAAGAAGTAGAAAATCGTACTGAGCAATTAAAAATGACAACACTTTTATTCCGTTAAAGGAGTTATTCTCGAAAGAACCTTATTTTCGGGTTTTTCCAGGATGGCGCCGAACGCACACCTCACAGAAAGAAGAAAAGTTAATATTTTGTTTACGAACTTACATATTGTAACATGCGAGCTACGGCTCGAGTAGATAAAACAATTATTCTGTGAAATTATTTCTTTATTTTCTACTCTATAGAACAATTCAAGTTCACACTATACTATTCTTCGCAAATTCTTTTCTTACAATGTCTCTTTCCTCTCAAATCACTTTATCTCCTTTCAATTACTTAATTCACAAATCCAAACTAATTACTTTTTCTTGTTCACTCTCAACTTTCAATTTATCACCAAATTACAACTTCGCCCATTATCACTTTTCTAATCTCTTCGCCACGGTTCTAAACCAACTGTCTCTTTTTTTGACCGCCATCTGTCCTTATATAGCAGAAGTTTCTGATAGCCAGAAACTTCTAGCAAATTCTTCGACCACTGGAATAAGAGAAATAATTCTTGCAGTTATAATTCCCTTTTATCCCTGATATTATTCGTCTCTTTCGTTGACATGAGCTGTGGAGACTTCGTCCCAGACACGAACCTCGAATGAAAGGACAGTACGAACCAAAATTCTGCCAGAATGAAGTCACTTCGGAATTTGTTGCGTCATATTTTTAGGGGGCGTAGTTATTATTATGCTACACTGCCCCCCTCTTAGACATGTTCGTCCCGAACAAGTGCATCCTCATTTCGGCCATTGTATCGACTCAGTCGGTCCACATGAACCACTTTCATTTTGGCCCTCGGTCCTCGCTGGATGCGGTAGACAACATCGTTGATGCGGGTTATTATTCTGTAGGGACCTTCCCAGTTCCGCTGTAATTTAGGTGATTTCCCCTTTTGGCGATGGGGATTATACAGCCACACCAGATCTCCTTCCTGGAATCCTGACGTTGTTGCCTTGGCATCATACCTGGTCTTCATGCGGTCGCTCGTCATCTTAATCTGGCTTCTGGTCCTTTGGTGTATGTCCCTAAGCCTTTCCCTAAGGTCCGCCACGTACTCTTCTTCATTTCTGGGCTCATTGGTAGGAGATCCAAATTTCACCTAACTGGGTAAACGAGCTATTCCACCAAATAAGATTTCGAACGGCGTATGTCGAGTAGTGCTATGCACGGCACTTCTATAGGCCATCAAAAACAAGGGAATCTGCCGGTCCCAATCCCGTTGGTAGTCACCTACGACCTTCGAGAGATGTTCGTCCAAAGTCCTATTGAAACGCTCCACCATACCGTCCGACTGTGGATGAAGCGGGGTTGTCCTTGTCTTTTTGATTCCGAGTAGTTGACACATCTCTTGGAAGATTCTTGACTCGAAGTTCCGCCCTTGGTCAGAATGCAATTCCAAGGGCACACCGAATCTGCTAACCCAATTGTAGACGATCTGCTCCGCCACGGTTCTGACTTCCTGGTTAGGGATCGGAAACGCTTCCGGCCACTTACTGAAGTAGTCCATCACTACGAGTATATACCGATTACCATTGTCGGTTTCCGGAAAGGGCCCTGCGATGTCAATGGCGATTCGTTCGAAAGGTGCTCCCACGTTGTATTGGTGCATCTTACCTCGAGTTTTGATTCTCGGACCCTTGCTAGCTGCACACACGTCGCATTTTCTGCACCAGTCTTCGATATCTTCCTTCGCTTTTAACCAATAAAAACGTTCTCGTACCTTTTCTAACGTCTTATTCACTCCCAAGTGGCCTCCGGTCGCCCCGCCATGCATTTCCTGTAACACCTCCTTGACCCTCGTCCGTGGTACGACAAGCTGCATTACAAACGACTTTCCGTCGGAGGATTCCCATTTTCTTCTCAGAACACCTTCTTGGACATGGAGGGAGTCCCACTGCGCAAAATATGCCTTTAAGGTCGGGCTTCTGTGAGAGATGTCCTGATGATCCGGTTTCTCCATGTTCTCCTTCCAGGCCAGAATCGGCTCGATATCCGGGTCTTCCTTCTGAGCGTTCCGGATCTCATCTACGCTCCAGCCGGCGATAGGTTCGGCTCTCATTCTTTGGATGGAAACCAGCTCCCGTTCTTCCTGACGCGCACAATGTTTACAATCCGTTCTGCATGGTCTCCGGGACAGTGCATCCGCATTAGAGTGGAGTTTTCCTTTACGATGCTGTATTTCGTAGTCGTAGATTTGCAGCCTTTCGATCCATCTTGCGACCTGACCCTCAGGACTCTTGAACTGTAATAGCCATTTTAAGGCTGCATGGTCTGTGCGAAGAACGAACTTCCTCCCGTAGAGGTATTTGTGAAAATGCTTCGTAGCCAAGATCAAAGCTAGAAGTTCCCGCCTTGTCACGCAGTAGTTCCTTTCTGGCTTAGAGAGCACCTTGCTGAAGTACGCAACCACCTTCTCTTGGCCGTCATGCACCTGGGAGAGTACGGCTCCTACCCCGACATTACTAGCATCTGCATCCACAACGAACGTTTCCCCGGGAGTGGGGTAAGCCAGTATCGGGGCATCGCATAGCCGTTGTTTAAGTGCCTTGAAGCTCTTCTCGCACTCAATTGACCATTTGAATTGTTTTCCCTTTTCCGTCAACTGGTGCAGGTTCTTTGCGATCCCGGCAAAATCCTTCACGAACCGTCTGTAGTAGGTGGCTAGGCCCAGGAAGCTCCTTAGTTGGTGTTTGTCTTTGGGGACTGGCCAGTTTTTCACCGCTTCGACCTTCTCCGGATCGGTTCTCACTCCTTTCGCTGAAATTATGTGTCCCAGGTACTTGACTTCCGCTCTAAACAGGGCGCACTTCTTGGGGTTGAGCTTCAGGTGGGCACTTCGAAGCCTTTGAAACACATCCCTTAGATTGTCTCGGTGTTGCGCAAACGTTTTTCCTACGACGATGACATCATCCAAGTATACCAAACAGGTTTTCCATGTTAACCCTTGCAGGACACATTCCATCAATCGCTCGAAAGTCGCCGGAGCATTGCACAGCCCGAATGGCATTACCGTGAATTGCCATAGCCCATTTCCTGTGGTGAAGGCGGTTTTCTCCCGGTCTTCTGGATGGATCTGTACCTGCCAGTAGCCACTCTTCAAGTCGAGAGTGGAAAACCATCGGGCTCCTGATAGTGTGTCTAGCGTGTCGTCAATCCGTGGCAGCGGATAGCTGTCTTTCTTGGTGACGTAATTGAGCTGCCGATAGTCCACGCAGAACCGCGTGCTGCCATCTTTCTTCTTTACCAGTACAACCGGTGATGCCCACGGACTTTTGGAACTTTCAATCAGACCTTCTTTCTCCATTGCCGACACCATCTCTGCAACTTCTGTCTGCTTTGCCAATGGAAGGCGCCTAGCAGGCTGACGAATTGGTCTAGTATCACCAGTGTCTATTCGATGTTGTACCAGGTGTGTTCGGCCGTATTCTCCGTCCTGTGAGGCAAATACATCAGCGTACTCATTGATAAGATTCTCTGCCATAGTTCGCTGCTCCTGATTCAGCTCACTGGACTGGAGAATCGTCTCTCTCGTTTCCGCTGTCCAAGGTGATGGGAGAGGTTTTGGAGCATCACGTTCAGATATTGTTGCGACGGCGGTAATCGGCGTGCATTTTCCAGTCACATCCCCTCGCCTTAGTTTTACAGTGTGTGGTCTTGCGTTCAAAACCCTCACTGGAACCATGGTGTTCTTTGGTTCGACTAACGTCTTTCCCACGATGTAGTCTTGAGAATTCTTCTCTGGGTCTGGTTCTACTATGTAGAATCGGTGGCTCCCAAGATCACCTTCCAGCTTTGTCCAAATGATTGTCTCTGAAGACGGCGGCAAAACTTCGTCTTTGCTGATGACTGTCCTGAGAGTTACGGCATTCTCATTTCCGTACACCATCGGAATCTCCACATTTCGATACCTCAGTACTTGCATCCCGATGTCCAAGATTACTTCATTTGCTTTCATGAAGTCTACTCCGATGATGCACTCGTCGCATATATCTGCCACCAGAAACGCATGGGAGAACGTCAGTCCTGCCAGAGTAATCGTAAGACGAACTTCTCCAAATACCTTCGCCATTTCCCCTGTTGCAGTCTTCAGGCAGTAGCTGTTGGTGTTGTGCAGCCAGGAGCTTTTGACGATATCTCTTCTTACAATGGAGGCAGTGGCACCTGTGTCGATGGTGGCTACGCACTTCTTCTCGTTGATTAGTGCCTCCACTGTCAGGCTCTTGTTACCCCGTTTGGTTTGCGAAACTTGAATGGTGGTCCTGGGGGCCTCGATTCCAGTAACCAACTTCTGCCCCGCGAAGTTGGTCCTTACGCATCTCCCGACTGCTGGTTTTGGGAAGTCTGACCGACAGGATGCTTCCTCTCTGCTTCTCCTACTTCCGCAATGTGGACAATTTCCTCGTCTAGGTGCACTTCTGCACTGCCGTTGTAGGTGTCCGGTTTGGTTGCAATTCCAGCAACGGATTTGACTTCCGCGAGCTTTGACGGCTGTTCTCTGGCATGAGCATTCCACGACGGACATTTCCCTGACACGGTGTATTCCCTGGTATGCTTGGTCCGCAGCCTTCATTGACAAAGCGAATGCCAATGCCTCGGGGAGTGTTCGCTTTTCAGCCATCCTTACAGCCATTTGCAGTTGTCTGTCCTCTATGGCCTGAATAAAAGCTTCCACCGCCATTTCGTTGATAAGCTCCTCACCGGCTTTAGGGTATGAAAGATGGGCTAGTCGCTCTATATCCGCTTGCAACTGTTGGAGCGTTTCCCCCCTTTTCTGGACTCGACTACGCAGCTGAACCCTGTACACCTGCTGCATGTGTTCATCCCCAAACCGCATCTCGATAGCCTGAACCAGAGAGTCGTAGTTCTGCTGTTTATCTTCCGGGATGGTCTGCAAGAGCTCCGCAGCTGGACCCCTCAGTGCAAGCGTGAGTGCAATAGACTTCTCTTCATCGTCCCAGCTATTGGTCATTGCGGCCGCTTCGAATTGCCTCTTATAAATTGGCCATGATGTTTGACCATCGAAGATAGGAGGCTGCATCTCCTTTCTTCTCAGACCGTCAGTGGAATATTCCCGTGCTTTCTGTCTCTTCACGTTGCTGAGCTCCTTAGCAAGATTTTCGACTTGCTTTCCTACTATCTCGAATTTCGTATCCACTTTTTCAAATTGAGTCTCTATCTTCCCGAACTGAGTTTCATGTTTCTCAAAATTTTCATCGAATCTAATTTCGACTTTTTCGAGTTGCGTCTCGACCTTCTCGATTTTCTCTTCGATCACTTCGAATTTGGATTCCAAGTTCTTGTTTTGCTCATCAAGTTTACTTTCCAGAGCATCTAGAGAATTCTTTTGTTCGTCCATTGCTTTCTTTTGTTCGTCCAGCTTAAGTTCTATAGAATTCCTTTGGTCTTCTATTGCTTTCTTTTGTTCGTCCATGACTAACTTAAGTTGCAGGAGCAGACTTGTTATACCCGGGTCGGCTGCTGTACTTGCTGGTTCCTCTTCCACGTCAAACTCTACGTCGTGCGGATTTTCACCTTCCTGCGTTACTGCTTCTTCCAGACGAATCAGCAGGGCATCTTTTCCCCCAGTTGTGTCGAGGTTCCGCTTACTGAGTTCTGCCTTTAGTTGAGTTATAGTTAGTTTTCCCAATTTGCGACCCATTTTGCGCAACTAATTAACTCAACACAGAAATCGTTTTTTTTTTTTTTTTTTTTTTTTTGTTTGTGCAATTTCACACCACGGAAATAGTTATTCACAGAATAAGTTTTATCCCAGCTTCTGACACCAATGTAACATGCGAGCTACGGCTCGAGTAGATAAAACAATTATTCTGTGAAATTATTTCTTTATTTTCTACTCTATAGAACAATTCAAGTTCACACTATACTATTCTTCGCAAATTCTTTTCTTACAATGTCTCTTTCCTCTCAAATCACTTTATCTCCTTTCAATTACTTAATTCACAAATCCAAACTAATTACTTTTTCTTGTTCACTCTCAACTTTCAATTTATCACCAAATTACAACTTCGCCCATTATCACTTTTCTAATCTCTTCGCCACGGTTCTAAACCAACTGTCCCTTTTTTTGACCGCCATCTGTCCTTATATAGCAGAAGTTTCTGATAGCCAGAAACTTCTAGCAAATTCTTCGACCACTGGAATAAGAGAAATAATTCTTGCAGTTATAATTCCCTTTTATCCCTGATATTATTCGTCTCTTTCGTTGACATGAGCTGTGGAGACTTCGTCCCAGACACGAACCTCGAATGAAAGGACAGTACGAACCAAAATTCTGCCAGAATGAAGTCACTTCGGAATTTGTTGCGTCATATTTTTAGGGGGCGTAGTTATTATTATGCTACAATATAATAAAACGATTGAAACCATTTTCATAATTGCTATAAATTATTTCCAAATTCAAATCCCTGATGATTGCCCTTTATTTAGTATTCGACTTTACCGAATTCTTAACGAAAATGGGAACGTGCCAATTTCCGACAGCTCATTTTCCAAAATGGCTGAAAATTGAAATTGAAGTTCACATGTTCTCATAGGCAGGAAGTTTGAGATAGGGCGGGGGACTACGAAATTGGGTATCTCTTTATAATTCATCTCTGGTCGGCATTTATCACTGACCAAAATGTTTTTTTTTTTACTTCATTAAACTTATTGATAGACAAAAAACGCTTAAAACTAGCTTAACTAACGTAACTGTCTTATTCTAACTTACTGGCCCTAGGCAGGCGTTCTAAGCTAAAACTAATACTTAAAGCTATATCTTTCTTTATTTCATTATTTTATTATTAGTTGATACTAACAAAATTAGATACAAAAAAGAACTTAGTGAATGAACTTTCTTATATATAAAACTTAGAAAACGACCTTAAAATAAACTTAACTAACTTATTCAACCTTACTCTATACCTACCTTACTCTAACTACGTAATTATATACGTATTAATATAGTGACTGACAAAAATATTGTAATATGCGAGCTACGGCTCGAGTAGATAAAACGATATTCTGTGAAATTTATTTCTTTATTTTCTAGTCTATAGAACAATTCAGGTTCACACTATACTATTCTTCGCAATTCTTTTCTTACAATGTCTCTTTCCTCTCTAATCACTTTATCTCCTTTCAATTACTTAATTCACAAATCCAAACTAATTACTTCTTCTTGTTAACTCTCAACTTTCAATTTATCACAAAATTACAACTTCGCCCACTATCACTTTTCTAATCTCTTCGCCACAGTTTAGAAACTACTGCTGCTTTCTCAATCGCCATCTGTCCTTATATAGCAGAAGTTTCTGATAGCCAGAAACTTCTAGCAAATTCTCCGACCACTGGAACAAGAGAAATTCTGATGTAATAATTCTTGCAGTTATAATTCCCTTTTATCCCTGATATTATCCGTCTCTTTCGTTGACATGAGCTGTGGAGACTTCATCCCAGACACGAACCTCGAATGAAAGGACAGTTCGAACCAAAATTCTGCCAGAACGAAAAGTCACTTCGGAATTTGTTGCATAGTCGTAGGAGCGTAGTTATTATTATGCTACAATATTGTAACATAATAATAACTACGCCCCCTAAAATATGACGCAACAAATTCCGAAGTGACTTCATTCTGGCAGAATTTTGGTTCGTACTGTCCTTTCATTCGAGGTTCGTGTCTGGGACGAAGTCTCCACAGCTCATGTCAACGAAAGAGACGAATAATATCAGGGATAAAAGGGAATTGAAACTGCAAGAATTATTTCTCTTGTTCCAGTGGTCGAAGAATTTGCTAGAAGTTTCTGGCTATCAGAAACTTCTGCTATATAAGGACAGATGGCGATCAAAAAAGACACAGTTGGTTTTAGAACCGTGGCGAAGAGATTGGAAAAGTGATAACGGGCGAAGTTGTAATTTGGTGATAAATTGAAAGTTGAGAGTAAACAAGAAAAAGTAATTAGTTTGAATTTGTGAATTAAGTAATTGAAAGGAGATAAAGTGATTTGAGAGGAAAGAGACATTGTAAGAAAAGAATTTGCGAAGAATAGTATAGTGTGAACTTGAATTGTTCTATAGAGTAGAAAATAAAGAAATAATTTCACAGAATAATTGTTTTATCTACTCGAGCCGTAGCTCGCATATTACATTGGTGTCAGAAGCGGGATAAAACTTATTCTGTGAATAACTATTTCCGTGGTGTGAAATTGCACAAAAAAAAAAAAAAAAAAAAAAACGATTTCTGTGTTGAGTTAATTAGTTGCGCAAAATGGGTCGCAAATTGGGAAAACTAACTATAACTCAACTAAAGGCAGAACTCAGTAAGCGGAACCTCGACACAACTGGGGAAAAGATGCCCTACTGATTCGTCTGGAAGAAGCAGTAACGCAGGAAGGTGAAAATCCGCATGACATAGAGTTTGACGTGGAAGAGGAACCAGCAAGTACAGTAGCCGACCCGGGTATAACAAGTCTGCTCCTGCAACTTAAGTTAGTCATGGACGAACAAAAGAAAGCAATAGAAGATCAAAGTCATAAGCTCGATGACCAAAGGAATTCTCTAGAACTTAAGCTGGACGAACAAAAGAAAGCAATGGACGAACAAAAGAATTCTCTAGAACTTAAGCTGGATGAACAAAAGAAAGCGATGGACGAACAAAAGAAAGCAATGGGCGACCAAAGGAATTCTCTAGAACTTAAGCTGGACGAACAAAAGAAAGCAATGGACGAACAAAAGAATTCTCTAGATGCTCTGGAAAGTAAACTTGATGAGCAAAACAAGAACTTGGAATCCAAATTCGAAGTGATCGAAGAAAAAATCGAGAAGGTCGAGACGCAACTCGAAAAAGTCGAAATTAGATTCGATGAAAATTTTGAGAAACATGAAACTCAGTTCGGGAAGATAGAGACTCAGTTTGAAAAAGTGGATACGCAATTCGAGATAGTAGGAAAGCAAGTCGAAAATCTTGCTAAGGAGCTCAGCAACGTGAAGAGACAGAAAGCACGGGAATATTCCACTGACGGTCTGAGAAGAAAGGAGATGCAGCCTCCTATCTTCGATGGTCAAACATCATGGCCAATTTATAAAAGGCAATTCGAAGCGGCCGCAATGACCAATAGCTGGGACGATGAAGAGAAGTCCATTGCACTCACACTTGCACTGAGGGGTCCAGCTGCGGAGCTCTTGCAGACCATCCCGGAAGATAAACAGCAGAACTACGACTCTCTGGTTCAGGCTATCGAGATGCGGTTTGGGGATGAACACATGCAGCAGGTGTACAGGGTTCAGCTGCGTAGTCGAGTCCAGAAAAGGGGGGAAACGCTCCAACAGTTGCAAGCGGATATAGAGCGACTAGCCCATCTTTCATACCCTAAAGCCGGTGAGGAGCTTATCAACGAAATGGCGGTGGAAGCTTTTATTCAGGCCATAGAGGACAGACAACTGCAAATGGCTGTAAGGATGGCTGAAAAACGAACACTCCCCGAGGCATTGGCATTCGCTTTGTCAATGAAGGCTGCGGACCAAGCATACCAGGGAATACACCGTGTCAGGGAAATGTCCGTCGTGGAATGCTCATGCCAGAGAACAGCCGTCATGGATGAAGACAGAGCTCGCGGAAGTCAAATCCGTTGCTGGAATTGCAACCAAACGGGACACCTACAACGGCAGTGCAGAAGTGCACCTAGACGAGGAAATTGTTCACATTGCGGAAGTAGGAGAAGCAGAGAGGAAGCATCTGGCGGTGATAACATCCATCCTGTCAGTCAGACTTCGCAAAACCAGCAGTCGGGAAATGCGTAAGGACCAACTTCGCGGGGCAGAAGTTGGTTACTGGAATCGAGGCCCCCAGGACCACCATTCAAGTTTCGCAAACCAAACGGGGTAACAAGAGCCTGACAGTGGAGGCACTAATCAACGAGAAGAAGTGCGTAGCCACCATCGACACAGGTGCCACTGCCTCCATTGTAAGAAGAGATATCGTCAAAAGCTCCTGGCTGCACAACACCAACAGCTACTGCCTGAAGACTGCAACAGGGGAAATGGCGAAGGTATTTGGAGAAGTTCGTCTTACGATTACTCTGGCAGGACTGACGTTCTCCCATGCGTTTCTGGTGGCAGATATATGCGACGAGTGCATCATCGGAGTAGACTTCATGAAAGCAAATGAAGTAATCTTGGACATCGGGATGCAAGTACTGAGGTATCGAAATGTGGAGATTCCGATGGTGTACGGAAATGAGAATGCCGTAACTCTCAGGACAGTCATCAGCAAAGACGAAGTTTTGCCGCCGTCTTCAGAGACAATCATTTGGACGAAGCTGGAAGGTGATCTTGGGAGCCACCGATTCTACATAGTAGAACCAGACCCAGAGAAGAATTCTCAAGACTACATCGTGGGAAAGACGTTAGTCGAACCAAAGAACACCATGGTTCCAGTGAGGGTTTTGAACGCAAGACCACACACTGTCAAACTAAGGCGAGGGGAGGTGACTGGAAAATGCACGCCGATTACCGCCGTCGCAACAATATCTGAACGTGATGCTCCAAAACTTCTCCCATCACCTTGGACAGCGGAAGCGAGAGAGACGATTCTCCAGTCCAGTGAGCTGAATCAGGAGCAGCGAACTATGGCAGAGAATCTTATCAATGAGTACGCTGATGTATTTGCCTCACAGGACGGAGAATACGGCCGAACACACCTGGTACAACATCGAATAGACACTGGTGATACTAGACCAATTCGTCAGCCTGCTAGGCGCCTTCCATTGGCAAAGCAGACAGAAGTTGCAGAGATGGTGTCGGCAATGGAGAAAGAAGGTCTGATTGAAAGTTCCAAAAGTCCGTGGGCATCACCGGTTGTACTGGTTAAGAAGAAAGATGGCAGCACGCGGTTCTGCGTGGACTATCGGCAGCTCAATTACGTCACCAAGAAAGACAGCTACCCTCTGCCACGGATTGACGACACGCTAGACACACTATCAGGAGCCCGATGGTTTTCCACTCTCGACTTGAAGAGTGGCTACTGGCAGGTACAGATCCATCCAGAAGACCGGGAGAAAACCGCCTTCACCGCAGGAAATGGGCTATGGCAATTCACGGTAATGCCATTCGGGCTGTGCAATGCTCCGGCGACTTTCGAGCGATTGATGGAATGTGTCCTGCAAGGGTTAACATGGAAAACCTGTTTGGTATACTTGGATGATGTCATCGTCGTAGGAAAAACGTTTGCGCAACACCGAGACAATCTAAGGGATGTGTTTCAAAGGCTTCGAAGTGCCCACCTGAAGCTCAACCCCAAGAAGTGCGCCCTGTTTAGAGCGGAAGTCAAGTACCTGGGACACATAATTTCAGCGAAAGGAGTGAGAACCGATCCGGAGAAGGTCGAAGCGGTGAAAAACTGGCCAGTCCCCAAAGACAAACACCAACTAAGGAGCTTCCTGGGCCTAGCCACCTACTACAGACGGTTCGTGAAGGATTTTGCCGGGATCGCAAAGAACCTGCACCAGTTGACGGAAAAGGGAAAACAATTCAAATGGTCAATTGAGTGCGAGAAGAGCTTCAAGGCACTTAAACAACGGCTATGCGATGCCCCGATACTGGCTTACCCCACTCCCGGGGAAACGTTCGTTGTGGATGCAGATGCTAGTAATGTCGGGGTAGGAGCCGTACTCTCCCAGGTGCATGACGGCCAAGAGAAGGTGGTTGCGTACTTCAGCAAGGTGCTCTCTAAGCCAGAAAGGAACTACTGCGTGACAAGGCGGGAACTTCTAGCTTTGATCTTGGCTACGAAGCATTTTCACAAATACCTCTACGGGAGGAAGTTCGTTCTTCGCACAGACCATGCAGCATTAAAATGGCTATTACAGTTCAAGAGTCCTGAGGGTCAGGTCGCAAGATGGATCGAAAGGCTGCAAATCTACGACTACGAAATACAGCATCGTAAAGGAAAACTCCACTCTAATGCGGATGCACTGTCCCGGAGACCATGCAGAACGGATTGTAAACATTGTGCGCGTCAGGAAGAACGGGAGCTGGTTTCCATCCAAAGAATGAGAGCCGAACCTATCGCCGGCTGGAGCGTAGATGAGATCCGGAACGCTCAGAAGGAAGACCCCGATATCGAGCCGATTCTGGCCTGGAAGGAGAACATGGAGAAACCGGATCATCAGGACATCTCTCACAGAAGCCCGACCTTAAAGGCATATTTTGCGCAGTGGGACTCCCTCCATGTCCAAGAAGGTGTTCTGAGAAGAAAATGGGAATCCTCCGACGGAAAATCGTTTGTAATGCAGCTTGTAGTACCGCGGACGAGGGTCAAGGAGGTGTTACAGGAAATGCATGGCGGGGCGACCGGAGGCCACTTGGGAGTGAATAAGACGCTAGAAAGGGTACGAGAACGTTTTTATTGGTTAAAAGCGAAGGAAGATATCGAAGACTGGTGCAGAAAATGCGACGTGTGTGCAGCTAGCAAGGGTCCGAGAATCAAAACTCGAGGTAAGATGCACCAATACAACGTGGGAGCACCTTTCGAACGAATCGCCATTGACATCGCAGGGCCCTTTCCGGAAACCGACAATGGTAATCGGTATATACTCGTAGTGATGGACTACTTCAGTAAGTGGCCGGAAGCGTTTCCGATCCCTAACCAGGAAGCCAGAACCGTGGCGGAGCAGATCGTCTACAATTGGGTTAGCAGATTCGGTGTGCCCTTGGAATTGCATTCTGACCAAGGGCGGAACTTCGAGTCAAGAATCTTCCAAGAGATGTGTCAACTACTCGGAATCAAAAAGACAAGGACAACCCCGCTTCATCCACAGTCGGACGGTATGGTGGAGCGTTTCAATAGGACTTTGGACGAACATCTCTCGAAGGTCGTAGGTGACTACCAACGGGATTGGGACCGGCAGATTCCCTTGTTTTTGATGGCCTATAGAAGTGCCGTGCATAGCACTACTCGACATACGCCGTTCGAAATCTTATTTGGTGGAATAGCTCGTTTACCCAGTGAGGTGAAATTTGGATCTCCTACCAATGAGCCCAGAAATGAAGAAGAGTACGTGGCGGACCTTAGGGAAAGGCTTAGGGACATACACCAAAGGACCAGAAGCCAGATTAAGATGACGAGCGACCGCATGAAGACCAGGTATGATGCCAAGGCAACAACGTCAGGATTCCAGGAAGGAGATCTGGTGTGGCTGTATAATCCCCATCGCCAAAAGGGGAAATCACCTAAGTTACAGCGGAACTGGGAAGGTCCCTACAGAATAGTAACCCGCATCAACGATGTTGTCTACCGCATCCAGCGAGGACCAAGGGCCAAAATGAAAGTGGTTCATGTGGACCGACTGAGTCGATACAATGGCCGAAATGAGGATGCACTTGTTCGGGACGAACACGTCTAAGAGGGGGGCAGTGTAACATAATAATAACTACGCCCCCTAAAATATGACGCAACAAATTCCGAAGTGACTTCATTCTGGCAGAATTTTGGTTCGTACTGTCCTTTCATTCGAGGTTCGTGTCTGGGACGAAGTCTCCACAGCTCATGTCAACGAAAGAGACGAATAATATCAGGGATAAAAGGGAATTGAAACTGCAAGAATTATTTCTCTTGTTCCAGTGGTCGAAGAATTTGCTAGAAGTTTCTGGCTATCAGAAACTTCTGCTATATAAGGACAGATGGCGATCAAAAAAGACACAGTTGGTTTTAGAACCGTGGCGAAGAGATTGGAAAAGTGATAACGGGCGAAGTTGTAATTTGGTGATAAATTGAAAGTTGAGAGTAAACAAGAAAAAGTAATTAGTTTGAATTTGTGAATTAAGTAATTGAAAGGAGATAAAGTGATTTGAGAGGAAAGAGACATTGTAAGAAAAGAATTTGCGAAGAATAGTATAGTGTGAACTTGAATTGTTCTATAGAGTAGAAAATAAAGAAATAATTTCACAGAATAATTGTTTTATCTACTCGAGCCGTAGCTCGCATATTACAATATATTCACTTTCCCGTGCCATCTGTTGGTTGATGGAAAAATCCACTCAATTTTCAAGTGTGCTTATGAAAATATTTAATTTTACTATTTTTTTTGTCAGAATTTTACTTTCCGGAACACCATAAAATTTAAATTGTTTTTAAACGTGTAGATAAGCTTAAACGGAGCTTAAAAGTGCAAAAAATGTTGGCACTTGTTTACCAATAATTAATTAGGGCCTTTAAGTCCAGTGTAATTTCAGTGCGGAATATTTGGCGTACAACAACTGCCGATTAAGAAATTTGTGTTCATTATTTTTTCATTTAACGCCTGTTAATATCATTACATGAATATCGCGCTATCCATTTACCCAGGAGGTATTGTAATACTCGTTAAATGAAAAAATACTAAGCAAAATGTTCATAATCGGATATTCTTTACTATTCATTTGTCAAAAAAAAATCAAATGATTGCACTATTTTCTCTGTTTTTTTTATCTACACGATAAAAATGGGGAAAAAAAAAACATTTGAAGATGTTCCGGTAAAGTAAAATCTAACCTTGTTTTATAAACAAGTTAGGAATACCAAGTTTACCTACTTAATTTGATAATAGTTCGAATAAAAATTACATCAAACTACTGCTACGGCCAATAAACTGCATTTTTGCCCTATAATCAATTTCGAAATTCGAATACACAGTTGTCAATTGATTTTTGACAGATCCATTCCGCCGTTTTTTGTTATTTGTAGTAGAGGGCGAAGTTGTGTAAACAAATTTAAAAGGAAATTGAACAAATAAATCGCCTACAATGTCCACAAATTCCAAAGGACGAACACCCACAGTAATAGAAATCATAGATTCCTCCGAAGATAGTGATAATGAAGGCGACAGCCAGCAACAGTCGTCTTCAACGCGAGAGGAATCAACAACCACGTCGGATACGATTGAAACGTCTCCACTGGCAACGGAGACAACTACTGATAGTTCCACAAGCAAAGAAATAGTGAAGAAAGTTCACAATCGTCGTAAAAGTGTCCACAACTCGATTCGGTCCATGGATGACCTTTCGTTTGAGTCTGTGATTACTCGTGGAAGTAAAGCGAACAGCGGCGGCGATGAAGAAAGTGCCAAGGAGGCGAAGAAGAGGCGGTGGGATGAGAGTAACATTGATGCGGCTATAGACGACAGCATTGATGATCCGGAAATGACGCGGATGCTGAAAAAGATTGCCTACTGTCGGGTCTTTACGAATTATCTCCTCCGGCAGTACGATATGCTGGCGATTGATTTCAAGTTGTACTCGAACATTGATCTGCTGATGCTGGAGCTCAAAAAGCGAGTGGATACCTATACAGCGATCAGGAGAAGCCGACAAAGGTTGCTTTTGAATCGGGAAATCAATGGAAACTTGTAGATTATTTCCCATTAAGGGGGACTTAAGTGCCAAATGAAAATGACGATACATTCAGGAAATAAATTTAATTTGTTTGCTTTAAGGAAATATTAGTTTTGTTCATATATCAGTTTGGATAGACTCTGAGTTTGATGAATATTAACTGGTTAAAGAGGTTTGATTTTGCTCAATTTCAAGGCAGCCTGCTTTCTGATGTTTTGTTATTTCATACACCTATGTCTATTTTCAGAGCTGAGCAACGGAACAATGGATGGACAGACATCAACCAAATAAGCAGAAACAATGATTTCATCAGCGGGACAGCGCCTCGAAATACCTGTAGTAAATGACTTGGTTCTGCTCTTGAATAGCTGGAGAGTATAAGCTTCTGGAAGTATGTCTCCTCGGAGTGAATTCCAAAGTTTACTTGTCCTGTGTCAGAAGAAATTTTGATATAAGCACATTCACGCCGTTGCCAACTGGTCATATATATGATGGGCACTAGCGGCTTGCCTAATAGAACGCTCAAATGTAACATTTCTATGTATCACTTCATTGAGGTGTTCAGAACATCTGCCGTGGTAGTATGTATAGAACAGGCATAGGTCTGCTACCAGTCTTGGCGTTGGAGATTAGATGTTGGTACGGAGTCATCAATTAAGAGAACTGCTCGTCTCAGTATTCTGTCATGTAGGTAAAGGGAGTGTTAAGGGTCCGAGCTCCATACATGTGATGATAACACTCCATCCGCGGTCTAACTTGTGCTTTGTATAGAAGAAGGAGCTGTTTCGCTGTAAAGTATGTCTGCCCAACTTCATGGACACCGATTGTGATTGTGATATGTGATCGTACCATGTTACACCAAAGTTGACTGTAACGCCAAAAAGAAGAATTACTTCCTTCGGTTGAATGGTTTGTTCGTTCTTCATTTGAAGCTCTAGTACATTAGACATGTCCTTTTTAAAAAAGGCGGTGAATTGGGTTTCTCCACTGTAAGATTTTCTACTTGGTCTCTAACGATGTGGTGTAATTACATTTAACGGAGTGTTGTTCAAAACTGAAGATTCTATTGTAGAAAAAGAGTTGCGTTGTACAGCAAAGGTGTCGGAAGGTACACCATCGACCATAACTTGAATTGATTTGCTGTGAGATAATTTTCCACTCAGCCACAGACATGTTCTGGAAGTCAATGATGCACAATGGCTGAAGTCCACAGGTGAGCTACATAACTCAGCAGGTCTCCAGTTGAACGGCGTCTGCGAAAACCATACTGCCATTCGCTTATTAGCTCGTGTCCCTCAAGAAATTAGATTATTTCGGCATTGATGGCTTTTTCCATCACTTTGGTTAGCAGACAACGCTATGGGACGATCATTTTTGGGCAAGCATTTCTTTCCCATTTTGGGAACCGGTTGAATGCGGAATGAATGTAAACATAGAAAAAAGTCTAGAAATGATCGATGCTAATTCAGATTTTAAGTATGTAAAATAGTTGGTAATGTGTCGGAGCCCGAGGCCCTTTTTACAATCCAAATTATTAAGGATGCGTCGGATTAAACTAATTCGAAATTTCGCATCTAACATCGATGACTGCAGATCAGGAAGAGTTGGTGGCTCCATGGGTGCCGGATCTAGAAACCAATTTCTTTGTGTGTTGCGGCTAGTGATCTGTCCTCTTTTACTAGAGGCGGGAATGAAGAGTGACTGAAGTTTTATCACTTTTGACATTGACCAGAAAGGCCGCGAGCCACTGGGGCATTCTATAAGCCTGTTGGTGACTCAATCATTGTATTTATACATCGTGGAATCGACCGTTAAATTGTATGTGTTTCAGAGTCTAACTAGATCTTGTGTAACTGTCTGGCTCTGAAGAGAAAAAAAGGTGTAGATTGTTTGCGATATTGTTAGGGTTGTAGGTTATAAGTTGGGTGAGATTAGTACTGATGGCAAAGGCTTAAGCTTGTTTTCCTGCCTTATTCGAGATTCTGACCCGGTTGGAGTTTCAGCTGTCGGATGATGAATTTGAATCCAAGTCAACCTTGTCAGATATATATTGAAATAGTCTGGCCCTTTGGTCGTCATTTGGTGTGGTAGTAAAGGCTGCACAAGAACTTGGTGAAATCATGAATGACGAGTTTCAGCCATACAAGTAAATCGATAGACAGACAAATAACAGCAAGACTGTTACAATCCCAAGTATAGAACTGCGGTAACACCTGGGAAATAGCCAGGAGCGTTCGTTTTCTCCTTTTTGTTAGCCTTTTCCTTATTATACAAACTTATGCATAACGAGTTTCCCATTTGTACTGCATAGCCGCTGCTCTGCTTATGGGTTTGGATGTTGTTGCGCACCTCAGAATTCGTCCGCATGCCGCTCGGTCCTGGGTCGTATTATTACTGAGGTCATGTGGCCGTGTTGTATTTTAAAGCGAACCGGACAAAGTAAAGTATCCCTTTTAACTTGAGCGGCATTTTTTCTGTCGCAAAGAATTTCCGAGTTTTCTTGCCATTTTAGCTCACTATGCTCACTATATGCCTTACGTCGTCGTCACGGTTTGTTCCTTGGTTTACAATGGAACACAAATATTTGAAATTTGAGCATTTCCTTACTTTGCTTTAGATAGCACTACAGTCCGGGGTAGATTTGGACCACAACAAGCGCCTCCAGCCAGCTCGATCTTGTGTTAGCCTCCTCCACACATGAAGTTAGTTGAGGTCCCTTCACATGTTTGCTCCACCTAAGGATCTCTGCGCTGGTATCATTACTTAATTATTTACAGCGGAGACTTGGTAGACAAAGTCCTTAACTACCTCAAAATTGTAGCCGTGTATTGTGACGTTTTGCCCAAGTCGCCCATGTTGATTTTCTTTTTTTATGGCAGTGTATATTTGTTTGCCCTCGTTAACAGCTAAACCCATTGTTCAATCTGTTTCAATATTCAAAAAAGCACCAGTGAAAGCCCGCTGCGTTCTTTCAATTGTCTCAATATCGTAGGTGTAAGCGAATTGGTAGGTGTACGTTGATTGGTTGACGTAAGCTGTGTCTACGCTTAAGCCTTTTCGAGACCCTGTACACAGTACTGTCGCTGCATCTACTTGCTGCTAGATAGAAAAATTTGTTCAGCGTTTTTGTAACTTTTTAAAATCACGACCTACAAACATTAAAAAACCCTTTAAAATAATAAAAAGAAATATTAAATTCAACTTAGGATGTTGATTTTCACATATCTAACGTGGTTAAGCCTTTGCAAAACGTTAACGACCGACTGTTAAATTAAGGGTTTGCGTACCTCATTGTTTGCGTACCTACTAATTTTGAGCCTCTAAATGTCCGTGGTTCGAATCCGGCATGCGCACCCCTAATACCCACTTAGAATTTTTCCAAAATCAGTACCATTTTCAATATCCAAATCCCATTGGTGATTGTTCTACTGATCGTTGAATATTCTCAAAAACCGGTTTGTGAATGCAATGATTGGAGTTTTTTTACGAGTGTCGAGAGGAATTTAATAGACTACTATTTTACTGGAGTACTTTATAACAGAAGCGATAAGACATTTATGAGTTGGAATCAGTCTATAGACTCCGCTGTATTTATGTCCGTTTTTAGCATAAATGCACGGTTTTGGATAATATTCAATAGGTGCAGCATGGTCTTGAGAGCAAGAATATAGATATAGAAGTTAAACTCAATCATAGGACGAATGTATTTATATATCCCTTATAGTAGTCAGACTGGGAGGTTTTAAATGTTTTTCAAAACATCTAAGAAACCCAAACATATCGTATAATTTTTTTTTTACCGAGAATTGAGTCGGTTTTGACAATGTACATAAGTGCCATTCATGGTTAAATAGGTTCACTTCACCATGCCATAGCGTACGCAGACGACTTGATTGCGTACAGATCAGGACCAAAAATCGAGGTCATTGCATTTCTCTTGCAACGTGACTTCGACAAGATTCATCGATATTGCGATGACTGGAAGTTGAAGATCAACTTCCAGAAATCGGAAACCATTCTTTTTAGGACGCCGTTGTCTGGGGCCTCTAGGGATACCAGAAAGAATTGGCGAAAGTTCTCAATCATGGGACCACACGGACAGCCACTTGCGTGTCGAAGTGTAGTCAGATACCTGGGGCTCTGGTTAGACCAATATCTATATTTTAACAAACATATAGATGCCCTTACAAAGAGACTTTTTTATAGCAAGCAACTCGATGCAAGGGTAAAGGTAATATGCTACATGGCCCTCATTCGGCCAATGCTCGTATTTGGATGTCCCGTGTGGTTCAACGTGGGAGCAAACTTGTTGGAAAAGATTCGGGTGTTTGAGAGGGCTTGCCTTCGGGCCTGCCTTCATTTGTACAGAACACCAGAGTCCCAGTACATAAAATTCTATCCCAATGAGGTCCTATACAACAGGGCTAACCTAATAAGAGTGGATAATTTCGTTATCAAGCTGATTCGAAGGCACATTGCAAGAGCAATGAGCTCGACGAACAACCTGATCTCTGGGGCTTATTACCCCAATTACGAGTACCACGAGAGAGTGCGCCTTAACGGCTTTGTCCCCCCGGAGGCGTTCCTCTATTTTGATGAGAAAGATCTGATCCAGGACAGATTAGCGATGCCGCTAATCTTCCATGTTGCTCGGAAAGCTGTGGATAGGCGACTCAACTACGACAGAGACGTTGCACACAGCAGTGTGGAGCGTCTCCGGTTCAGTAGGGCGGTATCAAGTCGCGATATTGAGGACGTACAGCGTCAGTACGGACATTTCTGGTGGCTAGCCGAAAGAGGGGAAACTCCTTCGTCGTTTCCTCATAATCCAGGGTAGCCTGTTTGATGTTTAAGGTTGGCTGTACATTGCCCATGGCCAACTTACATAGTTTAGGTTTAGGTAGATTGTAGATAATAATAAAAAAAAAAAATAAAAAAAAAATTTAAATAAAAAATCCGCAGCACTTTGATGAAAAAAAAAAATAGTACGTAGAGAATTACGTAAGGTAGAATAAGGTAGCTTAAGATTTATTTTAAGGTAGCTTGTAAGTTTTATATATAAGAACAATCAAAATAAGTTTGTTTACTAAGTTTTTTCACTTAATTAAAATTTTTTCTTAGTAATAAACAATAAAAAAAATAATAAAATAAATAAAGACTTAGAGAAAGACATAGTTTTAAGTATTAGGTTTAGCTTAGAGCGCCCGCATAGGGCCAGTAAGTTAGAATAGAATAACATAGTTAAGCTAGTTTTAAGCATTTTTTTTGTCTAGCACGTAAGGTATAATGAATTGAAAAGTAAAAAATGCATCAAAAATTTATTTATTTCATCAGCTGATCGTTTATCTTATCAGTGTTCGGTAACATGGTGATACGGCGTAACAACTTCTGATAAGTCGCCAAACGCCACGCAAAGAACAACTGAGGCTAGCAACTACTGTAAACTAGCAAGGTTGCTCGTTTGGATTTCCTTCGGTTTTCTTCAGAATGGTGAAAACTTTACTCTCTAACCCTAACTATCAGCCTTTTTTGCAGCTATCGCGTATATGTATTTATCAGGATGAGAGGTAGGGAACAAGTCCACGGTGTTGAGAAATATATATACATACATACCTTTCTGCAAATACCTGAAGACGTGCTGATCCTTACTCAATGATAAAAAACACTTAAAGAATTCCTGCTAATGTATAGTTATTTATCCACAGAGGTCAGTCACCCTTTGGATAGAGAGAAAGGAAGAGCCAAGGCTACCGTTGAGGAATTCCGAAAAGTCGCAGAAAAAGGGAACAGGGTTGTCAACAGCTCACTTAGATCACTTAGAATCCATTGTGCCCAATATTTAGAACCTTGGGAACCTACAAATTTTCAGTCTTCGACCGCTAGGCTAAACCACCAAGATAAATGTATGAATCTCAGGAGTTTCCTTAGCTCAATGCTACCTACCTCATGCAGCTCTGAAAAGAAGTATCTACCCAAACCACGGTTTCTTTTCATGGCCAGAGCTGGACAATCACTCAGGAGATGATGAACGGATTCTATTTCCTCTTCGTGCCTGCAGCTTTTACAGTAGTCGTTATAAGCCATGCGGCGTGATTACCTATCACACAGTGTCCCTTCGACTTAGTTCTATAAGATTGATGGATCTCTTTCTGCCGTAGACTGGCCATAATGATTTGGCTGTACGGCATGTAGCTAATCGACACCTTTTTTTGTGACGATTATCGAAATACGATTTATTGACATTTTGATTCCGAACTATGCTTTCGCTTCCCTTTTCCCTGTCAAGCTCAATGTTTCGTGGCTCTCCGTCCAAAATATTACGTTCCAGGAACCCTGCCCTTTTGAGCTACACCAAAAAGTAATTTGCTAGGACTGAAACCAGTACACTTTCTTTCCGTATAATTTAGAGCAAACTCTACTTTCTCCAAGTGTTTCGTCCAATCACCTGGATCTTCTTCACTTTCTTTCGCGAGCATCGGAACTATTACCTTGTTCATCCTCTCCACTTGGCCATTGGATTGCGGAGAACTAGTTGCTATATTGACATGCTGTATCTTAAAATCGTCGCAAAAATTCTTCTGAGGTATAACAGGAGCCCCTATCAGAAATAACTCGAGTTGATTTGCTGTATGCGGCAAAATAGGATTCTAAACATTTAATGGCTTCATTCGTACTTGTTGTTTTTACTGGATATTGTTTGGTAAATTTTGTAAAGCCGTCCACAACTACGAATAGGTGTCTCTTAGTATTTATCACAGTAGGAGGCAAAGGACCGAGATAGTTCACATGAAGGGTTTCAAACGGTTTATTACCTTTGGGGATATTGTGTAGTATTCCTTCCTTCTTACCAGATGGTACTGAAAAGTGCATACATTTTAGACAGCTGTTGATATATGTTTTGATTTTAAATTTCATTTGCGGAAACCAGTAAGTTTTTTTTAGAAAATCATAATATTTCTCTACCCTCGCGTGGCAAAGTGCATCATGGTGAGTTTGAATAACATTTCGCTCCATGTTAGAGGGAACATGGAAAAATATGTTTTTATTCAACTTCAACTATCACTCTCTTCTTTTTCCAAAAACTCAACTAATTAATCGCTTTATTGTTGGATCTCTCTGTTGGGACGCAGCTAATACATGTTCAAATGACTCTGATTCGATGACCAAAATATTGTGGCACCTGCTAAGGACATCGGCGTGGTTCATCCGCTTACTATCTCGATGTTCGATTGAATAATCAAAGTCCTGAAGCTCCAAAGCTCAACGCAAAATCCTTGGGTTCAACAATTTTTTGTTTAACGTTAAAGTTAACGACCTACAATCTGTGATAATTTTGAATCGAATGCCTGTTAAATAAATCCGAAATCTTCGAAGCACATAAATAATAGCTAAGGTTTCTAGTTCGTAAGAATGATATTTGGATTCTGTTTTGGTTGCACGAAGAAAATTGGGTGAAACTTCTTCCTGTTGTTGGAACAATGCTGCCCCAAACCCAAGAGCGCTTGCATCGCAATGTAGTTCAGTTTCCGAATTCAGATTATAGATACATAACAAGGGCGCATTTAACAGCTTCTGCTTTAAGGAATCGAAAACCACCATTTCTTCTTTGCCAAATTTAAACTCGGTATCTTTCTTGATCACGTCGTACAAGGGCTTTGACAATAAAGAGAAATCTTTTATAAATTTCCTGAAATAGGAACATAGACCAAGAAATGATTGCAAATTCCTTGCGTTTAATGGAACCGGAAATTCCGCTACCACATGAAGACCATTAACGTTTGGTCCAATTCCCTCGCTAGATACTTCGTATCCTAGATACATTATTTTTTCGAACATTAAAAGACATTTGTCAAACCTCAACTGCAGTCGCACAACATCGAGAACTTCAGCTAATATTTTAAAGTGTTCCTCTTTCCCACTTTTGGCTATAAGCAGATCGTCTACGTACACCAGTAGCTTTCCTGATCGTATAAGTTTGTCGAAAATTGTATTGAAATACCTTTGGAAAACCGCGGGTGCATTTTTTAACTCAAAGGGCATACGCAAGAATTTAAACTGGTCCAATGTTGTGACGAATGAGGTATATTTAACTGAGTTCTCTTCCATTTTTAAGTGGTAGAATCCACTCTTTAAATCCAATAAGGAAAAATATTTTTTACCTCGCAATTTATCAAGGTGATCTTCGATCAAAGGCAACGGAAAGTTATCCTTAATTGTAATTTTATTCAATCCGCGAAAGTCAACACACAACTGCAGTTCACCTGTTTTTTTCCTGGTGAGGACAATTGGGAAGGCATACGGAGAGTTGCTCTCCCGTATGACATTATCGGTCAATAGACTATCGAGGATTTCACCCAACTCCAAGGAGTGAAAATGCTGTAATCGCCTGGGAGCGCATGGTTCGAATCGGTTAAATATATTTTCATTTAAAAATGTACGTCTTCAAAATTTTTGGGGAGATAGCTTTGGCGACGAAAATTGATAACGGTTTTTTGTAGAGGGGTCAAAAACAAACATTTTTTACTATGGGAGGGGGAGTAGACTCGCCCCGTTTAGGAGGTAGGGTCAATTAAAAAAAACAAAAACTTAAAATGAAAAAAAGAATATTTAAAAACAACGGCAACACTTACAATGAAGTACTATACCGGTTTTGAAAACCAGAAACCTGTTCCTTAATCCTAAATTTAAATTTAATAATTTATGTCAATAGTTTTTGAAAAATTCGCATGTAAACTAAAATGAAAAAAAAAATAAAATTAAAAAACAACGGCAACACTTACAATGAAGTACTATACCGGTTTTAAAAGCCAGAAACCTGTTCCTTAATCCTAAATTTAAATTAAATAATTTATTTCAATAGTTTTTAAAAATTCGCATACAAACTCAAAATTTTGATAAAAAAAATGAAAAAAAAAGTTTAAACCAATTTTTTTCAAAATTATGGAATGAAGTGCTAAATTCGCTTTTTGTGGTCAATGCTTATATCAATTCTGAATCGAACACAAAAAACCGAATGGTTTTATGTCTTCTAGTTTTTGAGAAAATTTAAAATTACTAAAACTACTTTTTTATGATTTTTGTTTTTTGGTATTTGCGGTGATCTCACTTTGAGGATTAATGTTGATGATAGGTTCATCTTTGTAAGCAAAGTACAGCAAATCATTTAGCGTTACCCAGAATGCACCACGAGGAGGTAGACTTGCATTGCATTCCGCGTCCCAGTCAGTCAGTTTGTGAGTAAGTCAGGAATTAGTTAAAAATAGTCAAGTCAATTTTCAATGTATTAAAAAGGTATGTAAGTCTCGTCAATTAAGTCATCGTCCGTACTGGTGTTACTGTCGGGTTCGTTGAGTTAGTCGTTGATTGTGAGGACCCGAGGTTGTTTTGGGGGTAAAACACCCTCTAAGTGCTCACTGTGAACGGTGGAAGAGTCCAAGTCCTTTAGTTGCAAACCCACACTTTCTTCACCATCGATAAAACATGACTACACTTTTTTTACGTCTAGTAAACATTTCATGATTTGGGAGCCCAAGTCGTCCTTATATTCTTTTTCAAGGTGAGGTGGTGCGTTGTTTTGCGGCATTAAATTATTTTTTTTTTTCAGAAGCTTGTTCTGATTCTCCAAATCATTAATAGTGTTGGTTGCATCGGTCTTGTTAACATATTCGCTTTTGCTGTGGTTCGTAACTTCATGAGTCGTAGAACTAGGGAACATTTTCTCAACACCTATGCACTGGCGTGCGTTGTCGGTACAAATACGACTGGTGTTGGGGTTAACGTATTTATGGATATAAGGCCACAAATCTTCCTTACATTTGAAGTTCATTTTAAAGAAGCGCCCGACCTTATCTTCTTTGCAAAACAACTCCAACACTACGATTGTCATCTGTTCGGTTACACGGCCTCTGTGGTATTTCCATTTTGTAATAAAAGTTTCGTCGATTTGTACATTTTTTTCTTCGCCGCCAATGTTAACATCAACGTGAGACGTTATTATTTCGACTATTTCACGACAATAGTTAAAGTAATCTATTATAGTAGATTTACTAAGTTTACTTTTATTGTCGTGATGGCGCCAAGCGATTAAATGCTAATTTTAAAATAATGATATACAATAATATTTAAGAAAAAATCCTTAAGTTCTAGCTTAAGATTTAATTAATTTACCTGAAAAACCGTGTTCACAGGCATTTTGATCACAAAAGAGATAATTATGGCAAGCACCTCGCGAATCTCTAGCCGACATTGAGGCCCATGGAAAAATGTGCCGATAGATGGTTAGTTGGTTGGTTTAAGAGGGTGAGCTTATGCTCTTCACTAAGGCCTCCATTGGGCCCGTTGTGTTCCCCTCATCTGCGTAACTGTAAGGAATAGTGATGTGTTTTGGGAATTATGTATTGAGAGGATTTAGGTCTAGGGATCATGGGTAGTATCAACTATATCGTATAGTGATCGGGGAATAGTAGTGTTCGTCTGGCGAACTCCAGTATATCCCCGATTCCTTTCTTATTGAGGTGTGTAATATCCGGAATCCTTTGAGATCCCAGAATTTTCAACCTTAGCCTTGCTGTAGCGGGGCAGTGACAGAGGAAATGTTCTATATCTTCCTCCTCCTCTTCACAGTTGGCACAGATTGTTGTAACAGCTATCCCGAGTCTGAACGAATGTTTGTTGAGATTGATGTGTCCTGTTAAAAGTCCCACCATCAATCTCAATTGTGTTCTGCTTGAGTTAAAAGCTCTTTTTGCTGTGTTGTTACTCGGTTTGGTTATTACAGATATAGCCACTTTGCACGTGTCTAGATTCGTCCAGTAGTTATTGAACTCCTGTCGTATCTTTTCATTGATTATTGTTTTAATAGTTGTCAGAGGGACCCCTATTGTACTATCCGGGTTTAGTTCTGTATTGCCTGCTCCTTTTCTTGCTAGTTCGTCTGCCTTTTCGTTACCCGGTACACCCTCGTGCCCCGGTACCCATGTGAGACGGACTCTATTGCGTCTGGCAAGTGAATTCAATTTAGTTTTGCACTCCCTTACTAGTCGTGATTTCGACATGGGGTTTGTGATCGCGCTAATTGCTGCTTTGCTGACCGAGCAGATGTCAATTTGCCTTTCTTCGCTGGTGTCTTCTGCGAGTATTTCGGTTGCCTTCATAATTGCATAGACTTCTGCTTGGAGCACCGATACAAATGGTACTAGGTGAATAGCAAGTTCAATCGGTGGGTTAGCACTGAAGATGCCAGCCCCTGATTCTCCTGATATGTTAGAGCCATCTATATAAACCGATATCCCATTGGAGTTTCTTGTCGTTGTTTCATACGTTCAATATTCTCTTGCGGGAAAAATTGTTTCGAAGTTGTTGGAGAACGTGTACGATTTCCCAACAAAATCGATGAGTGGTGTCATTACTCTTATCATTTCGGTGATTTTTCGATGTCCCGTATTTGCACCACCGATGAAATGGCCGATAGTTCTAAGCCGTGAGGCTGAAATGCCGGCAATCTTCTTCGCTTCGAGGTGCACTGGTAGAATGTTAAGTATAGCTTCCATGGTCGCGGTTGGTGTTGAGGATTGTGCTCCTGTAAAACCCAGGCAGACCATACACTGCACCTTAGTTAGCAAGTCTCTTGCATACTTTTTGCTCATCACTGGCCACCATACAACTACACCGTAGAAGATGATGGGTTTTATTACGCATTCGTATATTCAGTGGACCTGTTTCAGTTTCAAGCCCCATGACTTCCCGATGGCCGTCCTACATATATCCAATATGCTCTCTTGGCTTTGGTGACTCTTTCTTATAGGTTCTTTCTCCAGGTCAGTTTCCTGTCCAATATAATGCCCAGATACTTGACGTTACCGCGGAGTTGTAGTGATACTCCTCCGAGTTGTGGAATGTGAAAGTCTCTAGTTTTGGTTTTCTTTGTAAAGAGAACCATTTCCGTTTTATTTGGATTTATTTCTAATCCACTCTCCTCCGCCCATTCTTTTATGATTCGAAGGGTGTTTTGCATAAGCTCTCCTATGATGTTCAGGTGCTTACCTCTTATCAGAACGGCTAGGTCATCTGCGTGCGCTACACATTTCGCACAGGTTCCATCCAGTGCTTTTAAAAGGTTGTCCATTGTGAGCACCCACAGAAAAGGAGATATTATCCCCCCCTGTGCTGTTCCCGTACGGACTGTTCCCCTTCTTGTGTCGTCTCCCAGTGAAGCTGTGATAATGCGGTTTGTAAGCATGTGTTCTAGCCAATTGTTTATTATTTGGTTATTACAGTATATCGAGAGTGCCTCCACAATTTTTTGAGTTTTCACATTGTTAAATGCCCCTTCGATATCTAGAAAAATGCCTGCGACTGATTCCTTGGTTTCAAAAGCATCTTCTATTGTGGATACAACCTGGTGTAGTGCCGTCTCAACTGATTTTCCTTTGAGATATGCGTGTTCATTAGGACACAACCGCGGATTTGTAATCTGTGTTCTGATGTAGTTATCACAGATTCTCTCCATGAATTTTAGTAAGAGGGACGTTAGGCTAATAGGTCTATAGCCCTTTGCTGTCGACAAATCTTTCCCGGGTTTCGGTAGGAACACCACCCTCACCTCTTGCCATTGTGTTGGTGTGTATCCATGATATAGACATCCCCTGAAGATATTGACCAGGGTTTTCTTTAGGGTGTCTAATTCTATCCCTTTTTGCAAGAAGATGGGAAGTATTCCGTCCAAGCCCGGTGATTTGTATGGCGCAAATGAGTTAATAGCCCAGGTCACTTTATCTGCATCAACTAGGTTCTCAGTGTCTTCCCATTTTGTATCAGTTCGAGTGACCCCACGCTTGGAAGGTGTAGCTGCCTCGTTGAAACAGTTTGGGAATTGTACACACATCAGCGTCTCCAAGGTATCAGCTGCGGTTGCCAAGTTATTGTTATTGCCCGCCTGTAGAAGTTGATAACTTGGTGGTTCCTTGGACAGGATCTTCTTTAATCGCGCTGCTCCATTATTATCGCATATGTTGGTGCAGAAAGTTTTCCATGATTCCCTTTTAGCAGCCCTGGTGAGCTTCTTGAAGCCTCTTTTACTTTCTTTATAGGATTCCCAGTCTGCTTCTTCGTTGGTTCTTAAAGCTTTATTTAGGCGTTGTCTAGCAACCTTCCTTATTTCATGGAGGTCGCCGTTCCACCATTTTTGCTTTGCACTTCTAGGTACGGGTTTTAGAGGACAGGCGGCCTCAAAAGATTCTATAATACACTTCTGTACTTTGAGGACTTCATTGTTTAATTGGTTAATCTCAGTGTAGCTGTTACCCTGAGTTGGTGTCAGCTTTCCCTGAAGATTACTTACAAAGATGGACCAATCTGTTTTCTTAGGATTTGTGATCAATTCCAATACCAAAACTCAACCACCTGTGGTCCGAAAAGGAGATCTTATTACTGATCCTCCAGTTCGACACCAGGTGTATAGACCTAACGTCGCATAAGGTTATATCTAATACCTCCCTTCTAATTTTATTTATGAAGGTTGGTGTACAGCCCTCATTCAAGGTAATCAAGTTTTCAATATTTAAATAATCGGCTAAACACTCACCTCTTTTGTTGATGTTCGTACTTCCCCAGTTAGTGTGGTGGGCGTTGGAGTCCATACCCACTATGAGGCTCTTCTGTTGGGACCTCGTCCAGGTGACACACCTCTTTAACTCATCGCTAGGTGGAGGTTGCGGGGAGTCATAAGGGAGATAGCAAGAGGCCAAAATAATTTGGTTGGTCTCGCTATTTCTTGCCCTATATTCGATACTTGTGACTGTGAGGTCGCCTGTGCTGATCTGTGGAATAGAGAAAATATTAATATCCTTATGTGCCACAATACAGGCTCTACACATACTGTTTCCGTTGTTTGCAATCACTTTCAGTTTATTCCCCCATCCTGTTACCTTATTATACAGACAATAAGGTTCCTGTATGAGGGCGATATCCGCTTTTCCTGCTAAGAGGTAAGCACAGAGGTTGGCAATTGCCGCCCTACTGTGCTGAAGGTTTGCTTGAATTACCTTCACTAATTCTTTCGTGGAATGAAGGGATTACAAAGCTGAGCTGGTGAAAGCCGCATAATGCTTTACCCCCTTGTAGTACTAGTGACCCCAGCGATAGATGTGTTGATTGTATTCCTACAATTTTTGTCATCTATTTTTAGAGCTTTTTTTGAGCATCGCCACATCCAACAGAACTTAATATTTTTACATTTTTACATCTTCAATCGGTAAGTTGCAACACAGTGGGGGAGTTGACGTTTCAGTGGGAATTAGACCAATTTCTTCTAAAAAAGCGATGCTTTTTTCGTTGGTCGACACCAAATCCCCGAACGAACAAAATATTGAAATAGGATGGATTAGAGGATGCTTATTCACAAAAAATAACACTCGATTCGCACTAAGGTTGAACACAGAATTACCTTTGTGAATATCAATAACTACACGCTTTACCACATGTGTATGAAAAAAAATGAACGGTACAAAAGTCAAAGGTTTGTTCGGTTATATTTTTGCATCATTATCAAGTGCATTACATATTACATCAGTACAAACATACATATTACGCAAAGTAAATAATTCGCTGCAACATTCGAACATCTGAATTTTCTATAATGCGAATCAGCAAAACTTTGTCATTAATGTGAACTTTGTAATTTTGGGATGAGTACTGTAGATGAAGAGTATTGATGACATAGGCGCCTGCCTGACGAAAAGCACCTACCCCGAGCGGAGCAACGAAGTTGCGTGAGCGGGACCTGCCGCATGCGAAAAGAGAGTTCAAATTCCTTAATCCCGCGAAGCGGGCCACCCGGGTACTGTTAATTAAGAAAACTCTTGATATAGGCGCCTGCCAGACGTTTAATCTATTATTCATTGTTCATTCACTTACCTCAAAGGAAGACCACGTAAATGCCAAAAAACAAAACAAAAATAGTAATTTTAAATTTTCTCAAAAACTAGAAGGAAGTTTTTTGTGTTCGATTCAGAATTGGTATAAGCATTGACGACAAAAAGCCAATTTAGCACTTTATTTCACAATTTTGAAAAAAAATTGGTCTAACCTTTTTTTTTTCATTTTTTTTTATCAAAATTTTGAGTTTGCATGCGAATTTTTCAAAAACTATTGATATAAATTATCTAATTTAAATTTAGGATTAAGGAACAGGTTTCTGGCTTTCAAAACCGGTATAGTATTTCATTGTAAGTGTTGCCGTTGTTTTTTAATATTTTTTTTTTCATTTTAAGTCATTTTTTTCTAAAATTGACCCTACCTCCTAAACGGGGCGAGATAGACCCCCCCCTCCCGTTGTAAAAAATGCCTGTGTTTGATCCCTCTACAAAAACCGTTATCAATTTTTGTCGCCAAAGTTATCGTACTCGTGCCAAATTTTTCGCATAGTTAATACCCGACTTGACTAAATCTCGGATTTTTAATTTTTCCTTGAACTCCAAATTTTCATTAATTTTTAAAAAAAAAGATAGATAGATAGATCTTTATTTCGCATAAAAGATTTACAGAGGCTAGTTACCACACGTTTTACAATTCAGAGATATGATAATTACTATCTTTCATCTGTAACATTATTATACAATTGTATGAATTTAAAGATATTTACATGTTAAGTTAGTATCCGAAGGGAAAAGCGAAAAAAAACCCATCAATTTAAAGAAAAAAAAAAAAAATAAATGTATTAAATAAATAAGTAAATAAATAAATAAATAAATATATAAATAAATAAATAAATAAATGTATATATAAACAAATAAGTAAATAAATAAATATATAAATAAATAAGTAAATAATAAATAAATAAATATATAAATAAATAAATAAATAAATGTATATATAAATAAATAAGTAAATAAATAAATATATAAATAAATAAGTAAATAGATGAATAAGTAAACATACAAACAATCAAGAACAGAGAAAAAAGAAGAAAAACATAAAGTTAATATGGTATCAGCTACCATGTTGAACATGATTATCATTCAGGTTGTTCACTAGAGGATTTTCAGCAAAATTACAGGGATCTAAAAAGCGTTGACATAATTTCTGTATTCTATCGAAGATCAATTCAACATTCGCCCTTTGGTGAATATCGCGTGTTGAATGATACCACGGTAAATTTAGCATCATTTTCAATAATTTATTCTGGGAAACCTGCAATTTCTTAATATGGCTTTTTGCTTGGAAAATTACCTTGTGTATGATTATTTTGTTATCATTTGACAGCTTTGATCTACGATTTATAAATGGATACAACATTTTAATTGCAATTGCAATTTTTTTTAAGGTGTTCGTTATATGAGCATTAAAAGTTAGTTTGGTATCCAGATAAATTCCAAGATATTTTACCGAAGGCTCCCAACTAATACTTGCCCCATTTACCTGAAGCTGTCCACTAGGAAGAAAGCAGGCTTTTCTTTTTCTGGTGAAAAAGATTGCTTTAATCTTATCTTCATTAAGTTTGATTTTCCATTTGTTCAGATATGTCTGGAATATACTCAACCCATAGCTAAGATTCCTCTCAATGTCGAGAGCGAATTCATGAGAAGAGAATATCGCCGTGTCGTCAGCAAATAGAGCTACTTCACAGTTGGGTACTGATGGTAAATCGGATGTGGACATCCTTGAGGAACACCAGAACGAAAGTGGACAATGTTAGAGACATCATTATTGACGTAATGATGTCTCTAACATTGTCACGTAAAAAAAAGATATTTGTTCAAAATCATCACTTGTATCAATTTTAAGAATTTCATCTTCAAAATGTTCACTCACATTCTCTTCAACAGTTTTTTCCTTTTCTATATCACTGTTTACAGTTAACTTTATATTGGTTTTTGATAGAAAATCACGGCCTAGAATAACTACATTTTTCATCGCATTATTAGGTACTATATATAGATCTAAATTTACAAAATCGTTGTCATTTTTTAGCATGCAAAATATTTTTCCTAATATAATCAACTTACTATTATTAATTCATACAAAACCCATGTGCTGCTGAATCAGTAACTACCAAATGCGGTGGAACATACTGTTTTTGAATGAAGCTGATAGGGCTTCCCGTGTCTATCATCGCTGTGGCATTTAGAGTTATTGTCACTGTTAAAGAATTTTTTTCGGGTAAGATGAACTCGAACGAGTACTGGAAATCCTCAAACATTCCTGGTAAGGGTTCTATCTCCCGTTGATTACAGTCAACTATACATAACGGGCGCCAGTTGGGGGCAATTTCTTACACTATGCTCTTTCCACCGAAGACTTTGGACAGTTATTGGCAAAATGTCCATCTTCATTACAGTTGTAACACTTGATGGATAATCTCTGCGGCTGAACCGTTGGTCTATGCGGGTGTACAGTTTTGTTGACGGTTAGTGTATATGGTTCCATCTTCATTTTCTCGTACTTCCGCAGCGCTTTTTTTAACTCCGAGATTGTGTCAGCTGCCACGTCGGTGGCTGTTGTATGCATATGAAACTCCAAGAGCAAAGCAGTTTTCAAATCACTCCAGGATCGACACATTGCCGATTTTGAAAACAATTGTGCGGAACCTTTCAAGAACCTCTGAGCGTATATGTGCGCTTTAGACGTATCAAGTTTGTACGCCGTCACTGCTTCCTCGATCGCTTTGTTCCACTTCTGCACTGGAAAGTTGTCGTCGCCTGAGAATATAGGCAGCAATTCTTCCACCTCTCTGAATGCTGTGTAGCTCTGCGTTACTTCCACCTGGCCATTAAGCTCCACCAGATGCTTTTGCAACGCTCGAATCTCTTATTTCTTCACCACAAGTTCTCGCAATGCATTCAATCGCCTTGTCACTGCCTGGTCCTCGTCCATCGCAGCCCTCATTGTGTAGTCTCCTGTCCCAGACTCTACCAAATCATCAATCGTTTGGTTCACAAAGCTGTTTTCTTCGCTCATCTCAACACTGGCTTCTGGAAATAGCTCCTAGGTTTTTAATCGCCTTCATCAGCCGATCTTTGTTGACTGCTTTCGTTCCCGTTGTAATTAAACTGAGTTTTAATAATTTCCCTTTAATTTGCGGTACACTTGCACTTTGCAAAAACCCGAGAATTCGATTATTCATTATATCTAACGGGCTACACAATCCCACTTCTGACGTTGTATACATGCAATAAAAAAAACCAGTGAAACTCTCTTCTACTAGTACACTTTATTTAGACGTGTTTGTCTTACGAATGACCAAGGCAGACTGTCTTACATAATCAAATTATTTACATTAGTGGGCGATCGTTCGATCAGATCTATATACATATAATACACATAACATAACAGGGTGTGGCTCTCAGCGAAAATTTGTACATAATACATACATACGAATATGAATTATACATAAATGATTTTTTATAACTCCTATAATTATTTGCCCTGAAATATGTTCCTCAATAATCATATTCACAGCTTGTTTTATTGCTGCAACTTTGGCTTGGAAAACACTGCAACCATCTTTAAATCTAAACGCGCGATGTATATTTCGAGACTCACAGTAGACGCCGGCACCAGTACCGGCAACCATTTTGGATCCGTCGGTAAAGATGGCCAGTTCATTCTCGAAACAGACTCTTCCCTGATCCCATTCCTCCCTGCTAAGAATTATAATAGAGAACTTTCGGTTGCTGTTTGGCATTGGGATGATGTAGACCAGAGTCTCAATATATTCCATCGGTTTAGAATTGAGGCATGACCGTGGATCGGCTTCCCTTAGTTTTAGTGCAGTTTTAGTTGCCGGGTTCCCGCAATATATGTCAAGTGGAAGAAGATTCAGTATTGTTTCCAGAGCTGCTGTCGGTGTTGATTTCATCGATGCCGTTACCCCCAGATAGCCTGCCCGTTGAATCTTTGTAACGCTTTCAAGTTGGTATTTCTTCTCTAGCAATCGAAACATAGGTCAAAAAGGGTCTTACTACCGCAGTGTATAGCCAGTGTACCACTTAAGGCTTAAAACCCCAAGATTTCCCGAAGGCTCTTCTACATACATATAGTGCAACATATGCCTTCTTGATCCGATAGTCAATGTTAGCTTTCCAGTTTAATTTGGAATCCAATGTTACGCCGAGATATTTTGCAGTTACTTGAGGTATCAGCTCGATACCATTCATACGAGGATAATTGTATTCTGGTATCGATCTTCTCCTCATAAATAGCACTAATTCGGTTTTCGCCGAATTTACTTCCAGACCCCTGCCTATGACCCAGTTATTCACTAGTTTTAATGCATAATTGAGTCACTCGCTGAGTACCGGAAGGAACTTTCTGGATACCAAGATGGCAACATCATCGGCACGATGAAACTATTTCTTTCATCTCGTCCACTACTAGAAGCCATAAGAGTGGTGAAAAGACTACTCCTTGTGGGGTGCCTCCCTTGACTTGCTTTCTTCCCCTTATGCCCCCTAGTGTGGAGTTTATTATGCGAGTACTAAGCATTAGTTCAATCCGCCTGCATATTCCCTTCGGTACTTAAATTATTTAAAATCCCTTCGATGTCAAGGAATGCACCGTTTTTAGTGCATTTTTATTTTCGGAATTTATGAACTCTTAACAGCTAGACACAAAAAACGCTTAAAACTAGCTTAACTAACTATGTTATATACTAACTTAATGGCCCTATGCGGGTACTCTAAGCTAAACCTAATGCTTAAACTATGTCTTTCGACGTAACATAACTTAAAATATTTATTAAATCTATACTTACAAATACTGAGAAACTAAGAAAAAATTTGTAAGCAAAAACTTAGTATATGAACTGAATTTTTTATCTATATATAAAACTTATAAACTATCTAAAAACTACTTATTCTAAGGTACGTGATTAAACACGCAAATTTTTTTTTTCGATATACATATATATGTACATATACATAGATATATTGTATACCTTCCCATATACATATAGTATACATACATTCATACACATGTATAATTTTTTTTTTTTTTTTTTTGTATTTTTTTGTATTTTTTTATTTTTTATTATTTTTTTTTTTTTTTTTTTTTTTTTTTATTTTAAAGCTACTTAAACTGACCTTAAAAACTATGTAAGCCGGCCAGGCTATAAAACCTATACCGACTTTGCCCCTTCGGAGGCTACCCCGAATCAAAAGGAAACGACGAGGGAGTTCCCTCTACGTCTCCGAGCCACCAGAATTTCTGGTGCTGTCTCACTACATCTGCCAAATCACGGCTTGATACCGCTCTACTAAACCGGAGACGCTCCGTGGTGCTGTGTGCGACGTGTCGGTCGTAGTTAAGTCGCCTGTCCGCAGCTTTTCGGGCAACATGGTAGATTAGCGGCACCGCTACCCTATCCTGTATCAGACCTTCCCTATCTAAATCAAGGAATGCACCCATCGTGTATTCATTCACTTGAAGAGTGTTTTCTATTTTAGAGACCTCTTTGTGAAGAGCAGTATCCACTGATTTTCCTTTTATATACGCATTATGTGATATTGATAAAAAATTATCCCCAATCTCATCTCTGACGTGCAATCTATATATTAACCGTCCCAGTGTTTTAATAGGAATGAAGATAGACTTATTGGTTTGTAGTCTTTGACATTAGTGTGGTTTATTTTACCTGCCTTTGGTATGAAAACCACTCTAATCTCTCGAAAAGCTTTTGGAACATAACCCAATCTGAGACACCAATCATAAATGTACTTGAACCATGGAATAATATATTCCCCCGTTTCTTGTAACATTATATGATGTAATCTCGTCAATACCGGGTACTTTATATGGTGCAAACGATTTGATTACCCACAAAATTTTCTGATCGTCAATCAAATTGTCCATAGTTTCAGTCTCAATGTTAGCTGGCATAGATGTGATTGCCGGACAGTATATCTACTGCCTCTACACAGCCAGGAAAGTGACATTTCAGGAGAGCGTATTCTCGTAAGAGTCTATCCAGTTGCCATCACAGTTCTTAATAGAAGACACATGTAATGGAGCTTTGGTGAGAACCTTCCTCAATCGAGCCACCTCTGTGGTGCATTCAATAAAGTCACAAAAGCTTCTCCAGGAATTTTTCTTAGCGAATCTTATTTCCTTTTTGAGAAGCTTAACATTTTCCTTATGTGTTGACCACTCAATAGCTCTCTTTTTAGCGAGGTTCAAGCTATGCGCAGACGCTCTGCTATTTTTGAATTCCACCAGGGTGGGTGATTTCTTCCGCTGGCGCATCTGACAGGACAGGCCCTTCCAAAAGAGCGGTTGAGTTTACTGGTAAGATTATATACCACCTTATCGATGTCTTTCGTGGACCTGGGGATCTCCCCAGAGTAAGGTCCAAGAGATCTCTCCAGCACTTCGTTGAATTTTTTCCAGTTAGCTCTGCGCGGTTTTCGATAAGCCTTCCTATGCGGAGCGCCGGAATTCAAATCGAAGAGTATGCAACAGTGATCATACAATGATGCCTTGTCGAACACCCTCCAGATCGAGATTGTTGCAGTCCTATTTGCAGATAAGAGTGCTATACCAAGAACCTCCCTTCTATTGGTTGTAATAAAAGTTGGTGAATTGCCACGATTACATATAGTTAGGTTAGTGCTTGGATATAATTGAACAAAATCTCGCCTTTACTATTTGTATCTGAACTACCCCAAATAGTATGATGGGCGTTAGCATCACAGCCTAAGATTAAGTTCCTCTTACCTTGTTGAGATATTGCTACCAATGCCTTGATTTTACAGAAGGGGATGTCGGTGCCTTCGTCGTATGGTAGGTATACCGACGCCAGCGTATAGGTGTTGTCCTTCCCCTTTACCTCCACTTCCGTTTGATCTCCTGATCTGTAATTGGAGAGCATTAGTACATGAAGATTTTCTTGGCAACGATACAAGTTCTGACCTTACCTTCGTTACCTTTATACACTACATTGTAGTTATATGACCCCAATTCTTTCACCCGATTTTGAAGAATCGATGGTTCCTGGATTAGGGCCAAGTCAAGTTGGGTGTCAAGGTATTCTTCACAGTGATTGCCGTCTCACTAGGTTGCGGCTTCCTCGTGAGTCTCAGTGAGAACTCACCCGCTCCAAAGAAGAGCCGCATTTGCTTTTCTTTTTTCATTTTATCTGGAGGTTCCTCCGTAACGAAGATTAAACCCTTGGTACCATCTTCGTTATCTTCTACAGCAGCAATTTTCCAGTCATCCATAGGGACCGCTGGGTTTTGTGCTTTCAAGAAGCAAAGAATCTCCTCTTTCTCAACGCTCATATTAGGTACATTCAGTCTGGCCTTAGGCCTCTGTGGTACCTCGTCTAGAGGGACTGCCTTGAGGACAGCTCCCTCCCAGGGTTTGAGAGTTGTTATAGGAGAGCTGGTCCTTGCAGTCCAGTCTAGTGATTCTGCGCTTCCAGTTAGGTAGGCCGAACGTAGGAGCAGTCGTACCAATATTCCTACGAATGTGGTCGAAGATCGCATTGGCCATAGCCTTTTCGATCAACTTCCCCCGTTCGAAGGTGTATTGTCCGCTGGGCTTATCGATATCCAATACAGCAAGCTGTAGAGCATTTCGTGTAGCCCCGCTGAACTGAACCGTTGTGTTGGCCCTTTTCTTTTTAGGTGGGTTACTTGTTACTTCCTGGAATTGTTCCCTTTTGGAAGCAAACTCCTTCCTATTTGTGTTTGATAACGCTAGTGTTCTGCCCTTGTCGTCTTAGCGATTGCGGTTTTGGGTTTTCCCCGGATCCGCCTTAGCGGCTTCGATCCTTGGTGTGGCTTTCAGCCTCTCACCAGCGCTACGCATCTTGATTCCGCTGGGACCCGCCTTATTGGTTTCGATTCCATGCGTCTTTGTGAGTATAACAACCTTGGCAGCTTTCTTGATGGGGTTCATCTTAGCGGTGACACCCTTGCAGCTAGCTGCTGCGTTGTTTTTGTTTTCCGCCTTCGGTCTCGTCAAGGCGTCTTTCTTAGTGGTGTCTATGAGACACGCGAATTTTTCTTTCTCCAAATCGGAGAGTGAGGGGATGCCTTTCTCATCCAGTATGCGCTTCAGGTGTACAGTTTTTTTGTACAGCCTAAGGCTCTGCATACCTTCGGAGAGGCCTCTTTTCTTGGCGATCCCCTCTTTCGCGGTGTCAATCTGGACTGTTTCCTCGGAATCGGCAAGCAAATGCTCCTCCATCTCCTTCGAAATCTCCTCGTCCATCGTGACAGCCTCAGAAGCCATGGCATTGATGGTTTCTGCCATTACTTCTAGCGACAGTTCATCGCTTTTATTATTTTTTTTTTTTTTTTTTGTTGTTTTTTATTTAATTGTGAACGAGTACGGACGGAAATGAAATTAGAGCCGCCGAGTATCGGGGTAAGGCTAATTACACGTAAGCCTCGTCTAGGCACCTACGGGAGCTCGTTAAGGTTGGTTTAACCCCCAACCTTCCATTCCAGGCACGGTTTCGTTTCTAAGATCTCACACCATAACAGGAGTTGGGAAGTGAACGCACGCTCGATATGGTTCCTAGCATAACCTACTAAAGCTCCGACACCACGACAAGGTGGATAGTCGCGCCGGAGAGTAACGAGGATGAAATAGGGCATTAGCCCATTATTCCTTTCTAAGTCTTAAAAACACCCTTTTCTAGTATTTGATACGAATCGGCATATGAATTATGTATTTGTTATCAGCAACTTATTCCTTACCACCTATTAATACGAAACTACTTACGTCCAAGTTTACAGACTTATAACTCGACTCCAAGTCAAGTTAAATGTCTCCTGCGACTAATTAAAGAATTAAAGTTTGTACAAGTTAGTGGTGAAGTGAAATAAAGTGAAAAATTACAACGATATTGGTCAGGGGAAAAAAGAGAAAAGAGATAGGTAATACACGCTACCAAATATTCACATAACATTCAATTTGCAGGCGAATATAATCCTTAACCGTTAAAGGACGCCATCAATTTCTATTACTGAAAAGTACCTAACACTATAACCTAATCTATTGCCACTAGTTATAAACTCTTAAATTCCACATAGTCCCTTGAAGATCTGGGAGTGAAAAGGTCAATGGCAATAAAGTAAAATTCTAATCAAAACATTACTTAATATCGTATGTCTGGTAGAGTTGCCGCATGCTTCATATAATTTCTATAATTTTATCAAAAAATATTCATAATTTCCAAATTTGTTCCTGCAATATTCATACAATTGTCTTTTCTTTTTGGCACAATAACATGTTTCCAGCAAAATGTGTGTTACCACTTATTATCATTATAAGTGGTGGGTATCGTTATCTGAGAATCGGTGTTGGTTTATTTTGTGGAAAATAAAAATCGATGTCTGGTAGAGTTGCCACATGAAATTCAATATGATACAATGTTTCATATAATTTCTATAATTTTGTCAACAAATATTCAAAATTTTCAAACTTTTTCCTGTAATACTCATACAGTTTTCTTTTCTTTTTGATACAATACCAATAGAAGTGAAGATAGGTGCGCCCCAAAATAGCATGCACTTTTGCCTTTCATCAACAGGTTTCCAGCAACATTTTATGCAAACACTGTGGTCATACATAATCATTACAATCGTTATCTGAAAATAGTTTGTCATGCATATCGTTTCGTAACACGTAATAAGGCCCCAGCTCAATAGCAAAAATCCATGATTTTTAGAAGCGCAACTAATTATTGGCACGTGTCAGAAAAAAAAAATATTGCCGACAAATTACTATTGAAAATGTTTTTATGTGGTGAATATTGTCGATGACGAAAGAGAACATACCTATACAAGACTTACGAAAATTGATTGATACTCATTTTGTTTTTTTTCGACTCAATAAAGATGTATTTAAACATGTTTTAGATAAGATTGATAGTTGTCAAGTTCCAAGTCAACATATGTACAAGGGGCGGCTGATATGTTCGCGGCCTAAGGCATTAACTGAAAGAAGAGATCCAATTAAAAAATTGTATTTCTCAATATAATCTACCTCGAATGAAATGCATTTCTCACATCCGGCGTGTACTGTACGCTTAATACCATCGAAAAAATATTATTTTTCTTTGCCATCAATATGACTTTAAACGGCCGCCTTGATCTCGTTCTCATGTGAAAATCTTCGGCCTAGTAATTTATTTTTTAAATTGAAAAATAGGAAAAAGTCGACCCAAGTCTCATATACAGTTCGATTCGGTTGCAAATTTCGTCGAAATTGTTCCCAGCTAACTTAGAAAAATCTTTGCAGCACACGAGTCGTCGTTGCTTGTCGAGCGGCGTGAGCATTTTCGCTACACAGCGCGCACAAGAATTGTTCATGTTCAAACGCTCGTGCAAAAATTCTCCAATCCATTCTTTGCTGATGTGCAACTCGTCCGCCACATTTTTACTAAAACTTTTTGGACATATAATTGCGAGGTTGAATACTTTCTTAATTTATTTCGTTAAATCAATGATATCCCAGTTGATTTTTCTTTCTTTTTTGTAAGTGTTTTTATGTACAATGAATATATATGAAGGTATAAACCCCATTTTCGTGGTCCTGCTAGTTTTTTTCCGTCATATACATAGGTGGATGAGTGAATAGCTTTTGGAATCACTGTATGTGTGAGTAAACCAGCAATACATTACACGATTCGAAAGAATAAAAAAATGTTCAACTTTCTCAGTTAGTTCAGATATTTTATGGAAAACGACTGACTCGATTTAGGGTGTAATAATTTATTATGTTTCAATAATGGTACTTTAATTACTCGTTCACGGCCGATATGCATGGAAATTAAATAAAATTCTGACTTATTGCGATTGAAATTATCGCATTAAAATTATGATCGAAATTGTAATTGACTAAATAAAATCAGTAGTAGAATGATCAAAAATGTAGAGGTTCTAAAAAGACCTACAATATAATGATGTTTTGCTTGCTTGATTAATTATTTTTATTATTATGATGTTGATTCTCCCTAACTCACTGTTTTTCCTTGTCCCCTGCAAATTTGACTTAGGGATGTTCGACTGTAATAAATTAGATGACTCGTCAGTTCGATGGAAATGTGACAGAATATGAAATTATAATTTTTGGTGAGCATTTTGTCCTTGGTTTAAGCTAAAAAGAAAACATTACAATGTAGTGACTGAATCAAAGACCCAATTTAAAACAAAATGACACAAGAATGAATGAAGTAGAAAACACCTTTGTCTTATTTCTGCTTTTATACTACAAATAAACGGAAAATATGATTTTCGGCAGTTGGCAACGAAATTCAAACTCGTTTCCTCTTCTAACACAATTCAAATAGTCTTAATTCTTACTGAACAAGCCCACCTCATTTTCCAAATTTTTTATGAATGTGCCAATTTCAGCGTGATTTCAAGAATTTTATGAGTGAATGGTCAAATTTTGGGATGAATCCACGAATCGGTCGCCTTTTGGGGTGAATTCACTGATTTAAACAAATGTGCTTGAAATTCTAACAATATACATAAATTAGCTTGGGGCACCTGGAAGTCACGCGAAATTTTAATATTTCTTTTAACACTGATTTTTGATATCAAGCTGTATACTTGTTGTTAATGTACACCTGAAAATAAATAAAACATCATTTATGTTCACAATCTTTTATTTTCACTACACTTTTCAAGCAACCACTTCACAAACACGATAGCGAATAACAATTAACCCTTGATCAGATTAGATTTAGACTGGATAATAGATTTATTTCAATTAATTACAAATATGAGTATACATATACAAAATTTTACAAATCTTATATAGCGTCTGCCAGGATGACAAATTTTTAAAATTATTTTAGTTGCATATAAATATTTTATTAATAATCCAAAATTTTAAATGTTAAAATGCTTCTTGTATAATTTGACTACGATATCGTAAAGCAGCTTTAATATATTTGAACAGGGCTTTCTAGTCTTTGCCATTCAGGAACTGATGAACCTCATCTTGAGAAAGGTGGTTTTGTCCTAAGTGCATTATCCTTAGTTCCTTCAGTATAGGACAGATTCCTATGAAATGCACTATATTTTCTCGAGCCGCTAGGTTGCAAAGATTACATTGAATAGGTAGGTCCGTTCTATGGGGCGTGAAGTTTAGGGGTAATATTTCTCCTGTTGCCTTGAAAATGGTGGTTATAGCATCCAGTCCCTGCTGATCTTCGAAATAACTAATCCCGCTGAGGTCATGTTTAAGTTGGCAAGAGGGATGACGTGCAGATCATCTCGGTCATGATTCCAGGTCACTAAAAAGTGGACTTATATAGCTAAATATGTTGGAAGTGTGGTTTTGAGGGAAGAAATGGGAATTCATTCTTGAAGAAGATATGCGCCTGGTTAGAGTCTGGTTCAATATATGTACATACATATTTTCAAAAATTACACTATACACTGCATTATGCGAAAAAATTATCTTAATCACTTTGTTAACTAATTAACCACTTTTATTATTTGTTGAAAGAAAACAATTCAAAACATTATCTTATATGACAAGCAGTATCACGTGACTCAAACAAGTCAAGCTTCCTAATTATTAAAATTTATGACTTTGTTGTTGATTCAGCACTTATTTATGACTCCTTACATCAAAAGGGTTCTCAAATCCCAAAATTTGTCGACCTGCATTTCAAGGATCTTACATAAAAGCCACACTTTGAAGTCATAAGAATTTATTTGACGTCTTGAGTAAACAACTCGTTAAAATGAGAAAAGTCGCGGAAACTACAATCGAGAAACGATCTGCAATCATCACTCTTCTTAAAGAACGCGCATTACAGCGGGAAATTGCTTCGCAGTTGAAGGTATCAAGGTGCTGCGTTCAACGTACCATTGAACGACACGGAAGTCTTGAGGATAAACCGCGGTCGAAATAAGCGCTGATATAAATGAAACGCAGTATAAACCGCTGTCCTTTATAACGGTCAAGTGAAGATTAACACATGCTGAACTATTTGGGCGAGTTGCTATTCAAAAACCCCTGCTGTGACCACAAAACAATCTGAAAAGGTTAGAATGGGCCAAAAAGCAAATGACTGGATGGAAGAAGATTTCAACAGAATTTTATGGAGCGAATAAGAACGCATACAAAACAATATTGGAAGAAAACGCTGTGACCTCTGGACTAAAATTAATTGGTGAAAGAATCTTGCAAATCATGATATGGCCGCCGCAATCACCAGATTTAATCCCTATAGAGCTGTTGTAGGAGGAACTGGATAGAAGGGTCCGGGATCAATGTCCATCATCAGAATCTGCATTGTGGAATGTACTATTGGATTGCTGGAGCAATATACCACAGGCAACAATTCAAAAACTGATAGAATGCCAAGAATTATAAAAAAAAGTAATAGAATGTAAAGGTTTTTCGACGAAAAAATTTCCTTTAAGTCATTTTTTATTCTTTTTAATGAATTACTTTATATTAAGAACAAAATGAAAATATTTTTCTTCTTATTTTGGTTTCATATACATAAGTTCCCTGTTCATTTCACATGATTATTATTCTTATTAGTAAAGTGAAGTTAAACAAACAAAATTTTTGCTGGTGTTCCTAAAGTCCATAATAACAAGGTCTGTTTGGAGATGCGAAGCATCTAGAATCATCATTTGCAGCTTTAGCTAGCAATTGGCTGATTCCAGCAAAATATTGTATAATACAAGTATTGATTACTCATGAATTCCAATATTTTTTCTTTTTTCTCATTTATTTGTCCACTTAAACATTATTATATATTTTATTGCTAAAATAATCTTAAAGCTATGATTCCTATAAGAAATTAATTCTATCGTCTTAATATTTGTTTCCCATATTAAATTTATATCATTTTGGCAAAACCTTTTACCAATTCTTACTATTTTGTCTTAAAAATTAGCCTAGGTAATAAAACAACTAAAACTAACTTAACTTAGCTTAGGGCCAGGGCTGGACCGTGACATGTGATTTGCAATTCGTCGTTTCCAAGATCCAATGAATGATAATGGTACTATTCATTCAACCAGTTCACCGATGGGTTGACCTAAACGTTAGCTTCAACCCAGTCGAGCCAGCAGTATTTTTATCTATTCAGCATGTCGACGTTAACTATATTCGTTTCGAGTCGATCGGCTCATAGACGATACATTTATCTATCGCTCTTTTAGCAAGATAGTATATAATTGGTACGTTCGTCAAGTCTGATAGATAGCCATGTGCATCCAGATGCAAGAATGCCTCTGGTGGGATATAACCACTCTTCAAAGTGCTGATAAACCCAGGGTTAGGGTAAAGCAAGCCAGATACAAATTCGTTCTCCGTAACGTCAGCTGACAGCGCGAAATGATTCCTCACAAGATCCAAAATAACATTGTCTATTCTGGACACACCAGAAGCATCCAATAATCTCTTATTAGAGACGTAATGCCGAAAGTCGGAATGCGCACTCCTGTACATCTGCATGCAGACTCGAAGACATTTTGTTTCAAATAATATACCAGAGGCTTATGTTCCAGCATACTGGACTCTCATAAATCAGAATTGGACGAACAAAAGCTTGGTAACTGTGACTTTCACATCGGATCTCAGATAGTTGAAGTAGAAAAGGCTTTGAAGTCAGTCTGTTCCAGACGTTCACCGCGTTCAGTCCCATTTTCTTTTTGCTTCCCAAGTTTAAAATATTATTTAATTTGTGATTCAATTTATCTTAATAATCAATATTTTGACCCACTTCTATAGTGGCTTGTTTTCGCTGACGCGCTCGTTGATAACAATGCTGACAGCGTTGTTTGTAAGGGCATCTGTGGCAATTCATTACGTGCCATTTGTGTCGGTATAAAAAAAAATACGGTATTCATCCAAGAGTTTTCTGACAACCTCCTATTCTTTTGTGATGAATGCAAGACCATTTCACTCTCACACGGTTATTCCGAAATCCTTCCTGTGGTAATTATAACCTTGACAGGAAGCGTATCTGCAAATGGACGGACAAATCTTCAAATAAGAATCCTAAAGCTGACTCTATTTGGAGTCTCAAAACTAGCATATTCCCCAATTTTGCCCCTCCCACCCACATCCTTAACCAACCCCTCTCCAATTAACACCGACTCCCTACACTGTCTTCTCTCAACCATCTTTCATTTGATTCCATATTCTAAATCCCACATCTAATGTCTTATTCCCCCATACTTTCAATGTTCTTCAAGATGACGATCTTACCCCCTCTAACCTTGAGTCTCCTTGTAGAGGCGTCTTTCTTGTCGTCCACAGTAGCCTCCACTCTTCTCTCATTTTTAAACTTGACTTTGTTTTAATGAAAATAGTACTCCCCCATTGGTACTCGTACATTCTACCGTCCCAACCTATCGAATATTACTATCGACGCGATTGACTAATAATTGACTCAGCTGACTACCTTAACGATGTCCTTATTTTTGCCGACTTTAATATACCTCACTTGTAATGGACTCCATCAGATGATCTATCCTTTTTCATCGCTTTAAATACAAACTCGACTAATGCATGTATGTCGCTTCATAGATCGGTTAAAAGACTCAGGTTTTTGCCAAGCCAGTAGTGTCTCAAACTTCATACGTAAGACATTCAGACCTTACTTTTACAACAGTCTTTGACTCGATGCGAGGGCCATTAAAACTCATAGTTTGCATATTTTTCCTGTTTCGACTCAAATCGAAATTACCACATCCTATTCCTGAAGTTTATTAAAAAATTTTTGAAGCTCACTTTTAATGTCCCGTATTTTCGAGCCACTTGCATACAGAATAACGTCGTCAGCTAACGCTAGTGAATTACCCATGCCCAACAGCATTTTAGAAACATAAATATTAAAGATGACCATTGATAACATTAAAAACTTAAGTTGTCGTGTATTGTATATCTGTTACAACTAATTTTTTCTCGTACACCATACACGTAGATGGAATCAAATTTACAAGATGATATAGAAATTCATATCTAAGAAGTTTATACAATAGCCCGTTGATAATCCATGCCGTGTCGAAAGTTTTTTTTTTCAATATCCATTAGACAGGTAACTATACAAAGTTTGCCGTTTAGATTCAAATTAATGTCTGAAATCAATTTTGCAACAGCATGCGGTATAATGTCCTTTCTTTCGCACACGAACAAAATTAACTTACTAATAACTGCTTCAAAAACCTTCCCGATATTAGGCAGAAGACTGATTGACCTATAGTTAGAGGGATCAGAAGGATCCTTTGTTTTTTTTTTGTATTATAGGTATATTATTAGAAAGCCCTTCGATGCTTTTCAATACCTTGGGAAATAGTAGTCGTTTAATAGATTATTAAATATAACGCAATACTGCGATATGATTTCACCCAGTATATGATTTAGAATGATGCTAGAAATGTTATCTAAACCACTAGACTTTTTGTTATACAGTTGCCTGAATATGTGCGTCAGTTCGTCTGATATTGTAAAGTAATTGTTCAACTCTAAGTTGGTCAGCTTTTAGTTCATCAGAAAATCTCAGAAAATTGGTGCTTCGCTATCCATTTTCAGATTGACAAGGGCAGCCCTGCCTTAAGCTTGCAAGTAACAGGAAACGCGCTCCTGTTATTCATGAAAACTTGTTAGTAGCTTTGAAAACCTCTGAGCTAGTTGATTTGTTTTCCACACAGATTCCGCAATAATTGGACGCGTTCAGATTGTTCTAACTTCCGAACGGCCTAAATCATCCTAAAATTTATTGTGGATCTTATGTCGATTTACTATCCACTGACTGAATAAAAATGTCGACCGTCGCTTTCGATAAACGTTTTGATGACTAACAAGTCAACTATATTTTTTTTTTTGCTTTTAAGTTCAGTAAAGAAATTGGTTTAATTTTGAGTTTTATTATTTCGTTTCATCTTTCATTTCTCTATCTCAGTTTTATTATTATTTTTTTTTTTTTCACTTTTTTTGTTCATCTTATTTTTATTAGTAATATTAATAATTAATCAATTAATAATTATCTTAAATTTAATATATTTTTTGGTTTTTAATAAAATGTTTATTCTATTAGGTGAATTCCGTTTCTCTGACGTTTGAATGTTTGAAAATGTATGGTGTAGGTGTTTGTTTTTGTTTGTGTATGTCGTATTTGTTTTTTTTTTTTTCTAGTGTCTTGATTTTTTAATAAATTTTATAATATAATACATTTATTAGAATTTGTTTTCATAATTCGTTTGGAAATAGTATTACAATAATTACTTTTCTTTTTTGTTTAACTCCTTCGTTTGTCGCATTTTCTTTCAAAATTGTATCCTTTATTTCTAAATTTCCTTTAGATCTCCTATTGTTTATCATTTTTATAGTCTAACTAATAAACAACTTTCTTTTTTCTACGTTCGATAAAAAATATTTTTTGTTTACTTTTTTAAAAAATTCGTAGTTTTTTCTTTGCGTTTTTTTTTATTTTTTTTTCGAATTTATTTTGGTCTTCATTTTGGAGTATTTCGTTCAACAGAATTTTTTGGGCAGGAGGAAGAAAGGGAGGAAATTGTGATATATATTTCTTTTCATTTCTCTTTATCAGGTTTTTGTAAGATGTCGATGGATTTTGGTGAGTTTTTTTATTTGTTGCAATATTTTTTTTAAATCTATTTCATTAAATTTATTTAACCTTTAGAATGGACAAATATGTTTTTCATTGGTTTTCTCGAAAAGCTTTGAGATATATATTTTAGAAAATGTATTTTTTTACAAATGGATTTTTTTTTTAAACTTTAACACGTTTTTAAGTAGTTTTAATGTTTTTTCTTTTTTTTAATTTATATGGATATTTTAAAATTTGTTTTTTTTTCTAATTGAGAACATGATATGAGAAAATTAGATATTTATATATTTTTAGTTCTTTGCCAAAAGTGTTGTTAGTTCGGTTTTTTTTTTAATTCCGCAAATCCTTAAAACTATTTTTTTTTTAATTTTGCTCTATGGTAGCCTTTTGTATGTTTTTTTTTACACAGGTATACTTTATTATGATATGAATGTATGTATCTTTATTATTAATTGCCAAATATATGTATTTAATTTTTAATATGAGTCAAATAGGTATGTAGAAAATAAAAAGTGAATTCTGCTGCTTTGGACATCAAGTGGTATACTTTTTTTTCTATATCAAAACGGATATATGTATGTAGGTAGAGATATAGAGATATTTGTTTTATTTGCTTAATTAGTTAGAACTATGGTGATAATTCAATTTTGTATCTCAAAACACATGAACTATCTAACAATTTTCTATGTTTTTCATTTTAGAAAACAGTTTTGATATCTTTTTATGGAATGTTTAATGGTAGTTAGTTTAGTGTTTTTTTTTTTTTTTTTTTTTGTTTTTTTTTAAAGAGAGTATAGAATGGTGATTTGGTTTATAAATGTCAGGTTATATACATAGATAATGTTGAGAAAGAGGAAGAAACTTAGTTTAAAAAAAATGGAATATTGTTTTTAAAATGCTTTCATTTAGAGCTAGTACCTACATGAAGTCGAGACCTTACTACGAGGCATTTACAAATTAAAAAAAGATGTGCTAAACTAGTAATACTGGAAATAATATCAACAAGGACATGTTCGATTAAGAGCCGTTCAATATCTGTTGGCACTACTGCACATTTTTAAGTTTCTTGGTGTTCGAAGTCGGGTTCAGAAGTTTCACGCACTTTTCCGGGCTTTAAGAAGAGTGTTTCTATGAAAATAAGGGAAGTTAAGAAGCGGGTATATTCAAAGTGACTTAATAAAATTCTACCCGTCAAAATTTGGGGAAAATTATTCGAGAGCTTGGTGTCGGTCGGCAAAAGGTGATAATCACTGAAAATATAAACCCTGACTTCTTAAATTCTGAACTCACTAAAATTCAAAGTATTTTGGCCGACTATGGCGAACCGTGTATGGTTGATTCTCTCGTTAACCTTGAAAGTAAAGATTACTTCCAGTTCACCAGAGTAGATAGAAACGACTTTTTGAACGCCGTACTACAAATAAAGCTTAAGGCTATGAGCCTTGATGAAATACATCCACACTTTATTAAAATAATTTTGTCCCACATTCTTCCTAACCTTTACACACATTTTTAACACAATTATCATGACATCATCTTTTCCTCCTTCTTGGAAGGTTGCTAATGTTATACCAATAGTAAAAAATCCTGTTACCCATTTGTCACCACCCAAGTTTCAACCTATTACTATTTTCCCGTTTCTATCCAAAGTCTTCGAAAAACTTCCTCATAAGCAAATGACAGTTTTTGTTAAAACTAATAAACATTTGAATGTCTAACAGTCAGGTTTCAGCAAAAACCATGGTTGTGTCTCTACTATTTTAAAAATAACCGATGATCTGAGAAGTGCGATAGATAAAGGGTTTGGAAAATCATTTTAGGGTGCGTTTAGAGTCACAAATGTAACTTGGTGAATAGATCGACACTATTTAAAATTGAGAGCTTCTAAGACTAATAGTGGTTTATTATTCCTTGGTAAATACCGCCCTAATTGCCACGGAGTGGGAGTCTTGGAGATGTGTTGGTGTATCGGCCATGAATAAATGTTTTGAATGTCAAATCGACTTGAATGTTAATTGATATTCAGTTTTAATGGTGGGACTACCATTTTTTAAATGCTAAGTGTGATGAAATATTTACTAATTATGGCAGAAGGACAATGTTAGGCTTAAAGAACATTGATTTGTTACCTGAAATGCGGTTCATCATCGATAAAGAAATTGGCAAGCTTCTGTAAGAAAACAGAATATAACTCTCCAGCATCGTACATTGCGTACATCAACTCAAAGCTCTTTTTATTCAAATATATCCACTCCTCCACAGACCAAATGGTTTTTGATAAACTTTAAACAGGAAAATTTTTTACTGCAATCGACTTACGAACCCAAATGGACAGTAAGTGATATTATCTACACAGTACCGAGGGGTAACTCAGACTAGGTAACACCTTTCAGCGTTTGCGCGAACTAAGCCTAACGTGTCAAGAATTTGAAAAAGGTTTTCTACAGACTAATCGAGGTGTACCTAAAAGTCAACTCATCAAAGTCCCAGTTTTGTAAAACGAATGTACTATGGAACACCACGTGGTCGGTCGAATGCCCAAACCAATACAATTAAAAATGCGGAAAAGTCTCAAGGAGCTACGCAGATTTCTGAGGATATGTGCTCGGTGCAGATAATTGGTAGACGGTTTTTGCGAACGAACTGCAAGTGTAATTCAATGTACTCAAGGTAATATTTATCGATGTATCGAGTCTTGTGTTTACAGACTTCTAAAAACCTTTCGTTCTACAGGCTGTTCCTTGACCGGGAAAATTCGAGCTACTTAGGGGACCCGATGCGTCCCCAGATGGCGGATAGGTGAGGGCAACGTAGTGTGGTAGAAGCGCGATACCTCCACGGACCAAGAGTAAACTTTCCAAGTTAAGGAGTATTGGACTATGTGCTGAGGACTGAATGATGCAGGGAATTAAAAAATGTGCATCGCAATCATATCGTACCTATGAGATACCAGGCGACCTCTCATAGTAATCCAGCTTTACACCTGCATGGGAGCTCTGTAGGTACGGACTTATATTTCTCGCCATACTCGTGGGAACAAAATAAAAGAAAAATATGGAACAGAACAAAACAAAAACACAAATAAATAAAAACAAAAAGATATAAAATAACACCACACAAGTAACGGAGTCAGAAGAAGAACTTCTACTCCATTCCTCTGTATCTCAATGTGAGATGGAGACAGATGAGCAAAGCCTCTCATCTCCAAAAACTGCCGAACCGTGCCAGTCCATGGCAATGAAAAACAAACCGCCCAGGGACAGAACGTACCAGACAACGCGGAAATAGCGGAAAATACCGTCAACAAGCCTCATCAGAAACATGAACATTTCACTGGGGCTCAGAAAAGACGAATCGCAGCTGTGATTAGAGACAGCATAGAACCCGAAGAGGCAAAAAACAAAGAACGCTCCAGATACGCACATGTGAAAGCTTCAAGGGCAACTCATGAAGGCGACAGACCTAGAATCAGTAAAAGAAATAGGTCAACCGACAACTCGCCAAAGGATCAGGTTCCCAAAAAGCACAAAACGTACTCAGAGCTACCTAAAGGCACAAGTACGATTGTGCAAAGAAAAAATCCTATCAGTTCGGGTAAGGAAAAGTGAGAAAAAATCACAAAAACCCAAACCTCAAAAGGATCAACCACACACATCAGGGCTATCCTATAGGGATGCTATGGCAGAAAGCCTTGCAGTGTAACAAAAATAGTCTACTAAAAGAAGTGGACAAATCCGACAACAACAGTCCACACCCTTAAATATGTCGCACTCTCACTTAGAGATGGCTGGTTAGCAATCACTTGCCACAACACAAAAGCCAAAAACTGGCTCATTTCTGCGGTCAAGAAAATAAAACCATGGCCAAATGCAAGTCTGCGCATTACTCAAGGAAGTAACATTCCCAAGTTATTCACATGCGTAACCTATATACCCGCTGGTGACGGAATACCCAAAGAAATCTTCTTAGCCCGGATTGCAACGCTAAGATGCTTCCACGTCAGGATGGCGAATCCTCAGGGCTACGAAATAAAGAAGCGGTGGAGAAACAATAACATTCTCTGTAGATGAGAGATCAAAGGACTACATTATAAAACAGAAATGTAACTTCACTCAGTTTCGAGTGAGCATAAAGGGATTAGTGAAGGCAGCCGACAACACCAAGTCTGCAGCCTCTACTAAGAACAGAGCACCAGTTGCACAGACAAAGTTCAGTGGTCAGCAAAGATTAGATGACGCTAAACAGAAGGCTAAACTTGGAGCAGAAAAAACACAAGAAACGTGTCAGAACGAAAAGCAGATCGCAACTGGCACTAGCAGCTCAACCGAAAGGTCAGGAAAACAATGCTCAATGCCCAAGGCGTCAGAAGACAACTCAGACAGACGACAAAAGCGACAGAAGCCAACTCATCGGCTGAACAAGCTACAAATTCTAGCAATCCTGCTAGCATTTCCCAGGATTAATTAAGTCAATGGGTATAAGGTGCATCCAAATAAATCAACAGGACTCAAAAGCCGGTTTTTAGTCATAGATTTAATAAGGATTACCTAGACGTGGCTTTTATCCAGGAGCCATATATATAAAAGGACCAGGTAAAATGCCTAACGGGTGAGCTGCTCTACGATTCTGTAAGTGAAGGAAAACCTAGACCCTGCATTTTATTTAAATTGGATTGTAAGTACGATTACTAGGTAAAATAACGTCTTAGCTGACACACTCCTTTAATAACGCCTATAAGTATGCAATGAGTTACCCGCTGAAAAAGAAATTAAATAATGCAAAAAGAAAAAAGCAGTCGATACTTAGAGTTTCCGAAATTGCAGGATTTGATATCGGAACTTCTATGTACATGCGCATCTATGACACCACTCCGTACTTTGAAGACTAGCTGACGAAAAAACTTTACATGCCACAAAGCCACGACTTCCCGATAGCGGGAGAACTAGAAATAAATAAAACCATAGCAAATGTAGTCAAGTGGTCAGGAATGCATGGTGATACTTTCCAATACCATAAACGGAGTCGAATTTGTAGCAGCTCGAAGTGTGGTGACTTAAAACATTATAAAAGCAATCAGTTAGAAGATATTAGCCAAGTTCGACTACAATCGGCACCACTTCACCGTATCACGTATGTATGTATAAATATGTACATCATAAGAGAATTCGACGGAACGAGGATAGTGAACAAAGACGAACCACCAGCAAAGGACACATTTTTAGCGGCCCTCAAACTCATGACTAACTCTAGATAACCAGAGTTTGCAGAAGAACTGGGTTTTGAGGGCTCTACAACATTAGAAGAATGATTCTAGAGATTACGAGCTACCTTCGACTAGTAAACATATGTACACATCCTCCTCATTCATATACGAGGAGGACAATAGTACTTATCGTTGTAAAGGGGATATCGACATAAAGCGAAAAGAGTTTTTAAGTAAAGACTTAGACCCTAAATAAGCAAATAATTACTTGACGAAACCTATCAACCTTGACTACTAAAACACCAAAACTTTGAACAAAATTTTGAATTTCTAAATTTGTTGAACAAGTTGATAAATCAACAACAACAAGTTGGTAAATTGACCAAAAAACCTTCCTCTTTCATGAATATATAGAGCTTAAATGTATGAGAGAATTGAAATGGATTTTTGAGCAATGTAAAATATGTACTAAAAACGTACTGAAAAAATTATCATCCTCTAATAGTGGTTCTTGTTTTTTTTTTTCAAAAAATTTATAAAATATAAGCTTACAAATTACAAACACACTTAACATTCACTTACATATCTCTTAAAAATAACTTTTCATGCACACACTGGACACCGGAATAATCATTCGCCAAATTCATTGATACATTCTTGAAACAAGCAAACACAAAATCGTTCAACATTTAATTTTTCATTTACTTTCTGCTTTAGCATGCCTTATATCTGTGTATAGCCTGTAACATTATTTAACATCCTTCACCATCTTAACTTTCTTTTTTTTCAATATCATATCCTTAAGAGCTAAATTTTTTTTTTTATTTCCTATAAATAGTACAATATTAATAATAATATATATATATATATTTTTAAATATATTTAATTTAGCTTCGCTCAGTATAATTAACAAGTTATTTTTGTATCCTTACCTATTTTTCTATGTTTGTTTCGTTCGCTCTTGTTTTATTTATTTAATTTTTTTTTAAAGTTAAATATTAAATTTAGTATTTATTTAATGGAAGACATTTTTTATACAAGTTTAAGACACAGAAACTTTTTTTTCCTTTTAAAAATTTAAAAATTCTTGTTTATTTAATGTAGAAATGAAGAACTTTTTAGAAAAAGAAAAAATAGATATGTTAAATATTTAACTTGTTTTTTTTTGTATTTTCGTTTTTAAGAATTAATGTGTCTCAAACAAAAATAGTGTTTTAGTTTTTCTTTTATTTTAACATACGTCTATAAGATTTTTATACTTACATAGAATATAATACATTTATTTTTTTCGGATTTTGTGTATATGCATATAAAAAAGAAATTATAAATATACATACATATATAGACACATATATATGCAATTTTTGTTTAAAAAATAAATGAAAAAAAAATATGTTAGGTACAATACATATGTATATATTTTTTCTTGTGTTTGTTATACAAAAAGCTTCGTATTTTTTACACTCTGTTTTCGGTTTCGATAATTTTGCTATAACAATTTCCTTTGATATTTTTTTATGTTTTTTAACTTTTTTTTTTTTCTTTTTTTAATTTTTTGTTTAAATAATATCGGTTGTTGTTTTGATATGAAATTCAGTTGTTTTAGGTAAGTCTTTTTTTCTGTATGTGGTTTTTTTTGTCTTTAAATTTAAACAAATAACTGATATTCTTAAATTTGTGCGCTTTAATCTAAAAAGAAAACACAAAAAAAAAAAAAACATATATCGACATTTAAAGAATATTTTCCATTATACTCGCTCATTGATATGTATTTCTGCTAAATATCAAATACATTACTTCAGAAGCACTCCGTTTTTGGTTTCATTAATATTGCTATAATAATTTCGTTTGATAATGTAACTAAATTTTTTTTTTATTTTTTTTTTTTAAATAATACCGGTTGTTGTTTTGACATGTTGTTTTAGCTAAATCTTTTTTGTGTGCGGTTTCCTTTTTTTTTTCTTTAAATTTAGACAAATAACTGATATTCTTGAATTTGTGCGCTTTAATCCAAAAAGAAGACACCAAAAATAAAATAAAAACAGATACTATTATTTAAAGAATATTTGCCACTATCTAAATACTTGATAATCTAGAAACCCCATTGCTTAAATACCGAATGTCTAAAATGTAGTCTTCTCTTAGGACGTGTCTAATTTCTCTTCAAAAGGCAAGACAGTTTCTTATTTGCTTTCAACATTACAAAATCCCTAAGAAATTATGACAGGTCAAGAGTCTACCGCGGCTGAACACAAAGATCAGCTATCCATGTTTCATGTTCTAACAGTACTCGTGCTTGATAAAGACTGCAAGTCACATGCAGAAGGATTTGATTGCATGATAGTAGCATCTAAATCCCAGAGGTTTGCAAAAAGTATATTGTGAAGGGTTCAAAGAGCAGTTGCAAGCTCAACGTGGAAGCATTGGAAGCAATTTATGCGTTAGACTGATCAACGAGATAGAAATAGCTGTGCTAACCTATTTCTGGAAAAGTATGCATACTGTAAAATTATTGTTCTTGTACATGGTCAGCGATTTCAAAGGTTACGAGTATGTGCATGGAACCAAAGCAAAAACAACTTCCAGTTGAGCGTCCCAGCCGAACTTCGACTTGTATAGCACCGTGTTCGAAATATGAGCAAATACAAATCAGTGCGGAGTCCGTGACTCTACATGCGAATGGCCTTAGTTCAAATGAAGTGATTTCAGGCCGCTTCTTGTTTGATTGAAAGTTGTGGATGCCCAAAAAGTTCGCAATCGCTCAAGGTTATTCTTGAATTACTGTGTCTTTTTTCCGCTTTCTTTTTTTGCTTTTTAATTTTTCTGCTGATTTTATTTTTTTATTTAGTGGAGATAGAAACAAATTACTGGTTAAACAATTACTTTTTGCTAATTGGAAAATGATTTTTGCGGACTTTCTATCTCTCTGATGGTTAAATAACTGATCTGTTAATCGATTAATTAATCACTAGCACAAATATTAGGATCTAACTTTCAACCACTTCTTAACTGAATTTCAAGTCGACTGACTAGATTATCGCAAGGCATCGCAGATGTAAAGTAATAGCCGCCACGATTACTCAGCTCATAGTGGTTACAAATTTACATACTTCGTGGAAATAATTCTTTCATTGTTCACTCTGCTATGCCCAAAAAAAAAAATAAAACTATTCGCAAAACAAATTTCTCAAAATCCTCACCATTTGTAGGCTTTTTCTAAAAATCCATCATCAAAAGTAAGCTCTATCATAAACCATCACTTCTGGCAACTAGTTCTTTAAGATTATCAACAATTTTTGTTTATCATGCAAAATAATAATAAAAAATAATAATAATAATAAAATGTTTTATATTTAATAACATGACACAAAGAGAGTGCAAATATGGCTACAAAAATGTTATTTTTTTTTTAAGTTAGCATTAATAATTTGTTTTTCTTACTAAAAATCCTTACCCGTCTGTTAGTATAAAAAACATTTTCAAAATGCTATTTAATTTTCATTAATTTTCTAAATAAATTTAGTTTTTAAAATCTATTTTTTTTTAATGAAATTTAAACTTAATAGATTTCAATAGTAGTTATAAGTATATTTACATAATTATTTTTAATACACACTTTTAACTATTTTTGTTTTTCTTAAATATTACATTTAAACACGTTCTTGGATTTCGTGCTAATAAGTTATCGGAAAGAAAACTTTTATACATTAATCTTAAAAGAACAAGAAATTAACTAATTGAGGTTTTTTCAAACTTAATTAAATTCTTTTTTTTTAATTATTTTATACTAATATAAAGAAATTAATTGTAATTATTGTCTAGCAACTTAACAATTGTTTGTTTCTTTAATCATATTTTTTTTATTTAAAAATCTATTATACTAATTTTATACACAGAAATAGATTCAAAATAATTTTTATAACAAATCATATAATTAATTAATTAAAAATTAAAGTCGTTATATATTTTTTTTTTGAAATTCGTAGGTACACTTCAATGAGAGTTTCGATATATAGATACATAGTTCTCATTTTACTTTTCAATCGATAAAATTATGTCTAATAAAACCAAATAAAGGGACCAACAAAACTTTGCAAAATGTTTTTTTTTTAATATCTTATTTAGTCTTAAATTTAACTAAGTTTATGAAAATTCTCTGTTTTTGTTTTTAAATTTGAGTTACACGAACACTTTAATATCACGCATGTGTTAAAATATAGGTCATCAAGAACATAATCAGATGTGAGATAATAATAGATGATGGTGTAAAAAATAGTACAGCACCACGCCCACATTGTTGAATTTCAATTTCCTCCGGATGGTAGTTTATGCATTTTTTAGGTCGTCGACGTTTGTGTGTCTCTTGGGTTTGGCGACGGGTACTGCAGGCTCCTGTGAAGGGAATTTAAAAAAAATGTAAATGCCGTGATAAATAAAAAAATGCTAAGGTTAAATGTGAAGGCTGGTTTACCCGCAACTACATTTTGTATATTTTGCATATTACCTTCGGAGCAGAAAAACGTTAAAAGCTTTTTCAACGCTTTATGAGTTTTTGAAGCTCCTGATCAAATCATTTTTAATGTTTTTAATGTTCGTGATCAAATCATTTTTAATGTTTTAAATGTTCCGCACCAGAGTGGTATAAAACGGAACACTGGTGGATCCAATACAGTGTCTGTCTGTCTGCCCGTCAGTATGTCACATGCTTGCAACTTTTGAACCGTTAGACCTAAAAGGCTGACATTTTGTACAAAAATAGTGTGCGTAATTAGGAAGAAAGATTATACAAAATTTTTTGAGAGGGTTTTTGGGGACATAAAGTGAGTGAACCTTGGTATACGGTCGTGTTTTAAAGGCGCTCTGTGATTATCTGATTTATTTCCCCAGTTTAAAAGTTTAATTTACTCCAACGTAAATAACCCATTTAAGCAATAAGACAGTGACTTTTTATGAACCTCTAGAAGAGTAAAAGTGTATTAGGTACTAATTCTATTTATTCAATTTTATTTTTTCATTTCTTTATCCAAATCGAATCGATTACACCTTAATATGCATGTGTGTAATCATTGTGGTGATTCTCTCCCCGCTGACGGAGATTTTGCGGTATGCATGAAATGCACCCGTAAACTTCACTTTGAATGTACCACGGTAACAGAAAAATCGTGGAGAACAATGGGTGCAAGGAGGGAAGTGTGGAAATGTCAGGTCTGCCGAAGTGGTGGTGATGGCCCAATTGCTGCTGCTACCTCCAGCAATGTGTTGGTGTCCTTACCACTAACACCAGAGGTACAAGCGGCAAAAAGAGTACGAGCAGCATGCGCAAGAAGTCCCGAGATTTCCCACTCCAATGTTGATAATGAATCTGCAGTTATAGCAGAGATCAAACTAATGAGAGAGGAAATGAAAGAAATTGCGAACAGCTGTGAATTTGTTGCAAAAAAATACGACGAGCTGAATTCAAACCTAATTAAAAACAATTACTTAATGGAATGCATGACAAAGGAAATAGCTGATCTTAAAGAGTGCAACAAAAGAAAAGATGAAATCATTGATAATATGCATCACCAAATAAACACATTAGAACAGCAAATGTTGAAAAACAATGTCGAAATAAAAAATATCCCGCCTTCTGCTAATGAAGATCTTGTGGGAATCTTGAAGGGAATAGGCAAAACTATAGACTACACTATTGAAGAAACAAATATCATCGATATATTCAGAACAAACACAAAAAACCCGGAAAAATCAACAATCCTAGCATCTTTCTCATCGAATGCTCACAAAACTCAATTTATGAGACACGTCCGCGCAAATCGCAACATAAAACTAAAGAAAATAATTGAGAACAGCAACAACCCAGTGAAACAGATCACAAGCATGCCTGATAATACGGTTTACATCAACAATCAGCTGACCAGTTACAACAAAAATCTAATGTGGATGGCAAAGCAAAAAGCAAAACAAGAAAATTGGAGCTTTGTATGGGAGAGTGCCGGAAAAATATTGGCGAAACAGAACGAAAGAAGCCAATCGGTTTTGATAAGCACCGTTAATGACGTCGACAAAATTAAACGTCCACAATAATATTTTGATTTTTACGAATGCAGTATAAAGAAGTCCAAAAACTGTTTACAAAGATGGATGACACAAATATTATTGAAGATGTGTATGTTAACGTAAATTGTAAGGTGATACATGGTTTTAGCGGCATCAATTTAAATGAAATGAAGGAAACTAATTCATGCTGCTTATATCATAATATAAGATCAATCCGAAAAAACTGGAACTCATTTTGTCTTAATATAAAAGAAATGATACAGTATTTAAAATTAATCGTTCTTGTTGAAATTAATATAAAAAAAAAAGAGGAAAACAAAATGTATAATATTGAGGGTTTTACAGCAAAATTTCTCAATAGACCTGAGCAAAGGGGCGGTGGTATTGCCATATTTGTTAAAAATAATATTAAATTTGATCATATTCCTGTTGATAGCGTTTCATATGAATGTTTGTTAGTCCAAATCCCGTCTGAGAATAAATACATACTTGGAGTTTATAGACCACCTGGGTTTAGTACTGCACAATTTAACCAAGAATTCGAAAATAATCTTGCACAAATTGAAAAAAGGAATAATATTATAATAATGGGAGACTTTAATATCAATGTTCATGACTACGATAAAAATCACGTTAAGGATTACCTAGAGATACTATCATCGAACGGGTTGACCAATGTTATAAACGTAAATACTAGAGTCGATCTGAACAGAGGAACATCCACCTTATTAGACCACATTCTTGTACGTAACTCTAAAATTCCTCTTGAAATGAAGTCCGCTGTTATTGAGTGTGGTTTGTCCGATCACTACCCACTTTTATATTATGATCGTACTAATTCTCCAATTAATATAGAACAGGATTACACACGGTCTTTCATATGTAAAAGAAAGGTCAACGAATATATTGTTTCTACTGATTGGGAGTCTTTTCTAAATGAAACCGACGTTGACCAATTATACGAGAACTTTTGCGCGAAACTGCAACAGATTTACCAGAAAGCTACAAAGTCTATGATAGTAAAAAACAAATATAAACAAAATCTTTGGATGTCGAGCGACCTAATTGAAGGATGTAAGAAAAGAGATAGCCTCTATCGTAAATGGAAAAACAACCGCCTAAATAAATCATATGAAGTAGAATATAAAACCTTCAGAAATCAATTAAACAGAAAAATACTACAACAAAAATCTAACTTTTACAAAAACAAATTTAACGAATTAAGGTTAGACCCACGCAAAACATGGAATCTTATAAATGAAATTATGGGAAGGAAAAAGGCTAGTGTCGATGAATTTATTCTTAAAAACTGTTGTCCAAATAAATGTTTAAATGTCTTAACAAACGAATTTGCTGAAAGCTTCTCTGAACAATCGATCCGAATTCTACACAATTGTAACACAGTTACCTCAACGCATGTTATTACTTCGATAACTAATTCGATCTACTTAGATGACACAGATGCTGAAGAGGTTCGTAATATTATTAAACACATGGATATTAATAAGTCTCCAGGAGCAGATAACATCAGAGCAGTTGATATACAAATGCATGTTAATAAATTTGCTCCAATAATTGCAAAAATAATCAACCTCAGTTTAGTGCAATCAAAGATTCCTCAACTTCTTAAGACTGCGGTGGTACGTCCAATATATAAAGGTGGCTCCAAAAAATTAATCAACAATTACAGGCCAATATCGATTTTGCCAATAATAGAAAAATGTTTAGAAGAAGTCGTGACAAGAAGATTAATAAGTTTTATAGAAACCAACTCCTTAATTCATGAAAAACAATACGGATTTCAGAAAAACAAAAGCACAGGAAAACTTCTGGGTGAATTTTCGAACACAGTCAATGAAAGCTTGAATAAAAACCATCACGTTCTTGTTTTATTTATGGATTTTAGTAAAGCCTTCGATACTCTGGATCATCAAAAATTATTAGTAGCCCTGGAAAAAATTGGTATTCGCGGTGCACTAAGAAACTGGCTGGGTGATTACCTGAACTCGAGAACGTTCTGTGTCAAAATTGAACAAAATGTCAGTATAAAAAGGTCAGTCAAATATGGAGTACCCCAGGGATCAAAATTGGGCCCAATACTATATATTCTCTACACTAATGAATTGTTACGAGTTTTCGAAAATAGCACCCCTTTCGCCTATGCTGACGACACAGCAATAGTCGTTCGACATAGATGCTTACAGACAGCTACTTCGATAATGCAGAATGAGTTTACTAATGCGGTTAAATGGTGCCATGATAATGGACTAGTAATCAACCCATCCAAAACCAAAATGATGCACATTCGTGGTACACATCAACCAGCGACAGGGAATCACATACTTCTCAAAAATGATTCGTGCCCAAGCGCAGCTCCTAGTCAACCTATTGAAATCGTTGAAAACTTTAAGTATCTAGGGATAATAATTGACAGCCATTTTATATGGGATAAACATATCGACAACTTACGTTTGGACTTAAGAAGAGCTCTTTATGGTCTAGCACATCTAGGATACTACTCAACACAGAGTGTCCTAAAACAAGTCTACTACGCCCTGTTTGAATCGAAGCTGAGATACGGTATACTTGCGTGGGGCAATGCTTCAGATACACATTTATTGAAGCTACAACGGCTGCAAAATAAGGCCCTTAAACTCATCAGAGCTGCAAACTCGCGCCTCATACATAACATTACACCTTTTATAGTTCTGGAAGTCAAGAGTATATTTAAGATGACGGTGTTGCTGGAGTACTACGACGATGTACGTTTCAAGAAGTCCATCAATCACGAGCAAAACACGAGAAGACGCGCACAAGGAATGTTACAAATTCCAAGATCGCACAACATATATGGTAGAAGGCAATTGCTATGCAGTTTTCCAAGGCTGTTCAACGAACTTCCAGCTAACTTAAGAAATATTAGAAACTTTAAAGTCAGAAAAAAACTCTTAAAAAAATTCTTTTTATCTTAAACCCCGTCAAAACTTATAATATCCTTAATTAATATATACATAAAACTATTAAGCAAAAATTTAATTTATAAACTAAAAAACTAAAACAAAAATGTTAAAAGGTTAACTCACTATATAGATACTAAATTTTTTGATATGTAATCTTCTGCAGAAAAGCCACTTAGGCTTCGCGGGAAACACAACTATTGTTAAAACTTACTTGAATAAATAAAATTACAATTACAATTACATCAAGAAAAAAAAATTGTTCACCCCAACATGCGGCATACCGTATTAAAGATGATCTTCCAAAGAATGTGAATATATAAAAAATATTTTTGTTGAATAAATGATCTCATTTCACATGCCAGAAGGGTCTTGCTCTAAGTCATTATATATTAAGAGCTTCGTACTTTCGCAAGAGAAAAAGTACGGCAGATAATTCAACGCTTCAACAATTCTGTGTATCGGCGATTACACCAAGCATTTGCCTTTGTGATGTGGGGAATTCTATGAAGAAAAGGAAACCTGTTTGAAAGCAACACAGCAGCAGTCAGGCCTATCCAGACATCCCTCAAGCAACCTTAAAACTGAAGCCAGAACAAGACAAGTTTGCATCTTTTCATCCATCAAAAGCTTCGAGATGAAGCTTTATCGGAGGATCCTTTAAACATATTGGACAGATTGTCGTGGCATTTTAAGTCTTATAAAAAGAGTTCGCCAAGCATACATTTAACACTCCATTAGTTCTTGATAGTAAAACAAAAAATTGCACCCAAAATAGTGTATCTGCCAAAACCAAGTCAGGAGAAACACCACATGGTACGGCACCACCATGATTGTTGAAAACAATGCTCCGCGAAGGAGACATACATACTACATCCACGAAGTTCTCCGAAAACCACCGTTTTCTATCCGCACAAAGGCGAAACTTCTAAGACCGCACCTAAAAAATAGTAGATAAAACTTTGCGTGTAAACCAACCTTAACTGTAACCAACTACCAAGCTAAGCCTCCCAGAGACTCACTATATCATGCCTCTGTTGAATGTCGGAAACTTTTTTATCTCGATAATGTAACTTACCAATAATACCACCCTCCTCTAGTGGTTCAATATCAAGCTGCTTGGATCCACACGGACACAGAGTATCCACAACAAGTAGAATCAGATTACTGTGTGGAATCTTTTGCACACTAAATGGACGTTCACATCCCGACACATGACAATTTGTCAGTTTACCCTGAAATAGCACGAAAAAAAAGTTAAATCCATTTAGGATCCTCAAACTTATCAAAATCAAACCTTCAGTGGATTATTCTGTCCACCTTGATTCAGCCTCTCTGGTTGTAGCACATACAAATCTGTCTTCAAGTCACATCTCCTTGCATGCTGAGCATCTGGAGATGTTCTAGGACCCGTATGTTGTTTCTGTAGTTTTGGTGGTGGTGTTACTTGTTCCTAAAGAAAAAATAAGTTAATGAACATTATTGTAAAATTCCAACTTTATACTAACCACATCAGGAGTTGTAAAGAATTCATCCATTTCCTCATCAATTGGTGAGTAATCATCGTCAAATTGTTCATAATCATCGGTATACGTTTGTTCCTCGAAAACTTCATCCTTATATGAATAATCTTCCTGTGGCCATGCTCGAATTGGATTTGGTAACAAAGTAATCCACGCAGTACTCAACGACACAATGTAATTCATTAGACACGAAGCTATACGATGTGGTCGAGCAATTCCTCCGGCGGCTGTATAGGGATTATCCGCATCGGAACAGATGCCTTGGTAGTCGTTTATAGTCACACGTTTATAGATTCGATCCTGCACCAAAGAATCCATGATGGTACCGTCAATTTGGCCAAAAAATTTCCCAGTATGTTCATTCTCTTCAGAGATTATCACGAAGCCATTGTTGTCGAGGACATAACAGTCAAGATTGTCTGAGGCGCACGTGCGTTTGCATCCTGTCATTCCAGTGCACTATAAAATGGATTTTGTTTAGAGGGCTCTGTTAGAGAATCTCTATCTATTCATTCTTACTGCTGAAGTAATGTTGATAAAATGCTTCGCCAGAGACTCATGTTGAAACTGTAAGCCAACTACTGCCGCTGGCGCCTTATGACCACGATGTTCTACAAACACTGCATGCGTAGCTGTTACCAGGGTTATGTTCATCTTGCCTGAATATCCCGAATCAAATGGAACGCTGTAGACAAAGCTATCTTGTTCAACGGTGTGCTGATCGACTGCTCGTTTGTACCATGACATGTCCATAGCGCGGGAGTTTTCCTCACTAAAGTGACTGTGGAGGGAAATTTAGTTTAGAAAAGGAATTAAGGAGTTTGAAACAGTCCTACGGTTCAGGAGAATCCTCGGAGCGTTTGATGTGATCAATCCATCGAAGAAGTCCAGATCGAGTGGCCACAAATGATGTTGCAACATTGAATTTCTGATATCCTTGTCTGAAAAAGGAGTTTAAATAAGATTAATGTGTAGTAGTGATAGTTCAGTAACCTTGTGTACCAGCTTCAAGCTGTAGAACATACTTTTACTTTCATTAATCGAGCTGTTAGTACAAATAATATAGAATGAAGCTTCAAGTTAAGGCCAAATAGCATCATGATTTATGCCAAGGGCTTAATTTTGGGCTCTTTATAACGATTATTAATACCGGAACTTGACCTGTGTTAATTTGTTGTTTTCATTTAAACTTTCAAAAGGAAACCGACATAAACTGACTCTAATTTATGGTGCTATAGAGATAGTGAAGTTGTGCCGCTTCTACTTAATATAATACAAATATAATTTTAAAAGATATTAGTGTCAGCATTTAGATGTCTAGCGTGGACAATTGATTAAAATGAATTCATAGTCCGAAAAGCAACTTATCGATCAGACAATTGATCGAAGTACTATAGGTTAAATGGAAAATTTGATGAAAGACAGTTTACGAAAAGTACAAATAGCGCTACTACGCTCTCCCCACTGCTTCCTTTACTCTTATACACTCACTTGTTTTACCTTAAAATTATTCTGCACATTAGAAGAATTTTTTTGTCCGTTAATTGTCCTTTCAATCAAAAGTCTATTTGACCTATTGTATTTCGATCTATTTTCTATTTAGTGGGATTAGTATAATTGATCATGGAACGAAGTGGAATGAAAAATTAAAGAAGCATGAATTGCCTCCGGAAACTCTGGAAGCAAAATCCAGTGGATGATCCTTAGACAGACTGTGCAAGGCGTGGCTTATGTCACAATTCTTCGTTGAATGAAACTTTATTTTTCGATATAGTTGCAGATACTATTGCATAAATCAATAGTATCCTACAGCTGCATAAGGGTTAGTGAGGACAGAACTTCCTTGTTAAAAACAACTCGCTAAATAGCAAAACTCTCTTAGGCCCATTTGCTGATACCAGTCATAAAATTGTGTCTTATCTAAGTGATACTTAGTGCTATGTTGAAGTTAAACCTAAAGATCATTATAGCTTATTTCCAGTTGCTGGAAAATATTTAACTGCATCTTAGCAAAGACGCACTTTTATTTTTGATATTTAAAACTTACCTTGTATTTCGTGCAACCCGTTAAGTATTACTTAGGTGCTATAAGTGATACTTAATTATTTAAGACTCGTATCAGCAAACGGCCCCTAATAGCAATTATTTCGTCATTCATTTACCTGGCAAGTGCAAAATCCAATTTGTATAAAAAAGGGTAAAATAAAATTTGAAGGTGGATTTGAATACGACAACTTCAAAAGCAAAGTGTTGGTGTTCGTTACCTAATAACTAACACATTTGGTCCTTCGAGTTACTGAACTACCACTAGGAGAATCGAAGAAGTTTTGAAAGTAGTGAATAGTGCTAATACGAAACGATATACGAGAAAATAAGACGATAAGAATGACGAGTGTAGACGATTTGGTTCAACAGCAGAGAGAAAGGGCTGAATGGATAAAGAAAATATCCGAAAAGTACACAAAAACGCCCAAGGTAAGACGCACAAAGGAATTTGTCAAGGAATGATTAGATGACATCGACCATCACAGGAAGGAGTTTTAGCAGGGAGATAAAGAAATACGAAAGCACGAGAATTTCAGCATAAAGCATCCATACATCGAAAGCAACTTCTACGTAAATCCACTACCAAGACCAGCTGGATTATTTGACAACTCGGATACAGCTAAGCCAATAACTACGCGCTAACTACGTTTCTGGAGAACAAGTTTCATGCCCTGGACAATTTAGAAAAAAAAGAGTAGACAGTCCAAGGGACAAGAACCCATTCACCAATAAGAAAGGATTTCTCAAGAATTTCTACACAATTGTAACTCCGTTTTGCAAAGTATGCAATGGCAAGCACTGGCTTCACACGTGCAGTAAATTTATTCGAATTTCAGTGACGCAAAGGAAGGAGGTTGTCCAAAAGGAAAAGTAAAAAACCATGAAACAACAAGATGTCCATCAAGCAAGATCTGTCAAATATGTCATCAACGTCACCACACACTAATGCACATTTCCCGCTTAGATAGGCAACCTCAACAGCCGCAAACGAATTTTCCTACAGACAAACAGTGTAACAAAACATTATTAGCAGTAGCGGTGGTAAAATCCAATTGGAAAGGATGTGATTATTTGCTCAGAGCTCTAATCGACCACGGCTCTCAATCCTCCTTTATCACCGAAAATGCAGTACAAGGACTGCAATTACAACGAACATGAGCAAATGCTAGGAACAATGCATGCAGAATCGGCAAACAGTAAGGTGAACCTACAAATTCAGTTCATATACCCATCAGAATTTCAATCATGGGGAGAATTTCTGGTCCTAAACAAGCTTACAAGAGTACTACCGGAAGAATCCTTTACAACCAAGGATTAGGATCATATTAAACATTTACCTTTGGCGGATTCATCATACAACAAGAAAGCGGCCGTAGATATGCCGATAGGAGCAGATGTTTTCCAAGACATAATTCTTGAAGGTGAACATCCCTCAAAGGCAAACGAAGTAACGGTTTGTTTAATATCCAACACAGAGCTAAAAGATCAACTTAAATTATTTTGAGAAATAGGAAAAGTGCAAGAAGAAAGAGGTATCATGGAAGAAGAAGCTCGGTGCGAAAAGATATTCAGGACCACACACAAGAGGGACGAAGATGAAAGGTCCATTGTTCGACTACCGTTCAAAGAAGACACAAGCAAATTGGGCGAATCAAAGGACAGAGCGTTATCTCGATTCCTTCAAATTGAGAACAAATTTACTCGAAATAGGCAACTCCATGATGACTACGTATGAGTATATTGAATTAGGACACATGGAAGAAGTGAAACCAACGTCGACTGTGAAATCAACCAAAGAAGTGTACTACCTACTGCACCACGCAGTCATCAAACCAGACAGCTCATCAACCAAGGTTCGAATTGTCCTTGATGCGTCGTCACTGAATTCAGGAGTAAGCTTAAATGAGAGGTCCAGTTATACAACAGGACTTGTACTCCATACTAGTGCGATGGAGAAAACATAAAATTGTATACAGAGCGGACATTGGAAATATGTACCGCCAGATATTATTGGATCAGAAATATAAAGACTTCTTGGTGAGACTTTTTGGTGAGAAAACCCAACACAAAGAATTAGGGAATATCGGCCAAAAACCGTGACTTACGGAACGTCCTCAGCCCCATATCTGGCGATAAAAACACTTCAACAACTCGCTTGCAATGAAAAGGAGAAATTTGAAATAGCTTTAAAGATAACTTGCTGAGATTTCTACATTGATGACGTACTTTCGAGAGTGGATACATAAGATACAGCAGTAGAAGTGCAAAACAACTTGTACAACTCATGGCGAGCGGAGGATTCAGACTACGTAAATGGTCTTCAAATACAAAGGCCATTTTGAAAAATATAACATCAGGGGATCAAGAGCAAGAAGATTCAAAATAAATGACATTAAAACTCTGGGAATATACTGGCGACCGGAGTCCGACACGTTTGAATTCAAGGTGAATATTGGAACAGCAAATTAAAATCTGACAAAAAGGATAATAGTGTCAGAAACAGCGAGACTATTTGACAGTTTTGTGATAAAATTTCTTAAAAATCGCCAAAATATCTTCTGTTTAGAAAAATATCATTGCTTCGGTTTTAACAATTTCGTAACGCTACGCTCGTTTTATTAGGGATGATACGATCTGATTCTACATGAATTATAACTTTCCTGTATGTTTTTACTCAATTTAATTTTGGGTTAGGAAATATTTGTTCACCATATATTAGAGGTTCGACACTAGAAACTATGAAGAAAATATTGGTATTGGAACTATTTAGTAGTTAGCATTGTTTAAATGGGAACCATTAATCACAATCTACACGTGAATCCAATAAATACTATTACCACGATGATACAAATGACATCCAGCAGCTATAGCTAGGGTAAATTAAAATTTGTTCATAAAATAGTTTACCTTTTTAGAATCGCCATTAATGTGGCAATTGGACTGTAATTTATTAGTTTTTTATAAATTAAAAAGTGATTTTTTTAAATTCATTTTGTTAGCAGGGAGAAAGTTGAAAACATTTAAATAATTTAGTGAGTTCGGTGGAAAAATTAGAAAAAAAGGGAAAACAAAAGAAAAATTATGTGCTGTAGTGCTTTGTAAAAGTACAGTGATATAGGATTATCATAAAATTGATATTAAATAATAATGTGCAATATGTGCCGCGTAATTGGCTGTGTAAATTCTATCGAACTATTGGTATATTTATTTGAGGCTAGCTTTAAAGAAAGCATTTGATTTTGTATTGAATCCCATAAGGCTATATACTAACATCTTGTTTTCTTGTATCTGTAAATTTATTGTAATTCTGTAATATTTTATCGTGTAGAGCTGATGAATATAGCGGTCAATAAAGCGTTTGAATCCGTTTCAGATGGACTAAGCAGAAGAGGAAGGCATTTTCTTCGACTACGTTAACAAGTAAAAATAGGACTTCAACCTACCTGGAATCAGATGACAACGGGTCGTGCTGATTAGGAAACTTTATTGGTTAAGACCCAGATCTACCATGGCATTATTAAGTTTGCTAAATTATTGTTCAGTTGTCTTCTGATTGTGTTGCCTTGATACCGACTCTGAAGAAATTATTATTGAAATAATATTGCGCAGATTTTGGTTGGATAATCAAGGAAAGCCTAGTCCTCGTTTGTGCCCGGATTTAATTGCTCTTCAATTTGAAATTATACCAGAATGGAGCACCTACATAATTTGTCACGTAAAAGGCTAACACAGAATTCGATGAGCTCAGATTTCATTGCATAATTCCCGGTATCCAAGTTTCGTGTGAGAGCCGGCAAGTGAATGTAAATTGATTTTTGGTGGTAAAAAGATAATGTGGTGGTATATAGGCTGTTAAAGTATCCAAACCATACTCCTCTCAATTTGTCTGCTTTTCAAGCTCTTATAAGAGTTTATTCTTGAATTTACTTGGTTTACTGCTACATAATACTGTACCTTCACGTTTGTTACTCCATACAGTACATACTTATTTCAAAGTGAATTGTTTGTTTCCCGGCGCTTCATATACTCTTTTATCATTAGAAAAATTCCAGTATTGATTCGCTTTCCCTTGACGTTTCTATCCACACAAATTTCCTCTAAAAATGTATCCTTCTGAAACCGTTATAGGTACCGAAAGCTCTAATCTAAGTCATAATTTCTTTCTTTCCTTTTGAGTGCACTCTCTTTTCAATTCAAGCCCTTTATTCATTCTGTCTGAAACATATTTCATCTCTCATCCTAATAATATACCAAACTTCGATAGAATTCACCAAAATTATCTACAGCCGTAAAGACCGTAATATACCCCCCTAACCCTCTTTCTTTCAACACCTTGCCCGCACTTACTGTTTGTCCTCCTTTCCATTAGATGGCGTTGTTGAATTCCTTTCCAAACCATCTGTAACCATTGCATCTCTAACTAAACTTTGAATCAAAGTTCGATCGCAAAAATATGGTTCAGCTTTACGAGAACTTTGTCCATTCAAATGTTGGCCAAAATGGCCACTAACAGGTGTGGCACCGTGCATAGTATGATGTGGCTGTGGGGATTTTGGACGAACCTATTAAACGAAAGTAGTCTTACTATCATCATTCCTATGAATTGACTTTAACCAACTTACGGACATCCATTTCCAACCTTGCCTACCGGCACGTGCCAGGAAATGCAGTACCTGTTCTTCGGGCGTGGCAAAGCTAGGCTCTTGCTCACGCGATGAGGTTATCTCACCGGAACTCTCACGTTCCTTTTCCAAATCACTGACGCTATTGTACTCACAATACACCCAATCGGGGTGGACACGCCAGTTGTCTCCCTTAAAGTATTCAGTTACTGGAAGGAGGTAATGGTTAAAGTATTTGAAAGGTCTATGGTTTTTCAGAACTCACCATTTTTACGTGAATGTCTAATCTCCTGCTGGGAGACCAACTCATGGCTGCCATATTTCTCAGGGAGTACAACAGCTAATGTGAATGGAGTATCATCGATAGGACCATAGAAATATCTAAAAACAACTTCATTGCAATAAATTCTTGTGAGTCTAATCTAAAGCTCACCTCTGAGTCCGCGATGAGACTCTCTTCATTCCATCGAAATGGTTTAGGATAGTGAATTCTGTCTCACCCTCCTTGGGCATAACCATATCGCTTCGCATCTGTAAGGAGAAAATGATAAATGACTCAGCCTTCAGGGATTACTTAACTTACATCGTATAGTAAATTCTTATTCATCTCGACTATTTCATGCTCGTTGCCCATTTCAGTTTCCGGCAGCTCCAACTCCGTAATGTCAACAGACGTGTATTTTGGCCTCAAGTGATCAATATACTGATTTAGATCACTGAGTGGCCTCAAGTCCGGGTGATACAGTACCCTTCCATTATTATCGACGATAAACGAATAACCATTCGGTCCCAACTTGTGTTGTGGTATCATTTTACGAATCTCCTCAATGGGCACATCGGTGCCCACAACACCCAACAGATTCGCCACCCTAACCGAATGATTACGTCTATCGAAGACCGGAGTTGAAACTGTCGTTACAAGGCGTCGTTGGAATTCACTATCTCTACCGAGACCACCTGATTTGCCACCCATGAATACAGGACTCCAATGGACGGGATGGTCGGCTTGATACATAATCATAGGACGTGCCATAACCAGGGCATAGTCGATGACCTTTTCACGAGCCTCCTCCAAAGAGTTGATTTGAACGAAGAAACCCTTGTTGGAACAGGCCATTTCATGGAGATTGCTTCTACTGCTTGAGTCCTTTCCAATCAGATAAGTGAAGATACGGACCGGCATATGTGGCCAATTGTACTGTTTGATGATGTCCTTGTGATTTTCTGAGGTACCTTCGGTAATCAACATGATGGCTTGATTGCATTGACTGCCTTCACCCGATTGGTTGTACTATAAAGAGAAAATCTTTGAGAAACTCCAAAAAGCCATAAGCCTACCTTACCTTGTGCAACAAACTAAAGGCATATTCCAGTCCTGCTGTGAAATTCGCTGTATCTACCAATTTGATAGCTTTAACGGCTGATTTAATCTCCTGAATATTATCTGGTGTAGCTCGAACCATTCTGTCCTTGAAACACGGGACGGGGGTCTTTACAGTCTCTGTAAAGGTGATCAGGTTTACATAATCATCTTCACCCAGGGTATCGAGAATGTTGAAAGCAGTTTCGGTGGCCAATTCAAAGGCTTTCTCCGACACTCCCGATGAAGAGTCAAGAAGGATCATCTGTTTGAGGGCATTTTCATACATATAATATCCCAGAAGGACTATAACAACTTACAATATCCTTTGGTGATGAGGCAGCTTGCACAAACCAATTGTGCGTTCGAAAATCATGAATCAGTTTACTCCCCCTGGAACCTTCCGGTGGCCAAGCGGTACCAGGAAACCTACGTAGAAATCCGGTGGAGGAGCCAAAATATTGCCACGATAAAGCCGGATCTCTTTCGAGATTATTTTGAAAGAGTGGATCCAAGTGGGAACTCCATTGAAGAGCGGCTTTTACGTCGTTACCGTCTAAATTGATACCGTTCGGAACGAGAATTGAACTGAGGCTCAAATTGACGGGTAGGCGTTCAAAGCGACGCATAAATCTTATATCCATGTGGCGGGCTCCATCGGCCAGCTTGCCATCAGAGTTGTATTCATTAATACGGCGTGCGTCATAATGTTGTGTGGCTGTGGCTGATGAACTGTGACCCTGAGACTCAAGCTCGGATAGTGCTGCTTGTTCGGCGGAGTCCATGATACGCTGTAAGATAGAAATGATAGAGTTCAAGTCAGTAGATCCTTTGTAAAGTTGGTGTAATTCGGAATACGAAATACTTGTTAGCGACGGCTCAGAAACTTTTCTTCAAATAACTCAAAAACCTCGACAAGAACTATCGCAAAGCAGAGTACAGCGCTCTGTTCATAGAGATATGTACAAGGTGGCGCAAAATTCCTCACTCAATTTCCTAAGGCAGTAACTTTGTTTGTAAATAAAAAGAATTGGTTCTGTTTATTGATTATGTTTATTTAGACGATTAAAGTCGCGAAGGTAATATCGTTCAAGCCGCCGCCGCCGCCGCCGCCGCCGCCGCCGCCGCCGTCAGAGTTGATGCACATTCGGGCTCGTCCCACAGCATTTTCCATAACTTTTCTCAATAAATTTTCCACCTTTAGGGTCGCCAAGGTCTGTGGCTTATTCGTATAGACCCGTGACTTCAAAAAACCCAAAGAAAGAAGTCTGGAACGGTCAAATCGGTTGGTCTTGCGGCCCAGTGCAAATAGCTAAAACGAGAGATTAAGTGGCCGGGAAACGCTTGCTGCGGGATGTTCACTGTCGCACGTGCTGTGTGCGGTTGCACCATCCTGCTGGAACCACATATTCTCCAAACCCAATTCGTCAATTTGCGGCAGCAAGAACTCATCGATCATGGTTCTGCAGCACTAACCAGTCACAGTGTTGCCGACGCCGTCCTCGAAAAAAATATGAGCAAATCACCAAACAGTGACTTCGGGAGAATGTAATGGTTCTTCACGCTTTGCGCCTCGTCGCTCATGATGATTTTCAATGGAAGATCATCCTCATCGCGGTCAAGGAGGGCGTGGCTGTAATATACACGCGATTGGCGGTCTTCAGGTAATAGCTGATGCACTGTTTGCACTTTATACGGGTACAGCTTTTTGCGTGGCCCGTCGTCTGGGTGATGTTTGAGGGTTCTCTTGGACATCTGCAGCCAAAGCAGCGATATTCTCGACCGAACGGCTGCTTATTCCGCGCTTTTGGAGAGTATAGCAATTCATGGTTTGTTTACTTGTATTCTGCTTCTGTTTACTTCACAAATGTCAAGGTCGCATTGACATAAGACACGATTTGCAGAACTATGAGCATCTTCCGATAGGGTGATGACTTTTGTGGCTTTCTTACAACATATCGTAAACTCAAAAAAATGTTGTATAGAGCTAAGGCTAGAAAGCGGTGACAGAGTCTAGCATATACTAGAGAACTATGGGCCATTGATTCTGAGTAGAATAAGCTACCAATGAATGAGAAACGTACCATCTCCAGGTCCACTTCAGATATTAAAATTATTAATGAAAACTAAACTGGATGAGATACATTAAACTGTGAATAACCTCCTTTTCATTCTTCCGGGCCGCAAATCGCACAAGTCGGACTGAACTAGAGTTCTGCTATAATCTTATGCCTAACTGATTTACTTGGAATAAAAGAGCATTATCCAAGTAAACTAGGTAGGATAGAAACCAGCTTAAAACTCTAAGAAAGAAATTGCGTCCTCTCGGCATTTTCGTTGAGTAAGATTGGCGCCGTGGTTAAGTGCGCGACTGAGCAGGAGATTGAATGTCCGAATCCCAGAAACACAAAAAAAGTTTTCTCATGGTCCCACCTCTCACGAATGTCTAACAGACATTCGAGAGTAAAATTCTCATAAGAAGCTCCTCGAAAAACTGTAGGTCCGAACCATTCGTGCGACGCACAGCACTGTGGCTGTGAAAATCTAGGCTATCTCGCGACATTCGTCATACGTACGTAACGTAGCATATGCGATAAACTATCGGTGACTAGATCTGGAGATTCATAGTTGTAACTCATGATTTAAAAATGTAAACTCTGAATTACCTCATCTGCACGAATAGATTTGGAAGAACTTGAACGGATCAGATGACACTTCGACGTTCTTAAGCCACTTTACATACTTTCCAAAGGAGAATCTGCTTCAAAGGTGAAAACTCTAAAATCCTTCCTAGATTAAGAAACTTCATTCCACTAGAACCAAAATACGAGTAAATTACCCAGCCTGTTATCCTTACTACAAAGTGACTTCACAGAGAGATACCAAACTTAAACTTCTCCAAAGGGCACGTGAAGGCAAAAAAAGAAAAAAATTGCAAAACTCCATAAATTGGCTCTAAACCTCCCTCACATACAGACATTCTGCTGCCGTTGCCATCGCTGACCTACCACATCAGTGAGTGTAACGTAGTCGTAACGTAATCACATTACCATATCAGAAGTTAGTTACCAACCTGTTTCCCTAAAGCACAGCAAAAGGTGTACATCGACTGGTCTTATAGCTCCTTGGCAAGTGCACACGGTTAGCTATACGCTCCGTTGAACTTTTTATTTTTGTATGCAGTCCAGTAGCTAGCACCGGCACACGGTAAGAGGAGGGAGAGTTTGAAGCAAAACACTAAGAGAAAGAACAAAAGGGTACACGAAGGCGAATAGTGTAAAACCAAAATTGAAAGGATTCATTCACGCAGTCTGATGTTTAGTTTTTCGCTTTTGTTGAAACAACCAATCAATTGCCTTTTCTGAACGATTTACACTTCTTTTGTTAGTTAGGTGTTGTAAGAGTTGTATTTGTAGAGGTATATTCTCTCAATTGAGTGGTATCGACTGAGATGTGGGTAATTTGTTCTTTCCTCTTGCAGGATATAGCGGTTGGAAGGTATCATCAATCGCTTAAGGTAAATCGTTGGTGAATTGATGATGCTACGAGAATAATTGACTCTCACATGAATTGATGAAATTGTTATTGTTGTCGCAATGTTGACTATTTTGCTGAGGATGTATAGACTATCCTGCTAGTTAAAGCAGGATAGTCTACTAGGTAGGATAGTCTATTTCCTTCAAGCTTCTTCGTTAATTCAATTGCTTTCGTCGATATTCATTATAAATTTGGTTTAGGTTGCTAACAACTTGAAACATTTTCATTTAATTCTTTCTTAAAAGAAATACGACAAAATTAATGTACTTCACTAGTCCCTCGGCGAACCTGTTCAATGTGAAGTTCTCGAAAAAAAAGTCCCACCCTTATCTCTCGCTCCTTCTATGAAGTAAAAAAAAATTAACACATAGAGTTGAATTAGGATGAAACACCTAACTTCAATTCTTCCATCTTTCACCCCACTGCTGTTAGTATTTGTTTTGTATATGCCTGTAAAATCAATAACTCCAGGGGAAGAGCTGGACTAAGTGTCACCCTTATCCAAAGTCCAACATCACCAACACCGATAACATCATTATCATCATCACCATCGCCATCATCTTCACATTTCATATAGCTCCCTCTGGTGGTGTTGAAAAATGTATCCTTTCAACATTAAAAAAAAAAAAAAAAAAAAAAAAAAAAAACTTAAGACCGATATAATCTCATGGTAAATTGAAAGTTTTCATCGCTAAACTGATTTCGGGAAAGCCGAAGGGCACACGTTCCCATTCCTTGTGAAATGAGAACGAACAGCAAAAAAAATATATACATATCTATATACTCGTACCTATGTATGTATATATAGAATAACCGAAACTTTCCAATTTTCCCATCTCTTTCTCTTATAGTAGCACGCCGCCCTGGTTTTTGGTGTTAGGTACTTTTATCCACTCGTCTTCTCATCACCATCATACAACCCTTTAGCCTGAGGCTATCGAGGAATGTGAATGGTGGGAAAAAGTAAAACCCATCACAGGAGCAGTTTAACGAAAAAAAAGTTAAATAAAACCAAGGAAGCAAATTTTTGATGTGTTTCTCCTTTTCGTCGTGACATAATCAATCTACCAACTGAGTAGTGGTGGTAGTTGCAGCAGTTATTTTGGGGCAAAGCACAGAGCCATATTGAAAGCAGGTGGGATGAAAACATTTTAGGGGACGGCGAAGTTGATATTAGGAAGTTTCATTATTCTCTTTTTCTATTTTTTGTTCACACCCCTTCACGTCTTACCCACCTCCAGCAGGGACAAATCTTAGATTTATTGATTTTTGCTTCTAACGAGATTGAATGACAATGGTTGTTTATTTTGAGGCCAAAAGTTGACAGTTTTAGAATGAAAAGTGTTTCGCTAGAGACGTCAGATGACAGTGCTTGATCCAGTCATGAACAGAAATGTATTATGAGATTAACCTATTGACCATCTTGCTTTTTTATAGTTTAAGATTGTCTCTTGTTTCCGCTTGTTTGTCAAATAATTGTCGGCCTCTTGGATTTTTTGTCAGCTTAATATCTTTCTGTTAAGCCCCAAACTTGCTCTAAAAGTAGTTGGAAAGCGCTTGTCTGTTGACTTAGGTTTTGCCTCAACCCCAGTAGAGTCGGGGTTAAGAATAACCCTAAGGTGGAGTATACGTCTCGTATGAGGAAGGAACCCAGGAACATAAAACTTCTGACTTCGTAAGCTTGTTCTAAAGTCAGGAGTAACGCCGTCGTTGGTCCATGCTGCCTTTAGGTAGGTATGCGGTAGGAGTCACCAAGAACGTTTAAATTATAAAAGACTGACCTTTCTAAAGAGAGTAACTAAGATCATCAGAACACATCATTCTTACATATGCAACTTCTAACTTGAAACAGAAAACAAATTTCATTAGTTCACTAATAGTTCGCGTAGCCTACGATTTGTATTCATTTTCGAAGCTTAAAACTAATTAGAACTCAAAATTCTCCTGCAGTGCCAAGCCATTTTATATTTTCAACACCACCCAAAATGGATTCTCTTTGTATATTCCTACATGCAACCGCCTAAATCTCATGATTAATTCATGGTCCCCCAAGGAATTACACAAGCAAAATAGTTGATCCTTTATCCCCAATGCAGTTACATACTTCCTATGCATATCTTTCACAGTCTCTCTCTCTCCCTGTCTCTCTCTCTCCCTGTCTCTCTCTCTCTCTCTATCTCTCGCTCTCTCTCTCTATCTCTATCTCTATCTCTATCTCTTTCTCTCTTTCTCTCTCTCTCTCTCTCTCTCTCTCTCTCTCTCTCTCTCTCTATCTATCTCTCTCTCTGTATTCCTCTATATCTCTATATCTCTATCTATCTACCTTGTATTACAAATGAATGTGGTACATCGAAATTTCAGATTCCCATTGTCTGGCGAATTCAGTTAACTCCATGGATTTACATTGGATTAATTAGTTATCCTTACAGTTTTTCGTGAATATTCTTACTATAAACTATTATAAAATAATAAAATATTTCGCTGGAAATGTTCTTTTCCTCCCATTTCATCTAGGCATTGCTTATAATTGATATTGGAGAATGTAACGCCCGCCCATCCTTTCAACTGAACAATTTCTACTCATGTACAACTTATGAGTATGTGGGAACAGTAATAGAAAAAAAATATATTCCTCTATGGTACTCCCAAGTGAATGTCCTTTTAGTTTCCAAAACAATGAAAGTTCTCTTGGACAAACAAAAAAAAGAATTAGAATATGTGTTTGTGTGTATTTTGCATCGACACGTTTTAACAATTAGGCTGAAAAGAAAAGCAAGGATTTTTCTATCACAGCTACAGCTGTCTGTCTGCCAATTCATCCCGCTATACGTCGTCGACGTCTGCATAAAAGATTAAAGGTCTGATCCCTCTACTTTTATATTGATTTTGTTTAAATGTCCGAAAAAATTCTATTTTTCCCTCAACAAAGGAAGGATTATGTATTTTTCACTTTGACCTTTTTGTGCTTCTTAATTCTATTTTATTTATCCCTTCTCTCATCGGTTCTGTTGCATCCGTGTGGGAAGCATTCTGTGCGTGGTTCTGACAATTTAGCTTCAGCTAAGGTAATCTCATAAACAAGACACCATTAATTATACACAGGATTAGAGTGTGCGTGGGTACGTATACCATGTGGGACAAAGGACACTTTAATAAATTTGACATTAAAAAAGTCAAAGGTCAATTTGTAACTCCTACGCACACACCAGCTCCGTTTGTCCGTTAATTGGCGCTCTGCATATTTTAATTCATGCATATTTTAATTCAACCACTGAATTAAAAGACTTTTCTAAATATTTGAAAATTTCGCAATCTCTCTTTTCTGCTAGAATGATTGATTTTAGCTTGCTCCGTACTGAAATTCAATTTTAAGCCCGCGTAAAACCGCTCGCAAATTGATATAGAATGTTGCAATGGAGAAAATCCTTTTGCGAAGTTAGATAGTTGCAATTATATTTTTAGGAATCCTTTGGTTTTTGCGGATGGCGAGTGAAGCAGTAATTTGCATGACAAAGGTAATAAACTGTGTATGTGTGGGAATAGGCCGAACGTATAAACCGTCGAAATTTAAATTAGTTGCGGTACGGTTTTGTGATCCATGGATATGAAATGACAGGAAGAAAATGTACGTTTGTGGTGAATTTGCAATTTCAACACATGCAGGAAAAATATAACTAAATTTATAAAACAAAAAAAAATAAAAAAAAAATATTGGTATCGCGGAAAGGTTGCGATAATTGGATTTTAATTGATATCATTAAATGAGTAACTTGGGGAGCGGATTAGGATTGGTTGGGAGGGTAATTGGATGCTAAATTCGTAAGTAAAACTAAATCGTGATGAGAATAGTAGACGGATACTCATAAAAATGTTTTGTATTCTTCTTATCGTACTCGATTTTTAAGAGTCGTATATACTGCTCATCTCAGTTTGTTCATATGTATGCATATTAATTGCGAAATATGATTTTAATTTAGTCGCTCAACCAAACCATTGAATTAAAACCCAAATAAATCTCGACTTCTCTTTATTCTAAGCAATCGACTCTTATTAGTCGTATCTACTGCCCATATTCGTTTATATGAACATTCATCAATTGGGAAATTCGAGAAACAGTCAATCAAACTATTGGAAAAATAATCTAACAAAGTTTAAAATGTTCTTCAAATTAAGTATTCGACTCTTAAGAGTCGTATGCACTGCTCATTGTACATTAATTATTCATTAATTGAAAAATCTGACTTTAAAATAATCGCTCAACAAAACTGTTGGGAACAAATCAGATGAAATCTCAACTGTTTCTCATTCTAAGTATTCAACTCTTAACAGTCATTCAAATTATTCATATGTACATACATATGTGCAAGAAAGAAAGAAAGGAAGCATTTGACTTTTAAGAGTCATAAATCCCGTTTTCCCCGTTTATAAAAGTTCATACTGCAGCCGTTTGATTTTCAACTGAATTTTTAGAAACAATTTTAAGGAAATCTTTACTGTAAGGAACAGTAAAGATAAAGACTCGACTCTTAATAAGAATTGCTGTTGTAATGGGTTCCTAAAAGGATCGAATATGCTCGCGAATAATAATATACTATTTTCTCTTTTATTTGATACTTAATTTTGCTCTGCCTTTTTAAACGTTTTGAAATTAATGTCCGTTTGGCTTTGATTCTGTTGTTTTGCTGAAGTAGCGATGTATTAATTTTTTAGTGCTGTATTTTGAAACCTGCGGTCATTCCCCAAGTAAATCAACAGGTAGCCATTTTGATGCGGAAAGGCTAGCAAGGTAGTGCAGCAAATAAGAGGTAGATGCAATATCACCAAAGACTTGGTATGGTATTTGCCTACATTCATGTTAACGTCCGATTGGTTTGCAATGCAGCGGCTTCAGCACAAGGTGTTTCGTTGAACAAGATGCTGCTAATGGGTCCTGACCAACTAAGGGAGCTTCCTGAAGTCCTTTTGGTTTTCGGTCGAATAAGGTGACCATTACTGGCGACATAGAGCAAATGTTCCACCAAGTTCGTGTGCGCAAAGAGGATCACTGCACTCAAAGGTTCCTCTGGCGAAATGATGAAAGTGATCGCAAGTCAGACATCTACCAGATGGAAGTACTCACTTTCGGTGCTTCTTGTTTTCCGAGCATCGCTTTATATGTCAAGGACACAAACACGGCAGAATTTTCCGAGAAGTATCCACAGACGGTAGAGAGTATCGTGAAGTACCATTACATGTACGATCTCCTGCTGGACAGTGTAGCCACTGTTGAAGATGCTGTGAAATTGGCCCGCGAGGTAAGAGAGATACATTCCAAAGCTGGTTTTCGAATGAGGATCCGATGAATGAATCTTGGATCCGTTGAAAGTGAAGATCGGACAATAAACTGTGGCAACGAAAATAATATTGCTAAGGTTTTATGTTTGAGGTGGAAGCCGAGCGAGGATGTTTTCACATTTGTTCACAAGGTTCACAAAGATACAAAAGAATATTTTGTCTGCAGCGAGATTGCCAACAAAAAGTGAGTTACTTAGGATTCTAATGTCTATTTTTTATCCTCTAGGGTTTTTGGCTTTTTACCTGATGAGAATCAAATCTGAACTGGGATGACGTTATCGATGACGCCTTAGCAACCAAATGGGAGTTATGGCGTAAACTGCTGACGAAGGTGGAACTCGTTTATATTCTAAGGTGCAACTGCACGTATTTGTGGACGCCAGTGAGAAAGCTATGGCGGCGGTGACGTATCTGAGGTTATCCGATGATCATGTAACAGAAATGTGCACTGGTGGTAGCAAAAAAAACACCATATCCCCATTGCTTCTAGTGTCCATTCCCAGATTGGAGCTCCAGGCACCCCTCATCGGCAAACGGCTAGCTAAGGCGATTGTAAAGAGTCATGGGTTCAGGATCGACAAGAAGTTTTTCTGGACGGATTCGAAAACCGTATTCCACTGGTTGCGTTCAGACGCAAAAATGTATCGGGAGATACATGAGAACACAAACGTGGATGACTGGCATTGGATACCCACCAACCTAACGGTCGCGAACGAAGTGACGAAATGGACGAAAGAACATTGTTTTGAAAAGGACAGCAGCCTAGCCTTTTGCTCCAGCCGTTATTGCCAACATCTTAAAAAAAAAAAGGTAAAAGCTAATGTTGAAGTGTTTCAAAGGCCTTTCACGTTCGTTGGTGTCAACTACTTCGGCCCGATGTTGGTTACGGTCGACAGGAGTGAATTGAAGCGGTGGGGAGTTTATTCACCTGCTAGCCGAGCGATTCATCTCGAGGTGACGTTTTCGTTGTCGGCCGACTCCTATATACTCAGAATACCGTCCGAGTTTTATTTTGACAACGGAACTAATTTTGTGGGCGCCGAAAAGGAGTTGAGAAAGCAATTCCAGCTGGTCAACAAGGAGGTGCTTGGTAGCAAATTTAGAACTTCGAGTACGAAGTGGTTTTTCAATACCCCAGCTGCTGCGCACATGGGTGGCAGTTGAGAACGACTCATAGGTACGCTGAAGAATGTCCTGAAAGGAGTCATGGCGAACAAACGCATAAATGATGAGACGTTCCAGTCTGTGGTTTGAGAAGGTCGAACCAATAAAAGTAGGGGATATGGTACTCATCATCGACGAAAATCTACCGAGGTGTACTTGGCTCAAGGGGATTGTTGTTAGTACCATCATATCTCAAGATGGTCAGAGAGGAGAGGAGGGCGACGGTGAAGACGGCAAACGGTATGTCTCTAAGGCCTGGTACCCGTAAGTGAATATTAAATTGTTGTGAGTGAGCATGATGCCAGGACTTTATTGCCGCTTGGCTATTCGTGAAAATGCTAATATCCTGAACAGATACTACATTACGAGTACACTTCAGACAGGACAGAGCTTTGTTATTCGCCATTATTTACGCCTGAAATACGCGACAGGATCGAGGATCGAGGAGTGTCCAGCTAAGAATGTCAAGCCGCAACAGATGAAACATTACATCTAATGATAAAAGTTTAAGGTTTATGGCATTTTCCAAAGCAGTCCACCGAAAGATCACGCCATACATAAGTATGGGCCTGACACCGGACACGTACAGCCAGAAAGTGGTACGGGGTTGTGGCCTTTTTACAGGCCATGGCTTTCCAGTTTAGTTTCCTATCCAAAATAAGACCCCAGTTTTTGCTTTGTCTGTGAAGGTAAAACTGGTGCCATTTATAGTGGGAGGGTCTATAAGATGAACTTTGTATTTCCGAGTGAAGAGGACCAGTTCGGTTTTGTTGTGATTGACTCGCAAGCGACAATTTGTGACCTATTTGGAGACCAGGAGAAGATCATGTTAGATGAGTTCCCTTAGAGTGTTAGGGTGTTTCCCCGAGACAGCATAGCAACGTTGTCTGTATAGGCAATCACCTTTCATCCCGTCTTTTCCAGATCGACTAGTAGTTCATCAACCACCAAATTCCAAAGAAGAGGGGACAAGACGGCACCTTGATGTGTGGCGCAGCTACCCAGTTTTCTGTTAATAAGGAAAACAACCATAGTATACTCTTTCATGCTCACTGAGCTAATGCTGCTACGTAAGTGCATATCGATCAATCTCTCATACGTTTTAAGCAGGAAGGAAGAAAGATTGATAGGTTGGAGATCCTTTGGGTTGACATGCGAGCTTTTACCTGCTTTAGGTATGAAGACGATTTCTACCTCGGTCCATAGTTTGGGGATGTTGATAAGATTCAAACAACCCATCATGATAATCTTAAGTCAGGGTAGAACCATATCTACGGATTTCTGGATCTCAGTGGGTATTATACCATCCGGTCCTGGTGATTTGAATGGTTTAAAACTACGTATGGCCCAAAGGAACTTTTCAGTAAATACTATATTAAAGTTTTTTTTTTTTTAGAAAAAGGAATTTCCAAATCCTGGAGCACTCAGTCTCACACGAAGTCCACCAAGCAGAACTCCTTTTTCGGTGTAGTGTTTGGAGAAACTTGAATTTTATTCATTTTTCTTTTATGTTCGGTTGGCTATGTTTGCTGTTCCCCATCCGGGTTTGAACCTGCACAGTTCGGGTCACAAGCGAACACACTACCCACTACACCTTAGCCACCCTCTTTATTAAAGGGGTTGCTACTCGATGGTATCGCAGTATCGCAGAGAGTTTTTGTAGGAATTCCAGTCAACATTCTCTTTGGAGCTTTTGGCTATGTTAAAGAGTTGTCTGCAATTTTTACCGAGAGTGCAAAAATTGGCATTCCACCATGGAGGCTTTTCCCTGCCGCGTGGTGGTCTACGTAAAAGGCAGGCCACCGTCATTGCATTATTGAAGGACCTCGTGTGGGTTTCTACGATGAGATCAAGCTCACCGGGGTTCTCAGGACTACTGGGTGAATCGGAGAGAAGAATCCTTTCAAGTTTTCAAGTTCGTACAGAGACCAATTAGTTTTCTTGAAATTTCTGAAGACATTCTTGTTTTGAAGGGTGGTTATCTAGACAAAATTGGAGGTAACGATAGTCTGAAAAAGAGTGCCCATTTAAGGCTTTCCATTCCTTTACCATATGCGAAATGTATTCGAAGACAAGTGTGATGTCTAAGACTTCTTGTCTGTTTCGAGTAATAAAGGTTGGTTTAGAACCCAAGTTACAAAGTAGGAGGTTAGTACTTAGGATATAATTAAAAAGTGACTCAACTCTATCATTTATTTCTGAAATGCCCCATATGGTGTGATGCACATTCGCATCGCATCCAATAATAAGGCCTGTTTTTTTGGCTCTCCGCAGCCGCAACCAAGCTGCCCTGGTTATACGGAGGGAGTGGACCCATATCAGACAATAATTAGTTTTACTGTAATTAGACAGTAGACAAATATTAAAAGGAGTCTTCGCAAGGATACAGGATATAGGTTTGCCTTCTTTTCTTGCGTAGATTAATTTATACTTAGGAGTTTTGAGTCTACAAACCCGGTTGCCAACAACCCATGATTCCTAGATCAAGACTACGTTTTTTCAGTCTTTTGACAGTCAAAGAATAAGAGCGGCAGAAGCCGCTTTGGAGTGGTGTAGGTTAATCTGTATTAATCGCAGCATTGAAGCTACAATCAAGGGCAGATACTTTTACCATGGTAAAACCGGTGCAGTATCAGTTATGGCTGGTTTCTATACTATAACGACAGATCTTAAATCTCTTTTCATCTCTATAGAATGACTACCAAACGTGGGTACTTAAAAATGTTTTCTACTTCATATAAAATATATTGCATACAATTTAAAATTGTTTCTCAACACAACCGTTGGAAATAAAAACCGAAAGAAATATCAACTGTTCTTTAATCGAAAAAGCCTGGTTGAAAGAACTGATTCGACTTTTACATAATCTTAAATGTCAAACAACTTTAAAATTCATTAGGAAATTTTTTTTAACATTTTGGCTAAGAATGTGTTCTTATGTTCTTATATGTGTACGAACACTTGATACGTGCAGGCAAAAAAGCACACTGGACTCTTATTATGTGTTTTTTTTGAGGAAGTGGAGTCATCGCGACAGAGTTTGTTCGAAGTTGAATATTGCACTTGCTATCTTCATAGAGTAAAGTTCATATGTTTATGGGTAATATTTTTTATAAAAATGGAAAATAAATTGGTGGATTGCATGATAACAGATTTTGGAATTCCAGCAAAATTCCAAATAAATTTTCACGACGCCACCTTCCGCAAATGTTTTACAAACGTTGGAGAGTATAATTTAAAATATATACACGAATGGAAATGAAATAGCTCTCTGTGCTATTTTGGCCAATCAGGAATCTGTATACTGGTAGATAGATATCAAAAACAAGATTTTAAAAAAAAAAACTGTTGAGTTCTACAAAGAGGATTAAGTGGAATACCTATATACAAGGTGGGGCATAATTGTCATAATGAAAAAAATTGGGCTCTGTTTTCACGAAAAGTTTATTTGAAGGTATAAAATTGATGACAACGGTTTGCACTTTATAAGGTCTTTCACTAAAATTCGACGAAACGAAAGTCTGCTGATGCCAAATTGTGTTCATCGTTGTCTCGTTGATGTTTGTAGACTGTTTCGGGCGTCCTCGGACACAGCAGTGATATTCTCGGCCGAACGAGCAATACGGGGCCAGCCTCTTCTTGCGACATCTCTAGTGGACACAGTTTGCACGAGACGCTCAGCCAAACGCTTAATTGTTCGCTCATTATGATGATCAATAAAGAGTCGATAGACCTCGTTTTTGCTTTCATCAAAAACTTAAACCAAATAAAAAAAAAGGCTACAGTCTTGACGCAGCTATGGAAATTGAATGCGATGAAAAAATTAATAAAAGAGTCAATTTTTCACGTGCTTGTTAGGTTACCTGTAATACAAATTTTCATTATGTCTTTCAATATATTTCATAAAAACCGTGTGTTGGATCCCTTATCATTGGTGCGGAGAGATGTTTCAAGTTTTAAAATATAAATCTATTAAAAGAATGACAAATCTAAAAGAAGTTCCATGTGAGTCTCTCGAAAACAGTCAGCAGGTGGAAGAAATAAAGCAAAGATTTATATTGCAAACCTGATCAAGTCATTTTGTGGAATAATCAGTTCCCTTCGCAACACGGTGGTTCAAATGTAAGTGACACTGGCAAGTGCTCACCACATCTAATGATTATTTCACCTAACCCATCCAACATTTCCCTCACAGAACTAGTACCATACATGAATGAAATCAATAGTAAAATGTAACGACACCGCACGATTCTTTTTTCAACGCTCTCAGATACACCACTCATTTTGTCTAACCAAAAACTAATTGTCACTGATAGTGGTAATGAATACGGCAATAATGTTGATGGTGATGACGGCAAACAACTAATGACGCCACTATTTCCCATTTCCATTATGACGTGGTGACCTTACGATTCCCGTCACCGAATTAAGGACGCTCACTCAGCTGAAGGACAAAAGCAGGAAAGAAAGAAACTTCCGCTAAACTATATACCCAAATGGACGTAGGTAAGAGTAGAATAAAAATGAAGAAAATCAATCTATGAAAAAAGTTGTTATATGTATCTCATCTGGTGACCCAAACCAATATGATCCATAGTAGTAACATCTTGGCAAATAGATTATCATCAACAATATTCCGAATGAAATTAATTTCTGGCCAGGACACCTCCATACATGCACACACTACAGGAGAAGATATTGCAATCGGGTCATTATACGAAGGAACTATAAGTTTGCTTTCAGCAACAGCAAAGAAAAAAAAAACTTTTCCTCTCTTTACATTGTTAGCGATAAATGACCGGAATATTGAAACTGTTTTCTGTAGGGACAGCTTCTGTAATGGTTTTACTTTTTTTTTATGCCCAGAGTAAAGAAGGCAAACTAAAAATGTGCAACAGCAGAGAAGGAAACAGATAATAGAAAACAGAAATTAGGTCGCACTATTGATAAACGGTCCTTTGCACCGCTGCGTGCTTTCTTTTCATAATGAGTTTTACGAATATCCTTCCAATTTAGTGATCCTTCCTGACCAGTTGCCTACATTTTTCTCCTGCTCCGGTTTTATTAGGCGAATATTTTACAAATGTAGGCCTCCAAGTGCAAAGGATTTTCCGATGGCAAAGTAAAGAATTTTTTACTGATGCAAGCCTCGTAAGCAGTTGGTTTACGATTAAAGATATTTGCAAGAGAATTTCATTTTCTTTCAGATTTACTTCGGAGAACCTAGGTCGTGCTTGGAATTTTCAATTAATTTTGTAAGAAATTTGGGCCACAACTGGAGCATGATCTTATTTAGAGTAGGGGCTCAGCTGAAGTTTTTTTTTTAATTAGGTTTTACAAAACGACCGATGTTTGAAGCAAGTAAACAGTGATCAAATTAAAAGAGTCAATTATATTGGTTCACATATTTCTTGTTACGTCGAATAAGTCAATGACTGACCTATATTGTGAATAACTAATTTTACAAAAAAGTTGACAACTGGTGAATAAAGAACTGATTACATGAACTTAACCTAATGTCTTATTTTACAAATGAGTTGATTTTTGAAACAAGCGGACAAATTAAATGAGGTGATTACTACATACGAGTACGATATGTACTCATATGTTGTCAGCAACTAATTTTTACAAGAGACAACTGTTGAAGCAAGTAATTAGTAAACTGATAAAATGAGTTCTTTAGTCAATAGCCAGTGGTAGCAAAGTACTTAGAAAATTAACAGGAGGCAGGTTATCCTTTATTTGGTAGCAGAATTTAACTACTGCCGTTTGCCATCATTTTGCTGGCCGCTATGTGTGAAGAATGCATAACAGCATATCTCATATACCGCTACTTATGAAAAAAAAGAAGCTTATTATGAAGTCAAGTGCGATTCGGGCCTCATACGGTTCTGTACCGTTACGGTTCAAAAACTGTATCTTAATTTTTCTTCCTCGTTAATTGGCAAAAAAAAGCAAAAGCTATGATTATCTTTGAAAGGCTCTGGTCATTCTGAAATTGAATCGAATAGAGTGGGAGTAAGATATGAAGAGGGGTTGACAATATTTTGAAATAATTTTTTCCTTATGCCGAACTCAATAACCACCGAACGGATTTTGATGAAATTTAGGTTTTGGGTTATGTCAGATATATTTGAAAATCACTGAAATTGGATATGAAGACGGGGTAAGATATGATGGGGTGACATTTTACCCCACGTATTCCAATATTTTTCAAGAAATATTCGTGCCAAAGGATTTGTTATAATTTTCGCCGTACCTGCTTATGAATTTACATGCCTTCATATTTGAATATTTTTTATAATTTTGAACTCCTTGGAAGTTAAAATTTAATTAGATATGAGTGAGGAGTAAAATTATTTTTTGTTTTTATTTAAAATGTACATTAAAAAAATATACGTTTTACATTTTTTTTATACATTTTTGGACCACCACGCACTATTTTTGTGCAAAAATTCAGTTCTCTAGGTCAAGCGGTTTAAAAATTACAAACGTGTGACAAATACATGGACAGACGGACAGATAGACACTATGTTGAATCCATTAGTGTTCCTTCTAGTGCGGAAGAGTAAGAATGGCCCTTCATCGGATATTTGGTCCTATGTCTGACTTCTATATGCTGTATCAAGGTGTAGATGAGTCAAAAAGCTAGAGCTAAAAAAGAATTGGACACATTAGATTGGATCGCAGGAACTGGTAAATTTGGCCTGAAAAACTTAAAACAAGCCCAGGATGGACAGAAACTGACAACTGTGGTGTCTCAGTTAGATATTCCTTATGGGTCCACCCGACCCACTGCATCTTGAAAAAGTCATCGCAAAACCTATTAAACTTGAACGCCACACATCATCACCAGCCAACTAATATCAATGTTCATCATTCAATCAAGCAGATAATGATTTCCACATTAATATGCTTCCCTGCTGCGAACTGAAGAGACGCACCCTTGGAATAAGACTGTCAGTTTTTTTTTTCCAAAAAGAAACGATGTAAGTTAAGCTCGATCATCGTCAATCTGATACAACTTCAAGGAGCTACTTCATACAACACAGAAAAATACATCCTTTTGTTTCACATACATATATGTATGTACAATACATTTGGTGCATATACGCTTCTTTTTTCGTACCTTTTTCCCACTATTTAGTACGGACATTTTATAGGAAGTCAAAGTGTTCGCAGTGGCTCCATGTAAAAGATCTGCGAACTATTAGAGGAGCGCAACAAGAGGGTGGTATCTCGCTGATTAAGAAATCGCGAGGGTGGGAACCAAAAATTCCTTTATTTAAAAATCCAGTGACACCACAGGATTCATATATAGATTATCCAGACACTGACGAGACATCAGGCGGCCATAGAAAACAATACACAGTACAACCAAAGGACGAGAAGAACAAATTACACTTTGATGGTATGATATCTGTTTGCTGTTTCTTCCGGTGACACTGTGCCACCCACCCCTATTTGTCGTTTAAAATGTGTAAAAGTAGGGACAACAGCAGAAAAAAAAAAACCAAGTCTCGTCACCAAAGGCTGAGTGCATTCTGGTGTAGAGCTCTGTCATATGGCTGATGACGATGATGGTGATGATAATGATGATGGCGATGGCGAAAGCGATGGCTATAGCTATGGCTATATGATGATGCATAAGGAAGTAGCACCCATACCCCACCAACTTTATGATTGCACTCTGAAACAGCAATCGGAAAGAACTTCCTTTTGCAGAAGACAGCTCAGCTGCATGTTTCGAAAGCACTTTCCTAGCATCTGACAAGCTCTGCAGAAGCAGGGGGCGGTACACGACTAGTTTGCCTTTGTTATGAGAGGTGAGGTTGACAGGGATGAGGACATGTTCCTTTGTGGTGCATTTAGTAGTGCAACCAAGGGTTTATTACTTTGCTGCTCGTCTTATGTTACCCATCGCCTCCCCATCGAGTGGGTGTGAATATCGTTCATCTGGTGTTGTTCTCTTAACGAAAATTGACTGAAAGCTGGAGGTTGGGGTGGGGGAAAAAAAGATTCTGATTCGTATATGGACGTTTTATTTCTCTTGCAAAAGCTTTGTGTATATTTTCAACCAAGCCACAAAGAGGGGATACGTAATTAACTGAAATTCATATGAAATGATGCGTTTCCTCTGCGAGTGTAATGTGGAAAGATTTATGTATACGATTGAGAAATGATGTGCACAAACGGGGTTGCAGTCGAAGGGAACATGATTTTGTTAAATTTTAAAGAGTTGCAAAGAACTTGCGTTGAAATAGTGACTGAGAAGTTAGTTAGGAGCTTATATGATACATTGAGTTTTCTGCTACCTTTTGTAGGAACGAGGTGCCACAGAAATGGGCGTAGCCACATATATTATTTAAATTGTATGATATTTTATTTAGCGTAAACCTCTAACGATATTATGTAAATTAAGCTGTTGAGTTTGTAGAAATTCAGTAAGAAAAGCTTGTCACGGGTTAAAGAGTAGTTGCTATTGAAGAACTAATATTTAGTATTTTGGTGCTAACAGCTCAATGCAGGGTCTGGCCTATCTTCTCGCAGCCACTCGTGCTGTGCACCTCACGAATGATTGAGACCTACAATTTTATGTCGTTTCTAAAGGGTAATTTTTTTCGATTGATAGGAGCTTCTCATCACAGTTTTACTCTCGGATGTTTGTCAGACGTTCGCGAGAGGTAGCACCGTCAGAAAACTTTATTTATTTTTTTATTTTTGTGTTTTCTTGGATTCGAACCTTGAACCTCTCGCTCAGTGATCGCTCACTTAACCACTGAGCCATGGCGCCTACGAAGAACTAAAACGAGTTAAAAAAAAGTTTTGTTAGCAGATCTGTGGCGGCTTGTGATGTATGGTGTCGGGAGTTCGCATTACTAAAGAAAAAAAAAAACTTTGTGAGATATTCGCACTCAATAACAAATATGTATTCATAATAAAAATGTAAATATTTTGGCGCTAAAAGCCCATATAGGGACTGATCTAGCTTCTAGTACTGTGCAACGCACGAATGGGATAGACGTACTTTTATGCCATTTCCGAAAGCAAATTTTTTCGATTGAGATAAGCTTTTCGTGACAATTTTGCTCTTGAATATTTGTCAGACGTTCGCGAGAGGTGGGACCATGAAAAAAGGGTTGTTGTTTTCCGGGACTCGAACCTTGAATTACCCCCTCTGTGATTGCACACTTAACAATTGAGCCACGGCGGGTCATGGAAAAATAGTAATGAACGAATTTTAATAGCTAATGAATGAATGAATATATAGAATTAGTCGATAGTTAAAAATAAATTAATACCTATACCTTTTCAACTCCAAATTGAGAACAATAATTTTCAAATTAGGAATAATCAGTATCGAAAATAAAATAAAATCCAAGTTAAGAATAAACAATTTCAGACTGGGACTAAACAAAGCCATATTGACTATAACGAATTTGAAATTAGGAATACAAATTCTCAATTGCTTATCTCAACTTGAAGTTAATTGTTCTCAATTTGATATTAATTATTTCTAAATTCAACTTGATTGTTTTCAGTTTGGGGTTTAAAAATTATAGTTGCAGTATATTCAAAGAATAACCCAAATATATAAAGGGTGGTTAAATTTTAAGGGCCGATGTTGAATGTGAACCACACCTAAACGTCAAGTTTTTTTCTGCATTTCATTTGACATTTCTCAATTTCAGACTAACTCAATTTGAACCATGGAAAGATACACAATCGAGCAACGCGTTAAAGTTATTCAGGCTTATTATGAAAATGGGCGTTCAAATCAAAATGCATATCGTGCATTTCGTGATTCTTTCGGTCAATTTAATCGTCCAAATGTGCGTACAATCGGAAAAATCGTGCAAAAATTTGTGCAAACCGGGTCTGTAGGAGATGTGAAAACACCAGTGCATGCTCGTACAGCTCGTACTGCAGAAAATATTGCTGCTCTTCGCGATAGTGTGGCTGAAGAGCCGTCCACCTCAACTCGTCGTCGTGCCCAACAATTGCACCTCTCACGCTCGTCGTTGATGAACATTATGCATAAAGACTTGCATTTACGCGCTTACAAGGTGCAATTGACTCAAGAACTAAAGCCTCTTGACCATTTCAAGTGTCGTCAATGGTCACAATGGTGGCAAGAAATGGCAACAGTGGATGATCAATTTTCGAAGAAAATCATCTTCAGTGATGAGGCACATTTTCACCTCAGTGGATTCGTCAATAAGCAGAATTGCCGCATTTGGGCGAATGATAATCCAAGAGTAATTGTCGAAAAACCAATGCACCCACAAATAGTGACTGTTTGGTGCGGTTTATGGGCTGGCGGCATCATCGGGCCGTATTTTTTCCAAAATGAGGCCGGTCAGGCAGTTACTGTGAATGGTGTTCGCTATCGTGAGATGATAACGAACTTTTTATGGCCCGAATTGGAAGATATGGATGTGGACGATATATGGTTTTAACAGGATGGTGCCACTTGCCACACAGCTAACGAAACAATGGCTCTTTTGCGCAACAAATTCAATGGCCGTGTTATCTCACGTGGTGGTGTTATCTCAATTGGCCGCCAAGATCATGTGATTTGACACCGTTGGACTTCTTTCTTTGGGGTTATTTGAAAGAAAAGGTGTACGTCGATAAGCCAGCAAGAATTCAAGAGCTAAAGGATGAGATAATTCGGCACATTAACGGCATAGAACCTCAATTATGCCTCAGTGTCATCGACAATTTGGACCATCGGATGGAGGTGTGCCGCCGAGGTCGCGGCGGCCATTTGGCCGATATTTTGTTCCATACATAATTGAACCATACCAATATTATCATAATAAAAAGAAATGACAGTAATTTCCTAAATAATTTGTGTTTTATTCAAAATCAACATCGGCCCTTAAAACTTAACCACCCTTTAGTATACCTAGCTATTGCGCACCTTGTCAATTTTAATACATCGTTTGTACTTTTTCTAAAGGATGGGATACATCCCGATCGTCTCTCTCACAGTTTTAATGTTTTTTTCGCGATAACGCAATTATTCTGAAACACAAAGTACAATTTAGAAAGGTTGAGCCTAACTACCACCTGTTCAAAGGTGTCCACCGTGATATGTACACTGAATAACTCTGTTCACCTGTCCACAATAATATTAAAATGTAAAACCCATACAGGATGTGCGTCGGCTATGATTCAGTTGAGAAATACAGCCCAAAGATGAGAAATCGAAGAAGTGAAAATGAAGTCTCAGACAAATATTTCCTTCACATTTCTTTTTTTTTTTTTGATGCTTGAACGGTTCAGACTTTCAACTCTTCGTTAAGTACGAAGCTTCCCAAATTGTCGCATCAATCCAACTGTGATACAATTCATGCCTGATAGCGCTGACAATGTACTTTTTTATTCCAGTAGTCAATGAACAGGATCTGTGAGCTCGAATAAATGCCAATGAGTTGACAAAAGGCGAAAAGAATACAACTTCTTACAGGAATGACGACTATCAAATTATTTCTTTCCATAAAATAGGGCCAACGGTGTGTAGGTATCATGCATCCAGCAGCCGTCACATCTAAGATGCATATTTATCAAATTTAATGATTTGAGACTTTGATGCATACTTCTTGATATCAGATTTCATTGACATTACAAATTAAGATTCTATCAGTAGCTAGCACCTGGAAAAATTCCTCAGAAAGTAATTGTTATACATTTCATTGCATATCCTTTGCTGTCAAGGTTTACTATCTTTCACAGAGTTACCGCGGCGAGGTTTTAATGGGTAGAAATTATATTGTACATGAAAAGTAAGTGAACTATAGATCATTGTAGAGACCGCTATGAATAATTGATTCTAAATATGAGGATCAGATTTAATAAAGTGGACATAAGGATTTTTGGGCTGATTATGTAAAAACACATAACCCAATTCTAATATTTTTTTTCATCCTTCCCAACATAATTTCCTAACGCCAACAGAACTCGCAAATTGCTTACTAACTACAAATTTGGAATTCAAAACAAGTCCTTCGAAACTATTTAGGAAACAAAAGAAGCAAACCCTCTGAAAAAACAAAGCAGGAATATCGAAAAAAATAAGCTATCTTCGAATAAAAAATGGACACAACATCCTTTTGATTATCTTTTTAATCATCAAAGCCTTCTCTTCCATCAAGCCAGTAGTAAAATATAACAACAAAATCTAAAAACGAATGAACGTCAATACTATGACAACGACACCGAAGAAGGAAGAAAATATTTGATATGCCATCGGCATCTCAATGATCTCATGAAACTTGCTATGGGAACAGCGGTAGTAGAAAGAGCACCACCAAAGAAGGAGAACCGATAGTTGACCTCATTTATAACCTGAATGGGTGGTGAAATAGAACAAAGATTTACAGTTACATGAGGACGAACCAACAACGGCGCGCGAGCAAGGGATGAAATAACTGAAGGACGAAAATCTCTTGACAAACAAAATAGGAAATTGCCTCCCAAAGCAATTTGGCTATCAATTTTGAATCAGCTTTTCTCTCCCAGTCTTTTATTTTTTCCTTGCTCTCATCACACTCTTCTTTGCCGTCTAACCATTCTACCGCCATTTTCTTGATTTCGTTGTTTTTGTTTCTTTGTTTCGTTTATTTTTTTTTCCATATTTTACGCAACTCATGAAAAGTCAACGCGCGTCAGGTAGGAAGCAACGCAAAAGGTATTTCTTAATAGAGTTTGGTTTTTTTCCCTCTTCCGATTTTTTTGCGCGCGTCTGTTCTTTTGCCTCCCCCGCAATATGTGTATGTCCTTCACGTGTTTACCGGGGTCCTTTTGGGTTTGGGCGACAAAGAAGATGTGGGGATAACCAAGTAACAGTTCAATCGAACTCACGTAAGGGCCATTTATTGTTGGGGAAAATGAATGGGATATCCTTGCAAAGGCATTGGTAGTGAAAATGTGAATAATTTATGGGAAAGGAGGTCTTTGTTTTTTTCTGGTGGTGGTTAGTATTTCCGGGTTAGTATTTAGGGTTTTGTTTTTCTAATTTTGCAATGGATATGCGATAAAATGAACTGATATTGGCGAAATAAATATCTAACTAATCAAAGTAAAACATATCTGAATTTAAAACCCAAATTCGCTCACTCTTGCGCAAATTACAATCAAAAAGCGAAGATTTATAAAAAAAATAATCTAAATATTCGATTGATTATGACAAAGAAGTGCCAATAATTTCCCCTCTTATACGTATTCAGAATCAAAAAAGAAGACCTTCATACAAATTAATCCAAATATTCGACTGATTGTGAGAGAAGGTTATCACTGTTCCATTTGATCTGTTGACACTACAGTAGCTCCAATAATTTTACCAATTTTTCATCCAAATTCACCCATTCAATAAAACAAAAACGCTCAATTTCATTTTAAGTTATAAGAATATTTTGTGAAATTTGAAGCGGTAGGATGACAGTTGTCTTAAGATGTTACACACAGAAACGTGTTAAATGTTCATCCAAATTTACTCAATTATAAGTAATTTATAAATAAAAATCCGAATTTCACTCAAAATCACTGCAATATTTAAAGAAATAATCAGAAAATTGTGAGACAAAAGCGGTACAAAAATGTACAATCAATAACGTGAGTTTGGTACAAGATTGCAAAATCTTTAAGGAATGTGAGGAAGGGAATGGCTGTTGCGTTAAAACTGTTGACGCAAAAGAGGTGCCAAAAATTAGACAATTTGCACCCAACTTCACCCATTTGCAGTCGCACTAATTAATGTTACATAGATTTGTCGGAAAATTAAAAAAAAAAATGAAAAAATGGATATTAGGAAAAATAACAATTTGTTTACCTAACTTCTTACATTCAAAAACAACGACATCTGCGGTAGACGATGACGGTTGCTTTAAAACACAAAGAGATGGAAAAAATTAGATAACCTAGCACTCAATTTCACTTCCCTAAACTACTTATGCAAATATCAGATTTTCCGGGAAATTCAACTAAATGTGAGAAAAGCATATTATGATTGCCTTAAAGCTGCCTTAGAGAAATTGTATTAAGGCAGAATAAATGAAAATTGATCTTCCTTCACTATCTTCACTTTGATAAATCAGTAAAAAAGATTCGCACAATACTCTCTTTCTCACGCAAACATGAGTAGAAAAAAAAAATTATCAAGTTATGATGATGAAATATGCCTCCACTTACGCATACCTATAAAATCTATACAAACAGGACCACACACGGCCTGAAGATTACTGTTAACAATTTATCTTTAAATGCTGGCAATAAAGTTTTTTTTTCCCATATTTTTTTTTACATCCTTAGAGCCTAATAGAACATTCGTATATCTTAAAGAAGGGAGGACAAGAAAGCATTCTTGTTAAGCTAACTCCCCTTTTACTATCCATTATCCTTTACATACAAAATGTCGCAACAAAAGGACAGCGACACCCTACCAAATAGCCAGCATTTATATGTTCACATCACAAATTATATGTGTGAGCGACAAGTGTATAAGAAAATTCACTTAACGTTTAATATCGCATCGACAGGACATCACAATCTCAGTTACTCTCGCATTCACCCATCACATCAAGTCAACAGCATGACATAGCTCTCTCTCTCTCTCTCTCTCTTGAAATGATTTTTTTTTTTGAGGGAGATGAGTGTCTTCATTTTTATGAGAGATTTCCTGTTTTCGAGGTAAAGTACTTCCATAAGCACGACAACATAACGTGCCGTGCAGAGTATGAGTGAATTTCACTGAAGGAGAGAGAGCAAAAAGGTTTCATTACCCATCAGTTTTGTTAGCTTTATAGACTCAAAAAAGGATCCCCTTTGAGATGGGTATCGGAGGCGTGGTAGTCCAACTTCCTATAGAGATTCTACAATGGGAAAACATTTCATCCAGAAGAGAAAATCAAATGTCGAAGAATAATGATGATGATGATTATGATGGTTGTCCTCGTTTTGAGTTGTATGATAAAGGACACAACGAGAACGATGCATTAAGGACAATGATATGGAGAGTGCATTACCCTCTCTCAATTGTAGTTTCACTTAGAATGAGTAAAAGCCGAAGAAAAACAGCCAAGAGAAGAGACTAGGAGGATAACATCAAATTTCATCCCAACCAAAGTGATGTCCTGTCGTGTCCTTATGTGCTATGTGATGTGTCCTTCACTACATTACACTGGCACTGACAAGTGCAAAATTCTCAAGAGAAGAAACTCTACAAATTTAAATTGACTTGGGTATGAGAAAATGTGAACTTTTCTCTCTGGCAGTCGATGGTCGGTGGATGTTGAAGAAAAAGGCTATAAGCTGGACAATTAAAGTTTTCTTTCTTCCGGGATGTGAATGGGTAGGAGAAACTGATGACACTCATCAATGGGGGATTAGACTTTGTTCGTGTTTTTTTTGGAATACGCAAAGGAATTTCGATTTTTGATTGCAATGAGGTTGGGTGGGTGGCTTTTCTAGAGTTTCCGACTTCAGTATCTAATTCTTCGGGGAACTTTTAAATTAAATTACTAGTTAATTCCAGTTAAATGACATTTCTCTGGAAAGATAGCAAATAACACTTAAGAGGCAGATTTCCTAACTAATAAATTAATTTAAGTCGAGTTCCTCAGAGCAGGGCATTTGGACCTGTTTTTTTTAATTACTCTAAGAGTCCGGCAAAAGATACACACATTTTTCCCATGTGCTTCTTTCGATCATTCTGGCTGGATTAGTATAATATATTTCTGCTCAAACTGTTGTACAGATTAATTAAATAAAATCACTAGAGGCACTCCTACATGGAACTGTTGGCAGAAAAGTCCCTCTGTGAATTTCAATCAACGTAAGGCACACAGTCTGCACGGATCGACGAGGACGAACATAGGATTTGGAGCTACTCGTACTCCCTAACAACAATAACGTATTGCAGACAGAAGTTCTAACCATTACCGAAGTGGTCTCAGAACTGACTATATACACGTAGCACAGAGAAGTGTCAAAGAGCTCAATTTAGGAAGAAACCAAGAATACCTCTACCTAACAAGACATCCCCTATTGTTTGTTGTCGGAATTCTTAAGATTCATCATTTTTTGAACGTTAACCTTATCATGCTCCCTCTGCATCTCTAATGCGAATGATGTAGCTCACTGGCGTGGCAGCCCCATGAGCTCGAAAGCGTTGATAGAAACATGATAAAGACGGGAATTTACCTTCTTTTCGAAAACAATGATCGCGGATAACAAAAACTTCCTTTTCACAGCTAAATAGCCAATTAAGTTAAATTAGTGGGAATTTTATATTCTATGACGCAGCTTTCGTGAAATCACTTATGAATGAATGAATGAATGAATTTTTAGACGATACTGAGGTTAACTGCACCCCAGATAAAATACTAAAAAATTGTACAATACAACTTAAGAAATTCAAGAAATTCTTTAAAAACGGCTTTGAAAGTATTATATATTTGAAACACTCCGTTAGTATGTTATATGATGTTTGTACATAATGTAACGATTACGGTTACTACAATCTCAGCGTAAATATCAATATGCACACACAACCCCAGGCTTCAATATAAGCAGAAAATATTGGCTTAGACTTTAATCTGCTTACAGAGAAGCTTTGGAACCTTGAAGACGCTACCTGGGACACCTTATCATTTCATTACCGAAAAGAGCGGCCTAGACGGGCCGCTTTACGAGGGTGGGTCAATAAGTCCCTGAAAATTAACACAAATTGTGTCGTCACCTTAAATTTAATTTTTTTTTTGTCAAGAATCATCTTTCAAAAGAACACACCCAAATTTTCAGACAGATCTGTCAAATAGTTTTGTCGTGGCAGCCATTTTATATAGACGCCTACTAGCATTTTCGTTAAAATGGAAAGAAGTGAATTTCGAGTGCTCATTAAACACTATTTTTTGCGAGAAAAAACTATCACGCAAACCAAACAAAACCTTGACAAATATTATGGGGACTCTTCACCATAGGTTGGAACTATTCACCACTGGTTTACTCAATTTCGGTGCGGTCGTTCAAGCACAAGTGACGCCAAACGTTCTGGTCGTCCAACTGAGGTCACCACACCAGAGATGGTCGACAAAATCCATGGTTTGATAATGGACGATCGGCGAGTGAAAGTGCGTGAGCTTGAACAGGCTACAGGCCTATCATCACATGGCTCAGTGATTTCGATTTTACATAAATATTTGGACATGAAAAAGCTTTCCGCACGATGGGTGCCGCGTTTGCTCACAATCGACAACAAACGCATTCGTTTGACAACTTCTAGAGTGTGTTTGGCGATGTTCCAAAAAAATTCGGCTAAGTTTTTGCGCCGTTTCGTAACCGTGGATGAAACCTGAATTCACCACAACACACCAGAAACCAAGGAACAGTCAAAACAATGGACTTCTCCTGGTGAATCGAAGCCGAAGAAGGCCAAGGCGGGTTTGTCAGCAAACAAGGTCATGGGGACAATTTTTTGGGATGCGCGCGGTGTTATTCACATCGATTACCTTGAAAAGGGTAAAAGGATCACTGGCGCATATTACGCAGAGCTGCTGGATCGATTCCAAGCCGATTTGAAGCAATAACGGCCGCATTTGGTGAAGAAAAAAGTTCTTTTTCACCAGGACAACGCACCGGCGCACAAGTCCGCAGTCGCAATAGCAAAATGCATGAGCTAGGCCACGAACTCCTCTCTCATCCAGCATATTCCCCAGATTTAGCCCTCTGCGACTATTTCTTGTTTCCAAACATGAAGAAATGGCTCGGAGGTAAGAGATTTGGGTCGAATGAAGAGGTCATCGCTGAAGCAAACGCTTATTTTGAGGGGCTCGAGAAATCGAATTATTTGGAGGGCATCAAAAAATTGGAGAAACGTTGGATGAAGTGTATAGAGGTAGAAAGAGACTATGTTGAAAAATAAAATGTTTTTATACCGAAAAGAGTGTTTCTAATTTCATTTTTCAGGGACTTATTGACCCACCCTCGTACATCATCGCAAAACAAAATATTTTTCTATTGTAAAATGGCCTTCTAAACACAAGAGTGAAGGTCATTTTGTGCGGAAACTATTATTAGCAGAATTATAACAATTAAAGTCTTGAAAAATACCCCTAAAATCAAATCGCAGCTTTACTTAATTTCCACTTCATAACATCATATTTATTGTTTCAAACCTAAAATGCAATTACAAAATAATCTGTAATTGTTGCAAAATTACTCTCTACAAATTCAAAAAAAAAACTCTAAGCCCCGATTACAATATAAGTCATTTAAGGCAAGGAGGCGGCGATTAAACAGTACCTTTGGTGGTCCGTTTCGCGTTTCGCGGGTCAAATGGTTATAAACTCTGGGTGTCTCTTCGACTGACACGGAGACGGCCTTCGGTCTCACATGTACGTAGGTGCTCAGGGCGTGGAATCACATCGCCTTGCCTTACTGTACAAGGGTTTTTATATTAAAATTTTCATATTTTGTACTAAACTTGCAGATTCGATGGCTGTATTCATAAAGTTCCTGAACTTTCTTGAGCTCCTTAATTTTAGTTATTCTGAACTTAAATCAAGGAATTTCCCCATCTTCAGCACCTAAATTATTTCCCAAATTTGATAATTATTACAATCTGTAAGATGGCGATTGCCTCTGCTTGAAAACTAGATTCCTAGAGCTTTATAAATCACGGCCAGCTCCCGTACAAATAGTTTAAATCCGTCAGTATACAGTACTGACATCCAGCACTATGCGTTTTTTTTTATTTGATGAGTTGTCCAGTTGCTTCTGTCGGGATATGACTGCCGTAATTGTATAGCGGTTAGTATTGACTTACCCGGAGCCTCCTAACAAAACAGAATGAAAGCTTGATTGCAGAATACCTCAAATTTTCTTTCTCTGATAAAACCGTAAACCATTAAAATTTACCCCCAACACTATCCCACTAATCTATCAACATTCACTGGCTACACAAAGTTATGTATCCACACTCCGCCCATCAACCATGCACTCTCAAGTTATCCTGGCACATGCTTCCGCTTTATACATGGATTAGCATACCATACTCGAAGAGGATATTCCCGTCCAGGAAATTCATGATTAATTACTGACATAGTCCAAGGTCCATCTAATGGGCTAAGAACAATAAACATTCCCATATCATGTGTTTTCCTTGCTTCCTATACCACCAGCTTGATGTGGTTAATTCGAAAATCATCCAACAATTTATAAATTTATTTATCAGATAGAGCGCTACACAAATTTTCTGTATCACTATCCTTTACGGTCGATTAAATGGTCGGCATCATCTTCAACTTCAACCCCAATCGAATAAACTAAAAACCGCACAGGATACTGGCAATATTTTTTTGTTGGGGAAGAGTGAGGTAAACCTTTTTTTCTGGAAAATTAACAAATTCCTGTGAATATTTCTATGAAAGAGGGTATTCATTTCTTTCACCTATTGGCCAACAACAATAGCAGTCCTCTGCGTATGTTTATTAGTAAAGGATTACGGATCCCAAGATCGAATTCTCATGAAAAAAAAACCTGATCTAATCGAAAGGGATTCTCGATTTCACTCGAATGCGTTTGGTAAGGAGATAGTTCCAGTTATCCGGTTAAAGCAGTAAATCTATATTTTCTTTTTCTACATGTGTTCCAGATGCAAAAAAGCGAAGCTAAAGCGAAAAGGACGTACAAAAAAAAGAACGATAAAACTTTCTTAAGACTTAGAAATTACAAAACATCTCACATCCATGTAATCAAAGAGAGAAAACTTCTGTATAACATCAGTGAGAAGGCAGCTAGCTGGCAAGAAAAAAAAAACACGGAAAGCGAAGAATGAAGGGAAACAAAAAAAAAAACCGAAAAGATCCTTGTGCGGATTAAAATAAAGGACATCTCTACCCTGCGATAAGTTGCTGGGGTTTTTTTTTTGCATCTCCATTTTCTTTTTCATATTAGAAAAAAAGGACGACGTGTCAGGATAGAAATGGAGAAAAAAAAGTTCTATGTACAAAAAAAAGGGTACTGGTTGTTGCCGCACCTCCACCTCAAAGAGAAGCAGCTGCAGTAGCGATGGACAACAACTGCTGTTAAGACAAGCAGAAAGGATAGAACATGCTCAAAACAATTTTACTTATGTTCCTTGTGTTATCCTTGTCGCGCTACACAGCCACTCTGATGAGAAGGAGGTGCAGAAAGGGAGTTATTTATAGCAAACAGTACTTACTCATAAGAGTCACCAGTACCAATGGGTGGCAAGAAGAAAGTAGAAAGAAGAAGACTAAAGGACATTATCCATTGCATTTATATGATCTACTTAAAGTACATTGCATTAGGTAGTGGTGGCGGTTGTTGACCATAGGTACCCGGCCTAAAGTGCAAGGATACTTTGTTTGGAATTTCTTTTTGTTTGGTTTGTGTTTTAGAGATTATTGCTCGAAATAAATTATGGGGGCGGTATGGGCTGGGATATCGACCTTCAAGATCTCTGATTTATTGGGGCAATAACTCAGAATTGGTATTGAATTTTTATTTACAGAATGACAATGAGGAGAATGATGATGGGTAAAGTGAGGGGGCCTAAATAATGGCTTTGATTTATAATGTTCCAAGTGATGGAGGGGCATTTTGAGGTTTTCAATGCGATGTCTGTCGGAAAGGGTAGTATCCTTTTTAAATTGTTTTTAAAGATACTAGGTCAATGGGGCACTTTATGGTATGTTTAGTTTTAAGCATTGGAGGGTTATCTACATAGTTACTTCAGTGCGGAATATTATCGTAAGCCAGAATATGGTACGTAGTATTTGGTAACGTATTTTCTAAAGCTTCTGTAACAAGCTCTTTTCAGAAAACTGCAAGCACTCTAAAGCCAAGTAGTCCAGGGTACTTCTAGTCAGCTTCCGACAAATAATTGAACCACCAACTTCTGCATCTTGTTTATTTTGGGTATTATCAAAACTGTCCCACATGACACTTTCTTTAACTGAGACATACTGGTACCCTGATTGAATAGTAAGGGTGACCTGGCGATTCAGAGACTGCTTTCCAAGGAAGATCTGCTATTCCTACAATGCTTTTCAGAGGATCTATCATGTTTTTTACTGGCATCTCAGTTGGAGATGGGCCTACTGCTTCTATGACCGCCTTTCCAAGACTACATTTGAAGTTGAACCTACTACGTTCAAGACTGCACCTTCAGGCAGGCTTTGACTTGATTGTAGGGAATCTGAACATTTTGTGAAGCATTAAGAATATTATCAGCTGGAATTAAGTGAAGTCTTCGCGAACATATCTGATGCTAAGGCTTCCATAACATCGACTCACACAGCGGACCTGAACATTGGAGATGTCGAGCAAGCTGACAGAAACTGACTATCAGACCACGACGCTGGTCTTTGGCAGAAGATTCACTCGACAAAAACATAGTAAAATACGGATGAAGCGAGAAACAGAAATATCAAAAATCCCTCTACGTGGTCTCTTCCGCACGATACACACTCGACGCTGAGAAAAAATGAATGAAGCAAATGAAAACAATTACGAACGAGGTAAAAGAAAAAACACGAAAATCTTTCAGAATCTCCTACCCGGTCGACACGGACTACCTCCTCCACTTCTCACCTCCCTTTCCTAAAAATTTGGTGTCTTTCATTTCGAGTCTCCGCGTGTAAAAGTGCTCAAACACTTTTAATTAATCACTGGAAAGCTTAAACTCAATTGCCGATGCCGATGGAGATGATCATGCTGGTGCATCGTAAGCTGTGTTCTTTGTTTTATATATTATATATGTTTGTAAACTCTCTTTTCTTTGCTTTTTTTACTCTATGTTGAACTCTTATAAGTACTTTGGTCAAATATCTATTTTTCTATTTCCTTTTGTAGAAGTTTTGTTCATCTTCTTTGAAAATGACTAGTGGTTACAATGTTTCTACAACTGACAGCATGAACAATAATTTGCGCGTTATGCTTGAAATTCTTTGCAAGCAGTGTGTAGGGTTTCAGGTATGTCATATTAATGCACAAAGCCTTCATCCCAAAATCGAATTTCATGATGTGTTTGTGGGGTCGAAAGTTTGCATAGTGTGTGTATCTGAAACTTGGTTTCAACCCGACGCTCTTAATGTTGTGTATGATATTAATGGTTACAAATTGTATCGAGCTGATAAGAAAAGCCGTTGCGGCGGGGGAGTGGCAATGTATATTCGCGACTGTATAAATGATGAGTTTGTCACTAAATCTGAAGCTACCTATTTAAATGACTACTACTTTGTGGAGATAACTAATGATGGGCCAAACAAAATTCTGTTTGGAGTACCTTACCGCTATAATAATAGTGTGGATCTATCCGAACTTTACTCAGTCTTAGAAGGATTGTCATCCCTTTACACCGATATCATTCTGTGCGGAGACTTTAACTGCGACCTGCTTGAAAATACTTCGCAGTCATTTACTAACAAAATCAGCATCGTCAGGACGAAGATTAAAGGACCAAGGTGACTGCCTTGAGGGACACCCGAAGTGGCCTTAATGGGGTTAGAGACAGAAGATCTAAATATAACCTCGTACTGTCGACCTTCCAAGTAAGATTTGATCCAATTGATAAAACCGGGTTGAAAACCAAGAGCTTTAAACTTAAGAATGATAATTTGGTACGAGATTTGATCAAATGCTTTACTGAAGTCAGTGGTAATAACATCGATTTCGTTGCCATCTTCGAATGCGCACAGCGCCTGAGAAACGAATTCAGTTAAGTTGGTGGTTGTCGATCTACCTTTAAGAAATCCGTGTTGGTTAGAAAAAAATAAGGATTTGCAATGAAAAAACATTGAGTCGTACACTATGCTCTCGAAGAGTTTGGGTATGCATGATAGTTTCGCGACAGGTCGATAGTTAGAAATTTCGTTTTTTGGACCTTTCTTGTGAATAGGGATAATGAATGAGTTCTTCCAAAGAAGCGGGAAAGATCCTTGGGAAATGGATATAAGAAAAAGGGAAGTCAACGGTTGGGCCAAGTGGTTCACGCATTTTTTTAGAACAATTGCGGGCAACCCGTCAGGACCAGGAGAGTAGTCACCCTTAAGTTTATTAATCTTCTCTGCGACAAGTAACGAAGTGATGTCAACCGAAACTAATGACGTTTGGGCGCAATTGTCCATATAAGAGAAGTAATCATGGTCTGGTTCGAGGTAAACGACTGGCTAAAAAAGTGAGCGAATAAGTTTGCGACAATTGATATGATAAGTGATAAGACTGGATTGCATTCGGTCAAGGTAATCCTGGTAGAGAGCTTCGCATAGTTCGGCGAAGTGTGTATGTGTGTGCTGATAGATGGTGTAATCATAGCCAGAACGGGATTTCAGGTATGCTCTCCAAAGTTTATTCCTCTTGTTACGAAGTGAGCGCAATTGTTTGTTATACCAGGGTCAGGATGAAGAAGAATTTTGTTGGAGCGAGTAGGGAACAGCTTGCAGAAAACAATCGAAAATTACAGTATAGAAAGATGCGAGAGCAGTATCCACAGCAACGTGTGCGTAGTTAAAATTAGCATTATTGAGCAGGTTGTTAAGTTAGGCGAAGTCAGCTTTCCGAAAATTAAAGCTATATGAGTTCTGAGTATGAATATTAGAATTTAAGTCACCGTAGGAAAATGAAAGAAAGAGGGGTAACGGTCTAAAGTAGAGAGAAGATGGTTACTTGCTGTTATAATACAATTATTAGTATCAGATGAGAAGAGAAGGTCAAGTTGTCTGCCTAGGCTATTAGTTATGCCACTAATTTGATGGAGGCCAGAGTTGGAGAGACAATCTGTGAAAAGGACATCTTTGTCTGAGGTTGCATTTACTGAAGCCATTGGAGATATGGAAGATTGAAATCCCCAAGGATAATGACATCATCGCTGGGATCCGTAACATCAAAGAGAGAGTCTATAGTATCTATAGCGAGTTGGTAGCCTTGAATTGGTTGGGAGGGGCGAATGTAGCAGCAAAGTAGGTACAGATTACGTTTAAGAATGGTAATATTAGCGCAAATAAACTCAAAATTAGCGGTATGCGACGATTTATAAAATGCTGATTCGTAGCGGTTATCAATAGCCAGGAGAACTCCACGTCCAGAAGAATCATCGTCTTTCTCGAGACCATCATCGCAAAAAATGTTAAATTCGGAGCTAAATAACTCATTACTCTCGAAGGCAGGGGAGAGATTTGTTTCAGAGAGGGCAAAAACATCGTAGGGCAACTTTTGAGAATTAAGGAACACAGTGGAGGTTTTGGTGCGCAAACCGCGTACATTTTTGTAGTAAATGGATAAGTGTTTAACAGTGTTTTTATCTGCGTTAGTAAGGCGTGGTTTTGTACAAGTTGGTATGTTAGGAACGGAAATAATTTTTAAAGTTTGTGCGAGTTCGTTGTAGATGTGAGATACATTTAGATTCGACATGGTCAGATCATTTGCAACATTTCTGGGCGGAATATCGAGACTTTCATGATAGCGAACGAAGATCTGTTTCAGTTCAGCAGGATCAGTTGGGAGGCCTTCTTGATGAAGCGAGACCATGACGTTGGTCTTAGTAATTCCGTCGATACAGATGGTGTCGTCTTTATCATGTAAGTAGGCTAAATATAGACGCACATTATTATAGATCTTGTGGTCTCGAAAGCGTGGGAGAACATAGCGTCCATCTTCGCCAGAATCAGTAAGTTGCTTCGTAAGTCTAGCAGTAGGCGGAAGCGATGGATCTAAGAAGGAAGGAGGTGGTGCAACTAAATTTGAAGAATTAATAGGCGGGGAAGTGGGCGAGTGAGAAATAATGGAGGGGCAAGACGATTCAGAGGGTGCAGGATTGAGAGTGTGGGAGTGAATGAAATTCGGAAAATTGACGGAGGTCGGTCTTTTACGATGAGAAGACGTTACAGGTGTAAGATCAAATGACACGCGATTGATATTGTGGTTATTTTGAGAGTGGGAGACGGATGGAGATGAAGGGTTAAGAGTATGGGATCGGTTGAAGCTGAGGTAGCTGTGTTGAAATACGGGTATAACCCCATTTTCATTTGCCAATTTGTGTGAGGCTCGGGCGGATTATTGCGATTGGGAAGACAAGGGAGGTGGGCGGACGGCTTTGAGAAGGTGGTAGACATAGAGTTAGGCTTAGAGTTATGTTTATTATTAATTTGTTTAAAATTGGGCTTAGAGTTAGATTTATAAATGTTTTTATTATTGGGCTTAATATTAGAGTTTAACTTATCGGTCCATCGAGTCATACTCATTTTACCAAAAGCAAGAACATATTTCGGGGACTTAGGGAAAAGCCAGCCATATTTTGCGGGAAGGTCGATTTTGAAGCAGCCAGATGTTTTGGAAAAATCCTCATGCATTTGAGATCGGTGATATGATACTGTTGTTGGAACATGATACGCACCCAGGACTCATCGGCAGATTTTGGAGCACCAGTCAGGAAGTAAGAACAGAATGGCCGTTTATCTCATTAGAAATAGTTAGTTTTCTGAGCCTACTGTTTCACTCAGATTGCGTCCACGTGGTTCCAAATTTCGATATGGTGTTGATGGTGCAAGTAGATATAGCGGTCTTTGCTGGTGGTGGGTTGCTGGTTTGGGGTTGGTCTTCGCATACGCGGGCAAGGAAGGCACTCAAAGACGTGGAAGTTGAGGGTGATGCGGTGTCAATGAGATCGATGTGTGCAGCGGAATAAGCGCTAAGAAACTCTTCATGCAATGATTTATCTTGAGAAGAGTGTTTCACAGACTGGATGAAGTTGAGTTTACTGGACACTAATTTGAGTTCTTCTATGATGTCATTCATTGCTAACCTTGAGAGATTCGTGGCAGTTAATTCTTCGATTACAGAATTCAAAGCTAGATGAATTTCACCAATACAATCCGTGTGATGGGCAATATTCGTGTCAAGCTCCTTCAATGAGGTGGTGTGGCCGGAAAGTGTCTCAGATATGGATGACATATCGACATGGATATCCTTGAGAACTGGGGAGGCGATAGAGCACTTGGGGTTATCGGTTTTGATTTTCTTATTCTTAATTTCGTCAATTCCAGCGTTGGTTGATGTTATAAGAGTGAGCAAGTGATCGTATCTTTTTTCGCTCTTATGGGAGGATTCTTTTATCTCTTTTAAAACGGAACTATGATCAGAAGCGTAGTTTTCTAAAGCGTTGTTGATGGAATCACAGTTGTTGCTACATAATTCCATCGTTTTGTTAAAATTGTGACGCAGCTCCGATTTCAACTCAGCAACCGAATTAGTAAGCGCACAAAGTTGTTCGTTGTTGCATTTGATAGCAAGTATTATGTGTGCCATAGAAATGGTTTTACATTCATCATAGAAGAAACAGAATAGGTTGGTGTATTCCTGCAGATGGGCTTTGGCATTCCTGGTTAGGCCAATGTAGTGGAAAAATTTATTGCAAATACCTTTGCATTCTATCATATCGACGGAGTTGGAGATCATGGTGCAGTTAGTGGATCCACAAGAAAGCGACACAATGATTCAGATAGGGTGATATGGAAAAAAAAAGAAAAACGATCGCACAAACAAAATATATGGGTCAGTGATCATGATTGTTTATAAAAATACAGGGGTGAGTGTACGCAGTGACACAGATATGTTGCAGTGGCAGAAAGAAAAACGATCACAACAAAACACGGTGAAGGGTAAAAAAAGAAAAACATTGAAACTAAGCAAAAACCGCTTAAATAGGTGCGATGACACAGTTATGGTGTGAAAAATTGGCTCACGCGATGACAGTTATAATAAAAAAAAGTGCGCGATTGCAAAGTTAAGCAATAATTAAACAGAAGGGACATTTTGATTTTGACTGTAATGCGCGGAGTGGACTAGAAACAAAACTTGGTTTCTTGGCGGTTCGAGCTGAACTGAGAAGAAGAAGGCTTAAACGTAAAAGACCCACCGACCTAATTTTCCAGTAGTAATATGTCCACATCTGTTAACATATGTATGTTCTTAAAATTGTTATCCGTTTTTAAAAGTATTACTTGTTTAAATGTAAATTCACGTTATACAAATCGTATGATATTATATGTAAATACATTGTATGCATGCATGTAAACAATTGTACGCACCACAAAATACTCGTAAGGCGACAACAACGAGCGAAAAGGGGCGCTCGGAGTGAATAAAACCCCCAACGCTTCGGGTGGATTAAATCCCACCTGTGCCAATCATTATTTTCTTTTCATTTAAAAACAAAGGTGACATAATTTTAAGGACAAAGGTCCAACGTATATTTAGATCCCATTTCTGTAAATCAATTTGTAAAGTTGTAAATATTCAAGAGAAATAAAAAAAAAAAAATATATAGTGAGCAAGTCGGACAAACGTTTTTCTAATAGATGAGATTCTTGACAGAATGTTGTATCACACATATGTACTAACCGACTCCTTGGTAGACTTTATTGAAAGCTCTTTCAAAGGCGAAAACAGAAAATAAGTGAACTCTAACAGAGGCAAAATTCCTTCACATCCACCGAAGGGAAAATAAAAAAAATATAAATACCACTCCCTTAAATTCTTTTAAACTCACACTGGTCCACCTTTGCATCTTAGATTAAAGAACCTCCGAAAGTCGACAGCCAAATGTATACACATAACGATGAATAATGATAACCGCAAATTCGTAATCCCTCCCTTATTTTGCTTTAGAACAATCCTTTTGAAATCAATTTTACCAACCCCCAGTCAATTTCCCACGAAAATTTTGCACAATTTGGATTGTAACACTGTGACTAACCAACAACCACAAAATTTTTCCCTCTCTCTCCCAGTTGCATACAAATTTCTAAATTCCCTTATTGTAAATTCTAGAACCACTTACTACCCCGCTCCCTAATTCAGCCCACAATTTACCGCATTGAAACATAAAGGCAAAACCAATCCAATACCTTGAAGAGAACCAGAAACAGAGAGACGAAGTTTCAAGAGTAAGACGTAAACTTTTTCCATCCTTCGTCCTGTTTTCATTCGGTTTGTTTCCTTTTTTTTGGTACCTGTGACCACAAAATCCCAAAATCTGCCACCCCACACATACAGTGAAAAGTAATATTCATAAACAAAGTAATATAAGAATAAAAAAAGGAGAAAAGTGCCAAAGGCTTCGTTTAAAAGACAAAATTCGACCCAAGCAAATGGAAAAACTTTCTCAGTAACACGGTTCTATTAATGTGTGGGCAGTAGGAATTTGGGTGACAGGGGGGATAATTTGAAGTTACCTGCCCTCAGCAGAATTTCTCTCGTTCGCTCGGTAAGTTATTTTCCCTTTTTTTGTGAAGTTCTCAAGTAGTTGTCTTTGTTTTTAAGGACTTCTTCTGCTGCTATGTAAGGAGTTCATTTTTTCATTCAATTTGCAACCAAGCCACTCGAAGTTCTTACTTCAAGAAAACCTTTCAATTGTCAAAGACACCGAAGACCTTTTGGTAACTGTGGGGCTGTAAGAATGTATAAAGGGTGTACAAGGAAGGCAGCAGCAATGAAATGTTTCAAGGTGAAGTACACAAATATATGCACTTATCGTGTGTGACAGCTCATCAGAGGACATGTCAAAGGCATAGCGTTAAGCGGACTCATATTTTTGTCATAAAAAGCCTAAATTGTTGTTTTTTGCAATTTGAGTGATGTGTGGGGAGGGGAATTTACTTAATGAAAAGTGTTTGTCCTTACACGATGACAGGCCTTAGAAAATAAATTGTGAAACCATCAAAATCGGTTGAGCTGTTTCCGAGATATAGCCGAATTTAAAAAGTATCTCTATATGCATTTTTTCCAAAAACGTCGTACTTCATTTTGTAGTATGTATCCAATCTAACTAAAATACCAAATTTTGTCAATATCTTTGGGGTGTTTTTGACAAAATAACCGTTTCACTTTTTCGTTACAATCGAATCATTACACTTTTGTGTACACCCGACTAAAACTGTACTGCAGCTAAAAAAGTTCACTTCAAAAAAATTAAATATTTAGCGGCTTTGTACGAAATGCAGCAAGTATCATGTATTATAATTTCAAGGAAATTAAAATGAAATCCTGAGTTTATTCACCTGACAGAATTCCTAGCAGAATAGGGACAGTATACCAACTTTTGCATTTAACACTCAACTCGCTTGACTATCGCTGAACCTTAAATCTTACTTCAATCGCCATCCAAATATAACACTACCAATCTGTTTCTATAGTTCTTTGTCTTTCCTCCACCACACAAAGTTTCACAAAAGATTTAAAACTATGTACACCAAGTCTGACACTTTGATTTATAGAACCCCCAAGAAGCCAGCAGCTACCACAAGGAAGGCATCTTGCACCACTATTTTTTATCCCATCACCCTAGAACCTCACATAATTTATCAGTTCCATCAGTCAATGAGCCATGACCGTGGCGCACAAAAACTGTTCGTCCTTTAATTCAATCAATGGAAAGCATTTCTTTCTCACATCACCCCCAAAACTGTCTCCTTTCCTCGCGAATTATTAAACGTACCCCGAACAACATTTACGAAAAAAAGCAATTTCCACAAAACATCCATTCATCGCCGACAGAAGGATAATTTTCGATATCCTTTCGATTTGCTTGGTATTTTTTTTTTTTTTTTGTTGCGTTCTTGCTTCCTCACAAATTTCATTCTTTGCTTTACGATACAACAAGCGAATAAGTAAATAAATAAATTGGAATCTCAATTAATCGGGGCACATGGCCCCTAGCCATCACACTCCAAAGTATTTGTATTTAAGGATCAATTTATGTAAAAGGATTTTTCTTTATTTATTTTTTTTTTTTTATTTTGCCACTCACCATTACAGCGTTCTTCTTGAAATCCATAAAATTCTTCACCTCAGCGGCGAGTTCACGCAAAAGGATAATACCGTCCTTACGCTTTACTTCGATATCGTTGTCCTTGTATCTCTGTAAAAAGAAGAAAAAGTATATTACAACTTTAGGTTATAAAACTTTACGTTGATTAATTTTTTAGTGTTGGTGCTGGATGGTACTTTTTTTAAATATCTTTTGTCATAAATTTCGCAGGATATAGTGATGGGTCATGATACTTAAACTAATTTAAATTGACGCCCAAGAAATTAATGCTAATTAAAAATTCAAATAAATAAAACACATTGTTTGGTGAACAGAGATTAGAGAAGGAGAGAAAAGATAATTCCAAATTCTTGGTACTAAGCTTAATGATAGCGAGAGAAATACCCTTTAATAATATACATATTCGTAAATATTCATCAGTTTTTCGTAGGGATTAGAAAAACAAATTGTGTAATAGTTTGATATAATCCATGCGATTGTTTAGGATGTCCAAAGATATATGCAAATGACGAAGTGACTGGAGACAATTTCGGTAGAGTATTTGCTTTATGTTGTATAGATACACCATTGTGTCTGTAATTTGAGATCATTTAAACAGGAGATTAGAACACGCTTTTTAATTTACGAGTAGAGAGTCTAGCCGTTAGTCGTTAGTCCTTATTCGCTAAGTCTTTATTCGTCGGACATGTCGATATTTGTTACTTAGTTAATTAATCTTATCGTTATATATTAGTCTAGTCTTTTATCTAGTCGTAATTCGCTTAGTCTTTCTTCGTCAGACTAGTTTATATTCGTTAGTCTAGTCGTTATTCATTAGCCTAATTATTAATCATTGTAGTTAGTCTTTAGTCTAGTCGTTAGTCATTTGAACTGCAAAGGAGTACCAGAGGGCTATGCACTACCACTAATAGATGTTGCCATTTTCCGGATCTACTGAAGCTTGCAATTGATAAAGCTACTCAAGCAAATGCGGTTCAAGCTTAAATAAAAAACAATTTAAAGTCTTTTCTCTTAAAGTCACATGAATCACGAATCTTCATTTCCCACAGCAGGACGCATTAAATTCCATGCCAATATCATGACAAACAAATGCGAAAGGAAATTCCAAGGACCTATCCTCCGAGAAAAAGTTACAAAATAAATAGGTTACTTCACAGGAGTCTCTATAATATACAATGCAAGGACTCTCTCCTCCTAAACATCTTCACACCAAACCTGGTTATTAATAACATTCTTGACACGTTCTCACTTCTTGTAAAAGCTGTTCTTCATCCTTGTTGTTGTTTTTGTCATCTTCCTTGTGGATAGTTCGACCTCCGCCGCTTGTAAGCAGTGTGTTAGTCCTTTTGAAAGAGTGTTGTATGTACATATAGAAAAATCCTACCTCCTTTTCTCATTGTAATTCAATGTTATAATGAGGACTTTCCACAAAATGTTGTTGCACTATTACTTTAACGAGTATATCCTTGCATTCTCACCTCACGAAAGTAACGAGAGTGGATCATATGAAATAAGAAACTTACCTTCAAGGACGAACGTGCTAAGATGTAATGGTAGGGTAAGTTTCGTCGGAGATGATATTTCGTTGCATGAATAACCAATGAAGGAGAAGGATTACTAAGGTTATGGAATGTTGATGGTTACTGCTGCTGCATCTAACATACCGCCGGTAGCACGCGTCAAGGAGATGGAATTTTCTACTACTTGAGGGTTCGAGATGATTTTCGGGTTTTTGCAGTTGAAGGACTCTTCTCCCTTTTTAACCGAGAACTATTTTTCTTTTTCTTTTTTGCATTCTTTACGTTGGCAAAAACATTAAATTTCTCACTCACGAAGGACGTGGATGTGAAATTTTGCACATTTTTTAAAGATTTTTTTTTTTTTTCTGTTGGAATATGGGATGAAGGTTTTTTTTTAGGATAGTAATAGATGGCTAATTATGCATTCATCGGAGCAAAGCAAAACTGCCAGAAAAAAAAAAAAAAGTCATGGGTTCAGTGGGAGGGCTGGATAGCTATTTAATTAGATTGACAGAGTCGAGTAAAGGAACGTGAGCACATGCAACATGTTTCGGTTATTATTGGAAGAGTATTAAGTAGTTTTGGCGAAGGTCTTATTAATTTAGAGTGCAAAGTAGGGACAAATGTGTAGTGCTTTGATGTAGGAATGAGTGGGAGGCAAAGAATTCCGACTTTGCAATCCGACTGAGACTCTGAGACACCATTCCGCCGTAATTTTTAGTCCTCTGTATGAATGTTCTATGTGTCTCGTTGAATTTGTCTTTGGCTATTAGTCGTGTTCTAATCGGTTTGGGCAGGTAGTCGCATGTGCCGGCTAACCAACTACATATGCTCTCAGCAGCGGGTAGATGAGTTGAGTTCTACATTTTTCTTTACAAAATATAGATATGATAGATCAGTTTCTTTACTAAGAAAATACACAAAGGTGTATACCTTTTGCTAAAAAAGAAAGTAGTTTCTAAAAAGCAAAGGCTGTGCTAAAAACTTAAAGCGTGTCAATGAAAAGAGTAAAATACAGGTTAAGTTTTACCACAAGTGAGAAAAAGTACATTCTTTTCAACATCAACTCGCAAAAACATAAGTACATTTATTTGCTTAAGCCCAAAGGAACACGACTAATGGCAACGATACAGCTTGTGTTTTTTTTATTTATTTTAGTTTGAAGCCAAGCTATTATCGAATAGAGACGATACCGACATTTTAAGCAATTATGAATTCGCCTCTTTTTAGCTGGTGTTTTGATGTCTGATGGAGTAGCTAGGAGGATGTCTTTGTTGACTGACCGCCCAAAGCGTTATTTAGCACTAATATGGGAGAAACTAGATATTTTCCGTGAGTGTTGTCTTTGATCTCAATTCCGTTAAAGTTTACCTTTACGCAGTTGTTAGCCAGGTGACTGCTGAAGGGAATGATTTAGTTTTTCTCAAATATCTGGAATCCCGATTCGATGAAGGTTTTCAATGTGTTTAATGAATGGTTTCTTTCACACATTAAGCAGATCAATCAGACAAAAGCTTTTAGCTCTATCTCTTGGTTTGCCAAGTTTTAATATGATTTTAATTTTGTATTAGGTCCGCAACTAAGTTCTCGCTGTTTTTTTTTTTATGAAAATGCATCTTTATTGTAAAAAAATGGTTACAAATGAATCATTCAAAGTATTGCCCATCGCTAGCTACAACTTTTTGCCATCTTTCTGGCTGAGCTCGAATACCGTTACGGTAAAAGTGTTCATATTTTGAGGCTATCCACAAATCAAGCCATTTTTTGATGTCTTCATATGAGTGGAACTGCTGATCAGCCGTGCCTCTGCTCGTATTGTGGCCGTTTTTCGCGCAGTGCTCGGCTCAGTTGCATCAATTGAAGTCGATACCATTCCCCAGTGATGGTTTCGTTGGGTTTCAACAGTTCATAATAAATGACACCGACCTGGTCCCGTCAAATACACAGCATAATCTTCGCAGCGTAAATATTCGGCCGAGCCGACGACGTAGAAGCGTGACCGGGCAGTCCCCATGATTTTCTTTTCTTTGGGTTGCTGTAATGAATCCATTTTTCATCACCCGTCACGATGCGATGAAGAAAACCCTTCATTTTTGCCTCTGGAGCAGTTGTTTATAGGCGAAAAAACGACGCTCAACGTCCCTTGACTTTAGATCATAAGGAACCCAAGTTCCTTGTTTTTAAATCATTCCAAACGCATGCAATTGCTTGGAAATTGGCTTGACGGGTAACTCCTAATGCAATGCCTCCAATTCAGCGTCTTCGAAGGATTTTGGCCTTCCTTCACGCGGACGGTCGTCAACATCGAAATAACCGTCTTTGAAGTGACTGAGCCAACACAGCACGTTGTTGCACTTAGAGCAGCATCTCCGTAAACTTTTTGGAGCTCTCGATGCGCTTCAGCCTTCGTTTTCTTCGAATGAAAGAAGAAAATCAACACTTCCCGCAAATGACGATTATTTGGCACAAAATCAGACATTTTCACACAACCAAAAGAATATGACTCCAAAACAAAATCACTAATGTGTCAAAACAGTTTGTTTACCATAAACAAAATCGACCAGCACTTACTGCTGGAGCCATCTGAGAACTTAGTTGCGCACCTAATATAATCAGTTTCCAAAGTGTTGCGTAAATTTGGGCGAGCCAGTGTCTTGAATTCACAGTTCCTAAGAAACTTTATAAATGTACATATATATCTAACGCTTTACCATTCTCAAGCAGCTGACTCCAGCAGGGCAATAAAGAACAGTTTGAATATATTTGGTCATGGATATCCCATCCCATTTAGCTTAATTTCTTCCTGTTAGCACTTTATGGGTGATCATTTCTAGATATTAGTACGGAACTGATATAATTATATACTTATCATTTAAATTTGTTTGTGCTAGTGATAAGTGTTTCACGAACAACATTTAAATTCTACTCACTTATTAATTGAAATTTATTAAAACTTATTTGCGTTCTTTTTAATAATCTTCTGGTAGAAAGTTGTTAAAATTTATGATAACCTGATAATTATTAAATGCTATTGGCAACTTAATTCAAAGCTCATTTTAAATTTAGGAAAGTTACTATGTACATATGTATAATACATTTTTTGTGATGCAGGCTTGTTTCAATTCTTTTGCGGCATGTGTTCTATTCATTGAACGATTTTTTTTTTTTTTCAGAGTTTGAGATCAAACAACAACTGCCATACCAAGCTGAAAACTCGAAAACATTCACTCAAACTACATTGTATTCTTTTTTGCCAACTTATACCTCAGAAACATTATCAAAATATTTTGTTTAAAAAATTAAATCTAATAAAGTGAACCCACCGGCTTTGACATAAGTTTATTTCCCTAAATTGCGTGTTTTCCGTCTCCAGGCAATACGCTTCATTAAAAAAAAAGAGCCAAATAAATATTTTGTCTCCTCTACACAAATGTGTATCTTCATCATTTTGCCGTCTTCGTCGTATACAAATTTATTGTTTTCATCCTTTAACCGCCAATTTCGCTTTCGTAATCCAAAGTACTCGACATTTCACTTGAAAACTTCACAGTACTTAATGTTTCTTCTATTCTTCTTTCACATTCCAACATAGTCTCTTCCGCAAAAAAAACAAAAACAACAGAACATTCATCTCCTTCCGCGTATCCTTTGACTTGTATATTTTCTTGTTCTGCTTCGTATTTTTCGAGGAAAACATCTTGTTTTCCAATTCAAATGCAATAATTCGACTTTACTCTAAAAGATCATTTTTCATTTTCCTTGTTCTTCTTTCCATTTCTTTTTCCGTATTTACTCCTTCCCACCATCTAAGGATAGTGAAAATGAAAAAAAAAAAACAATAACAGGAAAAAAGTTACCAACATTTTTTTGTTTTTTCGTTCTTTCTTTCGAATGTAATAAATGTTTTCCTTATTAATAAAAAGGAGACACAAAAAGAAAAAAAAACGACCCAAGAGATAGAAGTAGCACAACCCCTTTCAAGGAAGCAGTCTCGTTAAACCAGCTAAGTTTGTGTTTGCCAATATATAACAATGTGAATGGAAAAAAATCTCAAGGACCATATTCTGTGCCACCCATTACCCTTTCCAGGGAGACTTTTCAATTTAGAAAGCTAAATTTTTACAACTTGTAGTGCAGAGAATCTCTGGGAAAGGAGGGGTGTAAAGAGAGAGGATGGTGGTGTTGGCTTGGTTTTCGGAAAATTGTTCACAGGAATATCAAAGCCAATAGGGACTTTCACTTCGCGGGAGCAAAATTCCAGAAACTATTTAAAATAGGTCAGTGCAGTTTCAGTAGTAGTTTCGTTTGTCCAACAGTTGGACGTCGTGAGCGATAGGTAGAAGGATAAGAGGGATTTGTTAGGGATACTTCCTGTGCTACAGATTAACTTGTGTTTTATATTGAACATTCAACTGGAACTTGGAGAAACATAGGATTTAACCTGAAGCAAAGGCTTTTTATTAATTTACATATTTTTTTAAATGTCTGTGGCTATAGATGTATAGCTTTTGGCAACTTGTTTAATGTAATATTTAATCTGAGGGGCAAGACATAATAAAAACGTAGGTATAGCAGTCATAGAAGCTTAGGTTTCATTCTTTTAAGGGTAGCAGTCTGACGCTGAATCCTCATTTTGTTATCTGCGTTGATAATAGCCACCAATTTGTTTGTAATACCACTCATGTGTAAGATACGATATATGTATATATGTATAAACGATGAATAATATCAAATCTGAACCCACAATGCAATGCAAGCCAAATAAGAACCTGTGGAATTGCACGACAGCACCATAGAAAGGAGTATTTTCTACTTTATCACCTTTGACAACAATCGCGGACCTTTGTAAACACGCAGACGCGCACTCCTTCTCGAAACCGGCATTGAAATTCGTTTAATAAAATTCTTCGACTGTCCAAGATAGAATTTCAATAAAGGCAAAGTGTGTGGCATACTCACATCACATTGAAATCTAGACGTTCATATTCGCCAGTCTAAGGAAAGTAAGTAGATAAAATAAACCGCTTTCACGTCTGAGTGCTTAGAATTAACTAACCTTTGAAGGCATACATACCTCATAAATAGACTCTACCACGTCGAACACGGAAACGAATTTTACGATTTTGGTCCACTTTTGCATCTATTATATACTCGTGAAGAACGCACTGCCATCTTGGCAACAGGTAAAACGATCAAAGAGACTACTGACAAATTGCAAAAGCATTGCGTAAAGTAAATGAGTGGAAACAAAATGTGTTCATGTACATTTCTATCTTTACTAACTCGTTCCGAATTCCGTTTGCAAACGAGGCTAAAATTCTTGGAATGACAATTTACGCAAAGTTAAAATGGAAGAAAAAACGCAGGTGAAGAAATAAACGCCAAAAACTTGAAATCAAATACAGAGAAATGTACTTAAACTGGTTACTTAAAAAATATATTAAGCTTAACATAGAGAACAAATTGCTATATAAGAAAGTCCTAAAGGCGGTGTGGACATATGGAATACAACTCTGGGGTTGTACCAAAAAAGTAATATTCATACTTTACAAACTTTTTAAAATGAAGTGCTAAGCCAAATGTCAATGCACCGTCAAATCAAAAACTTTGCGCAAAGCATAAAAATCGATTTCAAAAACACATCAACAATGTAGTCCTTTAAATTCTGGATTAGAGAAATTGATTGCGTCGTCTACAGAGGATTAAAACTTTCGACTTAGCCCGATAATAGAGTAACTGCGTTTAAATTGAGGAACAAGCAGGAACTTTCAATAGAAAGTTATCTGCCAAACGTTTTTATTTCGTGAAAGTGTGTTGAAGGGATTTTGTGTTTTTTAGTGAGTAAAAATCTAAGACTACTATGAGCACACGCTTACGGTCCTCATAGTGTCTTTGGAAGACTTTTACCTACATTCGAAAAAAAAAGTTTCTCACCATTTTACGAAAAATAAAATTTGTTCGCCTAACAATTTACCAAAAACAAACAGCACATTTAGAGCAAACACATGCGATCCAGTCGTGCCCTTTATTTCTGTCTAATGTTTGTTCACCATAAACCGCAAATAGTCTCAGTTCCATACAATTTTAACAGCATTTTTATATTCTAATTAACTTGATTTTCTGTTTTAAAAGCTTTCAGTAGCTTTGCTTAAACCCTGAGTAGAGTAGATCATACATTCTTTGTTGATTTTGTACATGATTTCAATTTTCTGTCTCTAATCAAACATTCAATCTCATTCCTTGTACAATTTGACATTAAACAATGGCAAACTACTTAGAGAAGAAAATTACTTCTGGTCCAAACTGTGCCTAACGAAATACAAAAACTACAATATCAACACCACCTTGTTTTCTCGCTGCAAACTGTCATAAATGAAATTCTCAACTACAAAAACATCCCTCCTCCCATTCACAAGCCAACCAACACCTATTCACTTTCAGTGCATTCATCGACATAGCACGAGATTCCTATAAAGGATGGAAAATTTAAATAATAAAATAATTTATGTTCTCCATGTACCGCTACTGGTTAAATGACAGGGCCAGACATAAATATTTGCATAGACAAGCATTCTCACCAACACTGCACCAAGCACTAGTACAAGTAGCAGTACCCCTCAATTCCATTCATCCTCGCCTGGACCATTTCAATTTGTGTGTACAATATAAGAGCTATGAAAGTGCCTAGTAATTAAATTGTGCAAGGATAATACTGGCAGATGGGTGTATAACGGTGGCTGAATTTTCATCCCTACAACGTCGTAGATAGAGAAATTAGATAGCAAATGAGAAGAGGACTAAAACAAAACGGTCTGCTCTTTCGTAAAGTATATGGAACAAAACTAGTCCCGTTCTCGTCCCCCTTCAACGAGAACGAAGACGAATGATTCCTTATTCTATAGAAGTAAAGAAGCAGACTGTTTGCTGCAACCAAAAAGGATTTCAATGCGACACCGATGAGTTGTAGCATCGCGCACCCAGCGTATACTAGGTATGTACATACACATATACATATGTATATAGTTGGGTGTGTCGTTCTTAAACTATTCAATTTGTTGGGTGGTGATCTGAAAACTGGGAAACCCACTCCGTCTTTTTTGCCACATACTGTACAAGCAGGGGTAATTTGCGTACCTAAAAGAGTAAAAAGAAAAAAAAAAACCTGAACGCAAATTAAGAAGAACGTTTTTTTTTTTCCTTTTTAAATGAAACGAGGCACACTCTGAATGGAGCTAGTTTCAGGTTTTGTCAAAACTTTGTCTTTTATTTTGCCTTCATAATCAGCCTGACATAATTTGGGCGTTTTAAATGTACAAGTTATCCTTTAGGTTTTTTTTTTTTTGTTGTTTTTCGTACGGCAGTAGAAAGTCATTTAACTTGAAAAGGGGAAAAATAAGGGAGAAACATCTGTACGTGCGAATAGAGTCGCTGCTGGTTACTAATTAATTCGGAAGGACGCAAAGAGCGTATATATGTTTAAAAATGCTTGAAAAACTAATAAAATGTAAGTTTTATACTCCTTGTAGGAAAATTTTGTAGTACCCTATGTCCACAGAGTTTTTTTTTCAGTTGCGAGTAGACGGCGCTATTCGACACTGTTTGGTAAACAAAATAAATGTAATGTTCCTTCAGAATAATTTTTTTTTTTTTTAAGTCACAAACAGCCCAAAACGCCGGCGGTTTTACAACAATGTTCACAACCGCACATAGATGGCGCTTTCCGATGACAATTTTTAAGGAAATAACTGTTGCTATTGAATTTCTTCTGCTGAAGTGTTCCAGAGGTCATTGTACTGAATCAGCGCCGACACTTCAATAATACTCGCCATAAATTTCGCAAGTCATCAAAGATGGCGCTGTTCGACAGAAGATTTTGGTGGTCTTGTCACCTACACCTACCACCAGCAGCAGCGACTGGATGTAACGATTTTGTCACCTGCACCTTCTAACATCAGCAACTTCTTTTAAATAGTTTTTGTTTCTGGCTGTCACTTTTCTCTGGGTCATCTTCTCTGGCAGACACGCGTTCGTTGCCACTCTTATCTTTCTGTGTGTATAAGTACATACTATAATTTTTAATAGTGAAATAAATAGTTAGATACAACCCAGGACACATTTTATTGAGGGCAATTGGTCATGCAGTTCTGTTTAACTATGATATTGAGGTCATTCACAACTGCAGAATGCCTCCATTCTGAAAAACTTAGCCTGAGTTCTTCCTGGTGGAATCCATCTTCCAAGTCAACAATAACCGTTCCAATGCCAGCAGATATCACCTGGTAGTGGACACTTTTGGATTCAATGCGCTACAGGAAGTGTCAGATATTCTTACAGCAATATCAAACAAAAATAAGTATGTTAACCTAAAGTCTCATCTTTCAAATCGTCTCTCCGACTCAGCAGACCGCCAGCTGCACAAAGTTCTCACTGAAAAACCCTCTCAACTTCTCAGACAGATGAGATGTCCTACGTGTCAGATGACTTGCATTGCTTCCACAAAATGTGCAGGGTTTTCTCAAGACCTTTCGAACAACAACACTGGATGGCCTCGCTTTCGGTTCAGACACTTATGGAGAACAGACCTAACCCCGCAGTCATGACCACGTCAAATTACTCGAGGCGAACACCATCACTAACCAAACGCGCTATTGCTTCTTCAATGAATACAGTGAGCCAAGAGCTCATAAAGATCAGGAGTTCATAGTCTTAGGTGATCACGCTCAGCTGGGAACTCCTCAATTGCTCTCGAAGCCTCCCAGCAACAACAGATCACGTCCACGCTTTCAATGTGGTACACGAGCTGCTTCACCATCACCAACCGGTATGTGGTACTTCCACAGCAAATGTGGCTCCAGCGCTCGCAATCGCCTCCACGTAGTTTTAACCAGCTCTCATCATAGGGAAAATAGATTTGCTGTCATCAGTACAAGCGGCGACAGCAACAACAACGCCGAAAACCGGCCATCGCCAACAACGTCTATTTCTGTTTGACCGTCAGACCAACATGAAATTTCTGATTAACTCAGGGTCTGTTGTCTCCATAGTGTCACGGACGCGGACCAATCGGAAGCTCACAACACATATCTTAGAAGTAAAAAAGTTAAAATGGGGTTAAAATGCGCCAAAATGACAAAATTGCAAAACTTTTAAGCCAGTTGACTACAGTTGTTTCAAACTATTTAAAGGATCCAGAAAACTACGGGATAAGATACGTACCACCAGCAGATCGGTGGTTCCTGCTAAGAGAAGCGTCAAATTCTACAGTAGCAACAAGGGAAATCGCGGTATCAGCAGGGATCTCGAATGTTGCTAGCTGAAGCGGAACATCTTCAAAGAAGGTGTTTGAAAAGAAAACCCGCTTTACTACAACGTCATCGAAACGCCATTTAAGATGGAAGAAGCGTTGGAGAACTGTTATCTTCACCGATGAGAAACGCTTTTGCTTTAATGGACCTGACGGATTTCATCATTATTTTCATGATTTGAGGAAGGTCGAGCTGTTTTTAAGACGACGACAACAAGGCGAGGGTGGAGTCATGATTTGGGCATGAATATCGTACCATAATAAGACCAATATCCGCTTCATAAAAGGCAGGATAAAAAAAATCGACTACCTTAAGATCTTAGACGAAGAAATCGTGCGAAAAATTCGATGAAAATTTCATCCTGCAATAAGATAATGAACTCCAAAACTCAACATAATTAAGAATGTATGGGGACATCTCTCCAGAGATTGACGACAATTATAACGTAGGAGATCTTAAAGACGCCATTGAATGGGACAAAATCCCACGAAAATTAATTAAAAAACTGTTTAAATCTCTTCTATCAAGAATGTTAGAGGTTGTAAGTAATGAGGGAGGAAAGGTGGCCACGGTGTAGTGGGTAGTGTGTTCGCTTGTGACCCGAACTGTGCAGGTTCGACAGCAATCACGGCCACCCGTACATAAAAGAGAAACGAATAAAATCTAAGTTTCTCCAACCACTACACCAAAAAGGAGTTTCTGCCTGGTAGCCCAATGGACACAGCAAAATGGAGTATGAGTGCTCCTTTTTATTAAAAAAAAAAAAATAGTGAGGAAATACTCATTACTAAAAAAAAAAATAAAACCATTAAAATCCAATCCTGTCTCAACCACTTGTTACCAGTAATTAGGGATAAATTGCAAATTCCAAGAAAATTAAGGAAAAAAAGGATTTATGGTGATTAGAATCTTCTTAGAAATAGCTAATGATTACCTATTAGCAATATTTGCAGCACATACAAAACAAAATTATCGAGAAACGTCGAAATTATTGGGGTGTCTCAACCAGTTATAGAGGAGTGTAGCAGTCAGTGGGCCAGCCCTTTGCATATGGTGCCCAAGAAGCTGGTAGACTGGCGCTCAACTGGAGACTACAGGCGTCTCAACAAGCTAACCGTTTCTGATTGCTCTGCTATTCCGTACATCGACGATGTGATACAGCGTTGTCATGGATGCAGCATCTTTTCGACCATTGACTTGCTGCGAGCCTATTACCAAATACTTGTAGCTGATGAAGATATTCAAAACACGGCCGTCACGACACCTTTCGGTTTTTTGGAATTCTTGGGATTACTACCTGGCCTACGTAATGCCACGCAGACATTTCAAAAGCACGTGGATAATCTTCTAAGAGACGTCTCTTCTGCAGCTTGGTACTTGGTAATTTTAATTTAATTTAACGAAGAGCAGTACAAACACCATTTGGAAACCATCTTCAAGATTCTATGCAACCATCATTTTACCATCAACCCTAGTAAGTGCTAAAGTGCAAGGAAGAGGTAACTTATCTGGGCTACACCACCAGCAATTATGGGTATTCTCCACCGCAAGACAAAGTCCAAGCAATTCTCTTCTACCGGAAGCCCTAAACTATCACGGACCTCCGCCGTTGTATTCCTATTGCCGCACAGCTTTAAGCACCACTCAACAGCTATCTCAAGAACGCCAAGAAGCGTGCCAAGCGTAAGATTAAATGGACACCAGACTCGGAGGCTGTTCTCGAAAACTGCTAGAAAACTGCTGCGTCGTCTCGAGCGTCAGAGCCACTTTCCTGTCACCAACTGCACCACTAGCTCTTTCAACAGACGCTTCAGATTTTGTCAATCGGCGCCGCACTACAACAGTTAGAAGACAGCTACGGAAGCCACTTGGGTTTTTCTCACGGAAGGTCAGTTCAGCGGATACGTGCTACAGTACATCTTCGCAAGCATCAAGTTCTTTATATCCTCGATGGTCGATCCTCATCAAGATAGATCACCGACCTCTTGACTACGCCTTCTCATAACGCTCAGACAAAGCCTCGCCCAGACAACTTGACCAGCATAGCTTTATCTCACAATTCACCACCGAATCCCATGAATCCCTGAAACCGATCAACACCATTTTCATGCCTAAGATCTTGGACGCTGAAACTTCACGTGCAGCTGAACAAGACGATGACAAACTAGGACAAATTAAAGAGCATTCCTTACTCAAGCTCTCCGCTAGCATGCTTTCGACGTCGTGCACGGTCTCGCTCATTCAAGTGGTCGTAGCACTGCTCGCCAACTCAAGCGAAAGTTCATCTGGCCTGGAATCAGACGCGACTCTCGCCGATAGACACGAGAATGTCTTCAGTGCCAGAAGTCCAAGGTTCAAAGGCACAGCTACAACAAGTCTATGCACATCGATGTACCTGATAATCACTTCGATCATGTCCACCTTGATCTCATTGAACTTCCGGCAGTTAAAGGTCTTCGTTATTGCCTCACCATGATCGACAGGTTCTCTCGCTGGCCCGTCGCAGTACCACTTTCTGACATGGAAGCTGACACAGTCGCTACGGGTTTTTACACCTACTGGACGGCACTCCTTTAACCATCACCACAGACCAGGGAAGTTAGTTTGAGTTCAAATTCTTCACGATACTGGCAAACATGGTTGGAATCAGAAGATCCACACCACACCTTATCGACCTCATAGAGAGATGGCATCAAAGCTGCACACATGTATCACGCTCCAACCGCCTGGCCTGATCTACTTCCACAGTTTTCTTCAGCCTTCGGACCTGCATCAAAGAAGACTTAAATGCCTCACCGATGCAACTACTCTTTGGTACTGAACTTAGAATACCAGTAGAATTTTTTCTCACAGCAGACCTTGCCAACTAATCCTAACATTTTTCTAGAGAAATTTTGTGAGCATATAAGGAAGGTATCCACACCGACAGCTCATCACATGAAGTCACGCTTCTGAAAAACTCAAACTACAAAAGGGCAAAGAAGTCAATATCTTTCCACTTCTCTTCGAACCAGGTCACTGAAAGGGGAGTGGATGTAACGACTTCGTCACCTGTATCTTCTAAAATCAGCAGCGCCAACTCAAACTTCTTTTAAATAGTTTTTGTTCTTGGCTGTCACTTTTCTCTGGATCGCCTTCTCACGCAAACAGGCTTTCGTTAGCACACTAATCTTTCTGTGTGTTTAAGTACAAATTATTATTTTTAATGGTGAATTAAATAGTTACGAGTAGATACAATCCAGGACACGTTTTTATTGTGGGTAACTGCACAAAGTTTTATAAGATCAGTATTTTCGGTGTCCATTCGTTTTCCTCGCCATGTGTAGAGAAGAAACCGAAGGTTGGTCAGAAGAGACCGACCCTTCTTTATACGCAAACAACTGCAATTTAAAGTAATGTATAGCGGTGAAGTGCGAAGGTTCCAGGAGCTGAAAGCGTGTGGAAAGACGATGTATTTGGTCGCACTCTATGCACCTGAAGTTGCTCAACCTACTTTATTTATTTCAGAGCTCGAAACACTTTTCGATGCCTAAGGCTGGAGTCGGAGGAGAATTATTTCATCATGGCTGGAGATCTAAACGCCAAACATAGAGATTGGGGAAATAACACACAATTGGTGGGGTCGGCACAATGTCGAGTATAAACTCGAATTGAAAGCCACATATAGTCCGTCGTTTCCTAGAAGCGGCTCCTATCTGGATCTTATGCTGTTCGACGTACGGGTACTACTGACCGACACGGACCGACAAACTTTAAACTGCCTGCACACATTTGTGTTTGACAGTGACCGGACTCGGTTCCGTAATAACGATCCCCAACGAAATTCTAAGTTGGACGAGTTTGTCCAAACGTAGTCCTATAATTACAGTAGGACCCGTTGGACTCGCTTCTCCAGAACTTTAACAAGAGCACTCTCCTCGAACTCGCTCTACCCACCGTCCAATAGGAATCTGTCAAACGAGGAGATTGACTGGTACCTAAAACAAATGGACGAGACAATTAAATGAACTATGGACAGTACGATACGTCGGTATAAACATACTGACAACGCAGACATATTCCGCAATGCAACAATTGACGCACTACACCAACACAAAAGTAGACTGCTGTCGAGATTAAAAACCTTATACAGACAGTTTACAGACAGACAAAACTCGGAGGTTAGGACGCTGAAGTCGTTGATCAAAAACCTCCATATCATAATCACAGAAAACTAAAGACTTTCTGTAAATTTAAGATAAGATCCCCCGAACAACGAACAATGGACGAATACTGATAACAGCAGGTATAGACCCAGATAATGCAGTAGAGGATAACAATTTCTTTGTGATCGAAGATCCGTAGGAGAAGGTAGAGGCTATAAGAGCGACTTTCCAGGAAGTGTACAAGGTGAATGATACCATTTGCCCGAACCACGACGTGGAAAATCACGTCCTTGTGCACAACTTCTACCTTCGAAATAATATAGAGCACTGGCAACCCGAGTTCAATGACGATAACATGGCAAATAATGTCATCGCCGATGAAATGGCATATCTCCCGTCCATATCGAAGGTGGAGCTCCAAGTGATCTTCGACTCATTGAGGAAGATGAAATCTGTGGGAATCGACGGAGTATCGAATATTGTGCTTCGACATATCCCTCTAGAAGCGGTGGACATTTACACCACTCTCTCAGCACATTGGAAAACAGCAATGATACAACCCATCCTCAAAAGGGGTAAGGACATATCCAATCCAGTAAATCTCTGGTCGATAAGTCTCCTTCCAAACATCAGCAAGGTTTTATTACCAACAACGAAGTTTTTATTACCAACATGACAAATTACCTCTTTACCATCATCGATGAGGTCGGTGATGAGGAGTGCAGAGCACAAAATATGTGATTTGGCTCTCTCCAAGTAAGATCGCTGTAGGGAATCCCCCTACAGCGATCTTACTTGGAGAGAGCCAAATCACTGCTTGGAACGTCGAAAGGCCCCTGCCAACACGCCAAAGAAACATGGTGGTGGACAGATTAAGCTAAAGTAGTGATACAGGAAAAGAAAACGGCTTTCAAGGCTTGGTCAAAGTGCTCTTTTACTAATAGAGATGAAAAAGCTCGCCTTGAAGTGATATATAGATGTTGCAAAGGTCTCGCGAAGAAGAAGTGCGCCCAATTTCAAGCAAAAAGTATGGAAGGCCTCTATCGGGAGTTGGAAGAAATATCATCTTCGGCGTCTGATAGGAACCAGGCTATCCAGAAGCTTCGACAAAACAACTTGAATAAGGGAACAACTATCTTCAAAATAGCCGCCCAGAGAAGAAGAAATGCTCAGGAGATTCGTTCCCCAAAGTTCATTAACAATGCTCAAGGCCAGCTTCTTGTGGAAGACGACAAAATTCTCCACAGATGGCGACAGTATTGTGAAAGACTTCTGAACGAACAGTTTCCCCGGCTATACTTCCCAAGAGCCGCTCCTAACCATGACGAAATATCCGACATTACTGTCGAAGAAGTTAGGAATGCCATCAAATCCTCCAAAAAAAGAAAAGCGGTTGGGCCAGATGAGATACCCTCTGAGTTCTGGAAAAAGATGGAGACATCGGGTCCAGATGGCTCATGATTCTTATCTCCAAACTTATGAGCGGTGATCCAATCCCTAATCAGTGGAGGGAAAGTTATCTTCTTCCTTTGCACAAAGGGAAGGGCTATACGCGAAACTGCGATAACTACCGTTCTGTCAAGCTGATGTCACACACCATGAAGATCGTTGAGCGGGTATTAGATGGCCGACCGCGGAAAATAATAAGGCTATCTGATGACCAGTGCGGGTTTTTCTCGGGTAAATCAACAACAGCAATCCAAAGTACAAGGATCATAATGGAAAAACATCGTGATTCCTTAAAGGACTTGGTGTTGGTTGATTTTGAAAAAGCCTTTGATAGACAATCAAGAGATCTCTTATGGGTGGCGCTAAGACAAAAACGAGTTCCAGAAACCTACGTGCGCATGATCATGGACATGTATGAGGGAGCAAGGACAAGAGTAAGACATCCGGCAGGAGTCACCGAAGAGTTCCCATTCAAAGTCGGTGTACACCAGGGAAGCGTCCTTAGTCCTTTGCTATTTATTGCAGTCCTTGATTATCTGCTTGAAGGAAGAGTGACGGACCCCATCAGTTATTCTTTGCTGACGATGGGGCTATCATAAGCGAAGATCAAATGGCCTTGCAACGAGCACTTGATGTATGGGTGGATGTTTTGGAGGGAAATGGGTACCGTATTAGTTTGAAAAAGACAGAGTATCTGTGCTGCCCGTTCTCTGAACCACACCGGCCTATTCCAGACATTTACTTGAATGGAAAAGTGCTTCCCAAGTGTGAAAAGTTCAAATATCTGGGATCTATAATCAATAGCGAAGCAACTTGTAATGATGACATCAATCATCGCGTAAGCGTAGGGTGGATGAAGTGGCGGGAAAACTCCGCTATCTTCTGCGATCGAAAAATGTCCCCTAAGCTGAAAGGAAGGCTCTACACTGCAGTTGTACGTCCGGCGCTCATATACGGTTCACAATGCTGGACAATGTACAAAAAGTATGAGGGCAAATTAACGGCAGCTGAGATGAAGATGCTTCGCATGACAGCAGGAGTAAGAGATTGATAGAATAAGAAGTTCAAAGATTCGAGGAAGCCTTCATGTAAAAGAACCCATCACAAGCAAGATAAAGCACGACCGGCTCAGTGGTATTGTCATGTTCAAAGGAGAGATCCTTCGAACCCCGTCAAAAAGGCAATATCAATCAATGTTCCTACGCAATCGCGCAAAAAAGGCAGACAAAAAACAACTGGATCACACAAATGCAAAAACACCAGCATTCGATTGGCCTCAGTGACGAAGTGATTCGAAACCGGGAAGTCTGCCGGTACTTCCTGAGGTCAAACCGGCAAACCCCACAGGCGGACCAGTAGGGATGCAGTAAAGTGGGAGGGTTGTGATCCTTCTACTCCGGATCATAACTTCGCCGTAAGAAGAAGAAGAATTGAAGTCACTGTCAGTGGTACTTTGTGCAATGTGAAACTATGGAATAGCGATAGCTGAACATTTTCAAGAAATGTTCCTCGAAGTGTACCAGTAGGGTAAATTCAACGTTCCCAGATAATTTTGTGACGTGATGGTAGATCCAGCCACCAGTCAAGAAAATTAATGGAAGCGACTACACTGATGTGTTTTCTCAGACTCTGGGCCCCGATGAGCTGGTAAGGTAGAAAAAAATATCATCATATTGGGCTCTAGAGCAAAGACGATTACATTCTTGGGTTCTCACGAAATTTTGTAAAATGTGGTAGAATGCATTAGCCGTGTTCCATTTACTCTGGGTAAGTACATGCAATTACTTGTGAGTGGATGTTGAATGGTATGCACTCTTTTAACTAGTGGTGAAATACACAACTGTACTCCATACCTGCCTCATAGAGCATTCCGCCTTTTTGCGAGCTGTGTCTTGAGCCCCAGAATGTATGTTTCGCATTAAAATCGCCGCCAATAATGAAATTAGGTTTCAGCAATTTAAACAAGTTAGTAGAATCACTTTTTTCAAGCGCGGAACGCGGTGGGCAGTAGATACATGAGATTTTAAGAGTACGCTGACAATTTTTTACTCGAATCGTGCACAGTTGCAAAGTTTCCAACTCGATCTTTAGGTCTTCGGATTGTTCGGTGCAGTCTTTAATAAACAATGATGATCCGCCTCTCGCTTTTCCCGAAGGGTGACAAGCGTGGTAATCATTATAGCCTTTTATTTTTAAATACGATTCGTTTTTTACGTGGGTTTCAGAAATCAAGCAAATATCGACATCTTTTTCACGCAAGAATATTTCCAATTCGTCAAGTTTTTGCAAAAGTCCGTTTGCATTCCAAGTACATATTTTTAACATTCGTTTTTCATTCATAATCTAGTTGGAGTACGCGTTTTCCCTGAATTACTTTCGAGCTTAACCAGCCTATCGATAATAATTTTATTTATGTTGCTTTGTTCTTCAAGTTTCTCTAGAATAACCGAAAAAACATGAGAAACAGGGTCCTTCGAAATTTCAATATTTTTGGTATTTCGGATGCAGCAGCCTGAGCGTAAGTCTGCACTCCTGCTGTTCGAAGGTCATTACCCGGTCGCTTTTCCAATGGTAACTTTTCTGTACCGTTTCTTTTAGGAACAGAGGTCGAGGGCTTTTCTTTCGTCATTCTTTCCCTCATCTTTTTGCGCTCTGAACCCGGTAGTTTTGATTTGCACTCTTTCTCCTCCGCGACCTTACGCTTTGGCTTAGTTTGCGGTTTTGATTTTGCATTTAGGGGCTTAAGGAGCGCATCTCTTCGTTTTTGTAACTCTTTAGCTACTTCACAGCCTCTATAATTTGCCGGGTGCTTTCCCTTACAATTAGCACAGGTTGCGGAGGTTTGTTTGTTTACTCCACAAACTTGGGAGAGGTGATTTCCAGCGCATTTCACACATCGCGGTTCTTTTTTGCAGTACATTTGCGTATTTTGAATCCTTGGCAACGTTTGCACTGCAAAATCATTCTTATATTTCTACGCATTGGCTCGATTTTGACTACGATATTTAGTATGGTCCTTATTCGGTAGATATCGTCGATATTGTCGGACTATCGAAGGTAAGCATAAAGAGCGGAAGTCCACGCCTTACCAAGATGTCTTTATCTATTTCCGTTTGTTGCTTCTCCTTTTTGATGATATCAACGGCATCAAGAATTTTAAAGCCTTTGTCTTGAAGGTCAGTCATAATATCTTCTTTGGTGCATGAGGGGTGGAGTCCCCTTGCAACAACACGATGTGGCCTTTCTGACTTGATTTCAAAAGTATACCACTCAATTTTTTCGGTATTTAACTTTTGGGACACTGCTTGGTAGTCGTCGTATTCATCGACGTTAATTTTCCACGCATTGTCCCTCAAAGACGTGACCTTATATTTCGATGTTAAAGTTCCTTTAAGAAGGCTTTGCAACTTATTAAATTCCGTTAACCCGACGATGTTAATTGGTGGGGGTGGACGAGATTGCGCTCGAGGTTGCTTTTCTTGCTGTTCTTTGTGCTCTTCTTTCTCTTTTTCTTTTAGGTACTCGACTTCGGGCGAAGAGCTGGCTCTCCGTTTCTTACTATTTAACGAACATGGAAACTTTTACAATTTGCCTGAACGGGGAAAAACAAAGACCATTTTAACAGCCATTGAAAACAAAATGCTTAAAATTTTTGAAAATAAATAACATGGTTAACTTCAGAAAAGCAAGGCAAATGTTATTTGGAAAAGGTCACGACGCTTCTGTCTTCAGTATTCATAAAATTATCCGAGAAAAGGGTTTTAATTACAAAGCTGTTAACCGAAAAACACATTAAAAAAGATTGAACGACTGGACCAAAATTATTTTCACTGACGAAACTTCATTTTGTTTAAACAATCCCTTGAGTGGTGTGTAGACTACACATGGTGAAACTGTCGTCCAAAGAATAGTGAAACATCCGGCATGTTTATGACTGATTCTGTGCGACGGGATTCAGAAAATTTGTGACCCTTCACCGGGAATCTTGATGCTCAAAGAATGAACCAACTATACAAAAAAAATTGTTGATATCCGCTGAAATGCTGTTCGGGTGTGGAAACCGGGATTGGCTCCTGCAAGAGGACAACGATCCGAAACATCGTAGTCGTATCTGTCAGGGCTTCAAAGAGAAAAATAACGTCAATGTGTTGGATTAGGGACTTATGACCCAGAGGATCAAAGGAAAAGATGTAAGGACAATAAAACAACTTAGACTGCGTTTAAAAATAATTTGGCGACAATTACCGCAGGACTATGCAGACAAATTGGCTCTAAGTTTTCGACAAAGGTGTGAGGCGATAATTGGAAATGGAGTAGACTGAACGACATGTAAAGTACTTTGCGCATTAAAGAAATGTTAAAAGTCTTTAAAATAAGTAATTTTGGTTCCCTAAGTCAAGCGGTTGTTTCTTTTCAACCACATGCTGTTGTCAAACACAATGTAAATCGATTAAGTTTTTCTAAAGACGTAAGCGTGGACATTTTTATATTTTCAGTTTTCTTCTTATATAAATTTTAATTATCCTAAATTTAATGGCATAAAGAATTCCAGCTTACGTTGATTGGCTTAAACAATGTCCCCGCAGATATTTCCGTTAGAAAGGGTTAGGCTTGCAGGGTATAACCGATTATTTTCCTATAAATAGCTAGCCTAGTTCTTTCGGTTGACCTATATGACCTTGAATAAATAGATATAAATTACTGCTGAGCGCCTTTGGAATAAAAACTTAACTTGAAGTAAAAACTTAACTTGAAGTAAAAACGTAAAGAGGAGGCTTGCAATGTTCATCGTGGTCAAAGGACACAAGGAGTCTGAACTTTAATGTTCCAGCTTCAATTTAAATCGCAGAAAAAAAAACTAAATTCTCACATCAATTTTAATTTCTGCGGAATTAAAAAAAAATTATGAAAATCTCAGCTAAAATATATCTTTAAAACAATTACCACAAAATAAAATCAAATAAGGACCAAAACGCGAACTGAAAATTGACTTTTCCACCCACAAAGCAAAAAAATGTAAACGAAGTCAACAAAATTGTTTTTTTGGGGCTAAAATGATTAAGTCCGGCCAAGCAATGAATGAATATTGTATGAGGCGACCGAAGCTAAAATGTCGCTCTAAAGGGACAGCATAACAACAAGGACGATAACGTCCCGGTAGGATTACATCTCACAATGCATGGTGTACTCGTACACAAACAGCAAAAGCAAAACACAAATCGGATATGTACCGGTGTTGTTCGCAGAAAATGGTGGGAGGGGGAACCGAAACACATCGAATAAGCATAGAGAGGCAGAGGGAGGAAATACCCAGTTTACATCCCCCCTTAAACTTTTTAACCTCAATTTAATGGCCACAAAACAACACACAGAACGCACTCGCATAAAAATTGACATTGCCATGTCAAAGTGAAAGTCGGCGGCGTCGTCGTCGCCATCGCAAGTCGGTGGTGGTAGTGATAGAAGTGAAGTTAAAAGACGAAAGAAGCATGTTTATGGGAACAAAATTACATATACGTATGTATGTGATTTGCATATTTTGTTCTCAGTTATTTTTAAAATTTTTTTTTTTTCTTTTTTTTTTTCTTTTTATTGTCGTTGTTGGGACTGCTCATTAGGTGGTTGCTTATTGCATACACCCCTGTCTCACTGGATCCACCATTTGACAGTAGTGCCCACCATCATTATCCTTTTCCGTTGTATAACGTTTTGTCTAAATATTTTATGGGGTTTTGTCTACGGGTTGTGCTGTGAAGGAACACTAATTGGGGGACGGAGAGATCGGATGCTTGTGGGGATATATGGAGAGAAAGGTTTTTTAGGGATGCTCGTGGTAGATAGACAATTTTAAAAGCACTATCATGAAACGGGCTAATTTTCGAAGGAATGTCGACACAAAGGGTAACTCATTTCGTATTCAATTAAGGACGAATACTTCGAGTGCATTAAAAGGCAAGTGGTATGGTGGAAAAGGGTTTCAAAGATAACAAGTGATTCACTTAACCCGCCCTATAATATGCTCTGAGGGTTTACAATTCAAATAAGTCTTACGTCATCAAGGAGAAGATTCTCCTCGCGCAGGATAACGTCCTTATTTAGGTGCTGTCGTTCAGTGGGGGTTAGAGGCTATATACACAGCACATTATTACCTTGAATGATATTACTTCATCTGTTGAGTGCCCAGCTCTGACTTTGGTAGTCTCCTATCCATCCTATGCTACGAATTATTCCAAAAGGATAGAGGATTTTATATTTTGAACTAAAGGGCCTGAGGATATGAACCAAGAGAGAGACATACACCCCGCGTAACAAAAAAAGCCGAATACGGGTTTTCCATTTCGCCGAATTATATTTTATTGCTTCCGGGTTAGGTAATGCACATTTTGGAATGTGTCGGAATTCATTCTGGCAGTATTTAACAGTGCGTGCAGTTGTATTTCTTAAATAAAAGTGAAAAGAGTATATCGCGATGTCTAAAAGGGTACAATTGTGTAAAGAAAATAAGGCAGTTATCGTCGCCTTATCCAAACAGAATCAGTCATTTCGTGAAATTGGATGCAATGAGAGTTCTGTAAGAAGATTCTGTAACAAATATCGTCGGGATCACAATCTGGACAGAAAAATTGGCACAGGATTGAAGAGATGTACCACTGTTCGGGAGGACCGGGAACTGAAGAGGCTAAGCTTGAGACACAGGTTTAAAAATGCATCGGAGTTAAGAGCTGACCTGCGAGAAGCTACTGGGGCTGAAGTTAGCGTCAGAACTATCCAGAATCGTCTCAACGAGATGGGTTTGCTAGCAAGGAGACCAGCGAAAAAGCCACTTCTGAACAGCAAAATGAAGAAAACCGCCTTAGCTGGGCTAAGGAAAGGCAAAACTGGAGTGTTCAAGATTGGTCAAATGTGGTGTTCTCTGATGAGTCCAAGTTTAACCTAGACCGGATGGGAAGCAGATAGTTCGTCGTAGAAAAGGGGAACGCTACAGCGACGAATGCATAGCTCACTCCGTAAAACATTCTCCTTATGTTATGGTGTGGGGATGCATCACCGCAATCGGAGTTGGATCTCTAATTATACTCGAGGGCACTGTTAACGCCATGCAGTACAAACAAATGATCTTAGATGGTGTTGTACCGAGTATGGAAATGATAACAGCAGAAACATCAAAACCAATTTTTCAAGATGATTTAGCACCTTGCCACCGAGCAAAATCTGTGAGTAACTCGAGGTTTTTTTTCATATTTATGGGTGTTTTGAAAATCTTATGATTTTAATTTTTAAACTTCCTCCACAGATTAAAACTTTGAAAGAAGAATTAGGAATAGAATCCCTAATTTGGCCGGGAAACAGTCCAGATTTCAACCCCATCGAAAATGTCTGGGCTCTTATGGGAAAGAAGATCCAAGATAAAAAACCAAAAACCATGCAGCATCTAAAGAGCATCATTGAAGATGTGTGGTTTAATGAAATTAATAACAATTACCTCGGTAATCTCTATGCCTCCATGCCAAACAGGGTTCATGACGTTGTTAGGGCGAAGGGTGGTGCTACGAAATACTAGAATCATTTTTTAGTATTATGAAAGTCTTAAATTATGTAAAAAGGTTTCTTAGTTAATAAAAATATGAAAAAAGAAATCTGCTTTTCAAATTGTTGCTCTTTTTTTAATTTATGTATATTGATAGTACTTGGGTAATATCTGATATTTTGTAGTCTGATCTTCACGATCATTACTTTTTTTCAATTAGGCTACGAAATGTATTGTCAAATTGGAGAATGTGTTAACTTAAATGTTAAACATCAAAAATACAAAGTGACTACGCAGTGATTAGTCATCATTTATTAGATTTCTTCCATTTTGTTAAAAATTACCATGTGCGGCTTTTTTTGTATAGCACCAGGGGATTTCAACCAATTAATACATAATAAATAGTCTAAAGCTTCATATTAGACAACAGAAACTGGTATCCTAACCTCAAAGTTCATGTTCTCAAGGAAAGAATTAAGAGAGATTAGAGCCTAGAACTAGACACATTATTTTAATCTACGACGCGGTATTTGAGGATTGGATTCAATTTAGGAAGAAGTGTGCCGCTGGTGGGCCTATTATAATTTCCTCCATATTAAAACTCCTCCATGAAGTCGTATTTCATACTCAATCTGGGGAGCTGGCAGCTATGTGCATATGTCCCCAGCCTAGAGATAGATACAATTTAATAAGGTAACGAAAATATTTGTTTATACAATTACAGTGGGAAAGCATATAGTCTATCGATTCTTATTATGTGTATAGATTCTTAAGGTGTATTCAATTAAATGAGCCCAAACCCGCGATTCATCCGTTCTTCGGTTACACGACGTAGGATACAATATTTCGTGTAGTATTTACACGTGTCCGAACAAATTTTAAATGTGTATATGGTTTGACCTAAAGATTATTAACATTGGTTGGATTGCGGATAAAATATTGACATCTGAGTGCCAACAACTTTTAAAAAATACATAATTACCAAGAAACGTCCGATGAATTTTAATAGAGAATATATATAGTCACACACTTAGTCACTCTCATTTTAGTACACCAGTTAATTCGACGTAAAACAATGGAAAATGTCAATCTAACCAAACAAATATCCCCTTTTCTTTTACGGTATTATTTTTGATGATCTTGAGACAATAAAAAGATCAAAAACCAAACATTGTTTTCAGCAACAATGTAGAAAAATCAGGAAAAAAGGAACAAATACGAGTAAGTCATATCGCATCTCACACTCGTATTCGTACATGCAACGAACTGTACAAATAACGGTAGTTTCCGATGTTCAAATGATAACACTTGGGCTAATTGTGTTATCCTTTAGGTAGTTTTTGAGAAAAGATTTTTATTCTTGGGTTCAATCTTTGCGTAGTGTATAGTCATGGGTAGAAAAGCAAGCGAAACCTCTGTAGAAACGCGAAAAATAATAATTTCTTTGCACCAGCAAGGAATAACTTATGGTGAAATCGGTTCAATAGTCCATAGAAGTCATTCTACGGTCTGTCATAAAAAGTTATAAATTCTGAGTGATATCGATGAACGACTAATAGTTCGTGAAATAAAAAAAATCCCAAAATTAGTGCTCCGCAACTTGGAACGAGAGTACGCGAAACAACTGGAAAGATAGTTAGTGCAGAAACTGTGCTGGGTTATCAGGAGGCATCATCAGCAAAGCAAATCGGAAAATGAGGTTAGAATTAGGGTAATATTTGCTGATGAATCTAAGTTTAATGTTTTCCAGTCCAATGGGAGAGTTAACTTGTGAAGAAAACCAGAAACCAGCCTTAATAAAGAAAACCTTACACCTTGTGGGGTTATTTTTCGGCCACCGGGACTGGAAGCCTACATTTTATAGATCATGGATTCCATCTTGTGGTCTCATCTTAAATCAAATCTGCGAGATGAGGAAATACGGAACGCTAGGCAGCTGAAGGACTACTGAAGGTAGTGTTAAACCTAAAGATTGGCAAAATAAAGGCTCTACTTCTTTCGAAGGATTCAAACTGAAATCTATGATAAAGGTATCCTGGCACTTTATTCTCTTTGAGAATATTGAAATCTAAATATTCTTAATTTTCCTGACCTACTAAGATTACAAAAAAAAACTAGGTGTACGTACAGCAATATTGGCAATATTAAAGCCTTCATTAATGCCGCTTTTACCCTAGTTGGAAAGCAATTCCCAGATTGGTACAATGCGCGTAGATCACCATAAAACTTTCCACTATCACATGATAGTCCCAGGTTAGATTTTGATTAAAGCTTAACCCCAAATTTGTTACCCACAGTTCTCTGACATTTTTGAACCTCCTTAATAGGCATAACGAAAAACTGGGAAAACGAGAAAAATGTAAGTCTATTGTCGCGGCCATCGCATTCACCGGATTTGAATCTGATGAAAAAGGTTTGGAGGTTGCTGGTTAGAAAAGCCTACGAAGCAGTTCTCAACAAATTAAGATTTTTCTTGTCCGAACAGAAATGACTGGGTCTCATTTTAGAGATTTTATCACATCACAATCTCAGAATTAGGCGTATACGTAAATAGCCACAGCCACGACCGCTTTTCTTTTAATGCAATTTCTTAACAACAGTTTTCCTCTTAAAAATTAAGGAAATAGAGAAAGCTGGTTAGAAAGATAAGATATTAGTTATAAATTAGTATCTTACAGAAATTACCACTAATTAATTTAAATAAAAAAATCTCCCACAAACATTTCTGCATTATAATTTCGAAAACACCGACCTCACTTTTCATACTCCCTCATAAATGGCAAAAGAAAGAAGGTATGTAAGCTGTTTTATAAAAGCACACAGTCTCATGTATATTATTCATTAATTTACTGAAAGCATTAGCTTTAGGTATTCTCTACATGTGTGTTCTGTATACACTTTAAATGATCTACAACCGCAGGTGACAGCTTTGATAAATTTAAACATCAATTAGAGAGGCAGCTCCTCCATTCTATTATTATTATTGTATTTTTTTTTTTTAATGAACCGCATGTTTGTTGGATTACGCTTAATTTACCTAACTATAGCGTTTCGACAATTTTGATCCACTTACTGACGAAAAAAAAACGGATCCTTTTTCTGTGAACAAAAAGACACGAGCTAACATCGATACAATGGGTTCTATCCTTACAGAGGAGCTTTCTGTTTCTTCAGTGACTCACATTTAATTAGGAATGACATCGTTTAATGTGTGTATTCCTTTTTTATTCCCCCGTGCGATGTGTGTGTTTGTGAGTGTTTGATTGCGTTTTTGTCCCTCCACAACTCCTCAGAGTTCCTTGTAGAAATAAAAATTCTTCAACCGGAAAAAAAATCCAAGTGGATGGCTATATAGACAGAAAAGAGCAAGGAAAGGGAAAAAGTGCTACAAAAAAAATTATTGTTATGAGATGACATCCTTTTGCAGAATTGACTTCATTTCAAATTCGTGAGGCATAAGACATAAGTTTGAGCTCTTGACAAGGAGTCCTGCTCAACTCTTTTGCCACATTTTGTGGCGTTTTTTTTTTTGTATTTGACGTCAGGAAAAGGAAATCAGTAGAAAGGAGCAAGGTAGAGAAGAGAGTTTAGAATGTCAGAATAGGAATAGGGTAGAAGAAATTTGCCTTTCCGCCGTCATGTGCTCGTTTTAACTTTTTGTTTCTATACTCGGTGTGATTTTTGTCATTCGGTTGGAGTGTTGTTTCTCCATGCAATAAAAGGGCACTTGGGATTGTGTGTTCCATTTGATATGAGTGTGGGCGAAACGTGTTTGACATTAACTTACGTATGTTTCTCAACATGCTGAGCTGGGAAGAGGCACTTTTGGTCGGACCTGTGTTCTTTTTTTCTGCATCTTGAATACTGGAATATCTTATTTTAGTTATTGTTATTTTAATATCCGCAAAGATACTCAAAGCTGGACATTATATCTGGATACTGAGATCCTGCTGTTAATTGATGCTGAATTTTTTTTTTCAGCAGGTTCCGAAACCTAGGAAATAGCGAATGGAGATAACACCAACTCAGCTCAGGTAAATTTTACATATAGTAGATTCAAGGAATTGAAAATGAGAAATTTCTAGATCAAAGTATTAAAAATTAAGCATAAGCTATGTTCGCGAACTTTTGAAGGTTTTGCAATTCTCTTCTTGTCTCAGTTCAGCCTATCAATACTTAAAATGTAAGGGAATATCTCGCGATACCATTTAGGGGATGAACCATCCAGACTTAAAACAGTATCCCGCTAAGTAAAGTTACCATCATTTCAACTGAACAAGTTTGACGGAAACATAAAAAACTGCTTGACACAATGACAAAACCACAAGTTGTGAAATGATCCTCAATCGAAGAGAACCTTCAATTAATATCTAAAGAAGAAGATTGTCAGACGCTCAATCAGACGTTCAATACGTCGTTTTACGTCGGAGAAGTATCTTTTTTAGCTGGAACTATTGACGTAGAGAAAGATTTTAACTGGCAATACACAGTGTTTGCTACTATAGGAGTGTAAGCAGTTAATCGATGTCTGGGAGGCGGAATGTATATATCATGCAAATGATTAATCGCGTTTTTTGTTTACTGTCTATCAATAGAATACATAGGTAATAGCACCTACATATGTACATATGTATATTTTCGTATCAGTATCACAGGCGACTACTACTATTACTGTCATAACCTCCGCTTAGAAAACACTACTACTACTACTGATTGACTTGGCTAGTCCCAACTTCTTGAAAATAATGCCCGCGACTACGGGTGCGTTTATCATGGAACAAGCTTTACATGTGTGTAGATGGAATGGACCGTGTATTTAGAGCTCCCCAATTTGCATTCCTCTGAAATAAGTACAAAAACGTCGTTGTTAAGTCCATATAAGGCGGTGTAAAGATACTCAGACGTTCAGAAAAATGTATTCAGTTCCCAACCCTACTCGCGACGCCATCTTGTTAAAACGGTGCCTAATATTAAATTTCTAGTACGTCCCAGAGAACAAATTATTACGGTCAATTTTGTACAGTTAGTAATTCCTCACAACTCTGCCACTTTTTCAAGACTGAGACAGTTTTTCACTCTATTAACTGGACTATAGGTATTTATTTAGGATTTAGCATGTCAAAGATGATATATTGGATGGATGGATGGATATGCAGACGGACAAAAGTAAAAAAAGTCAGCATCATACTTTTTTTATGTTCTGCACCACTTAGTCCTTTAAAAATATAAACCCGGTGATGGAGTGAAAATAGGGGAGAATTAAAAATTGTAGAGAAAAGGAAAGAATGAAATGAGGTAACTGTGCGCGTTAATTTTGAATATTTGCAGATTATAAGTTTTTGGGAGTATTGAGGAAGGTAAGCTGTTCCACATTCGTGTTGAGTGGTTAAAAAATGATCTTCTATATTTCACTGCGCGCTCGCAAATAGGTTGAAAATATAAGGATGTGCCAATGGATTGGCGTGACACAACTATAGATTTCATCTGAACATTTGTGATTGAAGTATCGGTAAATGACCGCTAAGTATATGCTTTGGCTTCTGTACATCTTCCCATCATGGTATATATTCAATAGAGGAAGTTTGAGGACAAACCGCAGGTTCTAGTGGGCATTCAGCGAAAGGCCCACGAGCAGTATCTTCCTAATTCTTGATAAAATAAAATATCCTTCTTGAGTAACCGTGGATACCACAATAATTGCTATCAAACTTTCAAAGACACCCTTTTCTCGTTCAATTCATTAAAAAAAAAGTCATATCTAATATTTATCCTTCCCTTTATCTAATGATCTCAATGGCTCCTTACATTCAATTTTCCTCATGGAAAATACTAATTAAAATATGAAATTTAATTTATCACTACATAAAACACACAAACACACAGCCACACACATTCGCAGAGTAATAAGTCCACACTCAGTAAAGTAAAACAAAAAACCAAGAAAACTGTGCATAATCATGCAAAACTTCAAGAAGAACTTTTCCAATTACTTTCAAGATGGAAAATTTTCCTTCATTCGGGCCGAGCGCCACCGTCGTTTTTAAATCTCAACTCTTCTAGAGAACATCATCGGGACGACCTCCTTACTTCTGTCTACTTGCTCCCCAAAAACCCCCACACCTATCATATTCATCCCTTAAACTTATGCTCTTACTTATACTATCCTCGCCCTTTTGCGTAATTATTTTTCTTAGATATGATTGCATGTCTTTAGAGAGATAGAGAGAGAAAGACTAATATGAAAGAGAGAGTATCCATACAGAGAAATGAAGAAGAATACGTACCACATAAACAAGTAGAACGCCGAGAAGCGAAGAGTGTGGTGTGGAAAGAAAAACAAATGAAATCTCGCGGAATTAACATTCAGATGGAACATAGTCATAATGATATCTCTAACCCACATTACTATTCCCAATGGCAAATGAAACGTACACACATGTACTGCACATATCCGTATATAGAAAGGCAAAAAGAGAAAAGATGACACATAGGGTTGAAGTTTGGGAGGTGATGTTGTTGACTGTGGCAGAACTGATGGTGGTAGTAATATTCCCTGAGGGAACTGAACGAGGAAAATTATTTCAACCCCATATCAAGAAATTCAACATCCAAATATGTAGAGGAGTTAAGGAATCTTTCTTCGAGCCCGGTACGTAGTGGTGACTCATGTATTTTGGATATGGTTTGATGGTTTATTACTACTATTGAGCTCAAACATGTAATCTGTAACCTTAAAATGCTTCTATCATCCTTTGAATGGTGCAGCTCGTTTTCGACTGTCCTGCAGTACAATAGACCTCTTAAATTAATTTATGCTCAAAAATATAGTCTTAAAAGCCCAGTTCCCAATTGTCTTTATCATCTTCTGCATAGAGCAGCCAAAATAATAAACGTCTGGGATCCACTCGAGAGTTTGCAGAAAACTGTTTGGGTTACGTACATATATGTACTGAGGAATTTCAGTACATTTTTCAGCCTTAATTCCCCTAACGGCTGTATCTCCTCTGTTTAGGAATATTTCAGAAATTTCTTAACTATCATCATAACATTGGTGCCTAATTAAAATTAAATTTATACCGTAATTGCAAACAGTGCATAACTTACGCTAAATGTAAATAGAACGAATATTCATATCAATTATTGTCTCATTAAATTGCACATGTATTATTTAATCTTCCATTGCATTCTACATATAGCAGTTTGTTTTTGCTTGAATTACTCATTACTCAATTACGAGTACTTAAGTACATTCAAATAAAATTATTTTATTTCGGTCATTTGTATGGTATTGTATGGTATCTGGTATTTATCTTCTTTTATTTCTAATCACACGTGCTACCATTTTTGTCAATTGGACACTAATCGGTCGGACTCATAATCGCTTATCATAGCTTTCGTCTTATCAACCCTTCAACATTTCGTTCGTTCTACATCATTTTTGGTCGAGTCGAGCCGTATTTCGGATTTTCAAAAGTGTTTGATTAAATAATGCTGTGATTTATTAAAAATAATATTGCCGTGAGTGCAGTTAAGATAAAGTGCATGAACATATGTACATATGTACTCATGAAATAGGAAAGTTAATATTAGTTAAGCGTCGCTAATCTACCCATATATTTGAGCAACAGTAGTAAATTCGTGATTCATATCAAGAGCAAGATACGGTTACTACGGTTCCTGCAGTCCCTGCAGCTTCTACAGTTCCTGTTATTTATTCGCCTAGTCTACAACCATTCTAAGCGCAGCAGCAAATCATTTCGAAAGCAATACCTTATAACAACAACACCTCCCAAAAATTATTTTCGAGACTTTCTACGGCATGGCTTTTCATGACATGTACGAAAGTACAGTCCACAACAAATGAAATGACAGGCCATGTTACCTTATCAACAGTCTTTTAGAAACATTCATGCGATTGCCTTCAGTTTGAAATCTAAGTGTTAGAACTCTCCGCAGGATATCAGACGGTGTGGCAGAGGTCCTAAGGGGCTTCAATACATTTAACTCGCTTGACAGGGATCCTTGGATCCAAGCTTGGTCAGCTGAGAGCATAGACAAGGACTACCTCACCATCGACGAGTTCCTTGTATTCTTAGAACGCCGTTGTTAGGTTCTAGAAACTCTTATTCGTGAAGAAAGCAGAAGCAAGTCCCTAGCCTTGCAAAGTATACATGTTTTATCTGCTGTTTCATGTCCGAAATGCAACGCTACTCATCTTCTTACGCAATGTGGTGAATTTCTTTCGATGGCTGTAGAAGCCAAGCGCGATTTCGTTCAATCCAAAAATCACATCACCATAGCCTGGCGCATCTCGATGTGGCTAACGAAGACACTAACCGTCCGCAGTCGGAATTACCCTCATAGTGGCGCTCTTATTTGCCCAACACAAGTCATCCTTATACTGAGTCCTATCATTCAATAAAGCCGATCCAATTGATATTTTACTCTGCGCGGATAAAGTTTGGGATTTACATATTACAAGACGAAATAGTTAAGCCCACTAACGGTAATCCCATCGCGCAAAAAACCATCTGTGGGTGGATTCTCACTGGAAAATTGTTCTCGGGAGGGGAACAAACCATTTGCTCCAACTACACTCTTATTGATTGTGGAATATTGAAGAGATTGATCCGAAATCAATTTTTTCAACGGAGGATAAAGCAATTGAACAGCATTTCCTGCAAACGCATCGAAGGGATGAACAATGAAAGTACATCGTAAATTTACCCTTCAAAACCATCCCGCGTTTCGCTGGCACCTCGGGAGTGCAAAAACCGGACAACGTTACAACCAAACTCCGCGTTGTGTTCGACGGTTCATTTAAAGATTCAGATGGAAATTCGCTTAATGATTCGCTCATGATCGGCCCACCCATTCAGCGCAATCTCTTTTCCGTTTGCCTTAGATTTCGTAGGCATCAATATGCTTTCAGCGTCGACATAGTAAAAATGTTTCGTCGAATCTGGGTGGCAGAAAAGACATCTAGCCAAAATTCAAACCAGATCGCTTTCGTTTGCGCACATACATACAATGTCACTGTGCACAAACGAAAGTGTTCTAAGGTACATCGTTTGCACCATATTTATATGTTTTAAAATTATCGCGAAGAATTTACCATCGCGTCAGAAATTCTTCTTAATGACTTTTATGTGGACGATGTCGTATCGGGTGGAGATTCTCTCGCTGAAGCCCTTCTTAAAAAAGAAGTGTTTAATCGAGTTCTTATCAAAACCTAGGTTACAATTAAGTAAGTGGTAAAGTAACTGCTCCGAGCTCTTACAAGATGAAGAACATTTGCAAGGTCATGTAGTATCTTTTGATAATGAATCAGATTTATGAGTTAAAGTTCTTGGCTTGTATTGGAATTCGCAAATAGACTGTTTTTCCTTTCGTTTTAATCTGGTAACCAATGAACGCATCACAAAACGTAATATTCTCAAGGACACTGCGAGAATTTTCAACCCTCTCGGTTTAATTGCTCCCTCGGTTGTGCAACTCAAAATTATCTTTCAAGAACTATGGTTCCAATTAAGAAACTTAATTCGAACTATTCAGCCAAAACTCGCATGGCTCCTATTAAGCAATCAGCATTCATCGGCTAGACCTATGTGGAGCATTGTTACTTTCACGGCTCCTTATTGTTGTTCAAAAATCGTGATACCCTCAAGTCGTTCTTTCTTGGCTGTCGTCACCCCCTCGACGTTGGGACATTTTCATTGAAAATCGAACCGCTGGGATTTTAAATAGCATACCTCGGAGCCGATGGTTCCACGTTAGGTCGGATCAGAATCCAGTGGATTATGCTTCGCGCGGTATAGCACCATCACGCTTTATCTCACACCTCATTTGGTAGGCTGGTCCACGTTGGTTAGGAAAGAGTGATGATTGCAACCAGGAAGAGAAAAAGCAGTACAAACAGTCCTACTTTGTAGCTAATCCTTCCACCCTCTCGATTTTCTATCGCCCCGCATTTCGTCTTGGAACCGATTGGTTCGTTCTATTGCCCACATGCGTTTTATTCTGAAGCTCCATACGAGCTTCTTCCCTATGAAATTTATAATACAAAACTATTTGAAGCACGGCTATTCCGGTAAAACCTGCAATATCTCTAATTTGCGTTTTTAGACGAGAAGAAAATTCTACGTGTTGGACGTCGAATCCAGGAAGCTGATATCTCGTTTAGCGCGAAGTATCCCATCATCACTCCTAAGGCACATGTCGTAAACAAGCTAATCGCACTCGACGCTAATGAATGATGGCTATATCCTGGAGTGACAACACTATTTGTATTGATTCGCCAAGAATACTGGAGGATCCAGTTGCCGAAACTTGCTACGGAAAATTACAGAAGATTATATGAATATTGTCCAATTTGCATCGACTCACCTTGTCTGAGCCGCAAAACACTCTAGTAGCTCAATCTCATCCTCTTGATTCCATCACCTGGTATTTCATCCCCCCTTCGCCCCACATTTTGGTGGTTTGTGGGAGGCCATACTGTACCCATACTATACAGAAATCGAAAATGAAGTGAAAGACAACATCTAAAAAACCTTCAAACAAGTATAGCATCTAAATAAGCCCATATCACTAAAACCCCCTTCACCGATTTAAGAGTAAATGCTTTAGCAAATGATCTCCGAATGAGGTATAACCCTGAATCCATTCTAAATCCACCCCCACCTTCTCATGCAAAAAAAGTCTAACTCCATGCAATCATTTCGACGTTCCAAAAGCTCATGTTAACAAAATATTTAATCCCATGTAATGTGCGCGTTACAACTTTAATAGCTTACTGTGAAAGGGAGATTTTTTTTCTTTTTTTGATAATAAATTAAACTGCCTTAACAGGGACACACGGAGTAAGTATCGGTGAATTGAATAGTAATCGAAAACATCGAAACCAGTCATTCACCCTCAAAACCTCCTTCCGCTACTTCCACCTAATACAATCCTCCCAACACCCATTTTCAAACAAAAACAGCAAAACTAAAATCGAAACTTTTTCCTCAAATAAAAAAAAAAAAACAGCGAATTTCAACTTTGCGTTATTGATTTCACCTTCTGTTCTCCCATTAGCCCTCCTCCCTTTCTTTAGTTTTTCCTCGTTTTGTATCGTATTTTTTTATTTTTTCCACACGATATGGCGCGCGTTACCAACTTCAATCACCAAACTGCTCCAAAAAACTGCTCGAATATCTGTGATTGTATTATTCACAGAGCTTTCAGCAATTGACTGTTCTTTTGTTGATTTTCAAGCGCCATCCTCGTCAAAAAAAAAACTCAACCCCAACCGGAAACAGTGAGAACGGACGGGACGGATACAACAAAAATTGTAACGTACCTATGTTACGACAGCTATTTTGATTAAAAAATAATTTAATTCTCTTCTTTTTGAATGTCATTCCATCCGTCCTTTTTCTCTCGCGCCGTGCCGACCGTTTAAAGGCGCAAAGCAACACAAAAAATCTGAAGGGAGTTCCTAGACCAAAAGGTTTGTGACCTTTTTTTTCTTCTCTATTTCATGCTTTGTGTGACAAGTCCAATAGGGGAGTTCGGGGTGGCTGTTGGTATGCGTATTTGTATGTAAAATAAATTAAAGAAATTGTAAAAACAATACAAAATAAATAAAGCGTCACTTTAACGGGGAGGGTAAGAGAGTACACAAAAAAAGCTTTCGTCTATTCTTCTCCCCTTTCACCCAACCACAATTATGCTGATGGATGTGGGAATTGCTGCCAATTTTGTTGAAGGGACAAATCCAAAAACACCGCATGGTAACCTCTCGAAAGCTTTTCTAAATTATGTTTGGTCTGAATCAAGACACAAATGCGTAGTGTTGCCGTGATTTATTTTGGAGCTGCTCGTTTATGTTTTCTTCGGTATTAGAAAATAAAAGAACAGCAAACTTACGTCATTTCTCCAATTATGAGTTTTAGTTTGAAACTCTACCTGCAACGCGATGCGAGAGATTTTTCGTGCTTTACTACAACAAATAATGAAAAATATCTTGCATCGCCGCTTTTACAGCATTGCCAACTGAATTTATATTAACGTACAGCACCTGGGAGTATATGATAGAGTTTAATAACTTCAAATTTAATTGCATACTTCTTAGTGCTGTGGCTCAGTGGTTAAGTGTGCGAGAAGTTCAAGGTTCGAATCCAAGAAAACACAAAAATATAAGAAAGTAAAATTGTTCTCATGGTCCCGCCTCTCGCGAACGGCTGACAATCATTCGATTGAACGAGAAGCTGCTTTCAATCGAAAAAATTGCCCTTCGGAAACGGCATAAAACTATATGTCCCAACCATTCTTAAGGAACATAGCACGAATGGCTACGAGAAGCTAGGCCAGACCCTGCATTGGGCTATTAACGCCAAAATATTTTTATTTCTTTACTCCTTAGTGCCAGGCTTTCTATTATCTTTAACATGCCTACCAAAAGACGTATCATATGATATCCTATTCGTCTAGAAAGTGGGCGTGACATTACGCAATTTTTTTCCAACATTGTTGTCTTTTATTAACCAACTTAATGGATTGCGAAGAGGTTGTCACTATTTGTAACCCAAATTCACCAATTTGTAAAATAAGACTTATAAATTCATCACCGAAATAATACCCCCCAAAAAATGGTGTAGCCCTATATAATGTACATATACATACAGGTATATATAGACGAATTGTAAAAATTATCAACGTCTACTATTTTTATTTTTTTCTACAATTTCTTGTAAGTTAAGAAAAGGACTTTTTTTAAAGTGGACGTGTTTGTGGGATTAGACCTTTAGAAAGGTTATACACCTAGCTCAAAATGTAAGCCCCAGAAAATGGTGACAAACAGACAAACGGACGGCTATGGCTAGATCGGGATAACTTTCGATGTTGATCACAAATATATGTATATACCTTTGAAGGTCTATCGTTATTACGTAGAGAACTACGTTAAAAACTATGTATCAAAATCAATATAATATAATCCTATAGGATAGAATACAAAAGGTGCACGGTATTGCACATATTGCTTTCAGTTTCAAGTAAAAATATTAAAAAGAACATTTTTAGTAAAATCTTTACCCTTGTACTGTTTTGGATTGAGTTTTCGAAGAAATGTCTCCAAGCAAAAAATCGATTGGCTGTTTTAAAATTATCCCCTATCACTTAAAAAAAAGATAAGGTCACCTAAGGTCACTAAATAACTCTTTCCCCGTTCCCTAAAATTGTGCTTCTAAATATTTGCCTCACATCTTCAAACGTTTTGGGATCTTGAGGTGTTTCAAAAGACTTCCTTACAGCCCACATTTAACACTTCAACTTCAGCTTTGTTACAGACCACTGCAATAATGCGCTTAAGTACAAGAATTCGGGCCTGCGGCTACGTAAATGCATAGGAAGGTGCCCTTCGTTTGTAAATGTTTAAGCTTGAGCAAAACCAGAATAAAATACCTCGGATCTCACGTCTTCAACGATCTGGGCGAATTCTATATTTCATTCTGGGCTCAGGATATTTAAGAGTGGCTTCTTGAAAGTCACCAAAACTTTTCTTCCTGTTTTTCTCACTTTCTGCCCTGTTTGTGCTTCTCTTGCCACAGCAGAAACCACAATGGATCCATGGATATCACCATCGTATAAGACATGTATGAAACGCCTTACTGATCACCACAACAAAAATTGTTACGACAGTATACGAGTACAGCCCTGTCGGGTACACCACATCAACTCTTGAATTCCTTGGATAGCCTAATATTATGCAGCATATGACATTTCGTAGTTTGCGTTGATAGTATCCCCAATTTGCTTGGGATTTCTTTCCTGTGACTACCTTTTTGGAGTCAGTAAAGAGCAAGAGCAACGAGGATCTATCTATATGAACGAACCTAAAACTGTTTGATCTTTTACTTCGAAATGTTTCTTTTGCACTCGGTTAAGTTGTCTCCTTAAGGAAATCGACAATAATTGTTTTCCTTGGTTAATCAGGAAAGGTCTCAGTATGCTAAGCCCATTCTGTAAATTGATGCATAATGCCTGCCGATATTCCTAGCGAAGCTGTGCAGAGCTGGACAGGAATGCCATCAAGCCCTGCTGCTTTCTTTAGTAGTAGTTCTTCGATTACGGCAATAATTCCGTCCTTCCTCAAGAGAATATCGATCATCGAGTAGCACATACGACTCACATACACAAAGTGTGCATAGTTCAAAATGAGGGCAAAATGGTTTATTCATTTAATCAACTGGCCCATTCATCAGAAAACTGACAAAACTTTTCACTATAGGATGCCAACGGAAACGGTGGACATTTAATTATCACAGGTCTTCGCCTTATTCAGCGTTTGACTTTACGTTGAAGTACCCTTATGTAGAACTGGAACTCAAGTTGACTTCCACCCGTAAATAAGATGTTCAATGTCAACTTGCCTCCATAGTTATTACATAAACCATAACATACTCAAATTCATTCAAATTCCTGAAATTCCCAATGTTTAAGTAAATGAAATTATTGTACCTCCAAAGAACCCTGTAAAAAGCTAAATGCATTCCCGTCTTGAATCGTATTCAAGCTCTGAATCTTTTCTGCTTTGGCTTGTCTTGTTTGTTTTAATTTTCGTTTTCCTCCTATCTACGCACCCCTTCCCGGATGACGTTTCTCGCATCCAGATTAGAACTCCATACACTCGTTGTAATAGTTGTCTATAGTAAGTAGAAGCCTGTACTGAATTGATGAGAATTTGTTTCTTAGCTCGCCAATGCATCTGTAACAGACCCCTCTATTGACGTCCATTACCTCTACAGCCATTTCATTTATAAATTTACAATTTTTCTAACGATGATACCTATTCCTAAGAATGGCCACTCAGTCTACATTTTGTCACTGTTTAAATGGATAACCACAACTTTCTCTATTGATGGATGACAATAAGTAGTGTTTATGGAACAACTTGCCTTTTTTTATATACAATTTGCACGTGGGAAAGGGGATATGAATCCCCTTATACTAATTTTAGAGCACGGCCGTTTTGTGGAAAGGGAAAGAGACAGAGAAAAGACAGATTGGTGTAGTTGGTTTGAAACTCAGGTATTATTAAGTTTCAGTGAACTCCAAGGGTGGCGTCCAGATAACTGGGGAGTATTTTTGTATTGTCGTTGCTTATGATTCACAGTATTTGTTCCGTCCTCCTGATGTCATCATCACGATCAAGTTGTATTTTAGCCATATGACAACCCTACTGCCAGTAGAGTTGACTAAGCTTTCGCAATTGATCGACTTTTTTATTTATTTCATGCGAAATAAATAGATGATTCTTGACATCAGGATTCGAACCGTAAACCTGCAGCGTGACAAGCGATGATGTTACCACTACACCATGGCCACCCAACTATTTGAATTATCACAACGGGTATGCCCTTCCTGTATCGTTGATATGAGGAAGAGCACGCGGTCTATAAATTCTCACTGCCTTCAAAACTTCCTTTATTAACTACACCAATTTATAAATATGGATAAACTAGAAACGCGATGAGGAGAAAATTTGATCGTTGTCAAAGGTGTGGGATATAGTCAGTTGTAGTCCTTTCTATAACTTCCTCTCTATGGATTGCCACTTGTTCTATAGGTTTTCACCAGCCTCGAAACATTCTACATTGATATTTTTGGATAAACTAGAAACATAATGAGAGGAAAATTTTATCGGTGTCAGGAAAAATTTACTTCGATGTAATATCTATTTGGTTGTCGCCCTTGTTATAATTGTTATAAATTTCTTAATCTATATTTCTCTAGAGTCTAAATGTCCATGTTTCAACCAAACTATGTATGTAAATACATAGATAAGACCTGTGATACAAATTATATCTCTAGCCAAAGAAGCAGATCCATATGAGAATTCAATGTAATTGCTGTCTCTGTTAAAGCTAAGGATCGCCTGAAACTGCGTAATAACGTTTTGCAAAAATCTTTCCAAAATGGTGGGCGATGAGAAGAACTATAGTAAAGTCTTATTGAAAATGTATTTTCTTTAGATGCATCAAGACATTGTTTAGTATCACATCGTTTGTGTTCTGTGCTAAATAAGAGATAATCATCGTCTTATCTCTTATTCTGACAATTCCTTTAGCAATCGTTAGTCATTGCAAATCTTGGTATTGATGCACTCTGTCACATTACGAGTGAAATTGGCCTATCCTCATTTTTTGCTTCGGTCAGTATACTGTTAAAGCTTTTTTATATGAGGCTTCTGGAGTTGAACGCAATCATGTGCACTGCTAGCCCAATCGAATTTCTATAATACTGGCAGAGTTTATTTAAGAGAAAAAGAATTTCACATGATACTACAAGATAATAAAATCTTATAATTAAGCAACGAATAAGGTTTACGAAGTTTGTTCATAGAAGAATAGATATATGATAATTAATCATTTTATTTAACTTGAATGAGAAGTAAATTATTTGAGAAAAACGCATTAGTAACTTACATAAATCAAAAAATAATAATAAAAAAATTAATGAAAACAAATGAATAAATGAGGAAATAAATAAAATAAAAAATAAGAGATACATATGATATGGCTTCAATTAATATTTGATAGATGTAAATACAGCTTCCTCTGAAATTCGCCCGATGAGCTCGTTCTTTGCAATTCAACCGGAAGTCTACTCGTATTCCATAGTCGAATTGCTGCGACAAAGAATGATCGCTCTGCAATGTTGTGTGCAAATCGGGGCAAGATTAGGCGTATAACCCTACTGGATTGGGCGAATCAGAGCATTTTATTTAAGTATATAGGACAGTCATTATGAATGATAGTATGCAGCTTCAACAAGTTACGGTAAAGAAAGTAATCATCAAGACAGATTCCCACCAGAGACTTTTTAAAGTGTGAAAGTTAAAGTTGTGTCTCGGTATATGTTATAAATAAACCGTAGACAGTCATTGAGTGCTACATTTATTTTACGTTTGCATTCGCAGTCCAGAGAGGGATATACAGAGTATTTAAAGATGAAACATTGCATAACAAGGCTTTCGACTAAACGTAGCTTCATATTTGGTAGAAGGAGACTGGCAGAGCATCTCAAGCTGCGTAATCCGGAATAGATTCTCCCAATCTAGAGAACAACGGGGGGAAATTCCAAAGCACTCACTTCTCTCCTTGAGCATAACATAGCAAGGGTTTTAGATGGGTTTAGTTTAAGTTTATTTAAATTAGACCAGAGTTCAATTCTTACTATATGATATCTTCATTCATTCTTGCCACTAAGTCCTCCATCAAGCCTATTGGACGGCATAGGTAGATCAGGACGTCATCCGCATACATTTTTATATGGCAGCATGCTATAGAATCCGGGAGGTCATTAATAAATACCGAAAATAATAACGGCCCCAGCACAAAGCCCTGTGGTACTCCAGTATTTACAATAAGTGGTCTAGAAGTTCCACTTTCAGTATTGACTGTTTGAATCCAAACAGCCATCGCTGCGCAGCAAGCGAATAGCAGTAATAGAAAAATTTAATTTATTTCTTAGTTTAGACATTAAAATCGAGTGATCAATGCAATCAAAAACGTTTGAAAAGTCTAAAAGTAGCAAAAGACCAATTCCATACGCAAATCTATAATAACTACTGATTCACAACTATGCTTACTACGATACCCGGACTGCCATGTAGATATCATATTATTACTATTCCTATTGGATAAATAGGGCAATAAGCTTATTGGTCTGAAGTCTGCTGGATCAACGGGTTTCGCCTTTTTAGGAATGGGTATTATTTTATCTGCCTTCCAGTATCAAGGAAAAGTACTACTATAGATGCATGCATTAATAATGCGAAGTATATATAATTATAGGCAAAATAAGTTTGACGAATTTTGGTGAGATATTATCAGGGCCTAAAGCATCGGATTTTACAGAGCGAACAGCATTTAAGACATTTTCAATATCAATGCAATTGAAAGAAAAGCAAGCGTTAGAATCAGGGTTATCCGATGCAACGTCAGTAATGGAAGAACTGATGAAAATTGGAACAAAATGCGAAACCATTTCGTCGGGGCAAAAAAACACTTTGACATGTTTTTAGTACCAATTATGCCCGCGTCTTTTATATTCTTCCACATTTGCTTCGAGCTTGTTGTTGGACCAAGTTTTTCTAGAAGATACGACCTCTTGGATGAGCGGATAAGAGGCGTGATCTCGTTTCGAGCAACGCGGAATTGCCGTCTGTTATACTCAGTCAGGCTTCTTTTGTACGTTCTAAAAAACCATCTGAATTAACAACATCAAACTGCAATGAACAATAAGTTATGTCATGAATAAATTCAGATGTTGATCTAACTTGATCGTTCCCTAATACTTTAAACATCGAACTTGTTAAGAACATTTCAATTAGTGACGGATTTTCCAATGATTTAAAACAAGTAGGCCAACGTGTATGTATTTACAATAGAACTCATTCGGTCGCAGAAATAATGGAATCTTCTTGCCATGCTCTTATTAACCAGGATGTTTACATTAAAATCACCACCAATCAAGATGTCTTTATATTTAGGTCCTAGCTTCAGTAAAATATCCTCCAGTTCCTCTAGATTTCCATCTTAAAAATTATCAGCAATATATGAATACCAATAAACATTTTTCATTGTTCCCGTTACTAATCTGTACGCATAAAAATATTAGACCTAGTTGAAGAGTAAATAATTTTTCCCGATATATAGTCCCTAACAAATGTAGGCAAACGCCACCTCCCATCTGATTAACGCGATCATTCTTAAACAAATTGAAACCTGGAAGATTAACAAGTTGTGATAGAATATCTTCATAAAGCTATGATTCTGACACCGTAACCACAGCAATTCTTGAAGTACTAAATATTTGATGCAAAACTGTGTATTTGGAACGAATGCTACCGGGATTCGTGTGACGTACATTAAGATCAGTATGTGCACCACACATCACATTAATCATCACCCTAACAATGTCAGAATTCAGACCAAAAGCCATAATATTAAAAACCTACATATGTATATCAAACAGAGCCATAACCAGTACAGAGGAAGCTTCAAATGCAGAAGCCAAAGAATATCTATTAAAATTCATAAGTAAGCATAACATTATAAAAGTGCTCATATAAAAGATGAGTGATCGACCTACGATATTAAATATCATAATATCGTTTTAATTCATTTAGCAATGCATGAACATTAAGAGGAAATCAAATTAAACTAAATCTATATAAATCATTCAGTTAAACAAGAATGTAGGTATGTAAAAATAATAATAATAAATAATGGAAAGTAAATACAGACTCGATTAGAAAAAAAGAAAGAAACAAAACAAAACTAAAAACAAATAAACAGCTAATCACCCAGGTCGAGCCCCTCAGCGGCAGTATCATCTATTGTGTTTATCTCAGCAACGGTTTGTAAAATTGCATCAGCAGCGGGTGCATTACTTCTAGCAGAAGGAAAGCGAAGACAATCAAGTGATAGCATATTAGGAATGTATGCACATGGAGTGCTCCCAGCTAATTCCAGTACAAACACTCTTCCATTCCACGTAAACACAGAGTGTAGACAATGATTACTACGGAGTTCATTCGCCTTACGGAAAATAGCATGATTTTGCTTAGTTAGACATTCATACACACGCACAAATTTGTTGCTTGCGAAGCCAAGGTCATTTAGGTGCCGTGAAATAACGCCAAGCGAAATAAGGCCAAACCTGAAAATTTGTTTTTTTTTAATTTGATTTTTTTTAATAATAAATTTCACTTTGAAATAGTGAAATAAGACCATATTTCAACATTTGGCCTTATTACACTTTGGTAAAGTGAAATAAGGTCAATCCCATTTGTGAAATAAGACCAAATATGGCCTTCTTTCGCTTTACAAAAGTTAAATAGAGCCATACGAAAAAATATGGCTGTAGTTCCGACCTTTACATAAAAAAAACCTCGCACCCACTCCAAATCCTACAGTGACCCCAAACAGGGGGTTGCAGGGAGGCAGCATGCCCCCCCATAGATATTCAACTGTTATATATATATATATTATATCCACAATGCATAAACAGTAGAATTTGGGCTTGTTTCAATTCTTTAAAGTGAAATAAGGCCAAATGAGGTAAAACCGAAATAAGGCCAGATTGGCTTTATTTCACTTTACCGAAGTGAAATAGGGCCAAATGTCGAATTACGGCTTTATTTCACTATTGCAAAGTGAAATAAAGCCAAATTCTCAGATTTGGCCTTATTTCGCTTGGCGTTATTTCACGGCACCGGTCATTTAGATTTTTCGCTGGTGTTTGGCGTATAATAGAAATTGGTGCTATAGTCGGTAAATTCACTTCTGCGCACAACAACAGACAAATTTTGTTCCTTCAAAATTGGTATCCCATGCATAACGACAACCCCAGCGATGTTCTTCCAGGCTAGAGCGTCTATTTGCATTTGTAGATCGGCGGTGTTGTTTTCGGTTATTACTGATTTTATAGCCAATAACTAGTGTTCACTTTCATCCATCTGGTATGCAGTGACTTTCAATGGTGTCAACCCTACTTTGCAAGGTAAACACAGAGTTATTAATGGTGCAATACCTTTTAGCGAAGCTTTGGTCGAGTGTGCTGATTTTTTTTAATATTAAGCTCATTTTCAACTGTATCTATCCGTTCTGATAGGCTGTTGGTCAAGGCCTTCATTTCTATTTTTAGTTGCGAAATAATTGAATCAGTTATGTACTTTTTCAGTGAGTCCAATCGAGTCTCTATTGTTTCCCACAACTTCGTTTGAGAGAGAGATGCCGACGGCGAACAACAATATAGTGAGAGAGGGGTAATGTTTTTCTTTATTGATCTCAGTTTTCTCTGTTGGTCGCTATTGTTAGACAAAGTTACAGTACTTTAGTGATTACTTGATAATAATATAATAAATAAAATAAAAAAATAAAAAAAGAAGAGTTAAACATTGCCACCATTAAAGTTATTTAAAATTAATAGCAAATTATTTTTAAATGAAAATCTACTTAGACTGATATCGATCATATTGCAGACGATATTGGCTTCTCTTAAGCACCTAGACAATGGTTCATTGGCAGCATAATTTGTTCTGTGATATGGAATATTAAAAAATAATCGGTTTCTAAGCAACCTCGTAGGAACATTGAAGTTAATTAATGCCAAAATATCGGAACAATCAATATGATTTGCCAATACATCACGAATGAACATAACCTCAGAGAACTTTCTTCGAATGGTAAGAGGTAAGATACCAAATAATTTGCTCTATGTCCCAGTGAAGCCTTTTCACTAATACTCTTGTAAAACTTTTTTGTATTTTTTCCGATTCTAAAAGAGTGAACTTCATATAAAGGGCTCCAAATAGTACTACAATATTCAAGAGTAGATCTAACAAACGCAAAAAACAGGCATTTCAAAGTATGTGGATCACAGAACTCCTTAGAATTGCGCAAGATGAATCCCAACATTGAATTACCTTTGGCGACTAAAAAGTCTATATGTTTTAAAAAATTAAGTTTTTGGTCAAAAATTACCCCAAGGTCTTTTTTAAAAGTTACAATTGAAAGAAACATACCGTTTATTTTATAAGACAAATTAATAACTGAACGATTTCGACAAAACGTTAAACTTTGACATTTTCAATATTAAGGTGTAAGGTCGATATTCACACAAGGTCTTCTTGTAATAACATGCAATCATGTTCAGATTTTATACACCGAAAGACTTTCAAATCGTCCGCATACATAAGGCACTTAGAATTCAAAAATATGTTGGGAATGTCATTAATAAATAACAAGAAAAAAAGAGGGCCAAGATGGCTTCCTTGCGGCACACCTGAGGTAGCTCTGATAGGTGACGAGAGAATGTTATTTATACGAACATACTGAATACGACCCTTTAAGTAAGCATTTTTCCAGTTCACAAAGTTAGAGTGAAATCCAATTTTGTTTAACTTCATAAGTAATATATTATGACTAACCCGATCGAATGCTTTGGAGAAGTCTGTATACACAACATCAAATTGATACCCTTTCTCAAGACCATTTAATATATAATTTGAAAAAATTGAAAGGTTTGTGCTGGTAGATCTACCAGCAACAAAACCATGTTGACAGGGAGAAATAGTAATTTTAAGAATTTGAGTTAATCTTACATAAATTAGTTTTTCAAAAATTTTAGGAATTGTAGAAATCTTACAAATAGGCCGATAGTTAGAAACTTCCTGCCTACTTCCTGATTTATAAATTAGTGTTATTATAGAACGCTTCCACTTATATAAAAACTCACCACTATCAAGGGAACGATTAAAAATTATTTTTAAAGGTACAGCAAACACTTTCGCACACCTCTATAATATAATGATGGGAGCAATTCCATCAATATCTAGTAGTGTATCAACCTTAATCATTGTTAAAGCTTGTTCGATTTCTGAAGTTGAAAGGTTTAAACTACCAATGCTCAAATCGCAATCAGTGTTATATAATTGATTACCAAGAGGTATATTCGGAGACCTATCTAAATAAACGGATTGAAAATGTTTAGCAAAAAAGTTACACACAACTAAAAGATCGGATGATGGTAGGTCATCGTGACGCATTACATTAGGAATGCCATTCGATTGTTTTTTAGCATTTATAAATTTCCAAAAACGTTTACTATTGGATATTAAATCAGATTCAACAGATAATAAATACTGATTGTAAAGGAATTTATTCAGAGTGTCCAAATTTTTTTGCAATATTCGATAATGCTTGTAAAGATCTCGATCATTGTCAGCTCTACGAAATTGCTTATATACCTTATTTTTTTTATTATTAAGATTGATTATTCTTTTATTAAACCACACAGGTTTTGAACCAATTTTTGCGCTTATTTTAGGCAATTACATTGTGCACAATTTTTTAAAATGAACCATAGCAGTCATTAAGATTTGCATAAACAAATAATGCTTGCCAATCTGTTCCATTCAGATAGTTATTAATTGAGACGAAATTCGTCTTAACAAAATTATATATGAAATTAGAATCATATGTTGCAGGTGAAAAATATGTACAAAATTCAAAATTCAAACTGAATGCGATATGATGAATTGTGTCAGGAAAAAGAGAAACCATTGAGTTGTTTATACCCACACGCAAATCCGAATCAACGAAGACCAAGTCAAGCACATTATTAAAAGAATTATGAAAATAATTTAATTGTTTAAGATCGAATTGTGCAAAGGTATCCACAACTACACGATCGTGATTAAATATGACATTAAAAGGTACAAGTATTTTCTCATCAGAATCATAAATCCATTTAACATTTGGCAAATTAAAATCACCTATAATAATAACTTTTTGATTATCATTACGGCTTTTTAATATTGAACTACAATTATCAATGTGAGCTTTATACAAATCAAATGAACTACTTGGTGGAATGTAAGATACAATGAGAAAAATTTCGTTAATACAATCAAATTTGATGTTTATTATTACTTGGTCAACAACGAGAGCATTAGCTGTTGATGGCAAATCAACTTTAGTGCATTGAAATACAGTCCGCACAGCAGCAAGCACTCCACCTCCTCTCTCACAATCAAGTAGATTATAGTTGCGATCTTTGCGAAAAACAGCAACTGCGAATGATCAGTAATCATCAATAAACATCCCGGCATCGTGGTGATTATCATTAAGCCAAGTTTCTGTGAGAGCGAAGAAGAAGAAAAGAAAAGTACTTGTTGCAATTTGGTCCCCCGGTATTTTGGTAATGCATAAGAAAGTCTTTTGCAGAAGAGCAAGATATCGGTTTTAATTGGTGATCATTAGCATTAAGCGATGTTGATGTTAATAGTGATGTTGTTGGTTGTGATGGTGAGAATGACGTGGCAGAGAGAATAGATGCTTCGAAGAGCGATGCACTGGTAGAGTGTATTGATGATGCCGGTGATGGTGAAGATGATGATTGTCAGATTAGCATTGGTGGCTGATGTAATTGCGGAGGCGGGAGTTCGGTGGCTGGTGGAGGTGGTGGCGACGGCGGCAGTTGTTGCGATGATAATATGGGGTTTTGTATGATTGTTGGTGCGAGTTTTGGAATTATATTATTTTTTAATTTGAACAAAGCATGGCCATACTGACGAATCCATAACAACAGATATTTTTAATGATGTCACAAATTTATGGTTAGTTAAATCAGACTAACATGTAACATTTGAATTGGTTAGATGGAATGCTGGTTTTCATTGAAATATGATTTATTATGTCATCAGGGTTTGTGTCTTTATTGAATTTAGACAAATGCAACCACTTGTAATCAGACAATACACCAAGAAGACGTAGTATCAGTACCGATTATTTTATTTGACTTTGAAGTTTTTTTTTATACCAATAGCTGGCTTCCAATCCTTGTTGACATCACTCAGGGAAATTAAAGAATTATTGTTTACAGATTGCATTGGCTTAGCATTGTTTTCAGATCGGGTTAGTTGAGTGTTGTCTTCAGATTGGCTTGATCTAACATTTTTTTGAGATAATGGCATTGAATTTTATTTTTTGTAGAATCGATCAAGTTGAGGGAAGTAGCAGATGACAGCGGATCCATTTCCTAAGAGCAATTAACAGAGTTCACCAAGCAAGAAGAGAACAGTGTCTCTTGTAGAATCTTTAGCATTTTTTTTCGCCGTTTTACGCGGAGGAGAGTTGTTACTTAACATCAGAGATTTAAGAGCAGCGAGATCAGTTTTAATCTCATTTACACTATTTGAGAGCACATAAAAACTGTTTAAGAATGTGACAAGATTAAGACTAGCACAAGAGTTGCACTTCCAATATAAATTATGATTTGATAATGATTTGAAATCATCGTCGGATAAATCGACACAATTCTTATGAAAATGACGACCACAATAATATCCGCACTCGACAAATTCAGCTTTTTGGGAACGTTTTATAATTAGATTGCATTTAGCACAGGACTTAGACATTTTCCGAAAAATCTAGAACCGACTGCTAGAGAAGTTAGTCGAAGACTAATGATTTTGATCTATTATAAATCACTTGGTTTTTAACTAAGAAATTATGAATTTTAACGGAGCTCAAATTTTCACTGCTTACTTCTACCCATGTGTACTACCGATCCATGTGTACTGATCGGCATTTATAATAATGGAGGAACCCAATGGGTTTTACATTCTAGCAAATAATTTTGAATTCAATTACAACCGGAGTCGTACAAAAAAAAATCTCAATTTGGTCCTTCGGACCGTATAAAACACAAACACAATCAATCCATCATCTAACAGCCATAAAAGACTAACCTTCCTCAAGACTAACCTTCCTCAAGACTAACTTATTACACAATCTAATCAATTTGAAATATCACATAATACCCCGGACACTCCTGTCGTTGAATTCAATTCCCATTCCCTAAGCTCCGCTTTCTCAAGACAATGCCAACATCATGTTGAGTACCTAACAATGCCCACCTTAACATCCATTCTCTTTCTTTAAGAACCCATTCTCCTCGATCCTTTTTCAATATTCGGTAATAATACGAATAATACTATCGAGGGTAGTACATAACTCCATCCTTTACAATTGAATTGCACAATTTAAGCAGATGTGCCTGTCGTCATTGTCGTCGCAAAACTGTCACACCGTAGTGTTTAACTAAGTCCTTGTCACCATGGTGGGTGCTCCTGTTTCCTGTCTTTATAGATAGTCAAAATAATGACAATGTACACGACCTGAATTTTCACAGAATACACCTACAATTTCGCTGATAACAATACAATGAATTAAAAGAATACAAAATAAATTCGAGAAGGCAGTAAAGAAGGAGGCAGTAAAGAAATTCATCATAATTAATACTTTATATTCTGTCTCATATCTAGAGTTTCAAGGATGCAGAAAAAACGAATAAAATAAATAAATAAAAGCAACAGCTACATCAAGCAAGCAGAAATCGTTTTCACTTAATTTTCTTCCTCACACCCTTTTTTTTAGGGGCCTCTCATTTCAGTGCCTGTATGGGGGACACCAATTTTGAGAAATGTTGCTTCATAATTAAATTGAATCATAAAACTCTTATGTACACAACTCTGCATACAAATGCAATATAAGAAATTGAACACAACTATGTATGTCGCATAGAAACCTTCATATCCTTACCAAATAAGCTCACACTGCGACAACGTTTTTATTAAAGGACATGCGTTTTTCCAAGCATCGCAGAAAAATATCCACAATGTAGGTTAAGTTTGGAGAAACTTTCTCTCGCTGTCCTCTCTCTCTCACTTTTTATACTCATTAATAAATTGTTCCTTGAAATTAGTGAAAGGATAATGCATAATTTTATCCTCTGAAATATTTTCTACTGTAAAATCAATACTCTATGCACTTTGTGGTTATGTGGCACCTATTTTGCGCGAAACTGCTTTTCCATGATAAATTCCTTTGATTATAACACACACTTTCAACACAGACGCATACAATTTTGGAGAGAAAAAAATAAGCGCGCCTGGAATCCATGCAGGAGTGTATACAAATCAGTTGAATATGAAAAATAAAAATACACCAAAATGCCGGCACATGCTCAGTTGGAGGCTTATGTTTGTATATACGCTAGAGTAAGCTTTTACAACGATGGAGTAATAGTCGGCATAGGGTAGTAGTGCATAGTACTAGTAGTGTCGAAGAGCACAATCGGGATGCGGTCATGTGAGAATTTGCTTTCCTTGTTATTTACTCTTTTCGAAATAGGTACTGGCATATCAGTCCATTCATTATATATCTTTGAGAAAAAGTCAACAATAATTTAAAAATAAAAATACTATTGTGTGCACAAATATTGAATTTCTTTACCACCCCTATCCATAATAATATAAAATTAAGTGATCTATTTTTCGTTTTTTTGCGTTTTAAGGCTATAATTCTAGAGCAACCGAAGGGATTTTTATGTCATATATTTTGTTTGTTTAGGGAATTTTTCAGGGAAGTTTTGCATGAACAATATCTCTAATAATATAAAGTTATACGTTTTTTTTTTTTAATTTTCTGCATATGTATTTCCCTTTTTTGTATTGTAATGCAGTAACTGTAGAACCTCTGAACCGTCTTTTATGTCGTGTATTTTGAATCTTAGAGAATTTTTTCAGGAAAGTCTACAGATACCTAAGCAACATGCTCCGTCTTCTGAATTATCTCTATCCCTTATTAATATAAAATTACGTGATCTGTTTCTCTGTTCTTTTTGGGCTGTGACGAAGTAACCCTGTGAATAATGCTCGAACCGATTTCCACTTCATGTATTTCGTTGCTTAGGGAATTTCAGACATTCACTTTCTCTAGTCCTTCACCAGAGTACTCGTATGCTGTACGTCCACAGATTTCTTCTGACCTAATCTGCAAGGAGTAGTTCAAGAAACTTCAAGTGGTCTTTGGAATAATAATACGGAACCTCTTTTACATTTGAAGGGCTGCCTGGCACTGGAAACTATACCACCCGAGGCAGATAAAATCACGCCCAAACCCCGCATTCCGATAGATGTCGCATCGATAAGTCTTACTTCCTTTCCACTTGAAACCCTCGGAAGAATTTTGAATCTCTTTGGAGCCACTTTGGTTAGTATTTATTTATACATACAGAGAGAGCCTTCAATAATGTTGATTTCAAGCAAAGGTGTCGTTGAAGGTGCCAGCAACGTATTTTACAGAGGCTCAACCATAATGAGGCTCAAGAATAAACACCTTTTCTACAAACTTAATAAATGCTAGAACATGCATTTTACATTTTAGCTGACAAAGAAATAAATGCATTTTTCTGTTCCAATCTTAGCTCTGCTGATTTAACAGTTGTTAAATTGGAAACTGCAAATGGCAATCTTTTCCTGCCACCGAGAGATAGTAAAACTCGTACCATCGAAGATGACGAAGACTAACCTTCTATTGGGCTGCGCTGCCAATGCGAAACACATAATGTGGCGTAGCTCAGCTGAACAATGGCGTAGCTCAGCTGAACAATGATCATATTATATGTAATACAGGTACTACCCCAATCTCCATCTTTCCAAGCATTGAAAATCCACCCCATAAGGGTATAATACTCAATATTAACTTATTTCTAACTCTGAAATCCTTAAGGACAAATGGAGAATATCTGATCTCATATCCTTTTCGGATCATACTTGTTGAGTCAATTAATGCTTTTGATAATGTAATGATGATTGTTTACAAGGTCTCATGTCCTGTCAAACGGAACAAGAAAACTCTTCTTCCGTGGTGGAACGATGACTCCCTAACCTTTACCCTTTACCAGGGTAACTTTTAACACCTGCCACATCTCCTGGCCTAGAAGGCGTATTACCTTTGCTACATAAACTGTATAACATAACAATTCCCTGTCTAGTAACGTTCTTTAGAAACTGTATCATATTCAACGTACCCCAGTCTTGGAGACGGGTTAAAGTACGAAAATAGGTAGCCGTTGCCATGAGACCGTGAAAGATTTCAGACCAATTAGCCTACCTCTTCCGTGCTTAAGACGCTAGAATGCATCTTGGACATACACATCCAACATGTTCTAGCCATTATCCCAATCTCAGCACACTTACCTCAAAGGAAGATCTACTGACACCGCTCTTCATGAGATGAGAGGACGATGGAAAAAACCAACCACTATAAGCAATACACTCTAGCCACCTTCCTAGACATAGGAGTTACTTTTAACAAGGTGTGGTCTATGTTAAAGACCAAAAATATTCAGACAACTTTAGGTAACAGCAACCAATCCAAATTTGTGAATAGAGGAATTCCTCAGGGCAGAGTAATTTCACCACTCCTCTGGAGTGGATAGACTAAGGTTTAAGTCGTGTATGCAGACTATGTGATGATACTAGTGTCAGGGATGTTTCCTTCCGGGATTTGTCAAATCATGGAAGGGACACAAAGGTGAACACCTAGACCACTAGTTATGGACTTAGTGTCAACTCCATTTAGGTAGAACTGACGCTTCTCACCACGAAGACTAGAATACCCGATTTCTCCTTATCATGTACTCAAACTGGACTTTAGCAAAGTGCGCATTCCAACAAGAGCGAAATGGAAAAACGGAGAGGTATTGAAACATTATAATACCTCAATATTTACCAACAACTCAAAATTAGATTGTAGAGTGGTCTCAGATATATTTTTGGAAACTTTAAAGATATGTCCATTGATTACAGAACTTCGCCAGCGTCCTCCAAGCGGAAATGCTAGCAATCCTTGAAGCTTGTCGTGTTCTTAGTAGCGATCAAACAACCAAATGGAACGTTACTATTAAGGCCCTTGCCTCAGTCACTATATCCTCCAAACTAGTAGAGTAGCGGATTGTAGTAGTCTGGGTACCGCGTCATAGGGGAATAGAAGTCAACGAACAGGCCGATTAACTAGCAAGACGTGGTTCTGCCCTTAATGTGTTTCTAGCGGAAGGAGTTTATATTCCGGAGGTTTTAGGAAACCAAGTAGCTAGACTGGGTATCCCATTTAACACACACTGCCGAAGTTGTAAGGACGTAATATGGGAAGAAACCCTTGACCACTTCCTTTGTAAATGTCCTGCCCAGCTAGAGCAAGCCATCGGGCACTGGGTAAACCCATCATTTCTAACCTCAATGAACTCTCAGAGAAAAAATCCACAGCATGGATCTAGAACCCGCAATCAAGTCAAACACCCGTTTACATTCACTGAAACATACAGGTCGGAAAAGTCGTGGTAGCAAAACGGCGCGCTACAGCGCTAATTGGGTGTCAGGCATGAAGCTCAATACCACCACTTTTACCTACCCTACCTATAATATATGTACGTATGCTAAAAAGTGTGCATTCAATCCCAAAATTTCGACAGAACTGTGCTGATGTGAGGACAAATATAATAATAAATAATAAAATGGTGCCCAACAAAACGCTTTAAAAATTCTGACCTAGCGAACTCAAAAACATATCACAGTTGTCTAATCGACGTCAAATTACATAACTTTATTTTTTCGGGCGCCATTTTATATCCTCCATTTTTAATTTTGAAACTCTGACATACGTTCAGGATGAAACAATCGGCGTTACGATTGGGCTTAAATTTAAAGAAACAATTTAGAAATATTCTACTTACACTTTTGATGTCATTCATTTTTGTAAACTGTCTGCCAAATTCCCACAGATCTACGCCGAACTTTAACGCCCAGTTTCGAACTCTAAAAAAAAGAACATAAATTGACCACATTAATTCCAAATCTAAGGCTAAAAGACAAAAAGGAAAAAGGACGATTCGTCTCTTTATGAATACCAAATAAAAAGGACTTTATCCAAAAAAAAAAAAAAAAACACTCAGATACACAGAGTTTCTGAAATTGAAATTCTGTTTTCCATATATAAATGACCAACAAAAGAATGTCCTCCCAAAGGAGGAACCCTAAGATAACTGGACATCTCACATGTCCTTTAAGGATACCAGCAGATAGAAGAAAATACCGGCACAGCTCGTTCTATGATAAATTTAAGAAAATCAAACAAAAAATTTACAAAACTCAAAAGCAACACAAAACTTTCCTTTGTGAATAGGTAAGAGGAGGGTACTGTATAGGATGCACATAGAAAATATTTCCGACTATCATCCCGGACTTATTCATGCGTCTTACACACAATTTGCCCCCCACTCTCATTACTTGCCTCTTTTTCCGCTGCATTGTGCATCTGCTGCATTCGTGTGTGTGTATATTTGTGTGAAGATATTTTATACACATCACGACGCATCCTTGGGATGTAGGGAGAATAATAAAATAATATATGCATTTACTACATACATACACTACCATAGTGTGTGACAGAGGATAACAAAAGCCCGAAACATCACACACAACACCCTAAACAGCATCAAAATTGTACTATACAAATATTTCAGCATAAATCTTCGTTGCATCCGTGGTTTAGTAGAAGCAGCAGCAGCAATAACCCCAACAACAAAAGTTGCAGGAGTAAACATATCTGCTGCTGCTAGTCTCTCCGGATATGGATTCAGGATATGTAAACGCATACAGAACAGCGATATATGTAATATGTACATATGTATATATGCAATATGTATAAATTGTTCATATTCAACCAACAACTGCAAGTTGGGAGGAGGGGGCGTGTAAGAATACGCATATGCTTCTTCTTCTGCTGGCTCATCTCTCTCCAAGCAACATGACTCATTGCGATTCAAACTTGGATAATAATTTGGTACATAAACTTGGCAAAAGCATCATCTTCAGATTTCAACGAATTTAATGGTAGGCAACCTTCTTTCTTAGGTTAAAGGCAGCCGAACATTCCGTTAGAATATGATAGAGGTCTCGTCACTCTCGGTGCATAGACTACAGTTTGGATCTGTTGTAAAATAACTTTGCTTATTAGTGTCTCATCATCTTTTAATATTGTGTTTGCTAATGTCACATTTTCTATATTGAATAAAACTCACTCTTCTTTCAACCATTAAACCTGCAAGTCGTGTTCTTTGTATATTGGAACATTTCATCCGCGCAATCCTAAGGAATTGGATTATTACTACAACAGGTTATGGGCCCAGGACAACGATTAAATATCCATTAAATTATTTTGATTAATATTTTAACAATTTTTGGCCTATTTTTCGTTTTTTTTTTTTTTTTTCTTTATACTACGTCGTGGAAGAAAAATTTGAACCTCTTCTACGCAGCAATGGGGGAAACCAAAGAAACTCGAAGGCAAGAGTAATTTTGATGAGTGGAAGGTTGAAGCCAAAGCCTATCTTGCTACGAAAGGCCATTGGAAGTGCTTTGACGGGACGGAGCAGGATGCTGATAAGAACTTTCTGGCGATACAGATGCTTAATTTGCTTCTTTCATCAACGCTTCATACGTACACAGAAAAGTGTACAACTGTTAAAGATGCTTTGACGTCCAATAGTGCTGCATTTGAGGACACAGGGATTGGTCGTCGTGTAGATTTGCTTAAGCAAATGGTTGGACTTAGACAAATAGACTGCTCGTCAATGAAGAAAATGTCCATAAAATTGTTCTGATGTCGACGAAGGTTAAGAAGGCAGGTCTAGGAATAGGAGATGAGGTGGTGGCAGGACTTATGTTGGCTGGTTTACCCGGTGAATATCGCCCTATGATCATGGCCATCGAAAACACAAAGGACAAACTAACCTTAGACTTTGTTCAAAATCGTTTGCTACAAGAAATTACTTCTAAAGCGGAGAGTGCTGATGCTTTTATTGCAAATAAACGTACATAATAACTTGCAAAGGAAGAAATATCAGGTGCACAAATTAAGGGGGAACAAGTCTGTGACGTGCTATGAATGCAATCAAGTGGGCCATTTCGCCAACAAATGCCCAAATAAAAAGGAGAAGCAGGATCAACTGTTTTTATGCTCTTTTGTTGCTCGACGTTAGATATGCGCGAACCTGTGAAACGGGAAATTATTGTGGGGGACAATTCTCATATAGCCGTCAAGCGCACTGGGGACATTAAGATGTTCGTTGGCACCGATAGCTCATCCCCTAATCATTCAGTCCTGGTCAAAAATGTTTTGCACATTCCAGACTTACATATGTGCGAATTTGATGTCGGTTAGTCAGATGGCGAAACGTGGTAACACATTGGTGTTTGATAAGGATAGCTGAAAATCTTCGACGTAAAAAAATCATTGGTTGCAACGGCACCTCTTATCAATGATTTGTACAGATTAAACTTCGCAATGGATCGAACAGCAGTTGCAATGGTGGCGGTTGACAAACAAAAATTGTGGCATCGTCGTTTGGGACACACATGCAATGAGGAAAATCAAGGAAGCGGCGGATTTTTCAGAAAGCAATGATGAAAAATGTGTGATTTGCATGCAGGGCAAACAGGTGTGTGCTCCATTTGGAACAAGTGAAAACCGAGCGAAAGGGGTATAGGAAGTTATCCACAGTGATGTAGCATGTATGCAAAATATTTCGTCACATTTATTGTGACCACTACAGTCGAAGGATGTTTTTGTATCCAATGAAGCATAAAAACGAGGTGTTTAACATATTTAAAACTTCAAGAGTTTTGTCGAGAACCAACTAGGCTGCACTATAAAATATCTCCGCACCGACAATGGCACAGAGTATTGTAATAAACACTTCGAAACATTCACAGCTGACCACGGGATTTTGCATCCACAGACGGTACCACACACACCTGAGCAAAATGGTGTGGCGGAGCGAATGAACAGCACAATAATGGAAAAAGTCCGTTGTATGCTCTTTGATAGTGGTTTAGGAAATATTTTTTTGGGCCGAAGCCGCAGTAACTGCTGCCTACTTGATCAATCAAATTCCTTGTCGGACTTTATCATATGACACACCAGAGGAGCGATGGACGAAGCGAAAGCCTGACTTGTCTATGCTACGAGTGTTTCGCTGTAAGGCCATGGCACATGTGCCAAAAGTTCAGCGTAGTAAATTGGCATCAGAAGCGACTGAGTGTGTCATGGTTGGATATAGTGAGAAGTCGAAGGCGTATCGGCTATATGAACCAAAAGCAAAGAAAGTCATCATTAGTAGGGACGTCAATTTTATTGAATCGAAAGAAACCCCATTAACTCCACAAAAATTCAGTTCTCTCCCTTCTTCATTAAAGGTGCCTAACGGGGATGTGGTTTATGAAAGCTTTGTTTATGACAATGATTCGAGTGGTGACGATAGTGATTCGGACGACGACTTCAGTAAGGCTATTCCAGAGAATTTCGATCCAGATGTTCAAAATGCTTCTGCAATCAAAATCAACGAAAATACTGTAACAGTAGATAACGAATTCACTGAATTGGATGGACAGCGAGAATTTGTCATATATGTACATCTGGGAATGAAATCGATTTCGATGTTGTTGCCAGTGAGTTGTTGGTTGTACCATGACTAGTGACAGGTGGCGATAGTGATAGTGATAGTCCGAGACGTTCTTCGAACATACGAGCTCTCCAGAGCTTGTACGCGATGCTAGCAGGTGCTACTGAAGATGTCAGTGAACCCAAATCTTATCAAGAAGCAAGGCAACGCGAGGAGACGAAGCAGTGGGAAGAAGCAATGAAAGTCGAATACGAATCACTGAAAGTCAATGATACATGGGAGCTGTGCGAGCTGCCTACTGGTCGAAAAGCGATAGATAGTAAGTGGGTTTATAAAGTAAAACGCAATGCTGCCGGTGTTATCGAGCGTTATAAAGCTCGACTTGTCATCAAAGGCTACAGCCAAGTTAGAGGCATAAATTATGATGAAACTTATTCGCCTGTTGCGCGCTATTAATCGATTCGGTTCCTATTGGCGGTGACAGTCAAGTTTAAGATGGTGATACACCAAATGGATGCAGTGACTGCATTTTTCCAAGGCAAGCTGACAGAAGAAATTTATATGCGTCAACCAGATAGGATCGATGATAAATCCGGAAAGGTCTGTCGTCTGAAGCGAGAGCTTTATGGTCTGAAGCAATCAAATCGTATCTGGAATAAAAAACTAAATGATGTTTTGGTACGGAAAATGAAGTTCAAGTGATTTTCCATTGATCAGTGCATCTATTTCAAGTATTCGTACCAAAATACTGTCATCCTGGCAATGTGGGTCGACGACATAATGATATGTGAGAGCAACGCTACGATATGCACCAAGTTGAAAAGGGAGTTATCAACGCATTTTAAGATGAAAGATCTAGGTGAGGCTACATCGTTGCTTGGAATGAACATTATTCGCAACACAGATGGATCACTCTCAATTGATCAGCGTCACTGCATTTCTACTGTTATCAAGCAGTTTAACATGGAGAATTGCAATCCAGTCAACACGCCGATGGATCCAACTCAAAAACTATCAGAGGAAATGAGCCCAAAGACAGATGCCGAGCACCGAGAAATGGCGAATGTTCCATATCAAGAAGCGATTGAATGTATTATGTATGCTGCACAAATAAGTCGTCCTGATATTTGTTTCGCTATTAGCAGTCTTAGTAGATACAACAATAATTATGGCAGTGCACACTGGGCAGCAGTAAAAAGGATGCTGCGATATTTGAAGGGAACCATTGACTACAAGTTGACATTTCATCCAAAAGGGAATGAGAAGATGATTGGCTTCTGCGACGCAGATTGGGCCGAAGACGTTGACAATCGACGTTCAACTACTGGTTATATCTTTCGAATCCAAGGTGGCGCAATTTCTTGGGCAACACGTCGTCAACCAACAATTGGATTATCTTCAACCGAGGCCGAATTTATGTTAATGGTCGCAGCTGGCGCTTTAGTTAAAACGCTTCGAATGTGAGATTTTTTTGGAGGCGTCGAAGAAAATTGTTTTGTACTCCGACAACCAAGGGGCACTTCACCTGGCAAAGAATAAAAATTATCGTGCACGTACAAAGCTATTGATGTACACAAGTACTTCATTCAAGAGTATTTAGATCAAGGAGTCGAAGAAGAGATTGGTCTGAATCTGCAATATAAGCCAACAAACGAAATGATTGCGAACATCTTAACGAAATCAGTTAATTCTTTAAAACTAAACAAATTTGTTTCAGAATTTGGATTAAGCAATTAAATTTTGTTTGAATATGTTTCTTTTGTTAATTATTATAACGTTATATTTTCTTTTATTTCTTTAATGATTGAAACACTAGTGAGGCTGTTGTAAAATAACTTTGCTTATTAGTGTCTCATCATCTTTTAATATTGTGTTTGCTAATGTCACATTTTCTATATTGAATAAAACTCATTCTTCTTTCAACCATCAAACCTGCAAGTCGTGTTCTTTGTATATTGGAATATTTCATCCGCGCAATCCTAAGGAATTGGATTATTACTACAACAGGATCCACTAAGAGAGTCTTATAGTGTTTTTCCAGTAGTCATTAGCTGGTTATAGTTCCTGTCAAGATTCAAGAGGATGCTGGATTTCATGTGTGAGTAGGAATTAAATAGTAACATTGTTCAGCTCTGTCTTGGTTAGAAGTGGGGAGCTAGCCTTGCATTTTTCGGTGAGTGGACCTATGGATACGTATGTGGTTTTTCTTATGAAATTCCAAAATATTTCGCGACCTGCTATATACGAGTATGTACATATTTGTATGTTTTTGTAAGTTAAGTATCTTAGGCCCTAGCAATTTGTCTTTGTGTCTTTTCGCACACCTCCAGATTGCCTAGACAGCTTCACAGACTTATAGAAAGATCCATGGAGAAGAATAAAGTTGAGTCGAATTTTCGACTACATTGTTTTACACAGAACATTTGGCCTTCTTGGCCTAAAACACTGATATTTTGCAGACTTAAAGTACAGATGACGAGCAAGAATATAATAGTGTCAAATTTTAGATTTTCAGAGCACGGGGTGTTGCACAGAGCAGCTTTTCTTCATTTACTTGTATATATAATTTTAATTTTTATAATTTGCGAGCGCTAAAGAGGATATGAATACTCTTATACTATTACAGGACACGGGGGTAGTGTTTTGAAGTGTAGTGGTTTGAAACTCAGATGGTATTAAATTTCTGTAAACTCCAAGGGTGGCGTCCAGATAACTGGGGAGCTTGTTTGTTTTACTTTTGTCATTGCTCATGATTCACAGTATTTTTTTTCGTCGTCCTGATGTCATCATCACGATCAAGTTGCATTTTCAGCCATATGACCACTCTACTGCCAGTGTTATGCTTCGCAGTAGAGTTGACTTAGCTTTCGCAATTGATCGACTTTTTTATTTATTTCATGCGAAATAAATAGATGATTCTTGACATCAGGATTTGAATTCTGAACCAATAACATGAAAAGTGATGATGTTACCACTACACCACGGTCAACCTTTAAGTGTGTGTGGCTTAATGCAGCCCTCACGAAGTTCTAGGATGACTTAAAAGACTAAAACTCATTTTATAACTCAAATCATGGAGATTAGCAGAACTTAGCCAAATTACGGAATTCCGAAATATAAGATGTTGCCAGAATATTTTGTCTTCTATTTTTTAAATAATGTGTCTTTTTCTGTACGTTTTCCAAGTTCAGAAGTTTTCGGATGACCTAAAAAATTGAGTTTGGCAAATTTATTGAGCAGATGATGCGATACAGACAATCCCAATTTCTGATTTTCGAAGTATTGTACATTTTCCTTCGAATTATAATCAATTTTCCTATACCTGTATATGAACGACTTCCCGCACTTCTCCAGAAGGTCATACTCTACAAACAAGTATCATGTGAAATTAGATTCAAAGACTTACGAAGCTGTAACTTCACACATTTTTAGCTTGGATTTCAGAAAAGAACTTAACTGAGCCAAAAAAATGTGTATACGTATTTCCGAACTCCGCCTGAAAACCTCGTATAACCTACGAAGCTAAAACTTCGTACATTTGTAGAATGGATCATAAGAACCATACGAGTACGTAGTCAGATTTTAATTTTTCATAGTTTTCTAGGTTGTAGGAACGGCCATTATTGCGTTTATATACTGCAAGTTTGTTTGGCTTACTACTAACTAACAAACTCATATGCTATATGTGTAAAATTATGGGACGTTTAGTATATTGCTCAGTATACTTAACTATAAGACATATTTCGATATTTCCAACTATAGGTATATCCTATTTTTTCCGAGTTAAAAATCAACTATTTCTGAGCTTTTAAAGTATTGAATGCATTAAAGAACGAAAACATTACTAAATAAAACAGATGAAAATACTTTTAAAATTAATTTAGTTTCACGCTATACAATTATTTCGTAAAATACCTTAATTATTAAATATTTGTCCAATAAGATAATCGAATACCTACATATGGTACAAAGGTATTGAATAATTTTACTAATTTGAATTAAACTGCCAAATATATATTTGAAATAACAACGCTATTTACCAATAAAATCCATTTTTGATGGAGGTTCCTTCTACATGTCTGCTGTTCTCATTGTCTAATCCTCGTAAACAACCAAAAAGTGAAAGAAAAAGGATCAAAAGAGCGATTTTCATTTCCTTTTTCATATCCCCTTCGATTTCCGCGGCTTTTTTTTTTTCATCCAAGATACCAACCGAGGCAAAGCAGCAACAAAACCCAAAATGTATGGAAATGCATTAAAATTGTCAATTTGAAATTTACCATTTTTTGTCTACGAAGAGTGTATATGTGCATATATGTCAACGAAATATCCTTTATCAAATATACATTTTACGCAGAGAAACTTAGGAAGTGGCGCGGGATAAAAAAAAGCGGAACCAGTGCACATCACGCTTTCATATGCTGATGCCAATAAAATATTCTTTTCGCCAAGCAGTCTTTACCCACCACACATTCACAAACCTAGAGAAGACTGAAGGAATCTTTTTTTGTTATGTAAAGAGGATAAGACGGCCGTGCAGACACACTCAAAGATTTTACTCCTTCTGCCAATGGAATCCTAAAGAAAATGAGTATTTTTTTTTATTTTCTTTGGCTTCATTCTGTGGACGGATCCTTTGCTAGGATACACATTCGTATACAGCATACAGACTCGTAGTCCTCTCGCAACCAAAAAATAAAATAAAAATCGGAACAGCGATGGGTCTGGAGAGGGTGTAGGAGTAGTTGAAAAAAAAAAAACGAATCCAAAGGATATTAGTTGAAATATTACATTTCAGATAGAGAGAAAGTGCATTCATATGAATGGTGGAGGAGCAGCCAGCGGTTGGCGAAGGGAATGGCGAAAATGAAAAAGGATATGCGATTTTTCTGTGTGATAAGAAGCAAACCCAAAATGTTTAATTTATGTTTGTGAACGACTTTACTGCACCCACTGCCGAGTTATTATTTAAACACATAAGGGCGCTGTGGTCCTTTGCTAAAGTTTCTTCAGCTACTACTACAACTACAATTCATTCAATCTTTGCACAGTGCACTCGTATTGCAATAATAGGCAAGTTTTCTTCGTAGTCACGGTCGAATGGAGGAATAGGTATTATTACTTTTTTTTTTGAAACGTATCTCTTACATTTAGCCACAAAAAGTTGTTTTCTTTAAATCAAAATAAAGATGCTATCTAACGTATTCCATCTCGTTAGGAGAATTCTTATTATATGCAACTACCAGGTCATAGTGAAAGTGAATTATGTAAGTCCTAAGTCCTTAAAGAATATTCGTTCAAAAAAAATTCTGTTCGAACATAAGGTACCGCAGGGATACGAATTACGACCAAGAATTGAGAATCGTGTCGTAACTTGGTCGTTATTCGTATTAATTGCTTCTCTTAACTTTGAATGAAATACAATCCCAATATCCACTGGAAGCATTTCTCTAGCTTTGAAGTAGATGTTACCAAGAATGTTTTGGTCATAAACGAGTATAAAAGAGAAACGAATTAGTGGTTTCTCCAACCACTACACCAAAAGGAGTTTTGGCTGGACCGACAAATTGAGTTTGAGTGCTCAGGAATTTGGAAATTTCATCTAAAAAAAAAAAAAAAAACACTTGAACGCTGCCATTGGCACCTTAATTGTTTATCCGCCAATTGTTCATCAGATCTGAACTACGAATATGTCAAAGTAGTCCATATAGGATGTACACTAACTGGTTCAGCCTGACTAAAACTGTTGACACCACCGTTAATTCAATCAGGAGCATGCTTCCGCTGTCCCAAGGATCCAAATAAGGGTGCCTTATTGTTAACATACTTCTTCTTCTCTCGTCTGCTCCCACAAATGACCTTCCAAAAAAATTGAGGCCCAATCTTGGACCAAGGTTTAAGAACACGGGATTCACTACAAGGAGATGAGAGTATTAGTTGATAGACTCATACTTCAATATTCAAAAGGGGACTTGGCGGTCTTCTGATCAACCCGATTGAACCAGTATTTTGAATGTTCTCACTTTTTAAGCGGTCAATGAAGACCGCTGTCTGAAACTAGACAGACGTTACACCAATAAAGTTGGGATTGGTAACATAGAATAATTCTAGAAGGCAGTGACCCAGGAGGATTCCTATCGCTACTCTTCACTATGACTTGCCTAGTTTAAGAATTTCCCCAATTTGTTCCTATGCCCTCCCGTTAGACCACGTTAAACCATCTTTAGCCAGCGTTTTTGTTGATTCAATTCAAGACAATTCGCTTTGCTTTGCTCGAAGGTGTTTTTATCCCCTCTACTATGTTATGTTGTTGCCAATTTCATTTCTGCTACGAATTTTCAAACCACACTACGTAACTACGTATCTTACATTCTAGTTAGCAAAAATGTTTTCCTTTGTAATCGAAATTCACGGATTCTGATAAAGTATTCACTACAAGACTCTCTTCACAGAAAATAGCTTTCCAAAAACAAAATATGTTTTTTGTTTAAAACGCCCCCAAAAAGTTGGTGTAGCTAATGTATGGACAAATTGTAGAAAAAGCCGATGTCTATATTTTTTGGTAAATCAAATACGAGTATTTTTCAGTTTCAGACGGACATATTCGGCTGGTGATAGTGTTCATTTATATATGTATGTATATACTTTATGGGATCTATCGTCATTGCGTTACAAACCATGTGTCGAAATAAGTATACCCTATAAAAACATGAATGTATGTTTCCTACTCTTATCAAAACAGGCATATACATATGTAACTAACAGGATGCGCACAATGCAGACGGGAGGAGAATGTGTGTGGAGAGTAAAATGCAGTGTTTGTAGCTAAGCAAAAATGCGTATATACATATGTATGTGAGGTATGTAATGCAATGAAACTGCGTATAGTAATATGGAATGGTTTGGTTAATCCGAGTCATGTGGGTTGATTGCGTCTTAGATCATTAATATTGTGGTTCATAGATGGGGAGGCCAATTTATTTTCTGCTTATTCTCGGTTCTAATCAAAATTATTTTCTTTTTGAGTACGTAGGTCATAAGTCGGAAGATGATTATCCGGCTCGAAGGACCATTTTATATGTGAGCTATGGCATGTCTGTATATTTTTTGGACAGGTAGTTAGCGCTAAAGGAATTAACATTTTAGAAAGCCAGAAGGAGCGGTACTGGTGTACGCTGATGAAGAAGAAATGAGGAGTGAGGGCTTCAGTGTGCATATGATGAATTTGTAGTACGCCTTTATCTGTTTTCTACTCTGTTTCAGAGCTGCTGACTACACTTTTTCCACGTGCAGGGAAGAAATTTCCATCTTTTCATTTTAAATATGTTCAACTTTTATTCCTAAGCGTGCATATAGTACATACATATATCCTATTTTATATTTTAGGGCATGGACTCTTTTTTCCTATCATATCCCAAATTGTGTCCTCCACTTCCAGCGTATACAGAATAAAATTTAAACATGGATATATAAAAAAAGTGTCAAATAAACACACAAGAAAACTTCAAACGTGTCTACCATCAGGCAAGAACACAAAATTTCGAAAAATATAATGAATTTCATTTGTGCGCTCTCTGTGTGTTTATGAGCAATGCAACGGATGTCCCTGCTACAACTCTGATAAAATATTACAACGAGCAGCAGCAAAAGCACTATTTTTTATGAAATATTGAGAATTTCTTTTGCTTGGAAGACAAAATAGACCGGGGCAAATGCCGCTGCTGGAAAACAAAATTATAAATTAGGTAACAGAGTTTATATTTTCCCCCAGTGCGGGGGGGTAAACGTTATTTGAAAGAGATTTATCGTTTCGACTGTTGATTTTGAAGTTGGAGTTTTTTAATGGGGAACAAAATATGGAGGATTTATTTAGGTATTCATTTTTAAGCCGTCAAAAACAAAACTATGAGGATAAAATAATTATAATTTTAAACAAAACAGAATATCTTGCTGGTAGGGTTTTTTTTGTCTAACTTTATAAATAAATCTAACTAAAAAACCTAACTAATAATAATTACAGTTCTGTTGTTCAGAAATGACCGCACATGATGCCAAGAAACAGTTTTGAGAAGTAGTCCGAAAAAACGGGTAAAACAATTGTACCGCTAGGTAACAGATTCAGCCTACGGCATATGATAGGACCAAATTGTTTAATGTTTTTCTCTTCATCCTAATTGCATTTTAGGATATACACGGTGTTTTTTTATGTTCCGAGGCCGATGTTTTTCTTGACCAACTATGAAATGAAACACAATTTTTAAATTGTTTGTTTATTGACCGATTATTTAATCATTTTGGTAAATTTCGGGTGTAATTTCACTAATTTATTGAATGATGTTGTCCTTTAGCATCGGAATTGTGGTTGGCTTGTAGCCGTAGACCTTTCCCTTCAAGTCCCCCGAGGGAAAAAGTGGGGGCCCTCAAATCAGGGTATCGAGGGGGCCAATCGATACCACCTCTGTTTGACATTATTTTGCCAATTAGCTATTCCTGTTGGAACCACATGTGTTAGACCCAATCGATCCAATTCGAGCCACAAAAAGTTTTGCAATATGATAGCATTACGATAGCAATCACCAGTAATTGTTACAGCATTGCTTCTTACGTTTAGAAAAAAAATTTCCCCATTTACGCCGCCGCATAGTGGGGAAGCTTATATGTCACAGCCGGAATAAAATCAAAAAATGAGATAAAAGAGAAGAATATGCAAGGTTATTTTTCCACTAGTACTCGTATACATTCCAATGCATCATTTGCAAAAACAGTTATACATTTTACATGATTTTTCACTCCATACCGTCAAATTGAAAGTAACACTTTAGTACGACTTTCTTGCGACATATGTCTAAACAGGTGGTTCAATTGGCGAGTGTTTGCGTAGCTGTAATTTATTTTAAAATCACACGAAAGCCTTACTTTAATATGGAATCGATAGCTTCATGTACATATGTACATACATACCCACTTTGTGCTTTCAGTGTTATATACAAACTACAAAATTCATTTTTTTCGAATTTCTAAAAACATGCATACAATTTTCAAAGAAATTTAATGTACCTTTATAAATCTCTAAAGTAAAAGTTAGTTTCCACACGCTTCCACACTGAAATTTGTATGTTGTTATAACTTGACTTATTGTGTGCACATTTCCAAAAAAACCCATGCTGCTTTTGATTTTATTCAGTTTTTCCGAATCAACTATTTCATAAAATGTGGTTAGTAGATTCTTACATATTTCTAAATGTCTCTAATTTCTGTATAGGTTCGCATTCAAACAATTTGTTTTTAACAACAATGGAGTTGTTTAACCTCATGAAGGAATCGGGACTTCCAACATTAGAGGAAACATTTACATTTTTAAAGACACGCTTTGAAGACCACCCCAAGGAACTCCATCACACAATTTCTCAATTTACACTAAGACGGCAGGTATTGCCGTCCGATAAAATTAACTACACCAACGAATCGACACAAGTTTTGCTTTCTGAGAAGTCATGAATTGATGCACAAATTGAGTCATTGTCATTCAATAATCAATACTGAAGAAGTTCGGTTTGTCAGTGTTGCACTGTTCGAGTTCTTGAATGCTTTTTGCATGTGGGCTATAAGCTTCCAATAAAGAAATGGCAAGCTCGTAAAGAAGATAAGGAGATATATTCATATCCCCATTTGACGCGCGCAGATTATAAAAAAAAAAAGCTACTGATTGAAAAATTGCATGTAATTTTGATAGCCATTTCAAGTGGCTATGATATAAATATAGAAAAGTTTAGAGTATTCACTCTCGATACTGCCAAATACTTTGTCAATACCTATCCCTAGTTTTACATGTCCCCAACTGTACATAAGTTACTAATCCATGGTCCAGATGTGATTTCGGCTGCACTGCTTCCAATAGGCTAACTATATGAAGAAGCGAAGGAGGCCAGAAACGAAGATTTTAAAAAATATTGCGGGAGCTATTCAAGGAAATGTTCTTGTGAAAAATGTAATGAAGACGTTTTTAATTTAATGCTAATAACATTAGATTTACTGATACCAAGCAACAAGTCAAAAGAAGTTGTTGAGTTAATTATTTCACCAGGTGCTTTTAACTCTGAGACATCCAGCATTAGCGAAGAAAGTTAGGATGATAGTTTGCCAGATGACTTTTAGTCTTCTTTTATAAAAATGTGAATAAAAATAAGATTTTTTTTTCTTCTTTCTTCCTTTTAAGCTAAAACAACATGATTTTAAAAATCAAATAAAACTTTATGAAGTCAGATATCGTCTTTTTATGCACATGTAGCTGGTTTTTATATAAAAACAATATCTTCAACAAAACTAGCCTATCACATAAATTGATTCTAGTTTTTGAGTTACCTTGCCCCACTGTGCGCCGGCCCAAATGGCGCATCATATAGTAACTCATGGCCCCCATCCCAAACATGCCCAGATGTATTGGAGCATACAGTCGAAGGTCTGTTTCCAAGACAACCGAAGATTCCACTGGAGGACGAGTCGCCTACACCAGCTCGACAAATTTCTAGGATAACTACAGAAGAAATTCTAGAGGCGTGCAACAGGTTTGGGAATAAAAAATCCCCTGGACCGGATGCGATCCCAAATGTAGCCTTGAAAGCGGCGATTAAAACAAGAATGGACTTGTTTGTGGACGTTTACAACGCCTGTCTGAGTGAGGGAGTCTTTCCTGATCAATGGAAGAAGCAGAGGCTCGTGCTACTGCCCAAGGGAGGTAAACCCGCAGGAGATCCATCAGCCTACCGCCCGCTCTGTATGTTGGACACGGCAGGGAAAGTGTTGGAGCGAATCATCGGTAACAGGTTGGAAGCTGCGATTGAAGAAGGAGGTGGACTATTAGCACATCAGTATGGATTTCGAAAGGCACGCTCGACTGTTGATGCTATTAAGGTAGTGGTTGAAGGAGGTGGACTATCAGGACATCAGTACGGATTTCGAAAGGCACGCTCGACTGTTGATGCTATTAAGGTAGTGGTTGACACAGCGAAAAGGGCCATAGAAGGAAGACGATGGAGAAGAGGCGCAAAACAGTACTGTTGCGTCATAACACTGGACGTTAAGAACGCGTTCAACACAGCGAGCTGGAAACAAATCTTTCAAGCACTTCGAAGTATGCGCATACCAACTAACATCAGGGATATTTTAAAAAACTATTTCCAGCAAAGAGTGCTGCTCTATGAAACAGAGGATGGTGTGAAAGAATACGGCGTCATTGGAGGAGTCCCTCTGGGCTCGGTCCTGGGACCAACATTATGGAACCTCATGTACGATGGAGTCCTTCGTCTTGAAATACCAGCCGAAGCAAAAATCGTGGAATTTGCGGACGACATCGCTATAGTAGTAACTGCAAAACAACTGGAAGAAGTTGTTCAAATTAGCAACGAAACCATATCAATTGTCCGACGGTGGTTAACATCAGTCGGCCTCATGCTAGCAGAACACAAAACAGAGGCGGTACTTATTACCAGTAGAAAGCAACTGAAAACTATCACGCTCACAGTAGGTGGGTATGAGATAGTTTCGAAACCAACTATCAAGTGTCTTGGCGCTATGATTGACTCAAGACTTACTTTTAAAAACCATCTGGAGTACGTAAGCAACAAATCCTCGCGTGTGGGTGCCGCCATTGCGCGGATTATGCCGAATATAGGACGGCCAAGATACAGCCGAAGGCTACTCTTAGCTAAAGTAGTTACATCCGCAGTCCTATACGGATCACCAGTTTGGGCCGGAGCTATGAAAGTGACTTCCTACAAAAGAAGAATCATAGCAGTAAACCGACTGTGTGCACTAAGAGTGAGTAGCGCTTTTCGCACAACCTCGGACCACGCAGCCTGCGTTATCGCAGGAATGTTCCCAATTGATATATTGGCGGAAGAACTGCAGAAAAAGTTTTTAGAGTGCAGACATGAGGGGCGACTAACTGACGGGGAACCGGACACTATAGGAAGAAGCACAAGTTTGATAGAGTGGCAGCAACGCTGGAGTCTTTCTTCCAAGTGCCGATGGACTTACCACCTTATCCCGACCTTAGAGACTTCGATAAACCGCAGACATGGTGAAGTTAACTTCTATTTAACACAACTGCTTACGGACATGGTTGTTTCCGGTCATATCTATATCAGTATAGGAACGATAACTCCCCCGCTTGTCCATCGTGCAGTGATACTCCCGAAAACATGGAGCATGTATTCTTTCACTGCCCACGTTTCCTTCTACAAAGAGTAGCACTACAAACAGCATTGGGAGAAACACCAACTCCGGAGAATTTAGTTGATCACATGCTAGAATCTGAAAACAAGTGGAACGCAGTGAGCTCTTGTGCCAAGGATGTATGCCAAGAGCTAAGGAGACTAGAGCGAGAAAGAAAAGAGAGCGAAGAAAACGCAAGAAGCAACAGAGTGGAAGCCAGAGGGTTTCTTACGCAGACTCAAAGACAGGCGGACATACGCGCATACATGCGGCCACAATGGCACGCGAACGCGTAATCATCATTTTGAGCCAATTAGAATGCTGGAACGTGAGAGAAAAGAGTCAAAGGGACTAACACGAATCCAGAAGACAACTATGTCAGATATAACGGAGATAACGGTCGGAAGAGAATTGGATGGCAATATGTTCCTTCGTAACAACTCTACAAAAAGAGCTGCGGAAAATAGAAAAGCTAAGAAGAGCAACTGAAGCAACGGAAGAAGCTGACACAAGAAGCATAGCATGAACTGCTAACCAGCCCCGCGAAGTAATACCTAACGCCAGTCTCGCGGGGAGAGTGGTTGAAATGTGTAGGGTGTGTGTTTAGTACGTAGGCGTATTCCTGGCATCGATTACTCAGGTTTGCGAATCGTTCATGCTAGTAGCACTCGGGCTACTAGTATCTATGAAGATTACACATCCCTGGCGAAATCAACAAAAAAAAAAAAAAAACATACAGTACCTCTACGAGTGTGTAAAAGTCGTTACTTTGAGGATTTTATTAACAAAGCTAGATAACTCGAAACTAGCTTCGTCACTCATGAACAAATTAAGGTCGTCGATATGATGCAGCAAAATCTTTGCACTCCACTCTCGTCGGTGCATATAGTCATTTTCATTAGTTGTTGAGTCAATTGAGTTGTTTACGGGTAAAAATGCACATCTTTTTTGATTATTTTAAACGAACTTGCCGGAGACATTCCAAATTCTTGTGCACGGCGTCTAACGAAGGTGTCCGGACTTTCATCAATATTTTCAATCAGTGTAGCAATATTTTGTACTGTAAGTACCCTACGAACTCAGCAATACTTCACTTTACCTACCAGTGTATACTGAGTTTCAAAGTTATTCATTATACACTGAATTGTTGGCTTTCTAGGCATTTGATTTAAACTAAAAAAAAAAATAAGCAAATTTCTTCGCGTTTTCACAATTGAACGATTATTACGAAAAATGTTTTAATGACTTCAACACGTTGTTAAGCTCCATAATATACTATTACCGACTGGCTTTTCACGACCGTCAAATGCGAACTGACAAATGCCAACGAAACCAAAAACACTTTGTATCGAATTCTAATCTAAATATATATTTTTTTTTTAGGGTTGAAATCTTGGTTAAGAAACTGAAGTGCAGGATGAATACGTAAACCTTTGTTTATCGCTATAAAATAAATATTTAATTTCTGAAGACATTCTAGATTTCAAGTTAACAATATCAGTAATCTTTATAATCATAGACCCTTTACTGTAGGTAGTACGATTTCCCTGTTGCGCATTAGTTTAAATCTCATGAACTCTCTCTGCTTTATGTATCGCAAGTCCTCTAATAAAGCAGTACATTCGTATGGAATGTTGCCAAAAGATTCAAACGAACTCCTACGATTATCTTCATGGACTGTGAAACAGGCTCGTATGTCAGAATAGGGTTGAATTAAATTATAACATGTCCGCAGTATAGGTAGCCGAATCGGAAATGTTTTTTTTTTTTTTTTAGAATACTACTAGCTAATCAGCCCGAGTGCTTACTTTAATACCGGTTATTAATTCACAGCTGGTCGATTCATATGTACCATACAAAATCATATATTCTCTTTCTATCATGACGGGAGTGCATTATTTCATATCGCTTACCCAATCTTCAAACCAATATTCCTACTCGTACACTTCTTTTAGAAGTTGTTTTCACACACTCGTTATTGAATGCTTAGCAAGTATATCAACATTATACGTATAATGAGTACAAAATACTCGTACCCTCAGTGCTCGAATTTTTATGGGAATCATCAGAGAAATAATACACCCATTCATTGATTGTCCTAATCGTTGAAAAATAAATCATTTAAATCGGGTAAGGAAGTTTTTGACGGTTTAACTTCAAAATTTGAGCATACTGTGTGAATTTGTCATAAATGCTTAGCATTTGGAAAATAGAGCGTGGTATCTAGCTATCCATAAACCTTCTCTGAGTAAATCTCTAATGAAAAAAGCAATGGGTATGGAAATCGGTTCAGCCGCTCTTAAGTTGCAGCATTACATAAGATAGAGAAGTAGACCTCTTGATTTTATTTTATGACTGTTAATCTACTATTAAGCTTTGTAAGAATCTATATCACGAATTTCATCAGCAGGCTTGCTGCTACATTGATTGGTTTTCTACTAATATAGTAGCTCTTACACTACTAATATGTGTAAGAGCAATCCTAAAACATTTTATAGATCCGAGTGAGCAATTTGGATTGATTCATTGTTGGACTAGGATCAGGCAATTACCGTCTGGAGATTTTCGGAGAGAGAATGATAGGACAGTTACTACTACCTTTTCCTCTGTCAAAATGCCCACTCCATACTGCTTGGCCTTTAACATCGCTGAATTTAGGGAAATGAGCTTTCATTAACAGTTACTTACAGTTATCTTTTGGAACTAAGCAAGAAAAATCTCTGTAATTACGCTAACATTCTTCGTTTGTCATTATTTACCTATTCCAAATCGCTGCTGAACCCGAAGTGTCCAAGCTCCTTGCAATAAAATACCCACTGGAAGACTAGTGATTTCAGATTTAGTAAAAAGTTTTGTTTCTGAAGTGATACGACCATTTCATCGTTGACAGCAATAATCATTATATCCATAGGTATATACGATGTCACCCTTCGACTTACGTCCGGTAATAAGACTTCCATCTTAGTACACGATAATCCTAACCAATGCCTTGCCTAGGATGCAGCAAAAATTACCACGAACCGCAATTCTAGTAAAATCGAATCTAATTTTTCAAGAGATAAGGTCCTTCTGCAGCAACACTAGTGCCAGATATCTTGGCGGTTATGGTTACCTTGGGAGGAACTTCCAGTTGGCATTCTAGTCTGAGTCCGAGCCGAGCGCCAATTAAAAAAATGTTAAACTAGTTCAATCATCAATTTATTGGATTTATTGGAGTAGCATAACCTACCTAGGACCCAGTCTACCTGATCCCATAGCATGCAGTGGGTCTAATCTCGTATTCCGGTTCTGATCATTGGCGGTTTACCTTCTTAAAATGTTAGGCCATCGCCGCTATAACAAATAAACACCGAGCTTACGTGGTTTAGTGGTAACATCATCACTTGTCACGCTAAATGTTCACGGTTCAAATCGTGATGTAAGTAGATGTAATAAATCATTTATCTATTTCAAATGAAATAAATAAAAAAGTCGATCAATTGCGAAAGCGTGTCAACTCAAAACACTGAAGACAGAACACTGGCAGTAGGGTGTTCATGGCTGGAAGTGAAAGTTGATCGTGATGATATCAAAAACTCGGAAAAACTACTTTGAATCTTAAAGCAACGAATGAATGCTAAATATAACAATTTTTTTTCTCATGAATGTAGCAAATTTAAAAATTGCATTGCGGTACATAATTGATTTTAACCAATTTATTCTATGCAGGTAGTAAAGAATATTCTTATAGGAAAAAAATCAACATCAAAAACCTTAAGTTCACGTTTGATTACTTCAGAGTTATTATTAAAAATTCGCCTTAATCCGATTAACTCCTAAGTACATACATATATGTATATGGTATATATTTCCTTTTCAAGCAACAACTTCCTTCTGTGTAATCATATAAACTCCCACTTGTAAAAGTAGTTTTTATAAATAACCAAAAGTACCTATTCTATAAATATCCTTAATACTCCAACGGAAAAAAACACCAAAAAGACCATTGAGAAGAATTTTTGTATCCAAGCTCCCACCCGCTGAGTCTGTAGTCAAAAATATTACATTTCATCATACATAAATGTGTATATAGAATCTATAATATATTTACCCTGGGAAATCCTTTTTCACCCTCAGAAGTAGGATAATTCAAAGGACAAAAGCACAGTACACTCACAAATAGAACAAAAATAGGTGAATCAACAGAAATTTGACCGAAAAACAATTTCACTATTGCCTACTTCTTGCTCCACCATCTAGATATAAACGATTTCCTTGGAAATCAAGGAGTATAGCAATTCTGATACTCTCCATACAATACTAAAAAAAATCCGAAAAAAAGAACAAAGCAAAACAGAGCCAGAAATATAGAGATGAATTTCTTCGAATTTTCTTAATATTCGACCCTGGGATGCAGCAGTAGTACAGCAGCCGCTAGAAGTTACAAAACTTTTCACCGACCAAGGTGTCCTTAAAAATGTTTCCATCATTCTTTTTGTCAAGGTTTTTTCTTATTCTTTACAATTTACAACCCCGAAATTTGTTGTTTTATCGCCCATTTTTGTTGTTCTCTCTGTTTTGTGTTTCTCTCTTTCTCTGTGGGCTTATTCTTCTATTTGAAGATGGGATTGCTCGCGTTTATGTTTTCATATGTAGGTGTTTATATTCGAATGTGTGTGTATTTCATCTTTGAGTACAACATGCTCTACTCCAACAGAGTGTACACACATCGTAGTGGACCGGTATAAAGGAGTCCGAAGTGTTTTTGTTTTTTCATTGTAGTGCTAATGGAAGAAGGACATCAGTAGATTTTCTCTACGCCATTGTTGTTGGGTGCGATGCTATACCAAATGTGTATTATACGGTCCATGCACCACCACACTTTGAAGCTTTAAAGAGAGAGAGTAGGAAAAGAAAGAGAGGAGTAGGAAGCGAGATAGTGAGGTTTGTTATGTAACATGCACACACAAGTACACAACAAATGGCACACTAACCCCAGTGTAGTACAGTTTCCATACCAAAATGGGGTGATTTTTGGGGGACATATGGAAAAGGAGATGAAGTAGCTTGAATTCTCTGTCAGTGGTGCAAAGGGATATAAAGTACTAATACTTGGAAAAGAATAAAACATCCGCATTTACAAATACTTCAGCAAATTGGAAAATAGCGCGCGGAGATATTTTTTTTTTTGAGCTTTGGATTTGTATTATGGTGTTGCCGTAGGACAGTAAAAAACGTAGGAAATTTTTCAGTTTTCGGATCTATTATCCAACTTGAGGTAATAAAAGGCGAGCGGTACCATTTCCCGATAAAAAATTTGTGAAATATTTTCTTTGTCAACTGCCTTAGAGAAGGGAGGGACCCAAGTTCATTAATACAGTTGAGAACAAATTTATATACCACGGTTTCAACACTGAACGAAGGGTATATGATTGATTATTTTTAACAAGGGAGAAATAACTGCATATGAGTAAGGTCCCCTGGAATCTATGTGCAAGTAACTACCTACCCTCAGTCTAGTTCAACATGAAAGTCATCTCAATAGTACAAGACTACCAAATTAGTTTTTTTTTTTTTCATTCCCTAAAATGTGTTCTAATGGCAACACTTACTACAATATAAAAATAACCACTGCCACATAATGTTCAATAACTGACATACCCTCATGTGGCAAAATTCCCTTTCCCTTTCCCTTCCACTCATGATTACACTATGGAGAAATCACAAAGGTCCTTGAGTACGTAATGGTCAGGCGAGGAAATTTAGGAGAATAACAACGTTTTATACTCCACTACTACTACTAGAAGCCAGTGTGACCACAGTGGAATATTTTCAAATAGTTGAGAATATATTTTTAAGAAAAAGTAATCTCGTATAAAAGTGGAATATTATTTTCTCTAAACAGAATACTCACAGAAAAATACATCCCCTTCAAATTAGGTGAACATTGTTCTTTCATTAAATTTAGGGAGTTTGAGTTCCTGAAGCACTCTTTTACTTTTATGCACTTAAACGAATGGTTAAGGGTGTGGTGTGAATCTCTAATCGGAAGAGTTATGATCGAGTCGCAGAAACTCAAAAATGTTTTTTTTTTACGGTCGCAGTTCTCGCTCACGTAACGTTCGAGAGTAAACCTGTCATTAAAAGCTTCTCAATTGTGCCCTTCGAAAAATGCAAAACGTATATACTGTTGGTCTCTTTCATTTGTGTGAAAAAGGATAACACGCACAGCACGAGTGGCTGCTAGAAGCCATTTGAAGTGAAGGATAAAGAACTTCTCAAATTATGTTTTTTCTCTGTAACTTTCACTATAAAGTTTCAGGGGAAGCTTGAAAGTGTTCAGCTACTGGGATGGTGAGTAGTAAGCTCCTCTGATTATCGGATAAAAAGATCAGATACTGTACTAATCTGACTCGGATGTCATGGTACTGTCCACTCAGCATTTTTACATAATGAGTTTCACTTCCAATGTGCAGATTCTATCGATGATTGCTTTTCTCATCACAGAGCGCTCGCGCAAAGCCTGTGAGTGAGGCTACTGTATCGACAATTCGCTTCTAATGAGCAGTAGTTTATTATACTATTTGGTTCAAGTCCAATAATAACACAAAATCGTTAGATTTGCTTCTGTCGTAGTTTTTGAGTTCTGAAAACAAAGGTTATTGTAAATAAAATACAATTTTTTTTTTTCGTATTTTGATTCCCTAAGTCCTCACATTTCATTGTGTACGTCATCATGATAAAGGAAAACAATTTATTTATTTTTTTATTACATATTTCTGCAAAATTGTTATATATGTTACATATTTCCGCAAAATATCAGCTATCTAGATCGAACGACTCGAATGTGACAATCCTGTGATAGACGTAAGGACAGAGTCCTTATTCCATCTATAAGTATTTCATTTTACCGGTTCAGTACTGATTATGTGAAATTGTGTAACGGCCGTTCAGTGTTACGACAGCAAGACATTCCTCACCATCGAGCTAGGACATGCTTATGCTACCTTGCCAAGCAGTCGTGGCCTAATCGGACACCCTTCTACTTTTTTTGCCAGGACTGGCCGTGAGTTATAATGGTAGCATAGAAAGTAGCAGATTATTTACAAATCCTATTGGGAAATACCAAGTCGACTTTGCGAAATAATTTCGGAATCCAGCATCCATTTAATACTAGGGCCTTACTCTGTATTTCGATTCGTAGTCAAAATATTCGGAAGCGGATGATTAGCACTTAGTAATCCGAAAATCGGATTGCTATATTCGAGAATCCAACAACTTTTTGTTGCTGGCAACAATTCAAATTTCTTTCAGAAATTTGGCACTTTGTAATTCGACTCGAATTTCGGATATTTCATTCGTTAAGTGTTTAGCTTGCGGATTAATTATCTTTTCTTTAAAAGTGAACGAGTTTTCTATGGAAAATGAAAACAAGTTATCTAAAAGATTTCAGTTGATCAAATATTGTTGCTTTTGTTAAAGAAAGAGTTCTTTATTTTCTGTGAGTTCAAAAACTATGAAACTATGTCAAATTTTTATACTGACTTCCAAGAAACTGCTAGATATTTTATTGAACTGTTAAGCACTCACAGGAACACATCGCTTAAAAGAATATTTAAGAAATATAACACAATCAATTTGAACTAATCTTTTTATATTTTTCCACTGAAATCAAATATTGTGATTATTATGTTGTAATAACATAAAAATATGTATCTACGAGTATATATCATAATATTACTAAAAGCAACGTAAACCAAAAACATTTTTAACAAATATGCAGTACACCCTCCTCATTTACGTTGACGTGGGTCACTGACATTTGAGAACGCGAGACTCGCAATCAAATTTGGAAGTTGTGAGAAGATGCAATATGTCATATTGCATTTGTTTCGAAGGAGTTAGAGAGTGTCAAATCAAATTAGAATCGAAACTTTCGAATACTTTTTAAATTCGAAACTAAATACAGAGTAGGACTCTTAGTATTCGGTGGTATCTGCCTTTCTTGTTTCCAACCCCTAAATAATTATTTTTTGGCCTTTTTTTTAGATGTTTGATTTCTTTCATTTTTCACTTAAAATTCAATAGGAGGATTAGAATGTCGGTACAAATTTATGTTTCGGATCTAATACTATTATTTTGTAGATTAATAACTACACCACTTGGAATATATTTTTTTTAATACTTTTTACTTTTTACATCGAGTGGAATATTTCTGAAGGAAGTTCTGGTCACACTACTAGAAACTCATCACCCGTCTTTTTCTGTCAACATGATTTAAAAAAAATAATACTGGAATTTGTATTTATTTTTGAGGAATATTTTTTAACTGGTGGACAGAAACTCCAAACTGGATATACCTACGAGTATGTAATTTGTGAACCTAGAAATACGAATATATAATCAGAGTGCAGCGAATAGAATTAGCTTCAGATAGCCATCAGCCGTTTTAGTTACTATTGATTAAATTCTCTCCCTTTTTTGCAAAAAGTAATCCACATATGGTGGTGGATTTTTTGGAGAGACTTAACTGTAGGTAATTCTGTGGATTTGTGCAAGTTGATTGGATTTCCCCTTTTTGCCTTGGGTTGTTTTTTCTCTTGTTTATTTATTTGTTTTCTATCAATTAAGGGCTTTCATCGCGAGAATGGACTACCACACAAGGGTTAATAAAAGTAAATAATTTAAATAAATACGAATTGAGAAGAGGGAGAGGTATGTCAGTCGGATATCGGCTTGTAGTTCTGTGTTAAGTTTACAAAGAAAATAAAGTGCACCACTGGGTCATACGAAACTGTCATTATTTACGAGTCACACTAATTTGAATTTTTTTCCACAAATTTTCTCAAAGCGGTGATCTGTTTTAGGTTTCTATGTCATGTTTAATAGAATTACAAATATAAACGAACTCAATAAAAATTAACGATAACATCCATATAAACCATATAAAGCATTATTCAACCATTAGGTAATAGGGTGGGTTGCAAAAAATAGTTTTTTTTTCGAAATTATCCCTATATCATCAAAAATAAAGGGCACGACTGGGTCGCAAGTACTTACTCTATATGTGCTATTCATTTATATATTATTCAGATTTCAAGTTTAGATAAATTCGATACAAAAAAAAACGACTTTTCATACAGTACGTTAAAAAGCTAAAAAACTTGTTTGAACATATGACTGACATTTTAGTATCATGTTCTTACACATCTCAAAAATGACTTAGATGTCAATTAAAATTGGCTTACCGAAATAACAATTTTTCGCAAGTCCGCTAATAATTAAAAATATCTTCTATTTTACACATTTTTAGCACTAACACTAACTACCGTGGCTCAGTGGTTAAGTGCGCCCATCACTGAGAGAGAGGTTCAAGATTTGAACTCAAGAAAACACAAAAAAAAAGGTAGGCCAGGCGCTGCATTGGGTTGTTAGCGCCAAAATATTTATTATTTTTACTATTAACGTATACTTCTGAGAATGCTTTTTATGGACAGATTCGAATCGACCTGGGTTTATTGGGATCGAGCGCTGGTTTATGCGGAAGAGCACAGCCATATTTCTCGAATAACTTATCGCTTAATACTTATCAATTTATTATAATTTTTGATAACTTGCTATTTCACCATAGAACAAATTAAAGAGTACTCATTTAAGTTTTGATGGGATATGTAAGTAGCAAACATTCTGTAGGAAATGGATAAGGTATGCGGTTTTAATAAATTTTTGTTCGTTTCGTTTCGTTTCAATAACAAAATTTATTACAATTGCCAATTTAATACAAGGTGTTTTTTGGGACTGCGGCCGATTTGAAATGGCATCATTTCTCAAAGATGGTTTTATTATGCGAAGGTTGGCAGTAGTGTTCAGCTGTTAATACCATTTCATCATGGAGTGTTTAACACCACAACAACGTGTTTCAGTGATTAAAACATTTTATCAAAATGGTTCGTCAATTATTGCAACACAGCGTAAATTAAGTGATTTTTTGGTCAACGAGGAGTGCCTGTAAAGAACACTATTGAAAAAAATGTCCACAATTTCGAGAAACCTTACACAGTAAGTGGTTTACCGAAGACTGGACCACGTCGTATAACGCGAGTTACGTCAGCATCGGAAAATTTCCCAATCGATAAAACTCAATATATTGACCCCTGCAGCGGAAATGCTAATGCTGACATTTCCAGCGGAAATGTTGCAATTACGATTGAGACAATAAAGCGCAAATATAAAATACAAAATAATGATGACTGGAAAGTTTCTGATCGGCGACACTTCTCGGGGCAATGATCAATAAAGTAAAAACAGAATTATTTTTCCATTCCTAAGAGTTGGATGTACATACTTCTACAAAATAAAATAAACAAAAGTTTAATTGTGTTTTGTTTTAATAATTTTAGCCTAAAATAAATACATACTAAGTAAACTAAAGTTTATTTGTGTTTCAATTGGAGAACTTTAACTCGCGTACACAACAAAACATTGATGCAGTGAGTGAAAGTCGTCATGCTCAACAAATTGGGATTTTTCCAACGTCTATGTGGAAAATTATGCATCGCGACCTGCATTTCCATACAAAATGCAAGTGACTCAAGAACTTCAAGATGACCATGATTTTTTTTAAAAAAAAAAATTGATTATGAGTGACGATGCATATTTTGACTTGAGTGGAGCTGTAAACAAATAGAATAGCCGGTTACGGGGAGCGGAAAACCCACGAGCAATTCATGAACGACTTTTTCATCCTCGTAGAGTGACTGCTTGGTGTGTAATTTGGGCTGGTGGGATAATTGGACCATTTTTTTTTTCGAAAATGATGGCGAAACTATTACTGTTACTGACGAGCGATATCATGCGATGTTACAAAATTTGTTACGGTGCCACATGCCAGACTAACAATGGAAATTGAGAAACAGGCATTTCCAAGCAGGCTCATGTCGAAATTTGGGGATATCAATTGGCCGCCACCCTAACCAAATTTAACAGACCCGACTTATTTCTCTGGGGTTACTTGAATTACCGCGTGTACGCTACCAAACCAACAACATTGCAACAATTGAAAGACAATATACACAACGCAATTGCAGATATTCCGGATAACTTGCTGTAGAATGTGATGACAAATATGATTAAAAGGGCACCCGTTTGTGCCAGTGGTAGACGTGCTCATTTGGCCGACAATATTTTTCATCATTAATGTTATTGAATTCATAATACATTTATAACAAAACGCAAAGATTTATGTCCCAAAAAATACCTTGTATTAAGAAATACTTCAATTCGAGGGATTATTCAGTGAAGACTTTGATGAATTAATATATGTACATATGTATATATTCTAAACATCATGCAGTCTAGTAAGAACGAGAATAAATTGTATTTTATGTTTGGGAATACTGAATGATTATATAAAAGAATCGCCATCGACAATGACCAATTCGAGCTCTTAAAAATAAGCCACCCCATTCCTTACAAATAAGAACCCCATATGGCACAGTTAGTATCTACCTATGCAATACAATACTCGTAGTACACTAGACATAACCCTCACAATATCACACTCTTTTCTTTCCGAGCTGCCGTATTCCTCAGAAACGACTGTCATCTGTGAACAAACCTCGACGCCTTTGACCCGGCCATCCAGGAACTGAGTGTGGCTCTATATAACGAATTTAACAGAATGTTAACGTCTATAAATTTTGCAAAGACGGTATTTTTCAATTCAATGTAAAAATATTAAAAAAATAAATTTATTTGAAAGTGGGCATGTGAGCGGATATCTTGTACTGCTTCGGATTCCAAAAACTTTATATACAAAATTGAATCTTCATATCTCAAAATGTAAGATAAGGTAGGACGGACATTTTTCGGGCCAATTATAAATATTTCTTTGTGTTACAAACTATTCGTATGCTTTAGAACTAATATATGTACGCTATAAGGTAGTGTATAATGAGAAAATGAAAAGTGTTAAATTGTAATTGGATGGAGAAACAGGGCTCAAAAACAGACGGAATCTGGACCATGTCTAGCGAAGGAATTTTAGAACTATTCATGTATACCCACTTTCTTGATAATAAAACAGAGATAAGCCACTCTGTAGAAAGCCATAGTAGAGTCGACTATCAGTGCCTAATGATATTGTCACTGCTCGGAAACTACATTGGGCAGTGCACAGTTTTCTCCCGTATAAATCACCTGGACTCGATGGCATTTTCTCAATGGTTATAGTCTATGCGGAGGCCATTGCGATAGCCATACTAGGAAAGTTTTCTCTTACAATAAGATATGTGATGAAATCAACTCTTAATAAACTCTTAAAGTGGACTGACAAGGTTGGTCTTTCAGTTAACGCCAAAAAGACCGAACTGGTTTTCTTTACAAGAAGGTACAAGATCATCCCTCCAAAGCGAAATGGCACGGAACTTGAATTCGTAGACCATGCCAGATACTTGGGGATCATTCTTGATAGGATACGCAGTTGAAAACTGGACCGTGTCAGGAGAACCTTCGTTGCCACTTACTCCTGTAAAAAGTCTTCAGCCTAAAGTAGTCCACTTGATCTATACAGCAATATCTTGATGTAGGAAGTACTAGTCTGATAGACAGCACTGAGCAAGAAAAGTGACACTGATCTTCTAGGGAAAGTTCAGAGTTTATCTTGCGTCTGTATAACAGGTGCTTTAAAAACAACTCCCACCACTAATTACAAAGAATAATAATAATAAATTGTGTATCGTGACGCAAAAAAAAAACTAAAGATTCCTTGTTTTCCTTTCTATTTTATTCATTTGCTGTTTTTTTTCGAAGTTCAAAATCTTAATAATAATATTTATAGGCTTAAACTCTAATGGAATTAAGAAGTTGCAAATACAAGAGAACAACATGGTAATTTTGTATGCATTATATGTTTGCAGTCTGCCACCGTAAAGCGCTGCACTGCTCAATATATATGTACATATTACACTCTCTCTCCCGATCATTTAAAAAAAACGTTCCGATAGCATAGCTTTATTGCTGACAACGCTAAGCTTGTTGTTTACCAGCAGAGAGTGTAAGAGCATGTGTTGCCGTGCCGTTGTTGCCATGCCGAAGCGAAGATGTAACTCACTGCGCTGAAGACAATGCTCAACTTACTTCTTGTTGATATCTATGGACGACAAATGGCAATCCGGAAAGTTGCGGCTTGGCTTTCAATTAATGCGATAGAGGGTAGTTGCCTATGTATACTATACATAGAATCGATACGGTTCTGCCTTGATACTGAAGCCAGAAAAATGGCAAACATCAGGTGGGACAATATCAGCACTTGTCTTTCGTCAAAGCATAACCTGGATTCGAAGAGAAGGAAAAGACTTCGGTCTATAAATAGGAAGTTCCTAAGCACTATAGGACCCTCACGGGACATTGCTTCATAGTTAGGTATGCTCTTAGGCTGGGCGTCCCCTCCAATGATTTCTGTAGTAGCTGTAAAGACGAGGAGGAGGAAGAAACAATAACTCACATTTTGTGCACCTGTTCTCCCCTATCAATGCTGAGAAGGAAAGGTGTCATCCGAAAATAAGCAGACAAATGCAAATTCATTTTACTCCATCAAAGCCAAAAATGCTCTAGTGTTTTCGTACATTTTGCAACTTAAAGCAATACTATGTAAGATATTTCCAGGTCATTGCAATGTTTCGTCCTGAAATCAGTTGTTGTTCTTGAAAAGTTGCTCGATTCATAACAAAAATTTTAAATTAGTATCCTTCAAGTTAAGATTTAAAATTTCATAAATTTCATAAATTTGTTTGTATACGTAACAAAAATTATGAATCAATTGCCTAAACACAATACCTACCTAACACTCTAAAATCCATAAAATCTTTGTTAAACTCGAAAACCGATATTCCAGTACAATGACATATCCCAAGAGTTGTGCTCTTTGCATAAGCCCTTGTACCTACTAATTCCGTTCACCCACCAACTATACTTCTCTTGCTAAGTGCTTAAAAACTTTCCACTGAAAAAAAAAAACATTTTAATAATATGAAATTGAAGTAAATGTCCTTGTTTTCCCCCGAACAAAAATAAGATTATGAGTATCTACTCCTATACTGTGTTCCTGGAATATAGGAGTATGTACATATCACTCCTATATTCCAGGAACACAGTGTAGTGAAATAGAGCAAAAAAAAAAGAACATCCACATAAAAGTATCACTCTTTACATAGCCGATCATCGAGTCCCTCTGTTTTTTTTTTTTTTTTTTTGTACATTTCTGTTTTCCATTAACAGGGTAACCCAATCCCCTAGGCAATTTTAGGTTCTGCATTTCCTCCCTACTCTTCACGGTTTTTGTCATAAACAACCTACACCAAAATCGTTCTCTTTTACTTTGTATCATGTAACTTTGTAGTTCTAATTTCGAGAATACAAAAAAATAATCGGGTGCAAGAAAATATCGAGACCGATAATGAACGGAATAAGAAAACCTTGAACCAGAGATGCCAGTAAATACAATATTTTTTGTTTGTGATTGGAAAAACAGTTTAATTTTACTCATGACGAATCGAATCGGGAATCAACTGGTTGGAATCATATGTATTCAAGTGAGTCGTTGACTAATGAATGAATTAATTCAGGAAAATATCTTTTTTACATTTCGGTTCTTTAAAAAATTATTGTTTTTATTATCTGAACACTCCCATCTCCTCAGCAGAAAATACCCTCCAGAAACACGGAAGAAGGAATAGTCAGGCGTAGACGGAAGATACGAACATTCCCTCAAAGTCGTCTGCAGGGAAGTCAGTTTAGATCTCATGAGGCTAAATTTAGCCCTATTTCAGTTTATTTAGCATCCACAAATTGGAAAATGCCCGCGATGTCAATTTAGCCCTTTCCAAGTATTTTCAACCCCCATCGGGTTTGAACCATGAAGTTTTAAGTAATAGAAAAAATGTAAGGAGAAAAAAAATTAGTTTCATTAATTTCTTTTAGTTGATTTTATATCATTTGAAGTTAATTCTAGTTTAAAGAAACGATTTGGCCAACACACTGTTGCCTCCAGAAAGGTATAGTGCTTATCTGACAAAAAATGTTGCCCTGAATTCAAATATGTAAACAAAATTTTCTAATTGGGTTTTTATAAGTTTAAACCAGTTTCTGAAGCATAATAGCTTAAAAAACAAAAAGAAGCCCAAAATTCCATTTACAGATTTGAATTTAGCGTCAAAAATTCGTACTCAAAACTCGTTATAACTGAAAAAGTAGAGCTAACGAAAAAATTGTGTTTCAATATTTGCATTCAAAGCAAAATTCTAATTTAGAAACATACTATCAGAACGCATAGATTTTTTTTTTTTTTTTTGTAGCCCGGTGAAAGAAGTAACTTACAAAAAATGCTTGTAATCACAGTTTCTTCGAAATGTAGAAACTTTAAATTTTGCCAGGAAATTCCTTATTGTCCTTTCTCGATTTTCTGAAATTAATTTGGGATTTTGGCTTTTTCGTATTGTTGTTGTATTGAAGTATATTGCCATAAGGTAGCGTTTAGTAATAGGCAACGGGAAGATTGTAAGTAAAAGTGAGCGCAAAAGTAGGTAGTAAACAAATTATGATAAGTTTCACTACTAACGCATAAGAGTTGCATTCGTTTTGTATTTGGTAAAAAAAACAAAATTATTGCGCCATGCGTGCGGAATGCTACGCAAACTTTACCTCCTCGTGGTGCATTCTGGTTAACACTAATATGAATGGGATGCAAATAAAATGCTCGTTTCTAAAATAATCAGACTGAACTTTTTTTTATTTTCATTTCTTCCAAAATTTTCCAAAAATTCAAGACTTAAGAGCGTTTGAGAAATATTCGTAAAATAAGTCAAATGTTTTACTATGAAGTGTGTTTCAAAAAGGCTGGGCTGGGTATTTAATATTTATTTCTAAATTTGAAACTTTTAAGAACGATATAAATATTCAACTGCGCATTAGGGATGATTCAATTGTAAAAGAATGTTTGTTAATGATTGTAATTTGATTTTGAAATCTAATTTATGAAAAACTAAAATCTAGCCCTTTTTAGTCCAATCTAGTCCCAATTTTAACTTAATCTAGTCCCAATGCCAAACATATTATTGGCATCATTGCTCATCTACTGACTAAACCAATGCTTTGAATGGAGCTCGCTGAATAAAAATTAGTCGTTTTTTTCTAAATCCGAGAAGCATAGAAACCGGTTGTTTGTGTACCTCAAAGGTACCATCTCAAAGGAAGTAGAGCGCCTTCCTGCCCTACGTGGATTAAAAAAAATCATCTCAGGATTATAGGTATATCCATCGCAAAGACAAACAGCACAGCACATGACACCCAAGAAGGAATTACACAGGATACCACCCGTCACGGAAACTGAGCTCTTGGACGTAACCAATTTTATGAAGATGTGAAATTTATGTATGCCAATAGGAAGGGAACAAACCAAAAGATGACTACAGCAATGTGAAAAGCGATCCAGGGGAATTGCTGGAAAGTGGCAGAGAAACTATAATGCAGTCGTGGTACTTCATATCAAAAACGCCTTCTAGTCCCTTAGAACAATGATAGTTCAATTGAGGTTCAATAACTTCGGAAGCACTGAAGTGCTGCTACACTGCAGTGAAGGAATACCACATACGAGTATCTGGTAGAGTTCTGTAAAGATCGGTGATAGGATTACGATGTACGACGTCGTTCTGATATTCAGAAAACCAAACGTAGACAAAATTATATGTTTTGCCGACGACATCGCGATTATAGTGGTTCCAAAATATTTGGAGGAAGTAGAACACAACTCTGCTAGAATTTGCTAAATAGATGACGGAAGCAGTGCTAATTAGGGTTATCCTCGAGGGTTTCCATTCTTAAAGTTAAAGAGCAAGACTTGCCTAATGTAGGTTAGTGTTTGAATGTTGGAGATCCGAAGGCTTTTATTGGTGCCTCACACTTTCTTGAACTGCCAGTGATTAGGTAGTCGTATTTTCTAGGCCCACTTTCACTCAGAAGAGGATTTACCAAAAGCACAAATAAATTGAAGACGCGTAGACAATGGGTTTTAAACTTTTGGGTCTCGAGCAAAAACAGTTTTGAAACTACTACTCTAAGCTATATACCTCTAGTTTTGAGGGTGACTAAAGAAATGCTCGTTACTAAGTGATTGTTTGTGCAGCTAAAGCGAATAATCGAACACTAATTTACGACAGTAAGCATGCCTATAATAGAGGTAAGTTCACGAAAACGGCACTCATGGAAGTAAGCACTCAACTTGAGTTGATTAGCCTAATTGAATTTTCTGGTAGTTTAAGCTATAATTAAGTAGGCGAAATGACGTCAATTCAATACTAATTATGCCCGCTTACTTAGACCATTCGAATTAATTTAATCCAATACAAATAATTGTAAGTACGTGTGCATACACCAATCAATTAGCCTACAATTCGTCTTTAAAGGAAACCCTTAAAATGCATCTCGAACAACGAAATAAATATTCTGCTAAATTGACACTAAATAGATACCACACCGCAAGTGAGTCATATGCGCGCTGTCTTCCGTAGCAGCAAATCCATCAAAATTCTACCTCCTTCCTCCAGTTTCCATGCTTCTCGGAATTATAAAAAGGGTTAACTGTTTGACTGACAGGCATTATGCATGCACACGGTCAATATCTTGACCTGGTTTTGGTGCTATTTCTTTCCACTCCAACCCTTATAGGGTGATAGTGAATTCTGAAGAGTGTCTCAAGAATGGATGATCCTTATTTGCCTTCATTTGTCCTTCTTGCAGCATCTATGGGGGCAAATTGAGTGCACACCCTAGCTCAAGTGGCCTATGCTTTGTTGTTTGCGTTACACAGTGCACTTGGACAGTCTAATGCCATTATATTCCCTATACCCCACTTGAGAGACTTTAAGAGGCAGACTGATTACCTTGGCATCGTATACGAGGATTATAACAGAGAATTCTGGCAAGCAAGGGACACAGAGCTTGTTATTTTTTCCTTCTAAAAGGGCTACGAAAAGGTTGGCACTAATTGTGGACTTAAGCTGAAAGTAGGTCGCCTCCTTCTGGTGTTCAATAATAAAAGTGATATTGAGTCGTCTTTGTCGTATATACTCGTAAGTGGACACCTGGTAAAAGGCCATGTGCATCGAGCATCCTTGTATTTGTTGCAAGGAAAACCTGTGCTCTATTCTCGTTGTCCACCTAAGGTTAAGTGATGTTGTAGGTTGTGTTGTTCAGTAAGAAGTAATCTATCATTGTAAGAATATTGATTTTTTCAATTTAATCTTCTTCGCTTTTCTAGTGCATACTTGTGTCTGCTATCGACTTTCTTGTTCACTATTTTTATTCATCCTATAAGTCGGTTCGGGGAAATCGGATTTTGTTCATAATTAATAACAGTGAATTGAAACAAAAGAGGAGTTATTTTTGTCGGCTAATTGAAGGCAATTTCATCTCCAAAGTTGAGATATCATGTAGAAGTATAAAAAAATATATATATTTTCTTTCCAATGTCCTGGAGGTATTTTATTCCATTTTGCTAGCACAAAATAATTTTCATTCCAATATTTTTGCGTATTTTGTTTTTTATTTGTTATTCTTTGACAGTTATTTGAAATCCATTAAGCAATTTTGGGATACAATTGCCGAAGGTGATTCCGTTTTGTTTTGCGGAAGAACTTTTACTATTTGCATGTCTGCATAAAAGAGGATGAGTTAAACAAGGCAAAAGGAGATAATTAAAGCAGACAGAGAAATAATTGAAATCGTGAAAATTGACAAACAACTTGGGGAAGGGGAAGTTCTTTAGTCTTTATGCGGCACGTGGGAAGTTTGAGTTTGCTGGTCGGCATTTACAACGTAATATATACGCGGTGCGAGATAGTTCTAAAGGTTGGTGACGTTGTTTTTAAGTGTCAATGGATGGTGACGAAAATAGGCAACCAATCAAGAAGAGGCAATGATGAGCTGAAAGATGATGCTGATTGAAACGTCTACATACGAGTACGTATAGGTACACACTATACAACAAAGAGGAGACGATAGCTAGACGATATCTAGCTGTCAGAGTTTTATCGGGGGAATTTTACGAAATTATAATTTTTGTGATTTTTCTATTCTTAATAAAACACTGAGTCAACTTTATGTTACTCATTAATAGGCTTCAGCAAGCTTCAGTTAATGTCACAATTTAACCAAAAGTTCGCTAAAGTTCTCTCTAATGAAAAAGTTGCTTATAATAGAATTTAGTCAGCTTATTATTGAATTAAACAATTATAAATAAAACAAAACCAAAGAACGAAAGTCCGGATGCTTATGCAACACCTGTGGTAGCACCCGAACTTGAGGAGATGCAGTCGGCAGCAACTCAGACGAGGAGATCTCGAAAGAAGTGGAAGAGCAATTACTTGCAGATCCATCTGTGGGTCTCCAGAACAAGAAAAACAGGAAGAAGATCTCTACTGGACAGACCAGAAGGCGGTTGTTCTGCAAAGCGATACCCATCAAGAGTATCCTGGAAGCATAAGCTCCTCCTCTCCCTCTGGGTTGTGGATGTCATAGGAAAGAACGCTCTCTCGATGCCTGTGCGACCGAAACAAAGACTACCACCAAGGTAGTTGCTACTAAGGCAGATCTGAGTGGAAAGGGAAAAATAATAAAAGGAAGAGACAAGGCGACCGCAAAGTTCGATGCCGCTAAGGCAAGTTCTAGCAGTGCGCAACCGGGATCTTCTAAGAATAGTATGAAGAAGATCACCGGAACCAAAAGAGAGGAATTTGCGACGAAAAGAGGCAAATGCTCAGAGTTCAAAGAATCCACCAAAAAGGCCCAAGGCTGAAAAGGGTACCCACTACAGCGAAATGATCCGAAGTTCACTACAACTAGCTGTGGTGAACTTTGGAAAAACAAGCGACCGATACTCCTTCGAGCGCGGCCAAATGATTGAGAAGGACCTGACCGAGCAGTCATTGAAATAAGCAGAGAAAATGCCGGTTCGACTGCTCCTACATTCGGCAAAGCAAGATAGCACCGTGAAGTCATATTGCTGGACTGCAAAGACCAGCCCTCATATAACTCTGTGAAAGCCGCAATGTGCAGCATAGAACCTTGAAAAGAAGCTGCATTGCGAGCAGTTCCTACTGAAAAAATATCCAACCGACCCATGGGAAGACTGTGCGTTCCTGACTTGTGGGTATACAAAGAGGAGATCCTCAACTTCCTAAGAGTCCAGAACTCTTCAATTGATATGAAGAGCTGGGGAGTCGTCGGGGAGGAAGAAGCCAAGAATGGTTCCAAAGAGTTCCAAAGTTATTTAAGCTAGTTTTATGCGTTTTTTGTCTAGCAAGTAAGTTACAACGAATTGAAAATTAATAAAAAATGCATTAAAAATGAAAAAAAGAGAGTTCAACATCCTAATGAATAAATCGCTGGCATCACTATTGGAGGACAAACAGGTCAAATTATTTTTTGAAACTGGAGAGATTACTCTCAAGATCATAATGCGCACCCAGCCTGCCGTAACCCGCGAGCTTACGACGACGCTATGGATGAAGATATTGCGACAACCAATAAAGGTGGTGCAACCTACAACCTACATCATAGTTCAGTCGTCTCTGACAATCTGAAGCTGCTAATGATGGAGGAGCAGCTGGACCTGGCCCTAATCCAGGAACCGTGGATTCATAACAACCATGTGATGGGATTAGGGTCAACAAAATATATCATATTTTATAATAGTGACGCCAGCAAGGTTAAAACTTGTATCGTAGCTAAGAAAAACCTTCATGTACTTACGCTATTTCATTTCCGCTCTGGTACTTTGACAGTAGTGAAGGTTAGAGGGCAAAACGGCGTTAGAGGGTATTGTGGCGTCGGCATATCTACCTTACGATGATGGCATAAATGTTCCCTCGGAAGCTTTGAGATCGTTCCTATCAACGACCCAACAAGGTAAGAAAGACTTAGTACTACGATGTGATGCTAATGCCCACCATACTGTGGGGTAGCACCAATATCAATAATAGAGTCGATGCTTTATTTAACTATATCTTGAACTTCAATCTAGCCATATGTAATAGAAGTAATGACCCACCTTTGTAACAGCAAATAGAAGAGAAATTCTAGATATCACGTTTGTTTCCACTAACAATTCCGTCGATGGCAATCAAATCCTTCGCTCCATATAAGGCACCAGGAATGGATAACATTCCCTTGGCTCAGGTGGATCTTCAAAAGCTGCCTTAAACTAGGGTATGTTCCAAAAACATGGTGAGAGGTACGTGTCATTTTCATACCCAAAGCAGGGAAACCTAGCCACACTGCCTCAAAGGACTGCAGACCAATCAGTTTGTCGTCGTTTCTGTTCAAAATTGTATTATATTCGTTAGAGATGTAATCAGCGATAACTACCTATCTAAATCACAACATGCGTACTCGTAGATCGGTGGATATGGCTCTTCAACGATAGAAAAATCTCCACCACAGGGAATTCACTCTAGAGGCATTTCTCGATATCGAGAGAGCTTTCAACAACATGAGTATCGACGCGATCCTGATCAGTCTGAACAAAGCCCAACTGAGAAGTCTGAACAAAGCCCAACTTAGCATAGCCCAACTCTGCAACTGGGTTCAACGGATGCTTGAGTCGCGTATCAACTCAATTTTTTTTTTTTTGTTTACTAATGTATATAGTAGTGTGATAGACGTATTGTCGAGGTGCTCCTGCCAATTTTTCCACTAAGTTGTGCATAAACCTTCCAAACTACCATAATACCGCATAGAATATATTCCCAAGCTAAGTAAATTCACAAGTGTTGAATATAAAACATTCTTTCTTGCATTAAGTTCTGTAACTTGCCTAAAAGATTATCAGTTTTTGTTAAATTATTTGACGTGAATATTTAACGGCTCGCTGTTTTTCTTGTATATAAGAAACCAATACAAACGTCTTCGCCATGTCTGCAGAGCGAAACACCAGGCAGAAAAAAGCACTCAAATTACTATAAAGCTCTACTCTTCGCTCACCTGCACTTTTTCCATCACCATCTTCGCGTACGACTTTGATTGACAGCACTGAATCTGCTCTGTTGGATAAACTTAACACCCAGCGTGAGTCTATAATCAAAAAGTCATCACTAGTGGAGGAAAATCTAGCAAAAAGAATTGATGCCATCGAAAACAACATGACCGAACGACTGGAGCAACTTAACCGCGATTTCATTCAGTTAAATAACCGAGTCACTGCACTCGGAAAATTCTCTGGCGAAATCAGCTGCTTGAAGGATGATGTAAACAAACTCAAAACTGAGATGGAAGACTGCACTCAAAGATTCTCGCAAGATTATAAGCAAGAAAGAAACAATAACATAAACACTGAACTTGCAAGCCTTAAATTGCATTTCGAGGCTCTAAAACTCAAAAGTCTAGCCGCCGATGCTATTATAATTGGGATACCTTCATCACACCAGATGAAGATTTAAAAAAAGTATTCAATCACTTGTGTTTTGCACTTGGGTTCCAACCACTGAACATAAGCGGGACTTTTCGCACGAGACCGAGAGCTAACTCCGTTATTGTTGTCAAATTCTTCTCCGTACACGACAAGCATACAATAATAAAATCAATGTCCAACTTCCGCAAAATAAACGAACGTCAATTTTGTCTAAAAGATTTGGGCTATGAATCCGATGCATTAATCTACGTACACGAGAGTCTAACACAGCAAAACCGAATAATTCTACGACATGCAATTCGTCTTAAACGTCAACGTCTTCTCTCCACCGCTTTCACCGCACGTGGTCTTGTATATGTCGCAGTCTGCAGAAACAAAACACCTATTAATGTTGACTCTCTGGACAAGATTTTGGACATACTGAAAGAAAATGGTTTCAATGTAACAGCCTACGCTTACGATGTTTTCATCCTGGTATCATGTAAATTTGTTCCAGTCTTCAGTGAAAGCCTCAGCTACGGACTACTACTAGTTAAGAAATGGGCCAGTAGCCGAGGATTGGGAATCAAGCCTCCAAAGATTGTCCTTTTTATATTCAAATCGCCAACTATAGGAGTTGAACTAAATCTTTCAAGTTCAGCAAGATACCTGGGCGTAATTTTAGATTTCAAACTGTACTGGAAATAAAATATCGAGAATCGTATTAAGGACGCATGTGTAGCCTTCTATATAAGTAAAAAGACTTTCAGCAATACTTGGGGCCTCAAACCAGCTGTGGTATACTGGTTTTATACAGCGGTGGTGAAATAGTCTGTTGGCACTTGAGAAGAAATACCATTTTTCAAAAGCTCACCGAGATCCACAGAACGGCCTGCATCTGGATTACAGGATCTATTAGAATGACACTCACAGGGGCAATGGAGAGCATACTCATCATCAATCTCATTCCGTTGGATATCTACTGCAATAAAGTCATTGCTGAAACTGCAGTAAGACGAAGGTAGCCACGGTGTAGTGGGTAGTGTGTTCGCTTGTGACCCGAACTGGGCAGGTTCTAGCCCGAACGGGGACGGACCCAAGTTTTTTCAATCACTACACCAAAAGGAGTTCTGCCTGGTAGTACAATGGACCGAAAATCGAGTCTGAGTGCTCCGGGATTTGGAAATTTTCCTTTTAGTTAAAAACTAAAAGAAGCTTGATTTTCCGATAGAAAACTACTACCAGACAGATAGAATCGTGACTCGGACACTTGCTTTTGACGGGAGATTCAATATCAGAATTCCTGACAGAAGCGACTGAAGGAACCAGCAAGTTACAGCGAAAAAGGAGCTATCCTTTTACACAGACGGCTCCAAAATGAACGTCGGTATAGGGGCTGGGGTGTTCTGTGAAACTCTAGAAGTGCACCACTACTTTAGATTTAAGAACGACTGCAGCGTTTTCCAAGCCGAGGTCACAACCATCACTCAAGCTGCAAAAATTATCCTCGAAGAAAATATCGGCAGGAAGATAATTACAGTGACAGCCAGGCAGCTGTTAAGGCCTTGGACTTCGCGGTAACCACATCAAGACTAGTGAGCAACTGCAGAAGACACCTAAATGAGGGCTAATATGATGATCTTATGCTGGGTACCAGGACATATGGATTTTTCAGGTAATGAAAGAGCAGGCGAACTTGCAAGGAAAGTATCAGTGTTGCATATTTCGCAGAGACTCCCTTTTGAAAGAACTCCCATTAGCTCTATAATTAAGCTTATAGACGACGAAACCACCGGTATAGCCAACAGGCGCTGGAATCACTTGGATACATACGTGACGGCTAGAACCCTATGGCCGGTCTATGACAAGAAAAATTGCTGTCTTCGATCGTAAAACAGGAATACAAAGTTTTCTTTATTTATATAATAATAACTTTTTTGTTAAACAAAAAATTACTTATTTTTTTATATAACTAAATAAACATTCTTTGGAATATTCATTCAAGTTTGGAAAATTTAATCTCCTAAGTCCACTATTTTCCTCTTCACAATATTTATTTTCTTTATATATTTTCTATCCTTCGCAACGTTTCAAGACATATGGCCTCAACTTCATCCCGAATATTGTTCTTAAGCTGCTGGATGGTCTTTCACTTGTTGGCATATACCCAATTCTTAAGGTAACATCATAGGCAGTTGAACCTGTCCGGCAGAATTTTCACGTCACGTTGGCCCAGCATACTGATAGAAGCTGGTGCTGACTTTCTGACAGGAACTCCCTACTCCAGATTATGTCCCCTATCCAGCCGTACTATTTTCTGCGCAAGCGTAAAGTCTTTCAATTTTTGATCTTGAGTTGAAATAAATTTTTGAAGATACTTATTTAATAAACACTCGAGTTCAACACGTTCAAAATTCTTGCCGATTGTATTGTATTATCCCGGTTTTGTCTATAGACCGGATAGCTGTAAACGGTACGTTTATGTCAACAAATTCTACATAGACCTCGGGGAACCTTAAGGGGTGTATGTAATACCTTGTCACAGTAACGTCTTCTTTACTATAATTTAACAGTATTAACATTTTCATTTATTTCCTTGTTATAATATTAAAGATCTAGGCTTATCATCGCACTTTATATAGTTACTTTGTGCCCTCAGTTCAAAAATTGTACTCGTATTATGAGCGCCTTTTACACCTATAGTTGGGAACATTTTTACGTGTAGTGTTAAATTTGTATCACTATCTGGCACGCCGTTGATGTCGGAGTATATACATATACTTGATAGTAGGACTTCACATGTTATTCAGTGCTTGTTCTAGAAATGTATGGGGACTGATTAGCATTTTTGGCCCTATTTAGGTCCAAAGGTAGATTTTATTTCGCTGCGTTTTTAATAACTTTTTTTTAGTCATATATTTCGATCTTTCTTTGGATGAGACGCCAGAGCATTACGAAGTTGGCTGACAATGGCTTTGTCGGATAAATTCTCTAAATAAAAAACAAAAAAGTAACTTCGGGTCACTCAGTCGTATGTGGAATATTTTTCGATAAAACTGAAACCACAATTCAAAGTAAGTAGCCACTGTTACCAATTTCTTTAGAATAAAGAAGGTACATGATATGTACGAGTATATAGGTACTTTTCATTTATAAATATGCAACCCCTTAATTTCATATGCAGCGAATAGCACCTTGAAAGTTTTTTTTCGTCAGAAGTCCTACATTACACACACAATCACAAACCGTCTCAGGCAATTTAACCACGCAAATTAAAAATCCCAGCTCATCAATTTACCACTTTTCGCTTCTATGCAAGAATTAAGTGGAGTGAGTGGTAAGCAAAGAAATTGTATTTTACCTAATTATCCCCTTTTCTTGTCGTTTATCCCTTCTTTCTGCGCTTATTTTTGTATAGTAGAGCTGCTGGTTTTTTTTAAGCTTTTTCTCTTTCGTGGTATTTTATTTTTAAATGAAAGTGAACAGCAGCAAAGTTCCTAATCGGATTATGTGACAAATTATACGAAATTCCTTTTAATGTTACTATGTACCTTCACGTAACGTGCAAGTACCAGTATAAGAGTCTTTACATAGTTGCTAAGGTACAAGAGAAAGTATGTTGAGCTTAGACTTTAATGGAAACTCCTGTCACATGCTTTTAATTTTGATTTTCTTAAACAAAAAAAGTACTGCTATGTTGAATATATTCAAGCTGACGTGTTTCACGTTCAACAATTTAGTACAAAAATGTATAGATTGGATCGTGGCATATTTGTCCTCGTATAGATTTTTTTTTTTTTTAAGTTGGTGGCATCGAATATAATTTTTGCATCTTTTGTTGTAGCAAAAAAGCAACACTACTAACATATACACTTTTAACAAAGACTTAGAAATATCGCATCTTTAATAACAAGCGGCAAAGGAAGGTAACCAATTTCCTTTTCTAGCCATTTCTTTTTATATCCGTTACCGTATATACCCATATAATTCCTCTTAAAAGCAGGGGTCGAATAGTGAAATGAAACATAATTTCTTCAATATTCGTCAAATCAGCACAAAAAAATGTCAGAAAATAAAAATGGGGAGAGAAAGGGAAGAATCACTAAAAGGGGAGTGGACTAAAATGATATACGCTTATAAAATAACACGACTAAATTCATTCGTCATTGATTACGAGTGTCAAAGTTTAAAATTGAAAGTTGAAAGCAAAATACTTAGGTGGACAAATTCAAACAGCATCGTTTAATTTAGAAAAAGGCTAACAAATGTTTCCTTTTGGATTCAGAATATTCTCCTATCGTAAAAAACTAATACTTAGCTATGTTACCTTTTCTGTCCCCACTTATTTAAAACCTATTAACCAATTTCACTTTGAGTTGTAGAAAAGCCACTTGAACGGTCATTTTTTTGCAAAAAAATAAAGTGCACGACTGGGTCGCACGTACATGCACCTATGCATATGTCGTTCAGCTAAAAAAAATTCAGAATTGAAATATATCCTTTTTTTAAATCCGTTGAAATAAATTTTTTTTTTTTTTTTTTTTTTTTCAATTTTCCGTTAAAATGCAAAAAAAATTACAATTTTCCAAAACTTGGTACTCTATGATCTTGCATAACTGGAAATTAACCAATTTTTAATAACCAGTTAATAAGTAAAGTACTGTTGTACGTATTTTTTGGCGAAAATCTGGTACGCCATCTGATATCATATATCAAAATCGCTAGGGCCATTTTCGAGAAAATAGATTTTTTTCAAAATCGGCTATAAGTAAAGTATCTTTAATTTTGGTGTTAGAATTCCGATTTTACCTCGAATTGTGGTTCCACAGACTCCAGATATGAAGTTTGAAAGAAAATCAGTTTAGGCTGCTGTCGTGCGTGCAGTCCTACAGAATTGAGAGACCCACTTTATTGAGTTGTTGATGTAATCTTGAAATGATTCATTAGTTAATTTAATTATGGATTTTTTTCTCTCTCTCCCTCCACACAAAGAAGAATTATAGAATGCGGTACTCAATTGAATAAACGCATTTATGGTTGATTGCAGCCACAGGATATTTGTAAAGTTGCGGATCTTCTCTGGTTATGTATTACACACAAGGAAATAGTAGAACAAGAGTAGTTCTTAGATTTCTTACGAAATTCATTAAATAATTATACAAATTAAAAGAGCATTGCACAAGACATCAACATATCAACTATTAGTTGGACTTACATATATTGTTTGCACGCCAGAATGACTGCGTTTCAGATTCCTTGAAAAAAAGCAAAACGGTTCACAACACGCAATTCTTTAGCAATATCCTATTGTGTGACTGACTTAAAGGACTCTAGCGGACTTCGGCTGAATGCGAAAACCTTTTCACGTAATAATTTGTATTTTCACTTAATGGCGTTTTGCTTTTACCATTAATCACATTCCATGTGTCCTAAAAATACACAAAAGACCGCTCGTTCCAATAGTCAACGTGGTGGTGCAACGGGGAAGAATATACGGACCGTTGTGCCGTATGAATGGAAATATTTGTTATTTTCATGTTCGTCGAATTGAAAGGATTTTTGTTGTTTGGATTTTTTTTTTTCTTTTTTTTTTTTTTTTTGTTTGTTATTTTTCGTTTACTCTGTTTTGTTTTGTGTTCCATTTTACTGGTTTCGTGTCATTGCACGGAGTTGACTTATATACGAAGCGACAGGCAGGCCACAATGTGTGGACAGGTGTAAAAAGGGGCGGTCTCGAATGGGTGGGTGTTTAATGTATGTGTGACGAGGTATTTTTGGACAAGGTGTGATTGCTTCATCAGAAAAATAAATAAATGAAGCGTATGGCTGTGCTTGCCTTTATCATTTTATGCATCCTCCACGTTACATATTATAAGCAATACATACAGAATACTGGTTAAGTATCAGTTTTGAGCAAAATCGTACTGAAGATATAATATTGTCTATATCAATGAGAGAGACACCAATTAGCTTCTAGAATTTCCCGGTGGCTCACGGCCTTCATAAGCAAAAGTGATAAGCAACAATTTCATACACTGTTCATTCGCACTTCTAGTAAAAGAGGACGGATCACTAGCCGCAACACCCAAAGAAATAGCCGATCGATTTTACATGTTCTCACGCATTTCGACTCAAGATCTGGCACATGCGGAGACCCCAACTCTCCCGGAATTGCAGTCACCGATGCCGTATGTGAAGTTTTGACCTCGTTAAACTCATCCTTAATAACTTGGAAAAAGGCGTCTGGTCCCGACGAAATACCATGAAAATAAAAAAAATTCTGTCATGTTGGAAACCAGCCAGTATTCAACCGATTCCTAAAAAAGGAAAGAAGTGCTTTATAAAACTATCGTCCCACAGCATTGTTATCTATCCAAAGTGATGAGAAAAAGCCACCAGTGCCGAAGTGATTAAATTTTTGGGGGGTAATAAGCGACCAGCAGCCTGGTTTTCACAGCCGCTGTTTAACTGAAGACCTGCTGAACTATGTAAACCACCTGTCCAACCATCGAACAGCACGCCGAATCAAGAGCTGTTGCCCTGGACATCCCAAAAGCATTCAATCGAGTTTGGCATAGAGCTTTATTACATAAGTAAACTAGCTTCCTACGGACTACCACAACATCTGGAAAATTTTCTTCAGGACAGTCCCATTCAAGTTGAGTCGATGATATGTCTTCCGACACCTTTGGTGTAAGCATTTGGAGCCTTTGGTGGTTTGGAGTGCAACAGAGATCTATACTTTCACCAACTATGTTTCTAGTCAGTCAACAAACAACAAGTTTTTGGTTTTGCGGATGACAACGCCCTAATATCATTTTGCTCCAAAAATATGCCGGTAAATATAATTACATCACATCGTCAAAGATGCGACCAAATCAACTCATTGACCGAAGACCTGCAGAAATTCTTGCAGAGGTCAAAAGCTAACTTAGTAGACTTCAATGCGAATTAAATTCAATTCACCGTATTTTCCAAAAAAAAACCCATTTACTGTACAAGAGCTTCAAAGAAACAAACAAATTATTCGTTACAGTTAACTCTGAGGTCACATGGCACGACCACATATCCACCATCGAAAATAGGCGTCCATTAAGTTGAGCTATCTGTTTAGAGCAAAGAGATACTTTATAGCGAAACAGCTACTTATTTGTTTACAAAAACATATTTTCTTAACCTCCTTGACAGTATACAGAAACGAGCAGTTCAGTGGCGCTAGGCAAAGCGCCAGTCCCCATCACCTACATATATGTACATATGTCATCCTCGTAACGTCGCGAACATCTTTATATCAAAATTCCTTCTGCTACAAGATAAGTAAACTTTGGAATTCACTCCCAGGAGACATACAGGGTGAAATTTTAATGTAGCCGAATGCTCGATTTGCAAAATATCATGCCATTTTTAACAAAAAAGTGAATTCGGTAAGTTATGGGTGGTTTGCTATGTTGTTCACTATAATTTGAATAAAAGATTGTTCGCAAATTTTTAGCTTCACGTTATTTTTTATACAGTAAATAGCTACAGTAGCTTGGCTACAAAGACGTACTACAGATAAGAAACCGACATTGGACGCCATTTTTAAGATGGTATTTCTGTTTTAAAAAAAAAACATTACAAAACACTTTCTTTTGAAATCTTATACATAAATCTAAAAAAAATGTTGACTTGTAGCTTTGTTCATCCGAAAATCACGTAAATTTCATAGTTCTTAAAAAAGCCAATATAATGTAAGTCTGTAAGATCGTGGCGTACGATCGCATAATATAAATTTTAATTTAAGAAACGAGCAGCAACCTTTCACATCAGTAGTGTCGATAGACAATATCTATGTACACTACCGGTTATTTGATTACCCTCATTTAGTATTTCGACCTAACTCATAATGCAGCGGTAATATTTCTTCGGATCCATTTATAAAACTTTTATTTTCACTTCTTCTCTGCTACCTGATGACAAATTTGAAAAATTTAATGAAGTAAAAAGGCAAATCTCCATTTTCGGTTTTTTGCCTACTTTAACAGGGACTGATTACTTCATTACTCTCATCTGTAAAAAAAAACGAATATTTTTAATGTTTTCAATATTTTCTTTTATTGTTAATATTTTCTAGGTATAAATTGTTTAAATAATCTAATGGAATTTCCTCAAAAGCGTCTTCAATAGCTTTAATAAGACCTTCTCTATTTTCGAATTGTCTTCTTTCTGCGTAAACTTTTCGCGACAGCCATCTCTAAACATATTCAATTAGATTTAGATCGGGAGATAAAGGTGGCCATGGTGTAGTGGTTACATCATCGCTTGTCACGCTGCAGGTTCACGGTTTGAATCCTGATGTCAAGAATCATCTATTTATTTCGCATGAAATAAACAAAAAAAGTCGATCACTTGCGAAAGCTAAGTCAACTCTACTGTGAAGGCATAACACTGGCATATGGCTAAAATGCAACTTGATCTTGATGATGACATCAGGAGGATGGAAAAAAATACTGTGAATCATAAGCACCGACAATAATAGCGAAAACAAACAGTATACTCCTCAGTTATCTGGACAGCCACCTTGAAGTTTACAGAAACTTAATACCACCTGAGTTTCAAACTACACCACTCTGTCTTTCTCTCTGTCTCTTCCCCTTTTCACAAAACGCACGTGTTCTAAAAATTAGTATAAGGGTATTAATATCCCCTTAAACACACGTGCAAATTAAAAAAAAAAAAAAAAAATTATTTCGCATGAAATAAATAAAAAAGTCGATCAATTGCGAAAGTTTAGTCAACTCTACTGCGAAGGAATCAAAAAAATACTCCCCAGTTATCTGGACGCCACCCTTGGAGTTCACTGAAACTTAATAATACCTGAATTTCAAACCAACTACACCAATCTGTCTTCTCTTTGTCTCTTTCCCTTTCCACAAAAAAAAAAAAACGCCTGTGTCTTATAATTATTACATACTAGCTGACCCGTGCTCGCTTTGCTTCACCCGCCTGCCACTTTTAAGATGAAAAGTATTTTCATCGAACAGTTTTTTATAAATATGTTCCTACCCTTGGACCTTTCTGAAAGCAATATAAAGCAAAAACAAAGACAATAAAAACAACAACAATTAAAAGTCTAGTCTTATTTTATTAGTTAAGAAGTTAAGAAGTTAAGAAGTTAAGATTAACCCAAAGTTTCTCTATATACAATGTTAGCAGTAGAACGACCAGGGAAGTATACATAAAGATTGCTGGAGCTGCTAAAACGGGATAAAGCCACATAGAGCTTACCATGCGAAAAGCAGCTGCAATAAGTTCTGCCTCACAATTTTCTTCACATTCTTGAGACTTTTTTAGTCTAATTCTTTTAGTATTTCTGGTATATCGTGAAAGATTTGATTTTTTTCATTTTCAACGATATATGTAAGTTTCCCAATGAAAGATATCCAAGTCGTGCTCCAAATTCTTAATCAGTTTTTCTCAAGTCGATAGGTATCCTATTTTCTTTTTCTTTATAAATCTTTATAAATATAACTTATAACTATGTATAATAAAACTGAAAAGTAAATAAAACTTGATTAACTTACATATGCATGTGCATATATACATTTATATATCGTACACAGTATCGAATAATTTTATGTGCGGATGACGACCGACAACGACCACTAAAAGAAGTTGGTGTAGTCACTCAAAGTTAATAACAAAAATTTCCGAGCAGAAATTTACACTTTCAAAAAGCACTACATATGTTCAAACACTGACACTAATTTTAATTCCTACTAAAAAATCCACACAAAAAAGATTTACGCAAAGTTCTGTTATTTCCCTCTTACCCACCTCAAATGTCGACGAAAAGGAAGCAACACGAATGAAACAACTTGACACACGAATCCCACCAGCTCATTTCCAAGCTTGTCCCAATGAACAACACCTGAAAATGTGTTCAACCTGAATGTGTGCGCTGAAAAGAGACGACTGCCCAGTGAAGTGCAAAACATATGATCACGTTAGAGCGCGCACATATACTCACACACACACTACTGCAACGATACTCGCTGCTGCATGACTACTGGCAGTAGTATCCACTGAATGAAAATTGTGGGCGATGTTTGGAATAATTGTTTTGAACATTGCTCAGCTTCAGGACAACGCAGGAGGATGTTTTATAACTTAAATGAATCAGGAGAGAATTTACTAAATTCACCTATTTTTCATTTTTCAATCCGATAAGCCATTACTGAGCTAGGTCTGTATAATTAGAATTTTCCTTACACAGTTTTTTGACTATTTTGTAAGAACCACGTTATATTCCGGGATAAAAAGTATCCTAAGTCTTGACACAGAACATAAGCAATCACTATGTCAAGTTTCATCAAAATCCCTCCAGTAGTTTCCGCGTGATGCGTGGTCCAGCACTTTTTGTTCTACAGTTTTATTATATGTAGAGATAGAGATATCCCCTTTCACACGTGCAAAAAAAAATTCACTTTGTTGCTGATTTTTTGTTTGTTTTATTATTTCCCAATTTTATATTACATCTGTCTTAACGACACCTAGTAATTATTATAACAGATATTAGAAGGATATATAGAGTACTTTAAATCTTGCGGCCATTGCCTTAGAGATGCATGTTTAAATAATTTTTTTTTTTTGTACAACTATATTTTGCATCAATACGAGTATATTACGAATTAAAAGGTTACAGATGAAAAGGTTTATTGAATATAAACATATGTAGCTTTACTTTATTTAAATGTATTGGAGATCCACCGGTTTGTGTCATTTTAATAGTCTTTCTTGTTCGGGTAAGCTTTGTATTTGATAATTTGTGTGATTATAAAGCGCGATTTGATGTTGACTGATTATTATTTTTATTTCGTCTTTTACGGAGAGGATGTTGAGATCACGTTATAAGTCTTCATTGGTTATGTACCATGGTGTATTTACTATGGTTCGAAGAATTCTTGTTTGGAGTCGTTGAATAATTTTAATATTTGTCATGCAGGCAGTTCCCCAAATTTGAATCCCGTAAGTCCATATTGGTTTAAATTTTATAGATTATTAGTTTATTTTCTGTTGATAACCTTGAATTCTTCCCTAGAAGCTAGTAAAGTTGTCTGAATATTTTTTTTATTTGATTTCGTTTATAGATTATATGTGTTTTCCAAGTCAATTTTTTGTCTATTAGTATACCCAGGTACTTAGCTTTATTGTCAAGAGGAACTTGCGTATTGTTTAAACTGATGATTTTCTGGATTATAATTTCTTTTTGTAGTACTGTTTTGTCCTCGTTTATCTTGATTCCCCATTTGCGGAACCAATCTACTATTCTTTCCAGTGCTATTCGGACGTGTTCTGTGGCTATTTTATGCATTTGTTTGAGGATAGGATTACAGTGTCATCTGTAGATGTATAATAGCTAGCATGATATTCATTAGTATCGGTATGTCCGCTGTATAGAGAAGATAGAGATATTGAACCTAGAAGTGTCTATTGTTAAGATAACTTTTAATTAGTTCGAAGTAGTCCGGTAGCACATTGTTTAGTTTGAATAGAAGTCCTCTATGCCAAACACTAAAGGCTTTGCAACATCTGGATAAACTGACACACAATATTTTTCCTCGTCCAAGTCATTCAATATTTTATTGGTTACTCGATGAACTTATTGTATGTATATAATCGAATGTTTTTGTCGAAAATCAAATTGGTGGTCAGAGATGAGATTTTGACGTTTTAAAGCTTTGTCAATACGGTCAAGTATCATTTTTTCAAATATCTTAGATATAATTGGTAATAGACTTATCGGCCTATATGAAGTAGTCTTCGTAGAATCTTTGCCAGGTTTAGGAATGGCTATTATGATATTTTGGATACCTTCCAGACTTTAGGATAGTAATTTAGTCGTATTACAGTTATCATGTCATATCCGGCAGATGTTTTATGATTTAGTCTATATTTAAAATGATATTTTATTTCTTTGGTGATTATTCTCTTAATTCTTGTGTTTGTAGTTGTGTTATTTTGTGGGAGTGAAATATTCTGTACATTTATTGCATTGGTGAATGTTGTTTTGAAGTAGTAAGCTAGTGTTTTCGCTTTGTCCATATATGTTCCAGATTTTTTTTTTTTTTTTTTTATAGTCTGCGCGCGACGAAGGGGATATGGATACCCTTAAACTGTTTCAGGGCACGGGCGTTAGGAAGAGGGACAGAGGAGGAGCTTGTGCACGTTGGCTTTAAATGTTTGAAGGGTGTAGTGATGGGGAAATACAGAGCCTGGTAGATTGTTCCACATTCGTGTCGTTCGGCTTATAAACGAATCCCTATATTTGACAGTACGACCGAAATTGGGCTTAAGGCTGAACTGATGTGCATTCGAAGCATGACACGTATTGCGGGTGAAATTTTGAAGGGGAGAAATGCAACTGGCTATTTCGCTGGAACAACAGTGAGAGACATGAGACATTTCTCCGATGTTCAAGTGAATGTATGGAATTCACAATGTCTCTATGGCATATACGAATAGGTTTTAACGGGCGATTCTGTACCCTATCAAGAATGTGCAGAACGGTCTTGGGTGCACCAGACCAGATATCGGCGTTATATTCCAGCTTAGGGCGGGTGAATGCCTAATAAATTGAGGCCAGATCAGACGGGGTAAAATATTTCTTGCACCGTTTAAGGAATCCTAGACATTTTGCAGCATTTTTGGCGACTTCAAAAATGTGATCGTTCCATCGAAGATGGTTATTAATACACATACTGAGAATGGCAAGTCTTTCGGTTTCAATGGTGCAAGTATCATCCATGGACAATGGTTTAGGGTTTTGGTTTCGCTTGAAAGACAGAAAACAGCATTGTGTTTTGGAAGCATTTAATTCCACTCTGTTGGTTATGCTGTCCAGGTCGGAATTTAATGTGGTTAACATACGTTGCCGTTCCCCTTCTATGGCCGAAGAGCAAAGACGTGAGTTAGAAAACGAATATGAACAACTGAGGGTACTATCATCAGCGAAGGAATGGATTGGATTAGAAGTTGCAGACAAGAGATCATTTATAAAAATAAGAAAGAGAGTCGGAGACAAAACAGAGCTTTGGGGAACACCAGCATTTATTTGGTGAATTGCAGACTTGAAGCCGTCCAAAACAACTTGTATTGAATGCCCCGAAAGGTAATTTCTAATCCATTAAAGAAGAGACTCATCCACGCCATATGCACGCATTTTCGACAAAAGAGCCTGATGCCATACTCTGTTAAATGCCTTTGAAATATCCAGCGCAACCATCTGGTTTCGCCGAAGTGATGGAGAGATTGGTTCCACTTCTCGGTGAGATATGCCATCAAATCACCAGTGGACCTGTTACTATGAAAACCATACTGCCGGTCATTAAAGAGTTTTCTTGAATCGAGATATTTCATAAGCTGACGATTTATCAGCGTTTCCATGACCTTGAAAAGAAGGAACGTAAGTGCAATGGGTCGGTAATTGGACGGGGAGGAAGATTCGCCTTTTTTAGGGACGGGCTGGACAAATGCTGTTTTCCATCTACTCGAAAAGAGCCCTGAAAAGTAGGATAGACAGAAAAGCTGACCAGCGGATTTGTGTATGTTAAGACCTTTGAGTACTCCAGCAACTGTAGGAGTGCGAAAGTGGACACGTCCCATGGAAAATTTGACTGTCTCAAATACAGGTGGAGACAAAGCATTATCTGGCAGCGTGGAGTTCGCTGCAAAGTGAGCAGCATGCAGATTGCGTGGGGATGGCAGACGAGGCAGAATTTTTAATATTTTTGACGAATGACCAACAATTTTTACTACCTTTGGGACATTGTAGGATATGGACATTGCAGTCTTTTCTGGCTTGTTTAAACTTCTTTCGGTTTTCCTCAGATTTGTTGGCTTTATAAGACCGAAAGCTTACTTCTTTCAACCTAATAGCCTCTTTACACCTCTGGTCAAACCACGAGTTTGCCTTAGGTTTAATGCTCTTTATTCTATTTGGAATAAAGTCATTCATACCTAAGAGTATAGTGTTAGTGGTCATATCAGCAGCGGCATCCACGTCGCTATCGAGGAAATATAGCGACCAGTTAAAACTCCTAAAGAAGCTATTGAGGCCGCTCCAGTTGGCATTATGCCACCGGTACGCGAGCATCTGTGGTAGGAAGTCAGCTACGAATGCATTACCGACCTTAATTATTGCGAGAAGGGAGTAAAAACTCCGGTAAAAATCCACCAAACGGAAGGCGTTGTGAAGAGACAATTGTTTTTAAATAACTAGTGGACTTTCCTCCGCGCCAGCTCATAAGGCAAGAACAACACAAGGGTGGCTCCAAAACAATGTGCCAGTCCAAACCTCAATCCATTAGATTATAAGCTGTGGTCTATTTTACTAATCGGCACTCAAATATTGAGTCCTTGAAGCGAACTCTTATCCGTGCAGTGGACAATTTTCCAATGGACGAGGTGCGTGCTGAGATCGATGAGCGACTTAAGGCTTGCATAACAGCAAATGGCGGCCATTTCGAATAAATTGTTTCCTAAATAATCAATTAAAATTTTATAGAAAAATGCGTGTGCCAGTATTTTATGGCTTGTTTAGGTATGTATGTTATAATTTTTAAAAATTAAAGTAGTATACTAACTTTTAACAGGCAACGAAATCTTCGAAAGTGTATTTCAATTCCCATTTTCTCATCACATTCCCCATAATAAATTAATTCAAAAGAAAATGTTATAAAATGTGGCGATCCACTTGTAATGGAAAACGGAATTTTCTTCGTGCCGTAAGGAGTGATCTATCCTCTGTCACTTCTTCCATCGAATGATGATGTCTATCGGTTACTGACCCGTTTTCATATGTAGCTGCCCTTTTTTTTCCAGATGAATATTATTCTGAATGCAACTTTTAATTTCCCGATTCTGCTGCTCACATCCAGCCCCCTCGGCCGAGACCATACTTCCCAGGTAAAGAAAGTTGTCGACTTTCTCTACCTACATTCCTGCAATGTTAAGTTGAGCGTTGTAGTTTGAAATGCTCAGGAATTTTGTTTTGGACGTATTTATCTTTGGCCCTACTCTATTTGCCTCGGCTTACAGATTGTGAGCCATGTGGTTTAGGTCCGAAATCCTATGTGAGATCTGTTAGATACTCAGATGCCATTGTCCATCAATCAATCCCACGGCTTTCCTCCATCAGTGCAGCACGGATGACAGCGCTGATGACCACTAGAAATAGCAGTGGTGAAAGTATGCAACTGTCGCACCCTTTACCATTGTGTAGAATGCAATTCTTAGCTCCTTTATATGTTGCCTTTATTATAGTTACAATTATTTGGGGAATTGGGGAAAAACTTTAAAAGAAAGACTGAAACATTTAAGGAATATGGAACTTATTAAAATTACTACTACTGAACGAAATACAAAAGTTTACTTCATTATATAGAATTAGTTTAGAAGAAAATGAATTCATGAACAATTTTTAGTTTCATAGAAATGTAAATGTATAAATTATGATTTTATTAGTAATGAACAACTGAATATCAAAATATAAGTGACAATGTGTACAAGAAGAAAAGAGCTACTTTTGTATAGTTTTCAACAAATGCCTCTCCTGCGCAAGGCTAACCAAATTAAATCTCTATATACGCTGTCAAAAGTCATCTCGAAGGCGACAAAAAGCAGATGTAGCGGAGACCAGTACTCCACGCATTGCTCTATAACGATCCGCAAGGTGTTAATGTGATCTACGCAGGAAAATCATGAGCGAAAATCTGCCTGCTCGACATCGAGAGTTGAATCTAAATATTTGTTGCAACGAAACATGAACTTCATTATCATATCGGACCCACGAAGATCTAAAATTTAAAGCCTGTTCAGTTCCCGTCGGGAAATGAATTCATCAAAAGGCCGTCGACAATTGTATCACCAAAAATATATGACGAAAGTGCGGAAGCTAAATGAGCGTGTGAAGTAAGGCGAGAAAAGGTGCATACACAAAAAATGGTACGTTTTTGTTTATGTCTCCCACTACTAGCCACGTACAGCGAAACCTACTGCAGATCACGTCAGAAAAGTGCATAGAGGGAAAGGGCTATACTAATGATCGAGTGGTGCAGACCAGATACTGGATGGATTGTGTCAACGGTGATGACGGTGGTTCTTTCGGCGGTAGCAGACCTTGAACCTGGACCACCTCTGGAACTTTGAGGTAATTGGCCCAGTCACAGTTTCAAGGCCAAGAAAGGTACCGCCTGCAATGAATTCCTTAAACCCAAGTTTCAATTGAACAACTTTATATGGACTATCAGCAATATTTTAGCGCGCGATAAATTCAGAAACCAAATCGATCGTGGTAATCGCCAGCGTTAAAGTGCGTGATTCTTCTTCTGTTCTTGTTCCTATTTCTGCTGCTAATAGTCGAATTTTTTTGTTTTTAAGTATCCGAAGCTGCTAAGTATCCGGTAGCAACAAGTATGTGGCATTTTTCATAACTATTAGTCTAAGTAATTCATTGATCCTTGCTGATCTAAATAAAATATCGGGTTTTGTGTACGTTCTGCGATTCATTATTCATCGTTGTCAGCATGAGTAAACTAAAACTCATTAATTTAATTGATTCAGTGCAAACTATTTTGCTAGAATTAGAGACCGATCACAAGGTGTATTTAGTTCTTGAAGCATCTGATTAATCCATTTACATGAATGAGGCACATTTAACCAATTTAGAGAAATCTTTTGAAGAAGCATCAGGACTGCATGTTGCAACTCCTAGTAAATAGGCAAAGGTTAAATACATGGAAGCATAGAGGTTTCACAAGTTAAAGGAGGTACATTACAAATACTCTTTTAGAGGAACAGCAAACGAGCACCAACAGTTAAAACCAATTCTAGTGGTTGCTTAATAATTCAGAAGCAGTATCCAAGGCCCCCAGCTTTTGACATATCGTCGTGTGTCGACTATCGTCATACAGCGTCCTATAGGATTTCTTGCTAATGAAGAAAGGAACCATTCTCACCAGGTCGAAATATGCGTGTTAATGAACAGCCATCACCAAAAGAACACAACAACCTCCACCAGGTCAGCCTCAGCATACAACACCTACACAGCCGAAAGCAGTAAAGTATAAACTGTTCTACTGGCTTCTGTGCTAATGAAGGTTTCACAACCGTTGGCTAGGCGTTGATGTTGCGAGCACTACTTGATCATGGTTCGGTAGCTAGCTTTATCTCTGAGTCTGCTGCATAGCTGCTGAATCTTTAAAATACAGCTGAATGCGTTGGTCCTGCCGAAACTTACAGCTACTCTTCCAACGCACAATATACCCTGTGCTAATTGGAGTCACCTCCACAATATTCAACTTACTGATTGAACTCTCAACAAATCAAGCAAATCGACATTCTACTTGGCAGCGATGTATATCCATCAATTCTTTTGGAAGGCGTGATCAAAGGAGCACCAGGTGTTCCTATGGCTCAAGGAACAGCATTAGGATGGGTACTTTCTAGCGGCGTCTGCCCTAACAGCCAATCAAGGGTAACATCTCGCCATAACCATTGTAAAACCTGACCTAGAAAAATTTTTTCTAAAATTATGGAAACTTGAGGAAGTGACAAAAAAATGCTTTCACCTGAAGAAGAACAATGAGAAACTCATTTCTGTAGAACTTATTTGCGTCAAGAGGACAGAAAATATGTAGTTCACCTTCCATTCAAGCAAGGAATACGTCCGGTGTTAGGTCTCTCAAATAAATTAGCTCTCGTTAGGTACTTACAACTGGAAGGACAATTTCAGTCGATTCCGTTATTCCACTCAGAATATGGAAAGGTTTTTGACGAGTACAAGGAGCTAGGGCATATTGCGGAAGTAGACCCCACATCGTTAGAACGCACGCATTACTTTATTTCTCATTAAGGGGTGATAAGGGAAGCAAGTTACACTACAAAACTGCGCATTGTTTTCGACGCTTCAAAGTTGTAAGATGATATCTTCGATCATAATCTCCGGTTCAGAAGACACAAAATTGGTTTCAACAAAATATGCGGGGATAACCATCAACCATTACAAGCAAAAATTTCTACGTGGAGTGTGTTATTCATGGGGCAGACGCAGAAAATGAATCCACACAATGTGCGGAGGTTTTCCATTACAAAAATGGACCAGCAACAGCGAGAAACTGCTAGCAGCCATCCAAAACTACACTTGGTGTTGTTTAATTGGTTTGTGTCTTATTTAAAGGACAGAATACAAAAAGTAAAAATTGGTGATTGCTTTAGTAAACCGATGGTGAACCGCAAGGTTCTGTTCTTGCCCCGTTTTTTTTTTAATTTATATTAACTTGTCATTTAATCAAACATTTGTGGGAAGAACATTTTCCACCTAACCGTAGAGTTTTTGCGGTAGTCCTTACCAGACTAGCTTGATAGCTTGCTAGCTTGTTGAAATAATTTTCAATCAATTAAACACAAACAATTTTAATAAACAAGAAGTAGCAATAAAACACAACACAATTTTATTAACTTTAAAGGACCTTGCGCTTTGAATGTTGTAAACAAACTGACTGATGAGGTTAATCAAAGGTCCCTGTTAAAGAAGGCAAAAACCAAAAATACCCATTTTCGTTTTTCTTGCCTTCCCTTTTTGCTTCGTTAAATTTTGTCACGTTTGTCGTGAGGTAGCAAAGAAAAAGTGAAAATAAATGTTTTAAAAGTGGATCTGAAGAAATATTACCGTTGCATTATAATTTAAGTCAAAATTTTAAATGATGATAATCAATTGACCGGTAGTGTATGTTAAACTCGTTGTCAAAACTGGCTTTACCCCTCCGGTAGAAAACCAGTGACCTGCAGGTATATTCTTGAACATCTGGAGTTTTCATACCCTTACGTACATATGTATGTACATGCCATTCACGCTTAAAGATTCAGTTTTACATAGATGCTCTTTATGACTCACTTTCTTTCACAAAAGCTAAGGAATGAAAATAACAAGATCACTGTGCGAACATGCGTTACGAAAACATGTGCACTGCTCCTGTATTTCAAGAGTTAATAAAAAAATCCTTCTTAAATGTGATTCTCGATTTCACTTCCTTATTTCAAATTCTAGTACTACTTCCACTTCCATCCTTCTTATTACCAATGTGTCATCATCTCCTATGCGTTGTAGTACTCGTATGTCTTCTCTGCCCCTTCGGATATAAACAGATAGTAGAGGAATTTGCCACGTGAGTGCTTTCCATAAAGAATGAACGAGCAGCATCATCCTCCTCCCAGAGGCTAAGAACGTTGAGATTTCCTTTTAAGTGTGAGCAAGAGGATCCCGAGGATATTCTCACTTTGGATTTTCGTCAGCACTTCGAGAAACAGCTATCACCCACCCCCCTGCGTTTCTATATAATCCGACTATCAACCGAGCAAATCTGTACGAGTCCCTCTCGTCCTTCCGCGGGAGTAGATGGTGAGGAAAACATAAGTAGACAATAAAAATGCATTAAGTTTTATTATTTGTACGTTTCCCAGTTCTCTTTTTCGCTGTTTTTTTTTTCCTCTGTTTTTGCCTGTATTTTTCTTGGATTCGCGCAATACTACACGCATTAGGGGTGAAATTGTTTTTAATAAAAACGGAAATTAACACTGACAAAGCACAAGACAAGCTGGCCGAGAGACAAACAGACAAACGAACAGACAGTTAGGCAAGCAAGTGTTGCTATCATGGCTGTCTTGTTATCTACATGTTATAATGGTGGGCCTATTATTTTAACGCTTCTTAATGACTTTAGGGTGGCAATGTGGTTCAGAAGGATATAGAGTAATTTATATACATATATACCAATGCCGTGGGCCATCTTTCAGATTTAAAAAATAAACAACCGAAACAAAATTATGCTCATTAGGATGCTGCTTATTCGCCGAGAATGCTTGGTGTGATGCATTTCAAATTGGGGTTAAATTGGGTGACACGATATTAGGTCATCGGGTTTATGGGTGTTGATTGGGTGAAGGATACGAGTATTTAAGGAACCAAATTATTTTTGGACTATCTTTTGATGAATACTTCGTTAAATTTAAGACATTCGTTTATCTTGATTAGAATTTTAAATTAAGAGACAGGCACGCATCAATACAAAGAACACCAGGAGATATTTCATGTTTCCGGTGCCAAATGTGGAATGACATACTACGTTCTCCCGGTGCTGGTCCCAATACGAAAGTTCGCTAGAGTCAAATTTCGTTAACATTTCTCCTCCCTTGCCCGTCGCGATATGGCCATTTATGGACGAACCCTATGTGTACTTACCCCTTTGTCGGAAGAGGAGTGACTACTAGAGTGCTCTTCGGATGCAGAATTGATTTACATAAAATGTATCGGCTTGTTGTGCCGAAGTTTGACGGTTCACATACGAGCCCGAGACAAAAATTAGTATTTCACATGAAAATCCACCTGGTTGCGACCAGTGTGTAATAGCGTAATCACATTAGAAGGGTTAACGCGTATCGTACGTCCTAAGTCCATGTCTATGATGCAATCGTCTAAGATAGATCGTACCTATGGATCGCATCCTGGCACACAGTCCAATGAAAACATCTGGCAACAAACATAGCCAACACAAAAAAGTGCAATCAGTTTGCCTCATGTGCGTGCGTAATCTATTTCAATTCTCAATTATTATCGTAATTAACTACAGTTTGTTAAGGTCTGCCTTAGCTTGCTTGTCGCATTCTAATATTTGTCGTTCTTTTACATAGAAGTCGCTTTTTTTGCAGCCATCTACACCAACAAAAGATGATGAAAGGAACAGAACCATTTATTCCCCAAAGAAAAATAAAAAATTACTAGGCGTGAAGTTTTTTGCCATCAGCAGAAAGTGCTAGTGGAACCATTGTTGATACTGCAAGGTTAACACCGAAAAATTTGAAAAAGTCGCAAAAAAAGGGTCACGAAAAAAAAAAATTCCAACAATAATAAAAATTATAAGAAAATTTAAACTTTCTCCTAACTGAAATGAAAAACTTCAAAATTTTCACAGAAACTTGTATGTAACAAAACAAATCGCAAAATACTGAACACAGATCGTCCAGGAATAGAGCACAAGCATCCTTTACCTGAGTTTCTTTGGATGTGTGTGTGAATTCTTCCTAATATTACTACCCCACTGAAATACTTAGTGACATTTTTGTTGAATACACTCATAAAGGAGGTAAAGTGATTTCTTTTCATCCTAAATGTATTATATATTAGACGAAAAAGTGACAAAAAGTCTCGAAAAAAATTTAAAAAGGGTTAAATAGAGCCGTTTTTTGGAAAAGTTTTGGTCATAGCCTCTTGTCGTCAAAAAGGTTAAAATTTCGACTAAAGTCCTCTACTTTACTTTTCCCACAGACGATTTTTCCCCTTCTCTCATTTCATGTAACTAGAAATCCCACGATTTTCCCACAAGGTTATGTTTTAAACGCAGCTGCTAATTTTAACTTGCTTGTTATACAGGGTTTGTCACTTAAATTAAGACACTTCTATTATATATTTCGAAATGGCTAGAGATGTAAAAAAAAAAAACTTATAAGGAAAGTTGTAAGAATCTAGGAGTGAAGTTGTTTAATGGCCTTAAATGTGCTTGATTATAGGCATTCAGACCAAGCATGAGTTTTTTAAATGAGAGATGATATATTTGATATAGCCAATCAAAAGTTCATGGAAAAATTTATTATCATTTGAATAGAAATAATTTATTTTCCAATACTTTACCGTGCCTTTTAGGAATACAAACTACATGTACGCTTTCTATACTTTTTCTTCGGTTGGGTTTTCGAGAAAATGCATAATAACAGTATCCATGTTCTATAGGTAGTATATACAAACAAACTATGGTCAGAATGAGCCGATCTCTAGAGCTCTTAATTCTTTTAATTAAATAGACATGTAGATTTTAAATAAATATATACTGGTCATCTCATCATCCTCCATTACAACATGATTTTAGTTGGTTCATAAAACCAAAAAAAAAATCAAGGTCGTTCAAGGTCGCCACACAACATTTTCTCCACATTGTGTTTTCTGAGAAAAACAACTTTTTAAAAATCCTTTGGATATCTCCGAAATTATTAAGCTTTAGACGGACGAAAATATGTCTTTGATTTGTTTGTCTTAAAAAGTCTAGTCATATAATCCTGATTTGTGAAAAAACAATAAATTGTGTTTAACTTATGTAAATCATTTTATATATTTAGCTTTTTGGAATTCACGAAATTCCCACAATTTTATACTATAGAAACATTTTTTCCCATGAGATGGTTTTTGGGCATGACAAAATCCCACGATATACCAACACAGTGTGGCACGATTGCATGCTTTATAACTTCAAACATTCCAATTTACCACTGCCAGTATTAGCACCTTGTTGCATCCCATATTTAGTTCATTGAGATCTTCACGATTATCTGTTTTCGAAATGATACTCTAATGTTTTGCTAACACATTTCTAAAGTTCGATTCGATGGCTAGACAGCAAGCACTCACCAACCATTCGCTATGACAGCGGAATTTATGGACCAAGGTCCTTAGAGAATGAACATAGAGTACATATGGCATAGAGCGTCCTAGATAAGCGGTTTAGTTTTCTTGTTATAATAATTATAATAATGTTATAATTCACAGTAGTTTTTTCTGTCCTCCTGATATCACGATCAAGTTGCAATTTCTCCATACGACCACTCTTATGCCTTCGCAGTAGAGTTGATTTAGTTCATACGAAATAAATAGATGATTCTTGACAGCAAGTTTTGAACAGTGAACCTACATCACGGCAATACTACCTATAGAGTGCAAATGCATTGCTAATTCTCTGAGAAGTATCTACTGAAGCAGTGTAAGAGTCAAACCAGACTCCGGTGGCAAAACAATGTCCCCATTATTATCAACGTCATTTTATCATTTTGCTAATAATACCCAAAACAGCCAAACCCAAATTAGCGACATCTATCAGTTGGTTTTGATATTATAAACAACTAACAGTGGCAATAATATATGCAGGTAAAATCTAACTTCAATTATGTCCTCCTATTGACACAGCCTTGTTATTAGCGAAGACTTCGTTCTTTATAAATGACATGCAGTGCAGTGACAATGACTCTTCATTTAAAACAAAAATAAACAAAACGGCGAAAATGAGTGATAACTCTCTTAGAAATAATCAATTTGTTATTCTTGACGTTCACGAAGTTGAATTAATTATGTATTAATGAATATTAATACGACATTCAAAGGCATTCAAAGAGAGCTTCAAAACAATTTTAATAAACTTCAAGTATTCTGTTCAGAGTAGAAGCTCAAGATTAATCATACAAAATGTGAAACCATAGTGTTTCGCACCCCAATAAGACTCGGTAATTCCGATTTGAGACGAAACGGAAAAAATCTGCAAATCACGAATTCTAATGGACTTCGCATCGAGTCAAAGACTGTTGTGAAGTATCTAGGTGTTCATTTTGACAAGTTGTTGTACTGTAATGAGCATTTAAATACGCAGGTGCTAAATGCGACAATTATGTCTCTCAAAAGCCTTTTCTACTTCAACTATCTGAGATCCGATGTGAAGGTCATATGTTACCAAACTTCATTCGTCCAATTCTGACTTATGCGAATCCAGTGGAACATAAGTCCCACGTAAATGGAAAAGTTTCGGATATTTGAAACAAATCTTCGAACCTGCATGCGGATGTACAGAAACGCACATTCGCACATTTCGGCACTACGTCTCTAATAGACAATGTCATTCTGGATCTTGTGAGGAATCATTTCGCTCGGTCAGCTAACGTTACGGAGAACGAATTTGCGTTGGGCTTGTTATATGTTAAGCCTGGGTATTTCAACACTTTGGAGAGAGGTTATATGCCACCAGAGGCATTCTTGCATCTGGATGCACATGGTAATCTATCAGACTCGACGAACGTGCCTAGTATATACAGTGTTGTCAGTTTGACTATATTTTTTCGGTTTTGACTTGAAATTAAGCAGACTGTTTTTATTTTTGTTGACTCCATAATTCTAAAAAAGAAAAATTCAAAATAAATTTCAACTCCAATGTAAACCTAGTGTAAACGAGCATTCGCGCAGTGCAATGAACCCACCTATTTTGTAATATTTTTGAGTATCTGAATTGACAGAAATAAACAGTCCCACTACCACCAGCCGCAAGCCGCTAAATGTCAAATTGAATTGCATTACACATGCCAGTGGAATAATCTTTTCTTCGTTAGATGGAAAAATATAAAGGAAACAGTACCATTCTGGTGCGAAGTTTCGTGCTATAAAGATGCTAGTGGAGAAACTCCATTTGAAGATCTCGCAAAGTTTGCTATTTCTGTTTTAGTTTTGCCAATTTCTAATGCCGCAGTCGAAAGAATATTTAGTCAGTTAAATTTGGTCAAAACAAAGCAACGAAATCGGATGCAATTATTGTTAACCAACTCTATTTTGACCATTAGAAATAATTTGCAAGATATAAAAAAAGTGCGAAAGAATACTATGTATCAAAATATAAAAACAGAAGAAATAGAGAATTGCAATGACACAGATTCAGAAGACTGTATTATAATATTATAATTTAATTAGATGTTAACGTATTTTAGAATTAATAACTTATTTATTTGTTTAATTGACCTATATATGAAACTAGTCCTGTGAAATTACATAAGTACGACTTATTGTTTTTATTATTAAATAAAAAAAATGTTTGCTTTCAAAAAAGTAGCTGTTTTTATTTTTGACTGGAATTTTTTTTTTTTCAATGTTTAACTGTTTTTTTTTTTTACTGGATTCGGAGAGAAAAAATCCAGTCAAACAGTCAAATTTGACTGGATTTTAACATTTTGACCTGGCAACACTGAATATATACCATCTTGCAGGAAGGGTGACAGATAAACGTATGGAAATGTTGACTTGAGATACTGGGTAAGCATATCTGAAAAAGATATAGCTTACGTCGACAGGTTGAACCGACAAAAATACGGGTGGTTAAGGCTAACGTTTAGGTTAAACATAAGTAGGACTGGGCCCTGAAATATGATTTCCAGTCCATCAAAGCCAAGTGAATGATAATGGTGTCCGGCGGACCAAAAATCGACAAAATCGTTTGCTTATTATTTCCTTCTTCTGCTCTTTGTTCTTGAAATAATTTTATTTGCCGTTTATCAATATTTCAAGTCATGAATGTGATCGCTTGAATTTTAGACTGACCAAGACAACAAGGTCGAATCCTATTCGTGATCGGTGGTGCAGAAAAACCCCGAACGGAAACTTTATCCAGTTCCTCAGATCCTATATCAATTCATAACTGTCTGCAAAGTGTAAATGATTCCTTATTCATTTCTTTTCGTTAAATTCATAACTATCTGCAAAGTGTAACTGATTCCTTATTAATTTCTTTTCGTTTCCAGAAAACAATGGACTTTGTTTTCTGAGCTTTACCTTGGAATTTATAGTGCAGCTCCATTGTTTTATTTGTTTTTTTTATTTTTTCTCTCTTTTTCGTCCTGCATTTTGTGTTAATGAAGTTAATGAAAATAAAAGTAAATCCCGCAATGAGGATACACAGTAATGAATCCTTTATTTTTTCCAGCAGCGATTCATTTAATTTCCCCTTCGGCCGCCGTTCGGGGTGAAATCTCATTTTAATTTCACTATTTCACAAGAAAGAAGCGAAATGACAAAATCAGAGTAGCATAATGACACGTTTCACAAATATTCATCAATACACGATAACGATGACTTCTTGCAAAGAATATGCATAAAAAAAAAATACACCAATATCCAGGGCAAAGAAATAAACGGAGGGACTGGACTCTCTTTGCGATATTAAAAAGGAAAAAAATTATACTACTAAAATCGTTACTGTCCCATATTTTACACGACTTTAAGCATTTGCCTCTCATCTTTGTCCTCCAAGATGCGCTCCAGCAAAAAAACGGAAAATTCTTTGCATTGGCTTAAAAATAAAAAACTTCGAGAATATGAATAAGAAGAAGAATGAAAATATCGAACACCAAGGAGTCTTTTTTACAATTCCAGCCACCTGCACCTGCACACACATTCTTGCCAAAGTCCCGCTGTACTTTGTTGCACTGTTGTTCACAATTTTTTTTTGTTCACTTTCCACTTCAATGGTTTCTCTGGAGAATTTTCATTTGCATTACGTGATTTTTTGTAAAATGAAAAACGGCAAACTTTGTGTGACCTATTCCCGTTAGAACAAAAAGAGAGAAAAAATACACAAAAATGTCCTTGCAGAAGTTGCGCGTGGGGGAAAAGTAGGCAAAAGAGCGAGGCAAAAAATTGTATTAATAATGATTGACCTAAAGGCTTGCAATTTTATTAAATATGGGTAACTCGCAGTTAGCGTGGTGAGTTTCTATTCGCCCCCTAATTAATTTTGAGCAAAAGATGAATATTGATAAATTGGAAGCTTTCCAAAAGTAGTGTGCTGAGAATCATACAAGTTTAAGACTCTGACTCTTATTGCCACAACTGTGGTGATAACAACTTTGAAAACTAACAGGCTAATGTCCCCCCCCTTTCTAATGTAATGCCTTTTTAATATAGTATGATATATGTAAATCCATTAAAATTCAGTCACATGCGGGGTGAATTAAAATATTTATCTAAGGTAAGCTGAGGTGACAGTCACACTTTGTCATCTTTTCCTTGGAATACCGCCATTTTTTCGGAATGAGTAATGATGGCTCTCGCATTTTACTATCCATTTGGAACATTCTACAAGCTTTCTGATGATGCCTGGCCGAAAACAACGTTGATTTCACATACAAGATGGTTGATGGTGATGAAAAATGAAGAAAACGGTTTCGCTACAGGATAAGGATTCCTTGTATTCTTTGTTTTTTTTTTTTTTTTACTATTTCAATTTTGGCGAGTGTTGGTTCTAAGAATCGCCCGAGACATCAAGATTACGATGACGGGTTTTTTTATGGTGGCTATTAAAGGTAGGAAGAGAGGAAACGAAATATAAAAATAGAAATAGATTAACGGTAATGGTGGGTTCGCTTTTGTTGAAATGGCGACTATGACCATGAAGACAATGACGAAAAGAAAACATGAATGATTTTGATGAGTCATTCCTTTTGATGGGGATTTTTTTTCGTTTGAAAGTTTATCGTTGTAAAAAAGGTGTCGCCGGTAAGGAGGGTTAGAATTGCTAGTGTTTGTTGGCGTTCTCATTTTATAGGTTTACGCTAATGAAAAATCATTGGAATGATGGGGAGAGGGTCATTGTGTTATTATTTACGGTTTATTTTTAGTGAGTCAATTAAGCAGGTTAAAAAGAAATAGTTTGATAGTTTTATATGCCGATTTATACAGGCACTCAGGCAGTGCAACGTATTCAATTAATTTGCAAAGAGTTATGGTTCATGAAACGTAGCTCAAGAGTCGTCCTTAATTATGAAAAACTGTAGGAAGGTGTTTATGGAAAACCTACAGAGAAAAAGTGACATTATCAGATCGAGTTCTAGGGTACAGGGAAAGCATTCCAAAGTCTGATTAATCCTAAATCTCGGTACAGGAAATTTAATAAATAGAGCTTAATGAACTTGTTAAATATAAAATTTTTCTGCCCAACCATTAAGCTCGTTTAGACCAACTTATAGTGCTTCGCTGAGGGCAATTGAGACTACATATGTAGGTATGTCGTTTGTCGACATTACTTTTGTGCAGTCTCTTGATAATGATGATATTTTTACTGTACTTCTATGATGGAATGTTTTTCAAATATTTTAACATCTCGGCTACAAAATATGCTTTTATTTTGAATTATTTTATATGGTGGATATTCTATATTTTATCAGTTTATCAGCGCAACGCGTTTTTGACGTAATCGGCCGAATGGAAATGGAAAGGACCCGAAACAAAAGCATTATCCAATTGTTAATGCATTGCAATTGTGGTTGTGCTGTTGTACATGTTAACCAAACCGTGTACTCCTTTTCAGTTCAAAACGAATAAAAGGAGCCACTACCACCAAGTTTACAAACATGCTCCGAGACGTGCGCGAGACAGTTTAACAAGGGATTCTAAGATCATTTATTTCCGCACAAAACACAGCTGGCTGTGTATGCAAACATAGTCACAACAGCTCGAACGACAAGTCACCGGGACATGGTAGATGTGGAAATGTGGCTATGATCATAGCTAATAAAGAGAAGCGACTCAAAATTAATGTTCAGCTGAATGGCATCACAGGTGATTCAGTTTTTAGAGGAGCCTCGACCCTAGCTGATTCAGGTCGAATTTTGACAGTGAGAATATTACTTTAAACAGATGCCTAAAAGTTTAAAATGTGTCTAAAAACGATAGGGTGTTTGAAATACGCGATATTAGAATTCTACATTGGTGTCAGAATTGGAATAAAGATTGAACTTTGACAGTGAGATTTTTACTTTAAACAGATAAAATATTAAGCGGTGTCTGAAGATAATTGGAAAGCGTTTGCAATATGTGATATTTGAGTTTTACATAGCTAGTTGTCAGAATAGTGGTAAAAACTTGCAAAAATAATAAAGAAGTTTCTTAGATACCTATGCGATATTGGAGTTTTATATTTTTTTCAGAAGTCATATTTTAACAAAGTCGCATTTTACGAGTAAATGGATACAAAATATAAATAAATATTCTTCATTGATTTTTGAAATATTCTTCATGGGTTTTAGAAGGGCGTAAATAGTAAAAGAAGTTTTTCCTGCGCCTGTGTTATTTCTTTCTGCAAATTCTAAAATCTTACTAATCGAAGTAAAAAGCTATTATGGTCACACAATACAAATCCTTTGTATTCGCACTGTTTCGGAAGTGGTCGTACGAAACCATTTTTCTATTATAGCTCAGCCTTTAGTTGTTTTCTAAAACTTATTTATTTATTTATTTGTTTTTATTTTTTTATTCCTTTTTTTGAGCATTATTAAATATTATTGAACAAAATTAAAAACAACTTTCCCAATTTTTACTTTTCTCTTCCTAATTCAACTCTTTTTAAGCACAACACGAGAGTTTGGATGTCCAAGATCTGGTGTTGATTACATTACTTCATCGCAAAAGCATACTTCCACGCACGTACAGAACCATAAGCTATGAAATTAGTGCCGATAAACCTTTTTGAAAAAAAAAAAAAAAAAAAAAAACTGGAGCCTTTGGAGAAAATCGTAAATGAAGTGATTCAGTGTGCTTTTTCGATCTCGAAATATCATACATATCTCTATTTAAATTTCTCCTTCAGTCTGTCAGTAAATTCAGTAAATTAAATATTGTCCGCGTTTTTTTTTTTCTGAAAATGTCTTTTTTTTTTAGTTATATTATACTTGAAGTGAACGAGTGGGTGCGATAGTTTTGTTTTTGGATAAATATCCTCTGCAGTAAAGCTGTAGAAAAAGTATCATTAAGAAGAATACATTTGACCTAAAGGCAGGGAAAGATCCTGCTATAGATATAGTTAGCCACAGATGCTTTACCAACTGAACTATCCCTAGATGTTTTCTGATATTCTGTGATGTTGGAGAATTGACCGAGAAAGAAAACATCCAGGAATAGCTCAGCTTTGTCTGCTGTGATAGGAGAAAAATAAACAGTGCGCATACGAGATGCGATAGCCATGACTGTCATAAACAACCATCTCACTCGCGAGGAACCACACGAAGAGTAACGTAAAAGTGAAACCGACAGCGATTGATGAGACAACAGCAGCACAAGCAACCCTCAGCCAACAGGTTCATGATCAATGGCAATGGTTTATCGATGGTTTTAATTTTTCTTCAGGATAACATAATGATATACGTAAATATTTTGACGCTTACAGCTCAATCAGAGCCTGGCCTAGCTTCTCGCAGCCACTCGTATTTTGCGTCACACAAAGGGCAATATTTTCGAAGCTTCTCATGACAATTTTACTCTCGTATGTTTGTCAGACGTTCGCAAAAGGTGGGACCGTGAAACAATTTTGTATACATATGTATATACATATTTTTTTTTTTTAATTTTTTGTGTTTTCTTGGATTCAAACCTTGAAACTCCCACTCAGTGATAGGACACTTACCACTGAGCCACGGCGCCCACTTATCAAATATAAAGTGTCTTAAAAATCAGTATGAGTAGTCACTATAGATAGTAACTTGGGCTTGGAATGCAAATGGGCTAATGCACAACATCCAGGAACTTTTAGTATTTCTAAATACGAAAAAAATCTATATTTCTGTTTACAAACATAAAGCCATCTAAGCAGATCAACTAATGTAAAACTATGTGGGTATAGGCTATAGGCGAATAGGGCCAGAGGAGGTTCGGCATTACTCGTGAAAGATACAATTAGGCATTAAGAAGACTCAAAAATTGTGGAAACAATAAAATCAATTTACAACTGTAAATGTACACATATTAAACAAAGGGAGAATTAAAGTATCTGCAAACCATAAGATGATTATATTAGGGTTTTCCATGCATTGGGAAGTTACTTTATAGTTGGAGGTGACTTTAATGGTGAAAATATTAGACTTAATAGACTTCTATGTAGGAAAAGGAATAACTAATAATTACATTAATGTAACAAATAAAAATGATCTATCATCAGGTCATTCATCAGTTCTTATGACGATTAATGATCAGAAACTCAAGAAAGGAAAACAATCATGTCTTATAAATCACAAAACAAACTACTTTCTTCTGAGACAAATATTAGAAGATATCATTAATCTACAAGTGCCAATAAGGAACAAGTTGACCTGTTAAATACAAATATTCAGCAAGCAGCATGGAAAAGCACCCCTACCTGCCAAAAAAAGAAACGTAGAAGACTTGGCAAAGAATCCGAACATTTGAGAATAAAAAAGATCTAAATGCACTCAAGGAGGTGCTGAAGGAAGTTAAAAACGAATCAATCAGTAATTACCTAAATAATCTCACAGTCACTATGGTAAGCTGTCAAGGATTTTAAAAAACCTGTAATACAAACACCACCCATTAAGAAAGAAAACAGGACCTGGGCAAGAAATGCAAAAGAAAAATTTGACCTCTTCGTAGATCTCCTTCGGGAGAGGTTCCAAACATTTTCAAGGCAAATTGTAGACGAAACTTTAACTTTACTGCTACAAATCGACCGCGGAAACATACAGCAGGTAACATTACAAGAATTGAAGAAAGACATTAAAACTAACTTAAATGCAAAGAAAACATCTGGCTATGATTTGATAATAGGATAAATGCTATCGAGGGTCATTCAACTCTAACAGCTAACAGTTATAGAATGATCTCTATTTTGTCCCATTGTTCTTAAGTTGGAAATGAATAAAAATTGTATTGAATTGATTGATTGATTGATTGAGTTAACTGGAAAAGTTGTACGAAAACTATTACATATAATCAATGTAGCATTCAGACTTAAGTATGTTCCTAGACAATGGATGGTGGCAACAGTAATCATAATTCTGAAACCAGGTAAACTGATGTCCCTGCTCCCCATTATATCAAAATTATTCGAAAAAATATTTTTGAAAAGGCTCAAACCAATAATGGAGGAACAAAATTGTGTGCCTTCCCACCAATTTGATTTAGAGAGAAACACTGCATTATTCAACAAGTGCATAGAGTTGTAAGTATAATAGAAAAGACACTGGCAAAGAACAAAATCTGCCCAGCCATTTTTCTAGACGTAGCACAAGCGTTTGATGAAGATTTGCATCGAGGACTAGAACTTAAACTAGAAACAGATCTTGTTAAGGAGTTCTATTTCATTCTTAAACATATCATACATAGTGTCCTGGGACCAATCGTGTACCTTTCATACCCAAGGGATCTACCTGAACAGGAAAAAGCAAGTTTGGAAACTTTTGCCGACGACACCACAATCATGACGATTGGCTACAATACCAATGAAGCAGCGAATAAATTACAAAAGGCAATTATATCTGTAAGCAATTGGACAAATAAAATAGAGATTATTTGCAAATACTACCAAATACCTCGGTATCACATTTGATGCTAGCTCGGATGGAAAGAACGTGTCAAAAAGAAAAAAGAAGAGTTAGATATTAAACTCAGACAAATCTATTGGTTAATGGAAAAGAGTTCCCAACTTTCAATTGAAAACAAACTGTTGCTTTATAAATAGGTTTTGAAACCCATATAATATACGAGTACACCTCTGCGATTGTACTAAGAAGACGAATTTACAAATGATACAAACCTTCCAAAACAGAGTACTAAGAAATAGTGTTGATGTTCCATGGCATACATAACTATAAGAAATGACAACCTACACTGAGATAAGTATATATAAGGTATATTATTTCATGTAATTCGTGAAATACAGTACAAGGTGGACAACAACTAGAATAAGAAAAACTTAAATAACTTTGGGGCTTTGTAGTAAGCAGATGCTTTTAGTAAAAAAAAAAAAAATCAATGGAGTTTCTCAAGGAACTCGTGTATTTTTTAACCTCAATTTTGTGTACCTTACAAAATCAAAGCCTTTATTGTGACCGAGTGTTGAGAATAGTTGTTCAAAATTTGACGGCGCTACTTTGATCGGTTCAAACGTGAAAATAGAGTAGACAGACGAATGTAAGTAAATCATTGGAGCCCCTCAATCAATTCGTGTATTACCCCAATTTTATGCACTTACAAAAATAACGTCCTAGGTGCGAAAAAATCATAAAATTCCTCAAGGAACGCGTGTAAGACCCCAGCTATTTGCATTAACAAAACAAAAAAACAAATTGCGACCGGGTCCTTTGCGTAAAATTTCACGAATTTCTTTGAAAGGTTTAAACATAAAAAAAGCGAGATAAATGTAAGGAATTCATTAAAATCTCTCAAGGAACTCGCGTAAGACATCAACTATTTTCACTGTAAAAAAAAACATCCGTGCCCTTACCATTCGATTCGATCCTGGTTCTATTGGAATAATTATGACCTGGTTCTATTGGAATAATTGACAAACATTTTCACGTAATTTTGTTGATCGGTTTAAATGCAAAGATGCAAATAGAATACCTGAAGGAACACGCGTAAGACCCTAAATTTTTGCACTTTAAGAAACAAATCGATTTTTCCATTTACTAACAAACACGTACAATGTCATCAGAATACAGTTGCTTCCAATTCGATACAGACCAACTATCCTCTGCATAATCCCCCAAGACAAACATTTTTAAAAGAAAACTAATTACAATCAAAAGGAGAAAACAAGAAAAATGTAGAGAAAAAAAAATCAAAAGCATATACTATGTATGATACACATGCCGCACTTACTCATTATGTGGTATATCCTCATCCTGTTCGCCAAGGACTAATATATTCAGTTTAATTGCGAACAACACCACGCACAATGTTAAAATTCCAAACAATTTGTGTTGCTCCATTGTTAGTGCTTTTGTGTAGCTACTGCTGCTCTAGTGGTGGAGGTGGTTCTGGTTGCCGTTGCTGATGGATGGAAATTACGATGCAGAAGGATACGAAACAGTGAAAATATTTATTTTTTAATTTTTTTTTTTTTTATTCTTTTATTTTATCTTTTCACTGATTAATTTCAATTACACGTTGTGAATAGATTCAAAAATGAATTCGCACACGCACGACACCACACACAGGATTAACACATATTTTTTCACCCAATTTTGCTTATTTTTCTTTTTTTTATTTAAATTAATTTTATTTAAATTTGTACACACAAGTATAACACTGAACACTCATAAAGAGAGAAAGAGAGATAGAAATAGCAAAAGGATGTAGAACACTTGTAGCACTTTTTTATTTGGATTTTCTTTGATTTATGCAAAAGTGCCGCAGGATTCTCATAAAATCACTCAGATGCGCGATGTGGATGATTATGGTGATTATATGATGATGGTTGTGTGTAGTTTGTATTGCTTACACACTCTGAGAAAAAGGATAATCTCCTCGACAGTTTTGCTGCTGTTGGAAGTTTATAAATTCGTCTTTTCTCGATTTTCCTAATATTGCAGTCATTTTCTAAACCGAATGAGAAAACGTACACGGAAGGGGAGTGTGGGGTTTTTTTTGTTATTTTATTTTTTTAAATTTCTCTACTCGAAGGATATTTTCGTACACATCTACGCATGCAATTATTTAGTTTCCTGTTAGTGCAATTTGTTGCTGCTCCTTGTTGCTTATTTTGTTAGATACTCAAGGATATATTCCAAGGATGTTTGAAATTCATTTCCTCATGTTGTACCCTGTACTGTTGGGGATGTGGTTGTGGTGGTTGGTAGTGGTTCTATTGATATATGGCACTGGCACATCCTCTCCTTGAACCAGTTTCGAGTGTGAAGTAGTTTATTTCTCTTCTTTTAGTATTTCTTTTATTCTTTTCTGGTTCGTCCTCCTGTGTGCGAGTTAAAAAGTGGAGAAAAGGGAGAATTGCAGAAGTTAAATGAAAAATTATCCACATACTAAAATAAAGTTCAGAAACATACACTAAACTAAACACATACACACGCACCCAAAGATCCTACATTTCACTCCCCCGAAGGAAATAGAATAACATGTTAAAAAATGTATAAAATGAATAAAAACTTATAGAACCACAGGGAGTGCTTGCTGGTGGAGAACAAAGAACCTGTAGAATCATTATCATCATCATAACCATCGTACTGTGTCCTGGCCCTGGTTGATTTACATTAAAAAGAAAAAACTGCAACAAAGTTGCAAGGATTTTTCTTCTTTTTATCTCCACATCCCTATACACATACAAATAGTGGAGAAATGGTGTGATAACCATTCGCGAGAAAGGACATCAATTTTTATAAAAAAAAGGAAGGAAAATAGGTGCATACTGCACATGCATATCGGTTGCTATTATTGTGTACAACTACTACTATAGGACTGTAAGGTGGCTACAATTCATTAGTTTCTGAGGTGGAGGGGGTGCAACATTTGAATTGAATCTCAAGAGGATGAAATAGAGGAGGCCTCGTGCCCTTGAAAAGCCGTTTAGAGTATACTGTTGGAATTGGAAATAAAATAGATGTAGTGGATGGTTTGTTTTGTTTTTGGCGAATGAAATTTTTTAAATGTTTAAGTTCAGTATTTTTAAGTTTTGTGCTAAATGGTACAAATATCGGCAAAGGAGTTGTTGTAGAGGAATACTACCTATGTACTTAGTAAAATAATTTTTGTTGGTTAAAGGACTTTCTTCTCGAGATAGAAACTTTTTTCGGGCGCTTCCTCCGGACGCATGGGGAAACGATATGAAGCAAACAATCCGTTATTGTTTTTAGAATATTTTTGGATTTTGCTCCTTTCATCGATGTCACATGCATATATACCATCAAATTTTTGTGACTTTTGCTTGAACTGGAGTCACCTCCAACATAACGTATTTTTCAAAAATGGTACCGTCATTCTTCTCCATGATTTGCTTAAAAACTGTGTATGCAGCTTTTATAATTTAGGAACTACAAGATGTTGACAAACGGACGAACGCGCTAACGAAAGAAAATGGTCTACGGTGGTTTTGCAAGAAAATATAGAACAAAGAAACTAATATGCAGAAACCATATGAGAAGTGGTTTGATACGTAACTAATACTTATTGAGTCAGATAGTTTGAAAGAAGTATTGACTTTCCTCTTTGATCCGGAACCCAAACCGGACAAACTCGTTATATTTAGAAAGTCTGTATAGTTTGTTATTCCATTCTAGAGTCTTTAATCGATTTGTGGCAGCAGTATTGGTGAATTAACGAATATTTTATCTAACGAAAGTCCTATGTTGCCATTTGATCTTTGAGTTCAAGATCCGATTTTCCTTGGTGATCATTGCACCGCCCAACTTGTAATTGGTAACAGGAGTGTTATTGCTAGACCTAATTTATATGCAGTGCTTCCACTAAGAAAAACGTTTCCATAAAAAAATAGCGTAGCAAAAAGTTAACTAGCGCAGCAAAAGCCAATATCTTACAAAAAAGTGTTTGTAATATTTACATAGAGGGGGTCACAAAAGGGTTGGCTCTATTTAGTCAAATTCTTCTCGTCAAGCAAACAAAATATCTTAGTAAATATTGCTGATGTTTCTTAATTTTTTTTTTTTTTTGTTCCCATTTCCAAGTTCGCAAAAAAAAACTCTTAGAGTCATTTTTGGGGGTGTATATCCAAGGATAGTAAATCTGTCCAGTATGTAGATATGAATAATATTAGCAAATTATTCTAAGGATCCTATCCTGTGTATCACAGATGTAATTAGATGCAGCTTCTTATCTGCATCACAACAGGCATACGTGAAAGGTAAAGCATACTCTTGAAAGTATGTACAGCAAGAAAGTGACTACAGAATAAGTAATTTCCCTAACGTTGGTTTTTAATTAAAAATTGTAAATGCTTTATTGATTCATAAAGTATACAGTATAGGATTATGTATGAATTACCATATCGGGTAAATGGTCTCCACGGCTTTGCTGGCACATACGAAATCTTTTGTTGAAATTTTCCATGACCGTTTTGCATAAATGTTGCTGAATTTCATTGTACAGCCCTCAATTCTCTCCTTCAAGGCGTGGGTGGTCGTGGGCTTGTTGGCATAAACCTTAGGCTTCGAAAGACTTGTTTCTCGGGCTGAATGGCATGTGGCACCGTCATCTTGAAACCATACATCGTCTACATCCAATTTCGACAATTTGGACGATTAACAAAGCCATCAAAATGAAAAGTAGCCTCATCGCTGAAGATAATTTTGTTTGAAAAATTGCGAAATGTAGCTACCAAAACTTCATTATTTTTAAAATATTGCTCGACAATGAAAACGCTTTGTTCTTTCGTGTAACACTCCATTTTTAATAACCCTGAACTGTCAGCTGTCACGCAGTCTTTTTTTTCAATGGCAACACTTTACCGCACAAATGGCGCAAAATTCAAATCTTGCGAGTATTTTGGGACACCCTTTATGAGCAACATATGAATGTACATATTTTTTTCTGGCCCCTCACAAAAAGATTACATAGCAACGACCTTTTTCTTCTTCTTCTATTACTTACGGCGAAGTTATGATTCGGAATAGAAGGATTACAACCCTCCCACGTTACTGCATCCCTACTGGTCCGCCTGTGGGGTTTGCCGGTTCGACCTCAGGAAGTACCGGCAGGCTTCCCGGTTTCGGATCACTTCGTCACTGAGGCCAATCAAATGCTAGTGTTTTTTGCATTTGTGTGATCCAGTTGTTTTTTGGTCTGCCTTTTTTGCGCGATTGTATAGGAACGTTCATTGATACTGCCTTTTTGACGGGATTCGAGGGATCTCTCCTTTGAACATGACAATACCTACTGAAGGCTTCGTCGAATCTTCGAACTTCTTATTCTATCAAGCTTTGTTACTCCTGCTGTCATGCGAAGCATCTTCATCTCAGCTGCAGTTAATACTCATACTTTTTGTACATTGTCCAGCATTGTCAACCGTGTGTGAGCGCCGGACGTACAACTGCAGTGTAGAGCCTTCCTTTCAGCTTAGGGGACATTTTTCGATCACAGAAGATAGCGAAGTTTTCCCGCCGCTTCAACCATCCTACGCCTACGCGATGAATGATGTCATCATCACAAGTTGCTTCGCTATTGATAATAGATCCCAGATATTTGAACTTTTCGCACTTGGGAACGGGCAGCACAGTCTTTTTTGAACAAAAAGGGTACCCATTACCCTCCAAAACATCCAACCATACATCAAGTGCTAGTTGCAGGGACGTTGATCTTCACTTATGATAGCTCCATCATCAACAAAGAATAACTGATGCACTTTGGGGTCCGTCACTTTCAAGGAGATAATCAAGGACTGCAATAAATAGCAAAGAACTGAGGACGCTTCCCTGGTGTACACTGACTTTGATTGGGAACTCTTCGGTGACTCCTGCGGGACTTCTTACTCTTGTCCTTGCTCCCTCATACATGTACATAATCATGCGCATGTAGGTTTCTGGAACTCCTCGTTGTTTTAGCGTCACCCATAAGAGATGTCTTGGTTGTCTATCAAAGGCTTTTTCAAAATCAACCAACACCATGTACAAGTCCTTTAAGGTCACGATGTTTTTCCATTATGTTCCTTATACTTTGGATTACATCTGTTGTTGATTTACCCGAGACAAACCAGCACTGGTCATCAGATAGCCGTATTATTTTCCGCAGTCGGCCATCTAATACCCGCTCAACGATCTTCATGGTGTGTGATATCAGCTTGACAGAACGGTAGTTATCGCAGTTTCGCGAATCGCCCTTTCCTTTGTGCAAAGGAATAAGATAGCTTTCCCTCCACTGATTAGGCATTGGATCACTGCTCATAAATTTGGAGATAAGAATCATGAGCCATCTGGACCCGATATCTCCCATCTTTTTCCAGAACTCAGAGGTATCTCGTCTGGCCCAACCGCTTTTCTTTTCTTGGAGTATTTGACAGCATTCCTAACCTCTTCGACAGTAATGTCGGATACTTCGTCATGGTTAGGAACGGCTCTTGGAAAGTATACCCGGGAAACTGTTCGCTCAGAAGTCTTTCACAATACTGTCGCCATCTGTGGAGAATTTTGTCGTCTTCCACAGGAGCTGGCCTTGAGCATTGTTAATGAACTTTGGGGAACAAATCTCGTGAGCATTTCTTCTCATTTGAAGCCCCAAAACTTCTCCGATTGAGTTCTGCAAAAGTTTGAAGAAAATTCTGAATTTCATCGAAAAATCATCTTCAGCGATGAAGCTCATTTTTGGCTTAATGGCAATAAGCAAAATATGCATTACTGGACAGCAACAAATCCACATGTGCTTCAAGAGACTCCATTGCATCCACAAAAAGTGACCGTGTGGTGTGGATTTCATGCCTGAGGTGTGATTGGACCGTATTTTTTCGTCGATGAAAATGATCGCCATATTACGGTCAACGGAGTTCGCTATCGTGCCATGTTGGAAGACTATTTTGGACTGGACATCAGTGATATACGGTTCCAACAAGATGGTGCCACATGCCACACAGCTGGTCAAACAATTGATCTATTGTAGGGGAAGTTCGGTAATCGTGTAATTTCGAGAAATGGTCCGGTCGAATGGCCAGCTCATGCGATTTAACTTTTTATGGGGTCGTTGGTTTATGCCAACAACGTAAGAGGAGCTTAGGAACAATAACGAACGCGAAACTTCAAAGAATCGATCGCTGCAAATGTCCTCGCGGTGTTTTATTTAAATACAAAATTATTGTCCTTAAAAAACCCTTTATTATCAGAGATGAGTAAAGGAAAAAAGATATTCAAGTAAGAAAAAGTCTAAAACGTATTTAAATCCATGAATTTAGGGAAGTTAATTGCAATTCGCAAATTGTTTTTTTTTTTTTAATGTACCAAATTTACTATGATCATAGCAAAGTTGGAGCACTGTTTAAATACAATTCTAGAGTCACGAACCGAAGCAATGCACAAATGCACATATATCCCGTCTCAGGAATGTAGACCTTAGCATGTTATACACTTTTTTGAACACATGGTGCGGATAAAACATTCTGAAATTAAAGATCCTCAAACCACACACAAATAAAAACAAACCCCATTTATCGAAAATTTCAGTTTTCTATTACATCTACCTAATATACAACATCGTAGATAAATTATAGATTGATGTTGATATAATAATATATAATGTAATAAAATCAGCTTTTTTAAGTTCTGGACGTTTAATAAGACTTTGGTAAAAAGTGAATTTTGAAGAATTTCAATCCCTATTAGCATGTCATTATATTTGTCTAGGCCCCAAAATCCGCTCTGCAAAATTTATACGATCTATTTCCTGAGGTTTTGGAGAGAGATATTGGCAAATAAATCAGCAAGTCAGCGGATATTATGACCGGAACTATTTTGATGTCTCAGTGTCTGCCTAGGTGTGCTGCATGTAACGCGTGTACAAATCTTTAGTTGGGCGACATTTTAGTGCTTTTCGTTGTCGGATTTTTGGTTATTATTAATCGGTTGATTTTATTTTTTTTTTTTTTTGCTGCAAAATTTAATTCCGATTTATTCACCTGTGTTAAGTATCTTTTGCTCCGTATGTCACCAAGCAATATGCAAGGTGGGGCAAAAGTAATGTCATAATGTGAATTGGCTGCCATTTTGTTAGAAATGAAAAAAATTGGGCTCTGTTTTCAAGAAAAGTTTTGAAGGTGTAAAATTGATGACAATAAGTTAAAAAAATTATATCGGTCAAATGACGGCATTTTGAATTGTTGCTCGCAAAACATCTGCCTCCAAATTGGTGATTTCTTCTTCACATACTCGTAGATTATGTGCGTTTGAACAGGAATGCTGAAGCTACCGGGGAGCAGATCGTATTAGGGAAACATTTATTGAGTTTAGCCAACCAATTCTTGTTTCTCCCAAAATGCACCCACAAAACTGTACATTGCAACAAAACTGATTTATTTCTCAACATTTATTTAAATACATTTCATTTAATTAGCCATTTAAATTAATTCGCAATATTGGTAACAAAAAAAATGGGAATTGATTTCAATGTTTTTTTTTTGAAAAATAAATGCAACACCACTTTAATCTCTTAATTTAATATAAAGTATCGATGATAACAGTGAGGAGACACAAGTCCCATAAATTGAGTATACAAATTACCACCAACCAACCAACTGACTATGGACTCGAATTTAGTTTTTTCGATGTACTGTTGTCGCACGAGGGCTACCAAAACGAATGATACCAACGAGTATGCCAATATTATCACCATCATACGATTACCAATAAAGTCAAACAGAAACAAAAAACATAATATTTTTTAACAGCGCGATATGATTTAATATTCGATGCGAGATATGCTCAATTCGCATTAATTATTTAATTTGCAACCCAGAGGCTGTAAAGCCTCAAAGTTCCCACATTTGGGATGGTCAGTAATATACCTACAGCTGAACATATGTAACTTAGGTACTCGCATTTGTTCTATTTTGGGGATGTATAGATGGACCAGTGCATCTGAAATTAATAGCGCAGCATTTAAATAATCTGCGAAAGGCGTTATGTTAACAAATACATTGAGAGATGGATTTTAATTTGATTTCATATTATCAATAGCAGCGGATGTTGTTTGCGAATTTAAAATAATTAACAGACATTTTTTTTTTTTTTTTTCGAAAATATTTCGAAATCTATAGTTTAAAGTAAAGTGGAGATGGATTTACGCGAATCGTGATTCAGCAATTCTCATTAACACTGAAAAACTCAAAATTGATGCGATTATCTTTCTTAGAATTTTTGTTGATTCAAGATAAATTTTTCCTTTCGCAATTTGTGTATGTAATTGTTATTGTGCATATGACAAATTCCTCGAGAATTAATGAACATATTTTTAATAGCTTTAGTAGGTAAATGGGTTTTTGATCCTTTTATTCGCATTGGATGCGAATGGATGCGATTCCGTTACTACTAAAGTAGCACTTTGCTAATCTAGTAAGGCTTATGCTACTATGCTATCCAAACTTCAATTATTCTACCTTCTTTGAAAGATGTTGGTATTGGTTAACACAAAGTTAAAAACTAAATTTGATAATTTGATACCTTTTCTTTTTACTTACAGTTATTATATAATATATAAATAAATAAATAAATCCGGTAATGTTTTATTTCTACCAAGTTTGTCAAAGGGACAACAAAAACAAGAGAAGGATGCACAAAACCAACTATTCACCAACTCTATTAGAGGCATTTCCAAAATTATGGAATCCGTCTTTAGCACAACTTATCGGTTCTTATTTAACGTCACAGCTTGCTTCCTATTGCCTTTCTTAATTATCAGAAGCTTGAGCATGGATGCAGGAAATGCATTATGTCCTCGTAAACTTTTCGTCATTTCTTCGAAATGATGAATGTACAGTGACATTTAATTGCTTTCTCTTTTGTAGAACTTTGCTGGTTCTGTCAATTAATTAGCCGCTTCATATCTGACGCAACAGCGTTTGAAATTGCTCCAATGACCTTGTGCTCTTTATGACAAAGCTTAACAAATGTCGATTTCATTTCAAAAGCGAAAAAACCCACGCCAATGCCTCTGACTATTTAGAGCTATACCAATAAGTGTAGATGTATATGGAGTCATTGGTTTCTAATTCCTCTCTACTTTGAAAGATATGACAGAATGTGACTTATTCTTAGAGCACCATTGGCAGCAGTCACCTGCATAAAATTGGAGTTATTCTTGTCTTGTCTTACGTGAAATTGATGACTAATATCACTAGAGACTAGACTAAGCCTTCATATGTAAGTATTGGCCTAACGATAGCTGTAGTTTTGAGACATTTAATTATTCTTTCGGTTTCCTGAGACAGTTTTAATTAAACAGTGACAAAATTGGACGTAGAAAATTCCTCAAAGAATTCTGTAAGAATAGTTGGGTATGTTTTCAATACAAACGTCTATCAGATATAAAAATTCTTAATTACATATAAAATTAAGTAGTTTTAAAAAAGAATTGTACGATGATATTAAAAAATGCAAGTGCAATTTTTTGCCTACTGTGTAATTACAAACTATGCTACTCTATAAAATTGAACGACAGCACTGATACGGTTTTAAGCATTTTACTTTCAGTTTAATAAGTACTATTCTGGTAGAGGTACACCCTTCAAGTTCATGCAAGGAGAATGCAGAATGGTATAGAAGGAGACGGATATATTTCAATTTTATACTTTTATTTGTTAATATAATATCCTTGAACAGGAATACACTTCTTAGATCTATAGATTAATTTTTCTAAGACCTCATAAAAATAATTCTCCGGTTTGCCTTCAAAATACTCGTTTATAGCTGTAGCCGTCAAATGCTTTCTACGTAAATCTTTCTTCAAATTTGGAAAGTGGTAATAATAACTAGGTGTCAGGTCAGGATTGTAAGGTGGATTAGCTAATTCCTGGAAGACAATTGATTTCATAGCCGTCATAACAATAAAATAAAACATTTTCAGGAAATCCATACTTGGCCTTATAGGTGTAAGTAAAAGTAGGTCCAAGTAAAAAAATGTCTGAATTCAACGCACCTTCATGACAATTTCATTCTCAAATGTTTATCACACGTTCGCGAGTGGTGAGACCTTGAAAAAACTTATTGGGACTCGAACCTTAAGTCTCCCGCTCAGTGAAAACGCACACGCACCCACGGCACACGGCACACACCACAAAAGTTCACTCCTACTCCTCTAAATATCTTGCCCATACATCTTTCAAAACATCAACCAATTGCAGCACACGCCATACCATACTCCATACTCGTATGTAGTCCATTTCCACTTCACCCAACCCATATATCCTTTTGAAACTGAAATGTAATTTCTAATGTAATCGGAATGGATTATAAGTGATAATAATAATTTCGTATGGTTACCAATTGCTTTATAATTGTAATTTCGATAAGATGATTACAGATTACATAGAAGTAATCATGTAACCGAAAATCGATTACAATTTGCCCAACTTTACCACTGATTACGCTAGTTAGGATTCTATTAACTACACGTCTAGCAATACGCAGATTGGCAGAATCTATTGATTCCTGCGATGCTGCTGACCCTCTAAACTTTGCATTCGTACCAGGATGACAACGAAAATTCTCCATAGGAATGTCAATGACACGATTGTGCCCTTTTGAATTCAGAGGCTTCTATTTCCTGTAAAGGTGTTCTTTGCATTGTTAAACACAAGGGCTGTTATTCAAAATAATCGCCTGCTCCGGAATTAACACTAGTGGCAGCTTAATGTTGTCTACAAGCAAGTGCTTCAATAATTCTGAAAGTAATTGATTCTGTGCGTCGCCGAAAAGTTTTATATCTGTACTATTTGCGGTGACTCCCCGATTTCAAATCTGAATTTATTTTCTAAATTTAAAATGAAGAGTACCATCTTCGCATTTTCTAAAAGCAAGCGAATTGATTTTATAACGGATAATTGCCCTTTGAAATAGATATATTAAAAGTCGTGTCTAGAGAAGACCTTTGTTAGTCGACTTTAAGTTTTATCTACCTACATGTTTCTAGATTAGAGAAAATGTTTGCGGAATTATATACTCGTAGTTGATTTCTAGAACTTTAGGGTTAAAGTCAATTTCAACCACAACAAAATTCAATTTTTTGTCACTAATGTGAATCATTTCTTTATTTTCACTATTATGAACTCGGTTTAATTAATTAAATAACAGGTATTTTCCTTTTTTCCAAGTATCCTGTTTATAATCAGAAATTATTTCCAAATAAATTTATGTTGGCTATCACTTAAATTTTGACTTAAATACCGATGAGTGAACTCTAACTCTCTCGTAGATTGGGGTAGACATTTACGGAATTATACACATATGTATGTTTATGTCTTTAACCGGCTGGTACTCTATAGCACGTGCTTGTGGGCCACCAAATTAAACAAACATAAATCAGAATTCGATGAACACAGGTTTATATCCTTTGATGTTTTGCATCATATGACCTTTTCGATAGTTGCAACCCATAATATTCTAAAATTAACAGTGTCAACGTCAAATTCATAGAAATACAATTATTTTTTCTACCAGACCGTAACTCAATTACATTTCTTATCGTACTCGTATGTAACAAACGTCAACACCAATCGTTCATTCGTATTAAAATTACCTAGTGCCCTGCTCCATATAAGCGTTATTAACAAAACGTACGAACATTTTGCAATAACACAAATAAATGAGCTAATTTGCACTAGGATCACGAAGTAAATATTATCATTAAGCGATCGTGTAGTTATGAATAGTAATGACAAATGATCCAGCAAATTCTTCTGTCATTTAAAGATATAGGTAATTTATTTAATGGCCTCTATCTATAATAAAAGTCATGTGCGTGAGGAGGCGTATTATTCATGTGATAAATTCATTAATGCAAATTAATTTAACATTACAGTTTTAAGGGAGGGTTACACATTACATAATTTAACAAAACCTGACGTTGGACCTACTATCCGAGGTCTGCGATGACTGCGATGACTTTTACTGCAAATATCATGTGTGAATATAGAAATCCAAATCAATGTCGGAGGTACATATATAATAACTACAAATGTCGGAGGTACATATATAATAGGTACCAATGTCGGAGGTACATACATATATGAGTATAATAGGTCTTAAACTGAATATTATCGAAATTAGCGGTTCTGTAGTTGTCAAATAAAAGAACAGAGCACCAATTTTTATTATGTCAAACTATAGCAACACGTCACCCTTTATTCAAACCACCTCTGCAATCCTTTAGCTATATGACTCACTACACAACTCACTCCCATATCAGTCAAAGTGTGTGAACTTTTAACTATGGTCAAAGGCATTCACATGCCTACAAACTAAGTCGTAAAATTCTTCCTCATTCCGCCTACAATTCTTGTGTTTCACCATCCTTTCCCGATGAACAGAGCAGCCATCGACAAACAAGCACTACATAAACAGCGACAAAAAATATATTAAAAAAAACTCATGCAAGGATGGACTGTTATTATACAATATCTATACACATAACACATATTTTTCCCGCAAACTCTGAAATAAAATTGCATTTTGCATTTGTAGATGTGTACACATAAAGTTTGAGTACAATATTCTGTATACGGGTAGGGGGCGAGGGCCATCTATATGTGTATATCCTGTTTCTAGGTCAATGAAAAATATTTTAGGATATCCTTCTGCTGGTAAGCAGGCGAAACACAAAAATTCACAAAATTCTTAAGATTTTATCCTTAATAGCTCATCAATTCGAATAAAAAAGACTATACAGATTCTTCTGAGAGAAAATAATGAAAGACTATCAAGGATAAATTGAAGCTAACAGTAGAAAGAAAAAAGTATCCTTAATCGTAAATCATCCAATCTCTCATCACATCCCACAATATTCGTGCCATCGTCTATACTTGCCATTTTACCGAAAAAGGATATGAAGCGCGCGCGCGTCTCTTCCTCACAGAAATGCTCTAAAAAAGTTTTCTCTCTCTCAAACATATACGCAGAAATGTATATTAAGTGTCCTTTTTGTAGAAAAGAAGTATTGAAATTGTACAGAGAAAACAAAACTTTACCAAAAATCAGCTCAATTGAGGCTGGCTCTGCAGAGATGGAGATTGAATATCTTGATGGGGTAAAATAAGAATGTTTTTGAAAGGTTCGACCACTAAATTGATAAATTTTAACGTCAGTACAGTGATATTCTATGCGGTTTCCGAAAGGAATAACTGACGGGTGGTTTTAAATGCATTCAACACTGCTAGAATTTATTGGAAAATGTATTTAGACGGAGCTTTCTTTATGGTTGTCGAAAGAATTGCAGAGCTTCGGATTCAAGCTTAAATTTGAGAAAATTTTGTTGCATATAAGAAGAAAGATGAAATGTTACGGTAGTTCCAGTACCTGCTACATAGCTTTAATAAGTAATATATTTACTTATTTAATTATTTTGTAAGCTTTAATACCCGCAGAGTTCGGAAATCGTTCAATACCGGCATGTGCCAGTACCAGTACCAGGTATTTTTTATAAGAAGTTTTGGATTAATTCTACAACACACAGAGCTGTAAGTCTGCCAGTAACTATCATTGCCAGACAGTTTTTATAACTGTTTTTGGTTAATTACTACTACAGCCAAAGCCAAGGTATTTATTAGTTCCAGTAAGTGCATGTACCAGTAGCTGTTACAGGCAATATATTACTGGTACAGGCACTAATAGAGCATTCTAACGTCTCTCCCTGACAATTACTTGGTAGTTTTGTTTTCTTCAATCTCACGATCATTGCTTTTTAATTCACCCATGCTGCAAGATCACCCCTGCCCTTAATCTGGGTTTGACAAGGGTCATCTTCAGTTACTCGAAATTGTTGATTTCCAGTCTTTTTTTCTACCACAAGAAGCGAGTTTATTGGACAATTAAAAGGTGAATGTGGTAACCCTATTCTTGCTTGATTGCGTTAAAATTCTGTAATCCTTTCTGTTCATTGTTCAAAAAAACAAAGTGGGCGTCACCGTTTGCAACTGAAATTCATGAATTCTGATAAGATATTCACAGTGAGACTTAACCATCACCGCCAATAACTTTAAGAGAGCAAATTATCGTTTTTGAAGAAAACTTCTCCAAGTGTGTGGCAGGCGTGGCTCTGTAAATGTATAGATGAATTGTAGAGAATTTCAATATTTTTTAGTTATTGACAACTTTTTCTTCAATCTTTGAATCCATCCCAGAGGGACTACGCTGAAAAAGAAGACTTCACCTAAGGTGGCGCAAACAAATTAAAGGGGACCTAAATCAACTTCGTGTGCAACACTGGAGGCAGCAAGCCCAAGATCGATCTGGTTAAAAACATTTTTTGGTTGGGGCCCTGGTCCACCCAGGACTGTAGCGCTATCTAAACTATAATAAATATTTTTCAGTTTCTAGTAAAAATATTGAAAATTCTAGCTTTTGAAAAATTGGGGGTATTGATGGGCGGATTTCAAGAATTTGTACACTTGTGCTGCTTCGGGTTCCAGAAAGCTTAAGTACAAAATTGTATCTTCTTGGTTCAAAATGTATGGCCCAAAAAACTGGAAACATACAAACAGACGAATGGACACACGGACAGGCAGATGGATATGGCCAGATCTTACGGGATAGGGTATACAATACAATATAATACGGAGTATTTTTTTTTTTTCAAAAAATGAAGGATATTTACGACTCTCTGGTAGTTAGAGGATCTGGAGTGATTTCTATTTTTTGAACTTTCAAATTCAAATTGGGAATATAAATTGAAATTAATTTCAAATAAAAAACTTTTTATTCCCAATTTTAATTTGTTGAAATCCAAATAGAATTTGTTTGGTCGCAGTTTGAAGTTAAAGGCCCTAGATCTTACATTTAACTTATCAATTCAGTTGAATTTACCGAAAATATCAATGAACTAATTTTGTACTCCTCTCATTACACCCCTCGTAACCAACAATCAAAACGTCTAGAATAAAAGAATATCGGCTCTACTTGGGTTCCAGCTTGCAAGCACCATTTTAAACCTACATATATAAAACCTTTAACGATAAGGAAATCCATGATGTTATTAGAGAACTCTTCAAGGACTACAAAAGAAAAAGAATAATCAATTTCGTTGAACGTCCAATATCTACATATATTTAAAATAGCAAGGGAAATGGATATTACCCTGCAGCTAGCAATGAAAAACTGAAATTCTTTAAAGGAAACGGATTCACCAGTAGTAATCATGGAGACGTCTAAATGCATTAGACGACCTCATGCAATATGCCTCAAGGTCGGAACGACCTGCATTTCTCCGATTAATTTTTCAAGCAACCTAAATGATGACTTCCGAGCATCATTTTTATGGGAAAACTGGGCCTACAAAATTGAGTATCTTGGGTATATAAAAGACAGCAATCTTACTTAGGGAAGGAAACCAAAAACATATAATCATCAATCCAGAAGGGCTTTTGCTAAGAAGTTTGGCTTGAAACTGGAACAAGTGCATTAGATTTGTGTTGTAAAATCTGTACTGATAAAATTCACCCCAATGCACCCAAAGCACCTCACCAAAAACAATGAAAACAATCCTGAACATCCGTCCCATAAAACTCGATGAAAAAAGAGCAGCTGAGCTGGTTGCATGACATTGTTAGAAAACAGGGCTTTTTTAAAAGAGGTACCCAAATCTACTCAATACAAGTCACACAGTCCGGTCAAACTCGCAATCCATCTGAAACTTTTTGTTATTTTATTTCAAGTTCAGGCGCATTCAGTTTTTTAGCATTTGTGTCTGTTCGGATAAACAAACAGCCTTGAACGCACTCGTAACCAACTCGAATCTGGTAAAGGTATGCAAGACGAAACTCAGTATCGTAGAAATATTTTCCCAAGTAGATCAACTTTGATTATCTGGTCAATGTGACTTAGCAGCGAATGAGTTAAAGAACGAACTGGCTACAAAGAGGGCAAGGAATTTGAACGCTATATTTAACAAATACAACTGCTCATTAGCCAAATGTCATGATATCCATTAGATACAAATTTGCATTCTGTACGCTGGATACATCGATTTAAATAAATATGCTTGTAGACTGGGACTGATAGCCTTAAGCATTTTCTCTGCGATGAGTAGTTGTTCCTCTTTCCACCCTCACACCCAGGGGCTACAAACTTCACAGTGCGACCAGCAGAATGAAACTCTTACAGACAATTTATTCGTTACCAGTTACGGAAATTCATTAAGTAATTTAGATAAATATTCAAGATGACAAACTATTATTACAAATCTGTTTTAATTATTTTAATTATAATGCCCATCAACATAACGAAACGCACACAATCAATTCAGTGAAATTTCCTCTCTTTAATATTTTTGAAGCGAAATCATTGCTTACACATTTTGTTACAATTTACCTTTTTTAATTATAATGCACATCAACAGAACGAAGAATTTACCTTTATTGTACGGAAAAGTAAAAAAAGGTATTTTTTTTACCATATTTCGGAAATATAGTAAGGCTTAAGATAAAGAATGAATTTTCCGATCACTAAAGTTTTCAAATGATATCGGAAGGAGTGAAAATACTTTATTCATTATATCAATCCACAGTATATTTTCCACCAATTCAACTCTATTTTTCTTTTGTGAACCTAGTCCTCAGTTCAGAACAATTTGACAATCCTCACATACACGCGACTTTTGACAGATTGAAACGAAATGTGGATCCTCGCTAAAACCATTAAAACTCGAATAGGTCCTCGGTGGGATTACAAAATTCCAACATCCTTCTTAATTCTTATTTTATTAACTCCGACAAAAAAAAAAAGTGCAACTAGAAAAAACACCCTTTTTCCAGCAATAGAATTAACCAAAGGACATGCGATTTTCATCATTCGTAATGAATCAAAATGTTCTTAACCTTTCTCGCACACAAACATACACACACACATGCAGTTCCATGCACAGTCATATAGAGAACAGTATTTTAAAACGAAGGATTCAAGTGGCATTCGTTGTACTTTAAAGTATGTTACGTGCATTTTGCGGCAGGACTTAAGAGGACAAAGAGGAGACCAACGGATTAAGGATGAGACGGCCGGCTAATGTCCTTGTATGGGTGTATTCACATTTTTCTCATCTTTACTTATATTTTAGGGGTTGAAAATCCTTTAAAACTTGGCAGTTTGCCAAAAGACAATACCAAACTTTCTGTCTCACATCAAATCCCTGTTTCTTTTCCACTCACCGAATCAACTAAAGAAGAAACAAATTAAAACAAACTACTAACTCAAGGCGTTGATTTTTACAAATCCTTTTAGTTTTCTACTCATTTTTAATTCTCATCTGGATGAGGAGTAGATCGAAGGAAAAAAAATTAGCAACAGCAAAAAGTATGCACCACGTAATCCTGAAATGAAAACTCTCTCAGAATCTTGCACTCTATTTCACCGGAAAAAAAAGCTTTCTCTCTCTTACAACTACACAGGAAAATGTATCGCTTTGCTTACCCCAATAAATGTTGGAGACTTTTCTTCTTCTATTTTTTGCACAGAGAGAGCAAAAGAGAGGACACAAACTTTCAGTTCGTCCTCCAAATGAATGGAGAAAGAGGGAAAATGTAAGGGTAGTGGTGTAGTGTATAGAGATTTTTTTTCCTTTTTTTAACTTCACTTTTTTGGATTTTCGTTTTCTGGAAATTTTTCTTATTTTTGATCAGAAAAACACAATAATTTTCTTTGTATTATATCGCTGCACTAATTTCACGATGGAAAAAATCACATTATCCTTAAGAAAAGTCCGTTCGTTTATGTAATTTTTCACAAAATTTATTAGCTATATCCTCGAACAAACTCTGTAAACGCGTTTCTATATAGCAGCAAAGGAGTTTTGCCTACTAACTGTGATAAGTCGGAAAAAGAACGTCTACTCGCGAGAGGGTAACACACCGAACTGAGGCTTTCAATGCAAAAATTTGCTATGTGTTGAAAAAGCTTTTTTGGCGTTTTTCAACATATATGAATAAACCCCCCTGTTTGGGTCAGTATAAGGCGGTGGGTCAGCAGTTGTAGAGAAGGCCTTGAAAATAAAAATGTATGCGCTTTCTTGGAGTTGTGCGATGCGGCGCTGGATGAGCATACTAGTAGTTCTTCTGCACAAAGAGCTTGAGAGCTCTCTCCGAAGAATCTTTGATTGCGGTTTGTGCATAAGCTACCCGATTTTTTCTTTTCAAAATGGAGAACCTTGGGACAGCACGAAAAGTACAGTACGAGAATTGTTTATAAATCGCTAAATTCTGATACCTTACAATCCGCCTTGAACGGAACGCAATCTTCTAACCCATATCTTAGAAAGTGGGAGTGGTTTTGTGAAATTGTTAATTCACATTTAATAATATCTCTACTCAGAGGATATTTCCGCGAGTTTTAATAGATTTTATAAGAAAAATTTTGTTCTATTTTTTCTTACATACTCGTAAGGAAATTCTTACTTACTTGTAATGGAAATTCACTGATTCTGATCTTCAAAATAAATATTAAACAGCTTTGGGAAACCTAAATACGTATGTTTTTTGACGAAAACACCACAAAAAGTAAAGATGACTTTATAAAATGTACGGAAGAATTGTAGATAAGGTAATATTGGTGTATAAAGCCATCATTTTCAGTTTATTGTAAAAATGCTCAAGAAAATACTTTTTAAAAAGTGGACGTGTTTGTGGGCTTTGTGGGGTTTCAACAACTTTTAAACTTCACAGTGTAATAAGCCTGTAACGCTGAAATGATTATTTTCCATTTTATCCGTTTTATCCGACAAAGCAGAGTGTATTGCCAACAACAATAGTATTTGTTACAATACGTAGTCCTGCAGAACCCAAGTGCAAATATGACATTCTTCCTTTTTTTTTGCATCACCTCCTTCAGACCAGTTTCCCCAAGAAAAACACATAACTCGAGTGGGTCTAGATAATTTTAATCCCTCTCTTCCAGCGTATTTGTTTATGAATCACTACCGGCTTTTTCATAGAAGATGGTCCGGAATCACCTCCACTTCCCTGTAAACACCCTTAACTCGTAGTCCAAATGGCAGATTATCACCTCACTTTGTTTCGGGAAGATTTATGCGAAATTATACGAACTTTCAATACGGGAATTTCATAGCCTCATGTTTGTTTATAATTCCATTTTATTATTTTATCTTTTGAACCGATTACTAGTACTTGTCATCTTATATTTCAGGCGTTTGTAGTTTAATTTCCCTAAGGCTTTACAATACCATGTACATAATCCCGTTAACATTGATACAAGCCTTAGATATTTTCCTCTTCGGTGGAGAAGTGACAGCGTTCTTAACGCATTTTCTCGTAGGAAACAAACTAAAGTTACAGATGGCTAGATCTGGACCGTACAGAGGGTGGGCCAAAAGACTTATGGTAGTGCTTATTAAATAGTTTGCAATGAGCTCAGCCCTGTGCAGATTTGTGAGGGCGCTTCCATCAATTGAAGAGGACCCTGCTCCATATACCACTTGGCAGTGACCGTTCGCTGATGTTTAAGCATAACTGCTTTCACCCAACTCGTCTTTCTGAAAAATATGGTCGTCATTCGTTTTAATTGAACGAGAATCGAGTTGAAACATTCTCTTCTTAAAAGACCCTGTGGGACTTTGTTGGAACGTCGTGATAATATAGCCAGGTCTCGTCAGCTGTTACAACTGAAATGGTGTCCTTGGGTTTTTCATTACTGAATATCTTGATTATGTTTTTTAGCCCATTTCACTCTGCAGTTTTTTTTTTGTTCGGGCGGAAGAGGACCCAACGAGTAAAAGCCTTTCTAACTTTTAGTTGGTTGACCACAATTCGATGTAAACTCAATATAGCAATGTCTAAGGCCTCCTCCATCTGTCGATATGTCACTCATCTATCTTTGAGCATTAGTTCCTGGATTTTGGCAATTTGGTACAATGTTGGACTTATCTTCAAATACCACCTCTGGACGGTCCTAACAGATGGCGAAGTATTCGCAAGAACAAGAGTCATCTCGCCGAAACACTTTTCGGTATTAAGGCCATGTCAGAAATTGTAAAAAAAACTATTGCTCTGAAACATTTTCTTCGATTAGTTACCTTGTCGTGGTGGGGATGCTCAGTAGGATCTAGTGATCCTGGAGGGCGATTGCAGCAGGGTCACCCAAGCTGCAAGGTCTCCAGAGGAAGGTCCGAAGCTAAAGAGTAATCAACCTGATTCCAGTGGCGGCGTGAGCAAATAATAAACCGTACTCAAGGATGCAAGGCTGAGGGTAAAATCAGTCGCTAATGAACTCCTTCAGGTGCCCTGGCAAGGACCTGTCGTAAGTTGTCTTATCGCAGCAGAACCAGGAACATGAACAATAGTAAACAAACTAAAACCAATATAAAAAGCATAAAAGATTAGACCGGTCCTTCTTTGAAACCGGATGGTAGCACGGCGATCAAGCTGTTTACCGGTAAAACCAACAATAATACAAAAAGTATTCAAGATGAGACCGGTCCTCCTTTAAAACCGGACGGTAGCACGGCGATCAAGCTGTTTACTGGTAAAACTCCAAAGGCACTGGACAGCAAAAGGATTGTGGATTGGATGGTCCTTCTGCTTCCAAAAGCCGCACGGAGCCTAACAAAGGTACCTTGCAAACCTATAAAGACTCTTCAGGAGCGAGTTGTAGCTCCGGCTCACGACAAGTCGCTCCCTTAAAAGAGACGTACAAAGATCGTCGCTCAGGTGGCCGTATTCTCCAAAAAAAAATGTTGTTTAATGTTTGTTTACACTGCGACTAGTTATGAAACTAACGAGCAGTTTGCTTATCAGTATTATTAGCGGGAGAAAAGTAAATGGCTAACAGTTTACTATTTTAAAGGTACATTATAATTGTAATTTGTCGTATGTTAACTTTTAATGACAGTAACAAGAGCATAGATGGGATTTAATCCATCCAAAGCGTTGGAGGTTAAGTTCACTCCGAGCGCCTCTTGTCGCTCGTTGTTGTCGCTCTGTTACTATCTAGTAGAGTACGTGGTAAGTCCTGTTACGGTTGCCTTGCAAGATCTGACGGTCTTATACGTTGCAGTCGTCTCACGCCATATACGTTTAGAAGAATTGTTGCTTCCTCGTAAATATGCTACTGAAGTCTCTAGAGTTGATCTCTTCAAGAACAGTAGGAATGCCTAGGTCCCGATGGAGGTCGCTGTTTCTGATGTACCATGGAGCATTCACAATACTTCGAAGGACCTTATTCTGGAATCGTTGGATGACTGCAATATTGGTCTGGCTGGCACATCCCCAGAGTTGAGCGCCTTAGTTCCACACTGGTTTTAGGATCTGGTTATATAAAACAATTTTATTAGTAATTGATAGTCCTGACTTCCTGCCTATAAGCCATCCTAATTTTCGCCATTTAATGTCTAATTCTAGTCTTTTGATTTTAATATGCTCTTTCCAACGAAGCTTGGCATCTAGAGTCATACCTAGATACTTTGCTGTATTTGCATATGGTATTGTCGTGCCTGATATTGCTATAGGGGAGTACGAGATAGACTTATTTGTGAAGACAATATGTACAGATTTAATCGAATACAGATTCAGTTTTATACGCCATCTTTGAGTCCACCTGATAATTTGGTCTATAGCAGCTTGCAGCTTTTGCGTCGATTCTAGCGTTGTATCTCCCACTGCTAAGACTGCCGCGTCATCGGCAAAAGTTGCAGTCTTGGTGTAGGGCATTGTAGGTAGGTCTTTAGTGTAAAGAAGGTATAACAGAGGACCGAGGACGCTTCCTTGAGGAACTCCGGCTTCGATCTGCACGAGCTTAGAGTAGTAGATTTCTTGTTTTATACGGAAGTATCGCGATGTTAAATAAGACTCCACTAGGTGGAAGAACTGTTCTGGTAGGTACACTTTTAGTTTATTGATTAGACCTTCATGCCATACTCTATCGAAAGCCTGTGCTACGTCTAAGAAAATTGCAGAATATGCTTTTTTTTCTTCTAGTGCTATTTAGATTTCAGTTGTTTTATTTTTATTTTATTTATTTATTATTAATTAATCTAACATAAATGTTAAGAATAATATCTTAAAACTACAGCGGGAGCTTCTAAGGCTTTCTGCTGAGATGTAAATATTGTAGCATAATAATAACAACGCTCATATGTCTATGCAGCAAATTCCGAAGTGACTTTCCATTCTGGCAGAATTTTGGTTCGAACTGTCCTTTCATTCGAGGTTCGTGTCTGGGACGAAGTCTCCACAGCTCATGTCAACGAAAGAGACGAATAATATCAGGGATAAAAGGGAATTATAACTGCAAGAATTATTTCTCTTGTTCCAGTGGTCGAAGATTTTGCTAGAAGTTTCTGGCTATCAGAAACTTCTGCTATATAAGGACAGATGGCGATCAAAAAAAGAGACAGTTGGTTTAGAACCGTGGCGAAGAGATTGGAAAAGTGATAATGGGCGAAGTTGTAATTTGGTGATAAATTGAAAGTTGAGAGTGAACAAGAAAAAGTAATTAGTTTGGATTTGTGAATTAAGTAATTGAAAGGAGATAAAGTGATTTGAGAGGAAAGAGACCTTGTAAGAAAAGAATTTGCGAAGAATAGTATAGTGTGAACTTGAATTGTTCTATAGAGTAGAAAATAAAGAAATAATTTCACAGAATAATTGTTTTATCTACTCGAGCCGTAGCTCGCATATTACATTGGTGTCAGAAGCGGGATAAAACTTATTCTGTGAATAACTATTTCCGTGGTTTGAAATTGCACAAAAAAAAAAAAAAAAAAAACGATTTCTGTGTTGAGTTAATTAGTTGCGCAAAATGGGTCGCAAATTGGGAAAACTAACTATAACTCAACTAAAGGCAGAACTCAGTAAGCGGAACCTCGACACAACTGGGGGAAAAGATGCCCTGCTGATTCGTCTGGAAGAAGCAGTAACGCAGGAAGGTGAAAATCCGCACGACGTAGAGTTTGACGTGGAAGAGGAACCAGCAAGTACAGCAGCCGACCCGGGTATAACAAGTCTGCTCCTGCAACTTAAGTTAGTCATGGACGAACAAAAGAAAGCAATAGAAGACCAAAGGAATTCTATAGAACTTAAGCTGGACGACCAAAAGAAAGCAATGGACGAACAAAAGAAAGCAATGGACGAACAAAAGAATTCTCTAGATGCTCTGGAAAGTAAACTTGATGAGCAAAACAAGAACTTGGAATCCAAATTCGAAGTGATCGAAGAGAAAATCGAGAAGGTCGAGACGCAACTCGAAAAAGTCGAAACAAGATTCGATGAAAATTTTGAGAAACATGAAACTCAGTTCGGGAAGATAGAGACTCAGTTTGAAAAAGTAGAAAAGCAAGTCGAAAATCTTGCTAAGGAGCTCAGCAACGTGAAGAGACAGAAAGCACGGGAATATTCCACTGACGGTCTGAGAAGAAAGGAGATGCAGCCTCCTATCTTCGATGGTCAAACATCATGGCCAATTTATAAGAGGCAATTCGAAGCGGCCGCAATGACCAATAGCTGGGACGATGAAGAGAAGTCTATTGCACTCACGCTTGCACTGAGGGGTCTAGCTGCGGAGCTCTTGCAGACCATCCCGGAAGATAAACAGCAGAACTACGACTCTCTGGTTCAGGCTATCGAGATGTGGTTTGGGGATGAACACATGCAGCAGGTGTACAGGGTTCAGCTGCGTAGTCGAGTCCAGAAAAGGGGGGAAACGCTCCAACAGTTACAAGCGGATATAGAGCGACTAGCCCATCTTTCATACCCTAAAGCCGGTGAGGAGCTTATCAACGAAATGGCGGTGGAAGCTTTTATTCAGGCCATAGAGGACAGACAACTGCAAATGGCTGTAAGGATGGCTGAAAAGCGAACACTCCCCGAGGCATTGGCATTCGCTTTGTCAATGAAGGCTGCGGACCAAGCATACCAGGGAATACACCGTGTCAGGGAAATGTCCGTCGTGGAATGCTCATGCCAGAGAACAGCCGTCATGGATGAAGACAGAGCTCGCGGAAGTCAAATCCGTTGCTGGAATTGCAACCAAACCGGACACCTACAACGGCAGTGCAGAAGTGCACCTAGACGAGGAAATTGTTCACATTGCGGAAGTAGGAGAAGCAGAGAGGAAGCATCTGGCGGTGATAACATCCATCCTGTCAGTCAGACTTCCCAAAACCAGCAGTCGGGAAATGCGTAAGGACCAACTTCGCGGGGCAGAAGTTGGTTACTGGAATCGAGGCCCCCAGGACCACCATTCAAGTTTCGCAAACCAAACGGGGTAACAAGAGCCTGACAGTGGAGGCACTAATCAACGAGAAGAAGTGCGTAGCCACCATCGACACAGGTGCCACTGCCTCCATTGTAAGAAGAGATATCGTCAAAAGCTCCTGGCTGCACAACACCAACAGCTACTGCCAGAAGACTGCAACAGGGGAAATGGCGAAGGTATTTGGAGAAGTTCGTCTTACGATTACTCTGGCAGGACTGACGTTCTCCCATGCGTTTCTGGTGGCAGATATATGCGACGAGTGCATCATCGGAGTAGACTTCATGAAAGCAAATGAAGTAATCTTGGACATCGGGATGCAAGTACTGAGGTATCGAAATGTGGAGATTCCGATGGTGTACGGAAACGAGAATGCCGTAACTCTTAGGACAGTCATCAGCAAAGACGAAGTATTGCCGCCGTCTTCAGAGGCAATCATTTGGACGAAGCTGGAAGGTGATCTTGGGAGCCACCGATTCTATATAGTAGAACCAGACCCAGAGAAGCATTCTCAAAACTACATCGTGGGAAAGACGCTAGTCGAACCAAAGAACACCATGGTTCCAGTGATAGTTTTGAACGCGAGGCCACACCTCTCCCATCACCTTGGACAGCGGAAACGAGAGAGACGATTCTCCAGTCCAGTGAGCTGAATCAGGAACAGCGAACTATGGCAGAGAATCTTATCAATGAGTACGCTGATGTATTTGTCTCACAGGACGGAGAATACGGCCGAACACACCTGGTACAACATCGAATAGACACTGGTGATACTAGACCAATTCGTCAGCCTGCTAGGCGCCTTCCATTGGCAAAGCAGACAGAAGTTGCAGAGATGGTGTCGGCAATGGAGAAAGAAGGTCTGATTGAAAGTTCCAAAAGTCCGTGGGCATCACCGGTTGTACTGGTTAAGAAGAAAGATGGCAGCACGCGGTTCTGCGTGGACTATCGGCAGCTCAATTACGTCACCAAGAAAGACAGCTACCCTCTGCCACGGATTGACGACACGCTAGACACACTATCAGGAGCCCGATGGTTTTCCACTCTCGACTTGAAGAGTGGCTACTGGCAGGTACAGATCCATCCAGAAGACCGGGAGAAAACCGCCTTCACCGCAGGAAATGGGCTATGGCAATTCACGGTAATGCCATTCGGGCTGTGCAATGCTCCGGCGACTTTCGAGCGATTGATGGAATGTGTCCTGCAAGGGTTAACATGGAAAACCTGTTTGGTATACTTGGATGATGTCATCGTCGTAGGAAAAACGTTTGCGCAACACCGAGACAATCTAGGGGATGTGTTTCAAAGGCTTCGAAGTGCCCACCTGAAGCTCAACCCCAAGAAGTGCGCCCTGTTTAGAGCGGAAGGCAAGTACCTGGGACACATAATTTCAGCGAAAGGAGTGAGAACCGATCCGGAGAAGGTCGAAGCGGTGAAAAAGTGGCCAGTCCCCAAAGACAAACACCAACTAAGGAGCTTTCTGGGCCTAGCCACCTACTACAGACGGTTCGTGAAGGATTTTGCCGGGATCGCAAAGAACCTGCACCAGTTGACGGAAAAGGGAAAACAATTCAAATGGTCAATTGAGTGCGAGAAGAGCTTCAAGGCACTTAAACAACGGCTATGCGATGCCCCGATAGTGGTTTACCCCACTCCCGGGGAAACGTTCGTTGTGGATGCAGATGCTAGTAATGTCGGGGTAGGAGCCGTACTCTCCCAGGTGCATGACGGCCAAGAGAAGGTGGTTGCGTACTTCAGCAAGGTGCTCTCTAAGCCAGAAAGGAACTACTGCGTGACAAGGCGGGAACTTCTAGCTTTGATCTTGGCTACGAAGCATTTTCACAAATATCTCTACGGGAGGAAGTTCGTTCTTCGCACAGACCATGCAGCCTTAAAATGGCTATTACAGTTCAAGAGTCCTGAGGGTCAGGTCGCAAGATGGATCGAAAGGCTGCAAATCTACGACTACGAAATACAGCATCGTAAAGGAAAACTCCACTCTAATGGAGTGGAGACCATGCAGAACGGATTGTAAACATTGTGCGCGTCAGGAAGAACGGGAGCTGGTTTCCATCCAAAGAATGAGAGCCGAACCTATCGCCGGCTGGAGCGTAGATGAGATCCGGAACGCTCAGAAGGAAGACCCGGATATCGAGCCGATTCTGGCCTGGAAGGAGAACATGGAGAAACCGGATCATCAGGACATCTCTCACAGAAGCCCGACCTTAAAGGCATATTTTGCGCAGTGGGACTCCCTCTATGTCCAAGAAGGTGTTCTGAGAAGAAAATGGGAATCCTCCGACGGAAAGTCGTTTGTAATGCAGCTTGTCGTACCGCGGACGAGGGTCAAGGAGGTGTTACAGGAAATGCATGGCGGGGCGACCGGAGGCCACTTGGGAGTGAATAAGACGCTAGAAAAGGTACGAGAACGTTTTTATTGGTTAAAAGCGAAGGAAGATATCGAAGACTGGTGCAGAAAATGCGACGTGTGTGCAGCTAGCAAGGGTCCGAGAATCAAAACTCGAGGTAAGATGCACCAATACAACGTGGGAGCACCTTTCGAACGAATCGCCATTGACATCGCAGGGCCCTTTCCGGAAACCGACAATGGTAATCGGTATATACTCGTAGTGATGGACTACTTCAGTAAGTGGCCGGAAGCGTTTCCGATCCCTAACCAGGAAGCCAGAACCGTGGCGGAGCAGATCGTCTACAATTGGGTTAGCAGATTCGGTGTGCCCTTGGAATTGCATTCTGACCAAGGGCGGAACTTCGAGTCAAGAATCTTCCAAGAGATGTGTCAACTACTCGGAATCAAAAAGACAAGGACAACCCCGCTTCATCCACAGTTGGACGGTATGGTGGAGCGTTTCAATAGGACTTTGGACGAACATCTCTCGAAGGTCGTAGGTGACTACCAACGGGATTGGGACCGGCAGATTCCCTTGTTTTTGATGGCCTATAGAAGTGCCGTGCATAGCACTACTCGACATACGCCATTCGAAATCTTATTTGGTGGAATAGCTCGTTTACCCAGTGAGGTGAAATTTGGATCTCCTACCAATGAGCCCAGAAATGAAGAAGAGTACGTGGCGGACCTTAGGGAAAGGCTTAGGGACATACACCAAAGGACCAGAAGCCAGATTAAGATGACGAGCGACCGCATGAAGACCAGGTATGATGCCAAGGCAACAACGTCAGGATTCCAGGAAGGAGATCTGGTGTGGCTGTATAATCCCCATCGCCAGAAGGGGAAATCACCTAAATTACAGCGGAACTGGGAAGGTCCCTACAGAATAGTAACCCGCATCAACGATGTTGTCTACCGCATCCAGCGAGGACCGAGGGCCAAAATGAAAGTGGTTCATGTGGACCGACTGAGTCGATACAATGGCCGAAATGAGGATGCACTTGTTCGGGACGAACACGTCTAAGAGGGGGGCAGTGTAGCATAATAATAACTACGCTCCTATGTCTATGCAGCAAATTCCGAAGTGACTTTCCATTCTGGCAGAATTTTGGTTCGAACTGTCCTTTCATTCGAGGTTCGTGTCTGGGACGAAGTCTCCACAGCTCATGTCAACGAAAGAGACGAATAATATCAGGGATAAAAGGGAATTATAACTGCAAGAATTATTTCTCTTGTTCCAGTGGTCGAAGATTTTGCTAGAAGTTTCTGGCTATCAGAAACTTCTGCTATATAAGGACAGATGGCGATCAAAAAAAGAGACAGTTGGTTTAGAACCGTGGCGAAGAGATTGGAAAAGTGATAATGGGCGAAGTTGTAATTTGGTGATAAATTGAAAGTTGAGAGTGAACAAGAAAAAGTAATTAGTTTGGATTTGTGAATTAAGTAATTGAAAGGAGATAAAGTGATTTGAGAGGAAAGAGACCTTGTAAGAAAAGAATTTGCGAAGAATAGTATAGTGTGAACTTGAATTGTTCTATAGAGTAGAAAATAAAGAAATAATTTCGCAGAATAATTGTTTTATCTACTCGAGCCGTAGCTCGCATATTACAATATATTGTAAAATGCTGGCTACAGCTCGAGTAGATAAAACGATATTCTGTGAAATTTATTTCTTTATTTTCTAGTCTATAGAACAATTCAGGTTTACACTATACTATTCTTCGCAATTCTTTTCGTACAAGGTCTCTTTCCTCTCAAATCACTTTATATCCTTTCAATTACTTAATTCACAAATCCAAACTAATTACTTCTTCTGTCAACTTTCAATTTATCACAAAATTACAACTTCGCCCATTATCACTTTTCTAATCGCTTCGCCACAGTTTAAGAACTACCGCTCCTTTCTCAATCGCCATCTGTCCTTATATAGCAGAAGTTTCTGATAGCCAGAAACTTCTAGCAAATTCTTCGACCACTGGAACAAGAAAAATTCTGATGTAATAATTCCAAGATGACAATCATTTCTTGCAGTTATAATTTTCTCTTATCCGTGATATTATCCGTCTCTTTCGTAGACATGAACTGTGGAGACTAACCACAGACACGAACCTCGAATGAAAGGACACTTCGGACCAAAATTCTGCCAGAATGAAAAGACACTTCGGAATTTGTTGCATTATACTTTTAGGGAGCGTAGTTATTAATATGTTACAATATGTTTATTTTTTTTAACTTATGGTATACTATCCTGCCTGGGGCGGTCAGAGGTAGACTATTAGGCTTACCACAGTAATTTTTCGTGTGCCCAAATTGTTGACAGTTAGTGCATTGGGGGATAATTTTGGAAGCTTTAATGGCCTCTATGGTAACTATGGAATGGAGGATATGCTTAATTTCGTAAACTTTTTTGATTTCCTCGTTATGGGCGAAGGTTAATAAAAACATGCCTAATGGTTTCTTTGTTTTTAGTTGAAGTTTATTAACCGCACTGACCGCTTTGAGACCTTGAGTTTTAAGATCATTGACAATCATATTTGGATCACAAGAGTGATGCAAATTCTTAGCAATAACTCTAATGGGGCGAGATTATTTATCTTCGTAAGAATACCAAGTCATTTTAGATGCAGACAACATTTTAGTAATGGCTCTGTAGTCTTTACTGGTTTCAACATTTATTTTGTGAGTTTTATCCTTCAGAAGTCGAATAGCAAAGTCTTTCTTTATCAAGTTGCGGACAGTGGTTATAAGTTCTTGATAGTTAGTTATATTTGTTACCATTATGGGTGGAGGGCGAGAATCTCTTATTTCAATACGATTTGTTTGATTGGAATTATTTGAATTGTCTATCATTTTTGGTTGAGTGGTAAGTTTTGGTGAAAAATTTGCTTTCCGTTTCCGAGCCCCTTTAGTTTCCACGACTAATTCCTCTTCGTCGGTTTCATAGTTTTGAATTTGAGCAAAGGAAGTTGTATTATCGTTGGGGTTGTTGCCCTTAACGGATGCTATTTTGAGCATTTCTAGTTTCAGTTCACCATTTTCCTTCTTAAGATTTTGGCACAGACGTTCTAATTCATTTACTTTTTTGCTGTTCTATTTGTTCTTTATCATTTTTGCTTCTGGAATTTTTATTTGGTGAGTTCTGTTTCTGAACATTTTTAGAATGATGGGGTTCACTGGTTCCTCCTGGGGGAGGAGTGCGACCAATTCCCATTTTTTTTTTTTTTAAGATTTAAAAATAAGAATAAAAATATAATGTGATGTTAATATATTTACTTGGTTTTCCTTTGATTTCATTTAGCTTTAAAAGAATTCTAACCTGGCAGTGCTGGTAAGAAAGCTTTTAAAGAGTTGAGAAAGCTTTAGGGTAGAAGAAAGTTTTGTGATCTACGATCCACAAGTTAGGTTCCACACTGAAAGCTTATCCTCTTTGTCTTATCGATATTCCAATTTTGTGTCAAATACGAGAATATTGTATCACTTTACCTGTTTTGTCCACGGGTTTCCTGTGGGGTGATCAGTGTTAGTCCAATATTGCGCCGTGCGATAGCTGAAGCGCTTTCGCGTGATGTATAAGACATTTTTTTGTTGTAGCTCTTTAAATACTTTTTGAATTGAAATGATAGCACTTGGACTTTCTTTGATCTATAACTGGACGGAGTTGCCAGCAAATTTCTCCAAAAATTGCGGAGAATAAAATGAATGATAGGGTGAAAACCCTAATCGATTGGGCCAAAAGGATCGTCAGTACTCAACCTGACAAGACCAGCAGAGACTTCACGTCTAAAAGACAGAGATCGTTGGAAGAATCCGGGTCGGATTGTAAAAGACCTAAGGTGCACAACACCAGCACCTCCTCCAGGCCATCCAACGTTACATCGAAGTCATACAGTGAAGTACTCAAGGACAGGTTTATACTGGCTGTCATCGATAAGAACGATATCGATGGTACAATCACTCCAGATAAATGGGGGATGATCCCAGCCAAACTGGCGACTTGCTTCCTTGATATCATGAAGGAATTTCCGGCCCTCCTCCCAACTGTCGCGACGGCGGTTGGCATCAAGGTCATGTCAAGCTGATCGCTTGTGCTGACAAGAGATCCTGTGATCTCTATAAGGTAGCGATTAGCAAACTAGGGGAGGTTTGGCCTGGTGCTAAGCTTGAGGTTCTAGCTAGAGAGGATATCCCATACAGACCAAGAACTCGCACCTGGATACCAGCCAAACCCTCTAACACGCAGGACATTATCCGGATCCTTCAAATCAGCAACCCGTCGCTTCCTACTTACAACTGGAAGGTCGCCAAGCTGGAGGAGCAGAGAGGACTTTACAGATGCGCGTTAATTGTGATCAATAAGGAATCTCTTGCTCCTTTGGCGAAGACTGAAGGTGTGATTAGCTATGGGTTCGATGCCATAACCTTGAAAGTCTACAAAAAGGACGAGGTGGATGTTGAAAAACTCCCCCCTCATCCTTCAGACCCTACTGTAGGTACTATAGACACTGAGAAATCATAGATGACTCTCAGTCTACCATACAACCATCTTTAGTCGATGACGGTTCGCTATCAGACTTGGAGATGGTTGATATCTCAGACAAAGCAACTTTGAGTGAGGATGAACTTCTTGGCTTGTCCTCAGACTCGGAGGGCTTGAATACCACTGTGTGGAGGTTCCTCTGCCTGATTGTAGCAACAATGCTGTAGTTAGTTCATACCATCCATCACTCCAAAACGGCTTCGGGCGGCCTTCTTCTCCGTCTCTCAAAGGATAGGGAAGATATTGTCTTGATCCAAGAACCTTGGGTTGTTAACAACCTGGTTTGTGGACTTGTAATGTCGCCCACGACATTATAGACTCTCCTGGACCCAAAATGGCAAGACTGGTCGCAGACGCTGAAAAAAGTAAAACGGGAATCATAGTTGGCTGTGATGCTAATGCTCATCACTCCGCGTGGGGTAGCTCTGACATTAACGAAAGAGGTGAATTGCTTTTTGACTATATTTTAAAAACTAACCTCATTTTATGTAACATCGGTAACGAAACTACATTTATAATTAGAAACCGTCAGGAGGTTCTAGATATAACTCTTGTCTCAGACAACATTCATCAAATGATCAAGAACTGGTGAACACTCTTTTTCTGACCACCGATATCTTCAATTTAGTCTTGACGACGATCCTCCAGGCCCATTGGTTTACAGAAATACCCGTAATACTAACGTTCAAATATAGGGAAACTTTAAAGAAATTGGTTAATTCCGACACCCTAAAGTCCCCGAATTTACTAAAAACAGATGGGACTTGGACAACTTCTAGTGTAGACAAATTAAATTTACTTATTGATACACACTTCCCAAGTAATTCCCTGACTGCCAACAATATTGACTCTATCAAGTCATATGCTCAAAAAAATCAACCTTTCAAGTCTGATTGCGCAAGTCAAACTCCTTTGGGCGCTACATAACTTCATACCATATAAATCCGCTGGACCAGACGGCATAACACCTGCTGAACTAGAAATGACATCTGACATTATCCTGCCAGTTCTAAAAAATATTTTTCAGAGCTGTCTGAATCTGGTCCATATTCCGCATATATGGAGAGAAGTCAATCTGGTATTCATACCCAAAGCTTCAGACCTATTAGTCTATCATCTTTCCTTCTAAAAACACTAGAACGAATGATTGATATCCACTTACGTGACAGTATTGACACATGACTACTGTGCACAGCTCAACATGCTACTGTAAAGGCAAATCCGTCGAAACAGCATTGCATACTTTAGTCAAGAAAATCGAATACACCATGTATCATAATGAGTACACTATGGTAGCTTTTCTAGATACTGAAGCTTTTAACAACGTCTACTCATCTGTGATAATCAAAGCAGTCAATTCTGAAGATAGATAGTTCACTTGGCGAGCTGACTAATTTACTGCTTAATGGTCGGATTATCAACTCAAAGCTGGGTCGGTCATCTGTCAGAAGATATATCAGAAGGGGTACCCCTCAAGGGGGCGTCCTATCCCCACTTCTTTGGAATCTGGTGGTCCATGAACTACTGTTAATCCTGGAAGCTGAGGGTTGCGAAGTTATCGCTTCCACACAGCTCGATGTTGTCTAGGAGTGAACCCCCACAAAACCGAACTAGTCCTCTTCTCAAGGAAATACAAAATCCCACCTATTGACCCTCCATCCCTTAATGGAACAGGCTTAATTTTCTCCAACGAAGCACGTGAGTCTTATTTTGGATAGGAAACTAAGCTGGAAACCTAATATACGGGAAAGAGTTAAGAAAGCCACTGTCGCACTCTTCTCTTGCAAAAAAGCCATTGGGTGCAAATGGGGTTTACAACCCAGACTAACTCACTGGCTCTATATCTCGGTCATTAGACTGATCCTCATGTACGGGGTAGTTGTCTGGTGGACTGCCTTGGATAAGGCAATAAACCAGAAGTTATTAAGCAAAGTCACGTTCAGCTTATCTGTGCATTAGTGGAGCACTGCGGACGACACCTTCCGCAACTATGGACATTCTTTTTCATTTAACACCCCTTGATATGTATGGCAGGCAAATGGCAGCTAACTCAGCTATTCGCGTTAATGCTACTTCACAGTTGTTTAAAAGAATGTATGGCCACGCCTCCATCTTAAATAAATTTAATATCTTCCCTGAAGACATTGACTACATCATCCACAAGTTAAATTTTGACAAAAACTTCCAAGTTACCATCCCTTCCATAGCATTCTGGGAAGAAGGTGGCTTTACGCAAGATAAATCGGTACATTTTTATACCGACGGTTCAAAAACTAACGACGGGGTAGATGGTGGTGTCTTCTCTGATAGGCTTAATTCAAACCTCTCTTTTCGTCTCCCAAACCATTGTAGCGTGTTCCAGGTGGAGATAATGGCAATAAGGGAAGTCTTGTCTTGGCTAAAGAAAAACGTGATATCGGCCATTGATATCCGCATCTTTTCAGACAGCCAAGCCCAAATCAAATCCCTGGAATCTTCCTCAACAAATTCTTTAACAGCTCTAGACTGCCGATTGTCTCTTATAGAGATCGCTGAGCAGTTTAATATTCACCTAATTTGGGTGCCGGGGCATAACGATATTTCAGGGAATTGTAAGGCTGACGAACTTGCCGGGCATTGAACAACAATACCCATCCTTCCAAGCAAAAGTTTACTGGGTATACCTATCGCTACATGCAAACTTAAATTAAAGCTGGATGCTACCGTAAGGACAAATTCTAGGTGGACAAGGACTACAACTTGTCTAGCGACAAAACAGATTTGGCCTATGCTGGATCTGAAACGCTCTAGGAATTTGATTTCTCTAAATAGGAAGCATATTAGTGCTGTTATAGGTGTCATTACTAGACCTAATAGGCAAGCATGCAACAAGGCTTGGCGTATTCTCTAACGATTTCTGCAGAAGCTGCATGGACGAGGAGGAGGAAGAGACTATTCTTCACCTTCTTTGCACCTGCCCAGCTCTCTCCCAGAGAAGGAAACTCCACTTAGGAGCCTTCTGTCTCAATGACCTAGATGATCTGAATAATATTGACGTTAGGTACATTCTACGCTTCATCAGAATCTCTAAATGGTTAAACGAGTAGGCTAGAGGCCGCGTCTCAAATACATGTGGTATCACAATGGACCTATTATTGGTCTAATTGTGTTGGCTTCTTTTGCTGACAGCCACTTTAACCTAACCAAACTATTGTTCTGAAATCTCATCAATGTACACAACTGCACCATATTATAGAGTGTGTCAATGAATGATATACCGTTAAGAGTCGAGAAGAAACACAGCGAGCAGGCAGTAACTATATTCAGTCGACCATATGACAAACATTATGAAACTCCCTTTGTACATATCCTCCGTGCTGAAATCCAGTGAAGTTTGTCCTTGCTAATTCCGAAAGCATCATTACGGTCTCGGGAACTGATTATAATTTCATTGTATCTGAGCCGAGCGCTTACAGAGCAACTTGACTATTAGAGAAGATAAAGAGTGTTAGATTGGGTTTTAAGACTGACGATGGATATTTACCCTTGATTTTATAATTTTCACAGATAATTTGTTTGTTTCGTCTCATCCAATGACTCCTGAAGAATTCTCATTTTTTACTTTGAAATCTGAATCCTCCAGATTAGAACAAAATAGACACTTATATATTTAAAAAATAATTTTCTAATTAACTATTTAATTTTATTTATAAGATTTTCCATAACTCTTACATATATTGAATTTAATTCTATTTAAATTTTCTATAATACCTACTAAAAATAAATCCATTTCTTAGTTATTTAAACAGCGAAAAAAAAATTAACTTAAAATTAAATCCATCTTTCGGTGTAAAAAAAAAGTTTTGAAATGTAAAACCAAAAATTAAATACATCTTATAGTACTTTATATACAGAAATTTTGATCTTGTATTATTTTTTGACCTTGTATTACAACTTATACATATTTTGTTTTCTATGTAAACAAAACAAATTACAATATTTAAATTTAATTGTGTAAGCGTGTTTAAAGGAGCCTTAGAACAGGCTTTTTACAACAAAAAATAGTCAGATTATTTTTGTTTCATCTATCTTATAATATAAATATATTAAATTAATTATGTCTAAATATAAACTCAAATATTTCTTTGAGTTAAACTATAATATAAACTATTTGTAACTATTTAAATATTGTATTTATTTTTTTTTAATTATGAGTGCTAAGCATAACTACGATTTACGGTTTTTTTTACATTTTATTCGGGAAATTCAACATGTAAGTTTTTTTTTGTTTCTTTATGTTCTTAAAAAGAATGTAGCAGAGTTTTTGAATATGAATTTAAAGTAATGCACTTCTATACCGTTTTTGCAAGCATTCCACTTTAAAAAGTTAAATATAGGCTGCAGTTGAAGGTATTTTTCTATTTTTTTTTTTTACATATACAATGTGCTTTGGTACACATTTATATATATAATGTATTAACATGGTTAAATAAAATGTGTACCACAATTATAAGTATTTACTAACATAATAATGGCATTTATTTGTATACATAAAAATATAACTGAATTTTTTAAAAATTAAATAAAATGTAATCTGATTTTTTTTTTAATTTGTTGCGTTTGCTATTTTTGTTTTTCTTTACAGAGCCGTTGCCTCGTTATGTCTTAATTGTGCTGATTTTTATTTTTTATTTTTTGTAATGTTAAATTTGTTTCTTTTCTTTTTTATTTATAAAGTATTTTATGTAGATTTGTTTTAATTTATGTAGCTGTGTTGTCTTCTTTAAATGTTTAATAAAATATTTTTTTTCAAATTTCAAATTTATAATAAAATAAATTTCTTTCCATGTAAGGTTAACAAAATTTTGTATAATAAGACAAGAAAGCTAAGACCAAGACACGAGAAATGAAGCTTAGAGCTACTCTAAAATGTTCATATTGTCCGGTATATTAATGCTCCTCACATTAGACGTTAGTAGGATGGATAACAAATTTTTAATAGCTATTAGAGAAGCAATATTAAATTGAAAACTATTTACCATAATACAGGCATACAAAATGGGTTGAAGAATATAAGCACAACGTTTATCAATTTCAGCACAACTATAATGTTAATACTCTATCAACCTGACACCAAAATAACCTTGACAGTCGACTATTCTTCCACACAAATTGCATAATAGATTTAGCTTGCTTAGATTAGTTTGGATATCCAGAAAGTTAGGCGTGAGTGCATTAGCTAGATGTGTGGGAAGAGTCGATTCACTTATCGCTTCCATAGATGACATCAACAATAGAACTGAATTTTTGCTTTAACTCTAGAAATTTCATATTTCAGTATTAGTATGTTAGTGGTCCTATCCTCAGGCAGATTAATAAGTGTTAGTGGGAATGGTTATGACTCACTTTTTTAAATTTCCAAATCCCGGAGTTCTCAGACTTGGTTTTCGATCTATTGTATTATCAAGGAGAAACTCATTTTATTGTTATTGCTTAATAGGCATGAAGAATTAAGTGTTGAAGCAACTTTAGTTTATACTACTGACCTAAAATCTCATTGTCATCGAAAGAAAAACGAATGTTCAAAACATGATGGAAGTCGTTAACGTTTTAGACGATGAGTCCAATCTTCGATCGTGGAAATTTCACGTATTTTGAAGGATGAATGTTGTACACATGAATACCGTACAGATGCTTAATCTGCTCTCAACGTTATAACAAGTATGATAACCAAGGAGTGTACAGTGTCTTACCTAGAAGCAATATGAATCGCTCCTTTAAGAATCAGTTTCATGTCACACAAATTTACAAATTTTACAAAAAAGTGGAAAAAGCTTAGTTGAGTTAATTGGAATGTAAAATAAATCATCACACGAAAAGTTTGCGTGCTGGTTAACCTTTTTTTATTCACAGAATTCTTTGATTATTTTTTCAAGTTAGTTAAGTAAGTTAGTGGTCCCTGTTTAAAGAAAGGTTTAGTTGGGTTAATGGGATAGGAAATAGGAATTTGTAGACATTTTACCGATTCATGCAAGAAATAATTCGGAATGCTTAACGTATTAGTACGTTAGTAGTCCCTGGCTAAAGGAGGGTTTACTTGTGGTAAATAGGATAGGAAATAATAACGTGAAAATGTAAAAATACGACGTGGCTTGTTGATTTTATAGATTCATATACGACTAATTATTGAATCCACAGAAATGTTAACTAGGACGAAATAGTATTGAATTGCTGATAGAATTTTACAAAAGTTTTTTTTTTAGTTTTTACAAAAGATATAACAACGGCATTTCTAAAAATGTGTATTCAGCACTTTTGGTATAACAAATATAAACATTGTAGAACAAAGAATACGCACACAAATAGTCCAAATTACGTGAATCTTCTGTTTGTGTACCTACTATGAAGTGATCTGTGAACGATCATAAACAAATTTAAATCGAAATGATCTTCAAGCACAACAATGACGAAAAAAGCAGAATAGGCTATAGGCTAAAATATCATAATCCCATAATAATCCTAAAATAAATTTGCGCACCTGTTGCTTCTACTAGGACCAGAAATTCCTCATAGAACGACCGCTGCACGTTACTAAAATGTTGAGGTTTCTTTGTTAAACTGAATATGTTTAAAATGTACAGTAGAAAAGCTTAAGCTGATTATGCTAAGATGGGATTAATAGTTTTATTTCATATTTACAACTTCTTCTATTTTTTTTTATTTTTTATATAAATGCACACAATGTATTAATTGTTTTCCTATAGACTGGAACTGTAATATTTTTAATGTTATCCCGTATTCAATATGTATTTCACTATTTGTAATCTTTTTCTTTAATTTGATTTTAAAAGGGCTTGTATACCTATCAAACGATATTCAGTTACTCTTTCGACTAGTAATCTTTATCTCAGGTAATATTTGTCGAAATTAAAACTAAGTCAGTCTCTGTATGTAAAAAAAAAAAAAAAAAAAAAAAAGAATGAATGGGGAGAGCAATCTTAGTCCAATTTTTGGGTCTGCCAGTTAGTATAAGAAGACGGGGCATTGAAGCAGTTGAAGTTTTAAAAATCTTGCAACAGAGTTAGTTGCTAGTCGAACATAAGTAGCAATATCCCTTGATGACATACAGGTTCCAGTTCCCGATTTATTTTTTTCCCATTTTATTGGTTCTCGAAGTTTTTTTTTTGTAATAAAATAAATATATTGTATTAAATCAAAAATATTGCGAAAAACTTAATAAAAGAAATTGAAACGAAAGATTATGGTTAGAGAAATAAACAAAATGGAATTTTCTTTCAGTATGTATGAAGTATATAAAAAAAATATATATATTATTTCTTTGAAAATAGTTGTTTTTTTTAATTAAATTTACAGATTATCTTTTTATTAAACTGGAAATTTACAATTTAGTTTAAAAAAAAATAATTATTTATCTAAAAGTATATTAGTAACTAAGAATAAATATTTATATACTTAACAGTTTGTTTGTGGTAAGTTTAATTATTAAGTCTTTTGAATGTTCATATTGGGCACGTTTTCAATATTTTCCTTTTGCGACGTTGTCAATGATGTCATTTGTGTGTGATGAACATCTTCGTCGTCATTTTCGTCTAATGGTTTTCGACTAGACGCTGGCGGTGTAAGTAAACCTTCGGGACACTTAAGACCCGTTGCGGGAGAGGCATCAGTTTTCTCCATGGCAGCATATTGTTCACTAATTAGGTAGGCTCTGTCCTAAAAGGGAAGATGAATAAATAAATGGAATGAATTAAATTTAAAAAAATTAGAAGGTTTTTCTAAACATTTAATTTATGGGACAACTTTTTATTAGGTACACATAGCTTATTCGAATCGGCCGGATAAAACTGAATATTATTCTCATACATACTGCAAAGATTGAGAAACGAGGTCAAGGGAACGGCATGGACAGCGATGGAAGATTAAGAGATTTGCTCGCAACAGTCGAGGAACCAACATAACACGTGCCTTATCGTAGATGTGAGTCGACAGATGGAAGAGCATAAAGAACTTAATATTCGCAGCTACCCCAATATTATTCAAATATTAGATTATGCTTAAGGAACAATCAAAAAAATGTAATTAATTGGGATATTAATTGCGTAAGCTGGAAAGAATCGCGTTACCACTACACTATGGCTACCCCCAATACGGAAATTATTAAAGCAAAAGACACAGCGAGTTGGTGTGGCAGCAAGAGTTGAAAGATATTCGCAGAGAGCTTGGTAAGCCGAGAGCTTTCCAGGGAAGAAGAATTTGATACGAATTGTTTAAAACACGCTGCACACCAAACAAACTGATTAAGCCAAATTTGTCAAACGCATTTCAAGACATGAGTTACTCACTCGTCTGCACTACAACGTAAGTTTTGTTTGGTGTGTGGACTCACAGACAAGTAAAAACGAAAATACTCGATGAGGACCGCACTCACCTGAAACATTTACGGAACTACGTCACTTTAAGCCATTAAAGCAATTTTCATAAAACTATAGTTTGTCAAATCAGTCAAACTTTAGCTTGATGACTCAGTGTGCGCGTCGTATGGGTTTTAAATGGGATAGTTTGAAGTAACTATACCTAGTTTCTGGTTTGTTTGGTTTGCAGGGTGCTTAACAGATCTATCACTATGAGCATGAATTCGGTGAAAATGAGGTGGAGAAACAAATCGAAATCGAGGTGACAATCTGTTTCTTAGTCGGAAATTAGGGTGAATTTCCTCAAGTATAGAGAGGGGGATGAACTTTATAAGACTGATAGGTAAGCCCTACCAAAAGAGAAATTCTCACAATCAGGTACATAAATGTAGATTGAGTCGATATTGAATTTTATTTTTAGCTTTGAGAATTTTATTCCGTCATTGTATTTCAAATTTTACAATCTCACGGAAATTAGAGATCCAACCTGGATGGTCTGTTTCGAGAGAAGAGTGGCTGATTATTTTAAAAACAAAATTAAGACTGTTTCAATATTTATCATAAGAAAAATGCAAAGGATTTGTGAATCGGTGTCTACGAAATATTTGAAGGCTGTTCTTGATTAACCGCATCTATAGATTCATCATAGTACTGCTCAGGCAACAGCATTCAACGAAGAAATACTTTTGAAAAGTCGACAGTTTCATATCCAATCGTAGCTAGGTAGAATAACTGACTGACCGAGACTCCTCACTGTGGAACAGCTAAATAGGATTGACACTCCACCCACAAGAGGACTCAGTACTTAATAAAATTTAAAGAGCGACGGAGCACCCATCGAGAAGAATGATGCTTATTTAAAAAAAAAGTAATGGAATACTTACAAACATTGTCATCGATGTGGTATGCGTTTGAATGATATGTGAATCATCTGTCACAATGTTGGGACACCAGTGAGACATGCCACATTTCGATGAAACCTGCTCACTCTGCTCCATTAAATATAGATGCTCAGATTCTTCACTGATGACTTGAAAAAATGACTCCATCCATCGAGCGCAGGGCTGTATCGTAGCCCAATCAAATCCTGATACCCGAAGTGCTGTTTCTCTGGAAGAGGAGAAGAGATGTTATATAAGATCTCTAAGGCGTTCCAAATGAATTTTAAACTTACTTATTAAATGTATGACTAATTGCGGCGGCTGCTATTACCGAATACGAATAATTCCCAATTCCTACATCTAGCGAACACAAGTCTAACAGCTGTGCCGTCTGAACGAATTCCATTCCAGAAAATTGAGGGTAAATAAATGCATCATCAACTTGACTCGTGCCATTTTTACTGCTACTGCACTCACTCGCACCCGATAGCGATGCTGGCGTTCGATTGCTAATATTCAATTGCATGTAAACACCCAACCAACCCATCGCTGTCACAGGACTAATACTCCAATCGAGCGCCTGCAGTAGTATAATCTCATGTTGAAGGATATCCTCTTCCTGGCACGCTCCATCGGTCACGTAGGCAAATTCAGCAATTTTTGGAGGATAGATTTCCTCCACTTTTGCTGCTATAAACAGGCATGTTATACCAATCAACTGGAGATGAGTCTTTTGGACTCGCTTCTGCGTACTTAAATATCGATCCAAGTAGTCCACGGCGAGATAGTACGTCTCTCGGTGTAACTTGTACACTTCACACACTTCGATCAACCAATCGAGGAGGATCGCTCGCATACGCGGTTGCAGTCCCGGATGATTATCCAACATCGTTGAGTCGCGAAGGTATGACGCTTGTTCATCTTTTTTGCACATGAGATTCCACACATCGTGTGCATTAGCCCAGGATAGCGCAGGTAGGGGACACATTCGCAATTCGGATGGTTCCACAGGTGTCATACAGTCGTACAGTGTGACGTAATCATCGAAAGATTTGATTTTAGGTTGGGTTCGATCGGTGATAGTTTGATTGCATTCACTACTCTCCGAACGTACTGAGGATGTTGTCGATACTGTTTCGAAGGAAGTGATGGAAGCAGATTCTGGAACAATGGCATCATCGATACTATTCGGACTATCTGGAATGGGCAGACTGTAACTTGGAGGTGCACAATCCGAACTGCGGGTATCAATTTCATTCACCAGTTCATCTACCGGTGATGGGTATACGGAGGACGCAATTGAACTTGATGGTTCACTGTTGTGTGGGTAGCAGGTGGAGGGCAAATGTTGTCGTTTGGCGGACGGGCCCTCAAGACCCAATTCAGGGTCCTACAAAAGAGAAGAAAACAAATATATTTATTTAAGAGGAATTAAGAAGGAAAAAAAAGATGGTGTTGTGGATAATGCCTAAAACTGTAAAATTATTACTATTATGGGTAAGCTGTGGAAAGAATTTCAGATTTGAACTGAAGTTCTGCAAGGCTGTGTGCTACCTCCCATACTCTTCACTGTGGTATTTTATGTCTCGTTTAGCTTTTATTTTTCGTTTAGTTTAGCTTTTAAATAGCGCAACTTAAGCAGGCAGATTTAATTCGGAATTGGATGTGATTCTGAATTAAACTACCGAAGCAGTGGAACCTAATGGATTCTTATAAAATCTGCGACAGTGTTTGCATCGAGAGTATGACATTTTATGCGGCAACCGTACTATTCCCGCAACTTCGCAAATATATTGTAACACCCATGAATCGTATATGAAGACGAAAGCATGTCCGTTGGGAAACATTTATTCAATATTAATATAGATATTAGCAACCAACTTTTACCCACAGAAGAAGCTGCTGAAGATTGACAGGGTTCGCTCTTTGGCAGATTTTTCTCCGAGAACAGTGAAGAAAGCTCAAGTATTTTTGGGTTCTCTGAAAAAAACTGCCAATGTTCTCGCCGAATCAGCATCAATGGCATAAAATCGAATGTGTGCAGTCGGATCAAAAAAGCAAAGGTTTCGGCCAGTATGTTGTTACAGGTTTGTAGAAGTAGTGATCAGCTTAATAACAATAAATCAGCTACTTGCGAGCAAGCACAATGGACCAAAAATCGAGACGGAGTGCTCCGGGATTTGGAAATTACCTCATATTAAAAAAAAAAAACTAGTGGTAAAGTAAAATCTTTCGTTTTTTTTGTAAATGCAAACAAATTTACTTAGTAAAGACCTATGTACTTTGTTGTAAGAAAAATCTTCCTATTAGATGGCGATAATCGATCACAATTTAGTGGAAAACTTAACCGCTACTAACTTTCTACTCGCTGCTGAAATTATATGTAGAGTCGATAGCAGGTATGTATGTACATGGACAAGCAAATACTTGCCCACGCCGAATGCAACACGAATGTTGCAATTTTATAGAGCAGCCGTATCTGTGATTAGTCACTATTCTATAAAATAACGGACAAAATAAGTGTAGATGTGGTCATACCAAATACCCAATGCGGAAGAACAGATGTTCGTCCTCAAAAGCTTGGTTCATTACGGTCGCGCAAGAGTCGAAGAGACATTGGATGGAACCGTACATAGTAGTACTTGTATGTATGTATGTAAAGGGTGGTTAAGTTTTAAGGGCCGATGTTGAATGTGAACCACACCTAAACGTCAGGTTTTTTTCTGCATTTCATTTGACATTTCTCAATTTCAGACTAACTCAATTTGAACCATGGAAAGATACACAATCGAGCAACGCGTTAAAATTATTCAGGCTTATTATGAAAATGGGCGTTCAAATCAAAATGCATATCGTGCATTTCGTGATTTTTTCGGTCAATTTAATCGTCCAAATGTGCGTACAATCGGAAAAATCGTGCAAAAATTTGTGCAAACCGGGTCTGTAGGAGACGTGAAAACACCAGTGCATGCTCGTACAGCTCGTACTGCAGAAAATATTGCTGCTGTTCACGATAGTGTGGCTGAAGAGCCGTCCACCTCAACTCGTCGTCGTGCCCAACAATTGCACCTCTCACACTCGTCGTTGATGAACATTATGCATAAAGACTTGCATTTACGCGCTTACAAGGTGCAATTGACTCAAGAACTAAAGCCTCTTGACCATTTCAAGCGTCGTCAATGGTCACAATGGTGGCAAGAAATGGCAACAGTGGATGATCAATTTTCGAAGAAAATCATCTTCAGAGATGAGGCACATTTTCACCTCAGTGGATTCGTCAATAAGCAGAATTGCCGCATTTGGGCGAATGATAATCCAAGAGTGATTGTCGAAAAACCAATGCACCCACAAAGATGACTGTTTGGTCCGGTTTATGGGCTGGCGGCATCATCGGGCCGTATTTTTTCCAAAATGAGGCCGGTCAGGCAGTTACTGTGAATGGTGTTCGCTATCGTGAGATGATAACGAACTTTTTATGGCCCGAATTGGAAGATAAGGATGTGGACGATATGTGGTTTCAACAGGATGGTGCCACTTGCCACACAGCTAACGAAACAATGGCTCTTTTGCGCGACAAATTCAATGGCCGTGTTATCTCACGTGGTGGCGATGTCAATTGGCCGCCAAGATCATGTGATTTGACACAGTTGAACTTCTTTCTTTGGGGTTATTTGAAAGAAAAGGTGTACGTCGATAAGCCAGCAACAATTCAAGAGCTAAAGGATGAGATAATTCGGCACATTAACGGCATAGAACCTCAATTATGCCTCAGCGTCATCGAAAATTTGGACCATCGGATGGAGGTGTGCCGCCGGTAATTGAACCATACCAATATTATCATAATAAAAAGAAATGACAGTAATTTCCTAAATAATTTGTGTTTTATTCAAAATCAACATCGGCCCTTGAAACTTAACCACCCTTTAAAAGCATAGCCATTTGAAAAAGTAAAAACTGTTTTTTTTTTTTTTTTAATGTCAGGTATTCTGACAAAAAGATTATCACGGCTATATTAAAGATATTTCCGTACCATTATCTTCTACTACTCGGGTTGAAGGTTATAAGGGGTTATGAGTGGTTATGAAAGAAACTGCCAAAAGCTCTTGGATACTAATGGACCACCTCATTTAACAACACACGCGATGTGCCAGGGATCGACAAGAACGGAAGGCTGGCTGGCAATGTCTTAGGGTTGAGGCCTCGATAAGTAAGTATTATTTCAAGGGTTGATAGTAGTCGCGAGGGCAGTTAGCGTTAGGATTTGTCCGTAAGAAACAAACGAAAATTTAAATTTATGGAAACTTCAGATACAAAATTGGTCACGCTTTGTTGAGTTATTTTTAAAACTTCTGGAAAGCAAAAGCCAACTTCTATCAGTTTTATTGCTAATGAACACTTTGCTTAAAACTTTCAATACAAAATTCTAGATCGGTTAGAATACTTTTGAATTTAAAAAAAAAATCTTCGTTGAATAATTTATGAAAGTAGGCTTATTTAGGCATCATGTCTTCTAATTTTACTTCCGAAAATCACAAAAATATATTCTATTTCACAAGGCTGTTTCTTTATTAAACTTATTTTCGTACCATTTCAATAAATGTTCTTTTGAGAATGAGTTTCATGTCCAACGACGCGACCACTCCGAAAGAGCCGTTTTTTCAATTCAAGATTCAAAACTTAACGCGGGGTACGTCTTTTCTTCAATTAATTTCACTATTATGCCCTTATTTTCTTTTTGTATAAAATTTATCACTTAAAATTCATTAGATGTTCAAATCACACTGTCCACCAAGATATCTTGTTTTTGTATTCCCCACGAGCTGACGATCATTGAAAGTGCACGATGAAAACTAAAATAACGACTGGCTTGCCTGGGCCAATACAAGATCTGTGGAAATCTGGATCAGCAGGGATTCTTTTGATTTTTTTTCTTTCCTTCTCTATTATTTTACTACCCCTCCTTCCAACGGTAGTTATCCTTATTTCTGGTTTACCTACTTACTAATTTCTTAGGACGAAAGAGCGAGGCAGACTATCAGAAAAGGAACCTTTTAATTCCCAGGTAGAAAACGGCAAATCTGCAATAAATCAGAAAATTACCTTAAGATCGACTCAAGGGTCTATAATATCTGACAAGAGAAGTTTGCAATTCACGATGTGTCGCAGTTTTTATTATCCCACCCCTGAAAAAAGAAGTTGCTATTGTTATCCTGGGTGGAAATAGTACATTTTTTTCTTCCTTCTTTACCTTACAATTATAATTAAGGATATGTGCATGACTGGACTAATGATAGCCGTTTACGTAAACTGCAATAAATATATATCATACAATGTTTAATCCTTAACAAATTAATAATTTTTCCTGTGTATAGATACAATATGCATATGTATAGTATGTTCACTATTTGAGATTGTTAAACTATTGATTTATTTTATTTTGTGTGTCTTTAAATCAGATCAAATCATGGAAAAAGAAAGCGAAGCTCTAAGAGCTCCCTCCTATCACTTTAGTGGTTTTGGTAGGCAGATGGTGATATTTGGTGTCTGTATGAATCAGGAATGACTTGGGTAATATAATATCGTAAATGCGAAATGATACTTCAAAGAGTAAATGGAAAGTCATACATTTTTAATAAATTTGAAAACTGTTCAAGGAAGCAATCAGCAAAAACGTAATAATTTACGAAAAAATTTATTTATTACCATCCCTGAAATTATGTTGCTGCTTAATTAACTGAAGTAACCAAATGGTTGTTGTATTTACCTTTTAATGGTTAAATAAGCGTAATGTTCTTGGGTTGTAAAAAGTAAATCAATTGCAAGCATGAGAAGAAATAACATATTTAAGAAAAAAATATTTAGTTAATATTTTCGCTGTGGTCGGTAGTGTTCGGCTTGCGTTGTTGTTTGTTAGTTATGGATATTGTGAAAAAAGTTCCTAAGCTTTATATAAAGCAAAAAAGTGAAATTTTGGATAAATTACATAAGGGTTCATCGGCTAAATCGCTTTCCGAAATATATAAGATGAACAAGTCCAGCATAAGCAGAAACAAGAAGAAAGTAGGCGCGCTAAGAAAATTTGTTTCTAATGCTAATCTGGATCGGGAAAGCGTGTGAGTTTCGCTGGAAAAGGCGTTGTATAAACGATGGTTTCTAAGGAACTGAAAACTAAAGGTGCAAATTTCCATCGAAATCCTAAAAGCACAGGCATGCAAACTGCACAACACAATCAAAGACAAACCAGCATGGAATTCGCATGCTTAAAATTTGTGGAGGAAAGCTGTCAAATAAGCCGAAACTTATTGAGCCATTTTTGATAGAGTTCAAAAATAAAATCAGAGCTCGGTTTATCACCAGATCAAATCTACAATGCGGACGAGTCCGGCCTCTTCAAAGAAACAAGCGCTCCAGGTCGGAAGGTATTCAAAGAGAGAATAACGTTTCTTGTTTGCACTAATGCATCTGGTATGCACAAAGTAAAATTATTCGTCATCGCAAAAGTTGCGAATCCCAGAGCTGGATCAAGAAATCTTCCGAAGTTTGCTGTTGGACAACACAACGTGTCCCAAAGGACAGCGAGATAAAAAGAGATGATGGAATGATAGTCACCATGTGCTTACCAGCAAACTGCACTGCAAAAATAAGGCATTTAATTTAAGTGTGTAAAGGGACCAAATGCAAATTTTAAGAGAGTCAGCCATGGAAAAGAATTTTGCATCCAAAAAGATGCATTTAAACAAAACGAAAAAAAATCTGTGTAGTATGTATGTATAAATTGTTGTCTTTATAAAATGAAATAAATTATCAGTTTTGTTTTGCTTAACAATGTAAGAAATGTTTTTCTTTAATATTCTTATGTATTTAACTTTTTGATCCACTTTTAGCAACTACTATATTTTGCCTCGGTTATTGCAACGACCTCAATTAACGCAACTGCCCGAATTTCTATTAGTTGTTTTTATTAAGATCGCTTTGTACATATTTATACTTAATGATATTATTTCCGCTGAAACAACCAAAGTGGCTTCACATCACTCCTTCAATAAAAAAACTTTACAAAAACATATGCTCTTTTACCGTACCCTACAAGTTAAAAAACTTTCCGAAAAAAAAACTTCAAATATTGTTTTAACGAAATCTCAGAAATAGTCTTCATCAACCAAAAGAGCCAATCTTGTTAGGGATCTCCGAAAACTAGGCAAGCAAAAATACTCTTAGAGAATTTCAACCGAAAAATATCGAAAAGGTGTACCAGCTTAAATAGCTACAATACTTACAGTCCTCCTCACAGGAAGTTAAATCTAGAAAACAACGGAATTTGAAGACTGGTGGAACAGAGAAGACTCCAGATCATATTCTAATGGACTGTGGAGTAACATGCCTGAAACCTCCCAGATAGACGCGAGAGACCTGGTGTCTTTAGATTCAATCCAATTTAATGGAAAACTCAACCGCTACTAGTTTTTCCAGTCGATGGCAGGTGTGTATGTACATGGACAGCGAATACTTGCCCCGGCCGAATGCACCATGAATGTTGCAATTATATAGAGCAGCCGTATCTGTGACTAACTATTGTATAAAATAACGAACAAAATAAGTGTAGTTGTGATCATACCAAATACCCAATGCGGAAGAACAGATGTTCATCCTAAAAAATTTGGTTCATGACGGTCGCGTGAGAGTCGAAGAGACATTGGATGGATCTGAGACACATTACCAGGAACTGTACACAGTAGTTCTCGTATGTATGTATCTAAAAGCATAGCCATTTGAAAAAAGGAAAATCAGTTTTTTGTTTTAAGGATGCCGAAATAGTTTGGCGGGACGCTATACAATGCAGGGGCGATTTGCAGAGGAAATCAACGTCTTGGACAAATATAAAAAATAAAAAGAGAATACCTTTTTTTTTGTAGGTGGATTTCCAAATATTTAACATTTTTACTCTTCGAGCGCTAAAAAGATTGTCACGGCTATATTAAAGGCATTTCCGTGCCATTATCTTAGGGTTTTAATCTAGCTACTCAGGTTGAAGGTTATAAGGTGTTATGAGTGGTTATGAAAGAAACTGCCAAAACACTTTTGGATATTAATGGAGATCCTCAAACTCCTAAGCGAAACTGGATTTAACGAGGTACCCAAGAACAGCCTCGATTTATAGCAGCCTCGGTTTTACTCCAGTTTGATCTTGCTAAAATGGAAACATTTCAGCACAGCAGTAGGTATCATTACTGGTCACTTCCTTATTGGTCCGCAAGTTAAATGGCTCGGCCGATGATTCAAAGAAATGCTAAAATGTTTGTAATGTTTCCCGCGGATCTTTGTCGACAATCGATACTTTTTTTTTTAAATCGTAATTCTATAATTAAAACTTAAAATGTGCGAGTGATCATTATGGCTTCATGTAGGAAACAGGTAGCAAGCTATCAGGCTACCACCTATTACCGAACAACCATTCTTATTTAACATGCGTTTTGTATTAATCAAAAATAAATAAATTAAATAGGAAGTAGGATACATACGCAAATAATAATAATAAAAAAAAAAAATCACAATAAAAAAAAATGGATAAAGCCTGCAAAAGCCCAATCTGTTGGCCTACGTTCTTACTCGTCCCAAAGAACCACTTTTCACTCTTTTATTTATAAATACAAGACAAAGTCTAAACTCTTTCGGAAATGTTAGATAGAGTATTGTGCTTGATTATATTCTTCGCTGTTTCCTTTTGTTGAAAGCTTGACAGAGTCAAACCGCTCTTTATCAAAACCAATGCACAGCAAATAAGAGTTTGGGATAGCACTGTTCCTAATTAAGCAGTGCAAAATTATTGCCTTCTGAAAACATTTCAGATATGGAAGGCTGTAATAAACGTCTTCCATTCGACCTAGACAAGTATTCGCATGTACTGTACATATAGCTTCCATCAACTATTCATGCTCTCAGCAGCGATAGATGAGCTGTGTAGTTACAGCTAAATTTTCTATTAGATGTCGATCAATCGATGTTTTACAGAAAAATTCGGAATTCTTCAAGGAATTAAATGTAGACACAGTACAATGAAGTGTTTTTTTAAATACATATTAGTACCAACATCCCCACAATCAGTAACTTAACAGCCCGCCGCTCACCCATTCCTCACATAATAATTTTATATTCTTCCAATTCCAAACAATATCCTTGTTAACAAATTTAACAACTCAATTTGTTAATATTATTGCCTGATAATTGCCAACAACTGCAATTGTGGCTAAAATTTAATTACCTTAAACTTAAAAAAAAACAGGAAAGCCAGTAAAAACGAGAATAAAAAGTTCCCACACAACGGAGAAAGAGAGTCTCGTACAAAAAACATACATATCATGTTCGCATAAATCTCAAACAAATCCTTAGAAAAAAAAGGACAAAATATTATTAAAATAAGGGTTAATCGACCCTTTGCGCAAACGATCCATTTGCTCTAATTTTCCCTCCTTACATGTTTTGTGCAATAAATTTCGATGCATGATTAAATTGCAATATGAAAAAAGGACCGACGAGGATATTCGCAAAAATAGATTGCGCCCATCAAAGATAAAGTACGATCGGTAAGACGTTATCCTAGAAAAGTAATACAGAGCAACCGTAATCATGAAGTAATTCAAAATTAAATAACATCACCTGGAAAAATACAATTGCTCACACACGCATACACGTTGAGAATCCCCTCGCGCAATTGCATCAGTTCAGAAAACGAGAAAGTATCATCTGCAGCTGCGCAGTGGTGGCACGCACCCCTAAGAAACTTCCCCTAATCTTAGGAAAGAATAAAATCCACCCAAGACGACGAGTTGTTGAATTTAGTCAACCATTGATTATGTTAAAAAGATGTCGTTGCAGTTGTAGCACAGGCGACAAAGGAGGGCATGTGTCCAACAGAAAAAAAAATTAAATATCCAAAGAACAAATAGCGAGGCAACCCCAACTTAAGTCGGAACCTTTTCTACCCAAATAGTGTCGTGGTGGTGGCAGATGTCTTTTTTTTTTGAATTGAAGGGGGTTTCTCTGCTTCTTCTTTTTCTACTAGGTAGGTACTTCTAATGTGTAAATGTCCTTAAAGGTGAATAATGAACCGATAGCAGAAGAATTTAAGAGAATGTGCATCGTAATGTTACGTAGGTATAGCTGTTGCGCATGCTTGAACACCTTAAGGGTAGGTTTTTCCGCGTTCTCCTCATATGGGACAGCAGCATTTTTGTAAAGGGATGATTGGAGTTTTAATTATTTCATTCTGTTGAACTTTCTAGTAGTCGAACAGGAAGGATAACAAAAGAATTGTCGTAAAAGAATATTTTGTTGGTGGGACACTAATTAGAATTCAGGAACATATCCTTGAATGATAAATTACAGATTCAGGACAACAGTTACGTTTAGTTGCTCTGTATATCCTGTTTCTATTTCATTAAATATTCATCGAAACAACATTTGGCCTAAGAATAAAAATGGGAAGGATATGAAAATCACATAGATGTGTTGGTTGGTTTACCGTTTTTTAAGTAACAGCACCTACCTCTTTTGGGAGACGACGAAAGCCACTGCATGTTATGCAGGGATATGTGGACCATAATTTCGTAACACCTTCGTGGGACTTTCGTGAGGTAACATAAACGTTGCACTTTTATGCACATTGGATCCAAAGTTGGCTGGGAGAACTTACGAGGGGCGGCTGATAAGTTCGCGGCCTAAGGCATTAAGTGAAAGATATCCGATTAAAAAAATTTATTTCTCAATATAATCTCCCTCGAGTGAAATGTATTTCTCACATCAGGCATACAGTGCTTTAACCCACCGAAATAATATTATTTTTCTTGGCCTTCAAAATGACTTTCTAAGGCCGCCTTGATAACGGGGTCGTCTTCACAGCTCTCTCGCCCTTGTTGATATAAGCGAGCCCATTTTTTGATCAAGGTAGCGGATTTCGAAGTCTAGTTCTAACTTTGCAAACTTTGCTAAGGCCAACTACAGAAGATTATAGACTTCTTGACAAGCTTAGAAAGAAGAAGGAAACTACGCTAGACTCTTTAAAAAAAAGCCGGGAGAGCATCCACGATGGCTCTCGATTCGGTCCAGTAACCATGAGACACAATGGGCGCCGCTTTTCCTCATATCGAACCAAAAATTCATCACATTTCTGTGCCGATTCTTAAACATTTACATACAAGTATATATGTAGATATAATATGACTTACATTCCCGAACAATGTATGAGAAATAAAGTACACAAATGGAAACACTGGGAAAGTACTTCTAGATAGCCAGCTCATACTCTTGTAAACAAAATGAATCTTTGTGAATTTGCACGTGGCTTTAAACAATTTATATCGGCAGACTAGGAGGACAAATTGATTCAGATGTCTCTGAATAGCAAACGGCTTCTCAAAGCCATTAAAAGCGACGGTTCTTTTCTTATTTTGAATGAGGAGCAGTTTAAACGATGGAAGGGAATTTTCACTGCTGGCTTGGCACTGGCATATACACCCCCTGGCGAACAGTCATAGTAGATTTCATACCGAAAATTGACAGAGATGACTACTCTCTCGCCAAGAGCTTCAGACCTATTAGTCTGACATCCTTCCTGATGAAAAGCATGGAAAGACTAGTTGAGCTACATGTGCGCAAAGTTCCTTTGATGGTACATCCTCTGTCAGAGATGTGCCTTTGACAATGCGACTTTTGACAGCATATGTAGCTCCGCCAGAAATCACGGCGTAGAAGAATCACTAGAGTTGTGGATCAAAGCAAAGCTGGTGAACAGAACATTGACTGTAGATGCAGATCGTGGCCGGTGTGTTATGGCAGGTGAAAAAGGGCTGCCCACAAGGCGATGTTCTGTCTCCACTGCTTTGGTGCATGTTGGTTGACTCCCTGTTAAACACACTCAATAGCTCTAACGTCTAACGTCTAGACGCAATCGACGATTGGTACGCTAGGAATGGGCTTTCAGTTAATCCTCTCAAAACCGAGGTGGTTCTCTTTACGAGAAGCAGGAAATTGACTGGTCTGACTCAGCCAGTGCTAAAAGGCGTCATTACCCAACTCTCTAAGGAAGCCAAATATTTAGGAGTAATCTTAGATAGCAAGCTTCTTTGGATGAAACATGTCGAGCTGAAAACTTCCAAAGCTCTGTCAGTCTTTCGGCAATGCAAAGGTGTTTTCGGTAAGACATGGGGCTTGTCGCCAAGGAAAGTCCTTTGGATCTACATGGCAATGGAAATGCGCCAGTTGTTTGGAGGAATAAGCTCTCATTTAAACACGTTACTGCTGCTTTCGCCAAACTTCAAAGAACGGTCTGTCTCGGCTGCTTTTTTTCTGCAGTTCATCGATTTTAATCTTTGGCTTGTCTTGGACTATCAGGTTTATCAGGGTACTCCTGACAACCTAATTATGGCCGAAATGTCACGTTTTGCAAAGGAGACGACCATAGCTAACTATGCAATGCAGTGAAATCCGCTAACCCAGAATAGCAGAAAGCTGACCGACCGAGGAACACATGGCGCAGAATAGTTGAAGAGGAATTACGGCAACTGGAGAATAGTTGGGTAGAGCGTGCCTACGATAGCGCGTTGTGGAGGTCCTAAGACCCACAAGGGAAAACAGGGCCTAAGTAAGTTGAGAGCTTAGCAAATATGTTTAGTTTTAATTCAAATTTTATTTCTTCTACAACTGACGGAAGATTGACTAGGAAAACCATAATAGGAACTGGTTGGAAAATATCTTGGCCTTACCAAGACCCAAGAGAGTATACTCGTATCATAGGGCTAAAAACAACTTCGAATCTTTTGATTTATTGTGACTTTGTTCACATCTTTAATCAAGATGCAGACAGATGCATTTTTAACCCATCGTGTGAATAATAAAAAAAAAAAAAAAAAATTAACGACTTCACTTGAGTAAAATCTAAATGGTATCTAACTCGCATCCCATATAATATAATCTGAATGATCCTATGGTGTATCAAACCTACATTTTATTTTCAATTTTGATTTAAAATATATTTACAATTCATAAAAATATATGTACATATGTATGTACCTAGCATTTTTAAAATAATACACCACATAAACTTTATTTTTAATTTAATTTCAGAGATTGATTAGGTATAAAACCTTGTAACAAAACTCACTGCAAAATTTTGACTTAATTGAGGTAGGAAATTATGAAATTGTTTTTGTTTTTTTGCGTCACTGAATATTTTGATTTGCCTGCTGGGGTGGAATCGGCTATAGTGATGTAAGTTCACAAATTCATAAATCGGCTTAATCGATTCCACCTCAGTTTAATTCTCAGTTATACTCAAAATAATTTTGTTTTAGTAAACTGCGTTTCAAGGGTGGCCGAGACTCGAGCTGTGCATGTTTGAGCCCGAACGGGGGACAGCAACCAACAGCCACCGAGCATAAAAAATAGAATAAAATCGAAGTTTCTCCAACCACTACACAAAGAAGGTCTGGGAGTACAATGAACCGAAAATCGAGTCCCGGGATTTGAACATTTTTGTGTTTTTTTTTATATTTGAGTGTGCTAAAAATTGGGGATAGAATCACTAAATCGGACGGGAACAGTCCAGATTTGAACCCCACAGAAAACGTTTGGGCTGTTATGGTAAACAAAATTCAAACAAAACAGCCAAAAACCATACAGGATCTGAAGAACATTGTTGAAGAAATATGGTTCAATGACACCGATGACGTTAACGGCCTCCATGCCGAGTAGGGTTCACGACGTCATAAGAGCAAAAGATGGTGCTACGAAGTGCTACAACATTTTTGTTGTCTACTGTTTGAATGTTAAATTACGGAAAAATGTTTTTTCCTTTAATGCAAATATAATATGCATTAAAATAATTTAGATATATCTGGGCAACATCTTGATTTTTTTACTCTGACCATGAAACTATGCAATTTTTCGAAATATATTACAAGATTTGGTTTAACTGGGCTATATAGCTCACATATTAAACAGGTAAACTTAAAAGTAATTCATTACACACTACAGTATATTCATGCCATTTGTCATAAAGTACGATGTGCCGGTTTTTTTTTTTTTTGTTGCGCGGGATGTGCATTGTACGAGTACTCATATGTACAATTTAAAGAACAAAAGAGTTCCTGATTTTTGATAAATTTAAACGAAATTATAAATGAAGTAGGGATAGTTGCAAGATTATGTCAAAAGCCCAAGTAATGGGGGATTTAAAAATTATGAAATCTTTTTTTGATACTTGATAGTTATGAAAAATGTGAAAGAAATACGTTTTGTTTTTGTTTAATTTATCCTTTTAAGTAATTTGTAATAAAAGTCTTACTCACCTTATCATCTGTACTTGCGGACGAACGTCTCTTCCTTTTCGACGCTGAGTTTTCATTACTACGGCGACTAGATATAGATGAACACGAGGAGGAAGAGAACCATTGGATTGCCACATCATCATCACTATTTGTATTAAGACCTATGTTGATTTTTGTCCTCGATCTCCTACTAGATGTTGACGCTGTGTTATACTCGATGATGGCTTTCTTCTTGTTGCTGGTGTTGGTAGAGTCAGTGCTACTACTATTGCAGTTGTCATTATTGAATTGGGATTTACTGAAAAAAAGGAAATAGGAACAATGTCTTGATTAGGGGTGAGCAAATGGATATGCATAATGTATCATATAACCTAATCTGCAATATGTAATTTTAGACACAAAAGGATTCTTAAGGATAAGGCGAAAAAGAGGCCATAGAAATTCACTTCCGATCGATGATTGATGCAGAGAAGATGATTGGTGAAGTTGGTTCCCCTTAAAACCGATTTGGTTCCCTGGGTGGAAATTGGGATGGGACAGGAACAAAAAAATAGTTTTTCAGTAGTTTCAACTAAAACAGCTAGAGTATCATAACTACATAATAGACCGTACTAAATAATGCTTAGATATTGATTTAGAACAAAATCTATGTCATATCCGAGAAATAATTAATTTTCAAAAGTTTTTTTATAAGCGAAGTACCGTTATACGCATTTTTTCCCAAAAAGTTGGTACACTATTTAGTAGCGAATGCCCAGCCCAAAATATTAAATTTTAACTAAATCGTAAGTAATTTTTTTTCTTAATCAGACATCAAGGTACCGTTAATTTTAAGTTAAAATGAAAATTCCGATTTGGTCTCCAAACAAAAAACAAAATCTCGGGGTAAAAAATGTTCACAAAACCAATTCTCAAAACCAGTTAGGAAGATTTTACTTATGATTTATCAACCATATTAGAAAGTTAATTTTGATGCTGTATATATTGCTGTCGATTAACTCCGTTATATATATATTTTTTTATAATTTGCACGTGTGAAAGGGGATATGAATACCCTTATACTAATTTTAGGACACGGGCTTTTTTTTTGTGGAAAGGGAAAGAGACAGAAAGAAGAGAGATTGGTGTAGTTGGTTTGAAACTCAGGTGTTATTAAGTTTCAGTGAACTCCAATGGTGGCGTCCAGATAACTGGGGAGTATTTTTGTATTGTCGCTGCTTAAGATTCACAGTATTTTTTTCCGACCTCCTGATATCGTCACGATCAAGTTGCATTTTAGGCATATGACCACCCTACTGTCAGTGTTATGCCTTCGCAGTAGAGTTGACTAAGCTTTCGCAATTGATCGACTTTTTTATTTATTTCATTCGAAATAAATAGATGATTCTTGACATCAGGATTCGAACCGTGAACCTGCAGCATGACAAGCGATGATGTTACCACTACACCATGGCCTGCCTTAAATACTTTTTTTTTAAATTGTTTGCAGCTTTAGTTGTGAATTGGTTTACATTGATACACTCAATCGAATCGATGCGATAGGAATGGGAGTAAGAAAAATCGATTTCGATACCCAAAATAAGCGTTGCTTTTTAATTGCGTTTTCAAAAAAACTGTACTTGTTATAACAAAATGAAGTGGATTTTTGAAATCAGTATGCAAAAATCATTAAGATATGTAGGTAACTTTTTTTTGCTAAGAAAAGGGTTCAAATGTTTCACATAATGTTGCCTATTAAATTCTCTTTTTTAAAGTTACCAAAACGAACTACGTACCGTAACAGTTTATAAGTTATAGCATCATAACCTGCGACACCTCTAAGTCTGATTTTTTTCAACCTGTATGCTTCTTGAACTGAAACCGTCCTGCATGTACAATGTGAGTATTAGGGTAGAATTAAAAAAATACATTTCTTGAAATTCAAAATGCATACATCATAAAAAGAATGCCATTCACTCATAAAAAACCCATAGCCAACATTTAAAGTAGATTAAACATTGTCTTGAGGTTCCTATATTGGTCCTAAATTTAAAAAGGATTCTTTTTTTTAAATAATCACTGCACATACTTTTAATCTCATTTAAGTGTAATTGTTTCATAATAATGTTCACACAACTTCATAAAAGCTGAACAAACTTAATTCTGGATCTTAATTCAAACCCTCCGGATTTGGATTCAGCGACCTTGAAAACATATACATATTTAATGAAAGGTTAATGGAACACAAAAAACTATCGATGTCCAATTGGACACATAGTTTAATAGGTACTATTAAAAAACCTTTAGTAGTGGAAATCAAGGGTGGTTCAATTGGAGGTTATAATTTAAATCTAACACTACTGTAGTTCTGTCAAATATGAACAGCTGATATTTTGACAATTGTAATTATGTAGCGGTGTACGAGGGAACAACGCATTTTAATTGTTAAATCTTATCTCCGAAATAGGGAAAATTTTACCAAAACAATTCGTGCATTGAGGAATAATGTCGGTATACATAAACGCCCATCTTGTACCGCGGTCAAAAAATTAATGGGATGTGTTGGATGTGCAAAGAACAGTGCGTCCACCAAGAACCACCAAGTTCATGGCGATTTTTCGAACAAAATCATCTTCAGCGATGAGGTTCACTTTTAACTGAATGGCTACGTAAACAAACCAAATCGTCGCTTGGGGTCATGGAAATCCACGGGCCATTCACGAAAAACCAAAGAATCCACAAAAAGTCACTGTTTGGTGCGGATTTTAGGCCGCCGACATGATTTGCCCGTGCTTCTTCGAAATTTCTCGTGGTACTCCTGTAACTATCAATGGACATGATGACAAATTATTTTTGGCACCAATTGGACGATATTGATGTGGAAGACAAGTGGTTTCAACAAGATGGTGCCACCTGCCACACAGTGCGAGAAACAACGCACTTATTGCACAAAAAGTTTTCCAGCCACGTCATCTCTCGTTTCGTGCGATATCACACCGTTGGATTTTTTTCTTTGAGGTTATGTGAAGCAGAAGGTGTATGCCAGTGATCCCCAAACGATAAGGACGAGATTCGACGTCTTATTTATGAATTAACGCTGGACTTATGCCGGAAAGTAAAGGCAAGTCGTGGGGCCCATTTGGCCGATACCATAAAAATACCAGCAGTTTATCAAAAACTCATGTGTTCTATTTCAAATTTAAATTGTAATCTCCAACTAAATCAAATTGCAGTAAAAAGTAATACACAGCGATTAAATATATCGATGGTCCGTTTTAATCATTAAATAATTTTTGCAAAATCTATTGATTTATTACCAAAAACATTAACGTAAAAAGGGGCCAAGTTTTCTAATACAAAAATCCTATAAGTGTTCAGTCAAGAAATGGTGAGATATAAAAAAATGCCAAGTTGAACTTGTTTCAATGTCTTTCCAAATAAAATTTGACGCTGAGCAAGTCTATTTATGTGCGTAATACATGTTTCATGGGTACGTTGATATAAAAACGAAGGAAGATTTCAAAACTTTAGGCATGCGGATTTCAGAAATTTCTTGTGAAAATCTCATTGAGTCACTGTTGTTAATGCCCTTATACAGAAAACATTTTTGCCTTTTCGTAAAATCAAACTTCGAAGGATAGTCATTTCAGAAATTTCTTGTGAAAATCTCATTGAGTCATTTTTGTTAATGCCCTTATACAGAAAACATTTTTTCCTTTTCGCAAAGTCAAACTTCGAAGAATAGTCATGTGGATATTTATTTCAACCCTAACCCCAATAACTTGCAATAGCCTACGGCTACAACTGTAACCCTACTCGGACCACTCTCATCCTTCCATCCTTGAAATCGTCTATTGTCCCCTCTCTTTCAATACAAATGAGCAATTTAATTAAACTCCAACTTAATGACACTCGTTCCACTCGACAAGCCAGCGGAAAACTGAAACTAAATGGTCATAAAATTAACCTAGTACTGCATCACCATCGATTTAGAAAAAAACAGAACATCCCATTCTAAGTCAATTGGTAACCACAAAAATAACACCACGCCGCCATCTGTGACTTTTTGACTTCCTGTTCATGACGCTCCTTTTTGGAGCACAAAAAATGTCATCGAAACCAGGGGAAGGATTATCTCTTACATACATCAGAGCAAGGAGAACAGAACTCACCCAGAACAAGGGGCAATTATGTGATTAAAATTAAATTAAAATTAAATTAAATTAAGAATAAACGAAAACTAACAGCAAAGACCCCACATAAGGTATTATTGCCTCTGATTTGAGGGTATATATATAAAATAAAGAAGGATAACAAAACAAATATATAAACTTACCTCCGAAAATAGTCCATAATTAACCGGCCTATAGCCGTTTAGTCACCCTGTAAGTAATCTCTCTTTGGCAGGACTAACGAACTATATTGAATCAGTAACTCAACGAAGAGTATGAAAATAAAAATGTTAAAAAAACTGAAAAGGAACAAAAGATAAAAATAAAAAAATAGAAATAAAAAATAATAAATCTAAAAATTAGAGTCAAACAAGGACTTTTAGATAGCGGTGAAAATTATAGTCCTGAAAATTACAATTCCTACGTTATAAAAACATAAATGTGCGTGTACTGCGTATGTGGTCAATGTGCAACGGAATTTCAACGGAACCACTTGGACAAGCGGAGGTGTTGAAACATTCAAAAGTTGATATTTTTTGAGCATATGCATCTATTCCGCTGTCACGCAATAGGGCCTTTAGAAAAGTGTTTATAACTTTTTTTTCGTTATCTAAAATACCGAACACCGACCCACTCACTCACATATGGCACCACAGGACAATTAGTGTTCATATACATATTTCACTGTTTTTTACTAACTCTTGTAAGGAAATGCAAAAAAAAAGGGACACTATTTCATCAAATGGTCGATTGAGCGCACGTTATTAAAGTGTCATTTGTGGGGGTTAAAAAGGATAGGAAAAAAACAAGAATGAATTATTGTGAACAATTATGTGTAAAGTTGAGAGGCTAGGCATGTGTGCAAGAATATAAGTCAAAGGTCTTTAAGTGCGCATTTTTCTTCACTTTATTTAAAGTTTCCAGAATCTACCTTGAATATGATTAAAATTGTATGACATGTGAAAGCTTTGCAATTTTTGGTATAAATGATTTGAGGAGTTGAAATATAGTACATGACTGGGAAACACGTGAATACATGCATCTATCACATAAAAAAAAAATCTCAACAAAAAAATCCAAAAAAAAAATTTTGACAATTTTTCAAAACTTGGTATGATTGTTTAAATATCGATTTTAGAATCACCCGAGTCAATTTCCAAAAACCGGTCAATAAGAAAAGTACCGTTATACATATTTGTTGACAAAAATCTGATACGCCACATGTCAAGTTTGATTAAAATCAACGGCTGTGTGCCCACCGCACTGTCACGTACATATGTACATACATATACTCGTACCTAAGCCTTTCAAAGTAATTTAAATAAAATACAGCACTAATTAACATAATATTTAATAATTATCGTAGCCACTCCTATTTGATATCAATGATTCTGCTGACGTCCTTCTAGCATTCAAAACGTTCGTATAGTATTAGCCCTAAGGGCAGGAACAAGAATATCTGAATCACGAATAATGTTTGAAAAATCAATTTTGCAAATAAGAACGATTTAAAAGGTAATTTAACGAATCGTGGGAATCGTGTGAACATCTCGCACTGTGGTTGATTCAACAATCGAATCGGCAAGAACCGCTTCGTGTGTGCGTAACCTTAATCGAGTTGAAAAGTATTGAAAATAAAAACTTTTTCGTAAAAACACCGAATCCTGCCTTAAAAATTCTATTATTTGTCGACAATCCAATTTTAAGGCGGGTTAAGCACTGATTTACTGGCACCAGTTGAACTTTCGAACCAGTTAAAGTTTACATATACGAGTAGAGATCGGATATTTACATTTCAGTATCAAAACTTCATTATGCGATTTAACTGTGAAAAATAGCAAAATTTGATTAGTACTAGTCCTTCAACATACTGGCGCAAAGTAGTTGGAAGGCTTCCGATTTTTCCATTCATGCATGCAAATATCGAGATGGCGCGAGTAAAGGTTTACACGTCCATTTGATTTTTATTGGCTCGTAAATAATCACTGGCGCTAGCAAATCATTGCATGTGTGAACACCCTCCTATATACATTTTATGAGCATCAAAACTTTAATTTAAAATTTAATTTCACTAGCACGTCAATTAACTGGCGCATTGAAAGCTTAAGACTGGATGATGGGAATTTTCATTACTCTGATTCGAATTTTGGCAGTCAATATTCGATCGTTAAAACTGGATCACACAAATGCAAAAACACCAGCATTCGATTGGCCTCAGTGACGAAGTGATCCGAAACCGGGAAGCCTGCCGGTACTTTCTGAGGTCAAACCGGCAAACCCCACAGGCGGACCAGTAGGGATGCAGTAAAGTGGGAGGGTTGTGATCCTTCCCCGTAAGAAGAAGAAGAATATTCGATCGTTAAAAGTATTCTAGAAATTGCACTTTTCGTATTTTTGGGGTTACAAAAAAAAACCTGCACCAAACTCATAAATACTTAAAGAATACCGTAAGACAGTACTACCACCTTATTTCATATAGTCCCATGATGCCCAGCTTATATCGTTATGAAATCTTTATCAAGATTCAGACATCTGGACCTTCGGGAGAATACTGTGTACTAAAACGCCATCTGCGATTACGCTATCCTTCTCTAGAGATTTGAATTTGCTAGGCATTCGCGAAAGATAAGCAACAAGTTAAAGTCACTAAAAATGTTGACTATCTTTCTCTTTTTCATTCATTGTGTTATTGATGTTCAGTTAAATTATCAAGTTTTGTTTAAATAAAGAAAATAGATTCTACGGAATTTAGTGAATTTTAAATCGAACAATTTTCTATCGTATACATATGCATATATGTATGTATGTTTCGAGGGCAGTCAACACACCCTAGGAGCCTTCAAATTCAGAATTAGTTTTTTAAGAATTACAACTACTACTTCAGTTATTTACAAAGATTTGTCACACATTCCATAACTCACGCGCAAACAATTTCCTTTTTAAATGCGTAAATATTTCCACACCCAACCCAACTCACCCAACTTTCCTTGCAATCCTAACTACTTTTTTTTTTAAGACGTCCTTGAACAAGCATTATTCTTTTATTATTTCCACCTCATGGTACTGATGACGTTTCCTGATTTTAAAAAAGCGAGTAAACTATCTAATCTTCCTTCTCACAGTTTTGCTGCAACAAGATTATACAGTAGTGTGAGGTAAAGCACGTAGGCACACGCAACGAGAGAGTAGGAGCTGATTAAAAGACGCTAAGGTTTTTATTTTTTCTTTTAAATAACAACTCACATAATTTTCTTTTAGAGGGTAGGAAAAGTTATGAACAAAAATGCAACTATTTTCCAAATTCAGTTGCGATATTATAGTTACTTTATAAAAGACCTTTCATATAATTATGTATTAGCATATTGGAATTCCACGTCCAATGATCCTATTCACCGATGAATATTTCTTTCGATGTCAATCATTTTGCATCACAAGTTCGCTTTCAGTACATTTTCTTCAATATTTCATACACCACATTTTTTCACAACCAAATTCCTCTCAAATTACATACCAAATCAAATTACTTTTGGCCATTAAAGTTTGTAAATGATTTGATTGGACATGCGATATCTAATAAATTGTTTAGATGGCTTCACATTTAATTTCGAAATGCATCATCAACACTTCACCTATCCATCTCAAGCAATAGTTCAATTTATTTATTTAAAAAAAAAAATAAAAAGTACCGTGTGAACAAATTATTAGCGACCAGAAAAATGTAATGTCCTTGAGTGAAACCGATTTCTCAATCCCCTAATAACCACCAATAACGAAAAGTCATGTGAAAACACTAGCTGCATGCACACGTATTTATTTACGTTTTCCTTTTTACTTGGTTATTTGATCCTTGTCTCGTTAGATTCGAAATTATCTTCTTCTCTAAGGGCTCGAAGGAAAACTGATTTTAGGTTCATTAGTTCGGTTTTTTTTTCTATCTAAAAGAATTTTTGAATTCTCTCTTTTTGCTCAGAGTTTATAAAATTGAATTGATTATGTATTGGAGAGGGTAGAAAAGGAAAAGATTGTCTTTGATCCTTCTGTGCGACGATATAAATATGTCGAACAAACAATGTGAGTAGTTTATTGTGTTTGCCTGTTTGAAAGTGGGTTCCTTCTTCTCTATGCATTACGAAGGAGTAGTTTTTCAATTGGAATCCTTTTTAATTTTTTGGAATTCGGTTAACTTTTGTGGTTATGAAGTTCAATCTTTTGAGTGAGTTAATCCTGCACGAATTCCTTTGTAATTGGTTATGTATTTCCTACCTGTGATGCCTCAAAAAGAGCGAGATGTAACAGACCTGGCTAATCCTTTTGATTCTGTAGGTACTTCGACATGTTTAATACCTTTCACACGATTGCCTTATCCTTGTTGAAGGATATATCATGAAGAATGGATAGCTTAGGTTTTTCTCTCATATTTCTCACTATTTTTGTTGTATGGAAACTTCATTAAACAGATTACCATCGTGTGGAAGGATTATAAAGGGTGGTTAAGTTTTAAGGGCCGATGTTGATTTTGAATAAAACACAAATTATTTAGGAAATTACTGTCATTTCTTTTTATTATGATAATATTGGTATGGTTCAATTATGTATGGAACAAAATATCGGCCAAATGGCCGCCGCGACCTCGGCGACACACCTCCATCCGATGGTCAAAATTTTCGATGACGCTGAGGCATAATTGAGGTTCTATGCCGTTAATGTGCCGAATTATCTCATCCTTTAGCTCTTGAATTATTGCTGGCTTATCGACGTACACCTTTTCTTTCAAATAACCCCAAAGAAAGAAGTCCAACGGTGTCAAATCACATGATCTTGGCGGCCAATTGACATCGCCACCACGTGAGATAACACGGCCACTGAATTTGTCGCGCAAAAGAGCCATTGTTTCGTTAGCTGTGTGGCAAGTGGCACCATCCTGTTGAAACCACATATCGTCCACATCCATATCTTCCAATTCGGGCCATAAAAAATTCGTTACCATCTCACGACAGCGAACACCATTCACAGTAACTGCCTGACCGGCCTCATTTTGGAAAAAATACGGCCCGATGATGCCGCCAGCCCATAAACCGCACCAAACAGTCACTCTTTGTGGGTGCATTGGTTTTTCGACAATCACTCTTGGATTATCATTCGCCCAAATGCGGCAATTCTGCTTATTGACGAATCCACTGAGGTGAAAATGTGCCTAATCACTGAAGATGATTTTCTTCGAAAATTGATCATCCACTGTTGCCATTTCTTGCCACCATTGTGACCATTGACGACGCTTGAAATGGTCAAGAGGCTTTAGTTCTTGAGTCAATTGCACCTTGTAAGCGCGTAAATGCAAGTCTTTATGCATAATGTTCATCAACGACGAGCGTGAGAGGTGCAATTGTTGGGCACGACGGCGAGTTGAGGTGGACGGCTCTTCAGCCACACTATCGCGAACAGCAGCAATATTTTCTGCAGTACGAGCTGTACGAGCATGCACTGGTGTTTTCACATCTCCTACAGACCCGGTTTGCACAAATTTTTGTACGATTTTTCCGATTGTACGCACATTTGGACGATTAAATTGACCGAAAGAATCACGAAATGCACGATATGCATTTTGATTTGAACGCCCATTTTCATAATAAGCCTGAATAACTTTAACGCGTTACTCGATTGTGTATCTTTCCATGGTTCAAATTGAGTTAGTCTGAAATTGAGAAATGTCAAATGAAATGCAGAAAAAAACTTTACGTTTAGGTGTGGTTCACATTCAACATCGGCCCTTTTAATAAACATGTTTTAACTTTCATCCATCCCTTGGGTCTTTTTCGACCCAAACCAATCTGTCTGTTCAAGTATTATATCTTTTAATATATGAATACCACAATCTTATAATTTTGTGACTTTAAGTTTAACGTTTAATTACATTTTTTTTTTTGTTTTTTTTGTAAAAAAGAAGAAAAAATTATTTGGACTAGAAGTTTCGCCTTTGTAAAAAAAAAGTAACACAAATGATCCAAGAAAGCGTTTTTAAAATGTAAAAGCTATTTAAACGCTTAATAATAACATTTTGCTTATTGATTTACTTTTTTAATTATTCATTCTGCAGTTCTAGGAACAAGATTACGATAAAAAACTCAACCGTCTTATTAATTTAAAGAAACAAATCTACATCGGTGGAAAAGACGAGTGGGTTTTTTTTTTTTTTTTGACGGATAAACGTTAAAGGTGAAAGAGATTGGAATGGAACTAAGTTTAGCTGATAGAATAATAATCGTTTTTAGGGATAAAAAAAAGTCGGTGAAGTTTAAAATTTCTCTGTAGAAAACATTCCATTTTCAAAATTAATGCTATGCATTCTAAGGAGTCCGGCTTTGCCTTTTTTAAACTCGTTTTCGTCAAAGAGTAAAGGTTATTTAACGTTGCTAGGAAAGATATTTCACTCGCACTCTTGATTTTGACCATTCCATAACTATCCGCTTCATGCGGAGTCCGCTAAGGAGACACTGACCTTTCCAAATTTAAGGTTGGTACGCGTTCGGGCGTATTCATACTCTCACTTGGGATAAACCTTTCGTTTCGGCTGTGAAATCAATGCTGTGTTTTCCAGGCAGAAGTGGATATATTTAGGAGGCTGTCAAATGTTTAGTAATGATGGAGTCTTGTTTGCAATCCCTCTGGAAGGTCGTAGCAGGCAGTAAACGAAAGGTTGGGAGGTGAGGCGCTCTCCTTGAATGCAGACTGTTACGATGGAATCAACTGTAGTGACCTATCAATTTAAAAATCGTTGATTTTTTCCACTATTCCACGATTCTTTTAAAACAAGCCCCTAAAAATATGTGATTTTTCTGACAAAAAAAAAATCGACGAAAGAGTAGAGGAAGTAGTAAGATATACTACTTAATGGTGTTTGGTTGAAGGATGAGGAATAGGGTAGAACAATCAATTTGGGTGTACCCCTAAACAATTGATATTCAAACTGTGTTCGGAACCTCAGCACTGCACGAAACACTTGCTAGAGTTTCAATATTTTAAGACCCGACCTAACAGTAAAATGAGTATGGCAGAGTTCTACACCCAGGATTTTTGTACATTATTTATTAATCAGGTTATTCTCGTAATTCAAAGATTAAATAAACAAATTTAAATGTAAATGGTTCTCGCTTTGTGTAAGAAACACCTGGCAATTGTAGCGCATGACATGATCTACATTCAGTTGTTACTTAAATAAATAATAATAAAAAAAAAACCTAAGCAAATTACCACCCAGACAAAAGGCTATGCAATACGCACATATGTTCCTAAGTTATGGAGGAACATTTTTTTACTCCAAAAACACCGTTAACCTTCCTCCATGTACCTAACTTATAATTTCTAAATATGTAAGTGTGTGTTTTCCAGAAGACTGTAAATAATCTAGGGAGCTGAAACCTTGCAAACTCTTAGTATAACATACGGTAAATAATACGATGCAGCCGAATTTTCGATTTTCGAAACAGACTGTTGCAAAATCACTTCCTTAAGCACAATTTTCTAGTATATGCATGTGTAACTCTTTCCGTACTCTCCAGAGTTTTTTAATGTTATAGAAAGCTGAAACTTTACACACACTGCCTTACCTAGTCAGATTTTTCGAAATCAGGAACAATGCAGGTTAACTTTTTCTAAAAGGGGGGTGATGCTAATGTAACCTTTTTTCAGAGTCTTAACGTCGGCACCTTAACCATGCCAATTCAACACTTTCCCAACAAGTTATGCGTAAAATACTATGGCGGGTCCAAAAAAAATTTAACATGGCAGATTATTCTCAAAATGGCGGGAAACCCGCAACCGGAGTTCTTCGGAACATTTTTCGCTACGTCCCATCTTATTATTTTGTATATGTAGATCAGAGCCTACTTTTATTCTATAGTAGAAGCTCTAAGCTGTTGGCATCGCAACGCATATCGTGCCACATGTCTCGCTCATTTTTGTGATATTGAAATGGTATCGATGGTATTGAACTGCGCTAGAGGTTTTGTATTTTTTTTTGTATGTGCGCATAGTTTCGGAGTAATTAATGAAAAGATACAAATGCTCTTAAATTCACATGCAATACTTTTCACTTTTTGCGAAAAATTGCATTCAAAACTTGAGAACAGTGCATTTAAAATACATTTATATAACAGTTCACGTTAAGGACAACATGTAGATCTCTCTATGCGCATTCCGTTAACAAAAAATAAGCATTTAAAAAAAACGTTCAATATGGAGGCGTTTAAGAAATGCCGATAAACCGTCGTTTTGAAAAGGCCCCAAATCATTTCCAAAAGGTCCCATTTTATTATTACAAATGTATAGGTCTAATTAGGCAGATTATGCTCTCCCTTGTTTCGACAATTATTCCGATAGAGGACTCTGAATGAGGCTAGTCTGTCTCGGCAGTTAGAGAGAATTTCGGGAAGACATTCAAATAGTATTTTGTGGTAAAGTGATGAAAAGTTGGTGGTCTGGTTCTAAGATACGAGGGCAAGGTGAAAAGTTCTCGGCCTGACGCAGAGATGGCGTTCCAATCAGCAAAAATTTATGTTTCCTGCCTGGGTGCACTTCTCATTAGTTCGTATGACAAGTTTCAACTTGTTCTCTCAAGTAGTTTCTTTACACGAATTTTTGTAGTAGACGTCTTGCGTGTTTTTCGTTAACATGGATAAACTTGAATATCGTGCGGTGATAAAATTCTTCGTTTTGGATGGGTTAACCCCTAAGGAAATTCATCCAAAGTTGACAAAAGTTTACGGGGACTCTGCTCCTTCTATGTCAACCGTTAAAAAGTGGGCAGCTGAATTTATACGTGGTCGCACGTCCCTCGAAAATGGCCCACGTGAAGGACGGCCAAAAACCGCAACTACACCCTAAACCATCGAAAAAGTGCATGATATCGTGTTGAACGATAGGCGAGTGAAGGTGAGTGAGATAGCTGAGGCTGTGTGTATATCGGAAGAGAGGATGCGAAACCTCTTACACAAAAACTTAGGGATGCGAAAGCTCTGCGCAAGATGGGTGCCGCATTTACTGAATGCCGATAAAAAGCAAATGCGCAAACGATTTTCGCGGCAATCTTTGGACCGATTCAATACAGATCCGACCGATTTTGTGCGACGATTTGTCACCATGGATGAGACACGCCAGAAACGAAACAGCAGTCGAAGCAGTGGGTGGAAGCCGGTGGTTCAGCGCCAAAGAAAGCGAAGTCGATCGCATCTGCCGGAAAGGTCGTGGCCAGTGTGTTACGGGATGCGAAAGGTATCCTGATTACCTTAAGAAAGGCAGAACAATTACAGGCGAATATTACACCAACCTTCTTGACCAGCTGGATGCCAAAATTCGCGAGAAGAGGCCTGGCTTGAAGATGAAAAAAATCTTCTTTCACCAGGACAATGCACCTGTACACAAGTGTGCGTTTGCGATGGGAAAACTGCGGGATTCTGGGTACGATTTGCTCGGCCATCCCCCCTATTCACCTGATTTGGCACCCTCAGACTTCCATCTGCTCCCAAACTTGAAGAAATTTGTTTCTGGGAAGCGCTTCGCATCTAATGCAGAAGTTGAGAGGGCCGTAGACGAATATTTTCACAGCTTTCCAGACTCTCACTTCCGAGAAGGAATACTGATGTTGGAGAAACGCTGGACCAAGTGTGTTGAAGTCAAGGGAGATTATGTTGAAAAATAAAAGCATTTTTTAACTGAAAATCGCAGTCTTTCATTGTCAGGCCGATAACTTTTCACCTTGTCGTCGTATACAATAATATATTATGCACCTATTGCCAGGTGACTGGCTATCTTTGTTTTTCTTATTTTGTATTCTGTTTTGTATGCATTCAGGCCTAAATCAGTTAAAAAATCTAAATTTTTCGCAACAAACTTTCCTTGTTTTCTTTTCGAAAATCGACTTTCCAGACTTTGAATGGTAATGACGAAATCAGCTGAATTTTCGGAAAACTCGCAAGCAAGGAGTACTAATACAGAATGCGTCCCAGAATCAGGTAAACGGCAATTCTATATAAAGCACATAGTATGTGTGAAGTGTGTTAGAATTCGATTTCCGAGTTGTCCATACTTTGAAACGATTCCTTAATTAATGATTGGGATCATACACAGACAAATTTTCGTCATGTCATTTAGTATCCACAACAAACTTATTACGAAGAAGGATTTCCAAAGACCTTTTAAGCAAGGCATGGTTCGGTTGCTAGCCCAATTACATTACGGCTATAATGGCACCAACTGAGCAGCGCAAGCGTATTTTTAACTTCACTTCAAGCGTATTTTTAACAATTCTGTACAAATATCCTTCAAAAATTAACATCCTAAAATATATACTTATAATCCCTAATTATATCTTCGATCTTTGCGCCATCGAACGATTACAATAGGATGCATTCTAGGAAACAAACAAGACTGTTCCAACACAACAATACGTTTAAAACATTTATTTCTTTCTTATCTTTACGACTGATTGGATAGGGATGTAAGAGGACGCGTTCACACTTTAATTTGTATTAATATGTAATTTTTGCTCTTATCGAAAGCCGATATCTCGCGGAGATATTCACAAGAAAACAAATTTTGAAAATGATAAAATTTTATGAATGAATTTTCTTTCTTATAACGCATTCCATTCAAGTAGTTAACAAATATGTTTTAGTATATAAGTGCATGTATGCATATCTATTTGTAGAATGATACATATATTACTTAAGTAAACAGATCCTCCAGATACTTTCCCTATGTATCTCCTTCTCGCACACATTCAAAGCAGCTGCAATTCCAGTGAAAAATCTACACAAAATTTCAAATCAAACAAAGGAAAACAGGAAAATGCAAAGCAAATCGAGCTGAACCCTACCGAAGAAGAGAGCAGCAACAACAAAAACAGAAGCCTTACAAAATGTAGGTACCTGGAACATGAACTCCTTGTGTGCGTTTTAACAGACGAAGAATAAGAAAAAAATGGAATATCAAGACAAAAAAAAAAAAAAAAATAATGGAAAGAAAATCTCGCTCGTTGCACATCGCCCTGGAGATGTTAAATTTCTGGGAATTCGACATATGTATGTATGAGACTGTGGGAGATGTACTTCGGAGGGACGGCCATGTTCCTAGGGTCCTAGAGACAAGGACACCCATAAAATGCATTGTTAACGATCGAACTGTGTTAAATCGGCGATCAGTAGAATGAAGCAAGGACGTCATTCTAAATTAGATCCTGCGAGGACGAAAGAGGTCCTATATGGTTTCAGATTGCCAATAACCTTTCAAGAAGCCAACGAAGCAGTGAAGATCCTCGAAGAGGTCATGTTAAAACATAACCAGCAATTAACATTTCAAAAGGACATGTCGCAATAGATCCTGGACAAACCGAGATCGCAATGAATAGACAGACTATTAATAATTTCCATATTGCACACTATCGCTTCGAGAGATCCTTCTTCTGAGCCTGCGATCCCCAGTGACTCATAGGACTTCAGTGATAATAAAATTCCAACCTCACACCCCATCGACCCAGATAAATAATTTGGCGCTCAATGCGTCAAAAAGTACCGCGAATCTTTTTTTCGCTTTTTTGTGAATAAAATGTATGACACGAGTATAGATTTTCATTGCAATTGTATTAGTGTGTGCAACAGAATCCGGCGGGCGCGAAAAATGCCACCAAGTAAAAAAAAAAATACTCAATACAATGACATACGAACAAAAAACCAACAACGAATGAATGAGAAGAGCAAAATCCAAAAAAAAAAAATCCGAAAGAAACCATGAAAAAGAAACTACACAGACTAGACTTCGAGAAAAAGGCGGTCAGGTGAATTTTTTTGGCGGGCTTAAAAATTGTACTAAAAATCATCGCAGCCGGAAAATTTCAAAGCCACGACATGCAGAAATATCCACCCTTTAATAATATGCTAAAAATTTCGAAAATTTCCATCGAATAAGGGTGAAAATTTCGATTTGAAAATTTGTTATGATCGCGCCAAAAAATTCCCCACACTCATACTTCATCCCCAAGTTCGAAGATATGTCGTCGTGGCCATACAACATATGCATAGTGCTTTCGAACATTAAAATCATTGCAGTAAAATTGAACAATTTCTGAATGAAACATGGCATGTATCCTATATGGATGGAAAGGGCGTGATGTCATCTTGAAAACCAGATATTTTGCACAAAAATCCGGTAAGAAATGGCCGAGTTGTGATAAAATGATTTGAGTCAAATTCGAGCGCGCGCAAAATTTTTTTACAGATTAAACTTTCGAAGCGAGCTGTTGTCAGGCTAGGGGGGCCGCACAACCACACACACCGCTGACATTTTATTTTGGCAAAAATGTGGGAAAATTATTTCCAGGCAGGAAATTGGATCAGGATCCTTCAAAACGCATATCTAGGCAGAGGGCGGGTGGGTGAAAATTGAGGAAAAATTTACCTGTTTAAGATTCAGATGGGAGCCCAATTACGAAATATGATAGGCACATTGGACGTTTTTTTGAAGCACTTTTTGAGGTCCTTTTGCTACGTTTTAGGATTCACTGAATTTACACACTCGCGAAATCTGAAACGCACCAAAAATTGCTGCAAATTTTAATGGATTAGCCCGATTAAACTCTGAACTACTTGGGTCAGTCTGCCCCGAATAATTTGCACTTTTGCTGCGTGGGAGATGCACTCACACCGATCCAAACAATTGGAATATGTATGTCCATATATCTATATCCGTATCCTTTTTCTTATTGTTCAAATGCTGTGTTACTCTCCAGCGCAGCTGTTCACAGAATGATATCGCTCTGTCCTATGGGGCGAGAAAAGGATTTCAGTTTTCGACAAGACGAAGTTGGATGGAGAGAGTATTCAATCTGTTGCCGGCTGACTCGCGGGAACAGTCCAAAGAGAAATGAATTCGACGATGGGAGTTTCGAATTTGAACACGCACACAAATAAAATTTCGGCGGGTAAATTGTTGACAGCTTGCTTTGATGCGCGCCAGTTGTGTGATGTTCACACCGATTAGGTGAAGAAAACATATGATTTCGAATACCCCTCCAAATAGGAAATGGAATGCAACCCTCTCCACAATTGAGTATGGTGAAATTCGTGGTAGTTTAAAAATATTTTTGGGGTGAACGTTATTTTCGATATTTAGGGGTTGCGCTTCGATTTTGTGGGGTGAAATAATATTTTGTAGATGGGGTGGAGGTGAAATGCTGTTGTAGAGTTTACTTTTGGGTTCTAATTGGAAATGAGTTAGAATCTACTTTCGGACAGTGTTCGGTAATACTTTACGTTAAGGTCGGGACTACATTTTTGGTCAGACGATTGCTTAACTGACGTTGCTGTGAAGGACAGAGTTATTCGTAAACTAGTTCCTAAACACACTGACCCACGTGACGATCTCTAATGACCCGCTTGAAATTATAAAAAGAACCAGGTTTCGAAGCAAAGACAATCAAATAAAGTGCAGGATTGAGTCGTACGTACTTGCTGCTATTTTCTTTTTTGTACTGCATTAGGCAAATAGCCCGATGTCGGTTACTTATCAAAATCCATTTAGGGCCCCAGAAAATCTGCTCCCAGCAAAGAGATTGCACAACAATTTTAGTACACTTGGGCGCTAAAAGTAGAAAAATTACAAGATTTCCTTACTTAATTTTGTATAACTTGCAATTCAAAGTGAATGTTAAAACTTTTCATAAAATTGTAAAATGCATTTTTTTTTTTCCAAATTCGAAGTTTTATTCAAAAGCAAAAAAAAAAGTTTTTCAGAAACACATGGAGAAGTTTCCCATGAATTTTTCATTTTCATCGCGAGCTTTGATTATTAAATGAAATTAATTTTGCATGGTTACGGGATCGGAATTATTCAATGCACACACAGTTGTGGAATCCGAGGAGCTTTGCCTCCAGACAAACGAACCAACAATTTGTTTAATTTTCTACTATCGTAAGATAAATCAAAATCAAAAATTCTCGCGGAGCGAAAAATTTACTAAAAATTCGACTTGTACAGGCTAAGCCTGCAGAACAGAATGTAATCCGAGTAAAAGAGGTAGTGATTTTCTGAACTCCACTTGTAGAGATATGCGATTTCAGAGCTTATTAGTGATTTCAGTTACAAAGACCAAAGTTGCTGAACTTCGGCTCGTTGAAGTGAACTCGAGTAACAGAGGTTGTATTTTTCTGAATTATATATAATGAAGGCAAAATAATGCGATTGAAGAGCTAGAGAGTTTGTTTTTGCTTGAACGAGTTTTTTCCTTTCAAGATCAAGCTAGTGTAAAAATGCATAGTTCGTGTTATCGGAGTTTCACGTATTAAATTTACATACTCGTTTTCTCAAATAATTATCTTCAGTACCTAAAACATTTTGGTTCGCATTGGTTTTATGGATGTTGTCAAAATTATGTTTTCCGTGCTAAACGGTTTATATTTGCAAGTTTTCTCTCATTCCCATTTTATTCCACCATTCTCATACTGCATCTTTTCAGATTTATGATATTCACAATATTCAAAATATATTTATGGTAAGTGGCTAAAATGTTCATTAGACATTTATTCATATTTGCATTTGATTTTACTCTAAAAAAAAAATTCGTCAAGTTCTGGTCGGGACTCTTGCGGTTAATGTTCCGTACAGTTATTCTACGTATATATGTACCTTTATTTTTCTTCCTCGTTAATTCGCAGAAAAAGAGAAAGCTGTGGTCATACTTGAAAGGGTCAGGTCAAGCAAACACGTTTTGTTCCATGTCTGCCCATATGTTTGTCTTCACAAGGCTCGCTTAAAAATCACTAAGGACTCTTGGATAAAATTTAATTTGTATGCATGTACATATATCCTGATACGTAGGTCATTCCGCGCGCGCATAGAGCCAGTAAGTTAGAATAACATAGTTAAGTTAATTAAGCTAGTTTTAAGCGTTTTTTGTCTAGCATTTAAGTTGTAATCGCATTAAGTTAATGAAAATGCATTTAAAATGAAAAATTAAAATGAATGTAGGTCATTCCGTCTAAAATCTGTCGAAATCGGCCCAAGTGTCAGTGGAATGTGGGGGACAGGGTTTGAAAAATAGTTAAATCTTCTTTGTTAGTCAACTAACTCAAAATCTAAAAAGCGGATTTCGACGAAATTTGTCAAATAGACCTAGACTGATATGTTAGTATAAATTACATAGAGTGGGAGTAAGATATGGAGAGGGGTTTAAAACATTTTCGAGGCATCTTTCTCAGACATTTAACTTAAGAACTACCCAATAACGGATTTCGACAAGACTTGGGTTGTGTGTTTTATCAGATATGTATTACGTTGGTCTGAAAATCATCAAAATCAGATGAAAATGGGGCAAGATACGGTCGGATGACTTTGCACCCCTCGTATTCCGATATTTTTCGAGGACTATTTGTGCCAGCAGACTCTTTATAATTTTTACTTTACCTACTCATAAATGTACATATTCTATATTTGTCGCATTACTAGTTTCGGAGATAGAGGCGGGAGACATCGCCAATGCCGGGGTTTGCTAGTTTCCTTGTTCAAGGAAATTTACCACAACTTTTATTATAATATTGTTGTACTTGGGAGTTCAGCTTTAATTTTATATATCGCATAATGGGGTCTAGATTTTATTTCTCTTTTCTTTTTGGTCCCACCAGGTTCTATTTTAATGAAAAAGTCAGCTCTCTAGTTCATATGGTCGAAAAGTTACAGGCATGTGTCAGACACGGAGAATATGGGAAGGTATGTGATAATTTCCTAAAGTCAAAAAATGTTTGTTCTACGAGTATTATTTCAAAAAACAAACACTTCCTTTTCGTGCCTGCCTGTCGGTCCATCTGTTCCCTTCGTCCTTCTCACACTCCTAATTCAAGAGCCACCAACCAGATTTCCGGTGTATTATGTAGATGATCCTACTTAAACACCATGAAAATCGGACTGAGTGGGGGTAAGTGCTAAAAGTCAGCACTCAAGTCACTATATATATTGGGATTGTAAATTAATTCTTTCTCAATCGCCTAGCTCAAGAAAAACTGGACGGATTTTGATAAAATGTATTTGGGCTGTTAGCTTCATTTTGTGTGTGCCGATGGTGGAGTCTCAGAAATCTTAAAAAAAATCGTTTTAACTGGGATAACTTAAAAAAAACATCTTAATGCATTTTTATGAAATTTAGTTTGTTAGAGTAGATATGGGAATGATATGTAAATCATCCAAATCGGATGGAGCAGTACTAAAATATGCTAGGTGAGGTTGCACAAATCTTCAGAAATTGTCTCCATCGCAGACCTAACTTAAGATCCATTGCACCAATTTTAATGAAATTTGGTTTGTTAGTATGGAATGTTGTGTTTCATATAAGAGTCACTAAAACTGGATGGAATGGCCATGAAATATGAGGGACAGGGTTTTGAAAATCTTTATTAAACGCCTAACTCGAGAACGTTACTTAACTGGTATTGATAACAATTTGGTTTCTAAATTTGTTCTGACATATAGATGATCAATGTGGAGTGCAGATAAAAATGAGCACGAGGAGGCTCTGCGCCATCACTTAACAGATATGATTATAGCCCCAAGAGTAACTATCGCAACAAGTTTCAAGGCGGCGGTACCTATGTATGTATATCCTGTGTGCAAAGACATTATAAAACCATTGTGAAACTATCGCACTTCGCTCTTTATCTCTCTATACCAACATTTGTCTGTGATTGTTTGTTTTTTTTTTTAACTTTGTGTGACAAGAAGATATGAAGCTATGTTTTGATTTCTGAAAGCCGAACAATTTTTGGTTTGCGATTTCAAAATTGTTTATCTTTCTATTTTAGGTCAAAGCAAACACTTTTAGTTTCGTGTGTCTCTTTCGCCTAGTATGTAGGTATTCTCACCTAAAAGTCATTGAAATCGGACGAAGCTGGGGTAAAATATAGGGGGTTGAACGTCGAATTCGATTTGCTGGGGAATATATGAAGTAAGAGTCGGAACGCTCCCTGTTGATAAGCCGAAAAGTCATCAAGCCACTGAAGAACTTGGGAATTAGAAGATATTAATATTTTTGCAAAGCTGGCCTCCAACCGCCATGTTACGCTGATCGGCACACTTTTGCATAATGTTTCTAAAGTCAAATTTTACGCTGCATTCAAATACTATGTAGTTGGAACTTTCATATCACCCACAGTTTACGAATTATGACTATTTTAACCACAATTTGTTTGGCTTTTTGAATACAGTTCTATCCTCCTCCATTACTTACTTTGTTATGATGGAAATGCTCAGTAAGATCTAATGAATCCGGAGAGCGATTGCAGCAGGATCGCCTAAGCTGTGAGGTCTCCGGAGGAAGATCGGAAGCTAAAGAGTAATCAACCTGATTCCAGTGGCGGTGTAGCAGATAGCAAATCGTACCCAAGAATGCAAGGAAGAGGGTTAAGTCAGTCGCGAACGAGCTCCTTGAGATACTCTGGCAGGCCTGTCGTAAGTTGCCTTATCGCAGTAGAGCCGGCTATGCTGCGACGGACATTTTCCACACTAGCATTACGGCACTTAATCTATCTGCCGGCAATGCTCCAAAGGTGCCTGCTAGTAAGAGGACAGGTCTATAAAATACGCCGCAGAACTAGCAAGATAAATGGAGGATGATCCCAGCCAAACTGGCGACAGGCGTCCTAGATATTATGAAGGAAAATCCCGGCCTTCCTCCCAACTGTCGTTACGGCGGTTGGCATCTGATCGATTGCGCTGATAGAGATCTTGCGAGCTCTATAAGCTAGCGATTGGCAAATTAGGGAGGTATGACCTGACGCTAAACACGATGTTGTAGCAAGGGAGGATATCCCATGCAGACCGAGAACTCGCACCTGGATCCCAGGCGAACCCTCCAACACGCATGAAATACTCCAAATCTTTCAAACGAGAAACCCATCGCTTCCGTTTCACAACTGGAAAGTCGCTAAGCTGGAGGTGTAAAGGAATCTTTATAGATGCGCGCTCATTGTGATCAGTAAGGGATCTCCTGCTCCATTGACGAAGACCGAAGGTGGGATAAGCTATGGGTTCGACGCTATCACCTTGAATGTATATAAAAATAACTAGTTGGAAGCAGATAAGTTGCCTCCCCATTCTTTAGCTTGCACCATTCTAACCAAAGACCCTGGACCATAAATTTCCTTTCCATCCACATAAGATGATGACTCCCAATCGTGGCCACAGCTAGTTAATGACAGTTCGCTGTCGGACTTGGAGATGGACAACAATCCAAAGAATGCTCTTCTGATTAAGGACGATCTTCTTGCTTCATCCTCAGACTCGGAAGGCACGAATAATATTGTGGTGTAGGTTTCTCTACCTGATTGTAGCAATCATGATGCAGTTAGTTCAGATTAACCTTTACTACTCCAAAACGGCTTCTGTCGGACTTCTTCTCCGCCTTTCAAAAGATAGAAAAGATATTATCGCGATCCAAGAACCTTGGGTTGTTAACAACTTAGAATGTGAACTCAAGACTCCTATTCCCTATATGTCAAGGATAAAGGTAAACCTAGATCATGCATACTGGTAAAAAGTAGCCTAAAGGTAATTTTACTCCCCAATTACAGTGATTATTATATAACGCAGCGATACTAGAAACCGAAAAGAGCTATTACTACTTAGCATCTGCATATCTCGCTCATGACACCATGGACCATCTTTCTGGGCTTAATATGAAAAGACTGGTCGTAGACGCTGGAAGAAATAAAACTGGACTCATAGTCGGCTGTAACGTTAACGCTCATCATTTCGCTTGTGGTAGATCTGACATAAACGAAAGGGGTGAGTTGCTTTTTGATTGTATTTTACAAACTAACCTCATTTTGTGTAACAAACATTCATTTATAACCAGAAACCGACAGGAGGTTCTAGATATAACCCTTGCACCAAAGACCAATTGGTTGAAAAATTGGTCACCTCTAATTTTCTAAGGTCCCCTGGCAACACTCAAGAGCTTCATTATATGGTTAAGGATGCCATCTTGTTAGGCCTTAGAGTAAACAAAAAAACACATTGGTGGATTTCAAATTTGGGACCAAAAGTGCAACTGACTAGTATAGAGAATCCCTAAAAATATATAAAAAAAAAACTTAGGACCCAAGCATAATTCTTGGAGACTATTTTCTGACAAAATAGAAGAATATTCTGAAGCGTCTAGGCTAAGAAAAATCCTCTCGACTAATCCATCAATGCCCAGCTGTTTACTAAAAACATGCGGATCTTGGACAACTTCCAGTGTAGATTAAGTAAAACTTATTAATAGATACACATTTTCCAAGTAACTCCCTAACTGCCGACAATATTGATTACGCAGGACAAACTTCCTTGGGCGCTACATAGATTTAAACCATACAAATCCGTTGGACCAGATAACATAACACCTGTCGAATTACAAATGACATCAGACATTATTTTGCCAGCACTAATGTTACTACTACAGAGCTGTCTTGATCTGGTTCATATTCCGCAACTAGGGAGAAAAGTTAATGTGGTTTTCATACCCAAAGCTGGTAAACCCATAAGTCTATCATTGTTCTTTCTAGAAATACTATCATAGAACGACTGATTAATATCCATTTACGTGACTGTATTGACACGCAACTATTGTCCGCGGCCCAACAAGCATACTGCTAGGGTAAATCAGTAGAAACAGCATTACATATGTTAGTGAACAAAATCAAGTATTCCCTGCATCATAAGGAGTATACAATCGTAGCTTTCTTGAACATAGAAGGCGCTTTTAACAACGTCTATTCATCTGCGATAACAAATGCGCTGTCTAATCTGAAGGTAGCTTACTATTCGGATTATCAACTCAAAGCTGAGTGGGACATCTGTCCCACTGAAGACTTGTCAGTAAGGGTACCCCAAAAGGTGGTGTCCTATCCCCACTTCTTTGGAATTTTGTGGTTAATGAACTATTGATATTGATGGAGGCTGACGGGTGCGAGGTTGTCAACTATGCGAATGACGTTGCTATAGCAGTCTCTGGTAAACACCTCATTATCTTAAAAGAACTCTTACAAAATGGTTTAAATAAGCTATCTAATTGGACAGCTCGGTGTGGTCTAGGGGTGAATCTCCACAAAACTGAACTAGTTCTCTTCTCAAGAAAATATAAAATTCCAGTCGCTAACCCTCCATCCCTTAATAGAATAAACTTAACCTTCTATAAGGAAGCAAAATATCTGGACCTTATTTTGGATAGAAAACAAAGCTGGAAACCCAACATACAAGAAAGAGTAAAGAAAAACACTGTCACACTTTTATCTTGCAAAAAAGCCATTGGGAACAATTGGGTATTACAATCCAGAATAACTCACTGGCTCTACATCTCGGTCAAATTAAGCAAAGTCCAATGTTCAGCTTGTCTGTGCATTAGCAGAACACTACGAACGACAACTTTTGCAGCAATGGACACTTTATTTCATTTAATACCGCTCGACATTTTTGGTAGGCAAATGGGAGCTAGTTCAGCTATTCGCCGTAAAGCTATTTCAAAGTGGTCCAGCAAAGTATATGACCACGTCTCCAGTTTAAACAACTTCAAAACCTCTGAAAACATTGACTATACCATACCCAAATTATATTTTGAAAATATGTTTCAAAGTCACCATCCCTTCCAGAGCATTTGGGGACAAAGATGGATTTACGGAAGATAAGTGGATACATTTTTATACCGACGGTTCAAAAACTAACTATGGGGTAGGTGGTGGTGTCTTCTCTGATAGGCTTAATCTAAACCTAACCCAAATTTCCATGCAGTATCACAATGGACATATTATTGCTTTAAGTGTGTCGGCTCTCAGCTGGCAGCCACTTCTACCTAACCTAACATAAATACAGTTCATTCATCTACACCCTCTATAGCATTTTAGCTAAGCATTTTTTTCGAAATCAAACCAGCTGAATTCAGATTTTCGGACTTAGAGAAAATACTAGAGAGGAGATTGACCGTAATGACCTAAATAATCACATATTCTGCATTTCTTCATTGCTGTTCTCTTGTTCATGTTATGTACCCTTTCCTTAGAAAATCATTATTAGAAAGTTAGTTATAGGGCCCTCTTTCCTATGTATGAATATTTAGAAACATTCTTTCATTCTCGCTTATACCGAGCAAGTTTTTTAGTACAGCTCATACAATTTGTGATTGTATTTCCTCCTCCAGTCACATTTATTGTGTTGAGTGTGATAGGAAAAGTTTTCTTTTGAACGAGAGCAATACCTCTTCTGCTGTCCTGCTTATATCCCAGCAGGCCACACTAGTAGCATCATTTATTTGTGGCGCATGTATTTTGTTTCTCGAGTCAGGAGGTTTAGATACAGTTGTTTCATCAGTGTCAATGTGGTTTAGTGGTTAAATGCGTGATCACTGAACTGAAAACTCGAGGTTAAAGTTGCAGAAAATACAAGGAAAAACAAGTTTTTTATGTTCCCGCTTCTCGCGATCGTCTGACAAATATCCGAGAGTAAAATTGTCGTGTGAAGCTTCTCTCAATCGCAAAAATTTCCCTTCGGAAACGCCATATAACTGTAGGTCCCTACAATTCATGTGTCGCACGATAGGAATGGCTGCGAGAAGCTATACCAGGTTCTGTGTTTGAAGGTGTTAAGGTTAAACACTCATAAGTCAAAACTTTGAAAATGTCACTTTAAGTATTCATATTCTAAGCGCTCAAAATTTTTCTCAGGATCTTTACATTATGCATTTAACTTATTACTGTTTCATATCCGTATTGAACAAGGTTTTATGTCTTACGCAAATATAAATACCTTTGCTTTTCTGTACAAATCCAGCAATTCTTTCGTATCTATTATGTATGTAATGAGCCAAAAAAAAAAAAAAAAACATCTGCGAAGCAAGTTAGCGAGTAGTAAATGTCAACATCCAATCGTACAATCGTCTGTATAAATGACTACTTTTTTACCCTTCGGATACTATTACCCTGCATCTTAATCCATCGATTTTGAATTATTTGAACAGCTCGATCGCTTGAATTGTTGACAAGTCCAATGGCATTCTGCACTATTTTCTTACCGGTGCTGTATTAAGTATCGTACAGGTAATCGATCTTTTCCTCAACATTTTTAAACAACGTCATAACTGAACACAAATTTTCTGTAATTGATGAAATTCAAGCAGAGTTGGTAACTGATTGGAGACATTTTTAAATGTATGAAATGTGCTTTAATTTGTGTACATTAAAAATTTGAACTGGCATTAATTTTGAATTTGAATCATTTGGGCAAATTTGTTCTCTTCAAATTTATTGCTGGAAAAGGTTGATCGAATGTACCGTTTATATAGCAGCTTTTCATCCTGGCAGGAAGTTTAGGATCAATGGCGCTTTATAAGTCTGATAGACTAGTTAATTATTAATTTAAATATTTATTATTAATATTTTTCCGGCAAAACGCGCTAGTCATAGTTTCCTGTAGTCTTTTGCAGGTTTGAAGTGTTTCTCAACTCTAATAAAGACGAGACACAGTGCTTAGAAGTCCTCTAGCATCGCACTTTCAGCAACCGCGGTTTAATTTTGTACGGCTTTTTCGACTGTCGATCAGGAACGTTCTGAATTATAATTATTTTATACATCCGCAAAACAGAAATAAAGACAAAAAACGTATGTGGTTGTTCTCAAATGTAATCATTATTTGATGCTTTTGTAAGTTCTTCAATAAAAGTAAAGAATTGTGACTCTATTATGGCCTAACTGATGATATTTTGGATCGTAACAATTGCCCAGTGTTACATTACCCCAACAATTGATTGCAAATGCTATCTCACCCTTACCTTTCCCAACAAAAATTATTGCGCCAAACCAATCTCCGAATCTCCCACAAATTCAAACTTCTATTTCCTCCACTAAATCCACCACACACATTTCCCCTGTTCGAATTCGTAAAAACCGCATTGCATTATCACACCAACAAACAAATCAGACTTCGAAGGGGAGCCGCCAAAAGTTTGACGTTTCGAAATATCTGTATGTATGAGTAGACTAGCTGTCACTGCCGTTCAAATGAAAACAAAATCAACAAAAACCGGACCGCAATGGAATTCAGGTCCATAAACAGAACTGAAATAGCGAACAGCAGAGCGGAGACAGCTGTCTCTCGACGCGTGTATCTTCGTCAGCTGATTAGAAGAAACAGTTGTTGTTGTTCTCTCTGGGTCCAACGAATGTGGCGGTCATCGGGGGTGACCACACGAATACAACCACACATAGTTGTGTACACCTCCCCATTCATCGCCTGCTGGCCAGAAGAATTTCTCTCTAAGTTCTTTCTTTCATTCGTTTGATTACCTGCTTTTTATGATGACGATGATGTTGATAGTTACCTGTGTGCATGGAAGAATAAAATGCAAAAAAAAGAAAGAAAAACCGACACGCAAACACAAAGCGAAATACGAACAGAAAAACCTCTAGAATAACTGGTTTTTGGGTCACTGTGCGCGTAAATATGTGATTTATAAGGAATTTTCAATGGAAATTCTCCCGCGAAACACGATTAATGGCCAAATAACTAAATTTCAACTGAAATTGCTGGTGGAACTACCAATGCACTCTTCATCGATACTAGCTGGCGACAGCAAAAATCGCTTAACGAAATACATGCAGCAGCGGAATTGCAATTATGTCGCAATTGCCGACGTAGTCTGTGGTCCGTGGATTGGTTAATAAAGAGAACAAAAATATCACCTTTCCTTATGTCTACGAGCGATGAATGGAGACGTTCTTTGTTTATTTCACTTCAAATCATCGATTTTCCAGAAAACAAAAACATTTTGCCAAAGGCGATTTCCCCTCTTTGGTTTTTAAATGGCAGACTCCTTAAAACCACGGACAGCATAATCACTTGGTTCGGAACGTTCGGATAGCTTAGGGAATTCCACATCTCCGGGATGACATACCCCACGATTGCGAACAACTCTCCAGCCACCCTTGCGGGTCCAATCCTAAAACAAGAAAATAAGTTTCCCATCTGCTCACACACTGTAGAAGCGAAAGTTTGCACTCACATTCTGATTGTATTTGAAGTAGTATGCTCCAGCATAGACGCCAGTCATAAATAGTAAACCCTTTCCGATCCAAAAGCGAATAGCCCACGCTTTACTGAAGCCCTATACACGGTTGTGGTTAGGTTAGGAACGAGCAACGCTTACATAATGCATTTTACTTTAGCTTACCAAGGACGGTGTTAGAGCATCGCAGAGTTTGTCTAGCGGAGCACGATAGAATCGTCGAATGGGGTTCAAGAATTCTGCATCCAATTCGGGCACACGACGTGGTTCATTGGAGCTTAAAATTTGATCTTTTACCCATTGTTTACGCCAGGCACGCTCTTCATCTGTCATACCAGCCAGTCGTTCGCGTTCACGGACCATACGGCCAGCGATGGCCATAGGCTTTACGCCTCCCGTTGGTGATGCGGCAGCCATTTTTATACAATTTCCTGGAGATAAGTAAAAGGAAAATTTAATAAATTGCACGAATTTTGTGCGACAGCAACCCTCCTACTTATTCCTGACAGCTGTGCAGTTGTCAAATGAACAGAGGTGGTTGGGAGGTGCTGAAATGGCACCTGAGATTGTAGTAGATTGGCATATTAGGATGAATGTGTAATTAGGGTGATAAAGAATTTCGACTGAAATTATTTTTCAAGATTTATACAAACAAATTGAATTGATAAACAAAGCAAAAAATCTGACCAAAGCTAACGATAAACCCATTCATTCTATTCTCCTGTGCTGAGTACGACCACACCAACCACATTGATGCACCGCTTAGGACGATGGTATCCGCTAATTGAAAATTGATAATTATAATTTGATGGAAGAGCATCATTATTTTAAAATTACTCAGCTTCTGGAGAATGCAAAAAGATGATTTATAGCTCAAAGTGATTGAAGGTTAGTGATCTAGAAACAAATTAAGTTGTATTCAAATCAAGTCGGATGAAGTGTGAAATTTTTAATTCATCTTTGTAAGCCGACTAACTCAAGAATGTCTCAACGGATTTTGGCAAAATTTGGGTTATAAGCTTAACAGCCACGTTAGTAGTCCCACTTGAAAATGATCAAAATTGAATGAAGTAGGAGTAAGATATGGGGAGGGGTTTAAAAAATTAATTTCATCTTTTGTTATACGCCTAGCTTAAGGACGTTGTCGGACGTGTATATGTGTCTGTTTGAGAAGGTGAAAATTTACCTGTGGGATAAAAAAAAAATTAGCCGTGCATTATTTGTGATAAAACTAATTTATATGCGATAATTGAGGATCTGCACGGTAAATATATATTTTTTAAATTCTAATTCCTATTATGCGATTAATATTAAATTGTGCATTAAATTTGTATCTATGCCCATTTTAAAATATGTCTTTGCGGTTAATGGAATTTTGGGATAATAATACAAGCCAATGCAATAATGAATGAGAATGTCAGATTAATAAAATAAGCAAAAAATATTGTTATTATTATTATTTATTAAAAGGCAATTAAAATTACATGATAATATTAAGATTAACGAGCCTAGCTGCAGAGACTATTAGGCTCTATAATGAATTAAAGTTAAATAATAATGTTCGCTTTTGTTAGAAAATCAGGCATCTTTTCAATATTTGTGGGACTAGGGTTTTTAAATACTTTAATACAGGCTTTAATACAGAACAATTTTATAAAATATGTGTTAAATCCAGGGAGGTGTTGCAGGAGGCATAATGTACATGAAAAAAAAATTTATATATATTTCCACACCCGCGATATATCAAATCAAAGCTTTCAAGGGGTCCAAAAATATAAAAAAAAACTTTTTTTTTCAAGTAGTTTTTTATAACAAAAAAAAAAACTCAAATTCCATGGCATTGGATATTTCTCCCCTTTCTATCTCCGAAACTATTAATGTCAAAAATCTGAAAAAAATTGAAGGGATGTAAATTTATGAGGTAAACGAAAATTATAACAAAATATAAAAAAAAATATTATAAATGAAAACTCAACCCACCATATATTACCCCGCATTCATTCAATTTTAATGACACATGTAAATGTATCTCCATATCCAACATAAATCAAAACTCAAATTTCAAGGAAATCTGTTGAGTTACTCTTATGAGAAAGATGAATCAAAAATGTTTTAAACCCCGATTGAATTTTATGTGGAACTACTAGCATATTAGTCTAAACCGTGTCAAATTTCAACGAAATCCCTTTAGGAGTTCATGAGTTAGGTGGCTAATAAGAATGATTTCAAGATTTTTTAAAATCCCGTCCCCACATAACACTTGATCCGATTTTGACTTTTTGAATTTTTAAACGAAATGACCTATGTACGTATTAGAATTTACATACATATGTACAAAGTAAATTTCATCAAAATGTCTTTAATGGTTTTCGAGTGAGATTTATATAAATTTCAAATAACGGTACAGAACGCTACCGCGCGAGGCCCGACTCGCAATTGAGGTTTTTTTTAAAATATTGTTGAAGCGATTCGGGGTGTTTTATTGCTTCCAAAACTGTAATCAAAAAAAGGTTATCGTTTGTAAATTGTTCAGATTTCAAATTTAGAAAAAATAGCCATATCCGAGAAATAGCCAATTTCGCTAATAAGAAAAGTAGCGTTTTTCGAATTTTTAACGCAAAACTGAGTATACAATCTTATTACAAACGTTATCAAACTTAATTTTTTCAAAATCGACCAGTAGTAAAGTACAGTTAATTTTGAGACCCTAGATGTGAAGATTTAGGAAAATCCGTCCAACCGTTAAGGCTGAAGCCCGAGGTACAGACAGGCAGAATTGCGAATCCCACTTTTTTGAGTGCCTCTATTATAGTAATACCAAGATTGATCAAAATCTCGAGGTCGGACATTTTCACTTATGCCTTATAGGATCAAGTAAAAAGTCGGGCTCATCTGTCCTTTCTATTGCAAAATGAATGATGTACAATAATAATAACTTCACATTATTAAATTTGTATTTTTAAAGCATTTAAAAGTATAGCATGATTACTCATGAGTGAGTAGCTCGCTACTGGTTCCTAATCTTGCAATTCTGAAGATTTTACGAAAATGGACCCTGGTCGTTTTCCACGTAATCCTTCATATACTTATTTAATGGTAAATGATAACTGTTAAATGATTGGACGAACTGCTGTAACTTGCGAGGGATAATATATGTAAATTCTACGTAAAAAAAAAACATGTTAACTAAATTTGTAGATTCTTAATTGCTCTTTATACTGTGTAATACACAACTTTTTTACTAAGGATTTTTTCTCAAGAAACTCAAGAAAAAAAAAACTGTTTCAATTTCAAGTTCACAAAGGAATCCTTGGCCCAATGAATTCATAATGATTTTTAGAATATATTAATTTTGTTCAATTAAAAAAAAGATTCGATGAAATTAATACAGATTTGGCGAAGATTGAGCTAGTAAAAGGAGGTGGTAGTACAAAACGAAAAACTGTAAAGATGATGGGAGTATATGTAACTACATACATACATATATGTAATATGTAAACTCCTTAGCCCAATAGTATTCCAAAAGGTCTTCCAGAAGAGAAAACATGGATTAGAGGATTAAGTATATTTTACGCAAAGTAACAACACAAGAGTTGCAAAAGGTTCATGAAAACTTTCCATGAAGATTGAAAGAATGTCTTAGCAAAATGGCCATCACTTTGTAAGTAGCTACATCAATTGCTGTACGAAATGCGGTCGGAGTCTTTTCTTTAATATCTCGTTAGCGATTCATTTTTCGAATAGATTAATACATACAATGGATCAATGTTTTTCCTTCACATTAGCGATTTCAAAAGTACTCCATTCCATACAAACAAAACTTAAGTTTGGTCCACTACAAATTTGTTGTGTTTTCTTCTATCTCTAAACGTTTCCAAGATAAATGAAGTGAACTTTTTAAAAAACTCAAATCTTCTTTCTGGATATCTCCGAAAAAGAAAAATGTTTCTTTGTAAAGCATCTTTTTTTTCTATTTAAAAAGGGTAAATTTGTTTCATATCGCGAAATCATGAATATTTAAAGCCACCAAACAATGTCCCTCTCAGTTCCCTATAACATCGCTCATAAATGTTTTACTCCTATCCTTATTCAGAATAAAAAGAAATGAACTTTTTGAAAAAAACTTACAGTATATACATTTCGAAAGGGGTCGCGGCAGTGCCAATCTTTTTTTTTTTTAACCAACGACGTAAAGGAATCAACTATAAGTTGTTTAAAAGCGAACGTTCGTTTGTGATTCTCATCCACCGCTAGAGCTTTCAGAGTTCTGAGTTTCAAGTTCTTCCCTTATCATCCGTGACTCAAGAAATATCTAGTATGTAATATTCAGAGAGACTTGTGTTTGTTACCTATTTTTGGTTATCGAGTTTTTGTATTTCTTCAGTTTTCAATATGTAGACTGGAAATTACGTGCAATAATGATTTTAAATGGGAGATTAGCATGGACCCTTATATCGAATACTGATGTATATCGATCGGTCCCAAATCTGGATGTGTTGTCCGCTTCTTTAGTGGTGATTACACCCCTATTTTAGAATCCGCCGGGGAAAATGATTCATGAAACTCAAAAATCGGAATCGTTAAATCCGCTTAAGCGTATCTTTCTCAGTCCGAAAGATAGAAAACTCCCTTCGCTCATTCGATTCGTTTTCACTTCAAATTGTTTTTCTTTTTTATGGAGACTGCGACTGGGCTTATTTGCTTTTAATATATTCATACTGATTTGTATACATGCTTCATATATCCATTTAGCTCTGCATATATGATACATATGTATGTCTAGAAGTAAAATGTTTCCACTAGCTTAAATAATCATGACAAGTACATATCATTTCACGTAGTCCAACCCACTCGTTGGGTTATGAAGCGCTAATACTATATCTGCGTTGTGTCCTGGTATTCCGAGATGTTGTGATGGAATATTATTAGAGCTGAGCGGATACTATCCGCCTACAGTGTTTCAGAACTGGGCACTGCTCACATACGCCTGTGGTTTGTAGTGATTTCTGAGACTGATTGATCGTTTAGCCTTGCTGATTAATTCGCATTCTCTACCTCGCTGCAAAATTCATTTCAGACATATCCTGTCTTCAATAATTTGAAACAACTGCTAAATAAAATCTATTTTTCAACTAACATTAAAAAAAAAAACAATGTTAAACTTAATAAATGCCACCATTTTCTTATATCGACAGTAGTTTCAATCCTCCCTTTGTGTTCTATTTCTCATTCACCTCCTTTGACCTCCTGGAAGCACGATTTACCTTCGATTCAGATTGCCTACCCAATTCGCTGCAAATAAATTTCCCTACATCGATGAGCTTTTCCAAGTCAATACCAGTTCTAATACCCATTCCATTGAGCATATAAACAACATCTTCTGTAGCTGCATTGCCAGAGGCACCCCTGGCATATGGGCAACCACCTAATCCAGAAACTGAAGAGTCCACTACCGAAATACCTGGAAATTCCAAGAGATAAAAACACTCACTCCATTCAATACAATCTTACCATAATCCAAGGACGTCAAAATATTTGACAATGCCTGCCCATAGGTATCATGACAGTGAACAGCCAAATGTTTCACGGGTACAACTCTCAACACTTCATCGAGCATTTTTCGCATACTTCCTGGGGTTCCAACACCAATAGTATCCCCCAAAGAAATCTCATAGCAACCCAAATCGTATATGGCTTCCACAACCTTCGCCACTGCCAGTGGTCTAATGGGACCCTCATAGGGACACCCAACCACAGTGGATACATACCCCCTCACCTTGACATTGGCCTTTTTAGCAGCCTCCAGGATTGGGCGAAATCTTTCAATGCTCTTGGCAGCTGTACAGTTTACATTCTTCAGAGAAAACGAATCCGAAGCAGCTCCAAAAACTGCCACTTCTTGAGCTCCTGCTGCCAGGGCACTTTCGAATCCTTTAAGATTTGGTGTCAGCACTGGATAGGATATTCCTGGTTTTCGTTTGATTCCCTGTAGAACTTGAGTGTTGTCACCCATTTGTGGCACCCACTTGGCACTAACAAAACTGGTCGCTTCTATGGTTCGTAGACCAGTCTCTGAGAGTCGGTCAATGAGTGAGATTTTTGTCGATGTTGGAAGCAGTGTCGGTTCATTTTGGAGTCCATCGCGGGGACCAACTTCGACGATTCGAATTTCAGCTGGAACTGATGGCGCTGACCACTGGAGTGATGGGGAGTTGACGTTAAAATGTGTGAAATATTAAAGTGAACTTATTTACTTACAACAGCATGGGCTCTGCTAACGACATATGTCAGAGGTCGAGTTATCCTGCGGGAAATCATTTTCTAGGGGTAAAATGCGTGCAACAGAAATTGATCGGCACACAATTGATATTTGACAAATAACATATGATCGGGGAATGGAGTGAAGTAGCACAGGGTGGCACTGGAGTTTTTAGCCGGCATCTTTTTGTTTCGATGTGCCAAAAATAAACGACATCACATTTCTGCTGTAAGCGTCTTGATATTTCTTACTTCCTCTAGCAAATCGAATTAGGAACGTTCGTTCTCGACAAGTCAAAATCAAGCCTTTTGTGCTTAGTGCAGCGCACAATGTCCTACATGTTTTTGTGGTTAACTTTTATCTGGGAAACCGTTGTGTTCGTAATGATAAAACGTATCGTACCTCAAACTTACCATATCTCACTAAACTGGATTAGCGACAAAAGTTATAGATTATCAACATGAAAAAGAGATTCTTTTGTGGAAATTTGGTTTTCTTTTGAAGCCATATTGATACTTGCTAGTTGGGGCATTCCTTGCAGAAAGTGGTTATCTGAAGGCACTTATGCAGCTGATATTGCAATCATCACTGGCTCACTATAATGGAAACAGTGGTTCTTCTACACTGTGCATTCTATTCCGATGCTCTAGTTAATGCTCTTTTCTTCGCATATCATGTTATGCGTTAAATGCTAGCTAGGAGCTAATAGTTGTTTAATTTTCTTTACTCATATCCTCTTTGGCGTACGCAAATTATAAAAAAAAAATGTATCCGACAAGTTGAGAAAAACTTTATTCCATTTCTTCTGGACTGTACCTTTACCTACCGTTCCCGTATTTTATACATTGGGCGCGTTCGAATTTCAATAATTTCCCCTTCGAGTTAAGGCCCGGACCCATAGAATCCGTCAACCAGTTGCTGCGTCATTTTTAATTGATAGCTACTAGATAGAATACACGCATTCTTATCGAAGGTGGGCAATAACCAACGGATATATGAACATCGACGGATAAAGTAGGTTTACTTTCTACTTTTTTAGTCCGTTGATCCGTTGGCAGTTTACACATTTACGCATTGAGGTTCACACATTCACATATTGAATTTCACGCATTCACAAATTGAGAGAAGCACATTCATTGGTGGAAACATTAGGAGAAAGTAGAAAAACTGTCATCGCCGTTGACAATCGGACAGCTGGAAGAGAAAACACTTTCAGCAATAACAAAATGTCATCGGCTGTAATTTGTCAATGAAGGCATGTGACGGATTTTATGGGACTGTTCTTTCCGACATTTTGCGCACGTCAACGTCAGCCTTCAACGGAACGAAGTCGACGGATTCTATGGATTTGGGCCTTAAGGATAAAAAATCCTACTTAAGATATAGGGAACAGCTGATTTTAAAAGAAGCTATTTTAATTCGGTTTATTCTGTTGGTAGGTTTCGTATTTACATTATTAGCTTTGTTTTTTTTTGTATAAGGATGTACACAGACACGTAATGTTTACGTTCAATGAACAATAATAACTAGGTAGGCGTTCAGAAAACAACAACACGCCCATTCACTATCAAGTGAAATTCGGAACGCTCCTTCTCGACAAGTCGAAAAAGCTGTACAAAATCAAACGGGTGTTTGTCGATGTGCTCATTTATCCATTTTGGATTCCAGTTACATGTCGGAGGGTGCGATATAGGACAAGGCGTCAGCTAAGAAAGCCAATACACTTAGACCAGTAATAGGTCCATTGTGATACCACATGAGTTTGGGAAGCGGCCTTAGCCTACTCATTGAACCAGCTTCTGATGAAGTGTAGAAGGTCCCTAACGTCTATTTTATTCAGATCATTTAGGTCGTTGAAACAGAGGGCTCCTAAGTTGAATTTCCTTCTTTGGATGAGAGTTGGGCAGGTGCGAAAAAGGTGAAGAATGGTCTCCTCTTCCTCCTCTTCCATACAGCTTCTCCAGAAACCATTTGCGAAGACGCCAAGCCTTGTTGCATTCTTGCCTATTAGACAGTGTCCAGTAAAGACACCAATAATAGCGCTAATATGCATTCGATTGGCAGAAATCAAATTCTTAGAGCGTTTCAGAACCAGCTTATGCCAAACCTGTTTTGTCGCTAGACAAGTTGTACCGCTTGTCCACCTAGAATTTGTCCTTTCAATAGCGTTGATTATACTGCTGTAAAGAGGGCAATACAAACTCCACACCTTTGTGCTTTTGTGCGTGTACGTTTTTATTCCTAAGAAAAAATTACATTAAGTTTGATAATAAAAATGCCTTAAGACTTACAATTTTAACCCCCTTTGGTCGGCTTACAGCAATACAATAAAACTAAGATATATTTGACATATAGACAAAGACAAAATTTACAGGGTTGTCACATAAATGATTTTATATAATATAAGGCGGAAACACAATGTATCCGCAACAAATAGAATCCAGCTTTAATTTAAGTTTGCATGTAGCGATAGGCATACGCAGTGAACTTTTGTCTGGAAGGGTGGGTATTGTTGTTCCATGTCTGGCAAGTTCGTCAGCCTTACCATTTCCTGGAATACCCCTATGTCCCGGCACCCAAATTAGGTGGATATTAAACTGCTCCGCAATCTCTATAAGAGACGATCGGCAGTCTAGAGCTGTTATAGAATTTGTTGAGGATGATTCCAAGGATTTGATTGCTGTTTAGCTGTATGAAAAGATGCGGATATCAACGGTCGATATCACGTTTTTCTTTAGCCAAGACAAGACTTCTTTTATTGCCATTATCTCCGCCTGGAACAGTGGTTTGGGAGACGGAAAGAGACACCCGTAGTTAGTTTTTGATCGAATACACCACATTGCCTGGGGTAGTACCAACACTAACCCAGATGACTAGTGTTAGTACCAACACTAACCCAGATGAGTCTGTTTTTGATTTCTTAAAAGTTAAAAGTCTCGTAAAACTAAGCGTAGGTTGTACTCCAACTTTTATTAACAAAATCCATAGGGAAGTGCTAGACATTACCTTCCCGACCGACGTGATCCAATATTGCCTCAAACTGGAGCATTTCAAATGAGGCCTCTATGTCGGACAACAGATGGATAAATTTAGACATTATCACGGGCACAAAACTAAAATTATAGTTAAGAACCCCAGAAGCATGGACTGGTCCTCCTTTGTAGCGGACTTTCTCAATAAGATAAGGCAACCGGCGGCTGGACCCGATTTTGGACCGGCGCACAGTGGGACCGAAACGGGTTCACTGTCTCAAAAATCTGTACCTCTTATGTTTTAAGTGATAGCAACTTGAAAATTTGTACATACATATTGTAACATGCGAGCTACGGCTCGAGTAGATAAAACGATATTCTGTGAAATTTATTTCTTTATTTTCGAGTCTATAGAACAATTCAGGTTCACACTATACTATTCTTCGCAATTCTTTTCTTACAAGGTCTCTTTCCTCTCAAATCACTTTATCTCCTTTCTATTACTTAATTCACAAATCCAAACTAATTACTTCTTCTTGTTAACTCTCAACTTTCAATTTATCACAAAATTACAACTTCGCCCATTATCACTTTTCTAATCTCTTCGCCACGGTTTAAAAACTACTGCCCCTTCTCAATCGCCATCTGTCCTTATATAGCAGAAGTTTCTGATAGCCAGAAACTTCTAGCAAATTCTTCGACCACTGGAACAAGAGAAATTCTGATGTAATAATTCTTGCAGTTATAATTCCCTCTTATCCGTGATATTATCCGTCTCTTTCGTTGACATGAACTGTGGAGACTTCATCGCAGACACGAACCTCGAATGAAAGGACACTTCGGACCAAAATTCTGCCAGAATGAAAAGACACTTCGAAATTTGTTGCATCATACTTTTAGGGAGCGTAGTTATTATTATGCTGCAATATATTATTGAATGTACATGCTTTTTAATGAAATTAGTTTTCGGTGATAACGAACGAAAGAGAATTGAAAATGGATAAAACTTGTTGGTTGATACATGTACAAAGAGTCTCAATTGACTTTTTACTTGATTTTGGTAGGTTATTTTACATTTGTGTTTTTATTAAAAGGGAGCAGTGAAAGTAATTGACAGTAAATTGTAGCAAGTGAAAGATTTTAGTTAATTAGCGATTAATGAGCAATTAAGTTTTGAGCAAATGAGTTAAGTTTACAGTAAAAGAAAAGTAATAAGGCATAACAAAAATTTGAAAAAATTTGAATTTATAAAGATTGAAGTTGGAAGTTAATATATTTTCGAACAAGTACAATATGGTGATTATTCACTTTAGGGCAAATCCAAGAGCATTTTGGCTTTATCCAAAAATTCCTTGGAAACGGTCTCCGTCGGTGTCCTTAAACTTGCAATATATGAATCTGATGTAAATAATAATGTATTTAAAACATCTTCATTAGTTACTGAACGAGAACACTTCCTGGAATGAAGTAATCGGTATCGTCTGTAGTCTTTGTTCCGCGCTTCCTGTGCATCTTCAGACAATTGGCCTATTGGTAAAATTGCGAAATGCCTTATGATACTCTCCCTGTGAATAAGGATTTTATGAACAGAGGATAACATGTAATACCAATTGTATTTATTCACAAATATTTGAGCTGTATTGATTGCGTATTGACCGAATTTGGTAGCATTTACTGCGATTCCAGATGATATTGATTGTAGTATAATATTGCAACATAATGTAGCATAATAACTATGCTCCAACGACTATGCAACACATTCCGAAGTGTCTTTTCATTCGAACATAATTTCGTTCCGAAGTGTCTTTTCATTCGAGGTTCGTGTCCGCAGTTCGTGTCTATAGTTCATGTCCACGATAAGAGACGGATAAAATCTAAGACAACGTCATGGAATTAAGAGAGAATTATAACCGCAAGAAATTATTGTCATCTTGGAATTAATACATCAGAATTTCCTTGTTCCAATGGTCGAAGAATTTGCTAGAAGTTTCTGGCTATCAGAAATGCGACTATATAAGGACAGATGGTGATCAAGGCAAGGCAGTTGGTTTTAAACAGCACGAGGAGATTGGAAAAGTGATAACAGCCGAAGTTGTAATTTTGTGATAAATTGAAAGTTGAGAGTTAACAAGAAGAAGTAATTAGTTTGGATTTGTGAATTAAGTAATTGAAAGGAGATAAAGTGATTTGAGAGGACAGAGACCTTGTAAGAAAAGAATTGCGAAGAATAGTATAGTGTGAACTTGAATTGTTCTATAGACTAGAAAATAAAGAAATAATTTCACAGAATACCGTTTTATCTGCTCGAGCCGTAGCTCGCATATTACAATATATAGCCGTTTTATCAATTCTTCGTCAACTCTAGTAATATTGGATGAACAATGATAGTTGGAAAAGAATTTTCGCGCAGTATTTCCATCATTGCTATTACCAGCTCCTTGCCGGGGTTTGGCGATATGGAGGCCAAGTTCATTTCGGAATCTACTTTGCACATATTTTTTCTTTTCTTCCTTGCTCGTTTTATTTTCTGGAGTTGTTGCTGACCATTTCTCGAACGAAAGATTATAAGAAATATGCAGAATGGTTTCCATATATCTAATCCAGGCATGAAGAGTGGAAAGGCCATATTGGAAATCTTCTTCGTTTTCGGGTTTGGAAGTAATTTTGTTCAAATCATTCATCTCCCTAGGTCTTGAGCAACTTTTCCGTCAATCATCGTCAAGAATAGTTCATGTTTGATCTCAACTACAGTGTCATTTTTACTAACCAGTGATGGAGTGAGTTGGTCAATTTGACGCTTTATATTATCAACAGTCTCTCTAGTCTGCTGTGGAGTTTCTTTGACAAATTTTATAGAAATAGGTCGGTACAGATAAATTTGATGACCTTTTTGGGAAAAGCATCATAAAAGTTGCATTTATCAACTTAATCACATTTTTTTTTTACAATATAAACATGATATATCCTTCATTCCTTGTGCAATTGGTTTTTCCCAAATTAGCGAAGGGTTTGAAAAATGTCGTAAAATTAAAACAAAAAACTGCCTGTTCGTAATCAAGTGAGACGGAGTTTACCTACCATTAGAGTTGTTGCTAACAGTCCATACCAATAAATTGATTGTTTTAAGTCATTTTTCATTTTTAATGATCAATTAGTAAGCAAACTCATATTAAATATTACTTTTATTAAGGGTTTATGTTGGGAATGTAATCAGAACCAAATAATGCAAAAAAAATGGTAAATTTTACTTTGCGACATATTTTTGTGCCTGAAAAAAAAAAAGGCAAAAAAGGAGCAACAAATTTTGATCTTGGAATTATGACTAATTAAATATTTTAATCAGACAAGTAACTAGGCAGCGGCAAACAGCGCTAACCCTCAAATGTCTGTTTGTATCCTCAACATATTATACAACACTATTATGTTTGTATTTTTTGTAAATACTTGAAGCACTGTGCTTTCCAAAAATGAATAACACTTATATAGTTCTGAATGAAAGATTTCCAGAAAACGCTTTTGAAAAGTCTGTACAAGTAATTCCGTCAAATCAATATTCTGACTCACTGCACTTCGGCGATTGATTTTACTAATTTCTTTATAAATAAAAAATTAATTAATATCGACACTAAATTATATGTTAATTTAACTATCGATTTTCATCAAAATAATTCGGGGAACCCTACTTTCGTAAAAACCATTTATGAGATGGCGTTGTATGGAGAGCTCCCTCTGTGCGGCTGCAAGGTCTTATATTTAGAAAACTATTACCGAATCCTTTGAGCATGCATGACCTACCAGAACCAATACAGGTCATAAAAAGCATGCATCGTGAAAAGGAGAACTGCACAAACAAAGAAGAACGGTAAGGAAATTATTCAATGCATACATGAGAAATACGAGTAATCTTGAAGTTGACTGGGAAGCTTGTAAAACGAGCAAGAGAACGTTCAAAAAGCTGACCAGCAAAGCAAGTGGAGACTCATGGGAAAACGTCTACAGTGAGATAAATGGTGCCACAGGCGCAGCGCGGCTCAAGTAGATGGAGCACACCCAACCAAAACTTCTCCTAGCCAATAGTGGGGAAACAACCTCAGGGGAAACTCTACAACTGCTAATGGAGCCCCTCTTCCAGGGATGTCTGGACGTCTCTTTCTGTGTATCAGTCATACGAACCTAGCCGAATGGACAGCCCTGGGAAGAAGCTGGCAACAGAATCAGTACAGCAAAGATTGCATGGACTATAAACTCTTTTGCGCCTTACAAAGCAGCAAGGAGAGATAGCTTTCTCCCAATCTTCCTTCAGAAACCGATCGGTATTTTCAAAGCCGATCGGTATTTTCTTCTTTTTTTTGTAAGAAAGGTAAAAAGCATCGAAAGTCTGTGTGTAGGACTTTAATCTACTAAAACCACCTCTGCCTCTGGTCCCTGGTCCCCACGGTACCACCGTAAGCATTTCGTTATGGGGGGACCTCAGCCTTAGCTTTTCCTCATCTTCACATTCGTATTTTTTTCATGGTTGCTCCAAAGAGTGTGTAATCTTCATAGATACCAGTAGTCCGGGGTACTGGCATGCATGATTCGCAAACCTGAATAATCGAGGCCAGGAATACGCCTACGTGCTAAACCACACCCTGCACACTTCGAACCACTCTCCCCGCGGGACTGCCGTTAGGTACTGCTTCGCAGGGCTGGTTAACATTTTAGGCTACGTTCTCTTCTACGCCTATTGTGTTTTTAGGTGATTGGCTCGCCACTGTTCGGATTATTCGTGTTACGTCGGCGCTCTATGCGCTTAAGGTCGCTGAGTATGCGTACCGCCACATTGCTTACGATGGTCCAGTTTTCGTCATTCTGCAGCATGTAATTTACGACACTCTCGGCAGCGGGCCACTCTCCAAATTGGTCCCGAAGGACGATACTCTCGGTTTCATACCGTGGGCAATGAAAAAACACGTGTTCCGCGTTTTCCGTGACATTTTCACAATGTGGACAGTTTGAAATAGTTTCATATCCGCGTTTAAAGAGCTATTCTCTGAAACAGCCATGTCCCGTCAGAAACTGAGTCAGGTAAAAGTAGGTTTCGCCGTGTTTCCGTTTTATCCATATATCGATCGCTGGTATAAGGCGATGAGTCATCTCCCCTTTACGGATACGTTCTACTGTTGTTGCCAGGTAGCAATACTGCGGGTTCTTTCGTATTCTCTTCTTTCGTTGTCTACCCTGCCATTTCGAACTGATTCGGGTTTTAGTCTTGTCTTTTCTTCAGCGAGTAAGTTGATGGGTAGTATTGAAGATACGACGAGTATAGCATTGTTCGAGACAGTTCGAAACGCACTGGCTACCCTTAGTGCGCTAAGCCGGTGAACGAATTTAACTCCACGCACGTACTTTCACTGCTCTTGCCCATATTTCTGCTGCGTACATGTATATAGAACTGGCAGCTCCTGCAATTAGAAGTCTTGAGCCTCCGATATTACTAATTAGCCTTGAAAGTGGTGTTTGAAATTTAAACGAGCGTCAATAATCACTCCAAGGTTCTTAATAAACGGTTGATAAACCATGATAAACCGTCCGACTCTAAACAAGCACCACCTCGGTTTTATGGTCAGCAAGCTGCAAACTAGCGTTAGCTAGCCAATGGCGTACCGTTGTGGTTCAACTTCTTCTAGAGTTTTGCTACAACCAGCACAGCGATGTCGTCCGCAAAGCCGATGATTGACGCTTCTCTTGCAGGGGCCTAAGGACCGAACCTCGTGGGACCCCGCCAGTTACTTTGTATGTCTTAATTCCCCCGTCAGAATCGTAGAGGAGGACTCTGTTCGCAAAATAGCTCATTATTATTTTGCAGAGATAATCCGGTATTTATATCCGATAAAGACAGCTCATAATGCATTCCAATGGCGCAGAATTTTTTGGTGCCGCCTTTCCAGCGCCTGCCTTTTGTAGCGGTTCGGGCTCTAGTTATTACCGCGTTTATTGCATCTATCGTGGAGCGTGCTTTACGGGAACCGTATTGAAGTTCCCCGAAAGATCTCCTGCTTTTTCAACTGCTGGTAAAAGCCTATTGTAAATTATCCGCTCAAGTATTTTTCCGACCGTGTCGAGAAAATAAAGAGGACGGTGGGACGAAGGTTCGTTTGGACTCCCCTTTCCTTACAGCAATAGGACTAGTGGTTGGCGCTTCCAAGGCTAAGGAAAAACACCTTCGTGAAGACACATGTTAAACATTTCAGCAAATAAATCGGGTCGAGTTTTAATATCAAATTTAAGAGCACTATTTGGAATACCGTCCAGTCCCGGAGCCTTAAATGGAGCAGGTTTAATTTTATTATCAGCAAGCCATAGATCAGGTAAAAGATGAAGATTAAAAATTCAGTTTGAGATGGGTATTATCTGAGATTTTTCAGGATTTAGTAGCAACCCATTTTTTTTTTGACAAAAAAACACATTCGTGTTAGATCCTCATTTAGAAGAAAAACAAGTTCTGTTAAGTTATCAAAAGGTTTGGCTAAGTGTAGCTGAACATCATCAGCATATAGATGCACTGAAGCGTGATTGCAAATAGATGGTAGGTCATTGATAAACATGCAAAACAAAATCGGTCCCAAGATTGACCCTTGAGGTATCCCTTGTGTGATTGGTTTCAAATCTGAGATATTATCACCAGAGATGACCCTTTGCAAACCTACCTGAGAGAAAGCTATTTCTCAGTTTAACAGCCCTGTCAATTAGGCCAAATAATTTCTTGAGTTTCCAACAAAAGATTTTGTGGTTAACCTTATCAAATGCCTTCGAAAAGCCAAGCAGACAAAGAAGCAAAACATGACCTCTGTCGAACTCCTGCCTTATCTCCTCTAATAAATTGACCGTAGTCATGGAACAGCTATGGTGAGGTCTAAAACCAGACCTTGGACCATTCTTGCGCCGATTTGTCTTCTGGATTGGGCTTAGATTTTGTCTTACTCGGCTTGCCCATTTCTTTTCTCTGATTTAAGACTGAAATTTTCTTAGACGGATCTGAGCTGATATCACCACTCGATATCTTCGGCTAGTTCGTCCGCGTCTTTTTCGGAACATGCGCCTTTGTTAGGTGCTTCTCAGGCCGGTTACCTGTTCCGTCAGCATCCCTATTTCTTTTTGCAGGTCGTACGGACGTGGAGCTCTTGTCAGTCGCCTGCGCTTCTTTACCCGTCACGTTTCCTATTGTATTTCTTGATTTCTCGTTTTTTAACCCGAGTTGTAGCATTTTATTGTTGTCATGTTTGTCACTACTGTTTTTCGCGCCGTGAACAGTGTCAGTTGCCTTTATCGCGTCCATATTTCTTGTGGATGACGTCGATTCCGAGTGCGAACGCGTATTATAAGTCCGAGTGCGAACGCGTAAGAGAAGTCCTTTTAATTGGAGAACGCGCAAACCGAGTGCTCTTCCTAAATGGATCTTCAGTGCTCCTCTGTGGTGCTGTAGTTTGGTCGCCTGGTGACGTCAGCATCCTCGAACGTCCCTGGAAGGGGTTTTCTTCGTTCTTCGTGTTAACATCATTGATGTTTTTTTTTTATTGTTTTTGTTATTGTTGTTGTTGTTGTTTGAAATCAAATCTGTTGGGGCCCCACTCAAAGTCGTTATCAATGTTCGGATGTGCAGTCACCTCAGGATCTCATGGTTATCTATGTGAACAGTGAGGCCATGCAAGGGTTGGCAAAAGCCCTTATGGGGTCTTATGCCAGAGCCAGATCGGTGCTAACCAGGAATGTTACATCTGGGCCTACACCACCAACTGAATGGTGACGAAACATTGAGCGTTTTTTGAGACCTGCCAAGGTTTTAACGAGACGGGGGCGCTTGTAGCATTAACCTGAAAGCAATTTCAACAAGATTTCACTCTCGCTTACTCAGGTGAAAGAATACTACAAACGTCAGCCTCATAGCTGTAATTCCAGTTCATTTTCCAGTATGCCATAATTAAGACCTTACTGAGCTCGGTCTTAATGTTTTGAGGTAATAGTATACGGCTGGGTTTTCAGCCGGAGCTGCTTCTCTCTTTTGTCCGCATGTCCGGATATTAACGAGTAAATGCAAATGCACGAAAGTTTGTGTGTATAACTCGTACATATGTTTGTGGCAGAATGTGTTCGTTAAGTGGCCCTTACACGGTCAATCGATTGACATCAATCACTTACATGTGTTTTTGAAAATGTACCTGTATGCGTCACATACATTAGGTGAAGTCTGATTGACGAAAATCAAAACATTTTTGATTTTGCATGACCAGCGTCATGCTGATAGATGTCTGTAAGGGTTGAATTGACATATGTAATTACTTCATTATGTGTTGTGTCGCGGAAGATAAAACAGCTAGCGGAAAATTGAGGGATGGTGACGAGCGAGCATTTGTATGGAATTTAATTGAAACTTATCGGTCATTACCGGGTTTATGGGATGTGCAAAGGAAAGATGACAGCGACCGAAACAAAAAATTGCAACAATATGAAGTTTTACTACAAAATATAAAGAAAAGTATCCTGATACACAAAAAGCGGATGTCACTTTATGCAAAGTGCAAGAGCAATATATGCAATATAATCATCCGTTTCACTAATCGCACATCAGTACACCACGAAAACTCACAAAAACTAAAAATTTGACGTCAATCGATTGAACTGTGGAAGGGGTAGCATCAATCCATACATACACTATGCTTGATGTCAATCGATTGACCGTGTAAGGGCAGTTTTATTAGTATGTCAGTATATTACATGTATGTCAGTTTATTGTTTGGTAGCGTATGTAGTGCTTGTATGCACATACAACAACAACAGTTTCTAGGTTGTGTATGTTCAGGTTGGTTGCTAATTTCCGGAGTTTGCACTCTTCATTTCTAGCTGCCTTGTTTTCCAGGTTTAGTTTCAGTCCCCCAGGCTTATAGGAGACGCACACATAAGTATCGACTTGCTCACTGTTGCTAGCAGGTTTCTAATTGGTTAATTGGTTATTTATTTATATATTTATTTATTTATTTACTTATTTATTTATATATTTATTTATTTACTTATTTATTTAATACATTTATTTATTTATTTATTTATATATTTATTTATTTATTTATTTTTTTTTTTTCTTTAAATTGAAGGGTTTTTTTCGCTTTTCCCTTCGGATACTAACTTAACATGTAAATATCTTTAAATTCATACAATTGTATAATAATGTTACAGATGAAAGATAGTAATTATCATATCTCTGAATTGTAAAACGTGTGGTAACTAGCCTCTGTAAATCTTTTATGCGAAATAAAGATCTATCTATCTATCTATCTTAATCTGGATAATGCCGCTACTGCCGGGGAGGGGCTTTTTGAAGTTGAGCTTGTAGTCCAGCAGCACAGGTATCTGATATAAGGGCTCGACTCAACGACCTGTATAGTGAGGTGTTCTACTCTTCTTCTGATGATTATTAAAACTGTTTCTGTCTTGTAGTCTGACAGTTCCTGGTCTGATGTTTGTAGCCATGATCTGACATCTCTGATCATATGATAACATTTTTCAGACACTTGTTCCACAACGACTACTGCAATATCGTCAGCATAGCCGATAATGTCTACTCCGCTCGACTTGGGTTTTCTCAGGATCCCATCATACATTATGTTCCATAGGACTGAACCAAGCACTGTCCGTTGAGGAATTCCTCCCGTTATTTTGTATTTTTTTTGGCCTTCTTCTGTGTTGTAGTGAAGGGTCATTTTTTTTGAAGTATTTTGAAGTAATTATTCTCATTATGCAGGTTGCTTAACGCTCTTACTATGCAGTTCCAGCTGACTGTGTTGAGCTCATTCTTTACGTTGAGTGTTACAATGGCGCAGTACTGCTTTGTTCCTCCTAGCCATCTTCGCCTCGGTATTGCTTTTTGCGCCATGTTGCACACTGCCTCTATTGCCTACATGGTGCTTTCTTTCTTTCTGAAGCCGAACTGTTGGTTGGCGGGCCCGGAATCCCCTTCACTGTATCGCTCTAGTCTTGCTCTTATGACTTTCTCAAGCACTTTGCCCAGTGTGTCGAGCGCACATTGGCCTGTACGTCGACGGTTGGTCAGGTGGTTTGTTACCCTTCGGGATAAGGACATTGTTGTGTTGCTGTGGATGACTCGTCCTCCACCGAAATTTTTAGTTGATTTGGAAATAGGCTTTTGACTATTTGCTGTAATACTTCTGCGCATGTGGGCGATGGGGCTCGAAAACCGATGATACCCCAGAGGTTTTCATCTACTCCATTGCATAGTTCGACGAAGCTCCAACGTTTGCTGGTATATATTGCCGTTTTCAATTCTTTTCGTCCAACTTTATACCGATGATGGAGTTCGGTGAAATTGCTTCTTCTTTACTTATGAGTAGTGTGGAAGTCATCCTTCTTACCATAGAAGCATCGCACGCCCTTCTGATGCAGTTTTTTTTTTAGCTTTTTATTAATTTCAATTAATTTTCATACTTACTTGCTAGGCAAAAACGCTTAAAACTAGCTTAGCTGACTTAACTATCTTACTCAAACTTACTGGCCCTATACGGGCGCTCTAAGCTAATCTTAATTCTTATCTATGTCTTTCGACTTAATCTACTACTTATTACTATTTTATTTACAGAACAAATTACGACTAAGAAAAGATTGAATTTATTTTTTAAAAAATAGTAACAGTACTTTTGTTTTTCATGTTATATATAAAACTTAAATGCTACCTTAAAATAAATCTTAACCTAACTTAACTACATATATAATCAAATATGCACTTTTTTTGTGGTTTTCATGATTTTTTTTTCCGTATAAATAAACTTAAACTACCTAAACCTAGACACTTAAAAACTATGTAAGCCGGCCAAGGCAAAAATATGTCCACAGTTGTCCGGGAAACGTGAAAGATTAGCGGCACCGCTGATCTATCCTGGATCAGACCTGTTTGATCGAAATAGAAGAATCCTTCTGGGGGAACATAGCCGTCAAGGCGCACTCTCTCATGGTACCTATAGTTGGGGTAATAAGCCCCGAAGATCAGGTTATTCATCGAGGTCATTGCTCTTGCAATGTGCCTTCAAGTCATCTTGACCTGGAAATTGTCCACTCTTATCAGATTCGCCCTGTTGTATAGGACCTCATTAGAATAGAATTTTATGTACTGAGGCTCTGGTGTTCTGTACAAGTGAAGGCAAGCCCGAATGCAGGCCCTCTCAAACACCCGAATCTTTTCCATCCTACTTGCCCCTATGCTAAACCACACGGGACATCCATATGCGAGCATGGACCGAGGGGCCGTGTAGCATTGAGTTGCTTGCTATAAAAAAGTCTCTTTGTAAGGGCGAAGGCAGCTCGGGCTCTGGCCAGAGCAGCATCTACATGTTTGTTAAAATATAGATATTGGTATAGCCAAAGTCCAAGGTATCTGACCACGTTTTGACACGCAAGTGGAAGCCCGTGCTGTCCAATTATAGAGAACTTTCGCCAATTCTTTCTGGTATTCCTAGAGGCCAGAGACAACGGCATTCTGAATAGAATGGTTTCCGACCTCTGAAGGTTGATCTTCAACTTCCAGTCGTCGCAATATCGCTGAATCCTATCGAAGTCACTCTACAAGAGTGTTGTAGTGGCGTCGATCTTAGGTCACGCAATCAAATAGCGTTCCTCTCATTTTTTCGTTTTGTGGTGACTACGACTAAGTTAGCTTAACAAGTAGTTCACGCTTCTGTAGTGTTAATCGCGTTAGGTAGGTAGCTTTCCAGCGAAGGCACCTACTAATACCGTCATTACATGCGGTTTTCCCTTACTGCGCCAGATAGTATGGTCTTGTTCTTTGTAGTCGGCGCTCGAGGTTTGTCACGTCTAGAGTACGGATTATTCCATTATTGCAATGATCATGAAGGCGAGTACGAAGTTTGTGAGCAAAGTTTGTTACTTCATCCCTCACGGTAGCAATTCCTAGATCTCTGTGAATATCACTATTCCTTATATACCATGGAGCATTCACAATTGCTCTTAGTGTTTTGTTTTGGAATGTTTGCAGAACAGTCATATTGCTTGACTTGGTACAAGTTGTATACCGTATGTCCAAGATGGTTTTAGCACTTGCTTATACAGAAGCAGTTTGTTGTATACGCTCAACTTCAAGTATCTCCCGAGTAGCCAGTACATTTCTCTAAGTCTGATTTCGAGCTCGTCGCGCTTCTTTTTAACATGTGGCTTCCACTTAAGTTTTGCGTCTAGTGTCATTCCTAGATATTTTGCCTCGTTTGCGTACGGTATTTGTACCGAGTTAATGGAAATAGGTACGTTGGTTTTCATTTGTACGTAAGATTGACATGCGTTGACTTGGTCTCGTTAAGGACGATTCTCCAGGTCTTTGTCCACTCGCATACTTTGTTTAAAGCTCGTTGGAGTTTTCCAGTTGATGATTCGACTGACTCATCTGTTGCGAGGATAGCAGTGTCGTCTGCGAACGTTACTACGACAGTTCCTTCATCTTGTGGTATATCTCTTGTGTAGAGCAGGAACAGGATTGGGCCGAGAACGCTTCCTTGCGGAACACCGGCATGGATTTCTTTGAATTCCGAATATTTTGCCCCATGTTTAACACGAAAGAGTCTGTTATTAAGGTAATATTCCAATATTCTGTAGAATTTATCTGGTAAGATTACCCTTAGCTTATATCTCAGGCCTTCGTGCCGTACCTTGTCGAACGCTTGCGATACGTCGAGAAAAGCGGTAGAGCATATCTTTTTCCCTTTTAGAGCTCTTTCAATTTCATTTGTTATTCGATACATCTGATCGATTGTGGAATGTTTAACCCGAAACCCGAATCGATGATCCGGAATCAATCGCCTTTCTTCAATTACTGAGTGCAATCTTTTTAGCAGAAGAAGCGAAATGGGTCTATATGATTTCTTGTCGTTTGCACATTTCCCCGGTTTCGGAACCATTATTACTTCGGCGACTTTCCATTTCCTTGGAAGATATAGAAGTCTCAATGAAGCATTTATAATGTAGAGTAACTTAACTAACGCTTTTTTCGGTAGCTCCTTCAAAACTTCGCCAGTGATTAAATCATATCCTAGAGCCTTGCTATTTTTCAGTTTTCTTATTGTCATTCGAAGTTCGGACAGGGATAAAGTTTTTAATTTAAAGTTGTCGCGTGCCGTATTTGCATTCGGATCTTCGATCAATGGTTGTCCATCGAATGGCTTGAACGCTTCCTCTAAATGTTCGGCAAATAATTCCGCTTTCTCTTTGTCTCCTTTTGCCCATTCGCCGTTAGCTTTCCTTATTGGTGGCGAGTGCATTATGGGTTTCCTTATGCACTTCAAGGCTTTCCATAGAGAGTAGTTTGAACACTTATCAGCGGTCAAGCTCTCGAGGTAAGTAGAAGTCTCGCGATTTCTTAAGTCCTGCAGCACATTTTTTAGCTTGTTGCAAAGGTGGTTAAGATAAGTTGTATGCGGTGGCGCGCGGGATTGTTGCCATCTCTTGCGCGCTCTTCTCTTTTCTCGTATGAGGTCTTCAATATCAGACTGGTATTTGACTTTGCTGTTTCGTGTTGCTGTTTTTCGAAAAGGGGTATTTTTCCATGCTGCACACTGAATGGCTTAAACGAGCTTGTTAATTTCGTCTTCTATTTTAGTGGTGTCTTTAGCGGCACATTTAGAGCAACATTTTCCTTGCAGTCTTTTCTGAAAACGTCCCAGTTTGTTTTGTTACTAGTTAACTTAGGCGGTCCTTCTTTTTTTGCTAGACTTCCACCGATTTTCAGAGTGACTGCTGAGTGGTCTGAGCATAAATCATAGCATTCTTCTACTTCCGTTAGATTTTTAGTTAGCGCTTTTGCTATAAAGAAGTCGACGAGGTCAGGGATTTTATTATTGTCAGTTTGCCAATACGTTGGCTTTCCCGTCGAAAAAAATTCCACACCACGTTTCATACTGGCTTTGTATAATAACCTGCCTTTCGTTGAATTACATCTTGAACCCCAGAAAGTATGTTTCGCGTTAAAGTCACCACCGATGATAAAATTAGGCAAAGAGGCGAACGAGGTCGTCGTCCACCAGCCTATATCCCGGAGGGAAGTAACACGATCCGATCTGGTAGTCTAAATGATTTATTTTTACGGAAACTGAGCTTATTTGCATAGAATCCAGTTCTACTTTTATGTTTTCGGCGTGCTTAATGTATTCTTTAATGTACATAGAGGAACCGCCTCTCGCATTTTCCGAAGGATGATGCGCGTGATAATCACTGTAGCCTTTTATTCAGGGTCCAGGTCCTTTTTTTAAGTGGGTTTCCGATATCAAGCATATATCAATATTGTTTTTCCGTAAAAAGATTTCTAATTCGTCTATTTTTGCCAGAATGCCGTTTGCATTCCACGTTAGTATCTTTAGCAGCTGTTTTATAATCATGTGTTGTTGTTTGTCTTGCGAGGCTTGAACTCGAGCTTGCTCAATTTGTCGAAAATAACTTGATTAACCTTGGTTTGCTCCTCAAGTTTTTCCAATATCACAGTTAGTATTTGGCAGACCGGATCTGTTGTGGCTGACCTTGATGCGACTTGCGCGTACGATTTCGTACTTCCAGCCAGTGGTAGTTTTTCCGTTGGACTTGGACCAGCGACGTTCTCTTGTGCAATTTTTATATTTTCCTTTATCGGTGCCGTCCTTTTGACTGGCTTAACGGTCTTAGGCTTATCGCTTTTAGGATCTTTTAAGTTCGGTTCCGGGTTTTTTTTTTTTTTTTTTTCCGATGGTAGGTAAAAAATCTTCATAAAGACACTATGAGGATCGATAGCGCGTGCTCATAGTAGTGTGAGATTTTTACTCACTAAAAAAACCTCCCTTCGTGATAAATTTCTTTGATTACATACTACAACTAAGTTTTGACTTATCCAGCAGTTTTTCTTTCACGTATTGAGATCGTTTGGCAGGTCCCTTTCCATTGAAAGTTCCTGCTTGTTCCGCAAATTAGGCGCGGTTTCTTGCTATCGCGTTAAGGCGAAAGGTTTAGTCCTTTGTAGACGACGCAGGAGATTCCTCTCATCTAGAATTCTAAGGACTTCATTGTTAACGTGTCCTTGTAATCTGTCTTTATGCTTACGCGCGAAGTTTTTGATTTCATATTCGACTGTCGCAATTCCTAAATCTCTATGGATATCGCTATTTCTAATAAACCACGGTGCATTAACTATTGATGTTAGCACTTTATTTTCAAAAGTTTGTAAAAGATTGACATTACTTATTTTGGTACAACCCCAAAGTTGTATTCCATATGTCCATATCGGCTTTAGCACTTGCTTGTATAAAAGCAGTTTGTTCTCTATATTAAGCTTGGAATGTTTTCCAAGTAACCAGTACATTTCTCTGTATTTGGTTTCGAATTCTTTACGTTTTTTCTTCACGTGCGATTTCCACTTCAGCTTAGCATCAAGTGTCATTCCAAGATACTTAGCCTCGTTTGCAAACGGAATTTTAACCGAGTTTGAAAAGATGGGCAAATTATTTATTTTCTTATAAGTAAAATTGACATGAACAGATTTGTTTTCGTTTAAAGCTAGTCGCCAAATCTTTGTCCATTCATTTACTTTATTCAATGCTTCTTGCAATTTTTCAGTCGATTCTTCGATCGTTTTACCCGTTGCCAGGATGGCAATGTCGTCGGCAAATGTAGCTAATACGGTACCTTCTTCTTGCGGTATGTCGCGAGTATATAATAGGTACAAAAGCGGTCCAAGGACGCTTCCCTGCGGCACCCCAGCCCTTATTTCTTTAAATTCCGAATATTCGTTTCCGTGTTTGACTCGCAAAAGTCGATTCGTCAAGTATTTTTCTAGAATATTATATAAGTGTTCCGGCAGAACTTGTCGTAATTTATATTTCAAGCCTTCGTGCCAGACCTTGTCAAAAGCTTGAGAAACATCAAGGAATACGCTCGAGCAAATCTTTTGTTCTTCGTAAGCTTTTTCAATTAAATCAGTTATTCTAAACCCAAACTGGTGATTGGGAATAAGAGATCCTTCTTCTATAACCGGCTGTAATCGCTTAAGTACTATTCTTTCGAAAACTTTAGACATAATCGGCAGCAGCGAAATAGGTCTATACGATTTTTTATCATTCGGTGGTTTTCCTGGCTTCAGAATCATTATTACTTCCGCGACTTTCCATTGACTCGGAACATATTCTAATCTTGTCGCTGCGTTTATAATGTAAAGGAACTTAACTAACGCTTTTCTAAGTAACGATCTAAGAAGCTCTCCTGCGATTAGGTCGTATCCAGGAGCTTTATTCGGTTTCAGTTTCTTTATTTCTTGTTGAAGTTCGGTCAGCCTTGCATTTCTTACTGTGTAATTGTGAAATGCTATATCCGACGCATTATCATTTTCAGCAAGCGCTTGCCCATCAAATGGTTTAAAAGTTTCTTCTAAATGGGCGGCAAAGACTTCTGCTTTGTCTTTATCATTCTTGGCCCATCCGTTGTCATTTTTCTTGATTGGGGCCGCTTGTATTTTCGGTTTTTTAATGCCTTTTTTTATAGCTTTCCAGAGCGAATAATTGGAATCTTTTTCCGCTGTTAAGCTTTCAATGCTGGTTTGTATTGTCCGATTTTTAAAATCAATAATGGCCTTTTTTAGAAAGTTACACAAGCGATTTAAATGCGATTTATGTTGCGGAGCACGAGTTTGTTGCCATTTTTTACGCGCTTTTCTCTTCTCCCTTACCATTTCTTTTATTTCCGGTGGATATTTTTGGGCATGATTAATCGGCGTTTTCCGTTGATAGGGAGTATTTTTCCACGCGGCGCGCTGCAGAACTTCAACAAAACGATCAATTTCGATTTCGAGTTCGGTTCCGGGTGTAGCGGTTTTTTTTAGAGTATCGTGTCTTTTTTGAAGTTCCTTGGCGATTTCGCAACCTCGATAGTTCGCTGGGTGGTTTCCCATGCAATTCGCGCAGACCGCTGGGACCTGCTTGGTTATGTTGCACTCTTCCGAGACATTTTACGCACCGTGGTTCTTTCTGGCAGTATGCCTGCGTATGATTAAAGCATTGGCACCGCTTACACTGAGGTATCGATCTCTTGACCTTACGCATGGGCTCGACTTTTACCTTGATGTTTAGAATGGTTTTCATTTTGAAGATTTCGTCCACATTCTCGGTCCTATCAAAGGTAAGCATAAAAAGTGGGAGACCACGTTTGATGACATTATCTTTGTCTCCTTCCGTACGTTGCTTTTCCTTCTTGATAATATTCACGGCGTCAATAATTTTCAAGCCTTGGCTTTTCACGTCTTCCATAACGTCTTCTTTTGCGCACGATGGGTGAAGTCCCCTAACAAAGACTCGCAGTGGTTTTTCGTACTTATTCTTGTAAGTATACCATTGGATTTTCTCGGTGTTTAATTTTAGAGACAGTGCTCGGTAGGAGTCTGGGTCATCTACGTTGATTTTCCACTCGTTGTTTCGGCGCGAGGTTATATTGTGTTTTGTCCTCAGCGTATTTTTGAGAAGATTACGAAGTTTTCCATAATCCGCTATCCCGACGACATTTATTGCGGGTGGAGGGCGATTTTTCGCTTGGGTTTTTACCTTGTTTGATACGGCGGGCTTATCTTCCTTTTGTGAAACTTCGGGTCGGAGGCCGGATTGGTTTCGTGGGCAAGTTCTTCCTCGTCCGTAAAATATTCACTTGTTGGACGGTTTGGCGTTGTATCGGGATCTTTCGGTACATGAATGTTCTTGAGATCCTCGTTTTCTTTTCGCACAGCATCTACTTCCTTTTTAAGCTCGTGGAAGAGTCGCTCCATTTCATTAAGTTTAGCTCGTAGTTCGTTACTCTCTTTTACGAAGCATTTCGTTTTCATTGAGTCCTGGTTAGCCGGCGGACTACTTTTCCCGGAGGTATTCGATGTAGGTAGTAGGGTTTTCGCTTTTGAATCAGTTTTATGTTTACTTCCAACTTTACTGGTTTCAATTTCAGAGTTCTGTTTTTGATGGAGAGGCAATAAATGGTCCCCCCCCCAGAATCCATGAGACCGACCTCCGAGGAGGGTGGATTTTCCAGTTTACCTGGTCTGCCACCTGGGGTATTTGTAAGCAACATGTACAACAGTGGTTTGCTTATGCCCAACCTGCTCAACTTGTAAAAGAGCCCTTCCAACCACACGGTATCGAAGGCCTTTTCCAAGTCAATCAGGCAGGCCCCCGTGCATTGGTTCTTGCTTTTGTCCCATTGGATATCCGATACCACTTTAGACGCGGCATGCATTGAATCATGCCCCACCTTGAAACCGAATTGGTTATCCGGAACTATATTATTGTTGTCAACCCACTTAATCAAGGCTCTATTAATCATTTTTTCGAATACCTTGCTGATATTCGGAAAGAGACTTATCGACCGGAGATTTGCCGGATTGGAGGAGTCCTTTCCCCTTTTGGGAAAGGACTCCTCCGGACTTGCTCGGGATAATGGGCATTATTTAATGCATTATTGAACAGGGTGGCGTAAATTTGCACCGCTCCTAGAGGAAGATGTCGAAGCACAATGTTCGATATTCCATCGATTCCCACTGATTTCTTCTTTCTCAATGATTCGAAGATCGTCTGGAGTTCTACTTTCGATATATGCGGGGGTTGAACCCTTTTATTGGCGATGGCATTGTTTGCCAATTTTCGTCATTGAACCTAGTAAAACCAGTATTCTCTGATCGCCAGTGCTCTATATCATTTCGAAGGTGGAAGTTGTGCCTAAGGACTCTATTCTCCAGGTCGTGGTTCGGGCGAATGCTAGCATTTACCTTGTACACATCCTCAAAAAAAGATTCTATAGCCTCCACCTTCTCTTGCGGATCTTCGATCACAAAAAAGTCGTCATCATCGACAGCGTCCCTTGGATCTATTCCTGATGCTGTAAGTAAGCGTTCATTGTTCGTTATTCGGGGAATTTTCAGACACGGAAGTTCGTTGACATCGTTCCTCCCAAATATTTTATTAATCTGAGGGAACATACTCGGGTTATCAGACTTGATTGCCAAAATCTTGACGCCCAATGCAAATTAGCCGAAAGCCTATACGAGTAATTTGCTCCGATTTCAGCGTCCTAACTTCCGAGTTTTGTCTGTCAGTAAACTGCCTAATCGTTATTTCGGCACTAAGTCCGCAATGGTCACTGTCATACACAAACGTGCGCAAACAGTTTATCGTTTGTCGGTCAACGTCGGTCAGTTGTAACCGTTCGTCGAACAGCAGTAGATCCAGATATAAGACGCTTCTGGGAAACGACGGATTATCTGTAGCCTTCAAATCGAGGCGAAACTCGACATTGCGTTGACCCCACCAATTGAATTGACCCCAATCTCTATGTTTGGCGTTTATATCTCCGGCCATGAGGAAATAATTCTCCCCCGACTCCAGTCGTAGACATCGAAACAATTTCTCGAGCTCTGAAATAAATAAAGAAGATTGAGCAGCTTCCGCAGTATAAAGCGCGACCACGTACATCTTCTTTCCACTACGGAGAGGGATGCACACAATACACGCTTCTAGTCCCTGGAACCTTCGCACTTCATCACTGTACACGGTCTTATACCTAAGTTCTTTACGAATGAAGATCGCAACACCTCCTCCTAGAGTGGAGTTTGGTCGGTCTCTTCTTTCTATATTATAATTTTTATGTCGTATATTGCGTTTCTGGGTTAGCTTAGTTTCGCTAACCAGATACACGTGAGGGCTTTGGTCGTCGATTAACTTGTAGAGCGATTCTTTTCATTCGATCCTAATCAATGAATTTACATTCACCGCCAGGATCTTCAAGGAATTTTCAGTCGCGGTCGTCCCCATCACGATTAAAAGTGCGTTAGGCTTGGCAGAAGCGCGTAGATCCTGTCCACACGGGTCGCCTGTTCTTTTAACTGGCGCTGTAGCTGTCCCATCTGCCCCTGGATAGAGAGCAAGATGGTCAGCAAGTCGCCTTGCGCCTCAGGAGCCTTAGGCACTGGGGGCAGTGCAGCTTACTTTGGTTGTTGCTGTACCGTGGTACAGCATTGTGGCCATTTGGGCGTAGGTAATTTGAGAAGTCACGGTTGGTTTTTGAGCTGGACCTGGTTGGACTTTCACTGCACTTTTCTACTTACTAACCAGATTTGCTGTTTTAATGCTTTGAAACTCAGCACAGCCCCGATAGTTTGCGGTGTGTCCTGAGTTCTTGCATAGTACACATGTGAGCTGGCACTCATCTGCCACTCCCTCCGTACCTAGAGGGCATTCCTCCGTCTTGTGGTTCTTTCCACATTTCACCCATCGAGGCTGCATATCGCAGTTCGACGCGGCATGCCCGAACCTTTGGCAGCGAACGGATTGAATAATGCTTTCGCTGCGCTTTACTTTATCCCATGCGACAACCCGGTAGTCTAGGACTTTAATACTCCTTAGACCATCCAGTTTGCTATCGGGAGACAGCTGAACCAGGAAGAACGGTAGTTTCCGCTTCTCCCTTTTAGCCCATGCTGTCGTGAAAGGCTTAACCCCTGCTGTTGCTGCTGTTTTTTCTACTGCTGCGGCTGTTGCTGCAGCTTCTTTTGTTGCTGCTGCTTTTGCTGCAGCTGCTTTATCTTTTGTTGTTGTTGCTCATTATGCTGCTCTTGCTGTGGATGTTGTTCTTGCTGCTGCTCATGGGAGCTCTGGAGCTCAGCCTGTCTCTCCCTCTCCCGCCATGCTATTTGCTTGGCTTTTATGGCTAATACTTTTTGCTGGAGCTGTCTTATACTGGTGTTAAGGCACCCCAGCTCATCATCTTCGTCTTCTCATTGGCCGAACCCATCAATGTCCACCCTATTCTGTTGACTATTCTCCTTGATGTATGGTATTTTAGTGTCGCCTTTCTTCATTCATCGTTTCACACAATATTGCTTGGTGGTCACTGTGAGTCGCCGATATTTAAATAGAAAGTAGAAATGAAAAGGTTCATAACGGGACCCCTCAAGAGGGAATTCTATCTCCTCTTCTGTGAGCACTGGTAGTGGACAAACTTCTGAAATCCTTGGAAGGTAATGGGTTCACATGCATAGCGTGTGCTGATGATCTCGCAATACTAATCACGGACAAAGATCTTAATAACGGGACCCATCAAGGATGAATTTTATCTCCTCTTCTGTTAGCACTGGTAGTGGACAAACTTCTGAAATTCTTGGAAGGTAATGGGTTCACACGCATAGCGTGTGCTGATGACTTTGCAATACTAATCACGGGGAAACATGTTAATACACTGGGAGAACTCATGCAGATGTACTGCACCTCATAAAGAACTGGGTTAACAGTTGCAGACTATGTGTTAACCCTGGCAAGACCGATTTGGTCTAGAACAAGAAGATACAAGTTGGATTATTCCCTAGCTACGTTTTAGGTGGAGCAAAACTGGACCTAAAAAACGAGGTATCTTGGGATAATTTTAGACAATAAGCTTACTTGGAGAAGCAAATTAGAGAACAGAATTGTCAAAGCAACAACGGCATACTGGATATGCCGGAAGGATTTTGGGAAGAAGGGCCTGAAGCCGAAACAAGTCCTTTGGATCTTACTCGTGCGTCGTCAGGCCCATGCTACTCTACGGAGTATTTGTTTAGCGCCCTGTGAAAAAGTATGCCCTAGCACTATTATCGAACATCTAGCGTGTGACATGCCTGGGGATCACCGGATCCCAATCCAGCACCCCTACAGCAGCAATGGAAACAGTCCTGAATATACTTCCCATTGAACTAGAGGTGAGAGAGTAGCTGGAAACGTTGCTGTCGACTCAGAACTTTGGATCACTTCAATGAACGGGTTCCATCGGGACCCGTGGCCATCTGGAAAGAAGTACAAAAGTCGCCTGGACTCGTAAAACATTCAAGTGACCTTATAAATAAAGAATTTAACTCCAATATAGGCTATGCAATTCGATTCTTCAAACGCGAGGATTGGCAGCAGGGTACTGCTATCGCGGATGGAGGGGGCATAGAAGTATTTGCGGATATTTTATCAATCGCTAATGTAGATTTTTTTTTTTTAGAAACTAATTCAAAATTAGTGAAGGAATAAAGGACTTCCGCTCATGTCAATCTTCTCTGAATACCTGGCCACCATGACATATCAGGAACGAAAGGGCGGATGAATTGGCTAGAGAGTGGCAGGAAAGCTGAATACTAATACAGTGACAATCATAGGTGGGTACAGCCATGTCAAAACATATAGTAGCTCGTTTACAAAACGTCATGAGCTACAGTAGAAGAAGTTGGAAAGCTGCCAAAACCATGATAGAGGGCCCTAGTTCTTTTCAAGCTAGGAAGACGCTTAATCTAGGCAGAATGCAGATGAAACTGATGGTAAGCCTATACACCAGGCACATCAAATTGAACAAATATGCCTGCAGACTGATACTGGTGACGTCCGGTACCTGGCGGCTGGGTTGCAAGGAAGAGAGCCTCGAGCACTTTCTCCGTGACTGCCCCTGCAGGGCGCTAAGGAATAGATACCTGGGAAGACTTGTCTTGTCCGCTGAGTTCTTTTAGACGTTTTAGTTTCAGCAAATCTTGAAGTTCACTCGACATACAGAACGTTTCTCGGAATCCTAAACCACTCCCCCTTTGCGGTGCAAAAACGATTCACTTTCATTTCCGATGCTAAAAACTCCAGAACGGAACTTTCCAAATCAACGTCGAATGGTGCGTTCATTTACCGCTGCCTTCTCATTTGTAGCATTAATGTTTTTCGCTGCCAGAGACGTATTCAGGGCTATCGGCAATTCCGGGGGAAAGAAAATTACACCCGAAAATTTTTGTTCCCTGAAAAATATTCCTCCTATCGTGAATTTCCATCATAAATGTTTTTCCTTCGGAATCTGAAAATTGTTTTAGAAATTATGTTCGAATGTCTTGACAGTTGTCAATCGTGGTTTTCTTCAATTGTCATTTCAGCTCATATTTAACCCTCCAGCAGGATTGACCGCCTTTTGTCGTGCAACTTTCTGATCCAATTTATTTTAAATGTAATATTTTTTTCTACTTTGGCATGCCACGCTGACTATTGTTTAGTTTATCTCTATACACTGATATAAGTTTTACGGTTAATGTACAGTTCGTTTGGCATGTATCGTCAGTTAGAAAAGATTTCAGAATTTTAAATGTGAGTCACCAAAAGAATTATCGGTCTAAAAGTGAAAAGTTTACCAATTTTTAAAAAATACTTACCGTTGTTTCTGAAAGCTAAAAAATTATTGTTAACTAGGAAATCTATTATATTTTGTGATTATGAAAGTGGTTTATGTATTTTGATGATGACAACAGTGCAAAGGATCCAGATTATCGTGTATCGCCAGTCGCTGAATTGGGAAGAACATGGTCTACTCATTTTCTGAGTAGTGCTGTAAATCTGAGCTTGAATCTGAGTACTATTTCGATTCTAGCAGCAGAGTTAATACCGCCTTCTCTTTGATTGATCAACAACAACAGGAGGCACCTTTTCCAGAAGTAGATCCATCATCTCAAGCAGATGCATCTTCAATGCCTTCGGCTGTGCCAATTAATCATCCACGTTTGAAAGGTAGACATGAAAAACGACCTCGATCACCACCACTATAACAATAAGAAGGAGGACCGGATGCGCAGCCGACTGACGGAGGACTTATTTCAAACCTGGTGGGAATTGACCCCAAATCTGCAGAGTTCCATAAAATAACTTGACGAAAAAAAACTTGCAACTACATCGAAACGAGGTGGTGTTTTGTGGAGATGGCAGATGCCCTGAACAGTTCCATGAATTGAAAACACCATTTCAATATTTTCAATACTTTTTCGATGATAACATGATAGATAAAATCTGTCATTACACTAATCTGAATGCTCGGACCAGGATATCAATACCAAGTTCAATGTGAGTAATGTGGACATTAGTCAGTACATTGGGGTACTGATTTACATGTCAGTATATCATTACCCAAGACTAGAAGAGTACTGGGGATAACATTCATTTGAAGCAATTCGTAGAACCATGACATCGAAGCAATTTTATGATATTTGCAAATACATCCGATGACTTCTCACTTATGAAAGATCGTAAAGACCCTGATCATGATCCACTGTTCAAAATCAGACCAGTTTATGATAATTTTAATAAAGTGTTTGATTCAGTTCCTAAGCCAGCATCGATGAGCAGATGTTATCCACAAAGATGATTAATTATTTCAGGCAGTATATGCCCAACAAGCTTCCACTTTTGGTTTACCTAAGAAGTCGAGGCATTTATGCATTGGGCACAGTTCGTGCAACTCGAATCAATAACTTCAAGCTGTCATCTGACAAAGCACTTTAATATCAGCCAAGAGGTTATTTGAAAGAGTATATGGGCACTGCTTATGGTGTAGATAAAATGACTGTACTATGGAAGGATACAAAAAATGTTCTCTTGTGTTGATCTTATGGACTGTACCACGTTCGCCTTAAAACAAAGAGCTTCGTTGAAATTTTTCTATCATTTCATCGATATGGCAATGGTCAATGCTTATCTTTTCCATAGACGTAGACAGGAATAGGTACTGCAGAGCTACCGAAATTCTGTGCTCAAGTTGCTAATGCATCAGCCAGAAAAGGGATCAGTTGGAAGACCTTCTAAAGAAGCACCAAAAGCAGGACCATCTGGCGTTAACAAAACATACGGATTGGGATTGGATGCGCGTTACGATGACATTGGCCAATGAACAAAGATGCCTAAGGAGAAATTAAAGAAATAAGTCCAACCCCTTGGAAATAGCGCAAGCATAGTGTTGCAAAATAGTTATTGTATTGTATTCTTGTCAGATTTCACCAGTACTACAGGTTTTTAAATATTTGCTGGAATTGCTCGCGGGAAATCTTCCCGCATCCACGAAATCCTCCCGTCGTTAAGCTGAGTGTATGCCTGTTTTTTTTTTTTTTTTGCAGAAGGTGGTTACCAAACAGGAGTGGGAAAGGACCATGAGATTGGACTAGCGTCGTCATCATTCTCCGAGGTTCTTTCTAATGTCCTGGCAATTTTTGAGACTAAACTATGTCCAGTTTGGATCACCATGTCGTTGTCAGCGTAAAAAGAGGAAATATTACCCTAAGATTTTATGAAAAATATCGAATTCCTGAAGTAATAGGATGCATAGACGGGACACATGTTCAAATAATTGCTCCACCAACAGCTAAGAATCTCTACTACAACCAAAAAGGACTTCATATTTTAAATGTGTTACTCGTAAATAATTTTTGTTTGATAAATATTTAAATTCTATTAAGTTTGTAATAATGAATTGAGAATTCGTTTCGTTGATGCTACACACCCTGGAGCGTGTCACGATTCACTCGTTTGGAAAGTAAGTGAACTGAGGTCGTAGATGGAGCAACAATACTTAAACGGTGAAAGAAATTCGTGGCTTTTTGGTACAATTTAGTATTAATTGTGACTAGTTTTAATATATGTGTTTCAAATAGAAGACGCTGGATATCCATTGGAACCTTGGCTCATGACTCTTCACAGGACAGGCGAAGAAAATACTGCCGAATTCAAATTCAAGTCTACACTCGCTGTCGAAATGTAATAGAAAGAACCAACGGCGTGCTAAAAGATAGGTGGAGATGTTTGCTTGGTGTAATAGAGCTACACTGTCTTCCGCACAAAGCAATCCAAATTGTGAATGTTTGCTGTACTTTACATAATTTTTGCATATATTTTAAGACCGACATTCAAAAAACAATGGTGTATCCTGATGACGACTGCAGCAATACAAACACAGGAAATGAAGGTGCAACTGTAAGCGATTCAGAATTGTTGACTGAAGCACAACATATTAGAAGAGACATAGGAAATTGTCTTTAAACTTTGTTTATTTAAATTATAAAACAAAAATAAACGAAAACAATTCTTTCAATAACATAAAATGAATTAGTTCAACTCTTTTAAAAACATAAATAAAAACATATACAGGTACGTATGTATGTACTCCGCAGTAGTTTATAAATATTTCAACCTAAATTCCAACTGTTTATTGAATGTTTGGAAAAAGATATGAACAAAGCAAAAGCAGTATTTTTATGACAATTTATTAGTACTGTTACACGTTATCAAAATCAAACGATATATTTTTTATATGTGTATATTGTTATGCTTGGGTCGGCTATACATTTTTTTTAAAAAAGGAAAAAAGAGATGCTATCACAATGCAGGAACAACAATAGCAAGAAATTCTGCGACCACTTTGTTTATTTCCACGAGATTTAAATTATAACACCAACGATAGTAGTAGAGTAATAAACTTTGTTTTATAAAAATACGGAAATGATATTATATAAGAGTACTTAGTAACTTTATTTAAGATGAAAAGCAAATGCTAAGATTTTTACAATATTCGTACAGTGTCTGATTAACTTCTTCAACTCGTTTTTGTTTTGCACCTCTATTAATAATATTTTATTGCTGACACAATGGAATAAATATTTCACCTGAAATTTGTCGTTCGTTTGTTATTGCTGATTGTGCGTCTACTGTATTGTCGGTGTTCGGTGTCACTGTCGTTCGTTTGTTTAACCTAGTTTTTTATTTTGCTGACATTCTATATGAGCCATCCATAACACGTCCCCCTTTTAGACACATCTAAGGATATTTTATCCTAAGATTGGACTTTGGTGTTTGCATCTCGGATTCTCTGTTGATTGTTCTAGTGTGCTGGCCACTCTAAAGGTTACCTCTGGGTTTGCTCTGTTACTTCTGTTGAAACATCTGCTAAATAGGGCTATTGTAGTTCTTCCGGAGTTACACTTCCACATCGAGTAGGCTATGAGTAATATGCTTACGACTCCAAATATTGACATCAACATACCTTGTGAACGTTCTGGTATATTTTCTAATGTTTTTGACCAAAAGCTTCTTTGACGTTGTATCTCTACAGATAAGTTTTGTAGTTCATGTACATATGTCTTTCGCAGTGATTTTAGACATTCGCTCTTGTGTGATTACAATATCTCGTAATTTTGTATTTACGCAACAGTCTTCCAATTCTCCATAGGAATATGGAGTAGTATTTCAGCATCATTGTCCAAAGTTTTAATAGTCGTGTCGTACGTCTCTAATTTACAATTATTACTTAAAACTATTATAGCTGTGCCAACAAGTTTTCCTGTGTTTGTGTCGTTATTACATTTACTGCTTGTTTCATCAGTGATCGTATACAAAAGTTAATTACTTTTAATTTTATGCAAAATTTCTACTTTTGAATTTATTACTTTAAGGTCACAATTATATGCTGTTTCTTATAAAAATATTTACTTCACAATTGGAATCGCTTAAGGTGCTCTTAAGTAGTTGTGGTTGACAAACAAACATTTTGTTAACAAATTTACAGTCTGCTAAATTATTTTTTACACTATATTCTTCTCTATTTTTATCAACTAATAAGTACTTATAATTTAACGTTAAGATCAATATTCCATTATCAACAATTTTCGGGATAGTGACTATTTCATATATGTCATAATTTTCCTTTGATACTGTTGGTACATTAATAACAATAAATATGTTTTGTTCTCGAGTAAATGCTTTCAATTCTAACGTTTCAAGATTTCTGAATAATTTTCTGTACTTGGTTCTATTGCAAAAATTTTATTATGTTCTAGATCTCTTAGTTCGCTAAGTAAGTCGGCTGATTGGATAATTCATGGATCATAAATGACTTAAAATTTTTACATTTTCCTCCATGCCATCCTTGATACGTTTTTTTCATTTTCAGACACGCTCTGGACTGCCTTGTAGTAATATTCGGCGTCCTCGCTGTCCATGGATCCGAAGAGTACTTTAAAACCTGAGCCGATTACATTAACTAATCCGCGTTTTTCTCTTTTCGGTTTTCCAACTATTCCTGAAATTATTCTAATCCTATGATCTACCTTTGTCATCTGTCGCTTAGCTGTTTGTTGAAATTCCTTACATCCTATTACAGATTTATCATAGTTCTAATGTTTATGCTCGATTGATCTAATATGGTTATGTCTAAATTTATAATTAAACCTATTTTATTATTTATTTCCTTTCCGTCCCCCATATGATTAAAGTACAGGCCAGAGTGATTGTGTAGGTCTTTCACTTGGACGTTTTCTGACGTACTCTGCCCGATGAGCGAGATCCTGAAAAATAGGGTTTCACATTAGCTCTACTGAATTTCTGCTTTTTGTTTTGGAGATTTACTACTAAATGATCATCATAGACTTCTAAAATTGGAAAAGGACCTTTATACGTTCTTTTCAATTTCCCTTTTCTTTCGTTTCTTACTAACACTTTTTGTCCCACTTTGTATTCTATTTGTTTCCCTATCTTCTTATCATATCTTAGCTTTTCCTGTCTTAACGTTTTCCTGTATATCAAACAGATTTGCCTTAAGTTCATCAATATAGTCATAAATTGTATTTTCGTCTATCATATCTACGCCGCTAAGTCTATTTGCTTCAATGCCAAAAATTACCTCATACGGTGTGTAACCTGTTGTGTTGTGGATTATGCAGTTATAACAAAAACCTGCGTATAGCACTCGTTTGTGCCAATCCGTTAGTTGGTTCAATTCGTTTCCTGTTGCCTTTAGGTATTCTAATAATCTACAATGCGCTCGTTCAACGCTACCATTAGCTTGTGGATAAGCCACACTAGTTGTTATATGTTTAATACCTAACAATTTACAAAATTCTGCAAAAAGGGCGTTACAAAATTCTGTACCATTATCTGACAGGATTAATTTTGGCATTCCAAAATTCATGATCCACTCTTCCATTATAGCACGGGCCACCTTCTGCATATCCTTACTTTTGATGGGAATACATTTTATAAATTTTGACAGGTCGTCCTGTATTGTCAGACCGAATTTAAACCCTTCCTCCGTTTCTTGCATTGGTCCAATTAAGTCAACCATAATTATCTCCAAAGCCCTGTTAGCTGAGCTGACAATTGTCATTGGGTTTCTTGTTGGTGCTCTATTTACTTTCTCGGTTTGGCATTGAGGACATTTTCTGACAAAGTCCTCAATATGTTTTTGTATTCCTTTCCATTTGAATTTTTCCTTATTTTTGCATATGTGGCTTTTTGCCCTGTATGACCCCCTATAAGGCTCTCATGGTATTCTTTTAATATAGCTAATCTTCTGTCAGGATCATTAACTTCCTCCTTACCATCCAACACTTCTTCTTCATCGTCGTTAGACAATTCGCTTAAAATAAGATCATCTTCTACTACTATGTCTTCTATCCCTATATCATTTTCTATGCCTACTGCTTCTTTGTTTGTATTAGGGTCCTGACCGCTACTTGTACTTGCTGTATTTCCCCTAGTCTCATTGTTTGTTTCAATTCCCTCTTCCTCTAGCAGGCTTATCAGATCCTGCAACGTTTCTTCCCTTTCTTTTTCCGTTATTCTAACATTTCTGCTGAGCTCATCGGCTACAACATTGTCTTTGCTCTTCTTATAAGTGATGGTGTAATCAAATTCCTCTAATTTGAGGCGCCATCTAACGAGTCGGCTTCCCGGGTCTTTTACCTTAAACTGTTTGTATAACAAATTTTGTACCGTAGATGTATGGGCGGAATTGTTTTATGGCCCATATGATAGCCAAACATTTCTTCTCCGTGGTGCTGTAATTTGCTTCTGCTTTGTTAAGCGTTCGACTTGCAAAGTATATCGGCAAGTCCTTTTCATTATGCTCCTGGATAAGCACTGCTCCAATTCCTTTATTAGGGGCGTCTGTTGTAATTATAAACGACCTACTGAAGTCGGGGTATTGTAGAATGGGATGCCTAGTTATAAGATCCTTTAATTTCCTAAAGCTTTCTTCTTGTTCCTGTCCCCAAATGAAATCTACGTCTTTTTTGAGAAGTTTGTTTAAAGGTTGGGCAATATTACTGAAATTTTTTATAAATTTTCTGTAGTACCCTATCATGCCCAGGAATGATTTTATTCCCTTCGGATTCTTAGGTGCTTCCATTTTTACGATACTACTAATTTTATTTGGGTCTGGTCTCACCCCTTTATCCGTGATTATATGCCCTAGATACGAGACTTCCTTTCGAAGGAATTCACATTTATACTTTCTTAATTCTATTCTTTGCAATATCGAAATCTTTTAAGTTAGAACCTTGCATCGGAACTCCCTTTATGTTAAATGGTTTGTCTGTTGTATTTACTATTGATATGAGGCATTTACCACTTCTGTTTTCACTTATACAGGGATGATGATACCTCCGGTAATTTCCTGTCACAACAGTCACAATTCAATTCAAACTGTTTTTTTTTTTGTTGCACTGAATGAATACGAAGCCAAATGCCGCTGTCGGAAACACCGTTCATAACTATTGGAAACACCATTACACTCTGGTGTAATTACTCATTGTCTGATAACTCATTATTTGGTGCGATTTTTATGACCGCAAGCGTAAAAGTTAATCGCAGCATAACCCCAAATTGCACATCCATAATTCACTTCCCCGCACACTCTCTTTTTAGCTTCCATACATTTAACACAAGCACATTCACCCATTCAGTCCTACATTATCAGCACATTTCAGTCACTCACCCCATGCACATTTCCCAATTACTGAGTAAGCATTATTATGTTAAGTTAGAATTAAGTGATTTCAAGAAAATAAAGAAAGAGATCAGTCATAGACTGGAATCTAAAAAGGAAACATCTTTTCTTATTAACTTATATAGGGGATACAAATAATTCATTTACTTATATAACTGTATGTAGGCATATAAATATGGATGCAGATGTATGTTTTAAAAAAACTAGTTCATTATTTGAAGTTTTTCTTCTTCTATTTGTATACGCTGCTCCTTCAACTGTAATTTAGCCTCAATTTCCCATTTTCGTAGCCATTCCATTTCTATGTTGTGGCGTTTTGTCTCCTGTAGGACCAACTTTTGCTGGTCATAAAGCCGATCAATGGATCGATATATTTTTTGACATTCACTTGTGTATCATCGTGGTAAATTTTCATATCTGCAATAGCTTGACCTACCTTATCACACACTTCGCGTTATATTTGAATTTCTTATTCCAAGGTTTGCTGCGACGATTTCCCTTTTTTTGCAGATGTTGTTTCGGCAAAGCTTTTGTGGATGAATTATTTACAAATAGTTCTGATCCGATTGACGGTCTACAGTTATCTGGTGCATCAAAGAACTGTTTTTGATTGAGTTAAACTTTAATTCAAATAAATCAAAGTTTATCATAGTATTTTTAAATGAGAACTTTAAGGAAAATGCATATACTCGTACATGTTACGATTCTCGATTTTATTTTAATTTTTTTTTACTTTTAAAATGGCACTTTCTTTTAAGGGCACACCAATCTCATATCATCTCTATTGAAACTTAACAAAACTTGTATAAACAAAGGCCAAGCCAGCTTATCTCTTATCTATACATTGCAGCCTTTGTTTTGGATTTCCCCAAATAAAGCGAAGGACAAATTCCGGGGGAAATCGTGTTGGAATTCCGGTGGGAATTTTGTTCTCGATAGCAATTTTTCCCTCGTTCGAAATTCATTCACGATACCTATTTTTCGAAAATGGGAAATATTTCGGGGGGATTTTTATTCACGATAGCCCTGATTATGTCCCAAAAAAATTTATAAAGAGAGCCCGAATTTGAACTGCCGACAGCATGTTACACAATTTCTAGAAAAAAATAACTGTACAAGTACACCCTATAAGCACAGTTAATAAACTACCCAGATGTCGCACGCCCATATAAAAAAATGAAGCATATTTTTGTCCTGGCAGACAGAGAGCTTTCAGAATAAGTACCACAAATAAAGCTTTTCCCTTTTCCTCACTACGCAGCAAAAGAATAAATTTTCATGAATGGAAGTTTTGTAAACGCGAATGCATTGTATATGAAAAGGTGTAACTGAAGGGCGGGAAAGGTCAATCATTTCGTTGCACTTTGTGATGAAAACGAAATAATTCATTATTACTAAAATCAGGGGTTAAATTTGTTTCTGTTAGGGCAAACATATCGTAAGGGAATTTTTGGGCGTCGACAAATACATCGCGAGTTTTAGTGTTCAAGCCTCTTACGTTTTGATAGTAAAAGGACAAGCATTTGGGTGCTATATACTGCTTTTGGTGGGTGAGGCAGATCAGAAACAGCAACGACAATATCAAGGTATTGAGGCGCAGACCAGTTGGGATACATTATAACACTGGTTAGGGGCGAAAGTAATTATTAAAATCTGCGCGAGTTCTTTGGAGATGTGACAGGCGTATAGAGCTGATATACGACGCGTATGAGGACAGATCGCTTGTTATCTGAAAAGGCGATACATTGAAGCTCTCGTGAAACTGGACGAAAATTTGCATTAAAGCTTCCTCTTCAGTTGGAAGGCCTTCTTGGGAAATTGAGACCTTGAAATTAGTATTGGTTTTTTCATCAATACGGATGGAATCCGGTTTATTGTGCAGGTAGGTAAGATAAAGAAAGACATCGTAAATCATATGATCTCTCAAACGTGATAGTACATAGCGGCCGGCGTCACCGGAACCTGTAATTGCTTTGTAAGTTTTACAGTGGAAGGAAGCAGCGGGTCTAAAAAGGTAGAACATGCGACGTCCGAGTTAGTGGCGATAGTTAACGAGGAAGTGAGTGCGTTAGCAAAATTGTTGGCATTAACACTAACAGAGGAGGGGGCAGGGTTGAAAGTGTGAGAAAGAATAAAACAAGCAAGTGAAATCGGTTCGTGATGGGCCAAAAGAAGACGTTTTTCCTCCATTTTTATTTGGGGCAAGTCCGCATTGGTGCCACATGTCAATTGTCGCGCAATGAGGCTGCCCACGAACGAGGTGAAGAAGTATAAAGGGGTATGCGGGAAGGGGCATGAAGATGCATGACGGTGTGATTTCCATACCACCGCAGCAAAAGAATACATTTTCATGAATGGAAGTTTTGCAAACGCGTATGCGTTGTATATAAAGTGAAGGTTTGAGTGATTTTGCTCGAATATCAATCATTTAGATTTTCAGGTTAATTACTAACATACATATATATTACATACATATACTAAAAAATTAAAAGGCATAAGAAAATTGTCTCCAAGGAAAAAATGTCCTGGAAAAGATCGAAGTGCGCAATTGTACACTGTTCTATAACAGAAAATGAATTGCCTGATGGAAAATTATTTACATTTCCTAAAAAAGGAACAGTTAAATACGATGAATGGCTAGCTTTAGCAGTGGAGTCTCGGGAACACATAAAAAGCCGTAAAACGCTCTATATATGCCGCGAACGTTTTAAGAATGCCTTTATTAGAAAGAAATATTTAAAAAAGATGCTTACCCTTCTCTCTTGTTAAAACGAAGTGTTGCTATATCTGATGACGAGTTCATTTGTTTTGATCCAACGAGAGCTAAGGTTACATATGAAAACTGAAGGTTTTGTTGATTACGGAAGGAATCAAAGATCTAATATGTATATGCGCTAAGTCTGTGTGCGTTTTTATGATTCGGAGTGTATGCGGAAATTTTAAGCAAGTTTAATATCATGCCGTTTCTCCAAACAATATACCTATGAAACAACTTGAGATTGAGGTATATAATTGTCTTGATATGTATATACGCGGAGCTGAAACTAACCTTTAGAGCTATTTGCTGTGATCAAGGACCCACAAATCGTAGTTTATATAGTAAACTTAATCTAAATGAAAAAAACTTTAACTTCACTTATAAAAATAAATCCATATATGGAATGTATGATATTCCTCATATTATAAAGAGTATTCGGAACAACTTACTTAAATACAATTTGACCACTTTTGATGGAATTGTTAATTGGAAGGTAATTGAATACCTTTATAACACCGAAAAAAGTAATACTACCAAAATATATCCAAAACTTACATCGGCACACATTGATCCTACTGAGTTTCAGAAAATGAACGTGAAGTTGGCTGCACAAGTTCTAAGCAGATCTGTAGCCTGCGGCATTGAAGCTTTACTAAAACTCAACAAATTTCCAAGTCATGTAGCCCAGTTTGGAAAATCTACAGCTGAATTTATAAAAAAAGAAATGAAGGATTATATATTAATCATCGAACCCACAAACGCAAGAAATGAATCATTTTGTTTCAAAGGCTTGGCCTTAGCTATAGAAAGCGTTTTAAGAATAAGAGACACATTATTCATGGATCATAATTATTTGTATTACATTTATGTAAATAAATTTAATCAAGATCCGTTAGAGAACTGAACTTATTTGGTAAAATAAGAGCGCGGAATATTAATAAAAGTAATCCAAGTGTTTCCGAATTTAACTCCCTGCTAGCCAAAGTTATATCGATAAAATCTTTATTCAAATCGAAATGTTCCAACTGCGAAGAAGACGATTCGGAATATCTACAGGTGGATTGGAATGCTATTTTGTAGAGTGATATAGAAGAACAAATAATACTTACCCAAGAGCTATCACAAAATCACGACATTCTTAAGAATGAGAAATGTTTTGAAAATAACAGACAAACAGAATTTCGATCTAACGGAAGTATTGATAAAATTAAAAGAATATGAAAATTCAAAAGAAAATACAGTTCTCTTATGGCCGCCGGAAAAATATTTTCAAGTATGCCGTCTTCATGTACAAATATTTTCCGAATACTTTCGAAAACTACCTTTTGCATCTAACTTAAAAGAAAATATAATCAAAGAATGTATACTTGTAAAGGCAACAATTATACATTTTCCGAATTGGTTCAATGTACAATATGTTATGATTAAGGTGATTTAACTACAAATCGGGGGGAAAATCGGATGATATTTTTATTGCTCACCTGATATCAGGAATTTTTTTTAGACAACCGTCAAATTTCCAAACCCCTCTCTTATTTCCTGAACATGGAGTGATTTTCTTCAGTTGCCATCGGGTAGTCAAGTAAGAAAAGATGGGTTGTATTACACATTGTGAAATATCTACATGCTGGAAAAAAAGATTTGTCTGCGCAAATTGGAACGTGTTTCATTTTGTTCTGACAACTCCATCAAAGCAATTTGAGCCGAGCGGGTTCAATTTAGATTTAAATAAGTCTGCAATAAACCCCAAGTCTGTTTTAAAAAAATTAAACAACTGGCCATTTGTTCTGCTTTAATGTTTTTGTTTATAATTAATGTACTTAATTTATCACCATAAAATATTTTATTTTTAATATTGTTTTTTAAGTTTCTATTACGGGAAAAATTATTTGACGATTATTTAAGTAACACAGTTAACTAAAAAAAGAAGAACAATTACATATGTTTATAATTTCTGTACAATCAAATATTTTATATTAATTATAATATGTATATTGCACACAAAACTGAATTTGCAAACAATTTTTTTTTAATTTTTGTATTATTTGATTTTTAGCGGCAAATTGAGGATTGAATTTATATTTTTTATTTTTTACAAATGTCTCATGGTGGCCTTGTCTTAAACATCACAGCCGATTAAAGAAATATTTTTCTAATTTTCTCTTTAAGCACAACTTAACCAAACCAAAAAAGTTTAAAAAAAAATCTATGAATAATAGGAATTTGCTGAACTAAATAAAAAATATGATGAAGGAATAAATGAAAATAATACATTACATCGGATTAAATCCTCTTGCAAATACACAAACATTAAAACCCTTAAGAATATTTTACTTCTTTGCAAAATTAACATTTTTTTTAAATATGTTTAAATATGTATGTATATTTTTGTTACATATAAAATACCTATTTTTGTATGAAGATAATTTTTTTGTGTTTTTTTTTTCAATTAATTTGTTCTATAAATTCTTGCCGTAAAAGCCTAAAAGTCTAATACGTGTCGATACAGGGCTTTGGACACGCTCCAAAATTTCCATCTTTCGTTTTTATTTTTTTAATTTTTATATTGCATTTCGGTTTTTTTTATATAATTGTATATAATAATAATATTTATATAGATGAATAAATAAAAATAATAATTTAAGTAATTTTTTTTTCATTTGTTCGTAAACCAACCAAAGAGAGAAAGAAAAAAAGAGAAGAAACCATTAATGGACGACATAAATTCAGTTTATTAAATATTTGTTGTATGGTTTTAATGACTTCTTGACTTGAGAAAAATGTGTATAAATTTTGCGTTAAATTGTGTTAATTTATTGTGTCAATTTCGAATTTTGTCCTTCGTAGTTATAAGAATGCGATTTATTTAGTATAAAATGAACGTGAATCCGATTTAAGTAGTGTTTGTGATAATTTTGTATTTTTTAAGAAAGACGAACATAAGAAGATGAAATAAGAAACAAAATATTAATAAGAATAAAATTAGATCACAAAGCAGACGCAACACAGGATTTACTGCTCTTGTTTTCAGAATAAAACAAATCGAAGGAATAAAATACAAATATAAATGAAAGAAAAACAATCATAGTGTCTGTCGATGAAATAGTCAAGCTAGTCGGTAAAGTTAGATTATCTAAAACATCTTAAGCCTAAAATAGAACAAGCAAAAAACTTAGAAAAGGGCAACATTCAAAGACTTTGGTAAGATTTAAAGACGTGCACGTAACAACGATTAGAGTCAACAAAATTCTTAGCTTTGGAATAAAACAGTCAAAGTTACAGAAAACAGTTATCGAAGTTAGCTTAGTTGAGTAACTCAACTAAGTAAGTACCTACTAAGCCCCTAAATCGATGCGTTCTTAGCATTTAAAGCATGCTTAAGAGCCCTTATTAAATTAGATTAATGTAACCTTATGAGATTCCTAGTGTCTTATCAAAGACAATGAAGTACTACAGAGTATTACAAGTATCTGTAGTCTTTTAGAAAAAAACCATTGAAAAAAAAGTTCATTGTGAGTTACCTATTGATCTGCGACTATTGCATACATACGAGTATCTCCCATACATTGTTTTGATCTAACTCCTCTGGCATCGCCTTAAGTTTTTCGTGCACCAACAGCAATTTCCCCTCGATTTGCTGCATTTTACTTTTATGTTCACTGTTCGGTCCCCTAAAATCACAGCATACATTTTTGTATACCGTCTTCAAGGATTTTGTCATCTGTTCAGTGGTTTCGAGATTAGCGCGTTTATACAGACAGACATACATACTCGTAGGTATGCCGCCCCCTTTTATTCTACGAGTATGTAGTGATGAGCGCAATACTATACACGAATCTTTTCTTTGTCACATTATTGCTATAACTACCTTCTCGCTGTTCCACTGAAGCAGAGACCATAAAACTGTGGTTCCCAAAATTGTGTACTCGCGACTCAAAATGTTTAAATCTTTTATCTTGGCGACGCAATCTCATCGTGCTTATAGTCCACCCTCTTCTAAAAAGAAGTGGGTTTACAGAGATTTGTGAAAAAAAGGAAGGGTGTCATATATTCCTTCGGAGTTGAAGAACTGGTTTGTGGACAACAAGCTGTTGTGCGATTGCTTAACAGATGCTTTAAGAACAATTCCTACCACTGCACTGGAGACGATGCATCACTTGGTTCTCGTGTATATTTTTGGAAAGCGAACGGCCGTCTAAGCAGGACAAATACAAAACTAATAAAATGACTGAAAATCTGAGGAAATTCTAAATAAATCTACGGTAGAGGTATTCTTGCAAAGTATGGTATACGGGAGTAGTAGATCTCTCTCCAGCTCACCAGATATAAACATTTTTAGACGGATCAATAATGCTGGTAAACGAGATTGCAGGCAGATGCAACGTAGGCAGTACTCGAATGAAAAAGCGGAATTTAAAGAAAACGAAAAGGTTACGCTCAGTTGATGGGAAAAGTTCAAACATTCAAAGAACATAAAGCATAGTCTAGTTAGCAGACACGTCAAAAGAACGAATATTCTCTTTGAAGATTTCAGTACGACATGTCTTCGTGGTCAACGGAAGACTATTATGCCGTCCAGAGTATTTAATCCAGAGGTTGTAAGAAGCGCACTCACCGCCAAATATCCGTTTTCTATAGCTGCGGGCATTCTTAAGGAATTAGGATAGAAATTTCATCACTATCAAAACGAAACAGAAGTTATTTCTCTCCAGATTAACAACAAAGTTGAAATTCATAAATGAGGATTAGGTTCGGTTAGGTCCTGAAGTTATTAAAGCAAATTCAGCTATCATCTCGCATAGGTCTACGCGGAACTTTAGTGTCACTCTTAACCATCACCTGAAGAGGAAAGAAAAAGAGGAAGTGTGGTTATGTTCTTATTTGTATGGAAATGTTTGATATTGCTCCGTCCACTTTGAATAGAAACTTTTATTATTTTGACTTGGCACATAACTTATAGTTTGCTTTCAGAATTATATCTGATAGCTCATGTAGTTCTTCAAACAAGGAGTTCCTTAGAATATACAAACGTTTTGTGCACATACTGGGGTATTGACATAGGAAACGGAAGATATGTTTCACTACCTCTGGGTCCACAGACATGCTTTACATTTGTGATTCTCACTCACCCTGATTGCTTTCCTAGAAGATTGAGTCTCGTTATCAAACTTGACGCCAGAGATATCGAATATCTGCTTAGAGAAATTAAGTCTTTTGATCTGTTTCTATCTGTTTTAGACCACAGGGCTTTTTATTTATAAGAGTTTAGGGAATAGTTATTAGGTGCAGGGTTTTATTGATGAATACAGCCAGACTTTATTGGTGATGAAGACAAACGAGTCAGATTTTTCACTTCCAGTGAAGACGTAGCGAGTTGGAAATAAATGAAGGTTGATTAATTTATTTGGAGCCAGTTCGGAAAGAGCAACAAAGGTTTTCAGAATAAGCTTTGAGTGCAGCTTAACTGTATGGAAATATTAATATTAATTAGCAGGAAACACTTCTGGTAGGTCATACTATGATGGATGGGTTTAAGAACGATCATGTCAACTAGAATCATGCCCAATTTGGTTCCTTTATCCAGTGAACAAGTATAGATCTCTATGTCGGAACTTCGGATCAATGCTATTCGAAGTGAAATAAAAGGCACGACTGAATCGGGTCGCACGCACTTGCTTTAAGTGATGTTTGTTCGCAAATTGTTCAGATTTTAAATTTACGCTATTATTTTACCTTGTCAAAGACTGCACCAGGCTATCGATAACAGGCGTCAAGAGCATGCCTTCCCGACTTCTAACCCCAAGTTTTCCGCACTTATTCTTCCATTATGCATTGACATGATCCACCACTGTATGGTAAGTGGACTGATGGTATGTGCAATTGAGTGTTCCTTTAGAATCAACAAAAGTGACAAGACCAGATTTCCAAGTCGTTAGAGTTGCACTCAGTCGAGAGAATTGTCTCTATGTGATCAAGAAAAAGACACGATATGAGCGATGTAGTATTTGTGAATAGATAATCAACAGGAATCAATCAGTCTTTTGGGCTTGAATTGATTTTCTTTTTATGCTAAAGGAGGTTCCGTCGAAAAACCCAATGACTGACGTACTACCTCATCGAGAATACACTAGAGTGAACAAAAAAAACCCTAAATCGGGCCTTCTTTCGAAAATCATTAACCTAACAGTCAATTCTGGAAAATAAGTATGTAAACCATTCAATTCGATAATTTTATTAAATAGTTTTATAATTTAAAATTAAACAAATAAAAATAGTTATTCTATAGTGCTTGTAGCGGGACAAATAAACCAAACAAAAAACTATATTTATATAGTTATTATAACAAACAAGCTGCCCACTTGACGGTAATAACTAGTGAATATTTTTAAAAATTAAATTAACAAAAAAGTATAAGCGTGGGTAATAAAATCAAAATTGCAGAAAGTTTCTTATTCAAAAAAGTAAAATTTATATTATTTTTTTATACAAACAAAACTCAAACTTAATGGCGATTATTTTGGGAGTTTTTGTGACCCTGAAAGTAAATTCAAGTAAAACAGAAACAATAAAGATAATCAAATTAATTAAATGTAAGACAAAATAAACAAATGGAAATAAGCTTAAAAACTAATAAATTGCATGCAAATGGAAAAAACAAATTAATGAAATTGGATGAGGAATGAGTTGTATGGGGTTTTGTTGTTAGATGGCGCTTCTTTTTAAAATTTTCAGTTTTAGGCTTACCAACTATTTATTTAGATCCAGAATTTTGAAACATTTTTTTTTAATGTATTAAACAAACAAGTAAATGTTAATGCAATTTTTGTTTTATTAATCACCTAAAAGAGTAATGGAATTTTACAAATACAACTTCTAATTGGTTAGGTAAGATTTTACATTATTTTTTAAAGCTTGTCCCAGACTTAACTTAGTTCTAAAGATTTCCATTTCAATTTGTTTTTTACTTAGGAGAGTTGGGAGATAAGAAGCTAATGGAAAAAGTAAGAGAAATTAAATTTATACTATCTCGTATTATTATATGTTTACAGCAGCAAGGTATAAAATTGAGATCGTTGTTTAGTTGTTGGAAGCATGAAAGTAAAGATGAATATACGCTAATTATAGGTAAAAGGTAGCATAAGACGTAGTCGACTATCTTTGTTGATGATCATGCAACTTGGTATAACCTCATTTGATGAATTTTAAAGAATGTACTTAATGCACTATGAGTCCTACAATGAAGTGTTGCTCAAACACCGATAGCTTCAGTTTCACGATCTATACTATCGGTCAACTATGTTTAAGCAACACTAAACGGTTGACCAGTGGCAACTAAAGTGCTGTATCTGATGTGCTCTGCTCAGTAGCATTCAACGAATATCAAATTTATTATTCCCAATTTCAAGTTTATTACAATATATCCAATTTGAATTTGTTTATTCTGTTTGAAATTGATTATTCTTAACTTGAAATGAATAGTTCTTTGATATTGATCACTCTCAATTTGAAATTGATTGTTCCCAATTTTAAAAGGCAAAGTATAGTAGATAAATCACCAACAAATTTTAAAAAATTTGGAAATTTGACAATGAATCAAACGATGGAGAACGCTTACTGCTTTGCCAAAGACAGAAGCAAACATCATCATTGAGATTTTTAATATCACAAGAGGCTTTGGGCAGCAGAAGGACCAAAGTGATCCAGAAGTTTATACATTATGAGTTCTTAAATCTGACATCATGATACGCGAATAAAATGTATGTAAAACCCTCATTATTCCAGTCTTACTGTATAATGTAGAAAAGTGCATTTTATAAAACTCCACTTTTTAAATCGCAATAGAGTGTATTGCGCCTGACTTCGTTGGAAAATGAAATTTAGAAAATCATTTTTAGCTGCTCAGTTCGAGTTAAACAACTAACCCCTCTCGTTTCTTTCTAGCTTTAACTCTCTCACTCAATCACTGAGTTTTATAAATTTAAATGACATAGTCTTAAGTGGTGTACACTTATCTGCTTTGAGGATGCATCGCGGAGAAGATTTAACCACAAGTTCGTGTGGAAGATACGTACTCGTATTCTGCGCTTAGAAAGCTGGATTATGTAAAGCTCTTGAACACCAAACCCTTTCGAACACATTTTAGAGGAACTGCTCAAAAGAGGTAGACCAGAACGATTCGACTAACTTGGCATAGGCAACCAATCCTGCTACTTCAGGATTATGATCATGCTGGCTGTACAAATATTCGTTAGCAAATACCCTCCGAATGATACTTAACTTAAAGGCATAGCATAGGGACTATGCCTAACTAAAATTAATTCCTTAGAATAGCAATGTAGGTTTTATTGTATTTAATACTATGTCGAATCCCTTTGAGTTTTTTCAAATTGTTTCGGAGTCACCGACTTTCACTTATAAACTTGCACGAGATCAAGAGAGCTGAGTTTTGGGACAATTTGAGTTGGATTCGTGCCCGATTTCTAAGATCATAAAGCTCAGAGCACTAACATGGAATCAACTCGTTATGACAAAATGTTGTAACTAAACATTACTAACTACCGCCCGCTTCGCCAGGCATTAAAAAAAACTGTTGTTGTACTTAGCTGTATGTACCACAGCGGTATCGCACTCAAAAATGTCAAAGTTTTTTTTTTTGTAATGTTTTTTTTTATCTACATTTAAAAAAAAAACCAACTAAATTGGTTGAAAATTACGGACGGAGAGGGAAACATACGCATTTTGCCACTTGGTTTTATATATATATAGATGAGAGCCTTTTTAAGTCTAAGTAGACAAAATCACACCGCGACCTGACATTTTTTTTTTGATGGGTATTGGATTTGACTTTACGTAAAATCCAGGACATGAAAGAACCTAAGGATCGATATAGCACTTAGTTTATTGATTTCTGATGACGTGCCGAAACATCTACAAAAATGCTTGAGTCTGGTTATTCGAGTTTCAAAAGGACAGTTGCCTAGTATACTTAGACGATAGTTGATTTTTAAGTTTTGGGCGTAGCTGGTTAAATCGCCTGATTTGAGGTTGACTAGAAAGTGGTGTTTTATTACACATGCTTTCTCGGACTTCTTAATTTTTTCAGGGCTGCAATTGGACATTAGCATATGGAACCTGTTATCCCGCCACGAGCGTGTCTTTGTAATCTTTGCAGTGCGTTTTCGACAGTAGTCTGTTCAACTATTTCTCTCCAAACTAGTGAAGCATAAGTTGTTGCTCTGCTTGTTGGTTTATACATATATGCAGGTGTAAATTCCAAATAAGTTTTGATCTGGAGTTACTCTCAGATACTTAACTTTCTTTGACAACGGAATTTGCATGCTGTTAATAAAGTTTTGAGATTGAGAATTCTCTCCTTGGTTATGGAAATGATCGATGTTTGTTTTGGTAGGGTTCACGCTTAGATTTCCGAACTGGCATTATTTTAATTAAGCGGGGGGAATATCTTAAAACTTAAGTTTTCTATGATATTAAGAAGTCTGAATTTTTACCATTATCATGCATCCCTAATCTTTCAAAAACATGAATGTAACCAAAGACAACATAAGAATGATCTCAATTCAATACGAGTAATGTAGCTAATTTTTATAATCTAATCTACAACAATTCTCTACGTTAATAAGCGCCGTCGCTGTTGCCGTTGACAATAGGACATTAGGAAGGGCCTAAAAACAAATACGGGACAAGAAATTCATAATTCAACTTAACAGCATATCTACAAACCAAATAACAAAACTATTTACAACCTAAAGAACTTTACAAACTATACAAAATGACTCTCCAAATAAAAAAACTAATTCAAAATCTACGCAATGTGTTAATGTCTATAATGTGGGTTAGTAAATAGTATATATTATTTTTCATTAAAAAAATGTGTACGGTGAGTTTTCAAATTCCTATTTTTTTTTACATAAAATTATTTGTAACAACACTGAGATCAGCGATAATTTGGTTAGTTTCGTTCAAAACAGCACTCGTCTTTAATTAATCAACAAAATAAAAATTAAAAATGTAGGTAATACATAAAATATTTTCGCAACAAAATACCATTGTTAATTTTAAAACAAAAAATTTGATAGTGTTATAACAAATATATAAAAAAAAAAAAAAAAAAATACAACCAAAAATATAAAAAAATAAATAACAATTTAGCGATAGTTAATTTAAGTTATTTAAATATAAATATACACATAAATAAAGTTTTACAATAAGTTTGATTTTTAAGTTTTTTATAAATTAATTTAGTTTTTCATATTTTTTTAATTCAAGGAAATCCATGTTCGTAGTAGTAGTTAAAAAAAAGTTTTTTTTTATATATATATAAATTGCCAGCATGCAAAATAACATAAGAATTAAAATTAGAGACAAAAATTGAAGGAAAACAAATTAATTTCGTAGTTTAAGTTAGGTATCTTTTTTGGTAATAAAATATCTTTCAAAAATAGTTTAGATGAGGAATATGTCAGAAATTGATCTGTGGATTCAACTACAAAACGCGATTTTCATTTATCCGATCGGTTGTAACAAAAATGAATTTTCTCTTTTTTTTTTATGTACAAACAATTTTTTTTTTTTTTTTGTGGAAAAAAAGTTTTTTTTTTTTTTAATCACGGTTTTTGTAACTAGCAAAAAGATTAGTTCGATCGTCCGACACAATTCGAATACTTACACGATTGATCGAGTTTCTGCGCGGACCGTTGACACCGCCGGGCCCGCCACCATTACTCGATCCGTTCCGATTGAAATCATCATCATCTATACAAATGTCGGAATCGGAGTCAGATCTGCGTGTACCGCCATCCTGAATGATGGGTTTTAAATTGTATTTCAAATAAAAATTACGTGTTAGTTGACATTCTTCGATATGAATATGATATGAGTACGCGCGTAAGTAAACATGCGATTCTGATTTCGATTTATAAACACAAAATAGAAATATAAGAATGAATAATAAATTACCTGCGTAAGTTGTTCTGTCGTTGTTAGAAGGCGGGCAACGGGATTACAGCAGACCGGTAGGGTCTCGAGTAGTGTTGGGCGTGAGTGCGTTAAAAGAGGCTTCATGTATCTGAAATAAAAAGGAAGTTGTCAACAGAAGCTGTTACTCCGAAGATATATGTAAATGGTACACATATGTCGGATAAGATGGTTTTAATCTATTCAGTGTTTAGAAACCTAAAGTTACTTAGTATTTAATTTATGACGGCTCCCTTCAGAACTATTAAAGAAATTTTGATTTGAATGTTTGTCCTGATATCTAGGTAATTAGTTTTGTCAAAAAATTGTAAATATAGAATGCTTCAAAAATATTTAAATCATCTTTATTGGCTCCCTAATTTAAGAATGTGAATGAAAGTTAATACTCGCACGACAGTTGTCCCACCTGAAAATGATCTAAATTGGAAGACATCTAACTGAAGAACCACTTGACAGGCTTTGACAAAATGTGTACCATGAGTTAAGTCAGATGTAGGTAGATGTATTTGCCCAAAATCGGTTACAGAAAGGTAAGGTATGGTGGTATGGTGGTGTAATTTTTAAACCCACGCCTAACTCTTTTTTTTTTTTTTTTTTTTTTTTTTCAAAAATGACTTGTGCCACAAGTCTTTTTATATTTTTCGTGTAACCTTCAAATCTTCACATGATTATTAACTCTTTTCAGAGATATAACGTTTGATTTGTTTTTTAAGTTTTTTTTTGTTCAACAAACTTTAATCGAATAAAATAATTTTTTACATATTCGAATTAATCAAAACTAGCTTTCATTTAGTGTGTCGCTTGATGGGGTGGAAACACTTTTTTTCTTAGGGTTCAAAATAAACTCTTCCGCGAATAATTAAAAAAACAAAAAAAAAATATTTTAGACAATATCATCTTGACTTAGGTAGTATCTCCTATAATAACCTAATCCATATCGCCTGCAACTTTATGTTCGCTTTTATTACGAACTGCATACACCATTTCGACTTGGCGTCCTCGGTAACTCCAACGTCAATAAAAAGAATTGGCTACAATACTCTAACAGAACTGATGAAGTAGGATGATAAAAGTCAATTCAAGTTGTGGTCGATGATAGTGTGCCTTCCGATACCTTTTCTGTAATCGGTGAAGTGCCTCAGGGATCTATACTTTCATCTATTCTACTTCTACTTCATATTTATGACCTGCTAGAGTCGACAGACAATCAAATTTCAGTGTTGCCGATGATATCCCCATTGCAAAATCAGCTCCATGAAGTTGGGCTAGAGAGATACTTTGCATCGAAGCAACTCCTCTCTTGCACAAAAACACAAGTTAGACCGGGGCTTGAGTATTGTTCTTCTGTTTGGAGTTTAGACGAGCTGTCCGCTTAATAGAGGATATGCGAAATCATATAAACTTTCAATGTGGGAATAGAACGATTGTAGCTTCATCCAAGGTATATTCGCATAGTCGCTCAACCTGCACCAGTCACATTTTCGAATGACATGACTGTGACAATAATGATTGTCATAAATTTAACCTTTCCTTATCGACTTCATTTTAAACTACTTAAGTCAAATACTCACTTTGTATCAAAATTGCCCCAAATGCGCGCCAATATCGCCTTCTCATTATTGCGTCTACTACCGCCGGGCGTTGTCGCCCCACCCTCCATATCAGCGTCCACATCCTGCAAATAACCATCAGACTGACTTAAATTCTCAAGCCTATTCTTCACTGAATATAATTTAAGCATTTATACATCTTTACATTTATATATCAAAGCAGTTATTTATACAAAAAAATAAGTATACTTAAAACAAACCAAGAAAAAACAGAAAAAACGTTTAGCTTTTAGCGCCATGATTCATAATATTACCAAACAAAGAATTACGAGTAAAAAAAATTCAAAATAGAAAATTTTTCCATTTATTTTTTTTTTGTACAAATGTGGAGAATTTTTGAATTTGGATTTTTTTTTGTACAGAATCAAATTATTATTACAATTTATTTTTGGTTATGCAAATCAAATGAACAGAAAAACTCTTTGTTGTTTTTTTTTTTTGTTAAATTGGGAGCTTAAAAACTCTCACCAAAGAACTTCGTCTTCTGGACATTGGCAATTGTCCCAAATTAAGTCCTGTATCGATTGACTGCTTGGAAATATGAAATTTTCAATCAACTACATTGATTGGGGTTTTTTTTTTTTTTTGATTAGCGATAAACTATGATTTAATAACTTGCGCAAAATTATAAAAAAAAAAAAATCAATTCCAACAGAAAATAAAAGAATAACAAAGTCAGAAACTAGAAATATAGGAATGAAATCAAACTTTTGACATGTACTGTAAATGATCAAACATACCGCTGCTGCTGTATTCTCCATTGAGTTGTAAACCTTTTTGTGCATTCAAGAGATTGTTTTTGACCATTTTTTTTTTGTTTTTATTTGAAATTAGGTTTTTTTTGAACAAGATTCGAGAAATAATTGTTTAATTGAAAATTGTTAATAAAGTGGAATAATTTGAAATATTTGGAAAAAAATGTTGCATGCAAATAGGGAAAAGCGTGTAGAAATAAACATGCGTGAATGTTAATAATAATTATAATCAAATAAATAGTTTTTCTACTTTGCAGCACACATGTTCATTTCTACAGTTTGTTGCTTATCTAGCCATTGTGCGAGCTTAAAGTTAATTTTACAAATATAAAAAAAAGAATGAATTTTATTTTTTTACGGAACAAAACGATTATTTTTACAAAACATAGAAATGGTTTGAATACTCACACTGCGGACTTGATAGTTGTTCAATTGTTCAGTCTCTTCATCAACTCCAACACTGAAAAGGATAAAATATGGATAACGATCTGACAATATTTAAAATTTTATAAGGCAAAGGATCGTATGATATTCTATCTTTATCTTAAAACCCATCCCTAATAAAGTAGGCGTGTTGTTGTGACATTTTTTACTTAAATGAAATGTATCTCGCTACCTAGAGGATATTTCTTTGATTGGTAAGAGATTTTATTAAAACTGTAGAGAAGACTTTTTCTTAGAAGGAAGTGGAAAAACCGAAATTCACGAAATCCAACGAGTTCTTCAAAATAATATGGTATATAATAATGGGTACATTACCGTAAATATCTATATAACGTATGTATGAATTGTGGAAATCGTCAACATCTGTATGTATGTTTTTTTAAGGCAATATTTTCAGTTTCTGCTTCGGGTTCCACCCACCCCCTTGTCAACCGGTGATATACCACCACATCTTGCTATAGGTTCCGTAAAGGAGTCATGATTGCGTTTCAGAGCTTGGCAGATGGGTCGGTATTACAGGCATCTCAGGGCGCTGTCACAGCGTTATAGGGTCACCCATCCTGAGAGAAGTTAATAAAAAACAGAACGTTATCTTCCTGTTACAGAGTCAAAATGGATATCCTGAATAGAATCATAGAATCAGACGGTGATATTCTGCCTGTAATTCATTGATAACGACAAAATAATTGTGAAGAATGTCACAGCTGTAAGAAAATTTTATATAGAATATGGTGGTTTTTCATACTTTTTATACTCATGGAAAAGAAACTTGGTAAAAGAAGAAAGGTGACCATTTCGTTATGAATTAATACTGAGTGAACCGTTTCGACGTGAACTGCGTACTGAACAACGAAAAGACGAATGGATTTTTTGGTTTTTTTTTTTTCCATCGTATCAGTTTTGTATTGAATTTTGCGTTTTATTTCAACATCGTACGAGGATTAAATAGGAAACAGCTTTTGATCGAATTTAAAACCATCAATTATAGGTGGAAACAGACGGAAAAAGGAAAAACCAAGTTAAGTCTCGTTCTTTTGGGTTGTGCTGAACACATACAGCTACACAAACCAATTCACTGCCGCGCCCCGTGTTTAGTTCAAAGATCTTTAAAGTTTATATTAAGTGATGTAATAAAAGGAAAAGGTCATAAAGGAAAATTTAAGGATATGAAAAGAAGTAGAGAAGATAAGGTGATGGTGACAGTGCACATATAATTTGAATCTTTGTAAGTTTAAAGTATTAGGAAAACTTACTTACACCGTAAACCACACTTCCAGACTCTTGTTTGTCGGTTGAAAAAAGATTTTCTAAACTTAACAAATTTCCAGTCTGTTGATAAAATGACCCATCATTTATCTGAAACTACCAACAGTTTTATAGCTTACTGCACAATGCTATAAAACCCGCTAATCCGGCTGAGCGGGACAATCGAAGAGAGATCATAACAAATGGGGAATAGACCAACAGAACTAAAGTTCTTATTATGTACATATATACATCGTGAAAGCCCTAAAACCCACAAGACGAAAAAAACACTTTATAGTAGCTTATAGAGGCAATCTTTAGTGTTATCATCTTTATCATTTCTATTATTTGCTAATATGGCAAATCTTAAGACTTGTTGCCCAAGTCAGCCTCTTTTGCTCACGTCAGCAGTCTCCAAAGTAGATGTCGCAGGTCTGTGCTTTTTTCAATCCTGGTTCAGCTTAGCTCATTTACGGTAGTTGTGATTCTTAACTAGTTGATAGGCCGCACGCAGTCTATTCATGGTATGGACGTTCCACATGCAGATCCTTAAATGTTTGTTGCTTGTTTGCTAATTTTGAGACCAGACTTTTTATACGGTTTATTGTTTATTTGTTTATTGTTGCTGTTCCATAACTCGCTAGTTTTGCTTACTTGGTTGGTAATTGGAAACAACGTATGTCGAGTGATTGCTCTCCAGATCGTTCGTTGAGAACGCTTCTTCGAACTAACTCTATTGGTGGGTCACATAAACCCAACGACTTTCGACGAACCTAGTTCGGCGAAGATCAGGCAATGACCCTTAACAGATCGAAATAGTCTCTGATCGACGAGATATTGATATCCACGGTTTTTATAACTTACCTTCCACCTCATTACTTGTAAGCTGGACGACAGTATTGGTTCTGTTCAAATGAGCCAGCAATATCAGCTCAGTTCTGTATCCTTCCTATACATCCCGTTTAAGAAAAACTTAATAAGAATTACATACTTACGGTATTTTAAGCCAATTGAGTAGGAAATTAGATGCTCCACCCTGAATTATAACTGTGAATATGACAATAAGTGATGTTGCTGTTAGCATCGTTTGGCGTGCCTCTGAAACTGTGTTCCTTATGGCCAAAGCAAATGACATTGCTCCACGGAGACCTTAAAAAAAAATAGTAATTTTAGATCTGCGATGTAAAGCACCTTACTGTCTTACCAGCAAAGAATAGCATATGCTGGAAGTTCGATGAGATCTTTGGTCTACGATTCAAATTTAACAACCACGAGAGGGGATAAATGTTTACTGCACGTCCAATTGCGGCACAAACCTAATAACAATGTAATACAATTATACTTATATATTATATATAATATACAGGTGATACTACTTCTACTATTTACAATAGAAAGCTGTTTCCATTTCAACGACTTGAGATCGAAACTGTTTTCATTTGCGAATGGCAAATTCTGTGCTGGTGGTGGCATTAATAGCTACCCCCGATTCCCGGTGTTGTTTTATCCATCCTGTCTTTGAATTTTCAACAACGATTTTAGTACTTTTTGTCGTCAAGAATTCTATTATAAATTTGTCGTGTCGAAAAACTGACTGGGGGTGAATATAGAAATACGGCTGTTATATTTATTCCGACTCAAGTTATCGTTTTTCGAAATATAGAATCCGAGTCAATATTTCGTAACTTTTCCGATACGACAGATTTTAAAAATAATTCTAAAACACAAGAACAATGTTCATATTACGAAAAATGATTTCACATATGTTACCATCACCAGCACACAGTCCGATTGCCACTCTATTTACTGCCAACAACTTACAAATCCAGTGATGATGAACACCGCATCGAAATGATGTTTTGGGAACGTAAACATCGACACTCCAATGTATGAAAAAATAAAGTTCTCCGCTAAAAAGTTGAGCAGCTCAAAGATTTCCTTTGTACGCGTCCGTGAGTCCTCTGACAGGTTGTTATACGTGTAATGCGCTTGACATATACCACAGAACAATACTGCCACAACACCAGTTAACTCTGATGCCTCCGCAATAAGGAACGTACTGTATGACATAAGGACAAATAGTGCTGCCTCCAGTAGGGGAAAGTCTCGAACTCTGGTAAACTTGGTCAAGTGTTAAAGGAATTAAGGAAAATATTCTAGAATGATCGTTACGAAAACTTATACATCTAGTTGAACTGGTACATATTTTTCGGATTTGCGCGGAGTTAAGAGGGTTACCCATTAAGGTCATTTCGCATCTGCAAATATTGAACGCGCGACAGACGTGCAAATGTTTCTTCACTCGCGTGGATTTTGGATTTGTCGTTTATAAACGCTTTAGGGGTTGAATTTTGGAAAATGCTGAAATACGTGTTTCATTATTACTGTTGTAGAGTAGTTATGCTAAGATTGAAGAAGTAAAATTCTTTTACTTCCTTTTACCCCCTTAGGGAAAAAATCCTTTCTTAGTGGGTGCCTACGTCATAAAACGTAACTACTGTCAAAATTTCATAGTTCCAAGTTTCGACTAATAAGAGTGTCCCCACTAAGACACTTTTCCCCTGTTCCAGGCGGCAGCGGGAGAATTTTCTATATGAAGTCAACGGTGTCGTCTACAATTCTAGTTAGGCTCATATTCCCGTAGTGGACGACTGGCATCGAAATATCCGGCCTTGGTCCTAGGGGTTTTACTGAAGATCTAGCACTCCAGGTTGGGGATTGTGCGTCGGGGTAACTGCCCTACCATGGAAAAATAAGCTGGTAACGAACCAACAACAAGCGTCGGCGACGAACTTTGCAAACGAAATAAGGACAACGGCTTTCGAATCTGCAAGTAAAACGTTCGGACCGTTAACTATCCACGTGCAGTCGAACAATTAGAGGAGGCCCTGGACTGCTATATAAAGGACATCAAGCGGATAAAGTGCGGTGAGATGAGCCGGGCAAAAAGCTGACGAAAAACTGTTACAGTGACTGCTACAAAAGCAGAAGCAGCCTTTATTTGGATGCAGACTAGTTATCAGAAACAGACTTAGGCAAGAAGTCTTGAGCTTTATGCATGCGAGCGAACGCCTGATGATCCTCTCAAGAAGTCCAATACCGCCAATGTTAAGCGCAGATGAGCAATGGCATCAATGTCATGAGCAATGGCATCTGAGAATTTGTAAAGATTATTTCTGTAGACTGATAGACCAAAATTTCTCTGTCGGGCAGAATGCTCAAATCAACCCGGACGATGACGATCAACAATTCCATCCACTAGACCAAAGTTAAATGAAGTAAGACATCAACTCATCTGTAAAATATGGTCACATGAAAGTATGCCCGACGAATAGAAGAACTCCGTATGGCCCTCGACAATTCCCCACAAGATCAGAATGGTAAGATGGGCAGGTGATTAAGGATTACACGGACGGTTAAAAGATGAACTGCGGTGTTGGTGCAGGTGTGTTTTCCGAATCCTTAAACATCTCAAAATATTATAGACTTCCAGATAATGCTAGTGTCAGCCAGGCGGAACTACTCGCTATCCGCTAAGCCTGTCGCCAGATCAAATTACACACAAATAAAACGCCAAGGCAAAAGATTGCCATACTCATTGATAGCCAAGCTGCTATCAAAGCCATTGCCCCGGTCACTATATCTTCTAAACTAGTGTCAGAATGCCGAAATGAGCCTCCCTAGATGGACAATTCAAAGTAATCCTGATCTGGGTTCCAGGGCATAGTAACGTTTGTGTTAATTTGCTGATGAACTTGCCAGGCAAAGCTCAGCCCTCCACCGCTCACTTGCGGAATCAGTCCACGTTTCGCTTGGAGAGGTCAACGCAGAAATCTCCTTAATTTTCCTTAAAAAAAGCCAACCTCAGATGGATTAGGCTAACAAACTGCGTTATATCCAGAAGGATGTGGCCAGGCTATAAAAAAATTAAAATAACCGACTTCCTAAATAGAATGCGTAAAGACGTCGCCAGATTAACAGCGATCATTACGGGTCATTGGCCTATAGGACCACGCAGTCAAACTAGGTAACCCACACAACTCACAGTGTCGCAGTTGCAATGTCGCAACTGAAAAATAAACCCTTATCCACTATTTATGCGCCTGTCCGGCACTAGCTAGGGCCAGACAACGAGCATTAGGAAAACCCTTCTTCAATTCCCTAGAGGAAATCTCAGAGAAAAACATCAAAGAACTTATTACTTTTTTGAATTTCACAGGTTGGATCTAGAGACTCCTCACCAACACACCTTAACACCCAGGTTACATGAGTTGTGGTAACAAAACGACATCTAGTGCTAATTAGGTTCTTCCTAACAGAACCGCCACCTACCTATGGAGAATGCACGCTACTTCATCAAGATCGGTAACATCATCAACTTTGATGTCAGACAACGACTACGACAAGGTGACGAGCTGTCATGTGATTTCATTAACATCATACTTGAAAGGTTTGCACAAAATTCTCAAGCTAACATCAGAGGTAAAATCATTCAATCATGGAAGTATGCAGCGGGCTGTCACATGGTGCTTTCAGGAGTATTGAAACAGAAGCGGCGAAAATGCTGTCATCAAAAAAGCACAGTCAACATCGGTGTGACAAAACGTCACAATAGACAGCTACAATTTTGAGGTAGTTAAGGACTTTGTCTACTTACGTCCCTCTGTAAATTCAAACAATGTCATCAATCAGGCTTGCCAACCGATGTTTCTATGGGCTAAGAAGGCAATTGAGTAGCAGAACCCTCTCACGGAAACTAAGGTGACTTTATATAAGACCCTCATCATCCCAGCCCTGGTATACAGCACAGAAGCATGGACGTTATCAAAGGCGGATGAAAACACTCTTGGTTGTTTTGAAAGAACACTTTGTCGAGTGATCTTGGGTCCCAACGAACTATACCGGCTGTAGAGCAGCATCGATCTAGTCAGAAGGGTTCGAATTCATCGCCTAAGATGGCTAGTAAATACAGAGCGAAGGGACATCAACACTCAGGTTCGGAAAGTCTTCGAATCCATCCTGGAGGTATAACGCGGTAAAGGAAGAACTCATCTAAGGTGGCACACACAAGTTGAAGGGACCTCAACCAACTTCGTGTGCAAAACTGGGGCGGTTAGCACAAGATCGATCTGGGTGGAGCGCTTGTTGCTTGGGGACCGTTGTACCCCGGACTGTAGCGCCATCTAAAGTAAATAAATAAAGTAACGTGTCTGTCACGCGACATGTGGTGTCTATTACGCAATATTTCCTAAGACGAAGTGAACTTTCGATCAAAAATTAATTTATTCGATAGTTGTTAAAATTATTTAAATTTTTTTTTCATTCAGTTTTTTTCATTAGATTGTTCCCCTATGCAATCTTTCAAAACGTCCGATTTTACCCGAAAGTTAATCGATATCATTTTTAACACTAGTTTTACGGACATTTCTTATATACCTATCTCTACGCGTCAATTTGACGCTTGAACGAATACATATATTTAATTTTTTTCTTTAAATATATGTCAACATCAATATTTCAACACTTTTGAAGGAAATAGACTTTAATATATATTTACCTCGTTCAACGGATAAAAGTCAGTACAAGAGATAAAATAAAAATGCGAACGGATTTGTAATTTTCTTTATAAAATTCGAAATGCGTCAAAATGAGGCAACCCGTAAACCTAATGTTAAGTGCGTATATTTCAACAAATCACGAAAAAAAATATTACAGTCGAAATTTTAGGTTTTGGAGTTCTCTACAAGATGAATACCGAAAAACTTTAAAAAATTGTGATTACACAATCCTCAAAAATATCCGACTTTACCACAAAGTTAATGGAAATCATTCTTGAGTGCGTGAATATCCCTAAAATGATTTTTTGGGTAATGCCATATCCAACCCCAATGACTTATTTCCCGCCTTATGTATGAATGAATGAACGAATTATTCGATTATTAAAATCATACCGGAAGTGCGCAACACTACTTAAACCTATCTTAGAAAAACTGTATAGCTAACAAAAAAGAGTTTTATCAAAATCGGTTTCATGTTTCCGGAGATATAAGAGGTCAAACCTACAGACAGACTAAATTAAAAAGAAAATTGTTAATTTAAAAAGGATATCAGTGCCGTAAGGCATCCCATTGTGGCTCCGATCAAGAGTGACAGCATAAAAATACAAAAGAAATCACTCAACGATTTGAAGAAGGCATTCGTCTCAAATTCGCCCGTGCTAGAGTAATGTTCGCCGTAGTTTTGAATCGCTCTGTAGGAAAAAAGTCGAAATTGGTTCTGTTCCTATTTTTTAGTAACTTCTACGTACCCGCTCAATACAATGGCAACAGCATCATTCAACACCGACTCTCCAAATACCAAAGCGTACAAATTCACATCCACATGTAGGTCATGGAAAATTGCAAGAATCGTCAATGGATCTGTTGGTGATATCAGTGCTCCAAAATACAGCGTGTCCAGGAATGTAAAGCTGCTGCTCAGATATTCTGGCATCATCTTCACACAACCGTACATAATGGCGCCGATCAGGAACGCTGATAATGTTGTCCCCAGTATTGCATATGTCAATATGGCGCCCAAATTTCGAAAGAAATATTTCTAGAATCAAAATTTACACTGTAGGCTTTTTCAAACACAAACGTATAGTCAGACACTTACCTTCTTTAGACTATAGCCCGCATGGAAGATAATTGGCGGTAGGATGATATTGAAAAATATCTCCGGGTCGAATGTTGCCTTCAAATCAATCTCATTTTCGTCGACATCATAAACTTGCCCTCGGAAGACATATGCGTATGTCTTGTTCGGTATGGGCTCTTTATCGGTGGTGTTTTGTGACAGTTTACCTGGGAACTACACAAGAGAGTAATAAGGGTAATTTGATTAGCAAACGAGGTGAATTATGATTAAAAGAAACAACAATACCTTCAACCATAACGTGTCGGGCGGTAGAGATTGATTAAATTTTGGGTCACCCTCCGGCTCGACAGCGAGATGGATAAGTGGGGTAGATGAGCCAGCATAACGTATTACAGCTCCAACGATAAGACCTGAAATATAAACATTAATGAAATGTATCTCTCGTGTATGTAGTTTATTAACAGTAGGTACAATACAAGTTTGAGTTTGCGATGGTGGAAAGGAAGTGTTGTTAAGTTAAATCAAATTTCAATTTAACAAGCAGGGCAAAGCAGGGTTGCTTTTGTCGTTGACTAATTAAAATCACTCATTATAGATTATAACGAAGGGAAATAATTATTTCCAAGTAAATTTTATCGATAACATTGTGGGGGCGCGAAGGTGTGTCACTTTTCAAAGTGAACCCCATTATTGATTTTCTAGAACGTACCGTTTAATTAATGCGGCTATTAGCCTTGAGGTCATTGAAATAAGGCAAAGTACTTTAGGATGTTTATCAGTGGGCACACAGAAGAGCGTTAAAAACCCTCTTTTATTTCTTCGAATTAATTTTTCTTTGAATGACTTCTGTGGAAGTTGCAAAGTATGAAAGCTAAGTGAAGAACGCTGTGCTTGGGATATTAGGTAAACTCCGGTTACATATAGGCTTTCAGTGCGGGACTCTTTGTGGGCAGAGATTCTCTTACCTTCTAGTTATTTAATTTAATTGAATGATGTTTTATTTTAGTAGCTTTTCCTTCAACATTATCTTTATTTGAATCTACGAGTATGTGATCTTTCAAGTATTTGACCTAAATTTTTCAGTAGCAAAGTAGTAAGTATTATACCACACCTCTGTAAATTGCGCAATTTTTTTCTTTTTTATTTTTAAGTATTATTTCTGCTACAATAAACGTCTATCTACCTATCTATTCAATGATATGAGCACCGTGATTACAAAGGAAATCACAAAGGAAGTTGAAGCTACTTCAACGATCTTGATACTGCAAAGTTCTTAAGGTGAATAGACAATTTTTCCAAAGGATGTATCTAACAAGCCCCAACAATTCAAAAGAGAGCTACTGTGACTCCGTTAAACATTATATTATGCGAAATTTCGTCTTAGAAGAAGTCCAAACCGTGTTCACTTCTAGTCTTTCTTGTCTTGACCATTTCGGTGGTGGAATGCTCGGTGAAACTTAGTGAGAACCCGATCTATCAGTCGTACTATAATATGATAAGGATTCAGTTCGGAATCAAAAAGTATTCATACATAAAGGCATGCAATAAACCAAAAGTGTCCAATATCGAAAACTTAAGGGGGTTGTCCATTCGCTTTTTCCTGACTCTGGAGCTTCAACTTCTGATATTCCAGCAGCTTACGGGTCAAAGTGAACATTCAAGTTCAAGCCACAGCAGGAAGTCAAAGTGAATAATTAACTTTTTCTTCCTCAGCTAGTGACTCTGTCTAGAGGGGAATAAAATCCTTCTCTACATTCTTTCAGAATATCCGTCCCTCTACCGCGACGAAAGCAGATATTTGACGACCCAAAGAAGATCTAACAACCAAGTCGAATCTGTTCAAACGATTTTTCGTTTCCTGCTCAATCTAGACTTTCAAGCTCTCCTTTTATTGGGATCAAATGTACCTCAAGAATGGCAACGCAAAGGACGCTTGACTATGGACGCATTGCAACAAGTTTTTAAAAGGTCATTCGACCTTTCTTTCTCTTAGATTAACTAATTTTCATTACATAGCAGGACTAGCTATGAAGTACCATATCCGTTGTGCAAAGGCAATTACGCAATAGAGGTCTGCATGAATGCATTCATTTGCTCTATCTAAACGTGTACACTACTTCAGTGTACTCTGTTCATTATATACTGAGTACACTGAGTGCACTGAATAAAACGATTGCAAATACTAGTTATTTTCTAGCCTAAAAGAGTGTACACAGTTTAGTGTACACTTTTTTTTATGAATACCCAATTTATGAATACCCGTTTTTTATGAGTACACTGCACTAAGTGTTTGGTTTAAAATGGGTGCAATACTCATATAGTAATCACTTCATATATCAGATGATTCATTCATTTTACTTTTCAAGCTGTGAGTACAATAATGAAGTGTACTTGAAATAAAACGAATGTCTTGGAACTGGTTTTAAGACATTCATTCCAGACCTCTATTACGCAATCTTTAAGAGATTAATTCCTTCTTGGATGGAGATGTTCGTTATATGTAGATATGTAGTTACGCTTCGGTTAGACCACTACCACCTTATTTTGAAGACAACAAACCGTCTCTAATTTTTGTGAGTGATCCCGATCCCCAAATGCTACTTACACAAGTAGCGGTGACAATATACGGCCATGGTGTGCTCACCTGCTTACCAATGTTTTTAGATTCATCCCACACCGGGGTATAGATAAGGAAGGAATGGAGACTTACCCACTCAATATTTGGATACACTGAATGATACCAAGGAAGAATACGTCTTTATGCAAGATTGAGCTCCATGCCAGACATCAAAAGCCAGCATGAACTACTTGAACTCAATGAATTTGGAAATCTTTCCTTGGGCTGGTAATTCCTCGAATTTAAATCCAAAACAACTGTGCCTACCTTTAATCACATGTCTACAGTCGGAGAAACAACATACTGTATCTCGATAATCTGGCATACAAAAAGTCAGCATTCGACAAATACACATAGTTCCACTTTCATTACGAAACCATTCAGACCTATTCTTTTTACATAAATTCTAATAAATCCCAAGTTGCTGCATCAGAAAAATTATTCATCAAAACATCTTTCAGAGAGATAAACGTTCGCTTGTTGCGTTAACCCCTTTGATGCAATTTTTACAACTCCTCTGGCATACTTTTGATTCATTCGAATCTATTCAATTTGCTGAAATAATCAAATTATTATGTCTCGAAAATCTAAAAATGCACTCTCAGGGGTTAATTAAATTTGTCTACATTTACAGCTATTCAGAGAACAGTTGCATTTATTTATGCAATTCAATGCCTTTGTTGTCGGTGTGATTGAGTCATGAAATTAGTTTTCTTATTTTTTGATTATTTCCCCCAGTGCATTGCATTGTGGATGAATGAATATTTTTATTTTAAAATATATATTTTTATGCAAAAATAGCGAAAAATATATTTTTTTTTTAAATTGTTGTGTGTAAATAGAGTGAGTTTGTAATTTCATTGTTTTTAGTGCTTGCGATAGTTGTTTTTAATATGTATAAGTTTGTTTGCATCGCTTTCGGAAAATTGTCATTATTCAAGTAGATCCGGTGATCTTGTAACTAGTATACATTCCGCTTTCGGATGGTAATCAATATGATAAACATGCACAGTTAATATTTTTTCATATAACCACGTATTGATACAGTGGAATCGTTTTGAATTCAAGAACTTGATAGAATGTTCTTAGTGCAGTAGTACATACCCACTGTTACAGGAAGGGAAGTTTAAATCTAAGTTTGATCAGACTTTCCGTCTTAGCTTGTGTTGTACATATTCTAATATGTATGTACATACATATGTAGTTACGTTCGAATTACGTACAGATCTGTGATATCGATCAAATAAAACGATAAGATACATACTCGTGCATATTTTACGACTACGTATACTAAGGGTCTATCTGCGAACTATTTTCAAAAAAAATAGATGCTCTGAACTGTACCAACCACAAAGGCATCAGTGTCACCAATTTTGCGTACAAGATTTTGTTGCTATTTAGCGTCTAAATCTATGACGCTAAATAGCGTCCTATATGTTGAGGAGCATCCAGATTCCATATTCTTTATTTGTGTGGTTCTAGGCCAGGACACATTCTAGAAGAAAATACAAAAGTTCTAAATTGATACCCATAATCTTTTTATCAATTTTTGTTGTCTGTGGAATAACAATGGCGAATAGAAAGCTACTACCTAAAGGCTAAAGGTAATAACATCGCTAACATTCAGTGTCAAAAAATATTTTAGACATACGGGAATTCTTTAGCAATTTTCTTGAAAGGCTTGTGTAAAACTCTCAAACCAACACTAAAGGAACATTTTTTCAAATGCCTATGTATGTAACTACTCGCACCCTTATAGGAACTGGAAGATAGAGACAGGAGTGGCGAAAATGTGTTTAGCTCGTTCAACACCTGTGTCACAATAAATAGTTTACAATGTGCAATTATTACACTTGCTATGCGTTGTTTCTTTGCGATAAGAAGGCTATGGGTTAAGGTAGCAAACCGAACAACTAAGCACACTGTGTGTGAGCATCCCAGTCCTTCTTGCGGAGCTAATACCCTTGGATGTTTAAAAACAAAAATACGAGTGATTTTCGGTCCCATTGTGTTTGATTGTGCGGGCTGTGCAATTTTTACATAACATCGCCTACGGTGATAATTCCATGTAGATTGAATATGCATCAGCCTTCTGACCTAGATAAAAATACTGGATGATATCCATTCAGGAGCGGTAAAAGACCTCGCCTTAGACGAACCTAATAAGCTTTGTTAGAGCAACTGGATGAAGTTAGTTGCGGATAGAGCTGGTGGGAAAAGCTTGTTGAATGACCAGCTTCTTTCGACTTATCTACAATTGCAGTGAATACCTCCGTGACGGCTTACAGGCGATGTCGTATGCTTCAAACAGCCGCTTATTAGGGATTCTAGGTGACGAATTAATGTGAAATTACTGATTGTCCAAAGCAACCATGTTGATAACCCTGCGTTCGCCTTAACTCCTCGTGTTCTACGTCAGATTGATAGTATAATACTACTCAAGAAATGAATGGTGGCATCATACGTCCCCGAAAAAACAATCTGCCTTCTAAACCAAGATAACGCCACGGATAAGGAATGATCACAGGTACACTACTTTTGGATATCGTACCCTTAAGATGCAAGGTTAGATGATTAGGTTCGAGAGAGTATCAGTCCCCAATACGTAACGGTCATACTCTTCTCTAGGCCGATGCGCAGAAGTATGAATAATTCTGTAACGCCAATCGATTTGACATAGCTGGCACAGTATTTGAGCATAAAACCTTTCACAAAGTCAGTTTTGTGTCAAATGAAGGAACGTTCAACTAAATTGAATAATATCAGCCAACTTTGCAGAAGTTTTCATTTGGACATCCGAAATAGGCGAGTAGCCGATACATGTGGTATGTGATCACTATCTTATGGTGGCCCGTATAAACCTTCTTACTGCATCTGTTTGAGGACATCGTGTTATCATTCAAAAGCCCAAGTATAACAATAGTCAAGTGGCTTATCTCAAAAAAGTATACCACATGGGTTTCCGTAGATTAAGCTCGCATAGCAGCTACCACAGTAGTAGGAAGGAACTGGTACGAGGCCCAATATCGCATGAAAATGAGAAAATTTTAGTTTTTAGCTTCAGAATATACTTGCTTACTTACTTAAGGTTGCGCTACAGTCCGGAGTGGACCTGCGCCTCAACCAAACAGCGTCTCCAGCCAGCTCGATCTTTAGCTAGCTACCTCCAGCTTCGCATGCTAAGTTAGTTCAGGTTCCCTTTCACTTGCGTGCGCCACCTGAGTCGCGGTCTGCCTCTACTGCGCCGCCCCTCGGGAATGGATTCGAAGATTTTTCCGGCCGGAGCAATAGTGTCCATGCGCTCTACATGAGCCAGCCACCTCAGTCGTTGGACCTTTACTCTCCTGGATAAGTTCGTTGTTGTACTTATCACCCGAAGAATTTTCGTTCCAAAACACCCAAGAGCATCCTCATCCACTTTTGATAAAGTCCATGCTTCTGTACCATAGAGTAGGACTGGGATGATTAAGATTTTATAAAGGTTCACTTTAGTTGTTGGAAAGAGGACTTTGCTATTCAATTGCCTTCTTAGCTCAAAAAAGCAGCGGTTGGCAAGAGTTATTCTTCCTTTGATCTTAGCGCTCGTGTCGTTGTCTGAATTTATAGCGGAGCCTAGGTATACAAAGTACCTAACTACCTCAAAGTTATATCTGCCTACGCTGACGTTCTGTCTGAGACGTCGATGTTGGTTGTCCTTTCTTGTTGACAGCTTATGCTCATTGACCGTTAAGCCCATCTTCGCCGCTTCCGCCTCAATACTCACGAAAGCGCCATTGACATCACGCTACGTTCTTCCGATTATGTCAATATCGTCGGCGTATGCGATTAATTGGACAGACTGGTGTTGGCGCGTGAGTTTTGCACCATTCTTTCAAGAACGATGTTAAAAAAATCACATAGCTCGTCTCTATAAATATAGCTCGTCTCTATAAATGCTGTCATACACGGCCTTAAAATCGATAAGAAGGTGGTGGGTATCGATTTGAAGCTCCTGGGTTTTTTTCCAAGATCTGCCGTACTGAGATCTGTTCAGACCGTTGACGAACGATTTCAGCTGTTCACACTACACGGCAGATAAGATCGTATATGTTATGGGGAATATAACTAATTATTTATCAAGAACGACTGTCAGAGAAATTTGAAATCGAAAGTGAGGTCCGACAAGGTTGCATCCCTCTCAACAATATTGCTCTATTGGAGACTCGGAATGCTGTTCAGTATATGGCGAAATAATGCAATTAGCTTGAACACCAAAGTACGATAGTACATGGAAAATTACGGCCAAGACAGCTGCAGACATTTGTGAATCGGTTGCCTACGAAATAACTTAAGGGATCTAGTTATCGTATCTTTTATATCAGAGGATGGAGAATTGAACGACTGAAATGTCGGCAAATTGGTCACGCTTTACGAACAAGCGACAGTCAAAGAGGGATCACGGAAACTATGGAAGAGTTGGGGAGAGCTTTGCTAGAAACCGCACCCAATGGCGTATAAGCTATGGAGGCTCTAAGACGCAAAAGTTAAGGAGGCCCTAAGACGCAGAAGGAAAACCTAACTAAAAAAGGAACCCAGGCGCTGGTCAGATTTATTAAAGACAGTATCCAACATACGACGGGTGTTCTATACTTTAGAACGAAACATAATCAAGAAATTCAATAATGGAAAAACCAAGGACACAATTTTAATTGCAACGAATGACGATATCTGGCCCTTTTATTACGACGCTCCAACAAGGTCCCAAAAAAAGGATGACGATGAGGATGTTGCGAGTCAACCCAAGAGATTTCCGTATTTATCAGAAGGACGGGTTTGTTTAAGGCAGTTATGCTTGAACATCAGCAGATGGAAGCCCCTCAAATCTACCCCAAGTAGTGCACAACGCTCGTAGCACCTACACCACGGTAATGTACCGGTGTTCAGAGCAGAGCTTACTGCAGATTATTTGAGGAGCACTGGCATAAGTCTTCTATCTAAACCTCCGTGGAGCTTAGATCTTGTGACTTTGGTTTGTCACAAGGGTTAAAATGTACTTCAAACACCGTCACTTTTCACCGAAGAGAAGCTAATTTGGACATTTTTCGAGCAGTGTCATTTTTTGGTTTGAATATTGGTTTCTACCTGTTAAGAAGTGCATTACCTAAAATTGTGATAACTAATTGAATTAAGCGAAACGACAAAAATTATGGAACACCAGTTGTAAGATATACATTGAGTGGTTCAATCTGGACTGTAGACGCCCCACTTTTCAATAGCTTCTAAAGTTGGGCGTCGAGTCAAAGTCAGCCTAACTTCGGATAGGCAGCAATTAGGAATTGGTTAATGGGTTTGCAGGTGCCTTCGATGCCACCGGACTGCCTAAGCAAAATCCTAGATTGATCTTTGCCTGCAAGACGTTATTGAAATTCTTTAGGTATAGTGTAAAATGTTTTGTAGAAGGACATCACGCAATACGTTAAGTACGATTCAAGCCTGATGGAAAAACTCCTAGTTCTTTTAACATCATCATCTTCGACATTACAGAACGAATTTAGCTTGAGAACCCCACGAAGTACTAAGATACTTAACCTTTCTTCTCAAATTCAATGTAATTCAGTGAATCACAACTTCAGCTAGTAAAGAGAGATGTTTTTCTTTTTTCTATAAAAAAGTTTTGAGTAAACCCAAATGATGAATGTTGATTTATCCTACGGTTCAAAAGCGAAGAACATACCAGTATTAGCCTGGCATCAATTTGATAGCTGGGAATACTTAAAACCTCACCAACTTGTGTATGCCGTGCCGTCTTCTTTGATTATAATTTCATTGAACAGGAGATGGAATAATTCATAGTAATAGTATTTTGAAAAACGAAGACATCAGATCATCTGGCACTCTCCGGTCATATAAACAACTCGAAATTTTGTAGAAAAAGAACATATCTATATGTACGCAATAATCTTTTCCATCAATCACTTGTAAGACAATTAATCAAAATATGTGTACATACATTCACCTTAATCAATTTTGTGCTTTTCAAGGAAATCCTTATCAGTAAGCAATCTTTTTTTTTTCTTAACTGATAAGATGTGTAGACTACAAAAAAAAAACGAAGTTCAATTCAAATATTTGTGATATGAATTTGTGAATTTGTTTACTTACCCTAGTGATTCATAAAGAAACGTGGAGCCTATCATTGCTTGGTACGGGAATTATGAATTATAGACCAACAAATGATAAATGATTCACAGTACATAAGACATGAGTGACAAGTGTAACCCTAAGCATGTGTGAAAATGCTCATAATCCTGGATAGTAATGAAAAGGAAGTACCAGTTCATGATTTCTACCCCGGGAAAAAGCACTCTAAATAATGAATTTTTAGGTAATAACTGCATTTTTGGTTAAAACAATCGATCACACTAGCAGCGGTTAATGTAATTAAACTAATAGTATAACGATTCGATTCCATTTAATATATGGCCTGACATTATGGTAATAGAAGGGCTGGCTGTCTAGTAATCTAAATGCTGTGTTCCGATATCTCTTTTGATTGTCGTCTCACATGTTGACGTACAATAATAATAAAGTATAATTGCAGACAGAGTGGATAATTTCATTCAATGATTACATATAAATTTCGTGGAATTTGCTGTGCAAACAATCCCATTTACAGGGTGAGACGTTGAGTGAATTAAATTTTAGCTTAGGCAAGCAATGTTTCCAAAATTTATATTAATATTAATATTAATTTTTATTTAGACACATGAAGACTGACAAAGTGCGAGCATTTCATTTAACATACATATTTGGATTTCCAACCAATGCCTTTCCAACATTGTCCTCGGAGTACTGCCGGCTTGTTGTTATCTGTCTATCTTATCAGAATATAGTCATTTCAATAGTTAAAGTGAGACCGGATTTGTTATAACCCTTCCCATAACACCTTCTAAGCTAGATATGAACATTTTTGGACGTGGAAGTGTTCAACAGAGATGAGATTCAAAGAAGTTACGTAAATTGAGGGTGAGGTCTAAGATATGATTTCACTTAAGTATCGGATTTAACAAGGAAGTTTAAATTATTCGTTAAAGCACCCTTAAATGCAAAAAAAAATAGCACATTAAAACTACTGCCCACGGCTTCACTTGCGTGGATTTTTGATTTGTTGTTTATAAACGTTTTAGAGGTTGAATTTTGGGAAATATTGAAATACGTGTTTCATTATTAGTGTTGTAGAGTAGTTATGCAGTTTCAAGTAAATCCGACCAAAACAATTTTTGTTGAATTTCGAGAAATTCTTTCTTCTGACGCAACTGTCAGTCATGGCATGTTCCTTTATAGATAACAAAAAATATTCAAATAGTCGCTGCCTTGTTCGCATTTTAAATCGCCTCATCCGTGAACGTATAACGCGTCACATAAATGTGTGTATTTTGTTGGTAGAAATACCAACAACTTAATGTCTAATACACACTTTTACGTGATGAGATATCTGGGGCCCTACTCTGTATTTCGTTTCGAAAGTAAAATTTTCCGAAAACGAATATTTTGTACTCTCTATTTCGAAAGCGGAATGAAATCTACTACTTTCGGATTTACAATTCCGAAAGTGGAATTTTGGTACCTAGCAACTCGTTTCCTAATGTCAAAAGCATTGAAATACGGAAAATTTGTTTCTACAACAAATGTGATAACGGAATGAGTTGAAAGTATCTTAAAATGTAAGTTTTTTAAGAAAATCTTAGTGATAATAACAATTTAAGCAAACGAATTTTAATTTACAGGGCATCTTCAAACAAAAATTTACGATACAAATATAAATCGAGATTTTGGTGGTGTTCATGTGTGCATATCCAGATTTGGCCAAGAGACAAATAAAGACCACTGATGCGAAGTAAACATCACATAATTTGTGGAAAAGGATTGCGTCCGATTTGAATGTTTTATTTCGCTCATTTTGAAATTCCACTTATTTCCATAATATTTGATTTTTCCCGTATAATTTTCCACTCAATCCGTTCACTAGTTTCATCGTCCATCCAAAGTGCAACAGAATCCATTTTGTTTTGCAATATTAAATTCTTTCTTTAAAAATCGCAATTTTTCCTTTTTCGACTTTCACCTACCTATGTATATTTGTATTTGTTTTGGTTTGTTTATTTGACAGATCTCGAAAGAAATAAATCGAGACTCGACAAAGAAAAATCCTTAAGTGGAAAAAGCGCCTAGTACTATATTTTACATTTCGAAAGTGTTACAGAGTACCAATTCAAAAGCGAAACGAAAAGCAATTTCGAATAGGATTGACTTTCGGAACGAAATAGAAAGTAGGGCCCCTGTTCACGAATGAGACGATTTGGCCTTTGAATGACCGAAATTTTAGGTTCTAAAATTCACCAAAAGCTACATAATTGCCGAATTTTTCAAAATGTATATAATGAACTCTAATCCAATGTTAATAGAAATCGGTTTTAAAAAATTAGAAGAATTACAGCGAACATTAATTTCGATCGGCATTTTAGGTTTTGAAGTTTTCTATAAGACGGATGCCGAATTTCACAAAATTCCCAAAATTGTTGATACGAACTTCTCTAAAAAGTCTAACTTTACCGTTTACCCAGAAGTTAGTTGAAATTATTCTTGGGCGTACATACATATATGTCTATCCCGATAACTTTATCTTTTTGGTAATGTAATAAATTTTTGACCCCATACGCCTTTAGCTTTTTAATTAGTGAATGATTGAACCAAATCCTTGGATAGTTAAAATCTTTGAGTTACTTACTAATTATAAATATTCGAATTCATTCGACAGTGCGCAACGCTACTGCTATAAAAAAACATATTTGTGACAATTCTTATTTTTAAATTTAAACACTAATATATAGTCGAGTCTATCATACGTGACCACTAGGTTATCGTATATTAGTAGTTGTTAGCAAAAAAAAAAAAAAAAGTGCATGACTGGGTCGCACGTACTTGCCCCTATGTGCTCTCTATTTACGATTTGCATAGTGCGACCATATAAAATTTTAGCATTTTTTTCGAAAAAATTATCTGGGTCATATCCGAGAAATAGTAAGTTCTCACATTCTTACACGAAAATATTTGCCCTTGGTGTCGCAAAACACAGGACAGGCTAACTTAACAAGATTCTTTCCCTAGTTTAGAACTTGGAACTGTTTTTCCTTATATATTTTTTGTTTTTGTGTGTCAAATCTACTCAGTGTTTCGGCTTCTTGCAAAATCTCCGTTTGAACGACAATTCTCTAAAGATCATTTTAGAACAGGACTTATCATGGCGTTTATGGCTGGTGGTGGTGGTCGCCATAGTATAAATGATTAGTGTGGCCCATACTTGAGCGGGGAACAGAAACAACCACCCGAACACATCTAAAAGAGAAACGAATAAAATAAAGTTTCTTCAATCAAACAAAGGGAATTGGAAATTTCCTTCATCAAAAAAAAAAAAAAAAAACTATTGCTGGTTTACTGTCAGAGCAGATATTGTGTATAGCCGGCTGTCGAGAGATTTTATCGGTATTTTCGATGAGGACGCAACACCGCACTTGGTAGAGCTACAGCCCGAGTGAGACTCGAAGACTGGTCTTACTTAATTAGTCTCATCAATTAGCTCGATCGTATCGCGGTCGAGTTAGTTGATGCAACTTCCTACTTCTACGCAAAAATACGCAAATTAGACAGTCGATATAATGGTCCATCACCTTCAATATGGTTAGCGACTATTATAATATACTTCTAGCGTCCATCTAACTTAGATACATCTCACTAATAAATCCTAATAAGTATCGAATAGACCCACGTTTTCTTTATTTAAAAGCTTCAAACAGATCATTTTACTTAAAGAGGGTGCCTCCCTTGCTCACAAAATTAATTCACCTGCTAACTGTTTGAACAAACAACCATCTGCCGCAATAAACAATTCAGTACCAGTCAGTTCGCCGATGCGTCAATCGTTGACTTTTATCATGTGATAAAACAATAATACCGACTAAACTTAAAAACAAAAAAAAGCCACGTTCCGATTCGTGTGTCTGCCAAGATCTATGACCCCGAATTCATAGTCCACAATATGTGTCACCCTGTCCCCGCTCTTGCAGTCCCCGTAAATGACTTCATCTATTGCGTAATTTATTTTGGAAAGGATTCTCTGAATAAAATCGATTAAACATATGTTACGAGTGTCCCCTGTCTGTCCCTTAAAGAACACTGGAGACGAATAGACCCCTAACTCACCATAGATAACCGCCAGTCCGGTCTCATGCAACCAGGATACCCGGTGATGTTTGAACAGCCAAATTGTTAGGACAGTCAGCGTCAGCAGGAACGTATAGACCAATAGGTTCAGGCTGTCGATTCTGTGCGTCAGGTTCGCTTTGGCGTCTAGCGCGATATCGGTGGCCGTGGCATTGCACTTGGTCGTGAGGCCTACTAAAATTAGTAACACACTGAAAATTAGGGAAACACCGTGACGACGGATTTTTGGCGACATGATTCTCATATCAAGACAGAGAGGGGAGCTAAAACAAGCAACACAATACGCACAAAGAAACAAATGAAAACCGATTTTTCCGAGTTTTCCTAATTTTAATCGATTTATCCGGAAGCCGATGTCAGACACACACGACGAACGAACAGCAAGCACCCAGCGAAAAAGGATGATTAGTTAGTGGTGAAGCAGCAGGGGGATGATGATTTTGTTCTTTCTTCTTGGAATTTAATTCTTTATTCTATAGATTTTCCTTATATTCTATTTTAAATGGCTGAAGAGCCACACAATTTCACAATTCATTCTATTTTCACAAAAAAGTCGCCGATTTTTTTATTTTTCACTTCATTTTGTAGACAAAGAGGAAAATTACTGGTGAACTTCACGAATATTCGCTTGCGCTTTTCTCATCGTCTGACTGATGAGGGGGAATTTTTTTTATTTTGCTTTGGGGCTGTTTCTTGTCTGCGGATTTGCGTTGCACGTGACGTTTGCTTTATGCGCAGTTTCGTGGAAATGTCAAATTGGTGAAAGAGGCGGGAATAACAAAGAATGAGGAGAAAATTGAGAAAGATTTTTGCAATTCTGCTTTAGTGTTTTTGTTATTACCTTTTGAAGGGTATTCTAAACATCAGCTGATTGGTTCGAGCGAGAAAGAAACAACTAGAGCTCTGGTGGAAAGTGAGATGATTTTTTCACTTTTAGTAGTGCCAATTTGAAAGTAGTAGATTACCATTAACTTGGTCCGGCAAATAGGAGTAAACAGAATCGATATTTGCAATTGAATTTATTCAGTAGAAAATTGATTTTTGATTATTCATTTATTTAAATAAATATACAAACTCTTATTTGAATAGGCACATGTGAACAAGGCCGTATGATTCCGTTTTAGTTACTTTTTTTAAATATATAATTTAAGCTACAGATAACTACGTATACGTACACATACGTATATACTTGTGCTTATTGCATTTTTAAAAGTTATAAATTCAATTAATTGATAATTGATTATATCCAAGTTTTAAATTTAATCTTCCTATGTAAAGATATAGCAATTTTGATGTTTTTTACTGATTCCAGATCGGCTATTTTTTTGTGCGGCGTTAGAATGATTTGGAGCTTGGTTTGATTTTGGGCACTCAACGACTGTTCCACAGTCTTCATATTCCTTGTGTGCACTTCGGTTGAATAGCTTAGTGTTGAGGAGTCTTCCCCACTCTCATGCGAACAAGATTAATACACTCCTTTCTTGAGAATTCGCTGTTGTACTGAATGTGTTAGGAAAATGGGGAAGAGGAACAGATAAGCCTGTGCACGTTGGCTTTAAATGTTTGAAGGTTATAGTGATGGGGAAATCCAGAGCCTGGTAGATAATTCCACATTCGTGTCTTCAGCTTATAACCTATATTTGACAGTACGACCGAAGTTGGGCTTAAGGGTGAACTGATGTGAATTCGAAGCATGGTATTGCGGGTGGAATTTTGAAGGGAGGAATGTAACTGGCTATTTCGCTGGAGCATTTTTTATAAAAAAGCGATCAAATAGGGAAAGACACAAGACATTTCGATTAGTACAGTCAAAGAGCTATATCATCATTTTTTTTATTATTATTATTGTTCATTTAACGTAAATGGATACGTAATTGCTATCTTTAATATGAATTAAAGTATTATAATAAAACGAAATAAATCAGCTGTTCCCGTATATGTGAGGTAGGATTTCTTTTAACCTAACTGGAAGCGGAAATTATTAGGTATGCCAATCGACGAATCAGAAGGAAATACCTACATTGTTAAGCTTAACTGGGAAATCTGAACGCCCATTGAGCCATCCGTAAACAAATCAGGACTGATCATTTAGTTTTTGCAATCGTTGTAAATCACTTTTTGGTGTCGATATCTTCACGAATTTCGCAAATCCTGTATTATGTATTTGAAGAATGTTTCTTTTCCAAGGGGCTGGCGGTCCAAGGTAGGGATGATGAGTGCAATATTCTCGAGAACCGAAATTACATGCCGCCTAGTTTTGTTCCGCCAGAGTTTTGTGCTGTAATTGCTTTAGGTGCCATATTTATGTATATCTCTCTTTTTTCCAATATTGCTAAAAATTGTCTACCCTGCTTCAGTCCTTAACACATTAATTGGGGTGTCTCTTAATGCACCTGTAGCTGCGCGGTAGCATTGGTTTATGACAATGTCTATGCTTTTGTTCTTCTCTGTTTTCCACATATGTATATATAGTATATGTATGTACATATATAGTATATGTTGAAGGATTCGCTATACATTTTCTCATTTTCTTTTTTCCTAGTTTTTATTTGGCAAATTCTTATTTAGGCTTGTAATTATTTGACCTTAAGATATTCAGAACTCATTATTTTGCAATTATAATTTCGCTTTTTGATAAGTTGGCATTTTCTTGATAAGCTTAAACTCACTTTGCTTTACTCTTTCCCTTATTTCAAAATCTCTAAAAATTAGGTTGGGTACAATTGTAAATGCTTGTTGTCTGGCAGGCGCCTGTATCTTAACAGTACTTGGGTAGACCGCTTCGCAGGATATAAGGATTTCACACTATGGGCCATCTCTTCGTCTCACACAGGACGGCCTTCGGCTCAGGGCGCCGCAACGCGGCGTGTAACCAAACTCCAAAATTTTAAGTTCTTCTTACAACTTAATTTTCAGTTTCCCCTTTGGAATTTTGGCCTTTCGGGATTTTGGAGTAAACAACCGGCTAAGTATCAAAGTGCGAATTAATGGTTTACCAGATAAGCCGCGGGGAAAAAAAATGAAAGCCGCTTGATAGAAGCGCTAAACATAGAGCTGGAAAAAAAAATGCGAATTAACCTTATGGCAGATGAATGCAAGATGAAATGACAATTTGCCATATCACTTCAGCGAAATAGAGGAAATATATTTAGATAGTAGCGAGATAATAGTTTGCAAAATGAAAACAACGAATAGACGGTCACCCAATTTTTAGCGCGTTAACGCGTAATTTTAGTTTGTCTAGAATTTTTTTTTTGTTTGTATATTCCATTTCAGGTTTCTCATAAAAGTTGCTTCTAAGTGGGATTGTTATTCCATGTCTAAAATCGACTACGTGGCGCATTTAGTTTTGCATAAGTGCAGTGCCTCCATTTCTTGTCCCTGTGTCCAAGCTGATATGGCAGTATCGACTGTTATTAGATTTTGTTCCACCCTATTGTGATCGCCTGAGGATAGCGTGTACTCGTATATATTGTAACATAATGTAGCATAATAACTACGATTCAAAAGTATGCAACACATTCCAAAGTGTCTTTTCATTCTAGGTTCGTGTACGGATTATGTCTAAGACGACGTCGCGGAACTAAGAGAGAATTATAACCGCAAGAGAATTATAACCGCAAGAGATTATTGGCTGCGGCTGTCATCTTGGAATTATTACACTAGAATTTTCTTGTTCCAGTGGTCGAAGAATTTGCTAGAAGTTTCTGGCTATCAGAAATGCGACTATATAAGGACAGATGGCGATCGAGCCAAGGCAGTTGGTTTTCGAACCGCACGAAGAGATTGGAAAAGTGATAATCGGCGAAATTGTAATTTTGTGATAAATTGAAAGTTAAGAGTTAACAAGAAGAAGTAATTAGTTTGGATTTGTGAATTAAGTAATTGGAATGAGGCAAAGTGATTTGAGAAGAAAGAGACCTTGTAAGGAAAGAATTTGCGAAGAACAGTACAGTGTGAACTTGAGTTATTCTATAGACTAGAAAATAAAGAAATAATCTCACAGAATATCGTATTATCTACTCGAGCCGTAGCCCGCATATTACATTGGTGTCAGAAGTGGGATAAAACTTATTCTGTGAACAACTATTTCCGTGGTGTGAAATTGCACAATAAAAAAAAAATAAAAAATAAAAAAAAACAATTTCTGTGTTGAGTTAATTAGTTGCGCAAAATGGGTCGCAAATTGGGAAAACTAACTATAATTCAACTAAAGGCAGAACTCAGTAAGCGGAATCTCGACACAACTGGGGGAAAAGATGCCCTACTGATTCGTCTGGAAGAAGTAATAAAGCAGGAAGGTGAAAATCCGCATGACGTAGAGTTTGACGTGGAAGAGGAACCAGCAAGTACAAGTACCCGACCCGGGTATAACAAGTCTGCTCCTGCAACTTAAGTCAGTCATGGACGAACAAAGGAAAACAATGGAAGACCAAAAGAAGTCTCTGGAACTTAAGCTCGATGACCAAAAGAAAGCAGTAGACGACCAAAAGAACTCTCTAGAACTTAAGCTGGACGAACAAAAGAAAGCAATGACGAAACAAAAGAAAGCAATGGACGACCAAATTAATTCTCTAGAACTTAAGCTGGACGAACAAAAGAAAGCAATGGACGAACAAAAGAATTCTCTAGAACTTAAGCTGGACGAACAAAAGAAAGCAATGGATGAACAAAAGAATTCTCTAGAACTTAAGATGGACGAACAAAAGAATTCTCTAGATGCTCTGGAAAGCAAACTTATGCAAACTATGAGCAAACCAGAAACTTGGAATCCAAATTCGAAGCGATCGAAGAGAAAATCGAGAAGGTCGAGACGCAACTCGAAAAAGTCGAAACTAGATTCGATGAAAACTTTGAGAAACATGAAACTCAGTTCGGGAAGATAGAGACTCAGTTTGAAAAAGTGGATACGCAACTCGAGAGAGTAGGAAAGCAAGTGGAAAATCTTGCTAAGGAACTCAGCAACGTGAAGAGACAGAAAGCACGGGAATATTCCACTGACGGTCTGAGAAGAAAGGAGATGCAGCCTCCTATCTTCGATGGTCAAACATCATGGCCAATTTATAAGAGGCAATTCGAAGCGGCAGCAATGACCAATAGCTGGGACAATGAAGAGAAGTCTATTGCACTCACGCTTGCACTGAGGGGTCCAGCTGCGGAGCTCTTGCAGACCATCCCGGAAGATAAACAGCGACTAGCCCATCTTTCATACCCTAAAGCCGGTGAGGAGCTTATCAACGAAATGGCGGTGGAAGCTTTTATTCAGGCCATAGAGGACAGACAACTGCAAATGGCTGTAAGGATGGCTGAAAAGCGAACACTCCCCGAGGCATTGGCATTCGCTTTGTCAATGAAGGCTGCGGACCAAGCATACCAGGGAATACACCGTGTCAGGGAAATGTCCGTCGTGGAATGCTCATGCCAGAGAACAGCCGTCATGGATGAAGACAAAGCTCGCGGAAGTCAAATCCGTTGCTGGAATTGCAACCAAACCGGACACCTACAACGGCAGTGGAGAAGTGCACCTAGACGAGGAAATTGTCCACATTGTGGAAGTAGGAGAAGCAGAGAGAAAGAATCCTGTCGGTCAGACTTCCCAAAACCAGCAGTCGGGAAATGCGTAAGGACCAGCTTCGCGGGGCAGAAGTTGGTTACTGGAATCGAGGCCCCCAGGACCACCATTCAAGTTTCGCAAACCAAACGGGGTAACAAGAACCTGACAGTGGAGGCACTAATCAACAAGAAGAAGTGCGTAGCCACCATCGACACAGGTGCCACCGCCTCCATTGTAAGAAGAGATATCGTCAAAAGCTCATGGCTGCACAACACCAACAGCTACTGCCTGAAGACTGCAACAGGGGAAATGGCGAAGGTGTTTGGAGAAGTTCGTCTTACGATTACTCTGGCGGGACTGACGTTCTCCCATGCGTTTCTGGTGGCAGATATATGCGACGAGTGCATCATCGGAATAGACTTCATGAAAGCAAATGAAGTAATCTTGGACATCGGGATGCAAGTACTGAGGTATCGAAATGTGGAGATTCCGATGGTGTACGGAAACGAGAATGCCGTAACTCTTAGGACAGTCATCAGCAAAGACGAAGTATTGCCGCCGTCTTCAGAGGCAATCATTTGGACGAAGCTGGAAGGTGATCTTGGGAGCCACCGATTCTATATAGTAGAACCAGACCCAGAGAAGCATTCTCAAAACTACATCGTGGGAAAGACGCTAGTCGAACCAAAGAACACCATGGTTCCAGTGAGAGTTTTGAACGCGAGGCCACACCTCTCCCATCACCTTGGACAGCGGAAACGAGAGAGACGATTCTCCAGTCCAGTGAGCTGAATCAGGAACAGCGAACTATGGCAGAGAATCTTATCAATGAGTACGCTGATGTATTTGTCTCACAGGACGGAGAATACGGCCGAACACACCTGGTACAACATCGAATAGACACTGGTGATACTAGACCAATTCGTCAGCCTGCTAGGCGCCTTCCATTGGCAAAGCAGACAGAAGTTGCAGAGATGGTGTCGGCAATGGAGAAAGAAAGTCTGATTGAAAGTTCCAAAAGTCCGTGGGCATCACCGGTTGTACTGGTTAAGAAGCTCAACCCCAAGAAGTGCGCTCTGTTTAGAGCGGAAGTCAAGTACTTGGGGAACATAATTTCAGCAAAAGGAGTGAGAACCGATCCAGAGAAGGTCGAAGCGGTGAAAAACTGGCCAGTCCCCAAAGATAAACACCAACTAAGGAGCTTCTTGGGCCTAGCCACCTACTACAGACGGTTCGTGAAGGATTTTGCCGGGATCGCAAAGAGCCTGCACCAGTTGACGGAAAAGGGGAAACAATTCAAATGGTCAATTGAGTGCGAGAAGAGCTTCAAGGCACTTAAACAACGGCTATGCGATGCCCCGATATTAGCTTACCCCACTCCCGGGGAAACGTTCATTGTGGATACAGATGCTAGTAATGTCGGGGTAGGAGCCGTACTCTCCCAGGTGCATGATGGCCAAGAGAAGGTGGTTGCGTACTTCAGCAAGGTGCTCTCTAAGCCAGAAAGGAACTACTGCGTGACAAGGCGGGAACTTCTAGCTTTGATCTTGGCTACGAAGCATTTTCACAAATACCTCTACGGGAGGAAGTTCGTTCTTCGCACAGACCATGCAGCCTTAAAATGGCTATTACAGTTCAAGATTCCTGAGGGTCAGATCGAAAGATGAATCGACTACGAAATACAGCATCGTAAAGGAAAACTCCACTCTAATGTGGATGCACTGTCCCGGCGACGGAGCGTAGATGAGATCCGGAACGCTCAGAAGAAAGACCCGGATATCGAGCCGATTCTGGCCCTGAAGGAGAACATGGAGAAACCGGATCATCAGAACATCTCTCGCAGAAGCCCGACCTTAAAGGCATATTTTGCGCAGTGGGATTCCCTCCATGTCCAAGAAGGTGTTCTGAGAAGAAAATGGGAATCCTCCGACGGAAAGTCATTTGTAATGCAGCTTGTCGTGCCGCTGACGAGGGTCAAGGAAGTGTTACAGGAAATGCATGGCGGGGCGTCCGGAGGCCACTTGGGAGTGAATAAGACGCTAGAAAAGGTACGAGAACGTTTTTATTGGTTGAAAGCGAAGATGTCGAAGACTGGTGCAGAAAATGCGACGTGTGTGCAGCTAGCAAGGGTCCGAGAATCAAAATTCGAGGTAAGATGCACCAATACAACGTGGGAGCACCTTTCGAACGAATCACCATTGACATCGCAGGGCCCTTTCCGGAAACCGACAATGGTAATCGGTATATACTCGTAGTAATGGACTACTTCAGTAAGTGGCCGGAAGCGTTTCCGATCCCTAACCAGGAAGCCAGAACCGTGGCGGAGCAGATCGTCTACAATTGGGTGAGCAGATTCGGTGTGCCCTTCGAATTGCATTCTGACCAAGGGCGGAATTTCGAGTCAAGAATCTTCCAAGAGATGTGTCAACTACTCGGAATCAAAAAGACACGGACAACCCCGCTTCATCCACAGTCGGACGGTATGGTGGAGCGTTTCAATACGACTTTGGACGAACATCTCTCGAAGGTCGTAGGTGACTACCAACGGGATTGGGACCAGCAGATTCCCTTGTTTTTGATGGCCCATAGAAGTGCCGTGCATAGCACTACTCGACATGCGCCGTTCAAAATCTTGTTTGGTGGAATAGCTCGGTTACGCAGTGAGGTGAAATTTGGATCTTCTACCAATGAGCCCAGAAATGAAGAAGAGTACGTGGCGGACCTTGGGGAAAGGCTTAGGGACATACACCAAAGGACCAGAAGCCAGATTAAGATAACGAGCGACCGCATGAAGACCAGGTATGATGCCAAGGCAACAATGTCAGGATTCCAGGAAGGAGATCTAGTGTGGCTGTATAATCCCAATCGCCAAAAGGGGAAATCACCTAAATTGCAGCAGAACTGGGAGGGTCCCTACAGAATAGTAACCCGCATCAACGATGTTGTCTACCGCATCCAGCGAGGACCAAGGGCCAAAATGAAAGTGGTTCATGTGGACCGACTGAGTCGATACAATAGCCGAAGTGAGGACGCACTTGTTCGGGACGAACAAGTCTAAGAGGGGGGCAGTGTAACATAATGTAGCATAATAACTACGCTCCAAAAGTATGCAACACATTCCGAAGTGTCTTTTCATTCGAGGTTCGTGTACGGATTATGTCTAAGACGACGTCGCGGAATTAAGAGAGAATTATAACCGCAAGAGAATTATAACCGCAAGAGATAATTGGCTGCGGCTGTCATCTTGGAATTATTACACTAGAATTTTCTTGTTCCAGTGGTCGAAGAATTTGCCAGAAGTTTCTGGCTATCAGAAATGCGACTATATAAGGACAGATGGCGATCGAGGCAAGGCAGTTGGTTTTCGAACCGCACGAAGAGATTGGAAAAGTGATAATCGGCGAAATTGTAATTTTGTGATAAAATGAAAGTTAAGAGTTAACAAGAAGAAGTAATTAGTTTGGATTTGCGAATTAAGTAATTGGAATGAGATAAAGTGATTTGAGAAGAAAGAGACCTTGTAAGGAAAGAATTTGCGAAGAATAGTACAGTGTGAACTTGAGTTGTTCTATAGACTAGAAAATAAAGAAATAATCTCACAGAATAGTGTTTTATCTACTCGAGCCGTAGCCCGCATATTACAATATTATCTGCATATACACCAACAAAGTCGAGATTATACGTTGCATGAGTAAGTTCGTGCATTAGTACGAACTGGTAGTGGAAGATGTGACGTGTGATGACGTGTGATGTGATGTATAATGACGTTGACTCGGAAACTCCTTCCGGGTAGAAAAGACTATATTATTTGTAGTGAATGGTTATTCACTTCTAGATTGAGATTTCACTTTCCTGCCATATAGCATCTGTCAAACCCATCTGTCATCCATTGCAACAGATAGTTAGTTCTTGCCTTGCCATTTTACAATATGAACAATATGGGTAGTTTAACAACGCATTAAAATTGTTGCATCTTACTACAAAAACAACAGTTCTGTAATATCTGTGTATCGCGATTTAAGAACCAATTTTTGGAACAAAGTACTCTTCAGCGATGTGTCCCATTTCTCACTTAACGGGTACCTGAACAAAGAATCAAAATATTGTAGCATAATAATAACTACGCTCCTATGTCTATGCAGCAAATTCCGAAGTGACTTTCCATTCTGGCAGAATTTTGGTTCGAACTGTCCTTTCATTCGAGGTTCGTGTCTGGGACGAAGTCTCCACAGCTCATGTCAACGAAAGAGACGAATAATATCAGGGATAAAAGGGAATTATAACTGCAAGAATTATTTCTCTTGTTCCAGTGGTCGAAGAATTTGCTAGAAGTTTCTGGCTATCAGAAACTTCTGCTATATAAGGACAGATGGCGATCAAAAAAGGGACAGTTGGTTTAGAACCGTGGCGAAGAGATTGGAAAAGTGATAATGGGCGAAGTTGTAATTTGGTGATAAATTGAAAGTTGAGAGTGAACAAGAAAAAGTAATTAGTTTGGATTTGTGAATTAAGTAATTGAAAGGAGATAAAGTGATTTGAGAGGAAAGAGACCTTGTAAGAAAAGAATTTGCGAAGAATAGTATAGTGTGAACCTGAATTGTTCTATAGACTAGAAAATAAATAAATAATTTCACAGAATACTGTTTTATCTACTCGAGCCGCAGCTCGCATATTACAATATGATAGTTGAGAGGCCTTTGCATCCACCACGGGTTACAGTTTGGTAGGCGCTGTGGGCCGGCGACGTGATCGGTCCATATTTTTTTCAAAAGGACGAAAGTGTCACTGTTACGCCGAGTTCCCTACGTTATGGTTAAATGTTAACCAATTTTTTTTTTCCGCCTAAAATTTAAGACATTGTTGTGAGCGACTTGTGGCTCCAACAACACAGGCAAATTTAGCTCAATTGCAGGAAAAGTTCCCCGGCCGTTTTATTTAGAGATTTGGCGACATCAATGAGACACCAAGATCGTGTGATCTCACCCCGTTGAGAATTTTTTTTTTTTTCATTTTTAATGCATTTTTATTTATCATCAATTCATTATAACTTACTTGTTAGACAAAAAACGCTTAAAACTAGCTTAACTAACTTAACTATGTTATTCGTTGGGAAACATTTCGGCCAGAAATGTGCCGAAAAGTCATTGAAAATTACCTCACAAGAATTGAAGTTTGCAAAAACTCCCGTGGCGACCATTTAACCAATGGTTTAATAGTCCACAATTAAAACAGTAAAATAAAAATAATGACGTAGTCCACAATTTAAAACAGTAAACAAATTTCATAGAAATATTTAATGCTTTTTATTTTATTTATTTATTAAAATAAATAAAGCACAAAATGAATAACCCTACACTTTCTTTGAAACATCCCAACGATGAAGTTGATGAATGACTGAGGTTGCCGTTACTCGGTCGAATGCCATTTCTGAATCAGTTGACAGTTAAATTTCCGGGAGAGGTTTCAGTTGTTTCCAGTCACGTGGAAAGTTTCCAGTGGTAGGAATTTTATTATGCATATACATACAAGTTAATTAATATACCACACTAATATTAAAACAGTTACAAGGCAGAAAGCCTTTACCTTTATTGCTTCGCAGGAAATTATTAATTATAATTATAATCAAATAAAAGAATATTACGGTTTGAATGAAAATGTGTAGGTCCCAGACGATTCACATGGTGCTATCTCTTCTTTGCCAGATCCACTAATAGTACGTCGAAAATCAGATTTTAATGAAATTGGTAATTGGTATAGACGCACTAATAGTATGTATTAGATTTTGAAATAATTGGTGGTATAACCACATTTCTTCACAATCTTCTTGCCAAGAAGTGCGGATCAGGAGCATCAAACCTCCTTGGCACTCCTGGAGGCGCAAAATGATGGATTAAACACTATGGCATAGAAAGTCTTGTATGGTCGTAACGAGCGTAACGGGCAAGTACTGGCCTCGGAATTGACCAAGAGTCATTCGATGCTATTAAGGCTCAAAAAGGTTCCCCGAGCTACCGGTTTGGCAGGGTGGCGGTGAGTAGACTCAAGAGATTGAAGGAGAGTGCAGGGCAAGGTACCATCCCGAACCCAGTCTCGAGGGTAACGCAACCAGAATTGGAGCAACAAGTTCTGCCAGAGGTTGTAACACCAGCTCGGACTGTTGAACAGGATGCCCAGAGTACTGATGAGAGTATGTCCATCTCAGAGTGCTCGCTCTTTAATGAGGACCTTAATGAGACGGTGGTCTCTCTCCCTCAGGCGTTGATCTTGAGGAGGAAGAAACTCTACTAGGAGAGGATGAGGCATCTGCCACTGACCTCCGATTTTAAAATTAAGGTTGCATAGGTAAACATTCACCACGCTATAGCGGCATCAGCCGCGACAGTCAGAATATTTACCAAACAAAATTCAAGGGCATGTATTCTAATAAACAATAAAATTAACTTTCTCTTGCTTTCAGATTATATGACGCGAGACTTGGTGCCATTACAGGTCACTGTAAATATACGAGTAGATGAAGTCACCGCACCATAATTATCGCATACTGCGCTGGGGATGAACCAGTTGTTCCAAGGGAACTGTAGCGTCTAGAGGAGCACTGCAACAAGTTCTAAACGCCGTTGCTGATTGGATGCGATGCTAATGCTCATAATGTCATCTAAGGGAGCACCGACACCAATATCAGGTGTGAGTCTCTCTTAGATTTTATTTTAATCATATCTCTCGATATATATAATATAGGGAATACCCCAACATTTGTCACCAGAGCTCTCGATCTCACGCTAGGCAGTCCTAGCATATGTAGGTTAATTAAGAACTAAAGAGTATCCAATGAGCCGTAGAAAATGAATGTATCATGAGAAATCCAATAAGAAATCCAAGGAAAACAAACTGGAAACCCTGGGTAATAATCTGGAGCAAATCGACATTAGTAGAGCTCCAGCCCATTACTTAGAGTTAGAAAACGCGGCAGAGAGCATTAGTATCACTATAACAAACGCGTTTGAAACAATTTGTCCCATAAGCAACAATAAGGGTGGGAAAGATGTGCCATAGTGGAGCAACAATTTGTCAAAATTAAGATCCATAATACGCAAACTGTTCAATATCGCAAAGTGTAACGGAGACCGGCAAAGCTACAGAGAGGCACTTACAGAGTACAATAAAGAACTGAGGAAAGCCAAAAAGGAAAACTTCAGGAGATTTTGCAAGACAATTACTAGCACTTCTGCTGTAGCTGGACTGCATAAAGCTCTGGCAAAATCGGGTGGAATGCAAACTTCTCTAAAAAACCAGACGGTAGTTTCACTAACGTTGAGGAAGAGAGAGCACTACTCCTCTTAGAAACTCACTTCCCTGGAAGTATGCAGAATACAAATGGAGAGAACACGACCAACATATCAAGTCCTCGGAAAGAAGATTGGAAAATTGCAAGCACAATCTGTTCCAGAGGGAGAATTGAATGGACAATCAGCTCTTTTCAGCCGTTCAAGTCACCAGGTGTGGATAGTATTATACCAGCCCTATTACAGAAGGGACAAGAAAGACTACTACCATACTTAGTCAGAATAGAAAAGTAGTCTTGCACTGGGGTATATTCCAAAGCAGTGGAGACGAGAGCAGTTTGTGTTCATACCAAAGTGGGGAAAAAGGACCCAACACAGCCATACAGACCAATCAGGCTAACATCGTTTCTTCTTAAAACAATGGAAAAAGCTGTGGGCAACTACATAAGAGAGGGCGTACTGAACACGTCCCCACTTCATTACTGTCAATATGCATACAGAACGGGCAGATCCACTGAGATGGCTCTTTTCCAGTTGACGGAAACCATAATTGAAGTTCTTGATACGAAAGAGATTGTTCTCTGCGCCTTCGTAGACATCGAGAGTTATTTGATAATACTTTACACGAAGCCATTAAGCGAGCCTTGGGCAGCAAAGGAGTCAGCAGAACAGTATCTAAGTGGATGTACTAGTTGCTGAGAACAAGATTAGTAAAACCTCAGACGTCGCGTAGGATCATTAAGGCCAAGACAATAAGAGGATGCCCAGGAAGAGGAGTACTATCTCCTCTAATGTGGAGTCTAGTTATGGATGAATTACTTCAAGAGTTAACCAAACCCGGAATCAACTGTCAAGCCTACGCTGATAACATAGTACTGATTGCCAGAGGAAAGTTTGAAGGTACCCTTCGTGACATCTTACAAAGAGGTCTAAAAGCAACTCAGGAATGGTGCTGCACTGCTGGGCTCAACATAAACACAACAAAAACTGCAATTGTACCATTTACGAGGAAAAGGAAGCTTGAACTGAAGCCAATTCGGTTGTAAATAATAAATATCTAGGATTACACCTAGATAGTAGACTCATGTGGAAAAAGCACACAGAAGAGATATCCAGAAAGGCCACCCCTGCTCTCATGATATGTAGGAGCCTAGCGGGTAAGTCTTGGGGACTTAACTCGAGCATTCTGAGATGGATATATATCGCCATTATGAGACAAATGATCACTTATGGAGCGATAGCGTAGGCCAAACGAACTAGTCTAGTCACAACGAGGGATACACTCACTAAAGTGCAAAACTTGTTTGCCTCTGTATTACTGGGGCCATGAAAACATGTCCAACTGCTGCCATGGAAGTATTCCTGGAATTAACTCCGCAAAGCGGACTATTCTAAGGATGGCAAAAGAGGGCATCGGGAGGGAGAAATGCACCAATTCGAAAGAATATTATGTACTTCTCAAAAAACTTCCCCTTCTAGTAATTCCTAGGGACGATAGTATCAGGAATTTAACTTTGATAAGAAATTCCGAAAAAGGTTTGGGGCAATGAATCCATAATATACGTATTGAGTAACCACACAATAAAGTGGTACACGGACGGCTCGAGAACTAAAGAAGGAACAGGGCCAGCTGTATTTGGGCCAAGAACAAAGTACTCAGAACCAATGGGCAATAGCACCAGCAACTTTCAAGCTGAAATATACGCTATAGATAGATGTGTTCAATTCAATCTCGATAGAAGATTCAAAAAATGTGACATAGCAATATTGTCAGATAGTCAAGCAGCTATCAAGGCACTTGACTCCCATGTTATTAAATCGAAAACTTGTGTGGGAATGCCTATACAAACTTAATGAATTGGGTAGCAGTAACAGGGTAACCATCTATTGGATTTCTGGCCACGCTGGAATAGAGTGCAACGAAGAAGCAGACTCCTTGGCAAGACAAGAAGCAGCAGAATCCTTTATTGGAGCTGAACCATTCTGCGGAATTGGAAGTCACACCACACGCTAAGAATTCAGGAAGTTGGAGGAAGAAAACAGGGAGAGAACCTGGGTCAATACTCCAGGTCTGAGGAAAGCTAAGAGACTTTTGGGACACTACAACTGGAAGAGATTCGAAGCGTGCATCTGCCTTAACAAGAACAACCTACGAAGCCTAACAGGCTTTCTAACGGGGCACTGTAAACTCGGGGAGTATTTAAGGAAACAAGGTATAACAAACGAAGGCCTTCACAGATTCTGCAATGAGTTCAGTGAGGCTCGAGAACATCTTCTGGAGTCATGTGGGGGATTGACCCGCAAAAGACTGAAATGCTTGGGCAAGTATCAACTTTCAAATGAGGATATACCAACCATAGACCCACTTCTCATTCTCAGATTCCTAAGAGAAAATGGATTAGAGAGGGTGCTCTAGGGTGAACTATCATTGCCAAGGCAAAGAAAGAGTGTTTGACCCTCGATAATAATTCCGAAGAAATTATATTCTGAGGGATACTCTAATGAGGAAATAAACCTCTCCTAGGTATTAGCAGGGGGCACAATAGACCATTAGGTCGCAGTGCAAGATAACCCTACACAAATAATAATACTGATTACTCTACAAAAATGGTATGAACATCCTGATTAATGATATGAACATCCAGGTCCCAGACCATTCATATGGTGCTATCTCTGAGATTTTCTCTAACGCATTGGAGAAGGGTTTTGCTAATGCTCGTTGTCTGGACCTAGCTACTGCCGGACAGGCGCATAAATAATAAGTGAATAAGGATTTCTCTTTCAGTTGCGACATTGCAACTGCGACAGTGTGAGTTGTGTAGGATACCTAGTTTGACTGCGTGGTCTCTTATAGGCCAGTGACCCGTAGCGATCACTGTTACTCGTAATCTATTTAGGAAGTCGGTTGTTTTAATTGTGTTGTAACCTGGCCACATCCTTCTGGATATGACACATGTCCTATTTGATAGTTTTTAATCGGTTTCCTTTTATTGTTATGTCCTTCTCCTGTTTAATTCTAAGTCTTTCAATGTTAGTCAACTGTATCTTTTCAAATTGTTCGGGGTTTAGTATGGGTATTCGTCCATAAAGTAGTTCTATTGGTTTCTTACCTTTGGTTGAATTGATAGTAAAATTGTATTCATTCACGGCTCGTTCCAGGAGTTCCTCAAAAAACCGTGGAGGTCCGTCTGATTTTAGACATCTCATGATTTCAGACAATGTAGAGTGAAAATGTTCGACTTGACTGTTCACTTCACTTTTATATGGTGGGTTTTAAAAATTTTGATTTGAAAGTCGGTATTGAGACTGAGTTGAGTTCTTTTTCGTCTTCTATTAAAACAACTTCGGGTATACAGAAGAAGAATATGATATCTCGTAATGGTCGTTTGGTGTCTTCGATTGAGCGTGATGAGATAATTTTCGCTTGAACGAATTTTGTGAATTTATTAACGGCTGTTAAATCAAGTTCCCGGATAATTAGGGATGGGTGTAGGATTCAGGTGTGGTTTCATATTTATTTTCCCTACAGGTTGCGCAACATTTTACCAGGGCTTTAATTTTTGAGGACATTTTGGGGAAATAGGAATTCTCTAACAACTGAATTCGGTTTTCTTCAGCGTTGGGATGAGCTCGTCGGTGTATCTTTAGCATTTTTACTTCTTCCTCGTTTTCTCTAGGTATTCCACAATTTTCTTGGGAAATCTAATACGGTAGTTTTAAAGCGGGTACATTTATTGTACCTTTTCCCATAGTTTCTTCGTTTGTCAAAAGTCCATTTATTGAGTTAGGGTTCAAATATGTATTGAATGCGTTTACTAAGTCTGCTTCCGTTTACTCTGGTTTGGGGGGGTGCTTGTTGGAATGTTTTCCGGGTGTTAGATTGTGAATTGTTTGCATGCTGAGCTCGAAAATCGACATTTTCCAATTTTAATCATAGGTGCAGAGCTTGCAGTAGGTCAGCAGGCTCACGGATACTGAGTAACTTAGGCAGTCTCTCAACCCTCTGACGAAGGTATCGAGTGCTTTGTCCCGGTAACACTGAGTCATGTTGATCCTAACTTATTTAGGATAAGCGACAAGTAGTGGTAGACGGCCTGATAAAATTCAAGGATCCTACTACATCGGGTATTTTGTCCATGCCGGACAAATTCCTATCGTTAGCCAGGTTTATTGACTGGTCTATGTCGTTGTTAATATCGGATGCGGTGTTTATGATAGAATTAAAGAGTTGGCGTCCCTGTATTTGAAGGGATTCAGTCACTAGTTGCGAAATCACCTAAATCATGTCGTTATTGATTGTATTAGGAGCAGAGGGAGGAACGGGAGCAGGTTGAGGAGCTGCAGCGTTATAGACAGGCAATTCTAGACTAACTGACCGTATTAAGTTATTAGGCTTTGACATTTTTCAAAAGATATTTTTATTAATTGAGAGAATCAATTCTATCACGTTTTCGAATAATGAACTTATTTGTTTTCAGGACAATAATTAAAAAAAAATTAATTAAGTGTATAATTTAGAACATAAATTAACTATTTAGTGTTTTCGCAATTGCAAGTATTCTGTTTTTATTCAAATAGGTAGAACATGGTTTAATTTTATTCAGATAAATATTGTAACATATGTATTTTTGGTGTTATTTAAGTTTTATTTAAATAGGTAGAATATGGTTTAGTTCTATTCAAATAAATATTGTAAAACATGTAGTTTTTGTTGTTATTTAAATTGATGACAATTAACTTATAGTAATATTATAACTAATTCTTGTTGCATCTCTTCTTAACGATTTTTTGTTTGTTTTGAGGTTAAGTTCTGGACTGTTTTCTGCTGGTTAAAGCGGCTTTCAGAGTTTCCTGACTCCTTTTTGCTCCTTTGGTTGGTAGAAATAATCGTGGGCCGTTGTTTTCCCCATAACTACACTGTCCTCTTGGTGGTTTATTTTTCCACTCTTTTATTTGCTTCACTGTTATGTTGGTGACCGGGTTGTTCACTCTCTTATTCACAAACATTTCCACTGATTCTAAGCTTGGTTATTGCTTAAGTTCACTCGAAGAATTTTCACAGTGTCACAGAATGCAGCCCCACGTCTGGCGCCAGTTAATTAAAATACCACATCATTAATATAAAGAAAAGACCTTCATTACTCACAGAAAATTAAAAACTAACTAACAAACATTGCTCATATTTATTGCTTAATTTCTCTAACTCAGCTTCTACTGTTGTTTGTGAACGATTCGATGTGCATCGATTGCACCAGACGCTTAATTCGCGCGTGCAGGTGTTGTTGACACCGTTTGCTGGTGTTAAGTTACATAATGCACAAATCCTAAGTTTGAGAATAACTCCACATGATCTTATCATCTTGTACAATATTTTATCTTCCCTAAGAGTTGTTCCTTTGGCCGCATGGAGTGTGATATCGACCTCTAACAATGTTATTTCTTCCTTCAACCAATGCGGATGGATTTCAAAAGAAGTTAAATCATTTAGGTTAAAATTATTTTTTTTCCTGAATTGCGTTCCTACTGTAGGAACTATCAGCGCTATATCTTGTCAGCGAAGCTATTGGCCACGATTTTTGGGTCAATTTGAGGGTATGAATTGAACCTAAACAGCTCGGGTCACAAGCAAACACACTACGCACTACGCGCGCCGTGGCCACCATTTTTAGTTAGTTACCGGTATACTTCTGGCTGCTGTTCTTATAATTTTCTTTAAACTCGATGCTTCTTGGTTTATGTTTGATGTTGATCCCCGATCAGGACCGCGATCACCGTAAAAGCATTTTTGGTGGAGAAAAGAGTGGGGGAACCGTTATTTAAAACGATTAAATCCCTGTCGTTAGCGAAGTCTTCGAATTCTAAGTCGAATGAATTGGTTGTACTTAATCTTTATATAGTGTTGGCGGCGTCGTAAAAGAGAATCGACCAATGAATCAGAGAAGTACCAAATCAAACAAAACACCATAAAATGGTGCACGGATGGATCCAAAACATTCACGGGAACTGGGGCAGTTGTATACGGGCCCAGAACCAAGTACTTCCTCCAGTATTTTCAAAGCAGAGGTACATGCAATTGAAAGATACGCCCAATTTAACAACGACAGGAAGTATCGGGGACAAGATATCGCAATACTATCGGACAGCCAGACTATCGGACTATGAAGAGAAGAAAACCACAAGGAAGCCAAAACCGGAAAAGAAGTGAGGTCTGTTCCAACATCAATAAAAACAGGCTCCTCATTCTAACAGGCTTACTGTCGGGTCACTGTAGGCTTAAGGAATATCTCAGGAAACTGGGCATAGAGCAAAATGGAAACTGCAGACGTTAAGGAAACCCCAGGGAATCTACTTAAAGAATGTGGAGGATTGATCCACAGAAGAAGGAACCAACTGGATGCCTACCAAATATCAGAAGAAGATCTACCATCGTTGGATCCACTCAAGATAGTCCGGTTCATGAATGCAATTTGATTAGAGGAGGTGCTCTAAGACGAGTATACTAGTACTTTAGCTCCAAGTCGGGAGAGCACAATAGATCCATAAAAGTCGAAGTGCACGTACACCCCTTTAACCAATCTACAATCTATGTAATGTTTCTGGGAGGTTGGTAGGGAATGATTTGTTGGAAGATGTAGAAAGGAATTATCTTGGGTCACTTTTCTTTGCTACGATGTGGGGTTTTATTATATCAGTCATTGTGTTATTTGCTCCTTGGCGTTTTCTGGTGGCAGGTCGAAAGTGACGATTGCTGCGCTACTTGTCACCAATGTGTTATTTTTCTGACTTCCAATAAATTATACTTTTCGAGTTCTTTCAAAAGTTCTTCCTCGGGAATGTCAACTATGTACCTAGAAAATATTCTGCCCTTCACCGAATTAAGCCCAATATGGGAGGTAACTTTTACTGGGATCGAATCTACCACTACTGTTGAGGTTAGATACTTTAACCAAAAGATCCCCTGACTGCATGGTCTTGACTTCTAAAAAGTCAAGAAATGTATTCTAAATCACCATTTATTTGGGAATGGGTTGTACGAGTAAGACCCAATCTGTTCTAGTCCTGATACTACAATATTATGTGGATAGTGCTGGAAAGTAATCATCCGCACATTTTCGTTAGATTTGTTTCCGGTTGAAACAATCGATTAAGGTCTTTAAACCGATTTTGATCATGGGGGGTCCGTACCCCCATTCATATTTGTATTTAACGCGAAAATGTGTTTTATATGTATATGTTTCTTTTACGTTTTTATGGAAATGTTTATATGAAGGCCGCATGGGCAGCATACAAATTTGATAAGTGTAAACAAAAGTACTTTCGTTTTTCTCACTGGGTTAATTCAAGATGAAATTGGAATTTCCATTCTAATCTTAAAATTAACAATAGTTTACTACGGGCTAAATTAAAAAAAAAAAAATTGTTCTCGAAAACAACTCTAATGATTTTGATAAAAATCGATGCGAACGTTTAAAATAAAACTTAGTAATGGTACCTTCAGGGTGGCCATAGTGCAGTGGGTATGCTTATGACCTCGCGAACGATGCAGGTTCGAGCCCCAGCGGGGTATACCGAGCATAAAAGAGAAATGAATAAAATAAGATTGTCCAACTACTATACTAAACATACAGGAAAGATACAGTCCTTCTGTAACGGATTGTATAATTCTAACCCATCCCTAAGAAGTGGATGTGGCGTTGTAAACTTTTTGATTCAAATACAGTGACATCTTTCTGCTCAGAGAGTAGCAATTTAAGAGATTTTACCAGATAATTTGTTGCTTAAGGTTTTTCCTTAGAAGGAATTGGGCTTGGCTCTCGCCACTCGTAATCAAAGGTCATGGATTCTGGTGAAATATTCACAATAACCATCACCGTAAATAGTATTGAGAAAGCAAAATACAGTCATTTGAAGAAAACGAAAATATGGACGTAGCCCTGTACAATGTACGGACGAATTGTAGAGAATGGCAACGTATATAAAAAATAATAAAAAAAATATTTTTTTTTTAAAATGGGCGTGTTTGGAGGATGATTTCTAAATTTGTTACACTTGTACTGCTTCGGATCCTAGAAAGAAGCATATACAAAATTTCAAATGGTCACATGCCGACACCTCCGTCAGACAGACACATATGGCTAGATATATCGTTATTATTTCTCTCTGTTACAAACTATGTATCAAAATTAATATACCCTATTGGATAGGGTAAAAAAAGGAGTTTTCCGAAAATTGAGTCTAAGTGCTCCGGGATTTGGAAATTTCCTTTTTGTTTTAAATGTAATAATACAAAATATTCATCGACTCGGCGATTACTGTTCCATACCGTTATTTTAACTGAATCTTAATTTTGTTTTCTTCGCAGTAAAAGAGAAGGCTATGATCATATTTGAAAGGGTCACGTAAAGCAAGTATTGTTTGGTCAATCAAGATGCTTGCCCTCACACGGCTCGCTCGAGAACAGCTACAGATATTTTAGTGAAATTTATACAGATATTTTAATGAAATTTAATTATATGAATCTTATATGTGTGCCATTTTATCTAAAAACTATTAAAATCCGTCCATGTGTGAGTGAGGAGAGGGGACGGGGTTTCAAAAATCTTTAAATTACCTAACTGAAAAACTTCTGAACGGCTTGCAATGAAATTGGACGTAGACTTAGACTGATACGTTAGTAGAATAAGATATAAATAGGAGTATACCTATACAATATTTTCGAATCATTTTTCCCACACTCCTAACTCAAGAACACCTAAGGATTTTCGATGAAATTTGGGTTTTGAGTTATGTTAAACATGCAGATCTATCTAAAAATCATTAAAATCGTATGAAGACATAGTGAGATATTTAATGTTTATTTAAATATTTTTAACAATTTTTTCTGGATTACTTTTGGTCCACGACATACTCTTTTTGTACAATTTCAGCCCTCTGTTCAAAAGTTACAAGCGTCTGATAGACACACGGACAGAAGGACTGACAGACACCATCTTGAATCCATTAGTGTTCCATATCCTACCGGTAGTAAATAAGAACAAAGCGATAGCATAGGTAGGTCTTCCATGAATGTGAATTTAAAGGAACTTTAACACAACATATACTGTACACAACACGAGAAAGTTACGTTACGTACGCAGTGGTGTACTTTATTTTGTTCCCTGCTTGCTTTTGTTATGTATGGACACTACGAGTATATAAAGTGGTCCTTATTTAGGATATACAATACATTTTGTCTGGCTGCCCCCTAAATCGGCTTCAAATAATTGAAATAATTCAATGAAAGTGCTGCGCTGATAGTTCGGGAGTAATTGCTTTTATTTTATTTTTTCAGCATCTCTGGGCACTGTCACAGTGTAGGTTCGCCTTTCCCAAGAGAAGTGTGTACAAAAAAGAAGAGAGGGGTATCTATTAAAGACCGTTTGTGCAAAAAGACTGTTTTTTTTTTATATAGAATCAAATCCAGATTCTGCAGTTTCGAAATGAGATACTAAAACTGATCTAAACTCAAAAGGAGCATATGGTATCCAGAGCCTGAGAAACCAACGCAAAAGCGAGGTAGGGCCTGACTTTGCCATGTTAAACTTACATACATAAAATCGTGATTATAGTCCTTCTCATTCAAGATACTTCCATGGTGCCTTGTCGATAAATAGATGCCGGGTATCAACTGAAGAATGGCGGATTTCCACACAAGAATTCGTTTCATGAACATTTTCTATGTCGATATTTGTTCTCGTCAAGGCATTATTTTCTAACCCACGCACGACTGATCGGAACGTTATGCTTGGAGCAGTATTCGTCTCATAGCTTTTATTAAGCAGCTCGTAAAACTTATCTTTCATTTTGTCGTCTTTCTCTTCTGTGCCTTCAACAAATTGGGCTTCATTCAGTTAAAGAATCTGCGAATTGATACCAGTGGTTCCTTTGACCTGAAGGGTAGATATCTGTTAATCGCATTAGAATCAGGGTTGCAAATGTTGTCAGGTGATGCACAAGACTTTGTCACTTGGGCAATACGCCATGGTGTTTACGGTATTGGAAGTCCATTACCGTAGATTGCCGAATAAGTAATTGGTAAGACCGTATGCGATTTTATTTAGTCTATATTGAGGCCATGTCCTTTGAAAATATTTGTACGAAATTTTTAAAAAAATGTATCTTCAAAATTATTATACATATGTATGTATGTAATGTAAAACACTCTGAAAATATCAAGTTGATTATACAATATTTTATTTTTTGTAATACAAATTAAAATGTAACTGCTATGGATTTAATAAATTATTTAAATGTTTAAAAATGTTAATAAATATTAAAAAAAAAATAAATAAATGAAACTACACATAGAAGGAGGAATAATACAAGAAACAAGTATGCAAATATGATTACATTTTTGTCGCCATTTTCCATTCTAACATCATTTAGCAGCTCGTCTCTTTGTCATAGGCGTTGTTGGTGTTGGAGGTTTGGATATCTAAAATCGAAATTAATAATAAAAATTATTTTTGAAAACTAATAATACTGACTGATCGAATCGGCTTGGGTGTGGTAGCGTTTGGCGGCGGTGGATTATGAGGCGCTGGCCCATTTTCATCGCCAACCACAGTAACTGCCACGGGTCGTGGCAGAGTATTGGTAACAGTAGTTCTCTCTGTACTTGCACTGCGAGGCGCTGATCCTGATCGACGGAACATGCCAGACAGACGGCCACGAAGATCTCTTTTGCTTGATCTCATATCACTAGCAACGCTTATGTCAGAATCTGATCCTTGAATCTGGTTAAGAAATAAATTATTAAGTATATGCCATCACTAATTTGTCCACTTACAGAAACTTCACTCTCAGAATTCCGTCCACTCTTAGTGAGACTCCGTAGTTTGCCCATTAGGCCCTTCTTCTTCTTGCGCGGTCCTCGCGGTATGTCACTCTGTGTCGAACCACCCGATAGTCGAGAGTCTAATTTTGAATCCATACTTGAATCGCGTACCATTCCGCCCAATTCCGAGTCAATCGATTGAATTGATGACACGCTACCATCGTCTTGTCGCCAAATTGCCTAAAGGACAAAGTTTCACTTTAAAGTTGTTTCTAAAACCGCCAATAATCCCTACCTGATCCTGCTGTATTGAATGATCCAAGGATAAACTTTTTCTATACAAACTGCCATTGGTAGACCGCGACAACTTAGTACTACCAGAGCGACTTGGTGTCACTTGTCCACTGCTACCCCCATCAGTTTCCTGCGATGCTGCCCGTCTTAAATTACCCCTTCTTAACCTAGTGCGTTCGTTTTCCTCCTCGCTAATGCGTTGGAATTTCCTTAGTTCCTCCGAAGCCTCAGCCAATCGAGCTAGAACGCTGGATATTTGGCTTCTACTTAGTGTCGGTGATGGACTTCTACTCCGTTGACGTGCTGGCGCATTGGGCTTCAACGATTGCCTATCTGTAGATGATGTTCCAGATTCCTTCGAAGATCCTGCCATTTTCAAATCTGGAGCTATCTTCACAAGCTCATCGACAGTTTGAAGGAGAGCACCAACCTTGCGCTCTCCACCATCTTGTTCCATTCGACGTTTGATCAATTCCTTCTCATATCGCTCCCTCTCACGTCGAAGCTTTTCGTTAGACGTTCGTAATTTAGCGTGAACATCACGCAATTCTAGGAGATCACATTGCAGTTCTGCAATTTTCTTTCTACCCTCTTCGAGCTCCTCTTCCGTGTTACGCTTAAGCTGATCAAGGCGACGTTTCGATTCCAAACGTTCCTTGTCGCGTCCACGTTCGACTTCGAAGAGAGTCTGTCGTAAGTCTCGCGCTAGTGTGGAGGTTTCCTGTAGAAGACGTTGCTGATCTTCACGTTCTTTTTGCCATGATAATTCGAGTTTTGTCTTCATTCCCGGGATTTTCGTACGACCTGATCCGATTACACGCTCTTCTTCAAACTCGTTCAGCTTCGATTGCATTTCGGAGATTTTGATCTCATTGGCACTGCGTTCGGATACGAGTTCGGTTTTGAACTTACTCACGTCCAACCGAGCTTCACAGAGCTGATCTTCAAGGCAACCGATCTATTAAAAAAAAAAATTATATAAAACAGACAGCGACTTGAACGACAACTCACCTGTTGTTCAAGGTAAACGATCTTGCTCTTATCATCGTCATCACTACTATGCATTGAACCACGACTTTGCCGACCTGTATTGGCCTTTAGATCACCGATCTTCTTTTGCGCTGACTCTAGCAGTTGCTTAAATGTGTCTCGATCTTTCTTGAATCGCTCACATTGTCTCTGAAAAGGAGAAAGTATTACAAAAATCCATTAGAGGATCAGTTATCTTCACCTACCTGCATAGAATTCAGTTCAGCACTCAAGTTCTTCACTTGTTGTTCATATCGCAGTCTAGTCGATGCCACTTCCGATTTGGCACTCAGCTCAGCATTTTCTAGCCTGTGTAAAAAGAACATAAACATTAAAAAAGATAGAACGGAGAATATAGTTAGGATACGAACCTTATCTTCATAGACTTAATTTCATTCTGCAACCCGGCATTATGTCCATTGATCGACAGTTGAGCCTGTTCTATTCGACTAAAGTCATTCAACTTCTGACTAAGATCATCGTTATCCTTGCGTAGCTGGAATACCAAATCGATATTCATCTCATTTTCTCGTCGTAAACGATCATATTCTTGTTCCTTTTCGGTGATCGTGTTCTTCAACATTGTCTTTTCGTATTCAGCCGCACCGGTCTTAATTTGTTTGGACTCAAGGTCTTGGATCTTCTTTTGAGCATCTTTCAGCTTTTTAGTTAGCTCTGACTTTTCAGCTCTAATTGGTTCCATTTCGACCAGTCTTTGCTTGGCAAACATCAGCTCACTTTGTAGATTCTCTTTCTCTGTACTTAGCTGAGCCCTCATGAGAATAGTTTCCTCTGAAAGTTTTTCCCAATGTGCATTGAGTTCGGTATACCTCTTTTGTTCATCTTTCAACTGAATCTGAATATCTTCTAATTGCTTTTTGAGTTCTTGAATTTGCTTTGCAGAGGCTTGCTCAGCCTTAGAAGTGCTAGACTTGGATTTAAGATCTTTAATCTCCTTTTCCAATGCTGTCTTTGTTTTGTCAGCAGATTTCTTTGTAGCGCTAAGCTCATCATCGATTTGAGAGACCTTGGCTTCCCATTTTTCTCTATCCTTTCGTTCTTTCTCAAAGTCTTTTTCGAGGTTAGAAAGCCTTTCTTTGTCTTTTTTAGATTGAGCCTCAAGCGTGGCTTTAGCCGCTTCGGTTTGTTTTATCTGTAAAGAAAAAGGGCTTAGGGAAATTTTTTTTCGAATCTTGATCTTACTTGTGAATCTTGTTTTTTAATCTTATCTTCCAGATCCTTGATCTTGGAGTTCAATTTCTTGCTCTCCTCATCGGATTTCTTCAACTTTTGCTCCAGCTCAGAAAGCTTAGCCGCTTGGTTTGGTGAGGTTTTGAGTTTTTCTAAAAGAAAAATGTTAAGTCCGGACTCGAACGGTATTTTGATGAAACTCACTGAAGTCCGCGTCAGCAGCTTGCAACTGCTCCTTGGTTGCCTTAAGATCGTTTTCCAACGTCGCCTTATCGGTTTCCAACTGCTGAATTTTATCTCCGTTACTATTCAGTACTATTGCTCTCATTTCCCTAATCTCCTCCTCCAGCTCATCGACCCATTTCTTTAGGTGATTCTTGGGCGTTAAATCTGTCACCCTCCGTGGAGTCCGTTGTGGTAGCTTCTGCTCGGCTTCTAGAAGAATTCGCTTCACTTTTGTACTTAATTCGTCGCGTTCCTTTTCCGCTGCGATAAGGTTCTCCTTAAGTTTGGTTAGTTCAGCGCTGGAAACGGATTTATCGGCTCCATTCATTGAAGGCTTTCGGAGTGCTTGCAACTGCATACGTTTGTTATCCTTTAAAATTTTTTCGTTTTCACCTTCGAGTGTGGTTATTTTTGATCGCAGAATGGAGGCTTCCTGTTCGACTAGATCCAATTGCCTTTTCAGGTCGACATCTTGGCCCATGGGTTTTCCGTTGCTCTTAGATTTTGCGGCAGTAACCTCAGCTTGAAGCCGTTCAATTGCACGATCTTTCTCAACTACCGACTTCCGAAGGGTACTCAATTCGTCGTTAAGGGTCTTAAGCTTTTTATCCGATGGAGAACTCGCCCCAAATAAGCTTGGAAGCTTCCGACTACTTTCGTTACCTTGCAGTTTATCTTGAAGTTCCTTCAATTGTTTCTTAGTCTCGATATTTTCCTTTTCGAGGTCTTCGACTTTTAGTCGAAGGATCGATGCTTCTTGTTCATTTAACTCGAGAAGTATTCTAAGCTCAGCGGGATCATCCTCATCGGAAATGCCTTCATCTCGATCGGCTAAAGGTTCTGGGGTTAATCGATTCGGCGTAGGACTCAATTTCCGACCTGGACCAGAAGAAAAGAATTCAATTAGTTTGCTATAGTTTGACATTGGTCACACAAGTCAATTAGGGGTTTCAATTGTTATTTTTGACATACATGTTATCCGATTATTACAGGTTGTAAGCATTTTGGGGAATTGTTAGTAAGTAAAAACCAAAAGTAATTCAACGTTAAATAACAAAACGTATGTGCAGCCGGAAAAAATGGCAAAAATAGGGAAATGACAGAAAGCAAGAAGTATTTTGACGTTTGTGTGCGTATTAGTTTGGAAAATTAAGCGAATTTTCAGCCAAAGTATAGAAAAAACAAACTAAAAACAATTAAAAATCAAATATTTTATTCGTACTTCTCGACCGTGATGCCATTTTTTTCAACTGCATCATCATGGATTCATTCTCATCCTCAAAACGTACAAGTTTCTTCCTTAAATTTTCAGCCTGGAAAAGAACACAAATTACTAGTCACTTATACCTATATTAAAAAAAAAAATTTGTTTGTTAAGTCTATGACAACTATTTAAAGTAAGCTCGAACGGGATTCAGCTGTCAAAATAAAAGTTAGAAAGTTCGTTGCCAAAATAGGCATGGTTCTAATATAATAGGTCATAGAATTCATTGCCCAAAGTAATAGTGGTTCAGTGGTAAAGAGGATCTGGAACTCGAAAACCATCATACAGCTGTCAAGTAAAGGGTGGGTGGATTGATTGTCAAAAGTGGGCTTGGTTCAGAGCTACAGAATGTCTAAAAATATTGGTCACTTAACTAGTCACTTCAAAAGGAGAAGCAAGTAATTTCATAATAGATGGCCTCCAAACTTATATAACCTCCGGTGTTACGTTTTAGCAGTTAACTGTTATTCTTAGTCTCTGGTTAGGACTTTATTACATGATTAGACGCACTAACACTGATACTACATAAAAACGTTCGAAATACTTTGTGGATGTTAATCAAGAACCTCTGGAATCTCTGTACCTGCACTATTGAGCCAAGCACGAGACATCAATGACGGGAAGAGTAACCCATGATGTGATGACACTAGTGATAGAAAACCTCCACATGGGCTATTTTCACGCGAAAGAACTTCTCTGAATGGAGGACTTTCTCTGAACTCATATTCAGTTTGAGTTTCCGATGAAATGAGCACTCCAACTTTTTCAGAAGTCTGAGTACCAATGGACTCTGACAAATTGAGTTCTGGGTCAATACCTAGTGATCTGGTAGTCAACTCTCGGAAACTATCATCAATTGTCGTGCCCTTATCTTGTGAAGGTTTTTGTTCAACTTGGGTTTGTTCTTCTGTTACATCTAACATTTCATTGGCGGATTGTGTGCCGACATCGGAGAACTCTTTTAAGTCCGTGAAAACCTCTATTTCACAAAGTTCACTCTGAGTTTGTGTGCTTCGTGGAAATAATAGAATCTCTAGCGCATCTGTTTGAGTTCCTTGATTAAATCGTCCAAGGACTCCTCGACGTTGACGAAGTCTTTCGTTCTGTATTCTTTACGTTAAAAAAATAAATCGTAAAAGTGTACTTCAAAGCTTACCTCTTGTTCAGAGAACTTCAGTTGATCCTTAAGATCAGATTCCCTTTCAATGGAATCCTGAAGATCTCTCATCAACTGTTGTGGATCCTCATGAGATCCACCCCGAGTGAGCGATTCCCGGGTAAACTTCCCGTCAGCAGAGGTTGACTTGCCGATAACCCCGAGCATAGGAGGCTTCTTTTTACCTGGATTTCGAAGGTCTTCAGCTTCAGCCTTGAGAATTACAATGCATTAGATTTTACATTTCTTTAAACTTAAAACCTTACCTGTAATTTCCTCGACAATTCATTAGAGAATCTCAGTTCTTCTTCTAACTTCTTGATCTTATTGGCCATATCTTCATTACAGCTCGCCTGCTTCTCCTGCTCCAATGTTTCGATCTTTCGCTCACACTTTTTCAACTTGAAACTCAAGATCCGACAGTTTTTTGTTGTCGATTCGAGTTGTTTCTGCAGAGTAGTGTTCACTTCCGCCTGTGTATCTCGGAAACTGTCATGCATCTCTTCCATTTCTTGCTCAAGACCTCTAAGTTCCCTTCTAACCTCAGTGTTTTCCTCCATGAGTTCTTCACAGAGCTGTTCGGCGGCTTTAAGTTTTCGCTTCATAGCGTCATCTCTCGGACTGGTCTCCAACTCTTTGACCCTAGAACTCAAAGATCTCTTCTCATCAGTAACCTTATCAAGCTGAGATTTAAGTTCATTGACTTTTTGCTGTAAATTAAGAGCTTCCGAAGCAGCTGTTCTATTAGGTCCGGTATCTATAGAAGCCAGTCTCCTGAGCAAAATATCACTTTTATCTCGTTCTGCTCGCTCAGCACGAGAACGCATCATATCGAGCTCTGTTCGAAGGGATGTAATCTCCTCTTGCAACTCCCGATCGTGTGGTCCGATAAGAGTTGTATCTGTGGTCTCTGTGGTTAGCGAAGCATTGTCATTGTACCTCTCGCTGGTGGATTTTTGGTTATCCTTGATTTTTAGCATAAATTCTACATCTTTAGAGGCTTTCTGTTTGTCGGATTCTTTTTTGTTTGACGAATTGCTTGACGATCTGGAGGATAGACTTGAAGTAGAACCGCTAGATGTTGTTGCAGTGCTTGTGGAAGCTTTTGCTGTCGTTGTGCTTGTCGATGTGGATGATGATGATTTTTGCAATGGTGTTGAGGTGGAACTTGAAGTTTTCTTTGGTATACCAACAGATTTCTTTGGTGATTCGGAGGCGACGGAGGAACTTGATTGACGACGCTCTGATCGATCTGGTGGAGTGCTGTTCTCTGTGAAGTTGTGGTGATTGTTTCTAGAAAATTCAAAAGATCGGGCTTAAATACATGATTGCGTCTTCCACCACAGGATTCTTCAATTCAGAGACTATTCTTCATGCATAGTCAGCCCAGACGCTGGTAAGAAGCTGATCCTCCGCAGTGACAAGTTTAAGAGACCCAGCCATATTTGCCATAAAGCTTTTTGGCTTGGACATCATTAACTTTCAGAGTAAAATTAGAGTAAAATTACTGATCTTCGCCCAAAAAATCGAATAGTTACCCTATAATGATCAGAAAAAACCTATAAGAATAAACTTGGGTACTGATCTCCACAGATCAGAGCTGTTAAATTAACAGTACCAGGAACATTTGAAATCCATCTTTCCGACTTTCAGATCATAAATTCTCACATTACGGTCTCAAAACAACTGATCATCTTTATGATAATGAGACCACAGATTATGGTTTATAAAATCAGATTTCGATTATCTAGATAGAGTTCGGTCAGATCAAAGCTATTTAGGGAGCTATTATGTTAATAAAGCCAGTAATACTTGAAATCCAGGTTATCGGCGGAAAGATCATGAAATCTTAGAATAGAGTTGGTAAATAACTGATCTTGTTCTTATATGAGACTAATATATGGAACCGGATTTACCTAACATAAACAGTACTACACAAAATCAGGGTGGTGCTGCTGGCTTTTTGGAACCAAAAATCTTAACTTACTCCTCCTTCCTTGAAAGTGATCTCTCTCGGCTTGTTTCACGCGAATTTTGGCTCCTTTGCTTCTTTAACAGATTCATTTTGCGCATTCGTTCGGCGAGGCTGTCATTGTACTGGATGACTAAATCATCTGGAATATCCTTTGAAGATGATGACGATGCTGATGATGATGGTCGCCGCATTGTGAATGTTTCCTCAAGCTGTTAAGCAAAAAAAAAAAAAAAATATTGAGGCTTTTTCATTCACCTTTTTCATAGATCACTTAGATACGCTTTGAGGACTCTGCTCACCTCCTTTAAATCCAACGTCGTTGTATGCCTTCTCTGCGGTATCTGCACACTCAACGAAACATCTACGTTATTTTCCACTGGTCGTATAATCATGCCAGCGGAATTACCGTCTGCTTCATCTAGATCCGGTGTAGAGGTCCATGATTGTGGACGTTTTTTAAGCTCTATATTATATTGAACAACTTCAATTCAAATTTTGTTTTAAGAAGATTTGATGATTGTGGTTAGATGTGAGATAATATCCGACGCCAAACGAGCGAACGAACAACGAGAACGAATAAAGCGTGCGAGCGAGCGTGCGTTTATGTAGTTTGATTAGTCGGCCATTTTGTTTGAGTTATTTTTTTTTTATAAATTAGAAAAAATAAAAGAAAACACAATTAAAGTGATGAGTTATTTGTTTCTTTTATCATATCATTTGTATTTATTAAAAAAAATAGAAGATTGTGTGTTTAGAAAGAACTAATAAATGACTGTGATTGTGTGCTTGATCTGTGAATGATAGCTGCACCCGATTTCGTTCCTCTTATTTATTGTGCATTGTGCATCACGCTACAACATGTATTACGAGTATGAACACAGAACAACTCACAGTCAAAATTAATTTGCTACAAATGTAATATATATATTACTTTGTATAAGAAAAAAAATAAGTTACAATACAAAAAACTGAAACAGTGTTTCGTGAAACAATCAAAATTTTATTATTTAGATAAAAATCAATTAATGAAATCAAATGAAGATGCTACTTACCGATATCGTTGCCATTGCTAGACAAATTTTGTGTGGATGTCCAAGATCGAGAGGAGGGTCTATTAAAAAATAAATAATTATATACATACTGGGCATGTTAATAAAGGCTGAAATAAAATTGAAAAAACGAGTCCACCTAAGTATTCGTTTTAAAAGTGTACCTAACTTTTCCATTCATAGTTAACCCCATATCACACATATTCTGTATATTCAGCTCCAAACACCACAAAATCAAAGAATTATTGTAATAAAATTAAACATCTAACGGTTACAATCGCAAGAGACTGTCAGAGCCTTTGCCAACCCAGTGTCCTTAAACCTCTCAAGAAGTCTAATACAGCCAACGTCAACCGCATATGACCAAAGACATTCATTATCAGCAGGACATCAGAAATGCAGTCTCTGGTGTGCTGGCTTTTTCGGAACTGTCATATAGAAACCCCTGGTTTGATGAATGGTGCCGCTAAGCACACGTAGCAAAACAGTATGCATATAGAGTGACGCGAGGAGCTTATGACATCTACTAACAGAAGAGAAGAAAAGAACAACAGCTTCTTCGAGAGAAGAGGAAACAACATAGGAAGCATGGGATCGAATCATTAGAGATACATATATTATAACAGGAATGATATTCGAGACTTTTACGTACACGTAAAAAGAACAGACCAGGAAAGTCCACCATAATATCTGATATACTCGTATTCACACTGCGGCAGATATTGGAAAAAATCCTAGAGTTCCAAATCAATACCGAATGCGTTTCCATCGGTTTATAGAGACGAACTATGCAGATCCATGTGAAGTCTTGGCATCCCTACTAAACTCGTTGTCTGTGCAGGATGACAATTAAGAATGCACGCTACTCTCTCCATCTTTGCTGTTAAAAAAGGACTACGACAAGGTTTAAAATTATGCTTGAAAGCATTTTATAAAATTCCCAGGGGTGCTTTTGAAATGATTGGAAGATCGCAGATGACTCTCAGTGATACGTTCGTGAGTATTGAAACAGACACAACGAAAATCGGTTTAGCGGTTTATTGGGCGAAATCAAAATATATGCTCTCATCAAAAATTATAAAACTAGAATGCATTCAAGAATTGTATTTACCAATTTGAAATTATCATAGTTTAATAACGTAACTTTAATAATTTAAGAGAAATAAACACATAAAATATGTAGAAACAGCTGATTATTTTTGACTTGTTACGAATCGTAGCAGACGTTTTCATTTTCATTCAATTTGCCGCCATTTTGCGTAGCAAGGTTGCTACGCTGCTACAGTGATTAGGCATTCTGATTGGTGGCTAAACCGTAGTTAAACCATGTTGCCGAACGCGCGAAATATAGAGGTGCAATTGGGCGCATTCGGCAACGCTACGGCGTAGCAACCAATGAGAATGCCCAATCAGGTGGTGTTTGTAATCACGGGCGATCCTCATCATTCTTGGCGTAATTGCATTGTATTGTTTTTTAAGTCATAGGTTTTGTTGGCTGACAAAAACCCACATATTGGAGGTGGTGTTTGTAATGGCTTACTGGCAATGGTGCAGCTGGTATTCTTAGTGCACTTAGCGTTGGCAGTGTTGTACTCTTCGATAGGCCAAGAGACAATGGATCGGCAAAGGTGAACTCTTGCGATTGGGTGGTTGGTATTAGTCTGAGTATTCGTTGGTCACTTGAAAAGTTCTAACATTCAACATAAATACTAGAGGAAGGCTTTGCGACGATCTCAATGGTATGAACCTGACTAACTTTTTGTTGATTAGCAGACCGCCAAGTATCATATGCTAGCAACGGTAATGTTTCTCTCGATTAGCCTGAGTCTGGAATAGGAAAACCGAAGCTGCTTCTAGAAACAAAGTGTTCCATCAGTACTGGTTGGTAGCTTCTCGTCTTCAGGAGCCATTCGTGGTTGCTACATCATGACTGTTTGGAAATCTAAGTAATTCTCAGTACCTTGTGAGTGAGAGGACAGCTGACTGATGCTATATAATTTTTTTTTAAATTAGCCTCCTCTAAGTCATTTTCATAAAAAGCAAATCCACGAAGCCAAAAAATCGGACAGGTCTTGAAGAGTACTATTGAAGTCTGGAACTATTTTTAATTAAGGGCGCCATATAGTTATAAAATTGGAAAACATTTCCAATTCCGTTTTGGGCGTACCCAACTGCGAAACGTTTCGAAGTTTCTTTCTTTTCTCAAACTTTATTACATTTCGCAGTCAGACCTCAAATGGAAGGTGCATGACAGCTAATTCTAGTCTCGAATCTGCTTGCGTTAATATTTCCTCACCTTCACTTCACAGTCTAGCATCCATAAACATTCGTTGTATAACTATTTCGAACAATATTTCCCCAAAAACCTATGACTCACAATCATTTTCCGAAAACGTATCGGCACTTCAAATACTTACTTGGCATTCAATCCATCGGATAAATTCGGCGACGATGCAGCAACATCATCACCTCCCCTCTTCCCACCGTGCTCCTTGTAATCGCGAAAGCATCTTTTACATCTGGTCGGCCATCGAACCTGTGGGTGGAATCCTAATGGACAGAGTTGATCGCCTTTCGATGATGGATACAAATGATGCATAGGTACAGCAGCTCAACCAGAATACTCTGTGAAGCGAACCGTAGTAGCAACTCTGTTAGATCTCTACTGCGCGCCGTGAAGATCACTGAAGATCTCTTGGAAATCGCACCGCCTCCACCAACAACGTAATTGAGACTCGATGAATGAATCTAAAAATAGGGAGAAAGAAATAGATTAATTATTTATTTGTTTATATGATGAACTATCTATTTTATTCATCTGGCTCGTGTCAACACCTGCTCTCCCTCGCAATGGAAGAAATATTTAAAAAATATTTTCGTTCGAAAATCAACATATCTGACCTTAAATTTTGAATTATTTTTGAAGTTTTATTTTGTTCATCCTTTTTCGGTTGATTTTTGAACTCATCCAATTTAGAATCAAACAACCACCTACAAACGTTCAGTGTATCATGGGCAATTGGCCAAAAGTGCATACTGTTAGGAGAGTAGGAAATTGGCAATTGTATTCAGGTTTTGGGGTTCATGTTATGAAATGCATTCGTTTCATCAGATGTGCCCAACGGAGAATTAACAGTTTTGCGACAACAACTAATGAACCCTGTAACCTCAATTCTTGTTTTCTGTCGCAACTAGTTTGTAGTGTTTTGTTGAAATGAGCATTTTTTAAATACCTAACGATTAGCAATTGAGTTATTATTGAGCAAATAAAAATTGGTACATAAAAAATTGACCACTTACGTTTCTGCCATGTGTGTAAATGAAATATTATTTTTAAAACAGTTCAGTTTTTCAAGAGATATTACACCGTAAAACAATGAAAATACGAGTAACCTTACCGAAGATGAGCTATTGTCGGATGCGCATCGTTTCGAATGTGATTAATGGCGATTTTGAATGATTCAGCGGATTATGATTGTGTCTTAAAAATGTCGAAAATTCGAGGAAGCATGAATAATCGTAGTACTTGAGTTTTGCACTCATACATTTACTGAAATAGAATAGCGATCCTGGCAGCTCTTTAGTTAATTTGCTAAGCGTCACTGTCATTTGCCTTATTTGTAGATGGAAATGGTAGAAGAAAAAAACATACAGGAAAGTTACAATCCGTCTAGAACGGATCGTATGATGCCATATCTCCCATCTTTTAACTAAGCTCTAATAAAATGTACATTCGTGTATAAATTATAATATTTAAATCCATAACATTGAAATTGAAATTTAATTACATGACATTTCTTTTAAGTATTTGAAAATTTGTTTCATTTTTTATATTGTTCGGTAGTGAATTAAATAGATGATAACGATTATAAACTTACTATCTTGGGTTAGATTATTAATATAATGTGGTAACCTAAAATCATCTCGATTTTTTAATTAATGTGGTTGAGAATTTCTCACGTATATCAAGTATTTTTGAAGGTAGTTTGGTAACATACTATATTTGATTTCAAAAATAAAACATAATACATTTACAAGTATTCTTTTTTTTATATTTAACCATTAAAGCATATCTAGCATTAATAATCGTATAGATCATAACACAGATACAGTATAGACGAACAATACTTAAAATGTGGTTGAATCATTATACTATAAATATTCATTGCACTAATCAACGATATTTTGTTTCTTATTCTGATGAAGAAACCGATTTATTTTTTTGGATATTTTCTTAAATTTTTTTTTTTTTTTTTTTTTTTTTTATAATTCGCGCGCGCCAAAAGGATTATGAATACCTTTATACTGTTGCAGGGCACGGGCTTTTAAGGATAAGGGGAAGAGGAACAGAGGAGAAGCCTATGCACGTTGGCTTTAAATGTTTGAAGGTTGTAGTGATGGGGAAATACAGAGCTTGGTAGATCATTCCACATTCGTGTCGTTCGGCTTATAAACGAATCCCTATATTTAACAGTACGACCGAAGTTAGGCTTTAGGGAAAACTGATGTGCATTCGAAGCATGTCGCGTATTGCGGGTGAAATTTTGAAGGGGAGGAATGCAACTGGCTATTTCGCTGGAGCATTTTTTGTAGAAAAAACGATAAAACAGGGAGAGACAGGAGACATTTCTCCGATGTTCTAAATATATATATATTTTAAGTGCATGTTAAATGATAATTTATGATCGATTATTACTCCTAGAATTATTATTATACCTTTATATTATCTAATTTGTTGAACTCGTTCTATGGATTAATTTTCAATGCTTAAGTTTAACTAAGAGGCATACATTTACATTTGTTAACATTTATCTTTGGTTTCTTCGATCTGAACCATATGGTCAATTTCGATAAATCCTCCTGTATCAATTATATACACTCATCAGGGTCATTACCAGAGATGAAGAGAAGTGCGTCAAATAGGGCGATTTGGGAGAACCCTGATTGGTTTTCCAGGAACAGTTAATTGGTTTCGAAGTATTCCTCAAGTGGCACTTGCACGATTTTTTTAAACAATTTCTAGTAGACAGGATTAGCGTTTATTGGTCGAAAATCTTCGCATTTGTTGGATCCTTTGACTTAGACAACTGGAGTAACAACTGATTTTTTTCCATGTAACCATTACTTATCGACAGATTGATTAAACGTTCAACGACCGGATCTAATATAGATATAGAGTCTAGAAACATTTTGATGCTAATTAACTATATCAGCATTTTTGGTTAATCAATCTTAGTACATTTTTTATGTCCCCGACACTGATATTTAAATGTCTTGTCTACATTGATGGGTCTAGGGCGAAATGGCTCAGTCGGTATTGAATTGTTAAGGTCTGAAACACTTTTTACAAAATACTTGTTGAATTCTTCGGCAATAGTTGTATCATCTTTTACACAAAAATTATTAAAATATATATTTTTGATCGACGGCTTAATTTCATTTAAAACAAAAGTTTTTATTATACTCCACATTAATTTTTGGTTGTGCGCTCTTGCGATTCGCTGTTTAATGCTGTTGTTCTTTGTTCTAATAATTTCCGTCTTATAGCGATTATATTTTTATCCTCGCTTATAGTAGATACATCGCTGTTTCTTAACTGCCGAACGAATGCTGATCTGTTATATTTAAACATCGTCGATTTGTTTTCAACTGAACTTACCGCGATTTTCTTTAAAAAATTATACTCTATCACAATCGTTTCATGGTCGCTAATTTAAACTAATACCGAGTAGTTTTGACAACAGCATATCTTGAATTAACGTTTTTCAGGTGCTTTTAATTCTAGTCGGCTCTCTCATTATTTGTTTGTGTGTTTTCTACTTCAATTACATTTCTTAAATATATTCACAATAAGACTTAAGCATCACCGTAAATAGCTTTGAAAAGGCAATATACTATATGTCTTTTTGTATATATAATGTATGAACGAAATTTAGAGAAGGTCAAGGTATTTTTCAGTTTCTAGCAAAAATAATGAGAAAAACAACATTTTCTTAAAACCGGGCGTGTCTGTGGGCCAAGGACCAAATTTAATGTTCCAAAAACTGGTCAGACGGGCGGACATGGCTAGATCGAAGTAACTTTCGATGCTGATTATAAAAGTACGAGTATATATACTTTTGGGGGTCTATAAATATTATTTCTCTATATAATTAATACTCATATACCTTATGGAATAAGGTGTAAAAATAATGACAAGTCAATAATTTCTAGAAAAATTAAAAAAAAAAATGTGCCGAATAACACAATGGGCCGTATGCATAATAGATACTAATTGCTTTTACTAGCAAATTTCTTAGCATAAAGTCAAATTCATATGCACAACAATTTAAGTAAAAGTTAAAAAATTGTCGAAAAAGTAAAGTTTTTACTATGTTATTCATAGCTATATGAAGCCGATGATATCAAATGTATAGTAATACAAAGAAGAACTGTAAACATTTTAAACGTAAATAAGAGAAACTTTCTCATTATTTGAGAGTCACACTAATTTGTATTAATAATAATAATAATAATAATAATAATAATAATAATAATAATAATAATAATAATAATAATAATAATAATAATAATAATAATAATAATAATAATAATAATAATAATAATAATAATAATAATAATAATAATAATAATAATAATAATAATAATAATAATAATAATAATAATAATAATAATAATAATAATAATAATAATAATAATAATAATAATAATAATAATAATAATAATAATAATAATAATAATAATAATAATAATAATAATAATAATAATAATAATAATAATAATAATAATAATAATAATAATAATAATAATAATAATAATAATAATAATAATAATAATAATAATAATAATAATAATAATAATAATAATAATAATAATAATAATAATAATAATAATAATAATAATAATAATAATAATAATAATAATAATAATAATAATAATAATAATAATAATAATAATAATAATAATAATAATAATAATAATAATAATAATAATAATAATAATAATAATAATAATAATAATAATAATAATAATAATAATAATAATAATAATAATAATAATAATAATAATAATAATAATAATAATAATAATAATAATAATAATAATAATAATAATAATAATAATAATAATAATAATAATAATAATAATAATAATAATAATAATAATAATAATAATAATAATAATAATAATAATAATAATAATAATAATAATAATAATAATAATAATAATAATAATAATAATAATAATAATAATAATAATAATAATAATAATAATAATAATAATAATAATAATAATAATAATAATAATAATAATAATAATAATAATAATAATAATAATAATAATAATAATAATAATAATAATAATAATAATAATAATTATAATAATAATAATAATAATAATAATAATAATAATAATAATAATAATAATAATAATAATAATAATAATAATAATAATAATAATAATAATAATAATAATAATAATAATAATAATAATAATAATAATAATAATAATAATAATAATAATAATAATAATAATAATAATAATAATAATAATAATAATAATAATAATAATAATAATAATAATAATAATAATAATAATAATAATAATAATAATAATAATAATAATAATAATAATAATAATAATAATAATAATAATAATAATAATAATAATAATAATAATAATAATAATAATAATAATAATAATAATAATAATAATAATAATAATAATAATAATAATAATAATAATAATAATAATAATAATAATAATAATAATAATAATAATAATAATAATAATAATAATAATAATAATAATAATAATAATAATAATAATAATAATAATAATAATAATAATAATAATAATAATAATAATAATAATAATAATAATAATAATAATAATAATAATAATAATAATAATAATAATAATAATAATAATAATAATAATAATAATAATAATAATAATAATAATAATAATAATAATAATAATAATAATAATAATAATAATAATAATAATAATAATAATAATAATAATAATAATAATAATAATAATAATAATAATAATAATAATAATAATAATAATAATAATAATAATAATAATAATAATAATAATAATAATAATAATAATAATAATAATAATAATAATAATAATAATAATAATAATAATAATAATAATAATAATAATAATAATAATAATAATAATAATAATAATAATAATAATAATAATAATAATAATAATAATAATAATAATAATAATAATAATAATAATAATAATAATAATAATAATAATAATAATAATAATAATAATAATAATAATAATAATAATAATAATAATAATAATAATAATATTTTGACGCTAACAGCCCTATGCGGGGCCTGACCTAGCTTCTCGCAGCCACACGTGCTGTGCGCCTCACGAATGGTTGGGACCAACAATTTTATGCCGTTTCCGAAGGGCAATTTTATCGATTGAGAGAAGCTTCTCATGACAGTTATACTCTCGGATGTTTGTCAGACGTTCGCGAGAGGTGGGTCCGTTACAAAACTTATTTTTTATTTTAAATTTTGTGTTTTTTTTGGATTCGAACCTCTCGCTCAGTGATCGCGCACTTAACCACTGAACCACGGCGCCCACACCTTGTATTATTATACCTAGTTAAAGACTGCGGACTGGAACATGATCTAAATGTTGCAAAATTTATGAACTGGATGACAAATTTGTATCAACTTATTGCCAATGTGGATCTAAAGTACAAAGAAAATACTTAGAAGAGACTTCGGTTATCTTGTACAAAGATGTTTACAGACGCTTAAATCATAATCTGCTACAAGCGAACTACTTTAAAAATGATAATAAACTCGAGGAAATGTCGATAATGGTTAAGCTGCGGGGGGAATTGTTTCCACTTAATTATATATCTTCCAATTATATGTGGAATATTGAACTTATGAGCTCAACTTTTTTACCGTGAGGAATCGTGTTTGATAGGCTTCTTTTAAAGGTTCTTCCCCAACGATAATGCAAATGATGATCAAGGGGCTACAGCAACCTTAAAGTGAATATCAATAAATCCAAAATAATGGTGTTCCGTAATGGATTTGGACGGTACGTAATAGATGCAAAATGGACATAGGAAGGTGAACAACTTGAAGTGGTGAAGGAGTACTTTATTGCGGAGTGATTTCAACTCTCCAATTGTCGGATTGCCGTTTCTAGATGCACTTCCTCTATATTTTGACAGTTCAAGATCCGAGGATATCACCGAATATAGCGCAATATCTAATACAGCAGTAATTCTTCAGTGAATGGTCCAGATTAAGTTCTGAACATTATATTCCTATACCAGAATATAATGCAGGAAGGTGGTAAAATACCATGTAAAAGCTGCTGTTTACTATAGAAGACTCCACCCAGGTGACAGTCAGAGTGAAAGCGCAACAAAGTGAGATCAGGATTATATATCGGATACTAAACCATCACCTAGGCAAAATAAACTATTTCCACGACCACAACAATCTTGATACTATTTCAACCATTTTTAAAGAAAGCAGTGAACTTTTAAACTTTATTATTATATAACCTGCGACTGAAAGAAGATGTGTTTCATGTTATCGGTATCTGTCCAATATTAAAAGCGATTAGGGGGAAAAGATACACTTTCGAAAAATTAAGTCATCCTTAGATTAAATGGGCAAGACATATTATGACAGCTATCTGAATTTTTGTCTTTGGGGATTAACCCAGTAGCAGATATTACTATTGGCAGAATATTTACACTCTCAGCATGATACATCCTCTTCACCTCATGTGCAAGTTTCAAATACTTCCTAATTTTATTGCTGTATGTCGCCTGTAAATTTTGGCTAAGGGGGATGGCGACATCATATATAGTGGTTCTCTTTGTGCGTTTGTGAAAAACCACTATATCTGGCCTATTCGGTCTTTTTGTTTGGTCTGTTATTAGAGACCTATCCCAATATATCTTATATTCGCTACTCTCAAGAACAGAGGAAGGGTTATATTTGTAGTAAGGTTTTTTTTTATAAAATCAGTCCAAATTTCTCTGCCAGCCTTAAGTGAATGATTTTAGCGACTGGGTTATGCCTGGCAGTATAATCATGTGCAGCCAAAGTGGTACACCCTCCTAATATGTGGTCAATTGTTTCGGAAGCATTTTGACATCGTCTGCACTGGTCTTTGCTCGGATGACTTGTCTTGGATTGAAAATATAAATCCTTCAGTTTCTGGGAAGAGTTCACCTCGGATGAGCCAGTGGTTGGAGTATAGCTAATCGATAAATTCTTGCTGCATGTAGGCTCTTATTTTTTCAGCTTTCCAGGAGGTCTTCCTTAGAGTGCACATTCAGTGGAGTTTCGTTAACTTGCGAGCCGTAAGTTAATGGGCGAGACAGATTGAGCGACTTAGATCAGAAGAAGCTGCTTTAGCCTCAAAATAAGATCTTAGATTGCAGATTTGATTGTAGTGTAATTTCGCTACATCTATGAGCCCCCTGCCCCCTTCAGAGCATGGTAGGACTACTCTTTCAATAGCACTTTTAGGGTGGTGATGTCTATATTTTGACAACTGGGTTCTTATGGACATATTGATGTTGTTCAAGTCTGTACTTGACCATTTTAGGACTCCAAATGAAAAGGTGAGTATGATTATTGTTCAGATGTTTATGGCTTTGACTATGTTTCCAGCGTTTAGCTTAGACCTAAGTATAAGCTTAAGCCTGGTGCTAAATTGTTGAATCAATGCTGTTTTTATTTCCGTGTCACAAATTCCTTTTAACTGCAAAAATCCCAAGTACTTATAACTTGGTCCATAAGACAGATTAGTCATAATATTTTGGTCATCTATTGCGCAGCCATCATCATCATTTTGTATTTTTCCTCTTTTAAGATGAATGATTTTACATTTCTCCATACCAAACTCCATGCAGATGTCATCAGTTTTGATGTTAAAGCCGATGTTAAGTCACTTAATCAATCTGCTTAGCGGGTTTAATTAGATGCAGAACCATAGGGGACTGAAGGCATCTCCTTGAAGTATTCCGCGCTTGATGCTTATACTTGTACTAATCTTCCCTTCTAAATGCTCTTTTACACTCCATTTGCAACTTACTGTCTTCAAGAAGTTTCTGATTTGCGGATCAATTTTGTAAATTTCCAAGATCTCGTACAGGTGAGAGTGTGAGACCGAGTCAAATGATTTCTTATAGTCCACAAATGCCATACTTAAATTGCGTTTTCCTTGCAATGGCTGGCGAACTATAACTGAGTCCACCACTAAATGTTCCTTACAGCCTTGTGAGTCTCTGGTACATCCTTTCTGTTCTCCTGAGATTACACTGTTACACATGCAGTGATTGTAAACCCGATCAGTAATTATTTTTGTTAAAAGCTTATATGTGGTGGATAAGCAATGGGTTTGAAGCCTGATGTGCTGGAGTTTCCTTTGGGTAGCAAGAAGGTGTTGCCTTGCATTAAAAAATCGTTCGCGTTTTCTGGGTGTTCCAGAAAGTCTGTGAAATGTTTAGCCAAATGTTCGTGTAGTATTGGGAGCATCTTAATCCAAATTTTTTGAATTCTATCCGGTCCCGGCGACTTCCAATTCATTGTCGTGCGTATAGCTGTAGTAACTTCTTCCTCGCCGACCGGTTTGGATAACATTTCGGTGGTATTAATATTGTTTGATCGTTCAGTCTCAATCCAATGCGCTTCCTGTTGGTGTTCTTTGACATTTTCCCATACGTTCTTCCAAAATTGAGTTACGTCCTCAATACTTACCTCATGGTGGTTGGTCGACGTTGGGTGTGACTGGACTGTGATATTTTACGGTAAAACCGTTTTTGATCATGCATGTTATACCTGGCAAGTCGCTTGGCTAAGGCTGCAACTAACTGAACTTTCTGGTCCTTTATATCCAAAACAAAACTAGTCGTGAGTTCAGGATTAAATGTTGGAGGACAAAGTGTCTTGATCTGTCTCATAAGTTTTTCTGACCTACTCCCTGCTAGCAAATTATTAAGCCGACCTATTTCTTTCTCAGCATCTCGATATCGAATCAGAGTGATCTTTTGTCCTAGGGTCATTGTAACAGCAGCTGTAGACACATACATAAGGAGATGTACTCGTATATCTTGGAAGGTGCTGGTAGGTGCTAGATGTTGTGGGAGGACTCGGCTGTTTATCATACTTGTTAGCCATTCGATTTATTTGCCCGAGTAGAGCTTAGATATCACACGTCGCTCCAACGGGTCACTGTTTTCATACTCGATAAGTGCCATAGCAAAGTTATCTTGCAGCCTGCTTTAAAGAGTATTATCAGTTGGTAAGTTGTCGCTATTTTCCGTTGATTCCAAAACGGTATGTGGCATGCCACCGTTGTTAAACTCACTTGATAGGGCTGGCGATACGGGTTGGTTTTGTTGGACAACATCTTCCTTTGCTGAAGCAGGTTCTTGCTCTTGTGCTGTACTTTCAGGTGTTCTGTTGAGCTCAGTGCTTACTTCCGCTTTTAAGGCATCTAATTCATGACCTGCCAATAGGTTCTTGGTCACTATAGCTCAGTAAGGTGCTCAAATTGCTCATACAGTCTTATGAAAAGATTTTTCATTTGCGCTCTATATACGTGTAATTCTTTTCCGATTCTAAAAGGGTCTCTCATTAAGCGCTTCCTATCTTTAAATTTAAATAAAACAAAGTGTGTGTGAGATATCATCAACATTTTTTATTTGTTTAAAAGGCCTATTGATGCCATTATGTACGGAATATAACATCGTTCAAATGTCCGCCGCGGCTTCTCTGGGTGGCGCGCATCCGAAATGTCCAATTTTCCATGACTCTGGCGCATAAATCAGGGTGAATTTGACCGATGGCATGGGTTATGTTGGCTTTGAGGGCCGCTGTGGTTTGTGGCATATTCGCATAGACCTGCGACTTAAGAAAACCCCACAAGAAAAAGTCTAACGGGGTCAAATCGCACGATCTCGGTGGGCAGTTCACATCATCTCCACGTGAGATGACCATGCCCTCGAATCACTCGGGCAGAATTTCCAATGTGGCGTGAGCTGTGTGGCACGTAGCGCCGTCCTATTGAAACCACATGTCGTTGGTGTCCATATGATCCAATTTAGGCCAAAAGAAGTTGGTAATCATCGACCTATAGCGCTCGCCGTTGACGGTGATGGCCTGGCCAACGTCGTTCTCAAAGAAATATGGACCGATGACGCCGCCAGCCCAATATCCACACCAAATAGTGACTTTTTCGGGATGCATTGGACGCTCTTGGATCTCATGTAGATTGGTATCGTCCCAAATCCGACAATTTTGTTTGTTGACGTACCCATTCATCGCTGAAGATAATTTTTTGATGAAAATTAGGGTCAGTTTCCAACTGCTCCAGAGCCAATTCAGCGAACACACGTCGTTGTCTATGGTCGTTTACCTTCAGCTTCTGGGTCAGTTGAATTTTGTACGGGTGCAGGCCCAAGTCACGACGCAAAATTCGCCAAGTTGTAGTCTGCGAAAGGCCGAGTTTTGTTTATTATTTGGTTATTACAGTATATCGAGAGTGCCTCCACAATTTTTTGAGTTTTCACATTGTTAAATGCCCCTTCGATATCTAGAAAAACGCATGCGACTGATTCCTTGGTTTCAAAAGCATATTCTATTGTGGATACAACCTGGTGTAATGCCGTCTCAACTGATTTTCCTTTGAGGCATGCGTGTTGATTAGGACACAGCCGCGGATTTGTAATCTGTGTTCTGATGTAGTTATCACAGATTCTCTCCATTGATTTTAGTAAGAAGGACGTTAGGCTAATAGGTCTATAGCCCTTTGCTGTCGACAAATCTTTCCCGGGTTTCGGCAGGAACACCACCCTCACCTCTTGCCACTGTGTTGGTGTGTATCCGTGAAATAGACATCCCCTGAAGATATTGACCAGGGTTTTCTTTGGGGTGTCTAATTCTATCCCTTTTTGCAAGAAGATCGGAAGTATTCCGTCCATGCCCGGTGATTTATATGTTGCAAATGAGTTAATAGCCCAGGTCACTTGATCTGCATCAACTATGTTCTCAGTGTCCTCCCATTTTGTATCAGTTCGAGTGAGCCCACGCTTGGAAGGTGTAGCTGCCTCGTTGAAACAGTTTGGGAAGTGTACACACTTCAGCGTCTCCAAGGTATCGGCTGCGGTTGCCAAGTTATTGCCCGCCTGTAGAATTTGATAACTTGGTGGTTCCTTGGACAGGATCTTCTTTAATCGCGCTGCTCCATTATTATCGCATATGTTGGTGCAGAAAGTTTTCCATGATTCCCTTTTACCAGCCCTGGTGAGCTTCTTGAAGCCTCTTTTACTTTCTTTATAGAATTCCCAGTCTGCTTCTTCGTTGGTTCTTAAAGCTTTTTTTAGGCGATGTCTAGCAACCTTCCTTATTTCGTGGAGGTCGCAGTTCCACCATTTTTGCTTTGCAGTTCTAGGTACCGGTTTTAGAGGACAGGCGGCCTCAAAAGATTCTATAATACACTTCTGTACTTTGAGGACTTCATTCTTTAATTGGTTAATCTCAGTATAGCTGTTACCCTGAGTTGGTGTCAGCTTTCCCTGAAGATTACTTAAACGTCAAACAAAATAAAAGACCACCGTCAAGTCCACTAGCCAAGGAAGTAGAAAAGAGGAAGAGGCAAAGACCGAGGAATGCGGCCCCATAATCCAGCCTACAAAAATCTAGCGTAAAAGACACACCTCAAAACAGAGAGCACTACGCACCAACAACCGCCACAACACAGCAGAAGAGACCTCACCCGAAAAAGAAGAAGGCGGAAAAAAAGGCTAGGACCGATTTGGCAAAGCAGACCTCGCCTACGAAGAAGGTCGAAACGGATAGAGGTACGGCATCAAACCGAAGAAAGAAGAAAGAGAAGAGGCAGCCCAAGGCTCGGCCGGAAGCGATCCTCATTAAACCAAGAGGAACTGAAACGTATGCCGATATATTAAAAGAAATCCGTAGTAAGGCCAACCCTGATGACACGGAAACAGAAATCAAAGCTTTACCACAAACAAAGGCAGGGGAAGTCCTACTTGAACTCGGCGCACGAACTAAAGACAAGGAGAGTTTCAGCACATCACTGAAAAACATTTAGGGAGAAAAGGCAACCATCCGCAACCTCGAGATTAAAGCTACACTGGAGATTCGGGATATGGACAAATACACCACAGTAGAGGAAATAGAAGAAGCCGTGAAAAAACAACTCAAAGACTCCGCAGTGGAGGCCCAGGTGACTTTAATGAAGCAAAACATGAGAGGACAAAAAATGGCAATAGTTGAACTTAGTGCACGAGCCGCAAATGAACTGCCGAAGGCCCCACGAATAAAAATTGAATGGGTTCACTGCAGAGTGCGCAGAAGAGTGGAGGTTACATGCTGCTATAAATGCTTCGGCTATGGACAACGGCAAAACACCTGCAAAGGACCGGACAGAAGAAGCAAAGGCCTATGTTTCAATTGCGGAGCCCAAGGCCACAAAAAAGCAGAGTGTAAAGCAAGTGCAATGTGCTGCTTATGTACGGAGCGGAAACTCACACCAGCTCTGTTGTCTCATATGCCGGGCTCGGGCAGATGTCAAGTGTTCAGGGAGGCACTTGAAAAGGTAAAGAACAACAGAGCCCAATGACCAGAATACTCAAAGAAATCTCCACAGGAGTCAAACGGCCGACAACCTCCTCGTTAAACTAAGAACTGAACTGGAAGCCGATATAATTATCATCAGTGAACAATACAGAAATAAAGACGGACCCAACTGGATTACGGAGAAGAGCGCTGATTCAGCTCATAAGGCGGGCATGTGACGCCTTGATGCCCCGTAAATCCAACAGAAACAGCAAACCGGTATATTGGTGGATCGACGAGATAACTGCGCTCAGAAGAAGATGTCTACACCTTAGACGGTTACTAGAAGATTACTAGGGGAAGGAGTCGTCACGTGGAAACCACTGAAACTGTGCTGGTGGAATTCGGAAACGCGAGGACGGAACTCAAGAGGGCCATAAACACGAGAAGGAGACAAAAATGGGAGGAACTCCGATAAGACGTAAACAGCGACCCCTGGGGGCTTGGCTATAAGGTCGTGATGCGCAAACTCGGGGCACAGGCCGCCAGCCCAAAAATGAGTCCTGAAAAAATGAAGGAGATTGTGGATACACTCTTCCCGACTCACCCGGTCAGACCAGCTGACACCTTCTCCATACAACCTGAGGAGGTCACATTCTTCACATGTGAGGAACTGATCTTGGCAGCGTCGAATATACAAAATAAGAAAGCCGGATCCCGGACCCGATGGCATTCCAGGAGAAGTGCTGAAAGTCATTGCAGGGACGTGCCCACAGCTACTGCTAAATATGTTCAACAGCTGTCTCGTGGACGGGATTTTCTACAAGAGTTGGAAGAAACAACGGTTGGTCCTAATCGGCAAGGAAAAGGGGGACCCGGAATCCCCATTAGCCTACCGACCTTTGTGTATGCTGGATACAACGGGAAAACTCCTGGAGAAGATGCTAAAGTCCCGACTTACTAGGGCAATCCAGAGAGCAGGTGACCTATCTGAAAGGCAACATGGTTTCCGAAAGGAACACTAACAGTAAGTGCAATTGAGGAAGTGGTTAAGACAGCCCAAATTGCTCAACAAGACAAACACTACTCGAGAAAAGTCGTCGTGTTGGCAGCACTAGACGTGAGAAACGCCTTTAACTCAATAAGATGGGCAGATATCCTGGAGCCGCTGAAAAACATCTTCAGAGTAGCACAGTATCTGCTGCAGATGCTGGGGGACTACTTTAAAGACCGGAAACTTTATGACACCGCAGAGAGACACCGAAGCAAGGACATCAAAGCAGGAGTTGCGCAAGGTTCAATACTGGGACCGGACTTGTAGAACATCTCGTATGATGGAATACTTCGGATGGAGATGCCTGAAGACGCCTTCCTCATAGGGTACGCAGACGACATCGGAGCAGTGATCACCGCAAGGGACATAGTAGAAGCGCGGCTAAAACTAAACCAGGTTATGAGACGAGCGCAAGGGTGGATGGCTGATCATGGCCTAAGACTAACAACCGAGAAGACCGAGATAATTCTGCTAATCAGGAGACGGATCCTGATTTACGGCGATTTCCAAGTAGGTACAGAGACGATCACCAGCAAGAGCGCATTAAGGTACCTGGGTATGATGCTTGGCTGCAAACTCACCTATTGGGAACAAATCAGATCGGCATCAGAGCGAGGTGCGAAAGTCACGACGGCACTCAGCAGGATAATGGCGAACATCGGAGGCCCAGTGATGATTAAGCGGAGTCCGTCACTCACTTCATTTTCTTATATGGATGTGAGATTTGGGCTGAGGCACTCAACCTGGAAAAAGAACAGGAAGCCGGAGTACAGAGACGTGGAGCCCTCCGTGTCACTGGCTCCTACCGCACAGTGTCCGAACCAGCCGTCCTCGTGGTAGCGAGAGTGACCCCTATAGATCTGCTTGCAGCAGAAAGAAAGTACGTTCACGACAACAAGGCGGAAATAGGGGCTGAAGCGGCAGTAGCAGAAGCAAAGGAACGGACTAAAGAGAGGTGGCAAAGCAGGTGGAATGCTGAAACTAGGGGAAGATGGACCGTGAGGTTGATAAGAGATGTTTCTGCGTGGACGGAACGGAAACATGGGGAAGTGGACTATTACATCACCTAATTCCTAACCGGACATGGTTACTTCAACCGGTACTTATACAAAATGGGAAAGAAAGACAGCAACAGGTGGGCAGTGCAGAGATCCAGGCTTCAGGCGGAGATAGGCAACCTCTCCCCAGACAACGTGGTCCAGAAGACGATCTCGAATGCCGACAGTTGGAATAGGATCCACGAATTCATCGAAACGGTCTTAAGGAAGAAGAAGAGATAAGAAGAGTAAAACATACCCTCAGAAAATCCTGTAAGAAGATAAAGCCTTACTGGCAAGAAAGAATAAACCCGTAAAAAATATGAAAAAGCCGGTCCCCAGAGGGGAAAGAAAACGACACCACTCTGAAGTAATGCGAAAGCGGTTCCGAAGTGGATGGTGTCAAGTTGAAAAGGGGTTAAAGGTGTTTTTTTAGTGAGTACTAAGTCCCATACTACTTGAAACGGAGCGGGCCTGTTTCTCGTGAGCAATAGCGTTTTCCACTTCCCCAAGGTAAAAAAAAGAAATTATTATTATTATTAGTATTATTATTATTATTATTATTATTGTGATTATTATTATTATTATTATTATTATTGTGATTATTATTATTATTATTATTACTGTTACTTGGCAGAGCAAGAAGACACCTAAATTGTTTACATTTCACTGGCCTATCGTGAAAGAATTATCAACAACAACTTTTAATAAGCGAAATAGGTAATTTATATTGAAATACATAAACTAACTTAACTAATCCAATAAGATTTCTTATTGTCAATTGGCAAACGATAAAGCCATTCTATTGTTTTGATTTTGTACATAATCAAGTATTAATTACTTTTAGAATGAAAATACAATTTAATCTAATCTGTAGAGATTCCCCTAACTTTAATAGTCGGATTTATATGCCAAAGAAAGTTCTAATCAAACTCCTTTATCTTATAAATGCTTCGCTAAGTCATTCCAAGACAGTGGAAAGTCGCCGAAGTTACAATGGTTTCAAAACCGGGAAAATCTCCAAACATCTAAAAATCCTACATACCAATATCGCCCCTCCTTTTAAAGCAACTACAAGCGGTTATGAAGAAAGACGTTTAATTGCTGATCATCAATTCGGCTTCAGAATCATGCATTCCACAAAGCAATGAAATTGAGAAATCCCTAGAGGGGAAAAAGGTATGTTCTAGCGCTGTTCTTGACGTCTCTCAAGTCTTCGACAAGGTATGGTACGAGGTTCAATCATAAGCTCAGACAGGTTCTTCCGAAACAGTTATGAAAGATTTTAGAATCATATCTTGCGAACAGACTTTACCGTATTAAACACAGTCCCGAATACTCAGAATTTAAGGAAATCGATGCGGGAGTTCCGCAAAGAAGTGTTCTTGATCCGATCTTGTTTTTGCTGACATGTCTTTAGTTAGGGAACATGTCTTTAGTTATGGAACCGATACTTTAACTCCAACCAAAAGCTCCTGGTAAATTTGTTTTTTTTTGTGCCTGGTAGGGTAAAAAGGAGCATATTCGGCAGGTTTTTTTTTTCAAGGCTAGCCAAAACATTTAGTTAAATTTAAAAACTCATTCGGTCAGAAACTTTGATTATTTCACTGTAATAAGATTAATATACTCTATGGGATAGGCAATAAAAACTCAAGTATTCAGACATAAGAAAAGCACTAGAAATATCATACGTATTGTAATTTAGAATTTACATTGTCGTTTCTTTTAGAATCCAAACAAGAGATAGGATGGGATTTTGAGGAATTTTAACTTCAAGGCGGTAAAACATGGTAAAAAGCCAAATACTACTAACTAAGTTACAGATTATCCGATCTGAATAAATTTTAAATTGTTTTTAGCAAATTAATCATAAATCAATTTAAATGATCTTTGAACATTGTCCTGAAGCTGAGCAATCGTCAAAATAAACTAGATTTCATCAAATTATCATCATACATTTTGAGAGGATACCATCCCCACCAGATGTGGTGCAGTTTGGGGATCTGCATGGCGATTGATCGGGAAACTACTGACTGTCCAAAACATGGATTGGACCAGTAGCGCAACAATCAAGTTCGTAATGTAGTGCTTGCTTTACCTCCTCGTGGTGGTCCCCGGGCAACTGCATGTATAAATCCTTATACATATAGGCCAAAATTGCAAGTGCGAGATTGTCTAGGGTCTTATGCCTAGGCTAGGTAACCTGGGCCAGCAACCCGCGTTACCGAAACTACAATAGCTATGGAAACCGACACAATGCCTCGGATAAGGACTGATAATACGTTGACGACCTTTGGCTATCGTACCCGGACTAAGATTGGTTTCTGGAATGTGAAGACGCTCCTTGACTCTCAGAGTGAAGGACCTCAGAACGCCAGATTCCTTCAATTGGAGCATGAGTTCATGCGATATAGGCTGGACATATTGGGAGTAAGCGAGATAAGATGGTTAGATGCGGGTGAGTACCAATCCCCAACGCGTAATACTGTATTACTCTACTCCGGAAGACCAACCGGAAACCCCCGTGGATATGGAGTTGGACTGCTGCTAACGCCAACAGCACGCAGAGGCCTAATTACCTGGCAACCGCACGGTGATAGGATTTTAACGGCCAGATTCCGGACGAGAGTACGTCGCGTCACCATCATACAGTGTTACGCCCCCACGGATGGTTCGTCTGAGGAAGAAAAGGAGAACTTCTACAACCAGTTGGGAGCTGTTCATAATGCAACACCCAATGGCGACATTGTCATTGTGATGGGGGACCTGAATGCCAAGGTAGGCTGCGACAACGAAGGGCTCAAACATGTTATGGGACGGCACGGGCTAGGCAATCGGAATGACAACGGCGAAAGATTTGTTGACTTTTGCAACGCAAATCGTCTTGTCATAGGTGGCACCATGTTTGAGCACAAAGCCTGCCATAAAATCAGTTGGGTGTCAACTGACAGGCAAGCAACCTCCAACCAAATTGACCATTTTGCCATCAGTCGCCGTTTTAGAAGTAGTCTCCTAGACGTCCGAAATAGGCGAGGTGCCGACATGGGGTTGGTACGAGATCACCATCTTATGATAGCTACTCTCCGACTACGCACTGCTGCCGTTCGTAGATCTAACGACACAAGAATACCTAGGTTCAATGTAGACCGACTGAGAGTTCCCACAGTGCGCCAAGAATTAAGGGACCATCTCTCACGTGGAGTGGAAACAATCAGCAGCTCCCTGCCCGCCACCATCCAAGACCATTGGTGCGCTGTGAAAACTGTTTTCACATCAGGTGCTGAAAGGATTGTCGGTCGATCACAGGGAAACCATAGGGCGTGGCTTTCCGAGGATACCTGGAGAAGGATCAACGAACGAAAACAGCTAAGAGCTCAAATTGCAGCAACTCCAGCAGCAGGGAGGATCGAGCTTGAGTCCCTATATCGCATGAAGATGAGAGAAGTACAGCGTAGCGTGAGACGTGACAAGCGCAATTACATCAATGCGCTGGCTACGGAAGCAGAAGAAGCAGCAGCGAGGTGCGACAGCAGAACCGTTTATAGAATCACTAAAGAGCTTATAGGTGGCCGAAGCTCTACTCAACACCCAGTGAAAGGCTTAGACGGTTCGTTGCTAATATCGGATGAGGATCAACTGAAGAGATGGAAGGAGCATTTTGCTTCGGTTCTAAACCGAGTATTCGCCAGCAATATGCACCCAAGTCAGACTGAAGTGTCCGTAGAAAGAAGTTCCCGAATTCGCACCACAACCCCCAGTAAAGAAGAGATTATTACCGCAATCAAAGCACTGAAAACTAATAAGGCGGTAGGACTTGACGGCATACCCGCGGAGCTTTTTCAAGCTGCGCCAACAGCATCGGCAGAGCTACTGTTCCCACTTGTCGGGAGAACATGGGAAGCCGAGAGTTTTCCAGATGAGTGGAAAAAGGGAATGATTGTCAAGCTCCCTAAAAAAGGCAACCTAATGCAGTGCGAAAACTGGAGAGGTATCTGCGTGCTGCCTGCTGTGGCCAAGATAATAGCTAGAATCATCCTGGAGCGAATCAAACACATTGAAGACACACTTGACGCCGAACAAGCAGGTTTCCGCTCTGGATCCTCCTGTGTCGACCACATCAACACCCTGCGGATCATCATCGAGCAATGTGTTGAATATCGATCACCACTTCACCTGTTGTTCATCGATTTTGAAAAGGCGTTTGATAGTGTCAATCGGGAATTTATTTGGCGTGCCTTGCGCAGGAGAGGCATTCCGGATAAATTAATAGCAATTATCAAAGCTACATATGATGGGTCCACATGTCACGTTTTGCACAGAGGAAGGCTGTCTGAGGAATTCGAAGTCCAAAGTGGGGTTCGGCAAGGCTGCATACTTTCACCAATATTGTTTTTATTGGTGATTAGCGATGTGCTGAATGCGGCCTTATCAACAGGAAATGGAGGAATTCGATGGACTCTTACATCTGAACTCAAACACCTCGACTACGCCGACGATGTATGCCTACTGTCTCACAGAATAATGGACCTTCACCAAATGACAGCAAATGTGGAGAGGGAAGCAGACGTCGTTGGGCTGAAAATTAACTCGGCAAAAACAAAAATGATCAGCCTAGGACCAAACTCATCAACTCATATATGCATTGCTGGACAAACGGTTGAGAGAGTAGAGAGTTTCCAATACCTTGGGAGTATTGTCTCAACCGATGGCGGAACCGAACTGGATATAGCCAGCCGAATAGGTAAAGCAAAATCTGCGTTTGGGATGCTATCCATAGTTTGGCGAAGTAATGCAATTAGCTTAAACACCAAGCTACGACTGTTCCGTTCCAACGTTGAATCCGTGTTGCTATATGGATGTGGTACCTGGAGAGTGACCGTCACTATCACGAGGAAGCTGCAAACGTTTGTCAATAGGTGTCTACGTTACATCTTAAGGATATTCTGGCCAAACCCTATCTCTAACGAACAGCTTTATCAGAGAACGGGCCATGAACCTATAGGCACAACCATACGACGACGAAAGTGGCAGTGGATCGGTCACACTCTCCGAAAGGGTGACAGATCCATAGCTAACCAAGCGATGCAATGGAACCCACTTACCCAGGATGGCAGGATACGCGGCGGTCCTAGGAGTACGTGGCGCAGAACAGTTGAGAAGGAAGCACGGCAACTGGGAAAGAGTTGGGGAGAGCTGAGGCACATTTCCAGAAATCGCACACGATGGCGCGTAGGCGTTGTAGAGGCCCTAGGACCCACAAGGGGATACAGGACATAAGTAAGTAAGATGTGGTGCAGCAGTGGATGGGTTGGTATAGTTATGTGTGCTCAGTGCTGGACATTTATTTATTTTATTTTTTTTCTTTTGTCTTTGTGGAAACCCACTTTTCTGTGGGTTGGGTACAGGGGCACAGACTTTTTTTTTCGTGAAGACCACGGAGTAAAAAAAGTCAAGTAAGACATATTTTCAGTTCCTTTTTTATGTAATTTCGTTTTAATACTTCTTTAAAAGGAATTGACTTTTTCAAAATTTGACTTTTTCAATAAAGGCACAAGATGGCATCAAAACAACGAACATTTACTTATCATGGTTTTGTTTGTAGTCTAGTCGTGCGATGGGATACTATACTATACTATACGAGTATATATGTAGATATTTGAGTTTGTGGGGTACAGAGCGAAACCACCTGGGAGTCGGCTAGAGAAACCCACACACGAATCGATTCAGTACAAAACTTTTAATCAGGGGATTAGTTTACGAACTCTCTTTCGAAAGTTCCTTAGAGACTTCCTTGCCCAAATTTGCAAGGACCCTGCAAATTTCTTCGTGTGTAGGTAAAATTTTATTTTCAGGCAATCGTTTTCCAAACTTTTTTAAACACAATTTATGAAACTTTAATCTCCTATAAATTAAAAACTAGTCTTCCAGGCATATTCATAATCAGCGTCGAAAAATAAGTTGATTAAAAGAAAAAGAGAAATGATGTCGTGAGGTGCCGTTAAACTACACCCGGCATATCTTACTACCATTCTGTTCACTTTTGATGATTTTCAGTTAGGTTCGTCTACGCAGCAATGAACTAAATTTCACAAAAGGCTAATGAGTGGTTTTTGAGTTAGCCGGGTTACAACATCATTATCTCACAGAGATGTTACTTTCAACTTGCAACTATCGTTCTTTACTATTTTCTTTCACTTAATTATTCCTTTTCATATTCAGGGCGTGATAAAAAGGCGAAATAGAATTAATCCTCCCAGAGGCTTTTCGTGAAGAAAAATCAACCGAAGTGAAACCAACCGATTTACAGTACACTATCCCATAGTGTACATACGAGTATATATTAATTTTGATACATACTCGTAGTTTGAAACATAGAGATATAATAAAAGCAGACAGAATACTTATATATTTCTGATCAGTATCGAAAGACATTTCGATCTAGTCATGTCCGTCCGTCTGTCTATATGTCACCAGTTTTTTAGGCCTTGAATTTTGAGCTAGGAACATGGAATATTATGTACAAGCTTTTTAAACAGTTACTTATTCTCAAAGTTATTTACGGGGATGGTTAAGTCTATTGTGAATATTTCGCCAAAATCCGTAACTCGAGAGAATATTCACTGAGTAGATAGATGTTATTGCATTTGAGTCAGAAAGTTATTTATGGGTGGGTTAGAAGATGAGGGAGATGGTATCATACAATCTATTCCAGACGGATCGATTTTTTTTTTAAGTATGAAAGAAATACATTTCTTTAGTGAAATAAAGAAAATTCCAACTGTGAAATAATCAAAGTTTCTGACCGCTACAAGTTTTAAATGTACCTAAATGTCTTGGCTAAGCAGAGCCTTAAAATAAAACCTGCCGAATCTGCTCCAGTTTACCCTACCAGGCACCAAAAAAACAAAAGATATTCCAGGATAACAAGTTTTCTGTTGGAGTTGGACCGCTCAGGTTAAATTGTTGGTTCCCTAACTAAAGACGTGTCATCCTGGCACCAAATTGTTAACATTGATGGGGTGTTTGCAACTCACCAAGTGCGTGTCATCGATAGAAATGAGCACACGCCCCTATTGGTATTGGAAAGTATTGGTTTCATGAAAACCTTCGAACTCAAGATTTTTATCAATTCTTATATTAGGTACTAGGATATAGAAACATGAAAAAGTGGGTATATCAATTCAGTCTGTCTGCCTGTCTACACACACGACTGCAGCCTAGGCGCCTGGACGGATTTTCTTCACACTTTGTATCTGGAGTCTGTGGAGTCTCAATGCAAGTCGAAATATGAATTTTAATTTTAATCCCGAAATTAACGGTACTTTACTGATGACCAATTTTCAAATGAATCTATTTCACTAGATGGCTTACGAGGATTTTTGAAAAAATGTCGTGTAGCGTTACTGTAATTGTTACAATTTTTATTGCCTTTTTTAATGGATTTAAAAAAAAATACATGAGCAATTTCGCTTAAATTTAAAATCTGAGTGATTTGCTAAATAGCGAAAAGGTGTAAGTACGTGCGAACCAGTCGTGCACTTTATTTTTCTCTCAATTGGCATAAATATTGTATGATGCAATTTCATGAAACCGAAGTTTGTAAATGAAACCCTAAATGAAACCGAAGTATTTTCCAAAAGTGGAAGTGTATGCTTTAAAAACGAAGTAAAACACTTCTATTGAAGTTTTTTTTTACGCGTTTAGGTGAAAGTCTATGAAACACTATGATAGCTGCAATGACATTAGGCCATGTGGCATAAGGCCATATAATTTCGAGACATAAGATCATATGGCTTTTTTATTTTGACAATAAGAAAAACAACAGGCTTTTGCTATACAGTATTTTTGTCGTCAACAATTGCAGGCGCAATTCAGAATTTACCCAAAGAATCTCCCGAAACTACTACCTTTCAGTGTTGTGCCCTTTTGCAGTTATGAGCAACTATTAATTGCGCACTTTTCACATGACTATCATGTAAGTAAAGACTATCTATTTGTGCTGTGAACGTCTTCAATTAGTTTTTTATAAACTTAAATGTATAGGATATATTTGTAATCAATTTCTTATAATGCAATTTTATTAAATTAAAAACCGTCAAAATAATAAGAGCAGTAAAATTTGAATGCTTTTACTTACATATATGTCAAATAGATTTTGAGAATTCTTTCCTGTAATACTTGTAAAAACTCCCTCTTGGCGACAAACGGTGCACTACACGCCGCGGAGTGGCACCGTGAGCACCTGCATGTGAGGCCGAAGGTCGTCCAGTGTATGAGTCGTTTTTCTTGAGCGAAAATTCGGGAAATTTTTGCTAAAAATATGGTATTTCAATGGCAGATTCATCCTTTTATTTATAAGCACGCTTATCTTCATGTATTTCAATGCATTGAAGCAAATTTGCCGGGAAGATGAGGAAGCAGAAGTTCAAGGTTCTTCTGAGCAATTAAATTTAAATGCAGATGAAGTGTCAGTTCTTTGCGTTATTTGCTGCGAAAATACTCGCATCATTCTCTTTTCTTTTAGCCGTGTATTACACAGCACAGATAAGGATTTGAACTGTGAAAGGAACACATGGGCTTATGTCACGGAACCACGGAGTGTGAGATTCTTACTTTTTAAAAGCACCTCCCTTCGACTTATATAAAAGTTACCTTATCTAGTAGTAAAAGTTACAAAATTCGCGGAAGGCTTTCCAGCAAAAACACCTCTTTATTGAGCTAAATCAAATGGATTCGTTCTTTGTAGTTTTGTCACATCCAGAATTTGGAATATGACGGTGTTGCAGTAACCATAAAGACGAATACTGAGTTTGCGAACAAAGTTTGTAATAACGTCTACGTCTCTGTGGATATCATTGTTTCTAATACACCATATATAATACCATTCACGATTGCTCTTAGGCTTTTTTTAAGAATGATTATAGAATATTTCTATTGCTTAGTTTGATACAACCCTGAAGTTGTATACCATACGTACATGTAGGTTTTAGCACTTGCAAATATAAAAGCAGCTTGTTATATCATATATTCTTGACTCGGAATGCCTCCCAAGTTGTCAATAAATTTGTCTGAATCTATTTTGGAGTTCGTCGAGTTTCTTTCAAAGGTTCAGCTTCCATTTAAGTTTCACGTCTTGTGTTATTCCTAGATATTTTGCCTCAATTGCATTCTGTATTTGTACCGAGTTAATGAAAATGGGTAGATTGTTTATTTTTTGTAAGTAAAGCTAACACGCGTGGATTTGGTCTCGTTAAGAACAATGAAATAAAATCTTTGTCCACTCGCAAATTTTATCCAAAACTCATTTGAGCTTTTCATTTGCTGATTCGACTGAATATTCCATTGCAAGTATCGTCCGCGAACGTGGCCATAATGGTGCCTTCTTCTTGAGGTATGTCTCGAACAAGATTTAACCAGTTTTGCGCACGAAGTTGGTTAGTACGCCTTTCTTTACCACGTCTTCCCTCCGCGATGGATTCGAAGACTTTCCGGACCGAAGAGGTGCGTCCATTCACTCTACATGTTCTCGGAAGGTGCGAACATCCAAAATGCTGGAGGAGTGCCTTGGATTAATCGCAATGTGATAAATCTTTTTTTTTTTTTTTTATAATCTGCGCGAGCCGAAGGGGATATGAATACCATTAAACTGTTTCAGGGCACGGTCGTAAGGGAAAGGGGGAAGAGGAACAGAGGAGGAGCCTGTGCACGTTGACTTTAAATATTTGAAGGTTGTAGTGATGGGGAAATACAAAGCCTGGTAGATCATTCCACATTCGTGTTGTTCGGCTTATAAATGAATTCCTATATTTGACAGTACGACCGAAGTTTGGCTTTAGGGTGAACTGATGTGCATTCGAAGCATGTCGCGTATTGCGGGTGAAATTTTGAAGGGGAGGAATGCAACTGGATATTTCGCTGGAACATTTTTTATAAAAAAAACGATAAAACAGGGAGAGACAGGAGACATTTCACCGATGTTCTAGTGAATGAATGGAATTCACAATGTCTCTATCGCCTATAAGTTTTAACGCGCGATTCTGTACCCTATCAAGAATGTGCAGAACGGTCTTGGGTGCACCGGACCAGATATGGGCGTTATATTCCAGCTTAGGGCGGATGAATGCCTTATAAATTGAGGCCAGATCAGACGGGGTAAAATATTTCTTGCACCGTTTAAGGAATCCTAGACATTTTGCAGCATTTTTGGCGACCTCGAATATGTGATCGTTCCATTGAAGATGGTTATTAATACACGTACCGAGAATGGCAAGTCTTTCGGTTTCAATGATGCAAGTACCATCCATGGACAATGGTTGAGGGTTTTGGTTTCGCTTGAGAGACAGAGACAGCATTGTGTTTTGGAAGCATTAAATTCCACTCTGTTGGTTGAACCCCATTTAATTATGCTGTCCAGGTCGGAATTTAATATGTTTAACATACGTTGCCGTTCCCCTTCTACGGCCTAAGACCAAGGACGTGAGTTAGGGAACGAATATGAAAAACTGAGGGTACTGTCATCAGCGAAGGAATGGATTGGATTAGAAGTTGCAGACAAGAGATCATTTATAAAAATAAGAAAGAGAATCGGAGACAAAACAGAGCTTTGGGGAACACCAGCATTTATTTGGTGAATTGCAGACTTAAAGCCGTCCAAAACAACTTGAATTGAACGCCCCGAAAGGTAATTTCTAATCCATTGAAGAAGAGACTCATCGACGCAATATGCACGCATTTTCGACAAAAGAGCCTGATGCCAAACTCTGTCAATTGAAATATCAAGCGCAACCATCTTGGTTTCGCCGAAGTGATGGAAAGATTGCTTCCACTTCTCGGTGAGATATGCCATCAAATCACCAGTGGACCTGTTGCTACGAAAACCATACTGTCGGTCATTAAGGAGTTTTCATGAATCGAGATATTTCATAAGCTGACGATTAATCAGCGTTTCCATGCCCTTGGAAAGAAGGGACGTAAGTGCAATGGGTCGGTAATTGGACGGGGAGGGAGATTCGCCTTTTTTGGGGACGGGCTGGACAAATGCTGTTTTCCATCTACTCGGAAAGAGCCCTGAAAAGTAGGACAGACAGAAAAGCTTACGCAGAGGTTTTGCCAGCGTAGAAGAACATCTCTTCAAAACTATGGGGGGGACCATCTGGACCAGCGGATTTGTGTATGTTAATACCTTTGAGTACTCCTGCAACTGTACGAGTGCGAAAGAGGACTTGTACCATGGAAAATTTGACGCTCTCAAATACAGGTGGAGAAAAAAGCATTATCTGCCAGCGTGGATTTCTCTGCAAAGTGAGCAGCAAACAAATTGGCTTTGTCTAAGGTGCTGACAGCTGGAATGTCATTGTAAATGAGCGAAGGAATGGCAGACGAAGCAGAATTTTTAATATATTTGACGAATTTTTTTTTTTCTTTTTTTAGAGGAAGGGGAGATCTTCAAAAGATACTGATGATCCGAGTAATCAGCATGCCGGATTTTTACCGACTAATACCACCTCCCACATAATTACGATCTAGTCATTTGGACTAATAAGCAATTTTTTTCTGACATCTTAGTCTTTGTATGAGTTACACCCCCTTGACCCTTTATTTCGAGTGTGTATGTATTTATAAGCAAGTATATACATTTTTATTTATCTTATATTAAGTTAAATCGAGAGGTTTTGTTCTTTTAAGCCTTCGTAATTGATTTTCATTATGCATTAGTTTTCTTGCATCTATGTTTATATGCTCTTCTAGCTTTTCTTTGTGTTTTTTTGCATGTTTTAGAATTTCTGCAGATACGCTTTCTACCTTCAGGTCTCGATGAAGGTCAGTATTTCTTATGTACCAAGGTGCATTTACTATATTTCTAAGCACCTTATTTTGGAAACGTTGTATTTTGTCTATGTTTGTCTTTTGGTTTCAGAATACGGATACGGATGAGTTTCTTCCTATCAGCCAGTGCAGTTTTCTATATTTGATTTCTAACTCTTTTTTTTTCTTTTTTACGTGCTCTTTCCATCTCAACTTTGCATCTAGAGTCATACCTAAATATTTCGCTGTATTAGCGCATGGAACTATTTTTTGGTTTATAATAATTGGTATATATTAAATTTTTTTATTAGTAAAGTCAACATGGACTGACTTAGACTCGTTTAATTTGATTCTCCACTTATTAGTCCATTCACAGATTTTGTTTATGCCAATTTGTAGTTTTTCTGTGGATTCTTCATTGGTTCTTCCTACTGGTAGTATTGCAGTATCATCTGCGAATGTTGCCATAGTGTGGTTTTCTAATTTAGGAATATCACTAGTATATAATAATTATAATATTGGGCCCAGTACACTACCTTGCGGTACGCCGGCCTTTATTTCTCTTAGATTTGAATAAGTACTCTGTTGTTTTATTCTGAAATGTCTTCCATCTAGATACGATTTCAGAATAGAAGCATATTGATTTGGCAACATACATCTCAGTTTATAGATAAGTCCTTCGTGCCATACTTTATCAAAGGCCTGCGCCACATCTAAGAATACAGCCGAGCAAACTTTCCTTTTTTCTAGTGCTTCTTCGATTTTATTCGTACTTCTGTGTACCTGTTGTATCGTAGAGTGCTGCCTTCGAAAACCAAATTGATGGTTCGGAATCAGCTTTTTCCTTTCAATTATTTTATTTAAACGCTTTGCGAGTACTTTTTCAAACACTTTTGATATCATTGGCAATAACGAGATAGGTCTGTAAGATGACACATCATTTGGCGGTTTACCAGGTTTGGGAATCATTAGAATGTCAGCAACCTTCCACAAACTAGGCACATATTTAAGCTTAAATGTGGCATTTATTAAATTTGTTATTTTTATTATTGCCTTCCTTGGTAAGTTCTTTAGTACGACACCAGATATAAGGTCATATCCAGGACTTTTCTTTGCATTTATTTCATGCTTAATTAAGTTGTAAATTTCATTAGGAGTTGTGAGCAGAATTTCTTCGCTTTCTTCTTCTGAAGGACCTATTAACGTAGGTTGTATACTTCCATTTTCAACTGGTGGTTTAAATATGTTTTCTAGGTAGTCTGCGAAGAGAATGGTTTTGTCCTCATCGCTTCTTGCCCAGTTTCCATCAGTTGCTTTGATTGGAGGTAGGCTGTTTTAATCCTTTTGTTGCTTTCCATAGAGAGTAATTAGTTACGTATTCAGCTGTTAACCCTCTGAGGTACCTTTTCATTGAATCTTCCTTAATTTTTTTTTTTAAATTTTTTTTTTTTTTTTTAAATTTTTTAATTTCTCTTCTTAGTTGTTGACAGAGGTTGTTTAGCTTGGCTTTATGTTGTGGAGCTCTTGTTTTCTGCCACGTTCTTCTTGCTCGTCTTTTATCTGCTACTAAATCTTTTATTTCTTTCGTGTAGTTTCTTTTTGTGTTCTTTCTCTTTAGGGCGGGGGTGCTTTCCCAGGCCGATTGCTGAATATCGCTGACCAACTTATGCAGTTCTTTTTCTACATCATTTTTGGTTATAAGGGGTATCATTAAATCTATTTTACTCGTTAAGTTCAGCTTGAAGGCTTGCCAATCTGTTCTGTTATTTGTTAGGGTTTTAATATTTGTATTTTTAATTATATGTTCACTCATTTGGAGAATTATAGGTGAATGGTCAGAGCTTAGATACTCGAACTCATCTATGTGTATATAACTGCTTGACAAATTTTTGATTATGAAAAAATCAATTAGATCTGGTATCTTATTTTTGTCTGTAGGCCAAAAACGTGGGCCTTCCTGTCGAGAGAATTTCGCATTGATGTTTTTGAATAGCAGCATAAAGCTCTTTTCCTCTCGCTGTTGTCAATCTGGATCCCCAGTTAAGGTTTTTGGCATTAAAATCTCCACCTATTATGTATCTGTTTCCTAGTTTTTCAAAAAAATCTGAATATTCTTCTTTTTTAATTGAATGTTTTGGAGGACAGTAAATAGCAACGATATTAATTTTTTTATGCTTAGCTTTTATACACACTGCTGTAGCTTGTATTTTCTCTGTTATATACTTCAATTCTTCATATTGCTGTATATTATTTTTTACAATTACTGCACTTCCACCCTTAGCTGTGTTTTCAGGGTGAGCGGTGTGGTAGATTTTGTAGTTTTTAAATTTTGTTTGCGTGTGTTTTGTAAAATGGATTTCTGAGATAAGACAAATGTCTATGTTATTTGTTTCAAGAATCACCTGCAATTCCTGTTGATGTTGCAAGAGACCATTTGCATTCCAACATATCACTTTAAGATTTTGATCCATGATTATGCTTAGGTACTTTGTCCTTGGTATTTTCTAACTTTTTAAGTCGCATATCTAGTGCATTAAGTTTGGTTAGGATCAGTTGTAGTGTTTGATTCATGTCATTGCTTGGTTGAGTCTTTTGTTGGTTACACTCAGGTTGGTCCTTTTTCTGCATAGCATGCTGTTTTTTATGTGCAACCACTTGAGCATATGACATTATACCCGTGCTGGTTTCTTTAGCGTTCGGTTTTGTGTTTTCTTTTGCAATGGGTTTTTTGTTTTCTTTTGCAATGGGTTTTTTAATCTCTAGTTTTGATAGTTCCACATCTACTTTAATATTATCTGGTGATTCTTGTTTTTTATCAAGAATTTTGTTTTTGGTGTTTAGTATTTTATTTAAGATATTCTGCAGTTCTATGGCAACAGTGCACCCCCGATAGCTTGCGGGGTGGGGTTCCCCGCAGTGCACGCACTTAGGCTGCACATTTTGGGGCTTTGTGCATTCTGTTGTGTGGTGTTTTCCAGCGCATTTCACACATCTTGCCTGTCTATTGCAATATTTTTGCGTATGCCCATATGCCTGGCATTGCTTGCATTGGGGTACTAATTTTGATTTTTTAAGAGGTTCAATGTCAACTCTGCATCCCAGGATGTTTTTGATTTGATAAACCTTTTCTATCTCTTCTTCTGCACTGAATGTTAACATAAACATGTTTAGAGGTTCCTTGTTTTCCCGCTTGAGTTTAATTGTAGCATCAATAATCTTGAAACCTTTAGATTTAAGATTTGTAGTTATATTTTCAGGCTTGCATGAGTGGTGCAGATTTTTAGCCATTACTCTAATGGCCTGGTTTGCTTATTTTCGTAGGAGTGCCAAGCATAGTTTTCTTCATTTAGTAAGGCCGTGACACTTCTGTAGATTTCTCCGTCTTCGAGATTTAGTCGTATATTGTTTTTGTTGATGATTTTTAGATCGAAATTTTCTACCAGCGTGACTGATTTTATCTTTTCATACAGATTGTCATAGCTAATTACCTCATCAATTATTATTGGAGGTGGTGGTGGGGTCTTTTTCAATTTCTTTTGGGTGTTTAATTCTGCCGATTCTGTATCTTTAGGGGGAGGTATTGAATTGTTAAGTTTCCTCTTTTTTACTTTCTGAGTATCTCTAATCTACTCTGTTTCTTTTGCCAATTCTTCTTCATCTGTTGCATATATTAGTTTTTCCACATTTTGCCGAGGAGTGCTGTGGATATCTTGAATATTCTCCGGCTGTTTGTTCTGTAACTCGTTTTCTTTCGATTTTAATTTATTTTCTAGATTTGTTATATATAATTGCACGTTTTTAATTGTTTCGTTTAAATTTCTATTCAAATTATTTGATTCTATTAACGCATTGTTTACTTGCGTTATTTCTTTTTGCAGCCTTTGCTCATTTTGAGAAATACTTTTTTCTTGACTTAATTTTCTCTTGGCATTTTCATTTTCTATTATTTTTGCTGATGTTACTGCTGACACCTTTGGTTTAGAAGTTGATGTGGTGCACTCCGCTGGCGGAGTGCGTAAAACTTTTGGCATATTTATTAATGGCCCGTACTGTAGTCTTACTTATTCTAAAAAAATTTTTGACGAATGACCAAAAATTTGTATTACCTTTGGGACATTGTAGGATTTTTTTGCCCCAATTTTTGGTCATGTAAGAATTTTACACGTCGAATATGGGCATTGCAGTCTTTTCTGGGTTGTTTAAACTTCTTTCGGTTGTCCTCAGATTTGTTGGCTTTATAAGACCGAAAGCTTACTTCTTTCAACCTGATAGCCTCAGTTTGCCTTAGGTTTAATGCTCTTTATTCTGTTAGGAATAAAGTCATTCATACCTATCAGGATAGTGTTAGTGATCACATCGGCTGCGGCATCCACGTCGCTATCGAGGAAGCATAGCCACCAGTTAAAACACCTAAAGAAGCTATTAAGACCGCTCCAGTTGGCTTTCTCGTATTGCCATACTTTTTTTCGGAGTTTTTTCTTTAACTGAGTGGTCGGAGTACGAGAATTTAGCTGATACGATATTATGGTCAGACCGACCTAGAGGCGCTAAAACATCAATAGCGTATTTATCAGGGTGCGAAGTAAGAAACAAGTCCAAAGTGTTGGCGGAATGACTTTCAATGTCCAGTATACGTGTAGGCTCATTTACAAGCTGAGTCAAATTGTTTCCTCAGCGAAAAGTTCAACATACCTTCCTTCGGGTGTTGTCTGGCCAGAATATTGAAGCCAATCCGAATTGTATGTATTAAAATCGCCCGCAATGACGATTTCAGTATGAGGGTACAAGGAGACAATTCGAGTGATGGAATCGGACAGCGCATCAAATTCGTCAAAAGTTGAGTTGCTGTCCGCACTAGGGCTTCTGTAAATAAAGCAGTAGTAGTAGTAGCATTATTTGCTTACGGACGGTGAATTTTAGCCATTTGAAATTAAATTCCGGGTTGGAGCAGTGGCCATACTGTGGTGGAACTTGGTAAGCAATATCACTACGGACATAAATGGCGAGGCCACTGTGGGGAAAGAATAATGTAGTGACACTAAGTTATATCCAGGCACTTTCAAATCGGAAGATTCTTCAACTACCTGTGTTTCGCTTAGTGCCAAAACAGCTGCGTACACATCGAAGAAATTCATTCGAATCCCACGAATGTTGATTAAATCAACCCTAAATTCCCTCATCACTACAACTCATAAAGCAATCTTTGGTCGCGTTATCCTTATCCTCTATATGGGCATGTGCGCACAATATTATGTTGGTGAATTTTGCCTTAATACGGATTGTCATCAGCCGTTCGCTCACACGTCCTAAGTCTTTTTCTGACGACAAATCTGCATCCAAATAACCATTGTTTTTGTTGCTGGTAGCAGTTACTGTCACAGTTTTTTATCGGCTTTTAGCTCGGCCACCTAGATTCTTGGCTAATTGATTGGCTACACGTGACCTGTTAAGTGTCTTAACATTCCACGTGCAGATCTGAAAGTCGTTGTCCTTATTGCGTTTGCGTGGTCGAGCCGTTACCTACACGGTATAACCCTTAATTTGGAGGGCCAGATCCTTAGTTAAAGCCCTAGGACGAGAGGTTGATTCTATAGAGAAAATTCTTTCGCCCCACGTCTTCATTTTGAGGGACTCTTGTTGGACTTCTAAGACGCATCTTTCAACCAATCTGGTCAACAAGAGATGCCTCTTCCGGTTTGACACATGTGTGCTGAAGTTCACTCAGCTTGCGCAGGTCCGAGTGTACAGCTATATACGCACAGTCTGACTCATCATATGCTTATCGTTAGTTCCCTATTAGATAGCTATCCAGTATGCACGGTGAGGAGGTAATGATGTGATTTTGCCCTTATTTTACGAAAACGTCTCCAAAAAATAGGTGTGGTTTTTTACGGTGTATAGATGAATTCTAAAGAAAGCCAATTATACTTATACATATATTGGGTCAATAACTTAATTCGTGCGGTTTGCTAAGAGATGGCGTAACTTGTATTATTCCATTGTTATTATTCCATTGGAACATGCGTTGGAAAGCTACTGTCATTGTACGTCATTTCAGTATATGTCATTCATTTGAAGGGTAAACAACAATAATTTTTTTTCACTCAAATATGTCGAACTTTGTGCCTGAAAAAGTGTTTTTGCGGGGAGTTCTTCTTCATTACTTTAATATGAAGAAAACTGCTGCCGAAAGTCATCGTATTTTGGTGGAAGTTTATGGTGAACATGCGCTAGCTGAGCGAACGTGCCAAAAGTGGTTTGCACGATTTAAAAGTGGTGATTTTGGCTTGGAAGACGATGAACGTCCGGGGCAGCCAAAAAAGTTTGAAGATGAAGAACTGGAAGCATTACTCTATGAAGATTGTTGCCAAACACAAGAAGAGCTCGCAGAATCTTTGGGTGTCACTCAAGCAGCCATTTCAAAACGTTTAAAAGCAGCTGGATATAGTCAAAAGCAAGGAAATTGGGTTCCACATGAACTCAAGCCGAGAGACGTCGAAAGGCGGTTTTGCATGTGGCTGGAACGCCACAAAAGGAAGTCATTTTTGCATCGGATTGTTACTGGTGATGAAAAATGGATCCATTACGACAACCCCAAGCGCAAAAATTCATATGTGAAACCCGGCCAACCAGCCAAATCAACGGCAAAGCCGAATATCCATGGCGCGAAGGTAATGCTCTGTATTTGGTGGGATCAGAAGGGTGTGCTGTATTATAAGCTGCTAAAACCGGGTGAAACCATCAATGGACAATGCTACAGAACACAATTAATCCGTTTGAAGAGAGCAGTAGCCGAAAAACGCCCGGAATATGCGACCAGACACGAGGCAATAATTTTCCATCATGACAACGCTCGGCCCCACGTTGCTATTCCGGTTAAGAACTATTTGGAAAACAGTGGATGGGAAGTTTTACCCCACCCGCCTTATAGCCCAGACCTTGCCCCTTCTGACTACCATTTATTCCGGTCGATGCAGAACGCCCTCACTGAAATACGGTTCACATCAGAGCAGAATATCAAAAATTGGCTTGATTCATTCTTGGCTGCCAAGCCGGCGCAGTTCTTTTGGGATGGTATCCACAAATTGCCAGAAAGATGGGAAAAAGTCATAGCTTCAGATGGGCAATACTTTGAATAATACTATTGTACATGTTTTTCTTAAAAAAACGTTCAAATTTTGACAAAAAACGACACGAATTAAAAACCCAATATATATTCTATTTAGGCATATTCAATGCATTCAAAAACAGTCACTTTAAGTTTTAGCTCAGTTGTAAAGTGGGAGTATTTTTGGGTGAATTTTGAAAATTTGTATACCTTTACTTATAAAACCTCAAATTCCAAAAAGCTCATATATTAAATTTGCGCCGCACACCAAACCATGAACTAGGTATGGCTGACACGTGACGCTGGAAAAGAGCATTTACACGAACACTATGCAACTTAGAAGCAATTCCTCCGATATTTTTCTGACTTGTTTTTAAGAAGTCTTATGACACAATGTTCATCCAGCTGCCGGGTTACACTAACAATATTGACATCATCAGACTTTTCCAACGAAACCGTTTTACGATCATTGAAGGTCATGCGAAAAGAGTTTGTTTGAAACATAACGAGGATAAAACTGAACTTCGAAAATGTTAAGGATTTCACCTATCTCAGAGTATACGACAATTTTACAAATGGCACTATCATGTAAAAACTGACGACAATGGACTGTGAAAAATTGCTGCTACTTCCTATTAGTAGTTCGCGATAAGCAGGAAAGCTGAGCAGATACCATGATTTAGACTCATCGAGCAAATAGGCAACAACGACCCAATCAAGCGAACCTCTCTTTTTAAGCCATCCCTGGTCTAAATTGCTTGGCCTAGTAACCTTTGAATCTATCTATAGGCTAGCAAGCGTTCTCAGTTCTCACGAAGAGTGGCTGTGCACTTTTGAACTCCTTCAGTGATATTGTAAAATAATTATAGTCTTCTAATCTTCAAAGTGAGTTTTCTAATTAAAATGTCATTACCTAGGCGCCGCAATTTTATTTACATTATTGTACACTTGCCAAGAATTTGCTTCTTTATAAAAAAATGTTTTAAGTCATTTCTCCTAAAGTGAAAACGCAAATATATCACTTTGAAAAATACCAAAGTTTGACAGTACAAAACTCATTTTTCGAAATTCGAAAACATTCTCAAAAAATCGTGTTTTTTAAGAACTTTGCGCATAAAAAGCCACTTAGTGTTGGCGCATGTTTTATTCATCTCTGAGAGAACTTCAAAAATATGAATAACTAAATATGTATGTACAATACAACTACTTTATTTTTTGAAAACCATAAAAAGAACAATTCGAGTTCAAGCAAGTGTATACAGATAATATGGTTGCCTGCCAAAATTACACGAATAACCAAATTTTCGACTAAATCCCTGTTTCAATATTTGTCTTTCTTCTGAAATCTGCAACATGTTTCCTACTTACAATTGCAAATAATACGTTTGTTATATCGTCGACAAGCCAGACGACGATCTTGCTTCAAAATATCAGGATATAGATGATTCCGATCTGGTAATCCACAGTGGAGGAATATCGTTGCGTAACATTTACGTGTAGAGATAAATTTATTGAAAAATCACTCACTTCACTTGTATTTTACCAAATGGAATTTGAACACTTTTTTTTTCTTCAAAAATTTTCGTTAGAATTTACGATTTTTTTGCGCAATTTTTATGAAATTTCGTTTTCTTTTTTTAAGTATAAAAAAAACAATTCGCTTGTATATTTTTAAAAAATATTTTCGCTGTAGATATTTTAAAAATAGAACTCTATTGCCACTGGGTGAATTTTTTCTGTGTTATTTTTCCCAAATTTGAATGGAAAATTCGAAAACTTTTCGGCAATTTTTTGAATAAAATTTAACTTAAAATTAAATGCAAAACTGAATTATTAGCAAAATTTCACTTAAATCGATTTATTGACGTCAGACAACGAACTATCGTTTTAAAAGAACATTTTTAAGCGAAAATTTTCTCCGGATGGCTAATTTTAAATTTTGGTACTTTCTTCTGCGCACAACCCCCTTCTCTACTTATTTAGTACACCGTCAGTGTTATGAAAAAACCGAACCGAACGTTTCAACATTTTAGATTCAACTGAAAGTTGCACGAAAATTGATTTTTCGAATTTAGAATAGAATGGTCGGGGGAATTTTTTGAAAAAAAGTATCTCTCGAGAGAAATGTGGGATAAGAGATTTTGCTGTTTTTTTTTTATTATTGTTTATTTTGGGTTCGGGAACAAGTAAAACAGAGGAAGTCAGTTTTGTTTTTTGAAGTGGTCTTTTGGAATTCTATTTGTTTTAATGGATGTTTACAATTGAATTTCGAATAATTGCCTCATAAATTTTACCTAGGGTAGACTAGACATGTTTATAGGGGTGTTTTTATAAACTTGATTTCGCTGCGAGTACTGTTGATAAAGATTTACCTAACTTGGAAAATGGTTACACGTCTTCAAACGTCAAGCGAAGGAATACATTTTCGAACAACCCACGTAAAAGACGAAATGTATTTCATGAATGGAATTTTGCTGAAACTATATGGTGACGCAGTTTTGAAAATTCGAATGACAGCTGCGATATACACATGTACATATACGTAATACTACTCAGTTGACTATAAACGGACACGTGCTACATTTCGACTTGTTCGAAATAATTGAAGACTTCTTAGTTTTCCATGATGTACATATTACCTGCCCGGAAATTGATGAATAATTGATTTCCATGTAGATAACTGACATAACTAACAGACCTTTTCAGTTTAATGAATGGATGGATAAAATACTTTTTTGAGCTCAGTTTAAGAGTTGGGCTTTGTTTTGACTAACAAAAGTCTCTGGACAGCTATTGTGGAATTCTTTAGTGCTGTGCAATAAACTTGCCTTGTGTCCATGCAACTAGTAGACCAGGTATCAACGATTTGAATTCAGATATAATTTCCAAACAACTATAAATTGTTTTATTATAGGTCTGTGCATTGGGCGCCATTAAGTGGGTTAAGTGGGGATTTTTGCACAATATGCTTCAGTTTTAAGTATGAAGTGTTGTTAGCTATCTTACTCATCCAGTTCATTGCGAGGGCATCTTTTAACGAACGACAGTAATTTACAAGTACCAATGGCGATTATTTACCAAAGAATTAGGTACTACAAGAAGTCATACTGCTGACTTCTTGTAGTACCTAATTGGAGACTGGTTTCACCTGTGAATACTTTGCTTATTTCGATTTGTGATACGAGCGGTATCTATACTCCGTACTTTCTGCAGTTGTCGAGAGATTCTGATACCACGTACATTTCCTCATTATTCAGCATATTTTCAAATAGAATCGTCCAGAAGTTATCATCCGCGGATTGGACGCTTCAGTGATTAAGAGCTTAGGTCATCAGCACTCACCACATCAGCACCGAAAATCTGCCACCTGATCCGAGGAAAGGCAGGACAATAACATAGGAAGTATCCCGCAGTGTCATCGTCCTCTCCACAGGAGTCGCAGACAGGCGTAGCGTTCAAACCTAGCACATGGAGGTGCTTGGCAAAGGCGAAGTGGCCCGTAAGAGCGCCAGTAAGTTGTCTGCAGTCTTTTCTGCTAAGAGATAGCAAGAAAGCCGCGGATTTTTTACAGACGACGGGGACCATTCGTTTAGTCATCAAGGCGTCTAGAGCAGAGCCAGGCGTACTGTGGAAAGCTCCCAAGCAGCCGAGATAGACCATTCTTTAGAGTTTGGCGAAAGCAGCAGTAACGTATTTACGTGAGAGCTTATTCCACCAAACAACTGACGCATATGAGAGGAAGGGTCCTATCATTGCCGTGTAGATCCAAAGGACTTTCCTTGGCGACAAGCCCCATGTCTTGCCGAAAACACCTTTGCATTGCCGAAAGACTGACAGAGCTTTGGAATTTTTCAGCTCGACATGTTTCGTCCAAAGAAGCTTGCTATCTAAGATTACTCCTAAATATTTGGCTTCCTTGGAGAGTTGGAAAGAGAACCACCTCGGTTTTGAGAGGATTAACTGAAAGTCCATTCCTAGCGCACCTTAGAGCAAACAGTCGCTAGGCACGATCCGACAGACAGAACGGCGACATCATCTGTCAATGTTCTGTTCACCAGCATTGCTTTGATCCACAACACTAATGATTCGTCTACGCCGTGACTTCTGGCGGAGCTACACATGCTGTCAAAAGTCGCATTGTCAAAGGCACCCTCAATGTCTATGAAAACGCCTATTACGTATTCTTTCCTGTCAAGCGCACATTCTATTGCTGAAAATATTTTGAAGCACAGTCTCGCAGGATTTTCCGCGTTGATAGGCATGTTGCATCTCTAACAGAGGATGTACCCTCAAAGCAACATTGCGCACATACGAGTATAGCTCAACCAGTCTTTCCATGCTTTTCAGCAGGAAGGACGTCAGACTAATAGGTCTGAAGCTCTTGGCGAGAGAGTAGTCATCTCTGCCGATTTTTGGTATGAAAGCTACTCTAACTGTTCGCCAGGGGGTTGGTATATATGCCAGTGCCAAGCCAGCAGTGAAAATTCTCTTCAGAGTTGGCAGCAACTGACTAATACCTTGTTTCAGCATAGGTAGTTATATTCAGTGTCAGGTGACTTGAAGCTGTCAAAAGATCCGACAGCATATTTGAGTTGTTCGGCTCAGCCCGCTAACAGCTTCACTAGTTGAAACCGGTTGCGAACCGATGATGACCTGATTTCCTGGGAAGTGAGTCTCCCGCAGAAGACTGAAAGCATCCGCTTTCGACTCAGTGAAAGTACCTTCAGGTTTCCTGAGTGATTCCGGCTTGATTGGTTTTCCATTCTTGAGAAATTTTACCAACCTACTGGTTTCACCGAGAGTTTCGATCTTGCCACAAAAATCTCTATACGAGGTACTTTTCGAAGTTCGAATTAACCTCTTATATTCTCTTTGCTTCGATCGGTAAAGATTCCAGTCCACCTCCGAATTTGTCTTGAGTGACCTATTTAGAAGTTTTCTGGTTTCCTTACGAATTCGTTGCAGATCTGAGTTCCACCACGGAACTGACCTTCTGCAGGGGTTTTTTGTCAGCGGACACATTAGTTCAAAACATCTGATAAGGGTGCTGTTCAGGTTTTGAACGGCTTCCTCTACCTTTTGCCTCGTTCTAAGTTTAGGTAGATCTTTCATAGATTTGCCTAACTCTTCCTTAAACCGTACCCAATTGGTTTTTCTCGGATTCCTCCTCTCCTGCAAAGGTGTAGCTTCGCATTCGATTTGGAATTCAATAGTCTGAGAGGGAAGTTTCTGGCGAAACTCTCCAGTTGGTAATAGGCTTGAAATACCTGTTGGACAGGGTCAAGTTAATCACTTCCTGTCTTTCCGCCGTAACAAATGTTGGTTGTGAGCCAACATTGTTAATGGTAAGATCAGACGATAGTATGAAGGCCAGAAGATGATCTCCCCGTGCATTGCATTTGCTGCTGCCCCAAAAAGAGTTTTGAGCATTAGCATCGCAACATATGACGGGACCTATCTTTCTGGTATCACAATATTCTATGAGCTCGACCACTGCCCTTGGTGGTGGGGGCAGTGCCGAGTCATATGGGAAGTAAGCGGATGCTTCGACAGAACCCTTGCCCAAACTCACAACCAGAGTAGAACCATCTTTATTTTGACGATTCTGTCTCTCCCTGTGTGAATGAACAGTCCACTTGGTCGTCTCGAGTACAGGATTCTGAGTACGCAGGGGCGCTAGCAAGTTTCCCCAGGATCCAGCAGATGCCTAACCTGGGATCTTTTCAGACCCTTAGGATCTTTGACTCTTAAGCCTTCCCGCCACGACAAGGCAGCTGAAAGATGGGAAGGTAATAAATTATCACTTTCAATAAGTGTTGGTTGAAGTTTTACCCATCTATCAGATGATGATCTGCTTCCACAGATTGGGAAGCAACAATTTTAATACAGGATTGTTTGTCAAGCCTCACACAACGTTGCCTACCTTTTAAAAACCCTTTTTAACGCGGTATTTTCACAAGGCGAATTCGCTATAACTCGATTTACAAATTGCGGTAAACCCTCCTATAGCGCGGCACTCTACAACGCGGTTTCGCTATAACGCCATTTTCGGTCTTTCCTAACACGAAAAATGTATATATGTGTACCTATAACATTCCTGTGCTCCGTAGTTTGTTCAGTATGACGTAGGAAATACATACAACCCGTCTGGTTGTGTTTATTTCTGCCGCTTTTTCGTGTCCGGTAAGTACGTGTTTAGTGGGAATATTCTGCTTAAAACTATTTTTGGTATGATAGGAATAGTTAACTGTTTTTGTACATTTATTTAAAACCAAAATATTTCTAGTCATGCAAGATAACAACACAGATGTGAGAAACGGTATAAAACCGGTATTAAAATGAAAATTAATTTCTTTAGAAGAGAAAGTACAAATCTTGGATCGGCTGAGAAATGGAAAAAAATCAGGTGACGTTGCAAGGACATTAAATTTAAGCGAATCGACTATTCGAACAATTAACCAAAATGAAAAGAAAATTAAAGAGTGTGTTTGTGCTGGGTCGTCTGTAAGTGCAAAGCGATTTGCTCGTATTCGGTATATTTTTTTGGAGAAGACCAAAAAAGCCATAATGATTTGGATAGAAGATTGTAGTCAGAAGAGGATGCCGTTGGATGGACACGTCATAAAACAGAAAGCTCTTAAAATCTGTTCGCATCTGAAAGCCATTCATCTTCAAACGAGCCTTTTACAAATGAATTTTGTGCTTGTAAGGTCCGTTTTTCTTTGCACAATGTAAAAGTTCAAGGAGAATTGCATCAGCGGATGCAGTAGCCGCTGCCACATTCCCCAAGTAACTCTTAAGAATTAAAAAAGACGGGGGCTATATGGCAGACCAGGTATTTAATGCGGATGAATCTAGTTTGAACTGAAAAAAAGATGCCACAACGGACAACGAAGAAAGCACCCGGATTTAAAGCAGCTAAGGGCAGAATAACTCTTTTGTTTTGCAGTAATGCATCAGGTGATTACATACCTAACCCATGTTAATAAATCGTTCTTTAACTCCTCCACCTATGAAAGGGATCGAGAAGTCTACCCTTCCTGTTTATTGCCGCGAATACGAAAGCTTGGGTTACAGCAAGTGTATTTGAGGATTGGTTACTTCAATGCTTTGTACCGGATGCAGAAAGATACGCAAAATAGAAGAATATTGCATTTAAAATGCTATTTATAATGGATGAAGCACCAGGCCATCCTAAAATCATTGAGCCATCCGAATGTTAAAATAATTTTCTTGCCACCTAACACTACCTCACTCATCCAACCGTTAGACCAGGGTGTTATAAAAACGTTTAAGAGTCATTATATTCGTCGAACATTTCAGTTACTCGTAATTGTGGAAAGACTTTTCAATCTTGAATTGTGTGGAGATCGTTGCACTGTCCATTAAGGAAAAAGTCTCAACGCTAAATGCTGTTTGGAAAAATATATGGCCAGAAATGGTTTTAACTGTGAATTCTATAGCCCCACTAGGCGTAGAGGTACGCCGAATTATGAGTGAAAACGTTGCTCTTTCTTTGGGTGATGAAGGACTTAGTGACATTATCGAAGCAGACGTCCTTGAACTGTTTGCCGATGTTAAGTGAGGAAGAATTGGTGTTATAGCAAATGATGACCCGAATTCTGAAAATGACTCCGATATAGAATGTCAAGTGGATGGTACCGAATCAGCACAAAAACTAACAATAACAAACATAGACCAATGATTAGATTTGGCGGCTAATTTGGAAAGTTACTTTGCAGATATTGATCCCTCTATGGAACGTTCCAACAATTTTAAAATGCATTTACAACGTTCTCTAGCTCCATATTTTGAAGTCCGAAAGGAGTTGCAGAGAAGTGCTCAGCAAGCTTTTATAACGGATTTCTTTAAAAATTAAAAAGCATGTCCAATATAAATGAAATATGAATTAAATTTGCAATAAAGATTACATTTCTCTTTTTTTAATTGTTAACATAATTGTTTTTATCATTGGTGTAGCCTTTTTGTATAATATTAAAACTATAGTACAGTTAGTTTTTTAAAAACGGTGTAACAAATTTAGATGCATTTTTTTTGTGGAAAACGTAACCCCAGCTTTAGTATGTGACCCAAGTATCGTATTACGCGATTTTGTATAACGCGCTTTTTCTTTAGAACCTAACTACCGCATTATATGAGAGTTAACTGTATTTAGGTTATTTTTGACAGTTTTTGTTTAACATTCGTAAAGTGTAGACGTGGCAAATTGATCGTGTAACGATATTAGATAAATCAACGCGTTTTAGTGGCTAAAACTTTTTACAAAATCAGGGTTAATGATAACTCTGATTATCTTAAGGAGAAATCGTGATGAGTGATGGAACGCATTTTCATTTACATGCATGGTTATTTTAATAAACAATGCAGTCGGTTCTGTCATCCTGCAAAAGTGACAGTGTGCTATTTGGTCTGGAGGAGTCATTGGACCGTAATTTTTCGAAAATGGATATGTATGTTACTGGAGAACGGTAGAGACACATGATTGGACATTTTTTGATACCTGAAGTAAATGTTTTGGGCTTGCTCAAAATGTGGTTTTAACATGGCGGTGTTACATCGCAGACAGCCAACGTAACAACGCAATTACTCTATCAACTGTTTACAGAAAGAGATTACCATTTCTGGAGATATCTCCAGAAATGGTAATCTCGAGTCGATCACGGTTGCCAGATTTAACAGCCTCAGACTTCTTTTTTTGGAGATATCGAAAGAGCAGAGTATACTATATGCTAATAAACCCCAAACGTGATCTTGCATTTGTGAGGCTAATAGTGGCGGACATCTGTCCGACATTATATTCCACACATACATACACATCAATAAAAGTAGTTTACCTTCCTTATAACACCCTGTATCAACTGCTAAAATATCTGCACGAGCTTTGAGTGAAATATACTCTTCTATAATTTTCCAGGTGTTTGAAGCTGCTTTGAAGCCTGATTGTTTTGGCTAGATAGTTATTAACTATTAGCCTTGTGCGATTGTTTCAAATGTACGGAATAGGAAGAGAGTGAGAAGGGAGTGTTTGCACGGAGGCCATTTGGCCCACCGTATCCATCACCCACGGTGCAGTGTCCTGTCGGTAAACATATTAAGATACTAGTTTCCCTGTTCTGCTTTGCTAAAAGGATCCCGGTACAGTCACCAATAGGAATGTCTATTGATGTGTGAAACCTTTCCTAGCTAGTTCTAGTCCTTTTTCTGTCTTCGTGAGTATTGCAACTGATGACTGCTTTTGGTCTAATTGTCTCGCTGTCTATTGTCTTGATTGCTGCTTGACTATCCACGATGATTGTGGTTCTGTGAGAATTAAATTTCTTTGTAGATATAATCTGTGCTCTCTTTCAGTGGTGAAGACTTCAACTTTAAAGATACTGCAATCGTCCGGGAGTTGGTATAAGTCGGTGACGTAGAGTGACTTATAGAAAACTCTGGAGACAGACGGCTCCCTTTTTTATTTTAAATCCGTTAGTGTAGAATTGAATAATGTCTTGGACTTCTAGTCTTGTCTGTAGGATATAAGGATGGAGAAGTCTTGTTGAAATCTGTATTAGGTACATACATACATATACCTATATAATATTGTCCGTCGTAAGAGCTTTTTCTTTTAAGAAGCGACATCTATCTCGAGATGGTACTTGTAAGTGTCATTTTTAATCATCTTCCGGCACTCCCATAACCCAACATAAATAAATTATAAAATAAAAGCAAAAAAAAAAAACCAAAGCATACGAGTACAATCCTAAAAACAGATCCCCAATAAAAAGCAGCTATAAACAAAAATGTTAGTAATTGTGTCTATGCTATTCGCGGCAACAAAATGAAAATTAAAAAAAAAACAAATACACGATTGAATTAGAAATAAGAAAAACGTATTCGAAATAGAATTGAACGTTCCATCCGCACGATTTGCGTACCGAAGCACCGAGTATAAGATCTACCGACGTACAACTTACATTGATGGCAATTTTTGAAATTTGGACTTCGGCCAAATTCCACTGCCAGCGTTAGAAGCATTTTTAATTACTGTATGCCCTGGGTTTTCTAGAGCTTTGATGATGCTATGTAATGTTCTGAGAGTTATTTTTACAAAGAGACGTGTTTTAGCGAATAAAATGCGTTTGGCGAATTGCAAGTCTCTCGATTTGTCTAGTCGAAATCAAAGAAATCGAAGACGGACTAAATCTTCAAATAAAATTTTGCAAATAACAAAAAAAAAATTTGAATTGTTTATAAATGCCGGTATAAACAATGGAAAACATTTAATTTTTTTACTTTATCTTTTTGAGTGATTCATTGTGTAAGCGAAATATTTAATAGGAGTAAACGCAAAAATTATTAACTTTGCAAGCAAGCTCAAATAAAGGGATTCAATTCTTAAGCCATTTTTTTCAAATGAATAATGTTTATTTATTTGTTTAAAATAAACACCTTTATCTAGCTGCGTAAATGGTTCATTGATTTCTTGCCTCGATTACGAGAACTGACTTTTTGAATTCCAGCTGTGGTATCACACAAATCTCGATAAACACAGACCTTCACCAAAAATCCCCCCAACGAGCATGATCCTTTGCCAAGTATGTAGATTTGCATAAACGAAGTTGTTCCCCTTCTACAATACTTTCGCGAGCTTTCGAAGGTAAGGTCTGGTTCCCTACGCTCGAGCATTGGTGTTCATCTGCTCTATAATATATTCGCAAGCTCAACTGTGTGGCATGTATACCCTGTACAGTACGAGGCTAAATCTTCTTTGTTATATTCCGTCAATGCAGATACATAAGAATCATATTATAGACAGTAGGAATAAATTCCGACGCTTGATGATGAGGGTTTTATACAGCCTCTTTCTAGTTCCTTTCGATAGGGATTTTAAGAAATAGAGATTGTTTAGATTGTTCTGTTATTTAGTTCAAATGTTCTCCTATTAGAGAAAGTCTTGCTCTTTAATTTCATTCAAATACTTATTTTATTTTTAAGTTCGCATAGCAATAGTTGTCAAATAATATAATAATGTCAAAAAATTTAGTGTTATTTTTGCTATTAAATTTCTCTTTTGGAGTGTCTTCCTGAGGTAGTTCTTGAATTTAGCTATATTAGCCATCGTATGCAGTTTTTGACAATACTTTTCATATTTCTCTAGTTTCCCACTAACTATCATACTTTGAATCTAGATCTCGCTAACGCATTTACTCCTTTTGAAGAAACTATTGATTTTGGCAGTACAGGTTTTGTTCAGATCGCTCCGGGCGTACTCCATGAGTACCCGTTCTGATATGGATAAGGCAAGAATATGCCTATGTGTGAAGATAGTTCATAACATCTTCTTTAGTGCTCGAGTGGAGGAGTCCTCTTGCTACAACACGCAGTGGCTTTTCTGACTTATATTCATAAGGTCCATTAGATTTTAATTTTTGGGATACATCGGATTTGATTTTCCACACATTGTTGCGGAGAGATGTTACATTAAATTTCGATGCCAATGATGTTTCTTTGAGGAGGCAATCCAACTTATTGTAGTCCATAATCGCAACGACATTTATTGGAGGCGGATGAAATAATTTTGCTTGAATTTTTATACCTTGCAATGTTTTGCACTTGTCTTCTTTTTGTGGCTCGACTTCAGGTAAAGAACCAGCTCTTCGTTTCTTGCTAAGTCTTTTCTTTGAGACCCACTTGATTCGGAGTTTGTTGTTTTCCTCTTCAAACCTTTTGAACTTCAGTTCCCTTTTTCGCACGTTTACGGTTCCGGTGGACTTCCTTTTTCGGAGACATTCAATCTTGATGGTGGAGATTTAGATACCCTTTAACTTTTTATAAAGGGGTCATTTGACAGCAATAAATGGCAATCTCCAGAATCCTTAGAGCTGACCTCCGAAGAGGAAGTATTTTCCAATTCACCTGGACTGTCACCTGGGGTATTATATCTTTTGGTTTTCTTCATTCATATTTGGTATACACTATACTCGGTATACGGATGGTGGCATTTAGTCTCCTTTTATGAGAGGTATGTCTACCTGGGGTATATTCAAACCTCTACCCGAAGGGATAAATGACGAATGAAATTTGTTTGGAATAAACTTTCAAATGCGTTATGGCAGACGGGATTCGCATACGACAAATACCGATAAGATAAAGTGAGGAGATTAAATATGTAGTCCAACAGAAAAATCAACAAAACTTTGTTGCCAACCTATTAATTTCTTCTTGTGAAATGGGAATTTCTATGGAGTACTCAGCCACCGAGTACTAAGCCATAGACGAAAAATAACAATAAATAATACGTTAACTATTTTTTGAAATAAAATAAAGTGCACGTGTCGCAACGTACTTGCACCATTTTTTTTTTTATAATCTGCGCGCGCCGAAGGGGATATGAATATACCCTTAAACTGTTTCAGGGCACGGGCTGCATATGTGTTCATTTAGAAATCACTCGGATTTAAAATTTAAGCGGACTTCTTAAATATGTATTCTTTTTTTCTTTTTTTCAAAAAATTAGTAAAAAAGCAAAAAAAAAAAAAAGTATCCTATGTTCTTGCATATGACAAATATTGCTTAGATGTCGGTTTTCAACAACATCGCTGGTCAAGGCCAAGAGACATCCAATTTTTAAGAATCGGTTAATAAGTAAAGTACCATTATAAGTATTTTTCACTAAAAACCTGGTATGCCATCTGATAGCATATGTTGATTAAATTATATTGTATATATAACTTAATCAAAATCGTTCGAGCCGTTTTAGAGAAAATCGATTTTTTTAAATATGTAGGTCATTAGTAAAGTACAGACATAAACTTAAATGCAAGAAAAAAAAGCTGCACTCGAGTAAAACAGAAAATTCCGGCTTCAACCTGCTCTGTTCACTGTTATATTGAAAGGGTGGAAATATCTCGTTTTTATTTGTAACAGGTAGGCGTGATTTAACCAGAAAAATAAACACTAGGGTCGTATTAATTTGTGGTCTGTGTGTTTTATAACTTACAAAATATGTATATTTAACATTAATTTGCGGTTTTGTAAAATTTAAAAAAAAAAAAACGGAATCGTAAAGGCTGGTGATGTGCCAGGTGTCGTTTTCTTCATACCAAATTTGTTCGACGTGGCCTTAATTCCTACAAATTTCTTGGCTTTTTTTGTTTCTTAATTTTACGCCTATTCATGTCCGGACTGTTTTCGGGCCAATGGAGTAAATTTATACCCGATTCTTCTTTGTAACTTTAAACCTAGATTAACATCACCATAAAGATTGACAAAATTCTCAAAATAACAGTGGAAAGTTCATGATTTGCTTACGATCTTAGCACGATGACAAGGTGCGAAATCGTCCTGAAACATAACACCCGTGTAGTACTCAGTACGGGATCCACTCCAATTTCTATGACCTCTTCTTATGTTGAATCCTAATCGACGAGAGATTTCTCTCATCGATTCACCTTCCTCCGTAAAAGCCAGGATTTGATCCTTTTCAAATTTTGTTAACTCCCTTCTGCTCATTGCGCACTTTTCACATCACGGTCAAAAACGGTTACAAACCTAGGCGACTTCAAAAACAAGGAAACCTCAGACAAAAGGAACTATGAAACCTAATTACTCGATAATGAAAGGGTTTTCTCCGTTCGATACAAAAAAAAAACGAAACAGATCAGGTCAAATTCAAAATTTCCTTTTTACTCGAGTTTTTGTTTTGCATGTTAGTGTACTCGTATGTATATATGTACATACAGATGAAGGGTGGCCATGCTGTAGTGGTAACAATCGCTTGTCACGCTGCAGGTTCACGGTTCAAATCCTGATGTAAAGAATCATCTATTTATTTCATATGAAAAAAATAAAAATACCAATCAATTGTAAAAGCTTATGTCAACTCTACTGTGAAGGCATAACACTGCAGTAGGGTGGTCATATGGCCGAAAATTCAATTTGATCGTGATGATGACATCAGGAAGACAAAAAAAAATACTGTGAATCATAAGCAACGACAATAACCGTCAAATAAAAATATCCTTAGTTATCTGGACGCCACCCTTGGAGTTTACTGAAACTTGATACCACCTGAGTTTCAAACCACTACACTAATCTTTTTTTCTCTCTGCCTGTTCCTTGTTTCCTAAAACGCCCGTGTTCTGGAATAGTATAAGGGTATTCATATCCCCTTTGGCGCCCGGAAATTATATAAAAAAATAGACATAATTGACAGATCTGCTTTTTCGAGTTTCTCTATAATAATGTCAGGATTGATCAAAATCTCGAGTTCGAAAATTTTACAGATTTTTACTTATTTACTTTTACTTACTAGTCACATAAATTAAATAGAAAGCAATAACAAGTTTAGGGTATAATTTCGTTGCGAAATTTGGCCCAAAACAAAAAGTTAAAAAAGGGCCTCAACAAATTATATTGAAAACAACTACAATAAAAAACATACAGGAAAGTTACAATCAGTCTGGAACGGATCCTATGGCACCTTATCCCTGATCTTCTACGCCATCCCGCCATAAAGTAGGCGTGGCGTTGTGGACGGGTTTCAAAACAATTTTACATTTCCACTGCTTCAGATTCTAAATAGTTTAAATGTGTCCAAAATTGGTTTTGATTGACTTAGCTGGAGTATTCACCTTCTTATATAATACATTTACTTAAAATGTCTTAAAACCGCACACTAGATTTATCTTTTTTATTTCTAAGAAAATTGTAGTAAAAGAAAAAACAATTTTTGGGGTAATATTTCATTTAAAGTTTGAGACCAATTTTTTGTTGCCATCCTCCGTTGACCTTTTGGAGCCATTGTTCACTAAACTTAGGGTGATATTCCCAAATGCAAATCGGGTCATTTTTCGTTACAAAAACCTCCACTTGTTGGTCCCATTTTTTTTTTTTTTTTTTTCATTTTAAGTTTGGGGTTATTTTTCATTTGAGTTAAATTTCACGGAGCCGCTTTACAGTAAGTAAACAAAAAAAAAAAATATTACAAGTGATTTCATGCACATTTTCAATCCCATGCACTGTTCCGATATGCCAGAAATTCTACATATATTCAAATTTGTTTAATAACGGTATGTCGCCCTTTCCTCTTTGAAAATCTTCTAGACCCACACCGGTTAGAAACCCTGCAGCTCTAGACATAGTCTAGAAGCGTCCAGATAATTTGATTTCATGAATTTGTATTCTATTACATTCTCCAGATATACTTTCGTTTGTTTTTTCTTGAGAATTGGCATCACTTTTTAGACTAGCATGGCCATAGCGATCGACGAATCTATGGAATTGTGTTGAAATAACAAGTAAACGTATTTACAGGTGATAGTTAAGAAATGTGTAGAATTAATGATATCCATCTAAATACGGCAATTTCTTCTGTTAAGTTTCGTCATAAACAAAGTTCAGTAAATTTGTTCGCCATCAGGAATTTGCATAGAAAATGCCGAAGTTAAACGAAATAATTGTCCTCTTTAATGGATATTCCAAGAAAGACGCTCAGGATTCCAATTATATGCTTGCCAATTGTACATGCACTCTAATAAAAGGCTGTAATGGCTACAATGTAATTGTAGATACTATGACTCCATGGGATGGCCCACTAATACTGGAAGGTAATAAATTGTTCAGTAGAAGCACATTCAATAATTAATTTTGCGCCAATTTAGCCTTAGCAAGTCATTCTGTAAAACCTGAAGATATCAATGCTGTGGTATCCACTCATGGACATTCAGACCACATGGGTAATAACAATCTATTTCTTAATACTGACTGGCATATTGTCGGCCAGTGTGCCTCGAATAGAGATAGATACCTAATTCGCTCTCCTTGGAGTAAGCTAAGAATTTTCATTGGTTGAAATGATTTTGTTGATTTATAATTTTAGCTCCAATTGAATTTGCTCGTGATATTCGAGTGATTGCCACTCCAGGCCATACATTATCCTGTGTCTCTGTAATCGTTAGCAATGCAAACCTCGGCAATGAAGTGGCTATTTGTGGCGATCTGTTTGAAAAGAAGGAAGATATCGATGACTCAACGGTGTGGGTTGATGCTGGCACTGAAAATGAGGCACTTCAAGCAGAGAATCGTTTAAAAATCATAGAAACTGCTGATTGGATTGTACCAGGACATGGGGAACCATTCCAAGTGACACGCGAGATGAGAGAGAAACTTCGTAGTCAATTAAAAAATACATAACATTTATTTTTAAATATAAAATACACTGTCAGTCCTTAAAATTATTGTGTGTGAAATTGCCTAATTATTTATTCGCGGGGGTGATGATGGTGATTGTGAATTTATTGATCCACAACGTGCGTTGTGTGTATACAATCGTTGTCGCATACGGTCTTGGCAATAGCACTCATTTTTCGGTAAAGCTCCAGATGTTGACTACCTGTCGTCTTGCTCAGGTTCTTGCGGCAACGATCAGAGGCCTGAAATCAGAGAAGAAATCATTAATTAATGGTCAGGAACCAAAGTAGGTTTGTTCTAAATTAAGGAGTTCTTAAAATATAACCTCACTCTCATAATTTCAGTAATGCTTTGGTGGTCCAAGAGCATTGCCCGTTTCATCGGAATTCTTCAATCAATTGCAAGCTCATTGGGGGTCGTTGAATTTCGCCAGTTAATCAATTACTGGCGACGAAAGGTGTGCAAGTGAGTTCTTTACTATTTCGTTGAGTAGTTAGTTTTTATTTAGCGCCCTGTGCATGAGTACAACAATTTATACAGTATACTCTAAAGCTTTTATGCAGAGAACTGCGTGTGGGTAAATCTAAACCAATTTGAGTCACATAATCACTGTTTGACATTGTACTTTTCTGGTAGACAGCTTTGGATAAAAAAAAAATCTGTGGACACAGGTTACATTTTTTTATTCGTATGCGTATGGTTTCGCAAATGGCCATCGGGGCAGTATTGAAACCAAGGACTCCTCACAGTTGGCTTACGTTAAAAAAGGTCACTCTAGGTTTCCAATGTAAATCGAGCTATACCGTTTCAAATATTGACTGCGGTGAAGATACACAGAAAGTGTTCAAGAAAACTTTATTATACAAGGCAGGTTGCTTTCTCCAACTTATCTGAGTAACATTATTAAACGACTGCCAGATCACTGCAGTATGTTTCAAGCTAAAATTACGGTAGTCCGAGGAACATCGTTTTGGCAGTCAAGAAATGAAGTAACTATATTGAACTAATGTACTCAGAAATAGTCAAACAATAAAAGCATATTTATGGTAGGGATCTACCGTTTTATGCCGTTTGCGAGACTTATTTTTTTTTAGGTTGAGAGAAGCTTCTCATGATAATTTTTCCTCTCGAGTGTTTGTCAGTCATTCGCGAAAGGTGGGACTTTTCTGGGACTCGAACTTTGAGTCTCAGCAGAGCTATTTAGTTGGCTAAAGGCGATAAGGATAGGTATTGGTAATAAAACTAAAGCGATCCGGTCAGTGGTTGACAATTTGCAGAGGCTTCTTCTGTATAAAATATTAGTCATCCCGCGACCTAACAAAAATCGTTCGCGATCCAATTTTGGGTCTATCCGGAATCCCCAACGTGCTAACCAACAAGCGTTCACCCTGTCTTTTATCGACCATTGTCATTAATTCTAATAACATTTCGAAGCACCATTATCCATTCGACACAGAATAAGCACTATCGGATACGAAAGAGCCATACCTTTGCCTTCAACTCTTAGGACAATAACAACTTATTGCAACTTGCTGTGGTTAAAAGCAGTCAGTTTTAATTAAAGTGCGAAACGGCGTTGAATATATACATATATGTATAAGGGAATACTAGACTATTGAAGGGTTAGATCAACCCATCACCCATCAAGTGCATGAGCGATACTTGTACTTTGATACAAGTCAGTGGTTTGAGTTTTGATAGCATTCCTTTAATTTTCATCGTTAAGATCGGATTCAAGATTTATCTATGGGACTTCCCATAATGTAAGGGTGGAAATTTCAGAATTCAAATTTCATTCCTATGACGCTATTGAATATAAATTATTGAGAAGTTGAATTTTCTTGGCCGCTAGCAGATTCAAATCTGGCTTATGTGACAGTGCGTTCCTCTCCTTCCATCGTTCGATATAACTTCAAGCAACACTCTTGGTACGAGCGGCGCTCAATAATTCCGTACAATCTCGACAGTTAGCGATGCTAGCCGCAAATTGACGTTTGTTTCTTTGGTAACATTCTTCAAACAATGACATACAAAATGTTAGACAGATATGTCCTTTAGTTTGTGTTTGATTGGAAGCGATTGGAAGCAGACAACTTCTCGTATTCTTGCAAACATGGAGAAAAGGATTTCGTTGTTGATAAAACATTATTTGAAAAAAAAAAAAAAAAAAAAAACAAAGTAAAGTCGCTTGAAAAGATTTACAAATGGTTCCGGAATTTCTAATGCGGTGATATGAGCACAATGTCCAATTGAGGTCACCACACCCGAAATTGTCGATAAAATGCATGGTATGGTGATGGACGATCCGAGAATTAAAGTGTGTGAGATTGCTGAGTCCGTAGGCATCTCAAATGATTGGGTGCACATTTTGAAAAATTATTTGGATATGAGGAAGCTGTCATTGCAACAATGAAATTGAACGAATTGCTTCCCCATCCACCATATTTTCCAAATTTTTTCCCCTTGCGACTATTTTCTCTTTCCAAACATGAAGAAATGGCTTGGAGGTAAGAGATTAATGAAGAGGTTATCGCCGCAACATAGGCCTGTTCTGCAGAGTTCGACAAATCTTATCGCTCGGACGGTTTAAAAAATTTGGAGCATTGTTTAGCTAAGTGTATCGAGTTAAAATTATGTTGGAAAATAAAATTAATGTTTGCCGAAAAAAACATGTTTTCTATATTATTGTACAGAATTATCGCACGTCCCTCATGTCTTCTAAATCGCTCTCACTATCGTTTTAAACATTGTAATAAACAATCTAAACTAGCACTCTCATCTTTCATTACGACTTTAAACTTCTCGCTGGTAAACTAACTATATCCATACCACCTAAAGACTTTTTTTTTACAAAGTTCTCTCAGGAAAGCGAACCTATAATGCCGCACTCCGAGACGCATGAAGCATCGGCCCATCTGCCAGCCTCTGAGACGTAATCACGACTACTTCACGGAGCCTATGTGCTGGAATCTCACCGGGTGATAAAGGAGTGGGTCTATGTCTACGATCTGTGTGTGTAGCAGCCGCCAATCGGGGGGTCACACTCGCACCTGGATTTTACCTTCACTTTCGCCTTTCAACTATGACCTTATGGTCTAAGGGGCCGTGTCAGGGACTGGGGTGCCGACAGCATTGCCCATGGCATCATTAAGGTTACTTCCTCCGAATGGATTTTAGTCGCCTCGCACGTCTGGAATACCTTTCCTCAGGGCTATTCTTAGTCTCATCCTTTCTTTATCATTCAAGCCTCTCTTTGTCTTTGAATTATTCAATAGCAGTCTGACCCCCATCAAATTTAAAGACCAGAAACTTAAGAAAATAAATAAAATTAATTCAACTCACCTCCAAAGCCCAAGCCTTGGTGATCATCAGTTCATGCTCTGCTGTGGGTAAATTCAAATTCGCCGCCCGAGTTGACCTCGCTTGTGTCACCACACTGGCATAGATATCAATCGCCGCATCAGCCAGACGTGTCAGTATGAATTGCTCATTGACAATATTCTTTCCGTACTTTATGAGTAGAGCTTCAACTGTCTGTCCGAATAAATCAATGCACTCAGCTGTCTGTTTGGCATATGGCTGCAACTCTGGATATACAAACTGGCTAAGATCAGTGCCACCCAAGCCAACAGTGCGAGCCGCTCTTTTTGAAGATTCCTTGAAGATCAAACCCAAATTAGTCGCTGGATTCTTGAATGCTCTCTGCAGTTCCTTCAAATGTGACCCGGCGTATTGAATGCCAGTCAATGCCACAAACAATCGCAGAATATCATTGGTACCCTCAAAGATACGGAAAATTCTCAAATCACGCATAATACGCTCCAACCCGGTGTCCTTCATGTATCCCATGCCACCGAGTATCTGTATCGCCTCATCGCATACAAACCAAGCAGATTCGGATCCGAAAACCTTTGAAATGGCAGCCTCCAGATGGTAATCTAGGCTACCTGCATCCATATTCTGAGCAATTGTGTAGGCCATCGATTCAGTGGCATATTGGTACATTGACATGCGTGCCAGTTTCTCTTGGATACCTCCGAATTCCTTGATTTTCTTGCCAAATTGTAGGCGATTGTTGGCATGTTCGGTGGCCTTCTTGATGCAGTGTTTCATTGTGCCCGAGAGAGTGGCACCCATTCCGAAGCGTCCATTGTTGAGGATATTCATGGCGACTTTAAAGCCTTGACCTTCACCTCCAAGCACATTTTCAATGGGGATTTTTACATCTTCAAAGTAAACTTCAGCGGTGTTGGAGCACTTGATGCCCATTTTTTTCTCTGGTGGACCACTGGTGACTCCACCGAAACCTCGCTCTACAATGAATGCAGTTACCTAGAGAAGGATGTGGAAAATTAGTTTCAGCAATTGTATTCAATATAACTCTCTCCTTACCTTATCTTTCTTCTCGCCAGTTTTAGGATCTACCTGTTCGGTCTGTGCGAAAACAGTCATAATTTCAGCGATTCCGCCGTTCGAGATCCAAATCTTCGATCCATTCAACACGTAATGCTTGCCATCAGCACTCTTAACAGCTCTCGATCTGATAGAACCAGCATCAGATCCCGAACTGGGTTCTGTTAGTGCAAATGCAGCATAGACTTGCTCGCCAGCCACCTTCGGCAGATATTTCTCCCTCTGTTCCTTTGTACCGAACAATAGAATTCCCTTGAATCCGATACTCTGATGAGCGCCAATTGTAATGCCCAATCCCAAGTCATAAGCACCAACGATTTCACACATCCGGCCGTATTGGGTGTTACTTAGTCCCAAGCCACCGAATTCTGCTGGAACTTGAATGCCAAAGGCTCCCAGTTCCCACAGCTTACCCAGTGTGACATCGTCAATTTTGGCGTTCTCGTCATTGCGAGCAGAGTCATTAACTTCCTGTAATCAAAGTAAAGAATATAGTAGTTCTGATATGATGAATAATGTATCACCTCATGACTTACCAAGAAAAACCTCTCGAAGGGGTCCACAAGACTATTGGTGAACTCTTTTTGTTCGGCACTTAGAACATCTGGATATGGGAAGACCTGTGATGACTCAACCTGTCCGCGGAAGATATTCGCCATGAACGACATATTCGGACGATTCTTGTCATTATTCGGTTCGGGAGATTTTTGCTTCGGCTGAGCTTGAGCGGCAGAGGCGAGGCATCTGTAAAGAGAGAAAATTGTTGTTTTTGTGTTTGGTGTTAGCAATTAGATTAATAGTTTGTTGATAACCTCATGGCGACTTTTAAGGTAGCTTGTGTAATAAAAAGATAACGTCAAAATGTTATTAGATTTCACCCAAACATGGTTTACGCTGGGAATTTTGTATCTGATTGGAGTAATCGGTGATTTTAATTGGATTAGAGGGAAATTATGTATAACAAGTGCACATTGACACACCGGCTAAAGAGCAAACTTATTGAGTAAAAACTAGCAAAATATTTACGAAAATGAGTTAAATGCAGGAGTTCGGTTTTTCGTTTTCCGAACATTTTAGGAGATATTTTGTCGTTAAAATTGCATCGGTCCTATAAATGTGGTGCCGAAAGAATAATTGGCCTGCAATCAATTTCTCTTCACTGAATTTTAAGCCCAGTTACTAAAGCTTTCTATCGGGAGATAGAAACCCATCTTTAGCTTAGAAAATACATATTGACACTGCCGTTCCCGTGAATAATTGTAACTACACGTAGACCCAGACCGCATCACATCGACGAAATTTCACTGATTTACAAAACCGGACTGTACCGTCAAAAGCAATTGCTTAATTTCGAGTTCATCTGCTGTTAATAAAGACAGAATTTATTCAAAAAAGCTTATGTCTAAAGATGCCCAATGGTTTGATTTTATACGAGAAGAAACGTTCCGAATTCGATTTGGTAGAGAATTTCTTAAACTTCTACTTTATCTTTTACCCCAGAGAATGTCAGGGAGTCAAGAATTTTCTCAGGGTGGAAAGCAGCGAGATTCAAATGATCTCTTCCAGGTCTTTATTTGTAAAATGAAGAAGGGTTGGATACTCCATAAGAATGTGATGATATGTTCCGTCGTCCTTTAGCCCGAATCGATTTGTTGCCATGTTTCTAAGGTTATTCCTGTCCAGATTAACCGGAAAGTTAAAAGACATAGTCTTAAGTGATGAGAATTAAAAAAAAAAAACTAAGACCATGACAATAGCACAGGACAATGTGCATATGTAATAACAAAAAAAAAGTTTTTCACGGTCCCACCTCTCGCGAACGTCTGACAAACATCCAAGAGTAAAATTGTCGTTCGATGCATTTTCTCTCTGTATGAGCAGTTAGCGCCAAAATATTTATTAATATCAGGCATCATGGACGAGCTCTACATATGGAAAAATACGAGCTCCTGCTCCATTCGACTCCAAAAATGTGAAATTTAGCAAACAACAGTAAACAATTCACGCAGATAAAGATGTAAAGGGAAGTTTTTTTTAAAAAAAAATCAAAAACAGCAGGAGAAAGAATAGATTAAAAGGGAACTAGTGAAGTATCAATAGGTCAGCTAAAGAAGTCAATGCTATAATGATTAATATTCAATAAACTACCGATGTACAATGAAAATTCAATTTGTAATATTTGAAAAATACTACGTGAAAGTATCGGGATAAACACAAGTAAACAAACTTAACTACATCAAAAGCATGTCAATTGACAATTCCAATGAATTTTGCACAACTGATGACTATAGACGTTAATTGCTTCAGTTGAATGTCCACAGAAACAGACATTCCACTGAAACAAAATGCGGACTTTGCACAGTCATCGTCATCATTTGTTTATTGGATCTTTGGAAAAACTGGTTACACTTTAGTGAAATTATCACATAGCATACGATGTACAAAGTGCATAATATCTGAATTACAATTGGGAGGGAAACCCGCCAATGATGCAAACAATTTTCCCATATTTTCTCAACAAGATTCTAACGAAAAATTATTATTTTTTGTTTGCCAAGGTTGTCATCAAAGTCGCGAAAACTGAAGTACAGAGAGTACCACACCTCCAAAGACAATTTTCTACTCTCTTGGTAACGACAATGTACGAGGAGGAGATGAGATTCCGCAGTGCTTGCTTAGTAAGCCAAAAATAAGTCTCTAAAACGTTGACGTAATTCAGTGTCAGTTGGTTTGCTAATCTTGTTTATTGTATATCACCACTAGACGCATTGGACTTTGCACTCAGATATCTCGTCTTCCCACATCAACGTTGAAGGCAGTTTGGTGGGGGGCGATACAGCTATGCAATCTAATCTTAGAGTAGGGTCTAGTTTTTTTCGGACTTTATCACCTAAACCACTTTGTCATCGTTGTTAGTTTTTTTTTTTAATACACTAATTTCTTTCATTTGACATTTTTATGCTTAAAGATACAAACAAAATTAAAATTTTTAGTTACAAAGGTCGAGGAAAATAAACATCTTGGTCTATTTTTATTATTCAAGGCCAATTTTTCAATATGTACTATCAAGAAATTAAGTTAAAGAAAAACACCCATGTCTTACCTTCGTAGTTCGTTTTTGGAGAGATTCCTCGAAGATTGTACTAGTGTCGTACCCAAACGGAACATGTTTTATTCTTGTATATTAATTTAAAAGGTATCTCTTGATTACTAATTGAATTGTGAAAGCACAAATTAAAAATCTTATATTTTTTATTGACGTTCACTTGGAGTACGAAACGGTTATTAAACAAGAATAGGAATGAACCCAACGAGGAATAAATGACGAATGCGAAAGTTGAATGCGTCCCGACTCTTTTCTACATTTTATTTAATGGTGGTATATTGTTGTCTCTTTTTAGATATGAAGAAATGTCAAAAAATAATCCTCATGCGATGGTTTGCGTTGGAACAAGTTTGGAATAGGGGATTGGTGGGTAGATTCGAGGGGTTGAATTTTTTTTGATTGCTTTATAACTAATGAAATGCGTCTGAAGTCATGTCTGTCTATTAGATACAATAATTGTAACTCCAGAAAAGGCTATGTTTTTCAATACGCCAACATCAAAATTAATTGAAGTTTATATTTGTTTTAATGTAGAATTGTCTAAAGAACACGAAAATAATTTTTTTTGGTGAGGAAACTTTTATTAACAATTTTATGAACAATTAAAGTTTTCTGCCGTACGAGTTACATAAACATATTTTTGGAGCTATAAGCATAGATAAATTGCATATACTATTTTGTATGCTTAAATAGCTTAAACATAAGAATAAGCAATAAAACTCTGGTAAAAATGGCTAAAGTAATGTCCGAAAATCGTGAACATTTAACAAAGTTGTGGTAAGAGTTATTTGGTGACGAAACTATTATAAACAATTAAACTGGTATGGCGACCAGTTAAATAAACGTATTTTTGGAGGTATAAGCATAGATAAGTTGCTGTTTTACTTCTAGAACTTAAAATTTCATATTAAATCTTCAAAACAATATGTATGATCTTGAACAGAAGATCTCTCTTGCATGTCTGCAGAACATTATAAATGTGTGTTTGTTATAAATGCAGAATAGAAGTATGATATTTGACATTGTGAATACTGACTCTCTTAATAAATACATAAATGGGGGTTGGTCTTCTGGCACAAGACGTTTTTGAAAAAAGTTGGAAGATGTGGGTTAAAGGTCACCCCATTATATCTTACCCCCGAAAATGTAATACAGAAGTTTATTCATTCAGTCACCCACCCCACCTAAAACTGTATTTGGTTTTTCTTCCTTCATTTGAAAATCCCAAAAATCATAGAATTCATATTTGTAGGTGCCTATCATTTTTTTCATTATTAACGCATACAAGTAGGTGCTCTTAATCTCATATTGCTAGGAAATATTTTAACATTACTTTTACCAGATTGTTACTGTTTATTCTTATGTTTAAACTATTTTAAAATAAAAAAGTAACATGTGATAATTAAGTTGATAATAAAATAAAACTTATCGGAATACGTAAATTGTTTATAATAGCTTCCTCACCAAATAACTCTCACCACAACTTTGTTAAATGTTCATGATTTTCGGACAGAACTAACAAGCTTCATTTGAGGACTTTTAGCATTCAACCTCCTACATCTTATACATAGGACCATTCACATACTATACCGACCATTCACATACTAAAGACCAATTGAACATTTTTAAATGGGAGACCGAACTTACTTATTCTCCGAATATCGAGGAAACAAGAAGTCTTTTAGTTGCACAAGGCTTCCTTTATCGTCATTATCTTCGCCTGAAATGCTAGGCTCCTATCGCCGGACTGGCCGATATTTTTTTTATGCTGAACTAGAGATAGTAGCTTTCTTAATGGGTTCTTAGATTTTGAATTCCAAATTTTGTTTAGTATTTTGTTTTATCTGCTAAAATAAGGCTTTAATACCAAACAATTTCGAATGGTCAACATAAGGAATTTTAAATTTCATGGTAAAGGGGATTAAATTAGTTTCGTGAGGCTCAAACCCCCAAACACATTATCAGTCTGTTTGAAGATCTTGGCATCATACTCAAATGTTTACGTCATCTAACGTAAGGTGCTCCCTGCGATAGCAGCTCATTCTCTAGAAGGATTCGAACAAAAGGATATAAGATGAATAAATCTTCGAGAAAATGGCCACTCAGGTCATAAGGAATATACAAATTAGTTTTGAGAGTGTACATGCAATTGCCACCAATTTAATGTTGTAGAAAGCTCCCTCGATATAGAAAATGCAACTTCTTATGCGCGGTCTGATTACCAAGTATTCAATTCGGTTGTATGGTCGCTGATTTATCTTCTTTTTTTTTTTAATTCATTAGTAAAGAATTTATTTTCCAATTTTTAAGAACCATTAGTAAAGTATTACACGTATTTTTTTGGCGATTTATTCAAATACCAAATTTGATTAAAATCGTTAGAGCCGTTTGCGAGAAAATCCGTCATTAGTAAAGTACTATTAATTTTGGGGATACAATGAAAATTCATATTCGGCCTTGAGTTGTAAACTCACTGATCCCAGATATGAAGTTTGCAGAAAACCCGTTAAGCCGTTTAGGATGGGCAAACTGGCAGACAGACATAATTGAGAGACACACCTTTTAGAGATTCTCTATTATTTAATATCAAGTTTGATCAAAATTGAGAGATCGCTCAGGAAAGATGCATACATACAAAGGTGCAAGTAAATATGTAAGTGTTGTATAAAATCCAAAATCGAAAAATATTTATTATACACATCAAAAAAGTTTACGAAACATAACATTAAACTTCACAAACCAGAGATACGTCTTAAAAAATGCAATCAAATTCTTTCACAGCTACTTTAGCCTATTTTTCTTTTTCGTTGTACTTGCACGCACAACCCTAATATGCACAATATGCGTCACAACCGTGATCGTGCTCAAATTTTGTGTATACCTGCTTCACTGAGGACTTTAAAATGCATAGTGATACTCTGGGTTCGAGTCTTAGAGAACACCCACAAATTTGTTCACGGTCCCAAGATAGATATGCCAGGCCCTATATGGGCTCTTAGTGACAAAATATATATTTATTTATTTTTAACTTCCCAACTTCTCGGAAATAGTGGGTCACAATTAAAAAATGACTATTGCACTACTGCTCGACTCGCAATCATTAACTCACTCACTGCCCTAATTCCACAACATATGTAAGTCGACTGGGCGGTCATTTGTCTCTATAAATTATATGTGGAGTTATGAAGCTATTAGGTGGGTCATATCTTCGTCATCAAGTTCAGTCAAATGTCCAAACTGGTCTCAAGGCCTGTACTTACTTATGACTCTGCGCTGTTTCTACTAATCGTCTTGCACAAAATAATAAATACAGAAACACCTGTATCGATCGATTTTTTTTTTTTTAATTTTTCTGTGTGCAAAAATGAATCATTATTATTATATTGTAACATAATGTAGCATAATGCAACAAATTCCGAAGTGTCTTTTCATTCTGGCATAATTTTGTTCCGAAGTGTCTTTTCATTCGAGGTTCGTGTCTGCAATTAGTCTCCACAGTTCGTGTCCACGATAAGAGACGGATAATATCACAGATAAGAGAGAACAAGAGATTATTGGCTGCAGCTGTCATCCTGGGATTATTACACCAGAATTTTCTTGTTCCAGTGGTCGAAGAATTTGCTAGAAGTTTCTGGCTATTAGAAATGCGGCTATTTAAGGACAGATGGGGATCGAGACAGGGCAGTTGGTTTTGAACCGCACGAGGAGATTGGAAAAGTAATAACAGCCGAAGTTGTAATTTTGTGATAAATTGAAAGTTGAGAGTTAACAAGAAGAAGTAATTAGTTTGGATTTGTGAATTAACTAATTGAAAGGAGATAAAGTGATTTAAGAAGAAAGAGGTCTTGTAAGGAAGGAGTTTGCGAAAAATAGTATAGTGTGAACTTGAATTGTTCTATAGACTAGAAAATAAAGAAATAATTTCACAGAATATTGTTTTATCTACTCGAGCCGTAGCTCGCATATTACAATATATATGTTTGAAATAATTTCTTTAATTTTTTCTCAGGATCCCGGGATCATGAGTAGTGCACAGTGCGGAGAGTTCACCATTCGTCCTCCCCCATTCGAAATTTCCACGCGAACAAATTAACGAATGTAATTTTTAAACACGAGATGTATTTTAAGCAGTCATCTGAATGTTTATTGTGGAGCTTCAAATTTCATAGTAAATCTTCAAAATAATGTTTACGATTTTAAACAGAAGATCTCTCTTGCATGTCTGCAGAACATGATAAATGTGTGTTTGTTATAAAGGGTGACCAGATAGCAATGATAGTTTTTCTAATTGTTATGTTTCAGCAGCTGTCAAAGTTACCAATATCATCCAGCTGTCAAAATATTCAGTAAGATTTGCCATTTCATGCATTTCATGTTTGCCATTTGATGCATCGTTTGACGCTTCCCAAACGTGTGGAAATTATTAAAAAATATTATCGAAATTTCGGCTCAGTTATAAATACGCAATGTGAATTTCGTCGTGAAGTCGGTCGTCATCTATATAGTAGCGACCAGTATCGAAGAAGACCCAGAAATGTCGATTCGGCGCCGTTCAGTTGAATTGGGCACCGCCTGTGGGTCAGCCAGGCTTATTTTGCGGTTGGATTTGGGCCTACATTCGTATAAGATTGTGCTGATGCAAGAATTGAAGCCGGACGACCATAGACAATGCCTTGAGTTCGCTAATTGGGCGCTGGAAATGTTGGCCGGAGATCCGGATTTTGTCCAAAAAATCATCTTCTCGGACGAGGCCCATTTTTGGCTCAGCGGCTATGTTAACAAGCAAAAATGCTGTTATTGGAGCGTCCACAATCCACAAGTGTTCGACCAAGATCAATGCATCCACAAAGATTGACTATTACGTGCGGTTTATGGCACGGCGGCATCATCGGACCTTATTTCTTTCGAAATGAGGAAGGAGACACCGTTACCGTCAATGGTCCTCGGTATAGAGCGATGTTAACCGGCTTTCTGCGGCCAGAGCTCGACGACATCGATATATCCGATTTGTGGTTCTAACAAGACGGCGCTACATGCCATACAAGTGTCGCAACGCTCGAAGTGGTGAAGGAAAAATTTGCCGACTGGGTCATCTCACGGTGAGCTTTCATCAATTGGCCGCCGCGATCATGCGACTTGACACCCCTCGATTATTTTCTCTGGGGCTAGTCCTTAGTCTACTCTAAAACTCTATTGCCGGAATAACGCCGCACATATTGGACCGAGTCATCAAAAATTGGACCGACCACTTGAAGCACTACCAGTGAAACCGAGGCGGCTATTTAAATAATGTGCTATTCCATACATAATGGCATGAATGTAGCTTCAAAATAAAGCCAGAATCAATTTGATATCTCACACCATTGTTGTTTTATTTAAATTTCTCTTCCTATCGTTCTTACGAGTATCTGGTCACCCTATAAATTCAGTACAGAGGTATGATATTTGACATTGCGAATACTGAGTCTCTTAATAAATACTTAAATGGGTGTTGCTTGGACTCAATTAGTATTTTTCCTATTTTTACCAGGATGGTATAAAATGAAACACTAATGGATTCAACACGCTGTCCCCCTATCCGTCTCCGTCAGTCAGTATATTCTACGCTTGGACCTACAGAGCTGAAATTTTGCATAAAAATAGTATATGGTGAACCGATTTCTTATATTTTTATTTAATTGTTAATAATTAATATTTTTTTGATGAGGACCAGTGTACCGCAAGAAAAAAACATACTTTTCGCCCCAACATGCAACATACTCGTAACATACCAAAGCTGAACCAAAGCTTCCATGGAATTCGAGTATATAAAAAAATTTTTTTTTTTTAACAAACAGGTCTTCATTATGACTTACCCCTACTTCATCTGATTATGATGATTTAAAAGCAAACACATCCAGTTAGCTCAAGGCCCGAATTTCACCAAAATCTGTTAAGTGGTACTTGAGTTAGATTTGGGAGTAGGATGATTCGGAGATTTTTAAAGCTCTTCGCCATATCTTACGCCCACTTCATTCGATTTAGATTGTATTTAGATGAGACAATAACCGTATCCGCCTTAGCTTACAAGCCGAATCATCAAAATCTATTCAGAAATTCTTGGGTTAGGCTGCCAATAAATATAATTTAAATGTGTATACCCCAGCCCCAAACATCTTAGCCGCATTCCATCCGATTTTGACAATTTCAGGGCAAACACGCAAATCAAATTTCATCAACATTTATCCAGTGGTTCTCGAGCGATGTACCCGTAAGAACAAACAGACATGTAGGCATGAAACAAGGCACTCGACCATTTTTTTGTTTATAATTCCGACTACTTCACAGACCCTATAACAAGATGTGGTAGTATGGGTCCCTGTCTACCACCTATTAATGTTCCTTTATAACATTTTTTAAGATTTTACATTAATTGAACTTTGATCTACAATCCCTTGACACGACGGGCTAAAATGTTTCCGAGTTTAAATGAATTTTCGGAAATTATTCGACTCCAAATACTCTCAACTCGGTGCTGGCAAGTGCCTCCGTGGCTGGTCACTGTATTTAAGGCTAATCTTTCCCAATATGACTAACCTATATTTCTACGATTAGTATCCGTTCTTCCCGGGGTACTGGCATGCAGGATTCGCAAACCTGAACGATCGAGGCCAGGAATATGCCTACGTACTAAACCACACCCTGCACACTTCGAAACACTCTAGAAGTGTGCACATTATAGAAGGTGGAAGGTGGAATAGTCTGATTGCTCTCTCTGATGGGTTCGCTTCGTTGTTGATTAACACAGGCTCCTGATTCCTAGTTTCATACGAGTATGTTTTTTGCGATTTTCTGCGATAGCATAGGCTGCCTCTTCCGATATTGTGCGAAATGCACTGCATACTCTAATTGCGCAGAGTCAATATGTCGATTCAATTTTACGCCTATATGATTTAACTTTCATGGCTTCAGCTCATATTGGTGCCCCATAGAGTATTACAGATATCACTACTCTGGCTAAGAGCCGGCGTCGTCTGTATCTCGGTCCTCCATGGTTTGGCATGATCGCATTATTCACTCTTGAGGCCTTGCCACTAATATATTCCAGATGTTCATTAAAGGAAAGCCTTGTATAAATCATGACACCTAGGTATTTGATGGCGTGCTTCGATGTAATCTGGTGTCCTCCTATCGTAAGAGTGATTGTTTTCCTTTTCTTTCTGCTACTGATTAGTGCTACTTCTGTTTTATGTTCTGCCAGCTCTAAACCCACAGATTGCAGCCAGCGTTGAACTATCCCGACTGTGTCATTGCTTGGTTGAATCACTTCTTTCTTTGCCACCACGACTATCGCAACATCATCGACGAATCCCACAATCGTTCTTCTGGTAAAGGTATTTTGAGTATCTCATCATACATAACATTCTAGATGAGTGGGCCCAACACAGATCCCTGCAGTATCCCTCCTATCACAGCATAAGCCTTGGGACCATCATCTGTGTCATATATCAGGATCCTTTGTCTGAAGTAATCCGTCACTATACAGCTGCTAACAAAGTTAGGTTTATAACGGAGCCTACACCATTTCTACTAAACGTGTTTTCATTCCCGCTGTTGACAAGTATTACATCTACAGTTGCAAAGGCCTCCAATGGGGTAGTTCATTTCCTATTCGTCCTTTGGCTACCCCACTCCCCATCCCACGCGTTGAAGTCACCAGTTATTACCACAGGGCTTTTCCCTCTGGCATCAGTGGTAAGTCTGTCCAGAAAGTTTTCGAACTCGTCGAATGGCATACTTGGCTCTGACAAAGAAAGCGTGCCTTCCGTCTATTTCTTGAAAATGACGTTTCCCACAAGTCCAGATAGCAGCTGTGCCTGTTGCGTCGAATACCCATCCATTTCCGCTGTGTTTATACGGTTCACTAAGTATAGCTGCTTCTATTCCTAACTCACGTACGGACTGTGAAAGCAGGTCTTGTGCAGCTTGGCAATGATTTAAGTTTATTTCCAGTACTTTCATATTCTCCGCTGTTCCATCATCGCCTTTTGATAAGATGGGCATCTCCTACTTCCTGTGACATTGTTACTGTCAGTGGTTTTCTTTCGTTGTCTACCCGGTCATTTCTAACTCGTTCACTTTTTAGCCATGGGTAGCATTGAAGATACGACGAGTATAGCATCGTTCGAGACAGTTCGAAACGCACTGGCGACCCTTAGTGCGCTAAGACAGTAGGCGGATTTAACTCCACGCACGTACGACTTAACTTTCGCAGAACTTGACCATATTTCTCCTGCGTACATATATATAGAACTGGCAGCTGCTGCAAGTAGAAGTCTTTTATTCTGTTTTGGGCCTCCGATATTACTCATTAGTCTTGAAAGTGCACTAATAGCTTTTGAAGATTTTTTGTATGCATACTCAAGGTGGTTTTTGAAACTTAAACGAGCAGCAATAACCACTCCAAGGTACTTAATAAACGGTTGAGAAACCACTTCGTGCCGTCCCGACTCTAAACGATATCGTTTCGCGAACTTTTCTACTTGTAACAAGCACCGCCTCGGTTTTATGGTCTCCAAGTTGCAAACCAGCGTTAGCTAGCCAATGGCGTACCGTTGTGATTGTCTCGTTGCAGTGGAGTACAACTTCTTCTAGAGTTTTTGCTACTTAATTCCCTCGTCAGAATCGTATAGAGGGACTCTGTTCGTAAAATAGCTCGTTATTATTTTGCGGAGATAATCCGGTATTTGTATCCGATAAAGACAGCATATAATGCGTTCCCAATTCGCTGAGTTAAACGCGTTTTTCACGTCCGTTTATATAGAACTGGCAGCTGCTGCAAGTAGAAGTCTTTTATTCTGTTTTGGGCCTCCGATATTACTCATTAGTCTTGAAAGTGCACTAATAGCTTTTGAAGATTTTTTGTATGCATACTCAAGGTGGTTTTTGAAACTTAAACGAGCAGCAATAACCACTCCAAGGTACTTAATAAACGGTTGAGAAACCACTTCGTGCCGTCCCGACTCTAAACGATATCGTTTCGCGAACTTTTCTACTTGTAACAAGCACCGCCTCGGTTTTATGGTCTCCAAGTTGCAAACCAGCGTTAGCTAGCCAATGGCGTACCGTTGTGATTGTCTCGTTGCAGTGGAGTACAACTTCTTCTAGAGTTTTTGCTGCTTAATTCCCTCGTCAGAATCGTATAGAGGGACTCTGTTCGTAAAATAGCTCGTTATTATTTTGCGGAGATAATCCGGTATTTGTATCCGATAAAGACAGCATATAATGCGTTCCCAATTCGCTGAGTTAAACGCGTTTTTCACGTCCGAGGTTATAATAGCACAATATTTCTTAGCGCTGTCTTTCCAGCGCTTCCAAGGCTCAGGGATAACGCCTTCGTGGAGACACCTGTTAAACATTTCAGCAAATAAATCGGGTCGAGTTTTAATAGCGAATTTTAGGGCTCTATTTGGAATACCGTCCAGTCCCGGAGCCTTTCTATCGCTTACCTTCTTATATGCCTCAAATAATTCTTCACGTGTTATCATAGGTATGGACGCACTCTAGTGAACGTTTTGATTAGCCAACTCCCTGCAGTACCGGACACGTTGGCGATTTCAAACGCGGGCCTCGTATCCTCGTTGATAAAATGTTGTATGTTTTACCCCAGACAAAGACGCTTGCTACACTTAATCGCTGTTTTAAACCGAGTTCTCTCTTCTCGATATTCGTTACAGGTGGGTTGCAGTAGCTGTTCATCTGCATACCGAGTCCAAAATGGCTGGTATTTCTGGGGTACCCCAATATACTGGAAGTCGACGTTTTCGTGTTCCCAGCCTAGACATTGATGTATTACACGCATTGACTAATAGCCGTGAGACTTGCGATACGAATTTCTCTGGCTTCAATTATCGCCTCACTAACGACGAAGCTTAGAAGGTCTTCATCTAAAGTATTTACGTTCCGTTTAGAACGTTTGAGTGCTGTGCGGATTGCTGGCCCGGTGCCGGCGGTGAATAGGATAGCATTGTGATCACTCACGCGTCAGTTAGCATCTCGTATCAAGCTGCTGCTTGTAAAAGTGATGTCAACGATAGATACCACTCTAGCTGTGTTAAATGTGTTTGTGCTTCCGTTGTTAGCTAAAACGATACCCAAACAGGAAAAAGCTTCCAGTAGAATAGTCCCTCTACTATTCGAATATGAACTGCCCCATTCTGTGGTCCAAGATTTGTAATCGCCCGCTATTATGACAGGACTCCTGCCTGTAATGTCGGCAACTAGTCTATCCAAGATCATTTCGAAACTTTCGATAGTTGCGCTAGGTGGTATATATCAGCTGTATATGTATATACATAAATATCATTTATCTTAGCCCCCACAAAGACATCCTCGATTACATTCGGGTATTCCTGAATTGGCTCGTCTCCGCAAACCCGAATCGTAGACTTAATCATTGCATCGGTGAACCACTTGTTTCCAGTTAGGTTCCTATATTTCTCACAGAGTATCGCTACATCATCCAGATTCCACGCTCTTTGTTTTGTAGAGCAAGCAATTCGGTCTGTCTTTGCAGTCCTTCAATTTGTGTCCGTTTTCTCCGCATCTAATTCACAGAGCCGATCGGTCGTTAGGGCTTTTGTATGCTTTCGCGAAGTGCCCAAACTCGAGACATCTGAAGCAGCTTTTCGGCACAATTTTTTCACATATTCGACAATAAACCCATCCGATCCGCACTTTTTCGATTTTCAACAGCTTGTTGGCGTGTTCCGCTGGTATGCTCATGTTGGCTGTTTGCGTTCCACCATAGGCTTTTCTAACACTTTTAATCATAGTGGGTTCGAATTCGATATCCTTGCATTCTAGCAAAACCTCTTGCGTTATAGATCAATCGCTGCCATTTTCTCCCAACGCTTCCTTGGTTTGGTTTTTTATAGGCTGCATTGTAGGATTCGCGGATGTGTTCAGCGAGAGTAGGAGGTCACCACTTGCAGTTTTCCGTATTCGGCTTACATTCGTCCCTACTTCTGTAAGTGAAGGATCAGCCTTCCCAAAGAAATAAAAACTGTATCAAATCTGTTCCAGCATAACGCATCGCACTATATCAAATGAAAATTATGCAGATCACCCACCCTACAAGAAGAATGCAATACAAAAAATATAAAAACTCTGTATATTCTTACTAACCCTTTCCTAAACAAAAGGAACGAAATTTGGAAAAGTTTAACATCATATACACTCTCGTCGAGATTAACCCTTTCCTGGGAAGAAGAACTACAAACATGAGGTACTTACTTTTCGACAGTCCAACTCAACCCTTCCGGTTTCCATTATGTCGAGTATAATTGTGGTCATACGGTCGCTGGTTCGTGGATTCATTAGCTGTTTTGTCAACCCTTTTGCAAGTGATATCAAAAACCATATGTAAAGAAGAAACAAATTTTAATTTATAAGCAAATGAAAAAAAATCTGTGCCAAGAACCAGGAGCACATTTTTAACTGGTTGTAGAAAGTTGATAAAATGTGCCTTAATGTGTGCTGAGTATTATCTAGGGTCTAGGATAGGGAATCAAAAACTGTATTGAGAAGTGTTTCTGATAAAAGCCACAACTAGAGAAGTGAAAACTGTGGACTAAAGAAACAGGCAAGTCAAGTTATCTTCCTTTCAAATGAATAGACAACCTTAACATCTTCTATGGGGATGACGAATTTGAAGGAATGCTGGTCTTGCCGATTTTTCTTTAAAAATGCTAATAAAAATAATATATTTCCCGAAATAAGTTTGAACGAAATCAGCTTCCCAAATGTGCTTCAACTTCATCACCAACATCCGTATCAACCCCTATGTCGCCACGTTCACATCGTTTTAGCATTTTTTTAACCCCTTTCCAATGCACTTGTGTTCATGCAAATTAATTGCATTATCATCCCACGATTGTTATGGGAAGTGTATTACAAACAGTAACATTGTGAAATTAAACGAAAAAACTCAAAAGAGAACAACAAATTAGAAACAAGTTTGTACCTTCAATGGGGAATGTTAGCGCCAACACATGTTGGTTTTCACAGAACAATCTGTGCCACATTGCTGGCGGGATATTCCGCATATGGTGATGCACAAATTTGGAATTTATCTGCGGAAAATATGGAAAATTGTTTGCATCTACAGTGCATATTTAGTTGCACTATACTTTATTGTGGGGTCTTTCTTGAGAATGCTCTTTAGACACATGTGTATCATATTTCTCGATACTAAAAATGACTGTCATTGTGCCAGAGAAGTTATAGTGTGCTATGATGCAGCGAACGTGCTACTCGTGTGTTGGATTGATAATACTTGCGCATTTGCCTTTTAGAATATTTTTAATTTCTTATCGATTGCATCTTCTGAATCCAACTAAAAACTAAGCGCTTGCACGGATGCATATTATAGACAAAATGTTGCGTTTTCTTTATGGCCTGACTTTGATTATGCCAATTGCCATTGTTGTGTAATTTTGTGTTGTGTCGTATCGCGGTTTGAGGAAATCTAGTAGCTATCCTCAGAAGCTCAGTTTTTACCAGAATTATTGTGTTTCTACACATGTAATCCAATTCAGCATCACATTTTTTTTTTGGATTGCGCCAGGGATGTGTAATCTTCATAGATACTAATAGCCCGAGTGCTACTAGCATGCACGATTCGCAAACCTGAGTAATCGATGCCAGGAATACGCCTACGTACTAAACACACACCCTACACACTTCAACCACTCTCCCCGCGGGACTGCCGTTAGGTATTACTTCGCGGGGCTGGTTAGCAGTTTATGCTATGCTTCTTGTGTCAGCTTCTTCCGCTGCTTCAGTTGCTCTTCTTAGCTTTTCTATTCTCCACAGCTCTTTTTGTAGGGTTGTTACGATGGAACATATTGCCATCCAATTCTCTTCCGACCGTAAGATATGGACGAGGAGTAATGACGGACTTGACAGAGTAATTCTCCATGCCGTGAAATGTGTGCTGTAAAACACTGTGTGCTCCGTATCTTCATCTTCACCTGTGCATTCCGGGCTGAATGGTGAGTTGTCGTGTAATCACACTCAATGGTGTAATATTTGTAAGCCCAAGTTAGGGCCCGCCACTTGTTTAACGAGTTAGTCCCTTCCCTTTTCGATTAGGATCATTCCATTGAGGTCTTCGGAACATCTGCCGTAGTGGTATCTGTAGAAATTAGTGTGGGTTATCTATTAAGTGAACTGCTTCTGTCTTTTAAGCGCGTTGGATTTAAAATCGCGTTTGTGCGAGTCATGCAAACCTTGTGTTTTCAGAAATCAAGTCAAATATTAGTCGGAAGATTTTCCTTTCTAAGCATCCAAATGCGCGCTCGTAGGACTTTGATAGTATTTTTATCTTAACACAATAATTACGTACGAGTAGCGTTGCTATATTATTTTAACAGTTTTAGAACATTCCCAAACCAGTTAAAAATGTCAATAGACTAGCAAGAAAAGAAAAATGCGGAATCATAGTGAAAAAGGCTAATTATTTAAATTTCTGATCCATAAAGCTTTTGTAGATCTTCGGGATGCCGATTCAGGCAAATATTTTAAACACTATTTAGCTAATGTGAAAACCAATTACATTTTTTTATAATTCTTTGATGAGAACGGAGCTGAAGATGTAATGATGTACCAGTTTTTACACCATGTCATTAATCTTATGACCATCGCCGAGCTATTCATCTCAATGTCCCCAAATAAAATGACGGAGCAAAAATGTTATAAATAGTTACAACGATAGCCGATATGGATTGAACCATTTGAGTTCCAGCAAATTTTGAATTTTATTCGTGATGACCCAGTGTTCAAAACAGAATCATCGCCGTAGTTGCCATTAAGCTCGCAATTGTATATTACTCTTTTTCGGTTGGGGTCGTCTGGTGAAGGCGGTACAATCGGGAAAATAACTTTAGCATTTGGAATTGGCGATGGTGGCACCATACAATTCGTGAGGTGAAGAGCATTTAGAATATGTATTTTGAACCTGCTAAAAAAGTATGTCAGATGGCCCAATACAGCAGAAAGAGCTGAATTAGTACGGAAAATATTCCATAAATTGTTATAAATAGTTACAACGATAGCCGATATGGATTGAACCATTTGAGTTCCAGCAAATTTTGAATTTTATTCGTGATGACCCAGTGTTCAAAACAGAATCATCGCCGTAGTTGCCATTAGGCTTGCAATTGTATATTACTCTTTTTCGGTTGGGGTCGTCTAGTGAAGGCGGTACAATCGGGAAAATAACTTTAGCATTTGGAATTGGCGATGGTGGCACCATACAATTCGTGATGTGAAGAGTATTTAGAATATGTATTTTGAACCTGCTAAAAAAGTATATCAGATGGCCCAAGCAGAAAGAGCTGAATTAGTACGGAAAATATTCCATAAATTTCCGGGCTGTAGTGGCTATTTAGCTATTTGGTGGGACCGAAGAAAGGCTGGCTGAAGCACCCGTAAGAAATCACGAACTATATTTTTTCGATAAAAAGGCAATATTCCATCACAGTTCAAGCAATTTGTGATTATAAGTTAAGGATTCACAAAAATGCAGTAGGTAGTTTTCAATATTTTCAGAGCACCAGAAAAATACTTTTCGCTTTGCAGTTTAACAAGGACGGCAATTACACCATTACATTCTTTTAGTTCCATTCACGAAGAGTTCTCTCTTTTTCAAACATAAATTTTCATGCTTTCAAATCCAGCTTAACTTTTTGAAAGTTACTTCGTTTCGTCTAATAGAACCGGAAATCTTGTAGCGCTGTGCGGGAGTGTATACCTCTTTGGTTTTGTTGTTACTTGTTGATATTATTGCTAGATGTACAACGCCTGTTGATTATTGGTGGTATATGTTTTTGAATCAAAGATATTTTTTGGAGTCGACGTGATTCTTGTTAACTATTGCTCCTATTATCATATGTGTCTTGGAGTTGAGGAGATTCCTGTTGACTAGTTATTGTTTGTGGTTAATTCTTCAGCATCTGCAAAAAAAACTAGAGCTTTATTGTGGGGTGAAGGTGGTGACATGAAACTATCGACAAGTAGTCCAAGTCGGATATTTCAACCACTGAAGCAGCTGCTAATTTGCTTCTTTTTTTTTATAAAACTTGCAGTATTTCGTAATGAAGGCAAATCTGACATATAATGCCTGAAATCAAAGATAGTAATAATTTTTCCCTTTATTTCACTTTATTTTTCACTTGATACTGAATTGCCGTTATTCATCGTCCTTGCTCCAGAGGAGTTTTGTCAATTCGCAGCGTTTTGATAAGATGTCGTACTTTATATTTGACTAGCGTCTAGTCAATATGCATGTGAGCGATTTGTGCAAATTTCATGTAAAATTGTTTCTAAAATTAAGAGATATAACCAAAATTTAATATATAAACCATCGGGATTTTTATTTACATACTTCAAAATCATCTTCCTTCAGGTATTCCACAAAAAGATTAGTCTTCAACTCGGTCCATTTCCGGCTTGGTTTTTCTCTTTTGCTTTTAACAGTTTTCTAATACAATCAAGAAAACCAATTTTCATTCATTAGTTTCATTCATTAATTGTCTTTACCTTTTTCAAAATTGTGTTTTCCATATTTACTAATAGAAATTTCAACAAACATTGACGATTTTGATAAATTGATTTGACTTTTAAATACGCGAATACTTACTAGAAAATCATGCTCTCATCCTACATAAAAGTACATATCGTGCCCATTTATGTTGACTTTGACGACTTGTCTGGCTCGAACACATCGAACGAATTGACTAGAACCTTCAGAGGTTTGTAGTTTGCGCCTGTAATAAATGCTGAATCTATGATTTAAAATAAAACAAAACTTTGGTGGGAGGAAACTGGAGGAACTAAAACCCATACCAAATCGACCAACATATACTCCTTTCATTACAAGACATGTCTTTTACGTGTCCAAAGCTTCTTAATATGCGGTCATTTCAGTGACTTAACTGGCTGTGATCTTCAACACTCCGAAATCAATCCTACATATGAAGATTTTTGGATCTATGTTGGCAAAATCGTCATCTTTTGCACCGTTCTAACGGTTTCGAATAACCCAACATTGTTTTCAGCTGAACAAATTTAATTAAAATTAGTTTCACCCCTTAAACAGTTAACTCTTTCAGCTATAAGCTTTCCTTGTAAGAAATGGGAAGAAGACTTAATTAACTGGTGCATATGCGGATATGTATGTACTTATGTAGGTGTCTGTTGATTGGTGAAAAGGTGTCCGGTAACAGATCCAATGGTACTTTTTCACTTATTTCATTGCACATAAAAATTTAGTATTATATAATTACAGCAAACTGAGTTTTTTCTAGTGATAACAAATATTCATATAAAAAAATAAAAATATTTTGTTACTGTAATTTTTTCAGTGATCTGCTATACCAAATTGAATATGAAAAAAGTCTTAAGTGTTCGGTACCTGATGCTTTTACCCTATACGGCATGGTGAGAGTGCGCTTCATCTTTCTTCGGCTAACTTTTAGAATAAAGGTTGCTACTTACTTTCAGTTTCAGTTGTCCCAAAGCACTAAGAACTGATTAATCGACCACTGTTTAACCTAGTTTTGAATCTTTTCTCCGCAGTTTATTTCGATTGATACATCTAGCTTTATTCGCATAGTTATGTCACACAAATATAAGGTCTGACTTCTTTAGGTCACACCTTGAGCGGCTGTGAGATTACACACAAAAGTGAGGCTACAAAAGATCTTTCGCACGAATTTGTATTTACGAGACCAAGCATAAAATTAAGTGAATTGTCAATATGTCATTTCGATTGCGGGAATGATGGTGATTTTTGCATCGTGTCTTTTCGATGTTGTTTTCTTTTTATTTCTATTGTATTTGGGTCAAGATTTTTTGACCCTTTTCGATATTTTGATTGGTGTTCCAATTAATCTCGGGGCATCAAACGTCTCTTCGCTGTCTGCAAGTGATACCCTGATGAGTACGTAGAATCTCTTTTAAATTGGTAGCCCACTCGGTCCAACAGCCTAAGACTCAGTATTTTTCTTTGAAGTCATCGAGTGGTACATAATCTATCCTTTACGTTCAGTCAATATATAATTCTGTGAATAGATAGAAAATTCAAACAATAAATTCCCACAACGGACCATTCTGAATTGAAACATCGAAAACAAGGGTTGCCAACTTTCCACTACCCACCACCGTACAATTCCCCTCCCAGCCAATCAACATCGAAAATACCAAAAATATAAAATCTCCACAAACATTCCAAATGGACGGAAGAATATCACACACTTGTTCCCTGATGCATCAAGTGAATCAGCATCTATGCACCACACACGCATTTCCTCCTCTTTTAGTTTCTACTCTGAATTGAAACTTGAAACAAAACAACAAGAATCACACACAACTCACCAATGTTCTTCTTCCAAACCACCACCTCCCCTCGAAGTGCAATGGTTTTCAAGCAACATTCGGTGCATTTGTTCCTCTGCTATTTGACACCATGAGAGGGTGGTTTTTGTTTTGGTTCTCTATTACCATTCGTTCCCAACCTGTGTGTTTCGTTTTCACCCACGTTTCCATGGGGAACTCAACTGAATTCACTTTACCCTCTGTATTGCGGTGGTGGATGGATGACTTCGTTTTGGTGGTGGATTTCAACCGTCCAAGTATCTTGTATCTTTTGATGGCCGGTTGTGTGCTTGTATCTTCATCCTTGCTTTGGTTGAACATTCGGTTTCGTTTATCGGTAGAGATAGGACGTCTGAGTTTGGTGTTAATGAAATTGGTGGGAATAAAAATTAAAGTTGTAGGCGGCAATAGTGAACAAATTTTTAATTTATTGAAAAAAAAAATCAAACAAGAAGTGAGCAAACAACCTTGTGGGGTGCACATAATACACAGCGAAATCAACTGTCATCAATTAAATTCAATTTAACTCAATTTATATCGTTAGACTTCTTGTGTGTCGGTTTGTTGTCTGATCGAGTTCAGATTTTGTTTTTTGCGTGCCAAATATCGGTTTCGAAACTGAGAACTGAAATGTGTGTTTAGTGCGGCGAATTCTGTTTTACACTATCTTTAATTTGGGGAGTTCGTTTAAAAGTCTGAATTTAATTTGTCTTGTGGTTTCTGTGTTTTGTTCGCTTTTGATTGAATTTTGATTTAATGAAATCTACGATGGCTGATGAAAGTTTACACTCGCCGCTTGATCAAAATATTGACTATCATATTGTGACTTTGTTTGAACGATTAGAGGCAATGCGAAAGGATACGAATGGACATCCTTCGATAAGTGCACGATTATCGAGCACATTGCAACCGAAGAGGAGTATGCATGCAGAAATAAGAACACTGGAATTTTGGAGGTGCGTTTGAGTTTGGCATTTTTTCGAAAATAATACTGTTATACTTTTTTTCTCACATTTCAAATTACTTTTCTAGGTTGAATCGTTAGAAGACTTTGCCTTCCATTTAGTAAATCAGAAAACTGGGTTGCTACTTTAGGGAACTTTTTGCTAACGATTGACTTGTTGGTATTTCTGGGACTCGAACCTGGGTTTTCTGCTCAGGCGCTTAAATTTTTTAGCCATAGACATTAAGAATTAAAATTGCTTAGCTTAGAAAAGGCTTGAATTACCCGATAATGTTTTGACCCAGATTTCATAATCTTGACAGACAATGTACTTGTATCTGTGCATCAAACAACAGATAAACCACGCAATTAGCTGCATTCCCCGTCAGCACTTTTTCCATTATATTTAATGGAAAAATCCCTAGCCATCATTATTAAATATCTCAATTATCGATGACATTCAACAACTACTGACGATAGAACATAATCTTCTCTTTCCATTCTCTGATTCTACTCCTCCTTCGATGTCATTTGAATTAATTGAACGCGATTTGTAAAGAAGGTCAACGCGATAAGGTTATTGTTCCTTGAAATAAAATCTCTTTACAATTTATACCGCTCCTCTCCATTCTGGATGTATCTGTTAGTTCGTTTCCTACTATTCCATTTTAAAACGATTGATAATAAGTGTGACATCATTGTTTATGAATAATAATCTATCTCATTCTCTGATTCTATCTACCAACGCCATCCTGCCGTATCACGTCAAATAACCCATATCGAACTACAAATATTTAATCAAGAAAAATGGACGTAGCACAGAAACGAAGAAGAACAGATGTACAGTGAAGGTGGGTAGGACAAATAAGACACCACGGAGTGTAGTTACTAGTAGAGACTCCGAAGCAGCTGCAATATATCGGGGCAACACTTTGCCAATCCCAAACATGGTCGTTTATCCCAAACATGGTCGTTTTTTTTTTTTTTTACTTAAAGTCAGTAGTAAATGTGTTGCATGGTTCAATAATTATTTATTAAGAAAAAAATTAAGGAGAAGAATAAAAAGAAAATCGAATGAGGAAACAAGTAAAAGTTGTATGCTTGCCTGTATGAGGTAAACAAAAAAAAAAAATAAAAATCGAAGATACTCTGTCACACAATTGGCAACAGGAATTTTAATGTCACCCTCCTCTTCGATCACAATGGAAATCTAAAATGCTAAATTGCGCGCTTTTTGGGATCCGTTCATCGTCTGTTATAAAAAACAATATTTTGTTGAGGTTATCTTATTATATCAGTTTTTCTCTTTGTTTATTTTATATTCTATTCACCCGATGATGCAGCCAATTTCTGCTGAATTGACAAACGTTGCTTTCAATTGTCAAAGCAATTTCTAGGACTCAGCAAGGTAGATGTTTTTTTTTTAATTTATGTCGCTTAGATCTTTTTATACCCCTATATTCAAGGGCCCTTAGAAATGAAACAATTTAGAGACGACCTTTAACTAAAAGTTGACGGGTGCACAGGTTGTGGATGGTCGAATGACCTTTAGATATATACATATAAAGGTTAGCTGTGAATAAGTATGTATTTTCAAATAAACATTTAATAGGTTTGAAGAAATTTGCAGTTTTGTTCTGCGATTTCGTAAGAGTAACCACATATACTTACCTGGGTCCAATACCGACAAGCCGAACAGATGTCGCCTTCTAATAAGCATTAGGTGTGATACCCTCCGTCTGATTCTCCTGGTTAGGAGTGGCTGAGTTTACGACTTCTCTAACACGTCGGGTTAGCATCTGGTTTTTAATCTGACAAAATCTATCCCTTCCTGTTTTTTCTTCTCTAATTCTTTCTTTTCTCTCCATCATTGGGTTAATCAACTTTAAAATATATAGTCTTAAGTGATGCGTAATATTAAACAAAAATCCACGAAAGTCTACTCTAATTTAGGAAATAGAGTCGATTCATCGGTATTTAAGTTGAATCTAAATGACATCCAAAATATTTATTTTTTATATCAATATAAACACGAAACAAGCAAGAAAAACCGAAAACTGTCATAATCAAACAATTTAATCGAGTTCGCAATAATGAAAATACAGAAATGATTAACAATGCTAGAGGAACTTTGGAGTCTGGTTCAGAATCCACTTTAAAAATTGCAGTTTCTTAGGTTCAGATATATTCACTTTAATGCATAGCATAGACTGTAAAGTGGAATGCTCACCCATCTATCCGTATGTAACAGGTTTTGGGGCTTTACAGTTTAAGGCCTAGCCACTATACTGAGTTATCTGCTTATGGATACGGTGATTTTATCCCTGTTTTTATTTGTATTGCCTTTCATCATATCCGATCAGACAGAAATATCAACGCCATACATTTGTAAAATCCCAACGAATTTGAAAGTTTGCTGGTAAAATTGTCGATGAGGTCTACAACAGACCTCTCTGTACTCTCTGTTACTTTTCTGGATCCAGGCTTTCTAAATTCGTGTAAATAAATTACTGGTAGCTGATCTCTTCATTCCTTACTAGCTGATAGTCTCAATACATTTATTTGAATCCTCAAATCTAACTCAAACTTTCTTCACAATTCTGGTGGTCTGTTAGATTTTCCTTGGGGACTGTCAAGATCAGTCGTGACATGAAATTAAAAATGAAATTGCTATGAAGGTCGTGTACCTTCGTCACTTAGCTCCGTCTTTATTTCTGCAATCCCCCAGTAGAAGGAAAATTAGGTACAGGTGGTGCACATTGGTTTTTAGTAATTATGGGAATGCATTATTGCAACAGTTTCTGGACATGTTGTTACTTGTCTTGCATCAAGCAGTCATTTCATCTGTGGTTTGATTTTGTACGGTTTTCTCGACTTCTCAAAGCAGACATTCCCAATTGTTTATCTTTCATTCATTATTAAATCGAATTCGAAGCGTTCGCTCAAGTAAAATGACCTTCAACTTCGGTTAACTGCCCAGCAATCCAGTGACAGTCTCGTGACGCATCTTTTTTTTTTAAAGAAATTTTTCAAATCCCGAAGCGTACAAGTAGACTCGAGTTTCGGTCCATTGTACTAAAAAGCAGAAACCCTTTTTTATGTACTACATCGTGGTCACCTGTTGACGCATCTTACTCCGCTCATACGAGTATACTGGAATAAGTGAAGCAGTCTTTAAATCTGTTGAAGTACACACTTTATGGCAATATTTCTATTCATTGAAGTCATAACAGAAAACGAACTTAAATCTTAAATATGGGTCAATTTAAGATTACAAATTACAGTTTACAGGAACTTGGAAATTCCTTACGTCCCGCATATTTTCTTGAGAAAGCTATAAATTTATATCCATCTCCATAAAAAAGAGAATGCTTACCTTGCTTATAATATACAAATTTCACATATGAACCGTTGCATAAATACGACAACCCTCTAAAATTCTTTCATCTTCAATTACAGGTCAATAATCTCCGAGTGTTTGGCATCCTTCTTCTACGTTTTCATTGTTTGTGGAGCAGCAGCTGGTGCTGGTGTGGGAGCCAGTGTATCATCGGTTCTTTTGGCTACAGCACTGGCATCTGGATTGGCGATGGCGACTTTAACACAGTGTTTTATGAATATTTCTGGTAAGTGAAATAATAGTGTAAAATTAATTATTAAGAAACTTGCAAGGATTTAAAAGTCATATAAAACACTAAAATTTATTATACAAAATGCAAAGCGCATATGATGGTAGACTAAGACAAATTTTATAAACAAACTTGGCGCAAAATTATTTTTAAAAACTAATTTTCTTTTCCTGTCAATGCTCCCGACATTGGGATATACCAAAAAAACAAAAACACCCTTTATCTTCAAAAATAATCTCTTCTCAGATTTTATTTCTCCTTTACGTCTATCCGTCTTCAACGAAGTCCTTCAAGCATGACGTTAATTTACTTGTCTTGGGTTTTGAGATTTTTTGCGCTTTGTGGCGCAACAAGTGTTCAGCACCGCAAAGTCAATAGCGCAACGTAACCAATATGGCAGCTGAAGATGAGGTTTTTGTGGTTTACAGTAGTCCACACGCTGGATGGAATTTGACTGAATTGTCACTCCATGTCTGAATGATTGTGACATTAGTGTTTTTTTCTCGCAGTATGGTCGATTTTTGTATTCTTTTTTTTTTTTAAAAAAAAAAAAAAAGATTGTGTTTGTTTCGGAGCTTATTCCCGTTTTTTGTTTTGTTAAAAAAAAGATTGTGTTTTTGCTTTGAAGCTTATCCCCGTTTTTGCGGTCAACAAATTGATGCCGATGACGGTGACAGAATTTCTTTTTGTCTCCTATGGGGTAGGAATAATAAAGTGTATTAATTTTGACTCATAGTTTGTAACATATAATGTACAATCTCACCAAAAACATTAATGTGTGTCAAGTTCAACTTGTTCCAATGTCTTCCCAAATAAAATTTGCTATAAGTCTATGATATTTACGCATATACAAAATTAGACTTTTGCCAAGTGTCAAATTTTATTTGGTAAGGCATTCGACCCGTTCTGGAAGGATTGTATCATAACTTTTTTTTTATAATTTTCGTGCACTAAAGGGGATATGAATACCCTTATACTATTACAGGGCACGGACGTTCTGTAGATAGACAGACAGAGAGAGAAAGAAAGAAAGATTTGGTGTAATGGTTAAAAGCTCTGGTGTATCAAGTTTCAGTAAATTCCAAGGGTGGCGTCCAGATAACTGGGAAGTATTTTTGTTTTGCTGTAATTGTCGTTGATTCACAGTATTTTTTCCCGTCCTCCGGATGTTATCATCATGATCAAGTTGCATTTTCAGCCATATGACCACCCTACTGCCAGTGTTATGCCTTCGCTGTAGAGTTGACTTAGTTTTCATAATTGATCGACTTTTTTATTTATTTCATGTGTATGTTGTTGTAGTAATTTTAATGTAGTTCGATAGAACTCAGTTCATTTGTTATCAGAATCTTTGAGAGAGAGCTTAGGGCTACAGGTTTCATACAAATTATTTCCTAATTTTCACCGATTCTGTAGTACTGTCAGCCAAAAACATGACGGGTAAGTTCCGATCGTCTTTGCAGCGTTCCCAGTCTCATCGCTGGCACTTGACTACAATGGCAGAACTGGTCTGGATTTTCGTGGAAATTCGTTCTTTCGAAGCATTTAAAAGTTATTTGGTCTCCTTCGAAGCGTTCAATAGCTTATAAGGCCACCAGGGTGTGTCTTTATAGTTTCTTCCTTGATTCCATACTAAAAGACGCCCATTGATTTTTAGGGATTTTTTCATAGTTTTGGTGATTTTGTAAGGATTTCTCAGTTCTGTGATTTGTGGTCGAAGAAGGGTTCATCGTCCAAGAGGTTTTATTGATTTGTTTTAAGTATCTCTGAGTTTCTGGTTAGTGTTATATCAATTGCTTCCCGTCCATTCTTGATTACTAAAGTCGGTTCATTACTCTATTTGGTACAATTAAATTGTACATATTCTATTAAAAATTCAAAAAGATCTCACTCAATTGATTGCTATCTCCGCTAACATACTAAACGTAATGGGAATTTGCATCCCATTCACATCCCGACAGCAGATCCCATCTCCTTGTTCGGCTTTTTGAATAACAGAACATGATACTTTGAGCAGGTTTCTCTTCATATAATCATCATTTTTGCCATCCCCCGTCCTTCAATTGGTCTGGTTTTGCATTTTAGGCAGTAAAAAAATTCCACTACTTCCCACTTTTTACTCAAAAACTTTGAGTTGAGGTATTTAACATTGTGTTGTTAGCCCTATCCTTGGCCCCTGAAGCAGTTTGCCAAGGTTTTGTGTTGTGTGTCGGTGGGTCAAGATTTCGTTGTTGTCAGCTGAGTCTTACTGTCTTACGTTTTTGTCTGCGCAGTTAAATTTTTCTTGGTTTTACTATTCTTCTTAGCGGCCTTTGCAAAAGGTTATCTCGCATCTTTCTTACCGCCTGCATGGAGAATTTGGGCCCGAGAATACACAAATGTCATTGACCTCCCAAAGCACAGCATCAGTTATCATGCAATAGTGGCCCTTATACGCTTTACTTCGTGCTCAGGAACGTACTCGCCAGAGTATGGCAAGGAACGTATAACTATAATAAAATTAATTGACCTATTCACACCCTCCTGGTACGCAATTCGCCTGTGATTGAATGCACACGCTTTCCGTTACTCAACTGTGTTAAGTCGTTCATCCGTAGTCATACAGGGATGTTATACAATTTGTATGTCATGCCAATTTATCAGTGGATGGCGATATATTAATTTATCCTATCCAGGGTATATTGAGCTTGATACATAGTTTGTAATATAGAGAAATAATAACGATAGACCCCAATATTTTTTATATTTGTTATAACCATCAAAAATTATGTTGATCTAGACATGTCCGTCTGTATGTTACCACTTCTTGGTCTTTAATTTTTGAGATAGGAACATGAAGTTTGGTATATAAGCTTTCCAGAGCCACAGCCTCTTTCTGCTAAGAAAGAGGTGTAACAACAGTTTTCTGATAATATTTCTTTAAAAGTGCGGAAATATCCTCTGTATAAAAAGATATCATTGCATATGTTTCAAGATTTCGCAACGCCCCGCTCGCTTCATTAGGGGTGAGTTAGAAGATGGGGGATAGAGTGTCATGCAATCCGTTCTAGATGGATTGTAATTTTCTTCTATGTTTTTATTATCTACATCGGCATAGCATCTATTTATAATATCTATGCATGATGTCCATGTATGAATGTGGATTTAATGCGCGCTTTCAATTTTCTTAGACGAATCTGGTATTCCTATCTAATCAGATTCTAACTTCGCAGTAGTGGATCGTGGATGTGATAATCCCTCTTTCAGTATGGTGGTGGCTTGTCATAGACGCGAGTGGCCCCATCAGACCTATTTGGTGTTTTCATGAGATTTTTTGATTCCTGCTGGCAGGGTTGTGCGTGCGTCGTGTCCATGTTATCTATTTACTGTCAATTTAAAAGTTTTTAATTTTCTTTAAAAATGTTGACAGATTCGTAAGGGTAGACTACGGATGGTTATCAATGGTTGTTCAGATCGAAAAGTACGAGTAATCTATCCATCCTCTCTTCATTGCCAAAAACTCTCACATACTTGGAGTCTCCCCCTGAGCCACGTGGGTCTCGGCAGATCGTACCTTACCTTGGGTGAAATATCTATTTTGCAAACTTTCAATACGGGAACACACCTTTAATGCCTTTTGTATATATATTTCCATGGTCGCTTAAGGTGTCATTCGAATTGGCATTTTTCCAGTGACACGACTATGAAAATAAGGTCTTGAAATGGCATCAGTGGGCTGTATCATAGTTGCAAATTAAATTCACTGCATTCACACTCCCATTATGCCAGTTATTTTTTTAAAAATTCATTATTTTTCTCTCTTGACTAATTTTTCTCGCATTTACTACTATACAACTATCTTTATTCACACAGGTGCACACATTAATCCTGCAGTCACGTTAGCATCATGTGTCATCCGGATCATTTCGCCACTGCGTGCTGCTATGTACATCACTGCCCAATGTGGTGGTGGGATAGCTGGTGCAGCACTACTCTATGGGTAAGTGAAAAGTAACAGTTAAATATTTGGTGTTTATTTTAAAATTCTGTTTGCAATACTTTGAAATGAAAGGAATCTGGTGGGAATTAAATTACTAAATCGCATTAGCGCTCCTATTTCATTCTTTGTTTTCACAAAAGAAATAATATATGACCTGTTACCTGTTACTCTCACTGTCAGTAGTTCATTGACAGTTTATGTAATTCTCATCAGAGAACTCAACAAATACCCCCCATAAGGCTATGAACTCGTTAGCTTCTCCAATTTCATCCGTTTACGAGAGTTTTTCTGATTATACTTTGACTATGTCTTTCTATTTCTTTTTTTTGTACCTTCCCTTGATAGATCTAAATTTTCAAGTTTACATAAGGTCATGTATCATAATACTTAGTAAAATCTACAACTTGTCTCAAATTCCTTGTGTGTTTGTGTAAAGCAAATAATAAACAGGAAGCAGGCTTGCATGCCAGGTGTGTAGCCTTCCTTCATATTTTCTATTTCTATTTTTCATACTCTGTAATTCTATTCCTTGTTGATGGTGCCCATTCGTATATACAAATTCACCTGAGTGCAAGAGTTCATTGTAAACATTGTGATAATGACAACAGAGAATATTAAATATCGTCGTACCATAACGATATTTTATTTCTTAAATCCGCACCCTCCAATGGGTGCTGGTGTTAAATGCCAACACAGTGGTGATGGTTCCCAAGATACACAATTTAGAGATCTGAAACTAAATGTCAAAAAGTGAATTGTCACTTTGGCCAAAAACAATAAAACTCTTTTCGTCTCATGCTCTATTGTCGAATGTGTGTAATAAGTGGAGACAAATAAAAGCGAGTTGAAGACAGCTCCAGGAACTATCAAGTGCACGAACCAAACAAAAAATCGATCGCAGAGGAGACAAAACAAAAAAGGAATAAAAGAAGTAAATGGAACAAATTACCACTTTTTTATTTATTGCCCTTTATTGCTTTGGTCGATTTTTCTGATTCTTTTCTACTCCACCTTTTATTGCCGCTTTAACATTCTTCGAGGAAGTGTTGAGGATTATTTTGGCCTCAATTTTAACTTTCGTTGCGGAGAAGAAAAGAATAACAGTTGGCAGAGATATAGAAAAGATTTTCTTTCCATTTTTTGACAGAAACAAAAAGGGGAGTTTTATTGAACCCCTCTTCTCCCTCCTCTTCAATGAAATAGCAAATGGAGTGTGCCGCCTTTTCACATATCGTGTTATATGTATTTAGTTTTTGTCAATGTAGCAATTTGTAACTGTGGTGGGACCTAGTAATTTTTGGGGAATTTGAAAGGACTCAGAGAAAGTTTTTGTTTTTATGATTTTTAGTTTCCAAGTTCCCACGAAAATAAAATGTTTGAATTGATGGGCTTTTGCGGTCTGGCAATGTGCGATGTGGAGCAATTATTATGTCAATGGTATGATTACTTTTGAAGTCGAATCTGGAATAATTGGTGAAAGGGTAATTTCCAGTTTGATTTTGTTAAAAAATCTTAAATTGTAATGGAAGTTGAAGACAAAGTAATTTAACGTGGGAACAAGATTTTTTTTTTTGCTAAAGAGTCATATTTTGCTACCTTTAGAATTATAGATTTAAAATTAATTGAGTTTTACACCGTCATCACCCTTTCTCAGAACTTTTTACAAATTGCAAAGTAGAGATAAAGTACTCGTATAATGAGATACGTTGTAATCCACTAGGTTAGATAAGGTTATATGTACATGGCTTTAAAACATTGACTTCATAGAAGACTATTCACCAAGATTAGTCCATCGCAATCCTTGGAGGACTACTAACTAAAGTACGTACATAATCATTTCTCCAAAGCATTCGATTTCACTGCAGTTTTTTGTAGTCTATGCTACTCAGTTTGCTGTAGAAGAAACTGCTAAAAACTGTTTCGTTTTAGTGCGAGCTATTCTTTGGCATTCACACATAGAACATATGTACATACATACATATGTGTGCAACGTCCTCAGCGAAGCAGATATCTTAACAGTATCTACATGTATCTCAATTGACAAAATACCTATTATCATACTTAGCTGTTTCCGACTTAGGAAGGTCCTTATTCTTTTACATGATATCTAAAATACCATGTATCCTCTTATGGTAGACCATCATTGCTCCACCATTTTGGTGACCCTTTAATTAGTGTTGGTTTTATTTCCAATCAATCTTCGGTCTGTGGCTTTTTTCTACCATTCACTGCTAGCTCATCTGTAAGTTATTTACCTAATATTTCACAGTGGCCGGACACCTAACAGAGTCCTACGCGGTTCTGTTCAGGACCATTTCAGATTTAATAGCTTTTGATTCTAGGGCCTTAAGCGCTACTTGAATATCAATATAAATAACGGTATCCCTATTAGATACCAGTGCTTCCGCAACCTAGAGTATGAACTATTGATTAAAATACACAATCCTCATTCGGATCCGCAGTATACACCCCAGAGCCTATTGCATGGTGGTTTTGGACCCGCCTGTGTAGATTTCATTCTCATTATTGCCTCTTCACCCTTTCCGTATAGATGGTGTCGTACGGTACATCGCTATCGAATACTGTAACGATATTGTCCATTTAATTCGGATTGTACGTTTTTTTTTCCCCCGGAGCACTCAGACCCAATTTTCTGTATCCATTGTACTACCAGGCAGAACTCCTTTTGGTGTAGTGGTTGGAGAAACTTCGATTTTATTCGTTTTCTCTTTTTATGTTCGGGTGGCTGTGGTTGCTGTTCCCCGTCCGGGCTTGAACCTGCACTGTTCGGGTCACGGATTGTACGTTAGTACTTAATTACGAATTGAATAGTGTACTATCCTACTGGTCCAGAAAAAGTCAACGTTTATTAGCCTTGGCGCACTATTTCCCGTACACGCCGTCATACTGCGGACGAGTATTCGTATAGCTGACATTCCGCTCATCAGTCATGCTTTTATCTATCCACATCACTACCGTGTATAAAAAGGTCGGCGGCTTTGTTATTTCAAAGCTTTTTAATAGTTGCACAGATTTCATCTATAGCGAGTGAGAGGACAACTTTTTCATTAACTAAAGTTACTTTTTCTTTTTACCCTATCACTCTCTACCCGCCCAATTAACATCTGCTGGAAGAGCTGTTTAAATATATGTATACATAGGTTTACCTAGATTTACACCACTATTACGAAGAGCATGAATATCGGTCCTAACACCAGCAACCACTTGTTCCGAATATTGTTCCGATAAGAAAGACTATCACAAGAAAAACGAAATTAATGAAACGCATTGCCACTGATGATATACAAAGGATATGACGTGCTTAAGCTTAAGACGCAAATTTGTATCGCTTATCCTTGCGTTCATATCGCCAATCTGGCTAAAAATACAGCCTTTTCTCTAACCGATCAATGTTGACATAGCTCAACAATTTGTGTACCACCTTTTGGCCTATTCAGTTATAATATTCTAATGAATAAAGCAAACTACATCATTTCCGACTTAAGAAAAATAATCCTCCAGCATATTTATCTAATTCCTTTTTTTTTAAAAAAAAAAATAATAATAAAAATCACCGCATCCTGTACCTCGCTTTCATCTATTTTTCTTTCTATATATCCATTCAATTGCAACGAAAACATCTGTCACCGGTAAATAGATTTCAGACACAGTACAACTAATTCCTTCTCTTTTTCTCAATGTCTACTGAAACGAATCCTAGACAAAAGAATTATTCAAGTCCTTCATTTCTAAAATCTGAAAAAAAAAATCACTAGCCACTTAATACCTACGCACTGTGATTCGTTTCGAAACGTCATAGATTACAACTGATGCCTAGAATATAGGGGATCAAGATCGGGTCATAGATCCTATATCTATGGGTTTTTTTTCTAAAGATATGCCACCAAGGATATCTTTGTGTGTAGTTTCATTGTCGGTAGAAGACGCTTGCTTCCTTTTTTTACACAGATATTTCGGGAATTGTCTGCATCTCCATTGTCTGTGCAACATCTGTTCTAACATCCAGCAACGCCACTGACTGGATTTTTTTTTAAATCTTTTTTCACGATTTTAATGAGCACAGATGGAGAAGTGGAAAAAGATCTTGGAAGTGCGCGATGCGTGGTGAAGATTTAATTTTTCTTCTTCCCGCTTTTTCTTATTATTTTTTGGGGTCTTCTGCCCTTTGGAATAAAAAAAGCAACAGTTTGAATTTCTTTTTTTAACTGAAATAGGTTAAGGCATAAGAAAGGCAGACGATCTTCTTGAAGTGTTGCGGAGTACCCGCGAATGAAAATACGGATAAAAGAGTAATCGTTGAGATTTATGGTGGCTTTCATGCCAGATGTTGTTACTAAATGAATCGGAGTAGAGGGATCTTCTCTTCGATAAAGTGCGTTCCGCACAACGACCTGTAAACGTTGATGAATTGATGGGATGCATAGAGAATTCTTTTTTCAAAAATAGTCTGTACTTTGGAACTGTTTATATCATGTGCATAGCCTGGACAATACAATTTGTTCTAAAGAGTGATTATTTTGTTCAGACAGTTTAGACTGATGGCGTGTGCTACATAGCAGGATACTTATATGATTTTGTACATTGCTCTTCAAATACTTCAGAAGGCAGCTTCTGTCAAAGTCATTTCAGGGAATACCTTTTTGTTGCCTGTTTAGCTCAGTAAGGCTTCAGCCTTACTAATAGTCTTCTAGTTTTTTTCAATTCCAGCTCTGGTCAGATCTGCCTCGAGAAAATGAATTTGATGATATCATTATACATACTGCCTGCCATTCTTTTGGATCACTTTATGGTTCGAATCTCACAGATTCCTCTTTGTCAGAGAGGTTCCAACTTTTATTTTTTTTAGTCAGATCATCTGTTCTGAGTCTGCAGTTGCTTAGAATAGCATTCGCGGCACTGATTTACTACTTTGTATAATCGTTGTTGGATATTACCGTTAGCTTCTACGTTCATAACAAGCCAAGCCACTACTTCTCACAGGTACTTTCCTCTTATGATGTACTACAGTAATCTTGAATAAAATCGTCTTAGCAATATCCGAGAAATAGCCAATTTCCGCAGATCCGTAAGGTACTGTTACTCGAATTTTCAGTGAAAAATTTCATATCCAAATATGATTTTGTTTATCGAAATTTTTGAGAAAATTGTATTTTTGTTTTAATTGGCCCGTAGTAAAGTTCCGTTAATTTTTAAACTAGAACGAAAATACCCCAGATATGTTTGAAGAAAATCCGTCCAACCGTTTAATCTGCAGCCCGATGTAAAAACCGTCAAAATTGCTGGACCAATTTTTTTGAGTTCCTCTATTATAGTAATTCGAAAGTGGGTTATGAATTCGCGAGCACATGTTTGGGCACCACTGACTGTAGTAGATAGTGTATCAGAGACTGTCTTTCAAATAAAAACGTTTCCTGTTTACTACCAGTCTGCCACCCTTGGAGTAGAAGCAGACATGAATAAAATCCAAGTTTCTACAACCTCTACAGTAAAAAAAAACGTCTAGTTCGATCTCTAACATTTTTTTTTTTATTTTTGACGCCGACGATATTCCTTCATGTTGTTATCCTGGTTGTTGTTACTGCTGCTTATAAAAAAAACTAGAAACCATCTAGTAACAAAGAATCTTAATTCAGAACATCACTCAATAAAAAGTAATTATTTTAATAATTGGAGATGTGGTATTTTCTGTCTGAAAAATAAAATGCCCACCTTACTATTTACTTCTGCTTCCAAATTCATATCAACAATTTGCGACCGATATTCCGATTATTGATACCACCACGTGGATCTAAACATCGAAAACCATTAAGTAAGGTTTTTCTACATTCCGGATAGGGTCTAGCTATGAATATGCGGTTTAAGTTGCTGGCCCTTCAACAAGGAAATATCCTATTCAAACTTACTTCAAGAACTGAAATGTTACGATAAAAAGTTTGAAGTTTGAGAAGTGCTTATGCCTCAAATTTCTGAACTAACTCAGCGTTTCAACGTATTCCAGATAGGTAGGTGCACATATACAATCTAATTCAATTTAATCAGCACCACTTTGAGCGTCTGGCCAACATTTTTCGCAAAATGGTCACCAATGACGATTGGCCATAGGAGTGCACACCTGGGTTACCCAAAAGAGTAAAAAAACACTTGGATGTCGAATATTTTCAATGCACACGACTTTTTGGAATAAGTGAAGTCAAATTTATAATGGGCATAAGTTCACACTTCCTTAGGTTAGATGTGAAGAATTGTGTCAGGTGTTCTTGATCCTTTAATCATTAAAAATCAATTTTTCCAAACAAAAAAAACTCCATAATTCTTTCTCGTAAGTAGGGTTACCCGAAATTATAATCAGCATCCGGTTATGATTCAACTATTCAACATCATTGGACCACTTAACCCTTAGACCTATTTTTCTGTTGCTGTTGTTGTTGTTTTATTGCTATACAATCCTTTCGATAAAATTTCAGTGCGGGTTTCAATCATCAACCTTATTGTTAAGTATTTATATGTATTTGTTACCCTAAGCAAATTTCTGCGTAACCACACCAGAGAATAAATAAAAGTCGCATTAAGTGCATACATGACCTCATTGCATTTTTTATGACATTTGTATATGTTTTTTATTCTGGGGTCATGCCAATAAATTTAGTACAAGATTCCCTTTTTTCGTGGTAAAAGTAATAATTTAAGGGTTGATATTGAATATTTGTCAGGGGGTTCGTTTTTTTACCCTTTACCCTTACCTTATGTTCAAGTGGTACAAAACTGTCTGTTCCATCAAATCATGAAAATAAATTCCAGAGAATCTGCAATGCATCTTATACATTAGAAAAGGGTTTGGAACAAAATACTATACAAAAGGAACTGTGTGTGTGAGTGGTATAAGCACTAGTTGCCTGAACTGTCAATAGTTCTTTACATAAATCCTTTTTACATCCTATGCCTGGTTATGAGAAAAGGATTTCCTCTTCCATATCTGCATTTGGTACTAAAAAAATATAGATTTTGAATATTTATTCGGGATGATGTTTATTCAAAGGACTCTGGATGATAAAACGTGTCGTCTTTTGACAAAAATATGAAGTGGAAATATGACAGCCGGAAAGCTACAGGATTGTATTTAGAAGCAATATTCTTTGATATGAGAGTATTTACCTTTGAGCTGGTGTAAGGATTTGTGTTTTTTTTTTTTAAGGGATGAAGCCAAGTGATTGCTATCAAGTAAGCAATTGATGTTTGCTGGATATGCTTGTAAAATACATTCTTATGAAAGCCTTTCGTTCATTAAGATCATTTGAGGCGGAAGTACTGTACGTTATGGTGTTTGAAGCCGTTTTTGGTTTGGAGGAGTGCACTTTAAAGGAAAAACTTAATCGGGGGAATCGCAATCACATTCCTAATTTAAGTTGGGATTTCCAAAACTGATTCATATCCTTCAGTCTTATCCGATATGCGGATTTATTCTCAACTATTTTATGTCATGTTTTATAGGTGCGAGTTTATATTATAGGGGGTTTTGTTAAGTGGATTTAACTGTCGCCAATCAATTTCTTCTTCGGTCTGTGTACATCCCCTCAACTACCAAAATCGAGCTGGGCGTTAGTTAAAGCTAGGTTAGGGTGATGGTGATGATTGCCCAGGCAAATTTAGAACAATGTTTACTCGTAGGTCCGCAATAATTACCACATATTCAGCAGATTTAGTAATATCGGAGAACTTACATACTCAATTTTTCTTGAGAAAGAAGAAGTTAGATAATTGTTACCGTCTCAAAGTTTTCTTTTCTTTTGAAGTGAAATTTCATTGGCTACGGTAAAGTATTTTGATCGTTAAACGAAAAATTTAAAATATTTGTTTTCTCGAAAATGTTTTAACGAATTTGAACAAATTTTTTATTTTAGCTAGTTTTGATGCATGCTACGAAATAGCATTCAAGGTTTTTGGAAAAAAAAAATTGCACAATGGTACTTTGAGTTAATTTGCGATTGAAACGATTATTTTCTCGAAAACAGCTCTAAGAATTTTGACCAAATTTGATATTTTATTTACTTAGAAACATGCTATAAAATAATGAAACTTTTTAAAAAATGGCTGTCAGAAACGGCTTACCGATTTCGATGATATTTGTATATTTTAAGAAAATTATGATAAGACGTTTCACTTCCAACGCCTGAGAGTTCCATCAACAATTTTATTTTTTGTTTGTCGGGATAAAAAACACATTCCTTGTCACACTAAAACTCAATATTAGTCCATTGAACTACCAAGGAGTAATCTCCTGTTAATGGAATTTCCGCCCCTAAAATGACAACCTTATGAGATCAGCACTCACCATATCAGCTCAAAAATTCGGCCTCCTGATACGAGCGAGATCAGGACAATCACAGAGTAAGTACTCTGCAGTATGATCACACTCTCCAAAGGCGTCGCGTCGCAGTTGGCGGTACCACTTAAGACGTAACACATTGAGGTTCTTGGCAAAAGTATTGTGGTGCGTAAGAACGCCAGTCCTTTACAATATATAATATGCCTCGCATTTTTTAAAGATGGCAGTTTAGTTTGCGTACATTCTGAAGATGTTTCCCACAGTTATGTTAATAGTAAAGCCAACCGTCAATGGAAGCTCAGACCAAGTATGCGGGAAAACTCAAAGCATGTTCAGGTCCTAAGAAGTACTGCTCTATGCCTTGTCTAGCAAGTTCATAGGAGATCTCATTTTCTATAATCCCATTGTGACTTTGGACCAAAACAAGAGAATGAGTTCAACTTTGCATTCTCGAACTATTTTGGAAGCGGTTAAAGAGCTGAGCAAAGCCTTGAGCGCAGCCTTTGTCACTGCGCAAATATTTCGCCTGCTTCACCTATTCCTTACAATATAGTTCATAGCCATTAGGATAGCGTAAGTCTCTGTTTGAAAGACAGATGCATGTTTGGTTAACAAGAAGTGAGCCTAATTTTGTTGTCCCCCGCGAAGACACAACTACCAGACCCTTGACTTGATTTGGAGCCATCCGTGTAAATTCGAGTGCCTATAATTACTTTCTGACTCAGATTCTGGCTAAATCCAATCCTGAACGCGACCAAAGTCTAATTTAAATTTGCATCCCAATTCTATAAAACATTTTACTAGATGTCATATTATAGACAGTTGTAAATATTCAAGGGAAATAAAAAAAAAAAATTGCACAGGAGTCAGAGTTCTGGTATCATTGTATCAGACGGCGTATCCTTCTTCTATCTTATGACAAGATCACAAGATCTATTACCATAAAATATCATATAAGATCTACTATTTCAAAGATTAAGTTTTGCGCGAAGTCATTAAAACTACAGTGCGGGTTGTAACTACCATAATCCACGGAAGGTAGCTTTTATAGTGGCGCCCTTGATATGTAGGTGTAAATATCAAGATGAGGGAGGTTCACCAGCACATTGAAAGCAGAGCCAAGCGTGCTATGGAAGTTTGGGAACCACTGAACCTTGGGGCCATTAGCATGTAATTTAATTTCGACTTTCTACGTTAGAATTCAACTCAAAGTCTGATCCGAATCTATGTATCTTTAACCAAAGCATTAAAACTCCATGAACCCTGAAGATGAATGCACACTGAAGCTAAAACAAAGCACAAAATGTGTCTCAACTCGTAAGGTCAACAACTCTTGTCACTCTTATTGAAAATTCTGCGAAAACAAAGCCAAAAAAAAAAAAAAAAACAGCCATGCCCGTCTAAAAAATGACCTCACTTTTTATGCCAGAAAATGTATCTCCAACGGGAATTCATTCATCTCCCTTCATCTGTCAATCAAACCCGAAAAGCGTTTACCTCTGTCAGCATCAGCATCAGCATGGACTACTACATAGCTCCCCTACTGATTTGTGATGATTGGAGACGTACAAGCAAGTTAGCGTCGCGACCACCTGTCTTTGGGAACACCATCCATCCACTGATGACATTGTGAAATCCATTCCTCTGAGCTCGGTTGTCCCCAATCAGAACTGGTTCACTGAATTTACTTATCCGGTTAAATGAGTAAACATCTCTACTCTCTGTTTTACTGTTTGAATGCAGATGTAACTTTAACCACTAGAATATAAAGCTGGGGAGACAATCAAAAAACACACACGAAAGCACATGTCAAGTGACTTCCTTCATGAGCGCATTTCTAAGGCTAACCTCATCATTATGCGTCATATCATTCGTAATATCCTTCTGTGAATTATCCGAAATGTCAGTGCTAGATAAGGAATATCAAATTATCCTATTGCAGAGAGCGGCTCACTGCAGTGACTGATAATTTATCGTCATCCTTTCATAAGAGATAATGATGATGGTGAGGAACACGAAGATTATTTAGGAACCGTCGGGTAATCAAAAAGGATTATTTCCAGTTGTTGTGGACAAGGGATAGGATAAGACGGCGTCGTTGCTGTTGTCGGTCAAACCAAGCAGGTGTGTTGCATTTTAACTTGTTCCTTTTTGGTTTTTCGAATTAAATTTCAGACACGTGTTTTGGTCAATGTAACACACCGGTTCTCCAAAAAACAGAAGAAAAAAAAAACAAAGAAACCAAAAAAAGGCTTTAATGATTAGAGTTGCGCGAGGCAACAGGATATCGACAAAATTGTACGCTTTTTGGCCACCACCAAAACCGACGAGCCGCGAGATAATAATTACAGGGTTATGCGTTTGAAGTGTGCTACATATAAAATACTTTTTTGTATTGTTTTTTTCTGTGTTTAGAAAGAGTTAATTTCACGCAGGATACATCGCATTCGGCAGATGCGTCAATTTTTTTTTAGTTTATACATAATTCGTTTTCAAATTCTTTTCAACAAAATTACTTAAAAAAAGGCGCCGTGTTGCATTAGAAAGTTGGTTGATTCTGTTTAGAAATGATCATCTAGATTGATAGCGGTCCGTTCCCAAAAAGTTAAATGGTTAGTTATAAGCATATGAACAAAACCCCGCCCGTGGATTACGGAATGTTATACCGACAATTTCTTCAAACATTGATTCCTCAAGAAGTGCATCTCTCACCCTCGGGTTCTAAAGAAGCTACAGAAAACACTATGCCCGAAGATTAGTTTAATAGATTTTTGCTAATAGTGGCACAGACAAAAGCCAGGTTTGTGGATCGTAAGTCCTCTACAGAATCTTGATTTACTTCTTTCACAAATCGGCTTCTGAATTGTCGATGGATGTACTGTGCATATTTTCAGCTATGAAACTTCCGAAATATTTTAAAAATCTATTTTCTGGCCTCCTGTCTCGTTAAGCCTACGGCTTCTGTGTCCTCTCTGTCTTCGTCTTCCCAACTGTAGCTGGTCTTTGATCACACTATCAAAGCCTTTGCAATTCGAAATCTTTTATTATTTTGACTTGTTATCCAACAATGCTTTCTTTGACGGTGGAGTTAATAATTATTGTTTCCATCCTCGGTAAACACTCAACATATTCCAGGCAGAAGTATTTGCTATTAATCAATGCGTACGAAGCAACCGCTGAGTTAATTCTAGATGAAACTTCTCAGACAGTCAGGCTGCACTCAAAGCACTTAATGCGTACGTAATAAAATCCAGACTTGTTCTGGAAGCACACACAGCACTTCTATGCTGGGGGAGGACAACGTTGTCATTCTTTTCTGGTATGAAATGGCTGACTCGTGGCCAGGGCTGATGCGTCAGTGCCCCTAATTGCCTCTGTGCCATTCTGTGCTGACAGGAAAATCCTCTATAAAATACGAATCAAGCCACACAGAATCAAATGAGATCTGGCTAACTACTCCGAATCAAGCTTGTACAACATTTTTATCTGAAATTGTTCAGGAAAAAATCCAACCTTCCAATAATGTTTTACAGAAATAAACTATAAATTGTTATTGCAAAATTCAGTGGTTACTGCAATTTGAAAAAACACCTACACCAACTAAATCGTGCAACAGCCCTATCCTTGAGGACGACCAAACATCTTACTAAGTTCTTTGAACAAAATTGTGAAGATCCTCGACGACAAGTATAAAAGTCCTTGGAACTCTCTTGTTTTTCCAATACAAAGCACGTCATTAATCAAAAATAATGTTCTCAACATATACATATATATGTATGTGTATACAAGAGTCTGAATCTGAAATCTTGAAAGTACAGTCTTTCATATTTAAACTGCCAAAACGTTTTTAAAATTGAATTGTCGTTCGATATGCATGACATAACCTTGTTGTAATCGACAGAAGAAGAATTAATCTTTCAATCCCCGAACTCTAATAGGCTCTCTTTTTTAAATACTATACGAGTATGTAGCTCGATGATTTGATTACATTAGTTAACTGAGAGCATCTGACTATTTCTGGTACTGCGTTCCCTAAAGCTGCAAACGTAGTCGATGGGCAAATTGGAAAGGCGAGACATTTGTAGTGTAATTTTGAAACGCTTAACTTCAGAATACATGACAAATCTCTTGCATCGCCGCTCCACTATATTATTTTTTTGAATAAAAAGGTTCGAAAGTAATTTTTTTTCACTACAAAAATTAGAATCCTCACTGGGGTGATTAGTAGAATTTGCTAATACAGAGATATTTCGTCACTCCGTGAAGATTTTTATTTCGACCTATAAGTATTGGTTTCGTGAAGTAATTCGACCTCGAGATTGTGGTCAATCTTGGTTTACTATTTTGGAGAATCTCCAAAAAGTGGGTCTCGCAATTCTGTCTGTCTGTTTGTACACACGACTGCATCGTTTGTTCTCTGCGGGTTCATAATTCGAGACGAAATCGAAATTTTCATTCCATCTACAAAAGTAACGATACTTAAAACGCTGACGTATTAGGTTTTAGGAAAAAAGTTAGTATTATATAATATAATAATAAGTAAAGTATACTTCACTTATTAGCTGTTTTTTGATAATTTGCTATTAAGCGGCTATGACTCAATCGATTTTGGTCGAAATTAGTATTTAAACAATATCTGACATATACACGATTATGGCATACCAATTTTTGGAAAATTTTTAAAATACGTTTTTGAATATAATACACATATACATATATATGTATTTTAGATTTTAAAAAAAAAACTTTTAACGATTTTGCTTAAATTTTAAATCTGTGTGATTTACAGATAAACAACGTATAGGTGCAAGTACGTGCGACCCAGTCGTGCACTTTATTTTTTAAGGAGTCATTGACCAGCTAGTTCAGACTTTCCATCAAGAATTAAGCCAAGTTTCATAGGATTTGAATTTTTGTTGCAGATTCCAGGAGCTCATCTGGAGATACATAGTTCCAGAGCCTTAACCGTGTGTTGGTTTGATATTGGTGTAAAAACTCTCTCCATTGCTTTAAACCAACGGCTTTCTTATTGGGTTAGTTTAGGTAATTAGGTGCTAGTGACGTAGACCATCAATTGGGTCCATTGTCTCCTTTTTTTTAAAAAAAACTATGGGAACCATAAAAAAAACCGCTCAGAAGTAAGTTTGTCTGTTTATTCAGTCATTTTTATCAGGAATTCTGGTAGTGAATCTCATATCAAAAAATAGTATCAGGGTCATCATTTTCTGTCTGTTTGTTGTCATCCTCCCATCAAAACAAGATGGAAGCGTGACATTAGGACTCTGATGACCACCACAGTTTCGCTTCCCTCAACCTACGAGTAAGTGCAGTTCTAGCCTCCATGTAGAGCAGTAGAGGTTCATCGGAATGTATTTAAACATAGTTTCCATTCTCGATAGGGGTGTCGTTTCTTGTGGATCGTATTATTCCGATGCAGGCTGACCTTTGGCTCTTCGTAAAGTTTGAAAAGTAGCATTCCTTCAAAGGTTAGAACTCAATTTTCTGTCGAAGAACTAGGCCTCCAGTTTGCAACACGTGGAAGTGTGATTTCGAATCCAGAATGTTATTCTCTTATTCTTGTTGATGATATTCAAGCTGCCTGTCTTGAACTTTCATTTTCTTTTTTGCTATTGGAATTGTGCAAACAACGCTCAGATAACCACTAATTTGATTATTCCATTTTCATTTGCAATCCTCAAATCCCTTACAATCCCTTCAAATTATGAGAGTCTACCCGACTTAATAGAGACAATTAATACCTCGTTAATCGCACCTTATTGAGCAGATGCAGTTCGTAGCCATTTTAGCCCCTTTGCGTATCTTATTCGCTTTGTATTTACCTATGCATGTTCAACGATGCCTACCTGTGTATAGAAAAAGGAGCAACATGTGATCAGTTGAGTTGTTCGTCCCCTATAATCTTTTATATTTCCAATCACGCAGGTAAAGTTACATTTACATACCACCATCTACCTGACTATCCTGGCAATCAGATTTTGTTTTTCCTGCTTTTTATCATTTCTTGTTGTACCTTGTGAGGTATTTTTGTATCCGCTCCCCTCATTTGTGTGCATTTCTGTATCTGTAATTTTTTTTCTCCTTCGATGGCAATTCAGCGAATTTAAATTTCTGCTTACATGCACACCACCTGCCCTCTTTTTTTTGACAATCAACAGTTTGTTGGTGTAATGTCAGGCTCTATATCAGTTTGCTAAAATCAAAACAACAAGGAAGGTGCAAGCTGAAGCGGAATTTCACCAAAACAGCATGTGCCTTGCTGTGCCTCGATGCGCTGGTGCCTACTGCCTATGGAAGGTTATAAATCAGGTATCACAGGTAGAAAATATTTAATTTGGTCAACAATTAAATTTTATGATTTTGACATTGCATTCCATATGAAGTTGGTATAGTCTGGATGCGCAGTGGGTTAAATAATTCTCATCTTATGGTTGGTTTTGATTGGCAATTAAAAGGAATTTTACACGACGATGGTAGCCTGCTTTTTGATTTGTTTCTGTTGAAATAAAATAAAAGATTGGTAATAAGTAAGTCTGCAGTACGTTGATTAAAAAAAAAAAAAACAATCATGTTTTTTTTTATGGAACATTGATACCCTGGTGCTTTTGATGCTATTTTACAACTTAAGGTTTAGTAAAAAGTCGTAAATTCTTTTAATTAAAAATATTTTATATCTACACCGTTGGGGAGAGGAATGCAGACGCGACGTCTGAGCTTTTAAGTCCAGCGAAAGTCTTTGTTTAATGACAGAATTTTTGTTTATGTCAGATGTTTTTTCAAGCTTTTGACTGCTGTTTCATTTTGGATAACCAACGAGACCGTGATCTAATTCTTTGTAGACACAGCACTTTTATTGGTATATTTGTTCTATGTAAGAAGACTTTAACAAAACAAGTGCTAATTTAAACTCATTGGTAAACTAGAGATACAATTCCTATGACAGTGAAAATTTCATATTTCGTAAGCCGTTGGGTCTAAGAACTGTCACTTGAATGACAGTTTTCGTGCCACTAGAGTTATAAAAAGCTTAAATTTCTCCATATCAACAATTTTTGACAATTTTCGTAAGAATACTCGACTTAGAGAATAATTGACGATAGTGTGTTCACAGGATTAATTATCATTCAAAATTCAACCAGCCTTCACTGCTCTGCACTAGTTGTTTTTTTTTCAATCTAAATGTTGTCATCTCAATTAAAAAATCCGAAACTGGTAGTACCTAGTATTCCTAGATCTTTTTAAAGAAACCAGTCTCTTTTGAAAAACTTATTCTCCAGCTAAAGCTTTGACACCTCGGAAGAGGTTTGTGTGACTGTGTCCAATTCTCAGTGCTATTTTACTATGGTATCTCTTATTTTAAATTGTGACAGTCCACAAATATAATTTTTGTTCTTCGCTGTCCTCGAGATAAGGGCTTTTGACTCCAGGAGTTTTGTAAATTTTTTCAGATGCTCACTTCTATGGGGTGGCATGCAATTTCCAGTTTGCAACATTTTGGTTGCGATTGCTATTGCCATGGGATTACCTATGTACATATATGAGAACGCGAACATATGTAACTGAAAATTTCATATCAGAAACCGGCCTTAAAGTTATTTTCTCTCTCCCTACCTCTGGAACAAAGAGTTTGCAGTCGATTTTTGTTTAGCTTTTCCGGACTAGGTAGGTACTCGTACATCTCGGTTTTTATAAATTCACCAGAGGAAAACGAATTATACGAGTACAGAGTAGTTTAGGTATTTAAGAACGAGTAAGGTAGTATAATGAATGGTTCGATTGAATGTCTGTATTGAGATTATGCGGTGTTCAAAAGTTAAAGTTTTATTTAATATGTTCGTGGCTGGGCTAAAATGTGAGACTTGGATCGTGGAAAGCCTTTGTCATTATAACATGCCAACAAAAGTAGCAACTGAAATCTTCTATAAAATTAATACTATCGTTAATGATCGGCTAATGAAAGTTAGAGAGAAAGTAGTGACCACAAGAAAATAGGCTTCCAAAAGTGCTCGTCCGATTCCTCCAGGATAAGTGCATAATTGAGCATTTTAATAATATAGTGCCCTCACAGCATTCACAGTCCAAATAAAGAGTTTAATAACGATTCTTTTTTGTGTAAACAAAAAAGTCTGTGTATCCACAATTAACACTGTCGCCCAAAAAGGATGTACACCACTTAATCCTCATTCACATGTGTCTCGTTTGAAGTAGTTCTCGGTAAGTATGTGACCAACATGCGCAGCTGAAAAAGTGATCTCCAAAAAACACAAACTGACAAAAAACGAAACAAACGTGAAATGTAAGATGCCCACAGATGACTCTAAGGACACACATATTTTGACGTCTGTTTTCTTTTCCCAAAAGAAATAAAAAGTGAAACATGTAAGGAATTAAAAAAATGCAGCTGCCTATCGGGTGTTAAATTTCACATTCCCTCTTAGTTTTCTTCTTTAAGAAAAACTGCACGTGCATCTTCCAACAAAAACAGGAAGCCACGTTCCTACGCCTGTCAAAAGTTAATTTGTTTCCAAAAAAACAAGTGTTTATGGTCAATCAAATTCATTGTAGGTAATTCTTTTTGAACAAACCCCTTCTTCAAATGGACAAGGTCAGGAACAGAATTTTTAATTGCACACCAATAAACATGTTTGTATATGAATACCCATTCGATATCCTTGCAAGCTTTGATGAGTTTATCGGTCGATTAAAGTATGAAATTCGATTTTAAAAATAAAATGTTATACATTTCATGGATATTTTATGAGTGGCAAAACGAATTCAAGAAAATAATTGATCGAATGCAATTAGAGAGTTTTTCAAAGGGGGTGAAGACATGTTTAATGGTGCGCGCACCCTCTTAAAAGTACATGTGTGTGCTTGACGGGAACGTTTTAACACTTTACACATGTGAATCATGTGTGTTCGCGGTGTTTCGACTGAGGCTCTCTTTATTGGTTTGATTTTGGTCGTAGGGGGACAATGTCAGATTTTCATAAGTCATGCGGTTGCTCCTTTTTTTATGAGAGGGAAGGAGTGTAGAGCATAAGGCAAAGAAAAGTGTAGTTTTTAATGGTGCCACTTATTAGGTGGATCCAACCCCATGCTCATTTCAAGAATATGAAACATTTTAATGAGACGTCATACAGTCATGGAAAATGTCATTTACCCCCTTGGAGTACAGTTTAGTATAGTTTTTAAATATTTCTAGAGAGATTCGTGTGATTTATTAAATTTGGGTGCTTGCGGAAATTTTGTTAGGTTTTTGGGGTAAATTTCGAGTAGTACGAGTATTTTCTCAGGATTTTCATTTATAGCGAAAAATTCTGTTTCAATTTCAATTTCAGTTTTATTCATATTCTTATAAATTTGTATAGGATTACGTTAAGTAAATAGTTTGAAGAAAAATAAATAATTAAGATTTAGTGAATTATCTAAGGGATTATCTTTTTATAGTCTACTATTCGCCGTCCTTATGCCTAACAGGTTGTACCACGTTTCCACCGAACAGCAATTTGATTTGGAGTTGCTTGTAGTGTAATTTCTAAAGTATCAAGTAATGTACATATTTACTGGAGCATTTCTTGATTCTTATCTCAGCTTTGCGAATTAGTGCTTTGAATTCATTTACACATAGACAAGGAGTATAAACTCGTACATAGCCCACATAAGAAAGAGATAACAACTGGCTGTTCTAGGTTGCAAACCGTGATAATTAAGCAATTACAAATTGTATTGCTCATTTGCTTGGACATGGTACGCACTTCTTTCTACTTGTTTAATTAGCATATGGAAGTATATTCGAACTTATTTATTGACAGATGAAAGAGGTTTTTTTTTGATTTTATTAAAATCTCAAATTTTTTAGAATTTACTGATGGGGAAATCCTATGTTCAGATTGGTGGAAATGTAGCATTACACACATCAAACTGATGTGGCATGTGATTTGGCAGTGCGCTTTCATTGTGAAGTCATAGCATTTTGGTTTAAAGCGAAGACGGATACATAACGTGACCATATGCCCTGTATTTAAAACCCTGCATTTTAGCGAGCAATCTCACCCAACTTTTAAATACTCTGTATACCTGTATACATATACAGGTATCTCGGGACACTAATATAGCATTAGCATAGATTCGCCTTTCCTGAGAGAAGTTTAATAAAAGGATGTACCCCAAAAAACCTGAATTTTTGTTCATTTAACCTTTGACATATAAATTTGTCATATAGTTGGCAACATTGTGACTTAGTGTTATTCGTAAATAGCAATACGATCCACTTATGCACCGATTTCTTGGGTTGGGATGCACAAACCGATGCTAATGGTGAAACATAATATAAAGTACTCGTGCTTATGTAGGTTGCGTATTGTTCTTTTATTTGACTCCAGATAACATAATCTTTATTGTCGTCGATTTCGTGTAGGCATAAAGCGCATACTACGACTGAAAACTTGCAACTCATCAAAGTATTTTACATATCTATTTGCTTTGGACTAAATATCTGTCTTATTTTTTTTATATTAATGTTCATCAAACCAACCCACTTAAAGAAGCAAAATTTTGCTTACTTTTTCTAACCAATTTATTTTTATCTCTACTAATAGATCTTTTCATCTGCTCTGGTTCAGAACATTTCGCCTCCTTTTGACTCATTGTCCCTTCATAAAAGGTTAGATCAAACAAACCACTTTTTCGCTTAATTTCCCAATGTGACATTATTGTTTGTACATTCAATCTGAGAGTTGTAATGTAGTTCTAGAAAGTCTCACTTATCTTCTTATTGTTTTAAATGTGTGCCTAATTATTCGTACCTTTTCTAGGAGACAGTAATTCAATTTTAATTATCTCTCTAAACAACACCCAAAGTAAACCGCAACAAATCTTCCACTTGTGCATAAAATTGTTCCTCTTTTGACACCAATACGACCACAATTCGTACGTAAATCTGTTTGAATAAATGGCACCACATTACATATCATCGTTAAACAAAAAAAAAACATCATGAAACAAGGACAAAACACTTAACCGACAAACATAGTAAATAAAAAGCGAAATAAATTGTATTGTTAATGGCAAACATTTATTATATAAATGTCATCTCTCGTTAACAACAACGTACATTCAATACACTTTTGCATATGCCCTCATATCCTACGTACGCACTGACTTGTGCACTGCCTCATTATGAGACACAGGATTCTGTGCTCTTTTTCGAGGTCGAAATCGTAGAAAGCACTCTGAATTAGAATTTCTGAATCTTTATTCTATGGACCAAAATTTATGACAATTTTTACGTTCCGCTGCTATTTTTTTTTTTTTTTTTTTCAACCCCTCTGTTTGCGGGATGATTCCTTTCAATAATCTATTATATTTCCTTTGGAAGAGAGATACTGTGGGGTACAACAGAGTTCATCTTTGCTTGCTGCTTCCTTTCTGGGCTTGACTGGTGTTTCCTGCCACACTATACCTTGTTAATTGTTTTTGTAGGGCGAGGCAATAAAAAAAGAGGAAGTACTCGTATAGTAGCAGAGAATAATCGATGAGGAGAAGGAGTTCATGGTACACAAAAGGTTACTTAATTGGCACGGCAGCGAGGGATTAAAACAGTGAGGCGCCGCTTTATGGTTGCTTTATACCACGACCTATCACAGTTTAACGAAGCAGTGTAACATATGCGTCGCAAGTGGCTTTTGTAACTTTTTTTTTGTTTTTCATTCCGTTCTTTATGCGATTAAATTGGAGCATATGTAAACGGGTCTTTGGCCGCAGAAATAAACAACCGTGCAGCAAGTGGCCAGAAGTTACACTCTCAGGTGGCCAATACAGAGCGTCAGTGGTGGTAGCGGTGATGGTTTACATTTTCAATTATGGTTGTTACTGGTGGTAAATTAATTTATGTTTTCTATTAAGACTAGGCAATTTTTTATAAAAAAATACTTAAGTTCGTAATTAGATTGTGAGGACTCACAGAAGAATTTTTTTTTTATGTAAAAAAAAAAATATGGCAAAAAACGTCTTTTTCACCTCATTGTTGGACCAAATTCAGTTTCATTGTCGTTAATTTTCTGAAATAAATGGACAATAAAGAATACAAATCATTACCAAATAAACTGCAATTTTAGATCATTAAACAAAAAACGTTTAAAAAAAAGCAATGAGCCTACTTCATGCGTTTGGAAACTCTGTTTGGCGCAAACGACTTTTTTGCCGACTTATAAAATAGTAAATGTGTTGTTGCCTTTGAGCATTTGTGTATAGGCTTTTAGTTATCTTTTTAAGTAAGTTTTCTCTGTGATTGTATTTATGTATTTGCAGTAAGTTACAGGCTTTCCGTAACATTTTGCAATTCTCTAAGCTATATTTCTCTAAGGTTGATTTTTAGCTAAATATTCTAGACCACTTGTAACTGTTGGGGCACGTCACAGCGTAGCACTGTAAAATGACATAGATACCTACTTACTTCTACAGAATTCAATAAAATTCTAGAGAGCATCTTAATGTTAAAAAATTCTATAAACATATGTACATTCATACTCGTAGGTTAACAGCGTGCACCACTTTTCAACAATTGATGGGGGAACGGAGCACCCTTATCCTACCCAACATTCTCCTTAATGACATTTCTCTCAGTGGGGGTCAAAAAAAGTCATCGAACTGTTATTTACCCAAACAACTTAATGGAAAATGCAAATTTTTCTTCTTAGAATTAATATGTCAAAATCTTTGCATTTAAATTGTTGCAATACGAGTTGCAAATTTTTTCTAGCTTCCACTACATTTTCCAAAGGGAACTGTCAGCGTATGTCTGCACCCTTGAGAGAGATGCAATCAAAAATCAATCCAGACATGTTACATCGAAATTGATATGCAAAAGTGTACTATAAAAAAAATTACACCCTTATCAACAGACAGTCAGATTTCAAAACGTAACCCCTAGGGTAGAGTGTGCTAAAGATTGTAATTGTATTCAAAACTTAATGATCCGTTGTAAAACGGATTTAACCACAAATATAATTCTCTGGCGGATGTTATAACCTGCAACATATCTACACCCTGCGGTAGTAAATTCAAAGCTACTGCGGTTCATCCATAATAAACATTGATTTAGTGTGTAAACTGCTACCCCTATTTGAATAAACATTATACAGACCTCCCCATCTACCACTATCGGCCGTAGAACTGCTTAAAGCGTTTTAAAGCCGCAAATGATTGTTTTTAAATCAATTTTCGAATCAAACCGCCCTACCACCAGGGGCAATTGATATTGTGTTGGCCCATATGGTATGGAAGGGATGAATTTCCTTATCATTGTGGGAATCAGATTAAAATCTTAAGATATACGCGACGCTGAAGCATAATTAGACTACTTGGGCCCCCCGTATATCTGATGTGTCATCGCCTATATCTTATGGAAATGGCATTTTTTACTTTTACTTTTGTCCCCAGCAAGAAAAACATGTTCTTCTTTTTCACACACAAATAATCTTCTCAAGAGATAGCCAAAGAACGCCTGGTCCTTTTTCTTTCGTTTTTCACTGCTTTAGGCAAAGCAATGTATGATAATTTAACAAAAGGATTTAAGAGTCGCCGCCACATTCACAAGTGGCGCACTGTTCTTTTTTTTATGCAATTGAGTTGCTTGTGCTTGTAGTAAGATATTAGTTTTGTGTGAAATGCATTTGCAGAATTAGCCCCAGGAGTGGAGCTGAAGGAGCACTAAAGATGACAATTGTTTTTTAGACTTTGTTAATGGGTGCCTTTGTCGGAGAATGATTAATTATTACTCTTGTTGGGTAATAAATAAAATACTTCGCCACATCTGTCTGTTCTTGCATTACAACAGCAGTGACTGAATGGTTTGTTGTTACTCAAAATCGTTCTTCTTCCTCGTACCCTTGGCACCACAAGTTTAAAATTGTAGAAAAGTTAAGAAGGGAAATGCATTTGACAGACATTTTAAAGGGTGCTTTGACGTCTGTGTAGACTTAGGGAACATGTCGAGGATCGCATTAAGAAAGCATGTATAGCCTTTTAAACATGCAAAAAGACTTTCAGCAATTCTTGGGGCCCCAACCCAACTGTGGTAAACTCTTTTTATACAGCTGTGGTGAGACCTAACGTACGGTTCGACAGTCTGGTTGAAGATACTTGTGAAGAAATACCACCTTTAAAAAGCTAAATAAGATCCAGACAACGGCCTGCATCGGGATTACAGAATCTATTAGAACGACATCTACAGCGGCAATGGAGACATGCTAAGTCATTCCGCTGGATATCTACTACAATAACGTCGTGGCTAAAACAACATTAAGACTAAAAGAAGCTGGATTTTGGTCATCAGCAACATACGACCAGGCAGATATAAACCGACTATGTGATCGAGCTGAAGAACCTCCTGAGATTCAACTCGACTGTTGGTCTAAGTGAGCAGTGGTAAGCAAGTCACAGGGCACCCTTCTACCTAACCTAACTTAGGGAACATGTCGATCACTTTGTTATCACTTGCTTCATTCCTTATCTTATGTAATCAGATCTGCTCAACACAATAAATAATTTGATAAAGGATCGCTTACTTAATTGTTTCTTTCCTAAGTAACGCTCTTTGCACTCACCATAAGCCCCTAGATTATATATAGGTAGACATTTTTTATTTTCTCTGCCTAAAAAGCCTGGACAAGAGAAATGCCTTTGAAGAACTTCCAAATGTGACGGGAAGTCTGTATCCCACTGCAATTAAGTACAACCTCAGAGATAGCCTGGTAGTATAGCTTGAAAGAATTCAAGCTCCATACCTAAACTACACACCTACTACAACCTCAGAAATAGCCTGATAGTATAGCTTGAAAGAATTCAAGCTCCATACCTAAACAGATGACTTGAAACCCAGACACAAATGCTCATAGGCAATTACTGCTATACAACCCTACAAAAAAGCCTTAAGCGCCAAATGATGCCCCCAAACGCTTGAAATAGACTCAATAGCGAGGACTATATCACATTTTTTGTGCAAAGTCTCTTTGTTTAATGAGCTGAAATTGCTACGTAAAATTCAAATACTGATTGGTACGAGACTTTTAAGTACCGTGACAGCATTACTACGGCTAGAGGACGTCTTTCCATACTAAGAATATGTAAAGCTGAATACTGGGAAATTGGTCATAGTAGAGGATATATTATATTCTCTTAAACTATGAAAGTTTTACATTGTTACACCATTCAGTAATGCACGGTTGATCCTATCAGTTATAAGGGCTGAAATAATAACCTGATTTTGAAGCCTCAGTCACATTAGATTGCCTGCTGGTACGCATCAATTCACTCACTACCTTTTAATTTGTCTACTCACCGCTGAAGTTACAGTCCAAATAATATCAGACGAGATTGATTTACCAGCATTTAGTTACTAATACCTGGTAACAGCTATCTAGAAGCCTAGTTTGAGGTTGCAATAGCCGCTGTATGGTGATTCTGATAGAGGCAGTAAAAGTAACGCACATTCAAATCTGGCAGCTACATACTCGTACTAGTAACATAATCAAAATGTATGCAGCCGGTAGTGTCACTACTAAGGGTTCGCAATAGGCTCCGCTAGGGTTTGAACAAACGCTATTAAAATCACTCGTCCACTGGTGGAAGCAGAGCGAAGGCACAATATTGTTTTTACCTTTTTTTCACTTTTTAGTGAAACTTCTAGCGAGATCCTAAGTCAACTTTTGAATGGACCCCAATGCATGTATCATACATAGTTTAAAATGTTACGTTCTGTGAACCATCATGTGAACTAAACTGCTTCACAAAATTATCGTAACCCAACATCTTGTAAGTAAAACATGTAAATAAGTCCAATAGACCTATTTTAATTTAGTACTCGCCATAGTAACCCGGTGGTTTTACAACGGCCTAGATGCTTTCACCTATGGTTTGCATTGATTAACGCGTCGGCGTGCTTAGCAAAAGATATTGACGCCTCGATATTGGTTATGTCTATGCTGTTTGTAACGGAAGAACTTTGTCACGCTATTTCGTCAGCTTCGCATTGAGCTGTTGCTTTTTGCGGCACAGTTACCGGACGCCTTCAGGATAAGTTAGCTTCAAGAAGAAGGCTTCTTCTGACCGACTTGAAATTTTTACGTTCTGAACCTCTGCGAACATATTTTTTAGATCATTTATTATCAAAAAGCTGTTCGGTGTTACACCTAATACAATGTACCTATCATATCTGACGCATGGTAACTTACTGTAATTTTGCCTAGATATCCTGGATTCAGAGCAATCAACAATTTCCAAAAAGTGTTTTTTGCATCAAGACTTACCGAAAATATCGACGAAATTTACTTTTAAAACAAGAGAAGAAACCGGAATAATATAATTTGTATCATTTCGCGCAGAATAACGGACTAAAGTGTATGTTTATTTAAGTACAACTAAATAGTCAGTCAGTTTCAGGACACTTACAAGATATTACTTGTCACCACACCATCCTGACTTATTCCAGCTCTAGCTATTGAAGTGATGTGATATTTGTGTCCACCAGTTAATATTGTTGCTTTGATTCGGAATCTGAATTCCCGACATAAAATATTGTTTTTTTTTTTTTTACAAAAGTACCTGTTACCTTATCGTAGCCCTGGATTACGCTAAATGAAGTGTCGCAACAAGAGGAAGCCGAACCTTCAAAACAAACCCAAAGGAACTGCTGGTTCAACGCAGTGGAACCTTCAACATCAAGAATTTTTTTATCTTTCTTACTTAAGATTTTTATTTTACATTGTACACAGCATACGCCAAATAAATATGTAAATATAGTAGCCATATGTGCTGTTTATAACTACACAATACGTCCCTTAAAAAAAAACCCGCAGATTGTTAAGTGTCATCAGACAATTTTAAAAAATCAACCACAGCAATTGTGAATGATGACGTATCAGTTGGCACTTGAGTGTAAAATTTTAAATTTAAAAAAACAACCATCAATGTGGTATTCACCCTTTGAAAATCTACTAAGTTGATTATTCCATTCAATCCCCGAAAATAAAAATATAGCAATTGGCTATCAAGTGTCCTTCAATTTACCAAATGATAGGATCCTTCAATTAGCTTCAATTGTATATTCTGGAAATTTTCCACGCCATACCATAAATTGTCACTTTTTTCGAATCAAAATTTAATAACAAATGGCAAATGGCAATTTTTTTCCAAATACATACATACATCGGATTGCGAATAATTGTTGTATTTCCTCTCTAAGGGTGAGCGCACATGTTCCACGCGAATATAAATCGATAAATCTCCAAAACGGATTTCTTGAATAGGCTGTATTGTTAGGAAGAGGTGGAGGTATAAAGCTTATTAAACCCGGCACAAGTGTAAACAATTAATTCAGTTATAAACTTTGGTTGAAAATTCTCCTTTTGGAACTGCCTATTTTAAATAAATCAACACACAAACAAATCGAGTTTAGAATTTTCTGCAAGCAAAGATGGTGGCTTTGTGTTGTGATGGGAATTTAATTAAATTTCTCATAAGTTTATCACCTCTCTATGTCGTTGTGCTTTAGGAGAAGAAATACGACAGGAATAATATACATTTCTGACACCGTGCCCATAAGTGAATTAAATTTTGATATGCACACGTATAGATACACGGACCTATGAGAATACATAAATGTTTCCGAAATGATCTGCTGACGTACTGACGTCTGTCACAATTGCAATACAAAATATTTTGAAAGTTTCAATATTTTCAATTGAATTTGTTTCAACTGAAAATCGGGGAATTTATTGAAACTCTGCGGAAAACCATTAAAGTAATTAGATTTGGGTGTGTTTGCGTGGAAAATGCTGTGCATATAAAAATCATTTACACAAAAGGGGGTTATAATGTATGGTTGGAAAATCCTTTTAATTATCGTAATTCGGAACGATTTAGGAGTAGATTTTCAATGGATTTAGTTAATGTATATATTACTCTGTTTGGCATTTATTTAATTGAATTTCAATTCAGGGCAATAAAACAATGCATGCAATAAAGAAGAGAAGGAAGTGAAAGCAGAGAATTCCAAAGAATAATATATAAAGGCCATTAAACGAAGTATAGTGGAAACAAATTTAAATGAAAAACTACAAGGATCCCAGAATGAGAATAAAGAATTCTTTGACTGGCTTTGTGATTTAATCAAAGATGTCCTGTGAAATCAATTTTATTTACGGAGAATGCTCCATTTGTCTGTGGATTTTTGCATTTGTAGTCTTTATCTGTTGATTTTAACGATTTTAAAAGACACATTCTACAGATTGTATAAGTCTTTAAAATGTTTTTCGCTCGATTACGGGGGAGTTTTGTTTTTAACGCGATGCAAGTACCCAGAAAAAAACTATTGAACCGATTTTGGTGAATCAAACCTTCTAGATGGCACAATAACTACAGAAATGTTTGTTGCCAGAGCAAAATCACAAACCATCGATTTCGAAATGAAACGAAAACATACATATACCTATATACGTGTATTTTTTTTTTTTTTTTTGAATTTAAGGAATGTTAATAACATGTCGTTGGTTACCAATTAGAGCTAAACTTGCTACAGGGCTAAATGAGATACACATGTACTAGTATATTCCATGATATCTCATGAGTATGCCAAATAAGTCAGATTTAAATTTTACCACCAGATGTGAACCAATAAATATTTATTTGAGCAGAAATCACTGAATGGATTTTAATGAAATGAAAAAAAATGAAATGCACGACTGGGTCGCAGGTTTTTTTTTTTTTAATTGTTTATTTCATTCCACTCACACAATAACATAATTTATACTCGTAGTTCTAATTAACTTAAAACTACACTATTATAATACCTTAAAGTAACTGACCTAAGGGGTGCACAATACATGATTTTTAGAAAACTTAATTCTAGTGTTTTAATTTTAATCGATATTTTTTTTGTTAATTTCAAATTAAATTTTTTTTTTTTTTGTATTATTTCATTTTAAGGAAAAAGGGGGGGAAACCTTTTAGAACACATTATTTTTTTTTCATAAAAACTAATCTAGGTGATAAAAACTAAAACTACCTTAACCTAATTTTCGGGTCGGACCCTGACATATGATTTCTGACCCGCCACTGAAAAGACCAATCAAATGAGAGCTAGACCATTCAATCGGCCATTCAGCGGTATGCCAAAAATCACATATCAGGGTCCGGCCCTGCTTAGCCTAAGTTTTAGCATCAACCCAGTCGAGCCACAAATATCTCTCCCTATTCAACCTGTCGTCGTTTACTGAATCCCGCTCGTAGAGGATACAAGTTCGATTTCCGTAACGCTCGCTGACCACGCAAAACGCCGGAATCATCCAATAGTCTCTTATAAGAAATCGGATTCGTAATGGCGAAAGTCGGAATGTGCGCTTCTATACAAACGCATTCAGGGTCGAAGACATTTTCTTTCAAATAGTTTTTCCATATAAGACGAACGAACGTTTTTCCAGAATTGGAAGAACGAAAGCTTGGTAGCATATGACCTTCCCATCAGATCCAAAATAGTTGGAGTAGAAAAGGCGTTTGAGAGACATAAATGCCGCTTTTGCCTTTTGCAACTGTATATTTATGTGCTCATTGTAGTTCGAAAACTTGTCCAGATGAACACCTAAATACTTAACAACAGTCTTTGACTCGATGTGAAAACCATTAAAAGTCGTAGTTTGTAGATTTTTCCAGTTTCGTCCCAAATTTGAATTTCCGCGTCTTACTGGGGGGCGGAACAGTATAATTTCGCATTTCGCCTCGTTTATTTTAAGCTTCCATTCTGAGCAGAAAGTTTGCAGTTTATCAAAATTGTTCTGAAGCTCTGTCTGTATGTCTTGGATTTTCGAGCCGCTTGCATACAATATAACATCGTCAGCGAACGCTATCGAATTATCCATGTCCCTCAGCATTTCCGAAATGTAGATGTTGAAGAGGAGTGGTGCTGTGCCCTGTGGCATACCATTGATGACATTAAAAACTTTAGTCGTAGTGTATTGTTTATCTGTTACAACAAATTTCTTTTTATGCACCTTAGATGCAATTATCTTTATAAGATGATGTGGGAATTCATATCGTAGAAGTTTATATAAAAGCCCGTAGATCCAAACCGTGTCGAAGGCTTTTTCGATATCCACTAGACAAGCAACTGCACATCGTTTGGCGTTTAGATTCCAATTGACATCTGAAATCAGTTTTGTAACAGCATGCATCGCCGAATAATTTCTCTTGGACCCAAATTGGTTCCGCGGTATAATCTCCTTTTTTTCGAACGCGATCAAAATGGACTTACTAATAATTACTTCAAAGACCTTCCCAATATTAGGCAGGAGACTTATTGGCCTATAGCTTGAAGGATCAGAAGGATCCTTCTTCTTTTTGATTATTGGAAAAACCTTCGATATTTTCCAATAACTCGGGAAGTAGCAGTTGTTTAACAAATTATTAAATATTACGCAATATTGCCGTATAATTTCGTCCGTTATATGCTTTAGTATAATGTTAGGAATGTTATCTAAACCACTTGACTTTTTGTTATTTAGTTTCCTAAATATGTATGTCAGTTCGTCTAGTGTTGTAAGGTAATTGTCAGTCTGTTCACCTGTTAGTTGTTCAACTTTTAGCCGCTCTGAAAATCTCAGAAGAGTCCGTGTTTCGCTATTGCGAAACCTCGACAATTCATCAATTACTTCGCCAGTTCTGCAGCTAGGGAGATCCCTAGCATGAATTGCCTCAAAATGAGAGCCGATCAGGTTTAGCTTGTCCGCCCCACTATCTATAACGAAATGGTTATCGATAATGGGGTAGTGTTAGCTATTAATCTCTGCCTGAGAGAGAAGAGACTGGGAAAACTGGGAATCTTGATAACTTTTCGAGGCTTGAAAATCTGATTAATTTTAAGAAACATGTTCCTGGAATCAGACTTCAATATGTTTTCGGCGCGTTGCCTCCAATAATCGTTGAAACTATTCCGAAACTGCTGACTTAGCAGTGTCCTCTCATTTCTCAGGAGAGATTTTAACCTTTGCAGCTCTAAATTAGACGATTCCTCTTGAAACTGGCGTCGTATTCGATTTATCAGTGTTACCAAAAAGCTTTTGTAAGTTTGTAGAGTCTTAATGTCACGGTTTAGGTAACATTCAACGCCGTCTTTGGATTTAATTTTCGGAACTGGCGACTCCATTGTTTGTAATACCACCGTATTTGAGTTCCCGATATAGGAATCGCACTCCTCATTAGTAAGATTCCTATTACTAGGGATATTAGAAGAAGAAGGACAGTTCCTGTATTTTCTGATTGCGCAACGCAATATAGATAGTTTATTATCGTGGACCGTTTGAATTTGCAATCGCGTGTCCGCGATGCAAAGATCGGGATATGAATTTCCAAAACGAAAACTTGATACAACTGGGCTGTATGATTTGATTTTATATTGGACCTGGTTTTCCTCAATAAAGCGGTTTAGGAAGTTGCCTCTTCCGTTTGCCCTTGAGTTCAGCCAGGCCGAGTATCTCGCGTTAAAATCTCCCGATAAGACGAAATAGTTGTTTAAACTATCTAGTCTCAGTTTTTCGAATATTTTTTCAATTTCGGCTTTAAACGGATTGACGGTACCTTTAGCCGCATATGCTGATATTAAATACAGACAACCATTATCCCTGAGAGGCAGTGAGATAATAGTTGTCTAGTTATTAAAAGCTAATTGATGTCTATCATTTAGCTTTGTCTCGTTTAAAAAAAGAACGTCGGGTTTATGATCAGTCACAAAGCGCAGTAGATCACCGTGCCTGATGATGGCGATTATGGAGTTTACATTTAGAGCAGCTATTTTTAGGTTTGCACAATTAGTTCTAATCATGTTGACGACTAAGGATGTTGAGAAGGGCATTCTTCGCCGAGAGGTCAACAAAAGTCTTGGTCAGACTGTCGACTTAGATTTGCAAACTGTCATTTGCAACACGACCAGTACTCTTGGACCCAACAGTATTGGGGCCAGGAGGACATGACTCAACACTGTTACCTACCTCGGATGTGCTTGTCGATCATCCTGACTTTCTGTGCAATCTTTTGTTGTGCTACCCTTTTCTGTGCCTGAAGCTGATCTGCTAGTCGTTTATAGCTTTTGCATCCCCGCCATGAGGCAGGGTGACCAGGTTTCTGGCAGAGAATACAAAATAACTGCTCCTTACTCGCTTCTATTTGCACTTGGTACTTGCCAGGCTCATGCGTATTTTGGTACTTGACGTACCCTCATACCATCTTACAATTCGGAGAAGCATGTCCGAATCTCTGACGCCGGTGACATTGAGCGAACGAAACTTAGTTTCTCAATATGCATATTATTTAATTCTTTGAGGACCTCGTCTGGGTTGAAGCCAACAGTAAGACCCTTCAATAAGAATGACTGCAACTTGTCATCCTTACGAGTACGTGTGTAGGAGTACTCCGTACCTCCTTCATTCAATAGTTCTTTGACCTTGTTGCAGTCATCTTTATCTTCTAAACTTAAGGTTAGCTTATTACTATTTATATTCTTTATTTTAATTTTACCTGTGCCTAATTCCGTTTGTAATAATTTGGATAGCACTTGACTATCCTCTTTATATATTTTGATTGGTGGTGGTCTTATTTCTTCATTGGCTCTCTTCTTTTTCTGGCCGTTGTTGTTCGATGTTTTAATAGATGTTGATGCTCTCTTGTTTTCTCTCGCTGATTGTGTAAATTTTTTTTTCTTCATGTCTAGTCTTCATTTGCTCAAGAAGCGTATGTGTTGTCGTTGGTTTATTATTTATATGTCCACTTGTAATTGGCTGACTATTTTCATCAACGGCTAGGAGAGCAAATTGGTTGTCTTATAATGTCTTTGCATCACATGTTGTTTCAGTTTTTTTTCTTTTATTTGACTTTGTCTTGAAAGTAGAGTCACTATCACTGATCTATATATGACTTATAATTTTTTTAAGTTCAAACACTTCTTCTTTATATTTATTTGCCATTTCTATGGCCTCAATATACACTATTTGCCCTTGAAGGGGACCCCATTTTTGTGTTCACCTTATTCGTTGTTTGTTTTGTTGTTTAGTTTTTTTTAATATTTTTTTCTTTTATATTTATAGTTCGACAAAGCTTTTGCCGAACTGTGGTTTTATATGCCATTTTTCGCTTCCTAATTATGCAATTTAAATATTTATTTTTTTTTTTTTTGATTTAATTAATTTTTCCTCGACTTGCTGTTTATTTGCAAATTACTCAGATTTTAAAATAAATCAAACATAATAAAATGTTATTTTTTGAAAAATGTGTTAAAAGGAAAAAAACTTTTGTTTGACATTTTTTCCAAACTTAGTATGCCATGTCCTTGAATATGTCAAATACAAATTACTTAGATCTCAAATTTCAACTAAATCTTTTAAGTCATATCCCAGAAATAACCGATTTTCAAAAATTCGATAATAAGTAAGTATGTAGTGAAATATGCCCAATTCAATCCGAATATTAAATTTAAACAAAAGCATTACAGCTGTTTTCCAGAAAATCGATTTTTTCTTTTTTTCAAAATCGACCTTTAGTAAAGTACCATTCATTTTGCGGTTAGAATGAAAAGTCCGATTTTGCCTCGACTTATGACCCCACACAGATCCCAGATATGAAGTTTTAAGAAAATCCGTCCAGCCACATATGTACATATGTGGATATAGACAGACAGATAGACATAATTCAGAGACTCACTTTTTTGAGATTCTATATTATAGCAATGTCAAGTTTGAACAAAATTTCGAGATCGAACATTTTCAGGATACTTTGCCATTATAGGTGTAAGTAAAAACAAAGGGCCTAGCTTCTCGCAGACACTAAGCCACAGCTAAAATAAAATTGATTTGAATTAGATAAATGCACTAAATATGCACTGGTGTGGTGACAGAAGCAAATCTGGTTGGGTTCAAAACAAAAATTGTCAGCCTTAACTACATTTTCACTGAATAGAAATCTCAAATTTTGAGAAAAAGAGTTTTTTTTTTCCACCGAACCTTAAAAGTTTTTATTGACATTTGGAGTGCGTTTCATGTTTCATGTTAAGCAAAGGTAACAACCAAGCAATGCCCAAGAGAACTGCTTGATTGTTATCTCAGCTTTGCGTTTCGTTGTTTTTAATTCACTTGAATTAGTATAAAGGACTTCAACTGTGAGAAACAACTGGATGTTTCAGGTTGCATACTATAAAAAATGCAATCATTCCAACGCTCATTTGCTTGACTATGGATCACACTCCACACAAACTTGGACTGGGTGCTGTGCATCACCTGAAAATTGACCACCGATGTCACTAGAAGGCTGCAAACTTTTGTTAATCATTGTTTCAGAAACTTAACAGCTTTATGAGAGAACATATAGATGTGAATTGATCACACCTTGCAAAAGGGTGATTCCTGCATAGCCCGCCAGGTCATGTAATAGAACACACTTACCCAAAGTGGAAGAAGAGTGGGTCGCCCATACGATAAACTTGGCCCAGAACAGTCGAAGAAGAATATCGGCAAAAACTGATTAAACCTGAGACATATCGCAAGGAACCGTATATTATGGCAGCGCGTGGGCATGGCATATACCCTAAGATCCTTAATCGGACAAAGAGCTTAAGTAGTAAGTAGACTGAATCCACAAAGGTTGACCAATTCTTATACCTAGACTCTATGCGGCAATCGATCAAGTTCTCCACCGCACATGAAGTACAAACTCTCTGCCTTAGATCAGTGTGCAATTCAATTATCCTTGAGCATTACAACAAACTTGTTGGATATTTAAAATATAAAAAAATTAAATTCGCAACTCCTAAAACATATTTTGAAGTCACAATGTTCAACCTGAGTTTATTCTCTACATTTGCAGTTAATGTATTAATACTCTCTGCTCATAAACCTCATCTAAAATTACTTTCAATGAATCAATGCTGTGACGTGTGTTCCCCTTCCGTGGGAACATCATCAATTTTTCAACGTGAAACATCGATACCCAAATCCGTTGAAGAAGAGATTCCCTTAGAAGACATTTGATACGAGCATACCGACCAAGTGCCAATTACACGTTCGGACCCAATAACAATCAAAGCACCCAAAAGATTAATCCAAACCGTATATGTATGTGTTTGCAGATTTAATCAGGTGCCCAACTAAAGGGGTATTAAATTTCCCTTATGCCGGTCGGATGGTAGGCACGCCGCCCTTCTTCTGTGTCCCATCGCCGATAAGTGATTGAATAACATTACACCACACATTGTTTTGCCGAGGTGTCCAAAATTGAAAAATTAATGGCAAACACGAAAAAAAGAAACGAACCTACTAGTGATACCTCTTCTCTCTGGGTGGTGATTACCTTCAACATCTCAAGAGGAGTCTCGAAAAAAACTTATGAGAATCATCAATGATGTTGATGATGGTGAGCGAGCAGCAAAAGATGGTGATGATGATGATGCAATCACTGCTCCAAAAGTGAATTATGGGAAAACAGCGATGACGGAGGTTCTTTACGTGGGAACTTTTTTGTTTTCTTCGAAGCAAAATCGGCAACGATCACCTTCCATTTCAATTTTTTTCGGACGGACTCTTCATGTATCTCAATCAAAACACCTCGTCTAGATACTTTAACTATATAGTCCTGGGAAAATGTTTTTTTCCTTGTTGTCTTTTATTTGCTGTTTCTTCCTCGTTGTGGACTCTGCTTTTTTTGGGTTTCTTTTTATTAACAAGGAGACGAGAGTAGCAGACACACAAATCAAGAAAAAAAAAACAATCTCATATCATGTCGTGTCTAGCGAATGGAGGAGGATGAGAGGGTTGACCCATGAGCATGCAATCTGTCGACGGTGCCATATCGCATATCCAATAAAATTTCATCTTTCGGGACAACCATCAGAGTGGTACTGGTACGGAATTCGTAACAAACAGGTTTAGAAGATGTGGGAACTTTTTTGGTTGAGTGAGGATGATGATAGAAGATATGTTTATGTAGAGATGGATGCATAGCATAGTAGGTGATTCTCATGGAGAGATGATGGTTCTTTGAGTTTGATTTATTGTTTGACGTTGGTAGAAGTTTTCAAAGTCAGAAATTTTCGGCAAGAATTATGCCACTCATTATATTTGGTAGCAATTGAAGGAATATATTGTACAAAGGTATGACCAGATTATCGATTCTAATTGCATGACTCGTATAACGATGTTCGTCATCTAGAGCGGCTCAGCCTCTGCAAATAATTATTCCCCAATTTCCAAGATTTCTCTTCGACTGTAGTTGTCATTTTGAGCAAGTGGGTTCTATTACATGGCCTGGCGGGCTATGCAGCTATCATTCTTTTGCAAGTTCTGACCAATTCACTGCCACTATCGCTTCTGTATTATCGCATCTATATTTTTTGACACATACTGAAACAGCTATTAGTTAGAATTCCAGATTTGCACGAAAACCGGACAATTACCTTTAAAGTGGTCAGATGTTTCGGAATCGTCGAGAAGAAAAAGTGTTTATGTTTCCGAGTCCAATAGATGCTCTTCTAAAGAGGCTTATTCCATGATGTAGTGGACGCCATGGCTCAATGAGTTAATACATTTGGCTTCTGAACAGAACATGCTAACGAATTTAGGTTCATGTTTCAATACCAGCACAAACACCAAAAGTTTTTGAAATGTCTGACACCTTTTGATATTATATTCTTATAATATTTTTCTTAATTCGCAGTTCCAATTCTGCAATAAAACTGATCATTTCTATTCTTCGAAGAATATTGCATACACAAAACGAATCGTTATGAGAAGCTATGCCGTAAGCTCTCTATGGGCTGTTTGCGCCTAACGTTTATTTTATTTTACATTCCGAGACTGAATAGGATTGGTTACTGTCTCAGGGCGAATTATATCCCCACAAAGTGTTGCTTCCACTAACGATAGTACATTGAAAAATCTGCTTCAATTAGTAAGGAACACGATTTGAGCACAAGCTTGAATAATTGATTGATTTGAGCCGGGGCTAAGTGCACTCCGACCTAATAAATCTACATATTTTGTTCTCTCCTGGTGCCAGCCGCAGTTCTCGGGTTAGAGCACTTCTCCATCTTGGTTTCACTTAGATACTTAAGAAATTCCTTCATCTGGCAGGCTTCCACTCTGTTCAATACCCTAACAGTTCCTAAGGAAGTGACCCGGAGTCTCTTTGGTTTCGTTGCGAAATCTGCACATACGAAGTTCGTTGCTGCTTAAGCTGACGCAGATTTTTAGACCTACTTTGATTGTAGCTTCATAGGAGTGCCTTTTTCTACTTTGGTTCTGAGATTTCCTTAAAGAAATTAGCTCTTATAATTTCATCCTCTTTCAGTAACTCTTCTCGAGTCCACTCACTCCGTAGAAGGTTTCTGGTCTTACAAACAGGTCGCCACCTCATTCGCCAGCCTATCAGCTTTCCCTTTGTCATTCTCTCCAACGTGGCGTAGCAAATTTGCCCATTGGTTCCGAACCCGAATAATTCTATCTCCCGTCCCATTAGCTGTTCTCATCGATGTTGTACCTGGCATACATCGCAATTCGGTCCATTTTATATTCCACCGAGGAGTTCTTCTACTAGTAGGCTCCATATTAAAACAGATAGCCTCGTGATATTCACCAGTGCTTCGTCAGTTGTCATTCTCCACTTTCCTATTCTATCATGCAGTTTACGCCATTCTATGGTAGGATATTCTTGATACATGTGAGACTTTTTGACTTTTAATGTTCTTTCTAGATATGCATGTTGGAACTCAAAAAATATGAATTGTTTGTCTCCAGGAGTGACACTGACTTGCTTTTAAGAAGCTAATTCTTAATTGGTGTGTTATGTATATCTATCAGGGACACTACTAAAATCTTCTGCCGGAATATAATAGTAATAGTAATATATTCTTCGAAGTCTTGTGAAATCATTCATTGTCTATCATTCTACTGCATATTCGTTCCTCTTTGTTCGAATTTAAACGAGCGCATTACCTTGTTAAATATCGTGGCAGTCAAAAATCTTTTTAACAAAACTATGTATTGTGAAGTTGTTTCCGTCCTTATATTTCCAAAAGAAATACACAAACTACAAATATGTAGAACAAAATAGACAAATTCCCACTTCCTTTACTCGTTCACATTCATGTTCTCAGAATCTTCCTTAAACAAGTTTGTGACATACCTTCAAGTTCTCCCACTTCCACACTTAATACGTACTATTAACTTATCAAGTGTACCAAAATCAAAAATAAACAGACTTCTTGAGACACAACCTCCTTAAAATAACTTTTTTTTATATAGATTTTCTTTTCGTTTCGCTGTTATATCCTATCCGTGATCAACGTTTTTGCAGTGATAGGTACTCGTTTTCCTAGTGTTATCATCACAACCTTTGTGCCACATCTCCAAGTGGGCAAACACACTTCCAAATGCAAATGCAGGCAGTAGAGATTACAAAAAAAAAGCAGCAAATCCAGGCACTTCTGTGCTCCAGGAAATTCATGTTTCCGCACACCCTTAAAAAAAAAAAATAAAAATTAACTCAGACAAGGGCTATCAATTGAATGACAGGAAAGGATCACATCAATCCACTGATACCATGATCTAGTATCCATTTCGTAAAGAGTGTAAAGTTTACCCGCATTTTGTGTTCATATATTGAACCCAATACTCTCTTTTTTTCGAGGGGTTGGAATGTTCTTATTTGAAACATGTTTCTCTTTCATGCAACCCCTAATTTTTCAATTGTCCGGAAAAACGATTGCCACTGTGATATACGTACATGCAATTAATCAAATTTGAAAAGAAAAAAAAAATCAAAACTAAAAAATTCAATTGAATTGGATAAATTAAAAATCCGGCACAGAGACGATGATTGTAGATGCAATTCCGGTTTGCCTCACTCCATACGTCCACTTGTTCATCGCAACATGTGTCAACGACGTGGAATGGTGTCCGTTTTTTAATTGACTATCAGTTTCTGATTTAATTTTCAATTGTAATACTGTGTGTCGATGAGTGCCCTCAGGCTTAGGGGATGATGGGAAAATGAAGAGAGTTACACTTTAAACATAAATTTAAATATTTAACAATGAGATAGTAATTTTGCGAACACTTGTTAAAGTGAGTTTTTTACTTGCATGAATTACTGAATAAGGGTCAGTCGATGCTTGAACTAGGGAATCGTGAACAGGTTGCTTTGAGAGGGTTTTTTTTTCACCATGCATGGTTTCTCAGGGTATGTTGTAAGTAATAGTTGCGGTCTTGATGGGAAAGAAAATTTATAGGATCAGTAGAATAAACTTGAGGTTTCAAATTAGGGTTTGTACTTTTTGGACCTATGAAGCGTGAGAATCACTTGCTCCTGAAACACTTGATAGAAAGGTCTGAGAAAGCAACTTCATCTCGTCAATTTTAAATTACAGTCGAAACCGTATAGTAAAATTGTAATTTTCAAAACCTTTCTAGCACTAGTAAGTAAATAATGTAAGTTTTTGTGCAAGTTTTGTTCCAAGTTCTCATGTAAAAGTCACAGGAAGCTTTTTTTTCAAGGTTTTTCATAGATTTAAGAGCTTGCTTCAAGTAAGAACCTTGTTGCTTTGCCCTTGATTCCAAAAATGTACTTCGAAATAGAGTACATACCTAGAACTTGTGATTATTACAAATTAGAATAAAATATAAACTAATCAACATGCATCGTCACCTATATCCTTCCTACTTTAATCATTATTTCTCTTCTATAGGCGGAAAGGCTCTCTACACTGGGTTAATAAACTTAAAAGGACATGTCTTCATAAATTATTGAAGTACGTAAATCAAGGAACATTAATAAAGCAGAAGCGTTTTCTGGGTCGCTGAATCTGAATTCGGAGCCAGAATTTAAAAATTCAAAATGGTCCACAAAAGCCCTAAAATATGAACAAAATAAATTTAAAATGTTTGCGGGGTGTCGCTGACTCCAAATTCTAAGTCTCTCAGCTTAAAGTGGAAGATTAACATCGATGGATTTTTCTGATTTCCTTAATTTTTTTTTTTTTTTTAATTAAAGGTACACAACTTCCAAAGTGTGCAACTCTACCTGGAAGTAAATGAAAATCGTTTTTGAGTGTGAATATATCGCAAACAGTGCGTCTGGGGAAAGAATTTTACTTATTCAAAGTCCTCCCCAAGTGGATAAAAATTATTGGATCAAAATTTTAAATTTTAAATCTTCCATAAAGTCCGACTTACTCCAAAGTTAATGGTGGAAATTGTTTTTGAGTACGTATATTTTAAAAACAGTGCATTCTTATTAAAATTATTACGATCTAAATTTTAGATTTTGGTATTTTCTACAGGATAGACATAATTTTTAAAAATGTTCGATAATCATATGTACGCAATCTCAGTCTTCCAAAATGCCTGACTTTATACCGAAATTAATGGGGTTCTTTATACTGACGTATCGTCATGACAACTAGTCATATCATATATATGTATGTATAGTAATAGAATAGTAAAGAAGTCAGTTGACTATTTCCCTGTTTGCGTCTTTGTTCCATCGCAGTTTTTAATCGCATGACATGTCTCTCATTTAGAGAATACCACTGTTTATACATATACAGGATATTTGAATTAAAGTATAACATATAAAAATGCAATTATCTCTGAAAATACTGATTTTTTTTATTCAGATTTTATAGATGCGGCAAAAAATTCTCCTGAAAATACAATCGCATATGACCACCTTTAAATGGGATTACAGTGTCCAATGTCGGCGAACCCATTGCATGAGTCTCGAATTTTGTTCCATTTGCGGACTAGTGCACGTTTCAAGGTTTAAACGCTTTCGTATTTTTTGTTGCTGACCTAGCTCTCCAAAATGCCCCATATGGCGAAGTCCATCGGATTGGGGTCGGGCGAGGACGAAGGCCAATCTGACGTCGAAATAAAGTCAGGAACGTTTTCTCGAAGCTAAGCCAGAGTTGTCTTGGTTTTATGACCGAGTGCATAGTACAGCGGCTTTATTTTTCAAATGTTTGGCTGTCCATGGTTGTTTTAAACAACCTTCCAACACAACTTCTTGATAAACTACGGCCAGTACAAAAACGAGCTGTCTACTTTCTGTTACTCACGGACCCTGGTTTTTGACGACCAAATGCCCGCAATTGATCCAAATTCAGTCAACCAAACTCTATCCTTTTATTTATTTATGTATTGCTGCACAGTAAACACCTTCTCATCACTGAACTTGCAATTTTTCAAGTCGCCGCGAACGAGCCCCTGCTTCAACGCCTTTGTTTTTTGGAGCCGCATTGCTTTCTGAGCAACTGTAAGGTCTTGAACATTTTGTATTTTGAAAGGCTTATTCTGTAAAATGCGATGTATGCTGCGGTAGACACAACCTCTTTTGCTATCAGGTTTCCGCTGCGACATGGATTTCGTGCCAATTTGCTTCTCACCTTTTTCACGTTCGCAGCTGATGTTGCAGTTGGTCGACGGCCACTACCCTGTTTTACTTTACTGTGCCGGTGTCCTGATATCGTTTTATGGTCCGGTAGACGAAGATACAATTCACGTTCAGATGCCGCAACTCACGAACTGTCGCCGGATTCAATTTCTTTCCCGAATTAAAGTGCGATCACTGAATCACGTTTCGGTGTTATTTATTTCTGAAGTTATTGCTGAAGACCGCTTAAAATTTCGATTTGACGTTCCACACATCAGTCTAAAGTTAGTTACACTTCAATTGAAATACCCTGTATAACTCTCCATATATTTTGGCATAGCTCCCATAGAGGTCATTCCGATGCCCAAAATTCGTTTAATCGCAAATGAGTCGAATTAGGTACCAATTATTTTAAGAAGCGTTATTCCCTGATTGCAAATACAAGTATATACATTTATACTATATAGCTGAAAAAACTCTACATAGTTTATTTTTTTGATCAATAAGAAATTGTAGCTCTATAGATGACTTCGCCCGGGTTATGATATAACGCCTGTGCAGGTCCCTATGGTAACATTGATTTGGCTCCGACTTTGTTGAGTAAGATATTGATATAAAGTTCATGATTTTTTGATTTCAAATACAAACTCAATTCTCTAAATTCAATGATATGCTATGTGTTCATCTAATATAAATTTTTTTTACACTTTGTTCCACGTGAGCAAGTCTGCATTCAACAGCTAATATTTTATAAATTAAGTTTTATGTAAACGTTTTTTTTTTTTTTTATTAAAGTGTCATCTCATCACTTTTTGTGATGTCAGTTGCTAAATTTGTAGCTAGATTATTTCACCGGAGTTCCACCGGAGTACATCTAACCTTCACCCACTAACCTCCATCTCTAGCGTCCAAGCTATACACTACTCACCTGTACTGTGGTCTTAGGTTTAGAGATAGAATTTCGCAAAACTTCATCTTATTTCCGAAGACCCTGACAAAAACCCCTCCAACCAAGATTTAAATTCTTTTTGTCCAAATTTTTTGAAGATAAGGTGATGATTGATGACTGAGTCAGTCAGTGTATCTTGAGTTTAATTGTATATAAATTAAGTTTAATGGTCAGCAGGGGTGTCCACAACCACATTAAGAGTAACAGAAAATCCCTAGGTTTTTCGTACTCAAAGCTACTTCCATACAGGTTAGAGAATTTGTGCGGTTTTTGTGCAATTGTAATTATTTCGTATGACGCCCCTTGATACCTCCTTCAAGAGTCAAGCAGAGTTTATGTGTCTTAATTTTTCGACATGTCTTGCAGTTTTTAATACAGATTGTTACACTTTGTTAAACCTACAAGTTCAAAACTTTAGTGCTGCCAAAGAAAGTTCAATTACACTAACGAAACTCATCCCAAAGAACAAGTGCGCACTTCCCACTCAACTAATCAAATAATCCATCAAATCTTTCCTATTTATCTAACAATCCAAATAAATTACCCATTCAAAGCACCAGCTTGAACTACCATATGCAGAGAAATGACGGAAAAGTTAACCCTCAGCCAATTAAGAGAAATAAATCAGCTTATCTTCTCGTATTCACTTTTTTTATTAATTATTTGATCCTATTACTTATGCAAAACTACTCATAAACCGCCAAAGGATAGCTCCAGAAAACGTTTGTCCTACCCCTAAAAAACATGTCACCCAAGGTTTCTGGCACACAAAATCGGTCATCAATTTTTGGAAAAAAAATCTTTCTATTAAAAGGCCATAAAGCCCTTATCTATCGAACAAACGAGCTAATCTGAGCATTTTTTCCACACACACACGTAGAACCAACTCAGTCCGTTTAATTGAATATCAATTGAGGCAATCGATCAAATTCATCCCCAGTTGTTCACGCTGAATAATAATTAATAAAAAATGTATAAAAGCGAGTAAATTGTCGTCAAACAACCACGAAAGGATACTTCATGTGCAGGAAAAAAAATGTACTCGTATCTAATCATCTGGGAGTGCAACATATTTGCATATCTCGTTGATTAACACTTTTATGATGCGAGAGGAGAGAGTTCCACTTTAGTTGACCCGGAGACTCAATTCAGTACCAAAGATCTATCTGATTTGCATAAAATATGCACAGAATTTCTGTGTTTTTTTAGACAATGTTAGAGGGTGCAACAACCCCTAAGGATGTGTAACATATCCCGCTGGTCGGTGGTGGATTTGTCAACTCCATTAACACACCATGGAACTAACAAATGAATTCAACCTCCAGAAGTTGACCTTTTATCAGGACCATTCTGTGTGTGAGTAGTTCTAAACTTACTCAATACACATTTCGTAGGCATATTGTAAGCCCTGAGAAGGATAGAGAGATTGCTGCAAGTTAAATTATTCGATTGTTGTATGGTTTGTCAGAAATTTACTTTAATTTCTGGGCATTTGATTACGGTGGCAAAAAGTTGGTTTTGTCGTCTTCTTCTCATATGGTCACCCTGTGGTAATTGTGTATGACGTCGAGAGCATGAAATGGTGATAATTGCGACAATTTATGTGAGGACTTTTTTTTGTTGGTGATGCTTGCCTCCTTTATAGAAATAAGAGAACGAATGAGAAAATCAACTCCACTTGGATTATTTCAAAAAGGTTAGCCGACAGTTTAGTACTTGACCGCATCCAATTTATTGCTTGTCCTCTTTTTTGCAGAAAATAAACCACAAACAGTTTTAGAGAGTTTTTTGTGTCCGGTTTTCTGCTCTCCCCGGGGACTGTAATAATTAATGTCTTCTTGCAGAGTTTTGCAAATTTTATCGAGTTTTTTTTTTTCATTTTCTGTTTTGAACTTGGTTTTTGTACGCATGAAGTTTCTTGCAAGGAGTGTGCCAACATTTGAACTATGCTTTTTTTTGGTAGTTGGAAAGGATGATGTACATAGGTTAAATTGGAATTACAGTTGCAAACACTTTTAAAGTAAATAACTTTAACAGTACACTTTTAAACAATATTTTTTTTTTGTTCTTCTCCTTGCAGTGTAACTGTGCCAGGATATCAAGGCAATCTGCAAGCTGCAATATCTCATAGTGCTTCGTTAGCTGCATGGGAACGTTTCGGTGTTGAATTTATTTTGACATTTGTTGTCGTTTTTTCATATTTCGTTTCAATGGATTCGTATAACAAATTTTTAGGAAATGCCGCCTTATCAATTGGTGCGGCTTATAGTGCGTGCAGTTTTGTTTCGGTAAGTAAAAGTGAAGCCTCAAGTTATACTCACAACAAATAATTTTAAGATTTGTCTAGAAACAGAGCTTCACTTGATTAGTCGAAGGTCTAAGGGATGGTTCATTTTGACGGATATTGGTGGATTTTTGAAATGCAATGATATTTTATCGATTTTTAAGTTTCAGTGAGCTACTTTGCGAAAATTTGTGCTAATCATAATTCACGTAATCGGGTGAGATTTTCAAAATAAGGTTTACCCATCACCATAAATAGCTTTAAAAAGCAAAATCGGGATTTTGGGGCTTGTTAGTGAACTGATTTCAACAACTTTTATACTTGTACTGCTTTGATTTTAAAAAGTTTAAAAGCCCTAGATACACACCAATCTCCTGGAACCAATCTGTAGGATATTAGAGTGGGAAAAATTGTGTGTGACTCTCCAAGTTTTCCAATTTGTGCACACCATTCTTCTCTTTCTTCGGAAAGAGTGAGTCACGCTCCACGGTCTTCTTTGACTGTCCGATGGCAACTACCTCAAATCACTCCATTAACTCTACACACAACATCATTTTCAGGAAATAAGGGGAGGAGCTTAAAATTTGCTCGTCGCCGCAAATACTTCTTGATATCGGGAGAGCAATAAAAACATCATCCAAATTTGCATATACACAAACAAATTTGCTATGTTCTTGCAGATGGAAACCAGGAGATTGGCGTGTGTGTAGGACATACAAGCAAACTAACAAACGACGGACATGGCTAGATCGACATAACTTTCGACGCGACATAACTTTTCTGGGTTTATCGTTATTATTTCCAGTAATCACTCGAAAGTAATAATCTTACGTTTCTATAATTTGCCTTTACATAAGAAGTGTCACATAACACAACCCACAATACCTTAAGTCACAATTTACAAATGTTCACACTGTCCCCAAAGACAGCTTACTTAAGCGATCCCAAATAAACACGAAATATTTAGGTTTTCAGTAAAAAAACGAATGCGAATGTCAAGTGAACCTTACAAAAACTTCGCGGTACCTAGTGGATCTCCTGCTGAGCTAAACACCTGCCTCTGAGGAATGCATTTCTTAATTTTTCTTTCTGTTCAGATTCGTTTCGGGTGAACAAAAAAACTAAATCACCGTTGTTCGGGGAGACACGAAGGACATTCATCGGAAGATTTCAAAGGAATATTTTTACCACAGTTAGCATCGAATAAGAATAAGACAACGAGAAGCAAGAAATCAAGGGACACCCAAAATGCGGAATATACGTTAATTAGAGATTGAATACCAGGGTACATTTTTAAACTTACCATACCTCCTTCTCTCCCTATTGGATAATAATTACACGCGACTACTACTTGGACAAGTTTTCGCTGTGAATATTTAACCCATCCAATAGTTGTCTATTATAAGATCAATTTATTAACTTTGTATCAATACAACACGGCAAAGCCGCATATCGAAGCCATTGCTCAATTATTTATCTTTATCAGGTTTACGGGATGCGTCATTTTGACACATTTCGAATTTTCTAAAGAAAATTACAAATCCGTTCGCATTTTTATTTTATCTCTTGTACTGACTTTTATCCGTTGAACGAGGTAAATATATGTATGTATATTGAAGTCTATTTTCTTCAAAACTATTGAAATATTGATGTTGTTTTTTTCTTTAAATATATGTATTCGTTCAAGCGTCAAATTGACGCGTGTTCGTAGAGAAAGGTATATAAGAAATGTCCGTACTCGTAAACCTAGTGTTAAACTAACTATAGGTACTTTAAGTAAATTTTGGCAAATGGATTCAAGATGCAGCACTGCTATTTGACTGTCAAAAAGCACATTATGTAGTATTCCTTATTGTGTGAAAGTATACATGAAGGAACTATGTACATACATTGCATTGTTTAGGTTGAATCATGTATATATTCGAACATAAGTAGGTATCCCGGAAATTGATAATTTCTTTTAAAAAAAAAAACTGGAATTTTCTGCTACACAGGTAAGGAAAAATCTGTGAAAATTGAAGGGAGAAAAAAATCTCATCTATGATTCTATCGATGTAGGTCGATAGGTAATTTCGTCCTTTCAACATACAGTTGTATGTACGAGTGACAATGCAGGTGATAGTGGCGGAGTGTTGCACTGCAGGATGCATGGAACACGAATTGAATTTTAGACAACGGCAACGGGGGTTACGAGTATATTCCTTTATTTGAAATTTTATATACGTTTCAGGATTTTTGATTTATGATTTCATTTCTTGTATTCATTATGGTACAGTCGTTCCAAGAGGCATTGCATTTTTGTATAGGTTTTATTATGCATTTTGCTAGGCTGCACTGGAATTTTAAGAGTTTTTTTTAAGGATTTATAGAGTCTGTCAGTATTAATCCTTTGGAAGGCTCTAATAATTTAATGGCTATTAAATATCGTTTCAACATTGCAATTCGACCCGGACTCTGAAAAGATCTATTGTGCAGAGGTTTCTTAAATCGAACCGAAGTCCAACACTACTGGAAAATATAATATAATACTCATTCCAAAGGTAGTACCTAGTCAAGTCATAAATACTGGTACATGCATTTTTGCTGATTAAATAAAAATAAACATGTATATTCTTTTTTTTTTTTTTTTCTATAAAACTTTAAACGTACTGGCGGTGTGGAGCTTTCAATCTTTCATTCCATTTTTGCTGTGATTGGTCTGTGAGTAAGTGGCCAGTGTGTCTTTAATATGCGTTGAGTCCCAAATCTTATTTGATAATACGAGACATAGATTCCTACGATATCTTCATTTTCCGTGGCAAGATTTTCTGCTTTCGCAGCGGTTTCTAATTAATCTTGGCTCTAACAGCTTTGATCGCCTGTAGAGTTCTGACAATGCGAGGGTATCCGGATCTGTGATGGTCAGTTACCCCACCAAACAATTTAACAGTTCGATACACGAATTTTCGGGTGATTCCAAGCGGTGATATTACACTTGTGAAGGCCAATCAGCACAACACGGTTTTCAATATCGTGTTAACTTAGTATAAATGTCACTTATTGAATACCTGTCAATATAGAAAGGATGTGTTCAATACTAGTTTCACGATGAGTGTGCTTAAACGTGTACCAGTATTTATGATATGACTAGGTAGTAATAGAAGACACCCCTCATCAGAAGTCCTTCCCACCTATCAGTCCAACGTCAGCTAAAGGCTACGCAAAGTTTCATGAATAGTTACATAAGAACAAAAGTGCTAGATAGAATGCTTTTAGGATCTATAAAAATCGTTCTGTACCAGCGAACTGATACACTGCAGAGAGGAAGTGTGAAATGATGAGCACACATCCCGCATGATAGAAAAAAGCATGAGGCTGTTCACAAGAAGGGCTTGTATCAACCATAATATTCTTCGTAAGTAAGTACTAGATGGCAATCAATTGATCGCCACCTAATGGAAAAGTTAACCACAACTGCAGAGCTCATCTAGTTGGTGACGGCGGTAATAATGTTTTGCTCCTGTCGCACAGAATTTTGATTTTATCGTACACCAAGTATTCACTAATTCGGCACAAACCGCAGTTAGAATATTTGATCCTGTGGAGCCATTACTTTAGACTCTTTGGATTATTCGACTGTTTTTTTTTTTTTTTTCAAAATCAAAAATCATTTTTATTTCTCATTTCAATTTACACCTTCTAATTTTTCTTTATTTGTTCTATTCCAGATGCCCTACCTGAATCCAGCTCGTTCGCTCGGTCCGTCATTTGTCCTCAACAAATGGGACAATCACTGGGTATACTGGTTCGGCCCAATGGTGGGTGGGATAGTTTCCGGTCTACTCTTTGAATACATCTTCAATTCTCGTCGCAGTCAACGCAAATCCAAAGAAAGCATGGACAACGATTCGTCTAGCATTCACTCTGAGGACGAACTGAACTACGACATTGACATGGAGAAACAACAAATGCAAAATCCAAAATTCCAAGGCTCTACGTATCGTGCTCCCACTGGAACTCTTTCTCAACAAGGCGGCTATTGTCAAAATCTCTACACCACTGCTCCTCTGACTAAATTCGAACAACCCGAACCACTTTACGGTGGCACCCGATCAATGTACTGCCGTTCACCACCATTAACCCGTACCAATCTAAACCGTTCTCAATCGGTCTACGCCAAGAGTAACACTGCCATCAACCGTGATATAGTCCCCCGTCCGGGACCACTAGTACCAGCCCAAAGTCTGTATCCTCTCCGCGTGTCTCAAGTGCAAAGTGCTCATCTTCAAAATCAGAACGTACAAAATCAATTACAACAGCGATCTGAGAGTATCTATGGTATTCGTGGCTCTTCCCGCCAGTCTCAACAACAGCAACAGCATCAACAACAACACCAGCAACAGCAGCAAATGCAGCAGCAAGTCGAACGACCTCAAGAATCTCAAGGCTTCCAACCGGTCTACGGAACCCGTCACAATCCAACTCCCAACGATGGTGGTCTAAAGTTTGATCGGCGTCCTGAGTCGGTTTATGGTGTTACTCAACCTCGCGGTCGGGGACAGTCTGCACAATCGGATGATAGTTCGTATGGTTCATATCATGGTTCAGCGATCACTCCGCCAGCTAGGAATACAAATGGTGAGGTTATGATGTATGTTCCACCACCGCAACCCACACAGCTACAACAACAGCAGCACCAGCAACAACAACAACAGCAGCAACAACAGCAATTAATGCGTACTCAATCGGAGAGAAAAGTCTCAGCACCAGTGGTCAGCGCTGCAGCTCAACCACTACAACAGAGTATTGTCGATGGACGACAACAAACAGTTACTTATTCGACATCTAGTCAGGGACCACCACCACAACAAATGGTGTCACAGCATTTCGGAATGTTACCGATGAGGCAGAATTAAAATTTAGTCTTCATGATACGCCCGTACTTCTTCCGATTTACATTATTTCATATTTTAATTTAGATTTTTTGCCAAAATATCTTGTGTTTTATGGATAGGGGAGATATTGACAATATTGTGGAACCTAACCCTAGCATATAATGACATTAAAATTAGTTGGCTTACTGCTAATCAATGAGTGGGTAGAAGATAGATGGTGTAGTTTAAGTAATTCTTGCCTGTCTATAGTGAGACGTGTTTTATTAGTTAGAGGAACAGACAACTGGGTATTAAAGTTGAAAACAAACATACAACCGAGTAATTTTTGTTAAAAGGTAAACATTTTCACATTTCTTAACAGCTAACTCAATTCGAAATCAACAATCATAAGTTGTGCATTGTTTTCGAATCAAAGAAAATTATTGTCAACTCATCTCAAAGAATATTAAAATTTGCTGCCGGGCTTCCCGAAATTCGAATGAATTCGGCTCTAGCTTTCGAAGTATGGATTGCCAATTTTCTAAACGAAAATTCAAGTAAAAAATGAATGTATCTAATCGCTGCCATCATATCATCAGAAATCACTAAATACTTGATTCTCAGCGATTTCAGACAGCAATACCTTGCAATTTCATAATTCTTCAAAAAATTGGTTTGTGTATTTAATAAAATTACCTTTTGGGTATTCAATAAACCGGTTATAAAATAAATAAATAAATAGATATTATGGAGTCAACAGTCTTCATGGCCTAGCTTCTCGAATGGTTGGGATCTCAACAGTTTTATGCCGTTTCTGAAGCGCTATTTTTTCGATTAAGAGCAACTTCTCATGACAATTTTGCTCTCGGATTTTTGTCAGACGTTGTCAGACGAGAAGTGGGGCCATGTCTGTACCTCGGGTTGCAGTATTTGGGGTCTGCGTGGTAATACCCAGAGGCAAAATTCGAATTTTCATTCTAACCTCATTAACGATACTTAATGCCAATTAAAAAAAAAAAAGTATTTTTTTCAAAAACGCCTATAACGATTTCGGCAAAAATTTATATCTAGAGTAGAATGAATGTTTGCAATAAGACTTCGTACTCAGTTTTTTCGCCAAAAATTTGGATAACTGCTCTTTACTGATTAGCGGAAAATTGGATATTTATCGTGTTTGGCTGGGGCAATTTTATTCAAAATCGATATCTAAGTAATTTTTGACATATGTAAGTATACCTTATGCAAATTGTTGACATGTGGTCGAAAAAGTTTTCAACTTTTTAACGCATTTTACGAAAAAGTTAATTGTTGATTGTTCTTATATACTTGGCTTAAATTTGAAATCTAAACAATTTTCATACGAATAGGACTTATGAAGCTAATGCATGAGACCCAGTCGTGCCTTTTATTTGATATTATAATCGGAAAACATTTTCCAGCTTGTTGTCCTAATGTTCAGGGTGGGCAACTATGTATACATATATTTTTCTTCGAAAGTCAAAACATTCAGAAAGGAATGATAAACATTTAGAATATCGAAAATCGAATTATAATATCCGAAAATCGAAGTTTTCTTTCACATTCTGTTATTTGAAAGATAATGCTACAACCACTGGAAAAACACTTTCTAATAGTTTTGATTTCAGTATACTAAAATTCAACCACGATCATTCATTTGGAAATTCGTCATACCCTTTTAAACCTTTTAACGCCAGGTCATAATCTGACAACTTGACACATTGGACAATTGTCCAAATTTTCTTTCAACTACACGCCGCTATTGTCATTTTAAATTATGTCACCTACTCGAGTTACAATATACAGATTGTGACTCGTCTTAGAGAATAGGAATGATCTTATTACGGTACTTGTTTTCGAAAATTTTAATTATTAGGCAACTTCACTCTTATTTCTTCTAATGAATTCATGTTGTGCAGATATCGATATGTTCGGACAAGACCTAATCTTCTTAGTTCCCAAAAAACAAAGTGTACTCAGATATACATACATATCGTCGGTTGTAGCTTTTAGGTACTAAAAGCTACAACCGACCATCAGCGGAACTGTTTATAGCTTCTGCTATCACTCTCACTAAAACCTTTTTTTATTTTTTTTATTAAAATTTCATTAAGGAGACTCATTTAACATTAATTACGATAATAATCAACCCTTGACTGATTTTTATTAAAACTAACGAAATATATATTATATACAAATTAAAAAGGCAAATATGTTCAACTAAGATTAATTATCGAAAAAAATGTATTCAACTCATTTGTAATCAATTAATAAACGAATGTATATTATTTCTTTAAATGGTTTATTTATATATTTTTTTTTACTAATACTTTTCTATTGATTTTAAAATGAAATTTAATTTTAATACAAAGAAACAAAATATGTAAAATAGTAAACTTTAATTTAAGCTGTCATATTTTGCTTGATTTTTTTTTTCTTTGTTTTTATTTAATTTTTATTTCAAAGGTGTATATATTTATATATATATATATATATATATATATTTGATTTACTTTTATTTTATTTTTATTAAGACTTTAAATGTGTAGGAATTTATAAAGAAATTATATTAGAAAAAAGAAGATTAAATTAGAAAATAAGTGGAATTTTAGTAAAGTCAGTATAGAAACAATCTTCGATCTGAGAATGAGAGTAATTATAATTCAAAATAATATTTTAAGTATTTAAGAAAATCGAATTATACATACAGACCTATATAAGAAATGTGAATAAAAAAAGTTTAAACTTTAAAATGAAATAGTTTGGATCTTTTAATCAAAAAAAAAGGGTGGCTCCGTTCGCCCCAAGCTAGGTAGACTATATTTAGTTCACTGTAATAGTGCACATCTTAAGCCGCTTTGTACTACACTAATCGTCACGTACCAATGTGACTTCCAGCTAGTCAGTTGAACAATAGACACTAATACTGACCGTGGTAAGGATAAATGAATTTTTAGTGCAAACATGACATGAATCTATTTGAATGAATGAATGAAACGCCGTACGATCTACAGAGCTACATATGTACTTAGTCCTACTATAAGTTCTGTTACAAGTGCAAAGCGTTATACAAATTAAAAAAAAAAAAAACGTTTTGATTAGTATTTATAAAATGTATTTCCTTAAATAGCAAGCATTTAAAAAAAAGGCGGTTCATTCAAAGCCTTTCCCTTTAATGCAAGCCGTCAAATAGTGCGGCACGCATGGTTTACAGGGGTATGGACAACGGTAGGGTCTCTTGCAGGCCCTCTCCAACACTGACCACAAACAATAACCCAAAGGATTCAAATCTGGGCTTCCTGAAGGCCAATCTTCGGATGCAATAAAAGCAGGAATATTGATTCCATGCCACTGCTGAGTTGTTTTGGCTTTATGTGCTGGAGCAGATTCTTGTTGGAAAACCCATTATTAAAAAGGTATTCATCAAGTCTTTAACGAAATCTTCTAGGATATCTTCTTGGTACACCTTTGCCCCAGTTTTGATAACTTATTCACAAAAATAGAGAACACTAACTCTTTGATGGGATACGCCCCACCACACCATTACCGAGCAGGATGATGGCCACGCTGAATCCTAGAAATTATATTTTTTGCTTCTTTAAATGTCCTTGCATACATTTTATCATTTTGTTTATAAAAAAACTTTCTCAATGGTGAATATCTTTTCATCCGTAAAAAAATATTCCCATGACCGTTGTCCGTGTGCCAGTGCAAGAGTCGCTTGCATCTTTTAAGCCTAATTTGCTTTAAATTAGGCGTTAATAGATGTCCAATTATCCGACGAAAGGCTTTCATGTTGAGATCATCCCGAATGAGCCTTGACGTGGATCTTGTGTATATATCCAGCTCCCGCGACATAATCTTCGTTTTCGAAGGGGATTTCTTCGAATGCGCTCGAGTACAGCTTTTACCAACAAGCTAGTACGGGTAACGGGCGTATGACCACTTCTTGGTCTGTCTTCTAATTAAGATTCAACAAATCGATTTATAGCATGGTATGGTACATAAATATTTTTTATATACCGAGTGGTTATAGTAATTTCAAAATGTGGTTAGCAATTTTTCCGCAGTTATGCAACGCTATGACAGCAATACGATTTTCTTTCATACCCCACCCCGTGATAACCAATCAATAGCTAAAACCAAACTGGGTGATATAGTTTTTTCATTTCGTAGTGTGTTCTGAAAAAAAGTTAACGGTACTATTCTGATATCTTCATACAGTTTGTGCTGGAAGTTCTGTAACAGAATTTATTGCAGGACTAGGTAGATATTAATTTATTAGTTTTTGAAAAAAAAAAATGTCGGTTGGCAATTTCGTACAGCCTAATGATATTGAATTTCAAATTTCGGAAAAATCAGTAAAAATGGAGACGAATTTCTACGAATGCCAAAATGCAAAAATATGGAGTAAATTCACCGCCCCTCATAACTGTTTTCAAGTGGTTTCGAAGATTCTAAACTGGAAATTTACCTATGGAGGAAGAAGCTCGTGAAGCTTTCCCCAAATTCGACCGACGCACAGTGGGGCAAGATACATATGTATATACCCAAAACTGGAATCATTTCATCTGTTGGTTGTATTATGCCAAAATTTGGATTAGTTGCTAGTATATATTAAAATCAAATTTGAGTCTTGGAAGGTTTATTTTATTTTTTAATTCACATTTTCTAACTTAAACTGAACTCATGTTCATTGCCACATACATTGTTTTGGTTCAGTTTTTTTTGCGGTTAGCGTACACAAAATAGTTAACATTTTATGAATTGGTTATAAACTGGTATCACATTTTTTTATAAAAAGTTTCAAAAAGTATTCAATAGAAGCATACATATACGGTTTTAGATCTAAAAGTCAGATGAATATGATGAACTGCCGTCCTCACTTTCTGGATTGGAACTCTCAGCCTTAGACAAAATCGGTGGAATAATTAAAACCAAAACTTCTTTCGTAAAATGTTGAAGTTTTTTTTTCGGAAGTTGCCGGATATTATCAGCATTAAAATAAACACATCCTTGTTACACTTTTCACGCGAAACTTTTCTGAAATAATATTCCCGGTGCTTCTTAAAGTCTTTGTTCCTTGCTTGCTGAGCTTCTTCCGATAGTTGACCAATTGGAAGCAATGCAGGATGCAGCCGAAATCACATCAGGCTCATGAATCAGTAGCTTGTGGACAGTTGGAGGCATATAAAACCAAGGATAAAAGTCGACTAAATTTTTGGCTAAACGCTCTAAATTTGTCGATGTTAATGTCGTATCTACTTGAAATCACTACCAATACTGTATGAAGTTTTTCGATCAAATTTTTGGCAAAAAATCGCCTCGCAGTGTTACCATCATTTGAATTTCCGAAACCATGTTCAGGTTGATCAACTATTAGTCCCATTCGATATCTGAATTCCTTTTGTATGCGTGCTTTGTTCGATGCTACAATATCTTTATCTTCTTTTCATGCTTGCCATTTTTTTATTGGAAGCTTATAGCCCACATGCAAAAGGCATTCAAAAGTTCGGATGCAACAATGTAACACTGACAAGCCAAATGACAATGCATTGAAATCCTTGGAACTTGGACCGCAGATGTAACAACGCTTAGAAGAGACTGTATCGGTCAAGGCATTACAAACTTTTCCGTCCACCATTGTAAAAATTAATTTGTGTGACACGTGTACAACTTTTTCTTCAATATTAACTTCAGAATTTGGTTATCCATGTTTAACTTCTCAGACACCAAAATTTGTGTTGATTCCTTGGTATAGTTTATTTTTAACGGATGGCAATATCTGGTGGATGATGCACGGGGATTTTGCCAAATTATTTGTTTTTTATCTGACTTCCCACAAATCAATTGAAGAGGTACAACTGAGGTTATAAACACACTGGAATCATTAGCATCCATTCTAACAAATTTTTGTTTATAAGAACTGTGACTTGAGCTTCCATCAAATCCGATTTGGATAACAATTTATTTTGGCAACTTGTACAACCTTATAGGAAGGAAACCTTTCAGGATCCTTTGCCCTTATAATATTATATTGATGTCTCTTAAGCTTGGATTCTACCATAACTGAAAGAGCTTCTTCTCCTGACATCTGCATAGCTAGTTTTTCTTTGTACGTCTGATACCCTTATTTATACTCAGTTGCACGGTTATGTAGGTGAACGTACAATGTCCTCAACTAATTTGGTTGCAACTGAGTGGCCCAAAGCTCGTAAATTCATCTTAACTGAGAATCCAAGGTAAGAGGTAGGTATATTTTTTCTTATATTTTCCGTTTTGATGCGTTTGCTTCGATCACAGCTCTCATCAAACGATGTCTCCCGTCGATGTTTTGCTGGGCTATTTCCGTAGATTCGAAATCAATGGATGTTTCAAGCTATTCTTGATTTTTTTCTGTGAAGCGAGATTCTTTTCGAATAGCTTATAACCACTTTTCTTTCAATCGAGTTGAAAACATGGAAATTTTATGGTTAAGTTCATTCAACTTAACTTCAGACAATTCTAACAAGATCTGGTTCAATAGGACATTCGGAAAAACAAAAAAAAAAATGGCGAAAGTATGCCTACCCGTTTTTTTTTTTAGCATATACTACATATGCCAAGGTATAAGACTGTGTCAAAATCTCGGTGTAGAAGCGTTTAGAAACATACTTTTTCTTTAATGATTTAGAATGGAGCTTCAAATTTCTTTTAAGTAAATATGTACAGTCAATCAAAAAAGTCTCCGTACACCTCACACTTACAAAGAAAACACGAAATAACTATTTTAATTATTTCAATTCATCGATGAAATTTGGTGAAACTGTACTTCATATATTTTCAAACGATATGTATTAATTCATTATTATATAATATAAGTATAAAAGAAAAAAAATTAAATAAAATAAAACATAACTTCACACTATACTTCAAAAAAGTCTCCGTACACCTTGAGTTATTCTTCGAAATAGCAATGCATTGCAATAAATCGTTCGCGTTAGTAGTTGGTAGGATAACCTTTAGCCTCGATCACTGATTGCATGCGCCGTTGCATCGAATTCACCAAGTTTGATGTTGTGGCAGAATCTATTCGTTTCCATTCTTCTTTTAGTTATTCTATGAGCACTTTCTTGCTCGTTATTTCGTATTTCCGAATTCTTCTCTAATTCATCCCAAAGATGCTTAATGGGGTTTAAATCTGACGATTGCGGAGGACTATGTAACTGTTCAATAATCACTCCCTAATAATGTGGGATGTGTATTTAGGATTGTTATCCTGTTGAAACACAAGTGATCCATGTAGTCCCAATTTGTTTCCGCTTTCATGGAGATTTTTTTTCAAAATGTAAAGGTACATAAATCTATTCATAGTCGACTGCACAATCACCAAATTTCCCACCCCGGCGGAAATACAGCCCCACACCATAACATTACCCCCGCCATGCTTTACAGTAGGTGCAAGATTCACTTTTTGCAGTGCTTTATTAGCTTGGCGCCATACTTTGCCCTTTCCATTTGTCTGGAAAACTTGATATTTGCTCTCATCTGTAAATATTACAGAATTCCAGCTTTGAGGCTTGTCCAAATGCTCCCTTGCAAATGTCAGCCTTTTAACACGATTTTTTTGCGAAATGAATGGTTTTTTCCTAGCTATACGAGCGTTGTAATTATTTTTTTGAACTTCATTTCTTACGGTTTCATCACACACTTCAATGGAAAACTCATTTCTCATGTCATTCGCGATTTTAGGTGCACTTAATTTTGTTTTTTTTTTTTAATTTACGCACTATGGCTCGCTCCATGTGGTCGTTGAAAATCTTCGGTCGTCCACTTCGCCTCTTATATGTTACCGATCCCGTACTTTTAAAATTTCGTATTATATATTGGACCGTTGAATGGCTTTTTCCAACGATTTGTCCAATTTGCCGTAGTGACTTTCCTTCTTCGCTAAGTTTTACGACGAGTTTTCTTGTATCAACGGGGATTTCCTTGTTATTGGTATCCATTTCACTGACAACAATAACACAACACGCAACACTATTACAACAAAGTTAATCCTACGTCTTGCTTACAAGACGCGATAAATTGTTTGCAATTGTTACTGTACGGAGACTTTTGTCTTGTTATTTGAACTTACGGTGGTTTTGGAATCGTTGCTGATTTCAGTATTAGTCTGTTTATATTTGTATTGAAACAACTGTTTCGGGAATATATGAGGAATATTTGTGCAAAATTACATCAAGATACTTTAATAATACAAAAAGTTATTTGTGGTTCTTGGAAGGTAGGAGATATGTACGGAGACTTTTTTGATTGGCTGTATATGCTCCAAAAATCATAACAAATATTTGACTTCGTTAACACATATTACATCACTTGAAATATTAAACACATAATTGAAGCTGTCGATTCCATGTTAAATAAAAATTATCACGTAATTTATACACGAAATATAAATGTTCAAACACTCAACTATTTTAAGCACTTGCAAAAAACACGCGTGGAAGCTAGAACCGTAGCCTTGATTCAACTAAGCGTGAGAGAGTGGGTAAGCATTTACAAAAGTTGTAATGAATGTAATGCAACGGAATAACGGCAATATTTACTCATCTTGGCGAAATCCAATCTCCGTATACCGAGCGTATAGTGTATACAAAATATGCAATGAACAAAACGAAAAGATACATTACCCCAGGTGGTAGTCCAGCTTTACTGGAAAATCCACCCTCTTCGGAGGTCGGCTCTACGGATTCTGGGGAGAGCCGCTTATTGCAATCCAATGACCCTTTTTCAAAAAGTTCAAGGGTATCTCGATCTCCTCCACCAAGATCAAATAACTCCGGGAAAAGAAGTCCACCGGAAGTGCCAGCGCGCGAAATTCAGGACTCAGCGAAATATAACAGCTTTGAGGAAGAAAATAAAATACTCCGAAGGAAGCTTAACGAAATGGATCTACTCTATCAAGAGATCAAGAAAGAAATAGACTTATTAAAATAAGAAAATAAGGTCCTAAAGACCTCACGTATAGAGGAAGAACGCCAATGTACTCCAGCACGCTTAGCTAGTCGAGAATATCACACCGACGAAGAAGAGCTAGCACGAGAAACGTGTCGGGTCACAAAGAAGAGACCTAGTAAGAAACGGAGAGCCGGCTCTTCACCGGAAGTCGAGTCCCTAAAAGAAAAAGAGAAAGAAGAGCTCAAAGAACAGCAAGAAAAGCAACCTCGAGCGCAATCTCGTCCACCCCCACCAATTAACATTGTCGGGTTAACGGAATTTAATAAGTTGCAAAGCCTTCTTAAAGGAACTTTAACATCGAAATATAAGGTCACGTCTTTGAGGGACAATGCGGGGAAAATTAACGTCGATGAATACGACGACGACCAAGCAGTGTCCCAAAAGTTATACTTTCGAGATCAAGTCAGAAAGACCACATCATGTTGTTGCTAGGGGAATCCACCCCTCATGCACCAAAGAAGAGGTTATGACTGACCTTCAACACAAAGGCTTTAAAATTCTTGATGCCGTTAATATTGTAATATGCGAGCTACGGCTCGAGTAGATAAAACAATTATTCTGTGAAATTATTTCTTTATTTTCTACTCTATAGAACAATTCAAGTTCACACTATACTATTCTTCGCAAATTCTTTTCTTACAAGGTCTCTTTCCTCTCAAATCACTTTATCTCCTTTCAATTACTTAATTCACAAATTCAAACTAATTACTTTTTCTTGTTTACTCTCAACTTTCAATTTATCACCAAATTACAACTTCGCCCATTATCACTTTTCCAATCTCTTCGCCACGGTTCTAAAACCAACTGTGTCTTTTTTTGATCGCCATCTGTCCTTATATAGCAGAAGTTTCTGATAGCCAGAAACTTCTAGCAAATTCTTCGACCACTGGAACAAGAGAAATAATTCTTGCAGTTATAATTCCCTTTTATCCCTAATATTATTCGTCTCTTTCGTTGACATGAGCTGTGGAGACTTCGTCCCCGACACGAACCTCGAATGAAGGACAGTTTGAACCAAAATTCTGCCAGAATGGAAAGTCACTTCGGAATTTGCTGCATAGACATAGGCGCGTAGTTATTATTATGCTACACTGCCCCCCTCTTAGACGTGTTCGTCCCGAACAAGTGCATCCTCATTTCGGCCATTGTATCGACTCAGTCGGTCCACATGAACCACTTTCATTTTGGCCCTTGGTCCTCGCTGGATGCGGTAGACAACATCGTTGATGCGGGTTACTATTCTGTAGGGACCTTCCCAGTTCCGCTGTAACTTAGGTGATTTCCCCTTTTGGCGATGGAGATTATACAGCCACACCAGATCTCCTTCCTGGAATCCTGACGTTGTTGCCTTGGCATCATACCTGGTCTTCATGCGGTCGCTCGTCATCTTAATCTGGCTTCTGGTCCTTTGGTGTATGTCCCTAAGCCTTTCCCTAAGGTCCGCCACGTACTCTTCTTCATTTCTGGGCTCATTGGTAGGAGATCCAAATTTCACCTCACTGGGTAAACGAGCTATTCCACCAAATAAGATTTCGAACGGCGTATGTCGAGTAGTGCTATGCACGGCACTTCTATAGGCCATCAAAAACAAGGGAATCTGCCGGTCCCAATCCCGTTGGTAGTCACCTACGACCTTCGAGAGATGTTCGTCCAAAGTCCTATTGAAACGCTCCACCATACCGTCCGACTGTGGATGAAGCGGGGTTGTCCTTGTCTTTTTGATTCCGAGTAGTTGACACATCTCTTGGAAGATTCTTGACTCGAAGTTCCGCCCTTGGTCAGAATGCAATTCCAAGGGCACACCGAATCTGCTAACCCAATTGTAGACGATCTGCTCCGCCACGGTTCTGCTTTCCTGGTTAGGGATCGGAAACGCTTCCGGCCACTTACTGAAGTAGTCCATCACTACGAGTATATACCGATTACCATTGCCGGTTTCCGGAAAGGGCCCTGCGATGTCAATGGCGATTCGTTCGAAAGGTGCTCCCACGTTGTATTGGTGCATCTTACCTCGAGTTTTGATTCTCGGACCCTTGCTAGCTGCACACACGTCGCATTTTCTGCACCAGTCTTCGATATCTTCCTTCGCTTTTAACCAATAAAAACGTTCTCGTACCTTTTCTAGCGTCTTATTCACTCCCAAGTGGCCTCCGGTCGCCCCGCCATGCATTTCCTGTAACACCTCCTTGACCCTCGTCCGCGGTACGACAAGCTGCATTACAAACGACTTTCCGTCGGAGGATTCCCATTTTCTTCTCAGAACACCTTCTTGGACATGGAGGGAGTCCCACTGCGCAAAATATGCCTTTAAGGTCGGGCTTCTGTGAGAGATGTCCTGATGATCCGGTTTCTCCATGTTCTCCTTCCAGGCCAGAATCGGTTCGATATCCGGGTCTTCCTTCTGAGCGTTCCGGATCTCATCTACGCTCCAGCCGGCGATAGGTTCGGCTCTCATTCTTTGGATGGAAACCAGCTCCCGTTCTTCCTGACGCGCACAATGTTTACAATCCGTTCTGCATGGTCTCCGGGACAGTGCATCCGCATTAGAGTGGAGTTTTCCTTTACGATGCTGTATTTCGTAGTCGTAGATTTGCAGCCTTTCGATCCATCTTGCGACCTGACCCTCAGGACTCTTGAACTGTAATAGCCATTTTAAGGCTGCATGGTCTGTGCGAAGAACGAACTTCCTCCCGTAGAGGTATTTGTGAAAATGCTTCGTAGCCAAGATCAAAGCAGTAGTTCCTTTCTGGCTTAGAGAGCACCTTGCTGAAGTACGCAACCACCTTCTCTTGGCCGTCATGCACCTGGGAGAGTACGGCTCCTACCCCGACATTACTAGCATCTGCATCCACAACGAACGTTTCCCCGGGAGTGGGGTAAGCCAGTATCGGGGCATCGCATAGCCGTTGTTTAAGTGCCTTGAAGCTCTTCTCGCACTCAATTGACCATTTGAATTGTTTTCCCTTTTCCGTCAACTGGTGCAGGTTCTTTGCGATCCCGGCAAAATCCTTCACGAACCGTCTGTAGTAGGTGGCTAGGCCCAGGAAGCTCCTTAGTTGGTGTTTGTCTTTGGGGACTGGCCAGTTTTTCACCGCTTCGACCTTCTCCGGATCGGTTCTCACTCCTTTCGCTGAAATTATGTGTCCCAGGTACTTGACTTCCGCTCTAAACAGCGCGCACTTCTTGGGGTTGAGCTTCAGGTGGGCACTTCGAAGCCTTTGAAACACATCCCTTAGATTGTCTCGGTGTTGCGCAAACGTTTTTCCTACGACGATGACATCATCCAAGTATACCAAACAGGTTTTCCATGTTAACCCTTGCAGGACACATTCCATCAATCGCTCGAAAGTCGCCGGAGCATTGCACAGCCCGAATGGCATTACCGTGAATTGCCATAGCCCATTTCCTGTGGTGAAGGCGGTTTTCTCCCGGTCTTCTGGATGGATCTGTACCTGCCAGTAGCCACTCTTCAAGTCGAGAGTGGAAAACCATCGGGCTCCTGATAGTGTGTCTAGCGTGTCGTCAATCCGTGGCAGAGGATAGCTGTCTTTCTTGGTGACGTAATTGAGCTGCCGATAGTCCACGCAGAACCGCGTGCTGCCATCTTTCTTCTTTACCAGTACAACCGGTGATGCCCACGGACTTTTGGAACTTTCAATCAGACCTTCTTTCTCCATTGCCGACACCATCTCTGCAACTTCTGTCTGCTTTGCCAATGGAAGGCGCCTAGCAGGCTGACGAATTGGTCTAGTATCACCAGTGTCTATTCGATGTTGTACCAGGTGTGTTCGGCCGTATTCTCCGTCCTGTGAGGCAAATACATCAGCGTACTCATTGATAAGATTCTCTGCCATAGTTCGCTGCTCCTGATTCAGCTCACTGGACTGGAGAATCGTCTCTCTCGTTTCCGCTGTCCAAGGTGATGGGAGAGGTTTTGGAGCATCACGTTCAGATATTGTTGCGACGGCGGTAATCGGCGTGCATTTTCCAGTCACATCCCCTCGCCTTAGTTTTACAGTGTGTGGTCTTGCGTTCAAAACCCTCACTGGAACCATGGTGTTCTTTGGTTCGACTAACGTCTTTCCCACGATGTAGTCTTGAGAATTCTTCTCTGGGTCTGGTTCTACTATGTAGAATCGGTGGCTCCCAAGATCACCTTCCAGCTTTGTCCAAATGATTGTCTCTGAAGACGGCGGCAAAACTTCGTCTTTGCTGATGACTGTCCTGAGAGTTACGGCATTCTCGTTTCCGTACACCATCGGAATCTCCACATTTCGATACCTCAGTACTTGCATCCCGATGTCCAAGATTACTTCATTTGCTTTCATGAAGTCTACTCCGATGATGCACTCGTCGCATATATCTGCCACCAGAAACGCATGGGAGAACGTCAGTCCTGCCAGAGTAATCGTAAGACGAACTTCTCCAAACACCTTCGCCATTTCCCCTGTTGCAGTCTTCAGGCAGTAGCTGTTGGTGTTGTGCAGCCAGGAGCTTTTGACGATATCTCTTCTTACAATGGAGGCAGTGGCACCTGTGTCGATGGTGGCTACGCACTTCTTCTCGTTGATTAGTGCCTCCACTGTCAGGCTCTTGTTACCCCGTTTGGTTTGCGAAACTTGAATGGTGGTCCTGGGGGCCTCGATTCCAGTAACCAACTTCTGCCCCGCGAAGTTGGTCCTTACGCATCTCCCGACTGCTGGTTTTGGGAAGTCTGACCGACAGGATGCTTCCTCTCTGCTTCTCCTACTTCCGCAATGTGGACAATTTCCTCGTCTAGGTGCACTTCTGCACTGCCGTTGTAGGTGTCCGGTTTGGTTGCAATTCCAGCAACGGATTTGACTTCCGCGAGCTTTGACGGCTGTTCTCTGGCATGAGCATTCCACGACGGACATTTCCCTGACACGGTGTATTCCCTGGTATGCTTGGTCCGCAGCCTTCATTGACAAAGCGAATGCCAATGCCTCGGGGAGTGTTCGCTTTTCAGCCATCCTTACAGCCATTTGCAGTTGTCTGTCCTCTATGGCCTGAATAAAAGCTTCCACCGCCATTTCGTTGATAAGCTCCTCACCGGCTTTAGGGTATGAAAGATGGGCTAGTCGCTCTATATCCGCTTGCAACTGTTGGAGCGTTTCCCCCCTTTTCTGGACTCGACTACGCAGCTGAACCCTGTACACCTGCTGCATGTGTTCATCCCCAAACCGCATCTCGATAGCCTGAACCAGAGAGTCGTAGTTCTGCTGTTTATCTTCCGGGATGGTCTGCAAGAGCTCCGCAGCTGGACCCCTCAGTGCAAGCGTGAGTGCAATAGACTTCTCTTCATCGTCCCAGCTATTGGTCATTGCGGCCGCTTCGAATTGCCTCTTATAAATTGGCCATGATGTTTGACCATCGAAGATAGGAGGCTGCATCTCCTTTCTTCTCAGACCGTCAGTGGAATATTCCCGTGCTTTCTGTCTCTTCACGTTGCTGAGCTCCTTAGCAAGATTTTCGACTTGCTTTTCTACTTTTTCAAACTGAGTCTCTATCTTCCCGAACTGAGTTTCATGTTTCTCAAAATTTTCATCGAATCTAGTTTCGACTTTTTCGAGTTGCGTCTCGACCTTCTCGATTTTCTCTTCGATCACTTCGAATTTGGATTCCAAGTTCTTGTTTTGCTCATCAAGTTTACTTTCCAGAGCATCTAGAGAATTCTTTTGTTCGTCTATAGCTTTCTTTTGTTCGTCCATTGCTTTCTTTTGTTCGTCCAGCTTAAGTTCTAGAGAATTCCTCTGGTCGTCCATTGCTTTCTTTTGTTCGTCCATCTTAAGTTCTAGAGAGTTCTTTTGGTCGTCCATTGCTTTCTTTTGGTCGTCCATTGCTTTCTTTTGGTCGTCCATTGCTTTCTTTTGTTCGTCCAGCTTAAGTTCTATAGAATTCCTTTGGTCTTCTATTGCTTTCTTTTGTTCGTCCATGACTAACTTAAGTTGCAGGAGCAGACTTGTTATACCCGGGTCGGCTGCTGTACTTGCTGGTTCCTCTTCCACGTCAAACTCTACGTCGTGCGGATTTTCACCTTCCTGCGTTACTGCTTCTTCCAGACGAATCAGCAGAGCATCTTTTCCCCCAGTTGTGTCGAGGTTCCGCTTACTGAGTTCTGCCTTTAGTTGAGTTATAGTTAGTTTTCCCAATTTGCGACCCATTTTGCGCAACTAATTAACTCAACACAGAAATCGTTTTTTTTTTTTTTTTTTTTTGTGCAATTTCACACCACGGAAATAGTTATTCACAGAATAAGTTTTATCCCGCTTCTGACACCAATGTAATATGCGAGCTACGGCTCGAGTAGATAAAACAATTATTCTGTGAAATTATTTCTTTATTTTCTACTCTATAGAACAATTCAAGTTCACACTATACTATTCTTCGCAAATTCTTTTCTTACAAGGTCTCTTTCCTCTCAAATCACTTTATCTCCTTTCAATTACTTAATTCACAAATTCAAACTAATTACTTTTTCTTGTTTACTCTCAACTTTCAATTTATCACCAAATTACAACTTCGCCCATTATCACTTTTCCAATCTCTTCGCCACGGTTCTAAAACCAACTGTGTCTTTTTTTGATCGCCATCTGTCCTTATATAGCAGAAGTTTCTGATAGCCAGAAACTTCTAGCAAATTCTTCGACCACTGGAACAAGAGAAATAATTCTTGCAGTTATAATTCCCTTTTATCCCTAATATTATTCGTCTCTTTCGTTGACATGAGCTGTGGAGACTTCGTCCCCGACACGAACCTCGAATGAAGGACAGTTTGAACCAAAATTCTGCCAGAATGGAAAGTCACTTCGGAATTTGCTGCATAGACATAGGCGCGTAGTTATTATTATGCTACAATATCATCAAAAAGGGGAAGCAACAAACGGAAATAGATAAAGACATCTTGGTAAGGCGTGGACTTCCGCTCTTTATGCTTACCTTCGATAAGTCTGACAATATCGACGATATCTACCGAATTAGGACCATACTAAATATCGTAGTCAAAATCGAGCAAATGCGTCGAAATATAAGAATGATTCTGCAGTGCAAACGTTGCCAAGGATTCAATCATACGCAAATGTGCTGCAAAAAAGAACCACGATGTGTGAAATGTGCTGGAAATCGGCTGTGAAGTAGCTAAAGAGTTACAAAAACGAAGAAATGCGCTCGTTAAGCCCCTAAATGCAAAACCAAAACCGCAAACTAAGCCAAAGCGTAAGGTCGCGGAGGAGAAAGAATGCAAATTAAAACTACCGGGTTCAGAGCGTAAAAAGGTGAGGGAAAGAATGACAAAAGAAAAGCCCTCGACCTCTGTTCTTAAAAGAAACGATACAGAAAAGTTACCATTGGAAAAGCGACCTTCGAACAGCAGGAGTGCAGATTTACGCTCAGGCCGCGGCATCCGAAATACAAAAAAAATTGAAATTTCGAAGGACCCTGTTTCTCATGTTTTTTTCAGTTATTCTAGCGAAACTTGAAGAACAAAGCAAAATAAATAAAATTATTCTCGATAGGCTGGTTAAGCTCGAAAGTAATTCAGGGAAAACGCGTACTCCAACCAGAATATGAATGAAAAATGAATGTTAAAAATATGTACTTGGAATGCAAACGGACTTTTGCAAAACTTGACGAATTGGAAATATTCTTGCGTGAAAAAGATGTCGATATTTGCTTGATTTCTGAAACCCACGTAAAAAACGAATCGTATTTAAAAATAAAAGGCTATAATGATTACCACGCTTGTCACCCTTCGGGAAAAGCGAGAGGCGGATCATCATTGTTTATTAAAGGCTGCATCGAACAATCCGAAGACCTAAAGATCGAGCTTGAAACTTTGCAACTATGCACGATTCGAGTAAAAAATAGTCAGCGTACTCTTAAAATCTCATCAAGCGTTCCGCACTTGAAAAAAGTGATTTTACTAACTTGTTTAAGTTGCTGAAACCTAATTTCATTATTGGCGACGATTTTAATGCGAAACATACATTCTGGGGCTCAAGACACAGCTCGCAAAAAGGCAGAATGCTCTATGAGGCAGGTATGGAGTACAGTTGTGATTTCCATTCGACGGGTAAACCGACCTACTGGCCAACTGATACTTCGAAAATACCTGACCTGATCGACTTTTTCGTCGTGAAAATGAATTTCTACCAACCACATTAATGATGAAGAGAGCTTTGATCTGTCGTCCCAGTTGTTTTGACATTGAGCGAAAAACTAGTCTATACCCTAGAGCCAGCGAGATTAACCGGTAGAAAAACTAACTGGAAAGACTTTAGGAACGAAATTAAAGATAATGTTGAACTGAGCGTTCCACTAACGACACCCTATGAACTTGAGGTTGAAGTTGATCACTTCATTGAGATCGTACAGCTCGCCTCTTGGAATAATAATCCCAATCCAAGGAAAACTCCGGACAAATACGGTCTACGATATCCCATGGCAATAAAAGAATTGGTCAAGGAAAAAAGAAAAGCGCGTAAGAAATGGCAACAGAGTCGTGCTCCGCAACATAAAGCACACTTGAATCACCTGTGCAATTGGTTGAAGAAGACTATAAAGGATTTTAAGAATCGTGCGATAGGCTCTTATCTTGAAAGTTTAACAGCGAAAAAAGATTCCAATTATTCACTTTCGAAAGCAGTAAAATGCACCAAAAGGCGCCGCCAATTAAATTAAATCACAATGAATGGGCAAGGGAAGATAAAGAAAAAGCGGACGTTTTTGCGGCCCACCTGGAAGACACCTTTAAACCGTACGATGGTCAAGTGTCTTACGACAATATCAATAGGCCGGACTTACCATCTGACGATTTAGCACTTACAACGCTAAGGGAACTCAAACATGAGATCGGGAATCTAAAACTTAAGAAAGCTCCTGGTTATGACTTGATCACCGGAGAAATTCTCAAAGCTTTACTGATTAAGCTTTTTCATATTGTATTGTAAATGCTGCGCTCAGATTAAAACACGCCTAACCAATGGAAAGTTGCGGAAGTTATAATGGTTTTAAAATCAGGAAGCCACCAAATGAGGTAAAATCTTATATACTAATTTCGCTACTTCCAGTTATATCCAAAATTTTCAAGAGGATATTACTAAGGCGTCTCCAATCGGTTATAGAAGGAAATAATCTTATCCCTGACCACCAGTTTGGGTTCAGAAGTAAGCATTCGACGATTGACCAGGTGCATAGAATTACTGACGTAATCGAGAAAGCACTTGAAGAGAAAAAGATATGCTCAAGCATATTTCTTGACATCTCGCAAGCCTTTGATAAGGTGTGGCATGATGGCTTGAATTGCAAATTACGACAAGTTCTACCTGTATGCCTATACGATATTCTATAGTCATATCTCGGGAATAGACTCTTCCGTGTTAGACATGGAAATGAATACTCGGAGCTCAGAGAAATTTCGGTCGGTGTACTGCAAGGAAGCGTTCTTGGGCCACTTCTCTATCTGTTATATACTCGAGATATACCGAAGAAAGATGGCACTATCCTGGCTACGTTTACCGATGACACCGCCATCCTAGCCGTAGGTAAAACAATCGAAGAAACTACTGCAAAACTGCAAAACGCACTGAATAAAGTTAATGAATGGACGAGGGACTGGCGGATCGCCCTCAACGAATCTAAATCTGTTCACGTGAATTTCACTTATAAGAAAACTAATGTCTTGCCAATTTTCCTAAACTTGGCCCGAATACCTTTTGCAAACGAGGCCAAATACCTTGGAATGACACTCGACGCAAAACTGAAATGGAATTCGCACGTGAAAATGAGACGTAAAGAACTCGAAATCAAATATAGAGAAATGAACTGGTTGCTCAGAAAACACTCCCAGCTCAGTACTGAGAACAAACTGCTTTTATACAAGCAAGTGCTAAAGCCAGTGTGGACTTACGGTATACAACTTTGTGGCTGTACCAAGAAAACACACGCCAATATTTTACAAACTTTTCAAAATAAAGTGCTAGGAGAAATTGTCCAGGTACCGTGGTATACTAGAAACGATGATATCCACAGGGATCTCGGAATTCCGACAATCGAAGCTGAAATTAGAAGCTTCGCGAGAAAGCATAGAAACCGACTAATCGGACATGTCAACAATACAATGCTACAAATTCTGGATGAAAGCAATTTATTGCGCCGACTACAAAGGACGAAACCTTTCAACTTGGCGATATAGAAATCAACCGTGCCTAGATTGCGGAACATGCAGGATCTTTCAGTGGAAAGTAACCTGCCAAACGAGTTTTTTTCATGATAGAAAAATTGCTTGATAAGGTCCTTCTTAGTTGCAATATATTTACATATATAACAAATTAAATAGCAGGGTGGTGTTTTTTTAGTCAGTAAGAATCTGACACTACTATGAGCACGAGTTACATATGACCCCCAGTACAGAGTCGAAAAACTTGCTGACGGCGCATATATATTGAAAATGAATGAAGAGTGAATTATTAATGTTAATGAACTGGAATTTCCAAGCAGTTAAGAATTAATTAATATTTCCATCTCTCGTCATTTCTGTGAAGTAAGCAAATCTAGAGTATAAATAATACTGCAAACTGTAAAAAGAATTGTTGTTATTCCGATATAATTCGACAGAGTGTGCGCCAAGCTTAGGACAGCGGTACTCTGAAGAAAAATAAAGTAAAATCAACGGAAGTACAGTTTTTTTCTTTTGACCTTTTTATCAATTATTTAAGTGGCGCAGTCGGTAGGATCCCATTCCGTCGAACTAGGGATCCATTCTGAACGAACTAAGTAAACGGTTAACGTCTACAAGTGCAACAAAAAAAAAATAATAATAATAAATAAAATTGTTATTTCGGAAGCAGTGGCGGTATTATACAGAGTGAAATTGCTATCATAGCTAGTAGCTAGAGTGATATACAATACAAAAAAAAAATAGATCCGTATACATCAACAAAATAACGGGAAAGGCAAAAAGTCATCTATATAAAGCAACCAACATCGTGGAAACAGGCCCGGAGTCTACTAATTCAACAGTTTAGACCAACCACCAACTCCAATGGAATCGTACGGCAAATTAATCTAATTAAGGTAAATAGCATTTTAGAATTAACTGATAAATTAGAAGATATTACTAACCATGCTCATGTCATGCAGCTTATGAACCAAATAAGAACGAATTAGTCCAATCCTTAGATCAAATGTTAATTATTAAAATTAAAGAAATAACTATGGGCAATTATCGAGAGACATTAGGCAGGAATATGACTTGAACAAAATTAAGTCCACATTATACACATATATACCAGACACTGAGGGAAACCTTAGAATATTTCCGAAAAATAGTTCTAATCAAAGTCATGATAGGTATACTCAACCACAGTATAAAGTTAATAGGCATACTACCTATAATATTCCTCAAAGTAGAAACTCAAGATCTCCCCCAAATCAGAACCAACTCAAAACTAATTTTCAAGGTAGTTTAGATAGACCCAAACAAAATACGTTCAGCCCATCAGGACAGTTTAGAAATAGAATCCAAAATCCAGTTCCTATGGAAATAAATAATATAAGAACAACTAAACCGCTTAGAGTAGTCAATAACAAAATAATGGAAGAAATTCATAACAAAGAGCCGACGGATTTTCTCAATTAAGCCTCGGAAGTAAAATTTACACAAACTTTACCATAAATCACAAAATATATAAAGCTTTGATCGATACAGGATCAACCATTAGTCTGATAAATAGTTCTAAAGTAGATTGTAAGCAGTTTAGATTAATAGAAGAGAAAGACATTTCATTCAAAACTATACATAGTGTAACGACGGAACGTATCCAAATCATCGTTACCGATCCACCCGAACAATTTCGAATGGATAATAAATATAAAATTAAATGGCATAAAATGCCACTAAAAAAGAAAACATTCGATTTACTTATTGGAATGGACTTCATTAGTAAAACTGTAACTGAAATAAACATAAGTAAACGTTTTATGAGACTTAATAATACAGTTAAATTAAAGTTATTCTCCGAAGAAAATGAAACAACAGAGTGTTACGAATTGGACAACCAAGGAAGAAAAACAATAGAAACTACACATTTGATCAATCAAGAAAAAGAGAAAATTGATAAACTATTGCAAAAATATCAACATTTAGTGTACAAAGACGGTGATCAGTTGACAAACACCAACACCATAAAGCACGAAATAAATACTACTACCGAACAACAAATAAATACCAGATTATATAGATTACCCCCAAGGCATGAAGAAGAAGTAAGAACACAAATTGAGGAAATGGAATAACAAGGGATTGTAAGAAAATCCAATAGTCGATATGCCTCCCCAATAGTAGTCGTACCAAAAAAACTGGATAACTCGGGAAAACAAAAATTTAGACTATGCGTAGACTACATGAAACTAAATGAAATTACACTAGATGACAAATACCCTCTTCCTAATATAGATAGTATATTAGATAAGTTAGGGCGAGCCCAATATTTCACAACATTGGATTTAGCCAAAGGTTATCATCAGATTAAAATGCACCCTAAAGATATTCATAAAAGCGCATTTATTACACCAAATGGATTATATGAATATACTCGGATGCCATTTGGCCTGAAGAATGCCCCAGCTACATTCCAAAGGCTTATGAATGAAATATTGAGGGAGCACATCAATAAGATCTGTGTGGTATATCTAGACGATATCCTCATATTCTCCACGAGTTTAGAGGAACACCTAAATGCTCTAAAAACGATATTCAACGTATTAAACCAGACACAACTTGAAAGTGCAATTTGACAAATGTTCATTTTTAAGCAAGGACACAGAACTCTTAGGTCATGTGTTAACGAAGGATGGTATGAAACCGAACCCGAATAAAATTAGATGTATTGTAGAATACAAAATTCCCCAAACAGAAAAACAATTAAAAGGGTTCCTTGGAACCACTAGGTTTTATAGAAAATTTGTAAAAGATTATTCTAAAATAGCATATCCAATGATCAGATATTTGAAAAAAGATACTAAGATCAACGTAAATGATCCGGAGTATATTCAAGCATTTGAAACATTGAAACTTAATATTATCAACCACCCTATACTAAAATTTCCAAGGTTTGATAAATCATTTACACTATTTACTGATGCTTCTAATTATGCAATAGGCGCTGTACTCATTCAGGAAGGACAACCTATTTGCTACGCATCTAGGTCTCTCAATGACCATGAACAAAATTATTCAGTGACAGATAAAGAATTCTTAGCGATAGTTTGGTCAGTCACTTATTTCAGACCCTACCTATGGGGAACAAATTTAAAATAATAACAGATCACCAACCAATAAAATATTTGAACAAAAAGTATAGTGGAAAAGAATTTTCTCAACGAAATCAGCGATGGCTATTAAAATTATCTGAATTCAATTATGAAATAGAATATCTGAAAGGAAGAGAAAACAAAATAGTAGACTTCCTAAGTAGAATAGAAAATGTAAATAATTCAGACGATAACGAATCGTCAGATTTAGCTACAACACACTCCGAACCAGAACAATTACTAGACCATTTTCCAATTAAAGAAGAAATTGTGAATAAATATAAAACGCAACTTATTCTAATCAACAATGTTACAGCATTGGAAAGACTTGTTTATAAAAACCATTAAACCAGGAAAAACAGGTATATATTCAGACCTATCATACCCGGAATACAATAAAATCCAACAAATTCTAATAGATCTATTTAGCCATGATAAATATATTTCATTTATTAAATGTACTCTTAGGGCAAGAGAAATAAAAACGCAGGAGGAACTGCATAGACAAATTTCGAGGTATCACACTAATGAAAGTATTCATAGTGGTATAATAGAAACATATAACACACTAAAAAATAAAATATATTACCCTAACATGATAAAGGAAATACAAATAATAATAAATAGCTGTAAAACCTGTTTAGAAACTAAGTATGAAAGAAACCCAATCAAGCCTAAATTTAACCTCACAGAAACACCTGAATCCCCAAATCACACCATTCATATATTCCAAGGACCATCATTTGTAACCATGATTGACAAATTAACAAAGAAAGCTTATGCCTATCATTTACCAAACAAAAATTGGGTAAAAAAGATAGAAATATTAGAAGAACACTTTTCTAAATTTGAAAAGCCAAAGAAAATTATAACTGACAATGAATTCAAAGCACATCAATTAGTAGAATACTTAAATAACCATGAAGTAGAATTACACTTAACCAAACCCAATAATCACACCGGAAACTCCGACATAGAAAGATTGCATTCGACAATTCAAGAAAAACTTGTTAGCCTAAAGGATACTACACTCACACTTATTTCAAAACTACATAGAGTTATAAAAAATTACAACAATAGGTATCATAGTACTATATAAATGACACCAGATCAGGCAATGCACATAGACAGTAATAAACTAAAGCAAACTATTATTGACAACAAAAACAAATACATTAATAATGCTAATAAGAAAAGGGAAGATTTTGTAGAAAACAGAAACATAGCACCAATAAAAAACTACAAAAGACTAAGGCATAAGTACGAACCAAGATATAGAATAAAAAACATTACTAATGAACATATTTCAAATATTAAAAGAATACTTAAATTTGCAGATTTTAATACTTCTAATAAATAAAATCGAATCAACTAACGGCTATGTGAAATTAAACATGGGAACAACGGAAATGATCAACGGGACTGTTACAATCCTCCACCTAATCGATCCACAAGAAATTATAAAAACAGTCGATCAAATAGAAGAGAATTTAAGACAAATACCAATTGGAATAGATAAAGCAATAATAAAAAAACTGGACACTGTCAAAACAAAAATACTTGCAATTCACTCCAATAGACGTAAGCGAGGATTAGTCAACATCATAGGAACTGCACATAAGTGGCTATTCGGAACTATGGATGACAACGATCTAAAAAAAATTCTGGAACACATGCAAATAACTCAAGAAAACGATCATAATGCCATCGAAACAATAAACAAACAAATTATGATTAACTCACACTTTAATGATACTATATTCAATTTAAAAACTTTGATAGAAGGGGATAGAGGTAGAATTCTCAAAATACTTAACAAAACAGATGAGACCCAAAAGAATATAATATACCAACAAATTAGTTTAGACCAGTTAGTTTAATTAAATTTGATAGAAAATAAAGTAGACCAAGTATTAGACAATATTGCCTCCACAAAATATAATATTTTGCATCCAGGCATATTAACTCCAGAAGAAATAAATACATTCAAAATCGATTATTACAAAATTAAACACTCTAGACTAGGATTGATGAAATATAAAGATAATGTCCTCATAATTGCAATTAAAATCCCAACAACTATAATAGAGGTCAAGGTAAACCTTCTTACAAGTATACCTAATGCGAAAGGACTTGAAATTATTCAGGAAGAAATTATAGAATATAATTGAAAAGAATATATCCACAATAATGAATATATCCACAATAAAGAAATTAAACAAATTAATGAAGAAACTATTTTATGTAAAAATATGAATTACGATGACATAAAAAATTACTGTGACGATAGAAAATTAAACGTAAGTGGAAATTTTTTAATAAACTTTAACAACTGTTCTATTATAATCTCCGATAAGACTTTCTTCAACAAAATTAGGAATTTAAGGCTATATACCACTATTTCGAAGACACTCAATATAATTTTACTAAACCCATTACATTCGAAAATATTGTAGTATAAAATTTTGATATCATTAAAGAGATCAAAGAATTAAAATACCACAAAAACAATCACTATGCCATAAGTTCAACAATTGTAATAGCATTAATAATTGTCTCATCTATCATACTTACAATCATTAAGAAAAAAAACAAGAAACTTAAAGTAATCGTAAAAAATATACAAGAAACCATAAGTGCAACTACTCCCAATTCAATTCAGGAGAATTTCAAATCAAATGGGGGTGAAGTTACATATGACCCTCAGTACAGAGTCGAAAAACTTGCTGATGGCACATATATATTGAAAATGAATGAAGAGTAAATTATTAATGTTAATGAACTGGAATTTCCAATAATATCAATTTAGCAGTTAAGAATTAATTAATATTTCCATCTCTCGTTATTTCTGTGAAGTAAGCAAATCTATAGTATAAGTAATACTGCAAACTGTAAAAATAGTTGTTGTTATTCCAATATAATTCGACAGAGTGTGCAGCCAAGCTTAGGACAGCGGCACTCTGAAGAAAAATAAAGTAAAATCAACGGAAGTACAGTTTTTTTCTTTTGATCTTTTTATCAATTATTTAAGTCACGCGCTTGCTATCCTCATAGTGTCTATGGAAAATTTTTCACCAACCCTCGGGAAAAAAAAAAAAAAATTCTTGGCCAAATCATTTTTTGATTTTATTCCAGCTTTGGCATATGGTCTGCCCCAGTGTGCGACGATACAAATATAGCCCAGGTGAAGGCAAATATAGTCGAAGATCCAGAAGCGACCCAGAAAATGATAGGTTATGAACTAAACCATCACCTGAAATATTCAAAGAAATCTGCTCGATCAAATCCACGAATTTTGAATGACGACAAAAAAGGCACGAGTTCGTTTTGCCCAATATTGATTGCAAAAATTTCAAAACGGAGAGTCGAGCTGCTTTAATAAAATCGTAACAGATGATGAATCTTGGTTCTATAAGCACGACCCGGAAACCAAATAGCACTCAAGTATGGAGCTGAAGGTGCAAGTTTTCCTGTTAAAGCAAGATAACAAAAATCAGCAACAAAAGTGATGATGTAGCTTTACTTCACCAGGGCGAAAATACTCATTGTTATCCCGCTGGCCCGACGGTAAATATCAATTGGTGTACTGAAACTTATTAACTATAAGTTTTCGAACAAATTTTGGGAATCCAGAAAAAAATGAACTTCGTCACCACTTTTTACACATTCCAGAAAAAAACAACAACTTTCTGGAGCTTTGAGACCTATCAGTGAAATTCGCCCAGAACCTTATTTCCCGGACTTAGCGACGTGGTTGCTTCCAAAATTTAAAAAAAAAAAAACAAATTGATTGGAAGAGTCTACAGTTCCAATACCGCAATTGAGAAACCCTTAAAGAAAAGCCAATTTTGAAACACCCTGTACACACAAAATTAAAATAAAAGGCAATTTTGCCAATCTATCATATATTCTTTTTTTCCCGGAATACATTTTTTGCACCCAAATGTACAGTAGGACGACCTCTAATAAACGACATTCATGGCAAGCTTGGAGGTTTTGTACCCAAATTTGACCACTCTCCTTTGTCTGAACTGAACTCGCCCCAGGAATAAGGTTGGGTTTAGAAAGTGGAGCTGCCAAAATCACATTTGTCTAATGTTTACGAATGGTTTTGATTTGAATTGTGGTTTATTTTGATTGAACAATTTATTTTACTCATTCCTTGGGAAAAAAGAAGTATTTTGTAAAATATATTTATCTGGAATTTTTTTCAGATTTTTCTAATGCTTTCCACCACTTAGAACTATGTTCTTTAATGTTTGTAAAACTCAATGATGGAGTGAAAGAAAAAGATATAGGGAAAAGTTAAAGAGAGAGAGAGTGAAGTAATGTGTGAGTTAATTTTAAATCTTTACAAATTTTAGTCTTCTGGAAATTCTGAGGAAGGTAAGTTATTCCACATTTATGTTGAATGGTTAAAATATTTGTCAAGTGCGAGTCGGGCCTCGCGCAGTTAGTGTTTCTTACCGTGTATGTTTCTCCTCACATGGCTCGCTCGAGAACCACTAAACACATTTTGACGAATATAAATTATATGTATCAATATCCTGAGTAGGCAAAATCACATCATCACCTCCACGCGGTGACTGCTGGATAGGTATCTAATAGTGAACTAACGATGAGTGTATACTCAATCTAGCTGTACGTGTGTAGCTGAACACTAGCAGGAGGTCCTCCTTTGTATTCCGATTCGAATTTAAAAAATATTCGAAAGTGCTTTTCGATTCCAATTTAATTTGACGCATTTTGAAACGAATGCATGTTTCTAAACATTTTCGCACAACTTCCGAATTTTGTTGCGAATCTCGCACTCTGAAATGTAATTGAAAATTCATTGATTGTATTATATTTCTTAATTCTTCTTTTAAACGATGTGTTCCTGCGAATGATTAACAATAATAAAATGACTAGAAGCTCCTTGGTAGTCAACATGAATTTCTATCATTCATTGGAGGTTCTTCAGTACACAAATTTGAGATACGAGTAATTTCAAGTGAACTGTGGTTCTTGGATCCACAAGAAAATAAAAAAAATATCGACATTAATAAAAGTGAAAAGTACAAAAACCAATAAAATGCTTATTTGAGGCTAAAGTTTATGAACTTCCATCTTTCAAATAACCTGTTTTCGTTTTCCATAGAAACATTCTTGAAAGAAAAAAGAATCCGCAAGCTAAACACAACCAATGAAATTATCGAAATTCGAGTGACTTGACACTAGTTTTCGAATTACAAAGTGAAGAAGAATTCTCTTGGCGGAAGAATTCTCTCGATGGAAACAACGGTCGCATCAACAGTCAGTTTAGCGGATTCCTTATATGTATTATATATACATATTCTGAGCTTATGCCAATAAGACTTCGGCAAGGTGTTGCAATAGAAATGGTGGCGGATGAACCCTTAATGGGCCAACGGAATCGGAATATCCGACGCCTTGTTTCAAGGGTTTTAACGAGGGTCTGGCCCTCCAGGTTAGGGGTTGTGCGTCGGGGTAACTGTCCTACCATGTAAAAATAAGCCGGTTACGAAGCAATAACAAGCTTCGGATAAGGATGATTTTACTGTTGACGAACCTCCTAAACGAAATAAGGACAACGACCTTTGGATCTGCACGTGGAATGTTCAGACCTTTAATAGGCCACGTGTGCGTGGCAATAGACTGTGCGTTGGGATGGGCCGGGCACAAGACGAATGAAAAAATGAGACATCTACTACGGTGCTTGCTACAGGGAGCAAAATCAGTGTTTCTTCGGATGCGAATTTGTCGTCAGAGACAGACTTAGGCAAGAAGTCTTGACCTTTAGGAACGTGAACGGGCACTTGATGACAATCCACATTAAAGCAAAATTCAAAATCATCAGCCTAATATGCGCTGACGCTCCCACAGAGGACATGGACGACAAAGATTGCTTTTATGTGCTCCTCGACAGGACTTACGACCAATGACCGGGTTATGACGTCAAAATTGTACTTGGTGTTCTTAACACAAAAATTGGAAATGAGAGCATCTTTAGAAACAACGTTGGAAAATACAGCTTGCACGACAACACCTCCGGAAACGGACTAAGCCTAATCGACTTCGCGGCGACGCGAAACAAAAAGTCAAAGAAGTCCATCAAGAACTCTGTCTGTAATTTGCTGGGTTTCTCGCATCCACCACAAAGAAGCCTCTGGTTTGATGAAGAGCCGAAAAGCGCACGCAGCAAAACAAGAATGCAGCGAGCTGTCAGTGGTGTATTAAAACAGAAGTGGCGAAAATGGATTCCGCGATTAACGTGGCCAAAACAAAATATGATATATACTCTCATCAGAAAAGGATCGGCGACTTAGATAAAATGTCACAAAAGACAGCTACAATTTTGAGGTAGTTAAGGACTTTGACTATCTAGGCTCCACAGTAAATTTAAACTAAGAAGGGCTAAGAAGGTAATTGAGTAGCAAGGCCCTCTCACGGACAATTGAAGTGCTTCTATATAAGACCCTCATCATCCCAGTCCTGCTAAATGGCGCAGAAACATGGACATTATCAAAGGCAAAGGAAAGTACCCTTCGTTGGTTTGAAGGACAAGTCCTTCGAATTATTTTTAGTCCTCTTTGTATAGATGGGGAATGGAGGAGAAGATACAACAACGAACTGTAGTGGTTGTAAAATAATATAGACCTAGTCAGAAGAGTTCGAATTCATCACCTAAGATAACTAGGACATGTAGACCGAATGAACATCAACGCTCCGGCCCGGAAAGATTTCGAATCCATCCTTCCTCCAGTAAAGGGAGACCTCACCTCAGGTCACACAAATGATCGAGCTGACACTTTTTGGTTGAGGCTCAGGTCCACTCCGGACTATAGTACCACCTAAAGTAAAGTAAGTAAGTTAGGTATATCCTGATAAGTTGCTCATTTTATCTAAAAACGGTCAAAATTGGATGATTTGTGAGTGGGATGTGAGAATAACTGAATGGGTTTCGATTAGATTTAGCATGTAGGCTAAGACTGATACGTTAATAGTTTCACTTGAAATTGATTGAATTCGAAAGGAAACGAAGTAGGCTATGAGGGAGGAGGGGATTAAAACATTTTAGAATTGATGAAATTTGGGATTTGAGTTATGCCGGACATGCAAAATCGCTTATCTGAAAATCATCTAAATGAGATGGAGACGGGGTAAAATATGGTAGGGTGACATTTGACCCACATATTCCAATATTTTTGAAGAACTGCTTATGCCAGAAGATTCTTTGTAATTATCCCTTTACTTTTCGCATTAATAGTTTCGGTGATAGAGGGGGACATCGTCTATGCCATGGTTATTGAGTTTTTTTGTTCAAGAAACTTTATCCAAAAAAGATATTTTTGAACTTAATAGTTCAGCTTGAATTTGATATATCGCATGATGGCGTGTAAAAATATTTGTTTTTTATTTTTCGTGGGGTATATTATGCCCCCAAAAGCCCCCATAATTGTCTTTGGTCCGCCACGTACAATTTTGTACAAAATTTCAGATCTCTAGGTCAAATGGTTCAAAAGTTACAATCATGTGGCAGACAAACACCGTGTTGAATCCATTAGTGTTCCGTTTATACCATTCTGGTAAGGACACTAAAAACAATCTTCTACGGTGATCGTTGCGGGCGAAACTAAGCTACATAAAAAGTGCATGCATGTGCAGTATGAGCTACACGTGTATTACGATGAAACAGACAAACGGGCGGAACACAACTATAGATTTTGTCCAAACATTAATGGTGGAAATAATAGTGCAGGAGCGTTACTGCGCGAACACAATGTTGAAGCTGAAGCTGCAGTACGCAGCGCTGTCAAAGTTGACATACACGTACTCCCTATACTCCCTAGCACGAACAAAATGCGAAGCTGCAGCTGAAGTTCGAAAAGTAGCTGCAGCATGAGTTGAGTCAACCTCAACTTCCGAAAGAGCTGCACTACTTTTTGACAGTTAAAAACAAAAACAAAATAATGAAAATGGCAGAGTCGTCTACGGAGAAATTCATAGCATGCGATTTCTTCTTCCTCAGTCATTATTATAAAATAAATCAACCACAAAAAAAAACATTTTCACGAAACACAGCGCGATTATCTTTCCTTTTTGAGCAATCGATCTGCGCTTCACCATTGTGTACGTGCATTGCTACTTCAGTGAGCGACTTATGTGACAGTTTGTACTACAGCAACTTCATCTGCTGCAGCGCTTCTCATACAACATACCGCTGGTGTTGTATTGCTCCGCTATGTAAAAAAGCATGAGCAACGATGGTGTTCTATAGCAGAAACACACAGCAAAAGAGCGATATCAGTAGGCAGAAGCGTGTGAGATGCTACCAATGCAACAGATACCAATGCACTTTGCTCGCAGTTGTCCGAATCAGAAGCAAAATGCATCCAAGTTTAATGCAAGTCAACAAAATGTGTTGTATACATCACTCTCAGTCAAAAAAACAACGCAAAAAACTGGTATTTGGATTCTGGGGCTTCTAAGCACATGACGTTGCAGCGAGACTGTTTGGAAAATAGCTAGTTAGCGGATAAAAAATGTGATGCCTGTTGACGGAAAAGAAGACGTCAAGTTTGTGTTGTCTATTGGTGAGTATGTATGTAAATAAATTAAAAAGTTTATGTCAACTCTACTGCGAAGGCATAACATTGTCAGTAGAGTGGCCATATGGCTAAAATGCAACTTGATCGTGATGATGACATCAGAAGGACAAACAAAAATACTGTGAATCGTAAACAACGAGATTAACAGCAAAACAAAAATACTCCCCAGTTAAGTGGACGCCACCCTTGGAGTTTATTGAAACTTAATACCACTTGAGTTTCAAACCAACTCCATCAATCTGTCTTTCACTCTATCTCTTCCCCCTTTCCACAAAACCCTTTCCGTCTCACTTGATTACGAACAGGCAGTTTTTTGTTTTAATTTTACGATATTTTTCAAACCCTTCGCTAATCTGGGAAAAACCATAAGGAATGAAGGATATATTATGTTCACATTGTAAAAAAAAAAAATGGGATTAAGTTGATAAATGCAACTTTTATGACGCTTTTTCCAAAAAGGTAATAAAATTAAATGTTTTTTTTTGTCTCACTTGATTACGAACAGTAGTTAAATCTACCTGTTACCATGTTTTAAATCAAATAAAAGGATACTTAGAGTATTATGGAGCTTAGTTCAAGAAATAACTTCATACAATCGACAACTATGGGTAAAGGAAAGACATTAACCAAGGAGGAAATAGGCCAAATTCGAGCTTACCGGGAACAGGGAAAATCCATCCGTTTCATAGCCAGCAAGATTGGAAGAGGCGCCACTGTTGTACACAGCTTAATTAAGGACCCGGAGAAGTATGGGAAAAACCGCAAAGGAAGAGTCAGCAAAGCAACAACTTGTCAGGAAAGGCGGGCCATACTGAGAGTTGCTTCAAATTCAAGTCTCTCCGTAAGTAAAATTAAGGCAGAAACTGGAGTTACAGCTAGCAGATCGACTGTTCATCGCGTGATACAGAAGGCCAGCCATATTCGCCATGAAAAAATGAAGAGCAAACCACCATTGAATGCGGTACGTAAAATCCAGCGGCTTGATTTTGCAACAAGTCACATCAGGTGGAATCGAGAGTGGCATACCGTCGTCTTTTCTGATGAAAAAAAAAAATTAATTTGGACGGACCTGATGGATACAGATGTTATTTCCATGATTTGAGAAAAGAAGAAATACATCTTCAAAGGCGGCACAGCAAAGGAGGTGGTGTAATGGTATGGGGAGCAATAAGCTATTACGGAACTGTGGAGCTGGATTTCCAAAGCTCCAAAATGACGGTAATCACTTACAAATCGATACTGGAAAGAGCTTTCCACAGTTTTCGGAGATATTTGATGGACAGCGATGGACTTTCCAACAAGACAATGCACCGATACATACCGCACGGACAACAAAAGCCTGGATTCAGAACCAAAACGAGAACCTACTTGCATGGCCGCCATATTCACCCGACCTGAACATCATGGAAAACGTGTGGGGCTGGCTTTCAAGAAAAGTCTACGAAGGAGGAAGGCAATATGATGAACCGGAAGAGATTATTGAAGCTATAAAACGAGCCTGGTCCGAAATTTCGCTAGATAATTTGACAGCACTCTATGAATCTCTACACAGCAAGCTACTTGAAGTGATTCAGCGATCAGGAGGTAGTACCCATTACTAAAAACTATTGCTACTCTTTGAATAAAACCAACATTTATTTATACAAACAAATTTTGTATTGTTTTTTTACATTTTAAGCTTCTAAAAGATAGATTTAGCTACTGTTCGTAATCAAGTGAGACAAAAAAAACTTGTACATTTTATGACCTTTTTGGAAAAAGCGTCATAAAAGTTGCATTTATCAACTTAATCCCATTTTTTTTTACAATATAAACATAATATATCCTTCATTCCTTGTGCAATTGGTTTTTCCCAGATTAGCGAAGGGTTTGAAAAATATCGTAAAATTAAAACAAAAAACTGCCTGTTCGTAATCAAGTGAGACGAAGTGTAAGTGTATTCATATCCCCTTTGACGAGCGCAGATTATAAAAAAAAAACTCTTTATGGCACAGACGGATGGGACACCTGAGTCTAGAAAACGATGGAGTGAATTTTCAGAAATCTTGTTGAAAGTCAAACCGAGAAAAGAATCAGGATTCTGCGCACCGATAACGGTTCAGAGTTCTGCAACCAAGGGTTGTTAAGCTGTTTGCGCAGACATGATGTAAAACATCAGAAGACCGCACCGTGCACACCGGAACAGAACGGTTTAGCAAAAAGGACCAATAGATCAGTGGTTGAAAAAGCCCTTTGTCTATTGTTTGATGTACATTTGAAGACAGAGTACTGGGGTGAAGCTGTGATGATAGCCGTGTACATCATCAACCATTCGCCGAGCAAAGGATTGACCGAGATGACACCAGAAACAACAACAAACGAGTAAGAAGTTCGACTCCAAATCAATAAAGTGAATAATAGTGGGCTACGGTGAAGACTACAAGGGTTATCGACATGTTGACCCGACGACAAGCAGACTATACATCAGCAGGGACGTAATTTTCATGGAAAATGAGCAGCCAACGTGGAAACGGGTAAATAATTCTACCTATGTAATTTGGATACTTTCAGATTCAGTGGGGGATTGAAGTCATTGCCGTAGAAGCAGCCGAAGTCGAACATGCAAGTTCTGGGGAGCAAGAGCACTCAGGCAAAAGTGAGACGTTTTACTCCGAGGCCAACAGTACGATGATTCCTAATTCAGATGAAATCTATCCATCGCCGCATGGAAACAGTGAGGATGTACCAGAAGTGAGAGATCATCTAGAATCCCGAAGCCTAAGGTAAGACCAGATATTATCTCATTTACTGCCCGTATTACGACACGCGATCCCGCAACAATCGAGGAAGCGATGTCAGGTCCAGACGGAAGAGTACGATGCCTTAATCGCCAATAGAACGTGGGAATTGGTTCCGCTGCAACTCAAGCGTAAAGCGATCGACTGCAAATGGGTGTACAAAACCAAGAGTGATGATTCTGGAAATATTTCTCGCTACAAGGCAAGATTAGTAATCAAGGGCTTTGCATAAAGGAAAGGTTTTGATTATGAGGAGACGTATTCGCCCGCGGTTCGTTACACATCGATTCGTCTTTTATTGGCCTTGGCGGTTAAACACGATTTAGATACAGACCAAATGGATGTGGCATCGACATTCCTGCAAGGTGATCTCAGTGTGGAGATCTATATGCATCAACCGAGAGGTTATCAGAAAAACCCCGGAAGAGTGTGCAAACTCAAAAAATCACGCTATGGTCTCAAACAATCCAGCAGATTGTGGAACACTGGATTCAGCACTGCATTTATTTTAAGTCCTCAGAAGACAGCAAGTTGATAGTTGCGGTCTATGTGGATGAAGTTTTTGTTCTATCCAATGAGGTTTCCATGAAATCGGAGTTGAAGACTAATTTAATGGAAACATTTCAAATGAAAGATCTGCTGCTGCTCGTTTCATATTGGGTATGCAGGTTCATCACGATCGAGCTAATAAGGTTATCCCGAATGATCAGCAGCACTACATTAGAGAAATCTTAGAGCGTTTTTGAATGGCGGACTATAATTCAGTATCAACACTAGTGGACACAAATCAAGTTTTGTCCAGAGATATGTGTTCACCATCCCGAGAAGAACAGGAAGAAATGAAAGGAGTGCCATATCAAGAGGCAGTTGGCAGCCTCATGTATGCTTTTCAAGTTTCCCGGCCTGATCTGGCTTTTGCATTTAGCGCAGTCAGCAGAAGAATTATTTTCACGTTAAGGGTGTGGGCTTGGAGTTAGCCTATTGAATAGTTTAAATTGTTTGCTTTCTAGTGGGGATATTGAAATAGAATAACTTAAAATTAAACACTCCTGGCAACTCTGCTTTTTACAGTCGAGATTTACGATCTACTCCTTTAATGTCATAGTTGTCATGAATAAATACCCCCTTTTTCTTTTTTTTCTTTGAACTTTGTTAGGCGTGGTCGTTTTCAGTTCTTGTGCTCCGGAAATCTAATATTTCAACATGTTGAAGGTATTTGTCAGTCTACAAGCTTGGCGCTGAGCACAATTAAATAAATTCGAGCATGTAGCAGGAGCTCTCGCCCAAACGAACATAAACTTTATAGATAGTGACCAAGCCCGCAGGATTAAAAAAAACAGTTTACAATTGTTAAGAAATCCTAGGCATCTATCATAGACAGGAGATAACACTCTTTTTGACGCGTCAAACTAAACTCGATTTTTCGCACCCGAATTAATGATTGCATCTGTGCCAAAGTCAAATTCGGTAAACATTCACTGTCGCTGAGACTGGATGATTTTGGGTCTCGCAGTGGTGTTGTAATGAATAGACGAAGTTAAGACCGCTGTTATTCGCGAAGGAATGAATCGCCTGACAAGTAACACAAAGGAGGCCATTGATGTAAATCAGAAAAAGGAATGGACAGAATACTGAGCCTTAGGAATGATGTAGAACTGCATCCATCTAAAACAACGTTCAATGATCGATCACTTAAAAAGCCCACTATCCACTTCACGAAAATGTCACTGACACCATGTGCTTTAAGTTTATTAACGAGGGCATTATGCAACAATTATGCATTCACGATAATAACGTATGCTCTTGTTCCACTTTTCAGACAGGTATGTCATTAAATCCGCTGCGGAACGCTGTTGGCGAAAGCCATACTGACGATCATTAAGGAAATGGTTTCTTTCAAGGTAACTCGTAAGGTGGTGGTTAACAATACTCTCCATGACCTTGGACAGCACTGACGTTAAAGCTTGACGCTCAATTAACGGATAACAATTTGCAAACTGTCATAAAGTGCAAATGATAGCGAAAACGCCATTTTTAAATTTTTCATAAAAGTGTTTATACTAAACATTATTATTATTATTATTATTATTATAATTTTATTAAAGTGTAAGTAAATTACAAAATTAATAAGTTCTTAAACTAGAAATTAGCTGCCAGGGGTTTCTACTAGATAGATAGAAGTAAAAGGAAAAAGAGAATACATTAGATTAGATAGAGTTTTCGATATTACGAGCAGTTATAATGTTAAATACATAAGTAATATGATCAATATTGACGTTTGAGAATGTCACCGTCTGACATTCAAGCCGGCAACTTCGATAGTCATTTCGCTCCCTCTATTTTCGCTAACGTCAGTTTCTTATGTTTATATTTTTTCGGTTTATCCCGGAATTGCAACTACACAAATTTGCTGAAGTGCGTAAACAGTTAAAACATGGCCCCTGGGCCACCAGCGCTTTCAGACAACAGATTAAGCATGCTCGATATGGAGCTGCGATCTAAGCCACAACTTAAAAAAAAGAAAAAAAATAATAACTATACCCATATAGATCTTAACAAACCCCTCCAAACAAGTACAGCCCTACCTGACTCTAAATTCATAGTGATCTCTTCTAGTGATCGCTTCCGTCCTCCTAGTACTGTCAACATTGGCTGGTACAATGTAAAAGTAGAAGAACCCTTCCCTAATCATATGCGATGCCGCAAATGCCAACTCCTTGGCCATACTACCAAGAGATGCTCCGGCTTGGCCTCTTGCGAAAACTGCAACCTAATAATAATAATAAAAGACAATAATAATAAAAGACATGAAACCAAACATCATTTCCCTGCAAGAAACCCATATCCCACCCCATCTCCAACCATTCCCACCCAAACAATATTCTTCATATTTTCTTAATTTTGACTCTATCTCAACTTCTAAACAAGGAGTCTGCCTCCTCATTCACAAATTCATCCCCCATACACAATAAATTCAAATATATGTATCTGCAGTAGGAGTCGAAATCAATCTTAATATATAACAAATATTACAGTTATCTCCCTCTACGAGTACATCCCCCCGATCAAAAATTTTCGATTCAAGACTTAGAAGGTGTCATAGATGGAATAAACACTCCAATATTAATAACAGGTGACTTCAATTCATGAAGCCATTCTTCGGGTTCTGAGAAACCAAACAAACGCGGAAAACTAGTCGAACATTTTATTGCTAACTCAGGGCTAGCGAATCTTAATGACGGTCGACTCACTCACTTTTCCACCCATAGAACATTTAGTCACGTCGACCTATCCCTCATTTCACCTTCCCTCCTCCCCAAATCTACCTGGAATATTTCCAATAACCTTTCTGGCAGCGACCATTTTCCCATTCTCATCACCCTCACATCTGGTCCCTACAATCAACATCTAAAACATCATAAAAAAATTTTGCTCGACAGAGCAAACTAAATTACTCACGAGAAATGACTCTCTGAACATAAATAAAGAAGCTGCACTTATTCATAAATCCATACGGACTGCAGCAAATTCATTGCTAATATTAATCCAAACTCCACGTCCCAGAAAATATTGGCTGACGTCAAAACTTTAACAGGCACTTACGCACCAAATACAATCAAAACAATAAAAACCAACACCAAAACAATCACCTGTCCAACAGAGATAGTAGAACATTTTGCTCAGACCTGGAAGCAACTTGCGAATGACTCGAAATTCAGTTCAGAGTCTTAACCGGCTCAAACCTATCTTTTAATCCCAATCATTCAGCTCTCTCTATTGAATCTTATATAAATATGTCAGATCTCGTCTCCTGTTTACACACAGAAAAAAGGTAAAAGGCCGAGCTTCGACCGCATTTCCTACGAAATGTTGAAAAACTCTCCTCCGGCTTTTAAAACTCGCCTATTGTCATTGTACAACAACATCCTCAATACGGGAATAATACCACATGCCTGGAAAGTTGCGAACATCATCCCATTACCTAAACCAAACAAAGATCTTACCTCCACCTCCTGGTACCGACCGGTCTCACTTCTTCCTTGTACAGGAAAAACCCTGGAAAGAATCATCGCCAAACATCTGTTTTGGTTCCTTGAAAAAGACAATTTAGTAGACAACCGGCAAGTTGCATTTAAAAAAGGTAGATCTACTTCAGACGCACTCCTTCACCTCGACCATTTCATCTATTCAACATTATCTGAGAGAAACAATGCTTCGATCCTCAGTTTAGACTTTGATAAAGCCTTGATCGGCGCACATGTTGTCTTGAAGCAACTTCTAAAATGGAAAATCGGCCCAAAAATATTTTGTTTCATAAAGTCTTTTCTCTCCAACAGGAGTTTTCGTATTAAAAACTATAACATCTACTCCAAAGTCTATAAACTAAAAAACGGTATCCCCCAAGGATCACCACTATCAGTGGTATTAACACTTTGCCTTTAACGAAATCAGCAAAATAATAGACAGCTTCCAAAAGGTAGGATATACACTCTACGCCGACTATCTTACCATTTTTTTCAAAATGCAAAGACCTACATGTATTGGGAGATACTTTCTCCCGCATTACCGAAGCTCTGCTAAGTTGAAGTGAATACTCAGGTTCCGCTATTTCATGCTCAAAATCCGAAATATTTCATATTTGAAAAAAACATTCATGTAATAAAACTATTGTTGTAAATTTAAACAACATTCATATAAAAAATGTTAACTTTATCAAAAGTCTTGGGCTTATATTTGATTCTAAGTTTACTTTTAAAAATCATTGTACTTACATTAAAAAAGCCTCACTGCCAGGGTTAACTTAATTAAATTTTTTTCCTCAAAAAACAGGTGCTCAAATGTCAATACTCTTTAACTAAATCTATTATATTATCAAAAATTGGCTATGGTCTACCAATCTACGGGAAATGCAATAAATCTTCATTACAACTAAGCACAATACCTTACCACGCTGCCGTCAGAACAAGTATGAGAGCTCTCCGCTCAACTCCCATCAACAACATAATTACCGAAGCTGGACTTCTCCACTTAGCTGATAGAAACTGCTATCTTACTTCGAACATCATTCAAAAAATCAACTCACCATATCGAATACTGATGTCAAGAAAGCTTTGAATCGGAAAAGAACACAGAGACTTCAACCAACTTTTTGCAAGGCACTTACGTCCGCAAAAGACTTAAATATTCCCATTTCTATTCAAAATCAGAAAAGGAACAGTCAACCCCCCTGGAACCTTCCAAGCTACGTGATAAATACGGATCTTTGAAACTATGCCAAATCTGCAACCAATGATAACATCTACAAGGCTTTATTCCTCAGCATCACGGACAAATACAAACCCCTCGGTTGGAACTATCTTTTTACTGACGCCTCTAAAACAGATAGCCACACGTCGTTTGCTGTTGTTGCTGAAAATGGTTCAATTTTATCCAAAGGCCTACTACCAGATTTTTCATCCATATTTACTGCAGAAGCATTTGCTTTATTTAAAGCAATAAAATATTCGAACAAAAAAAAGACTATTATATTTTCTGACAGTTTATCTACAATATCTGCAGTAAAAAACATATCAAACTCCATTGGAATGGTCGAAATAATTCGTGACCTCCTTATTTTTAAGAGTGAAACACTAAAAATCGTTTGGATTTCTGGGCACGCCGGAATCAGAGGCAACGAGGCAGCTAACTCGGCAGCAAGGTCAGCGATAAACGAACCGTTAAAAATGTTCTACCAATACAACAAAAAAGACATTAAAAACCTACTCCTCGACAACTGGAAATACAAAAGGAAAATCGCTTGGAAAAATTACAATCACACATACAAAAACTTTAACCCTAACGGCGTTAAACCAATCTACCCCAACAATGTCTCCCAAAAAAAAACTAAAGATATACATTAGACTTAGACTTGACCACTCATACATCACGCACAAACATCTATTCAACAAGGAACCACCTGCACTATATCATCTTTGCGAAGAGAGACCTACTCTTACCATGTCTACTACTACCTACTTTCCTGCAAAAAAGTTCTTTCAACCTGCAAAAGCATATCTGACCATAGTCTCACCAATCTTCTCTTATACTAAACAATTTTTACATTTTACATACTTTTTCGAAATTTATTGTTCATTTTCCATTCCAAATTTATAATATTTTTTTTTACTATCATACAATATTCTCATGAAAACTAGCGAGGACGGTATGTTGTAGCTACATATTTAAGGTGTTTTCTGAAATGGAAGCAGCTTTAAACATGAAGGTAGGGGAATAGCTTGTACCACAGATAATAAAATGCTGCAAAATGTCTAGGATTCCTTAAACGGTGCAAGAAATATTTTACCCCGTCTGATCTGGCCTTAATTTATAAAGCATTCATCCGCCCTAAGCTGGAATATAACGCCCATATCTGGTCCGGTGCACCCAAGACCATTCTGCACATTCTTGATAGGGTACAGAATCGCGGGTTAAAACTTATAGGCGATAGATACATTGTGAATTCCATTCATTCACTAGAACATCGGTGAAATGTCTCCTGTCTCTCCCTGTTTTATCGTTTTTTTTATAAAAAATGTTCCAGCGAAATATCCAGTTGCATTCCTCCCCTTCAAAATTTCACCCGCAATACGCGACATGCTTCGAATGCACATCAGTTTACCCTAAAGCCAAACCTCGGTCGTACTGTCAAATACAGGGATTTATTTATAATTTGAATGTGGAATGATCTACCAGGCTCTGTATTTCCCCATCACTACAACCTTCAAACATTCAAAGCCAACGTGCATAGGCTCCTCCACAGTTCCTCTTCCCCAGTCGTTCACAGACTTTTAGAGAGTGTACACGTGTTTCGGCTTCCTATTTAAAATCGGTTTGATTTGAAGTGCAGAGTTAGACAGTGTTATTTCAAGTGGCGAGTTAGCAACAGTGGCAACCGCAAGTAAGGGGAAAATGAGAAGGAAGTTGAAACCTTCTCCCAACCTTGTAAAGCGTCCCTCCACATCAGCTTCTGCTGTACAGCTGCCTGGTGGAGTGAGTGAAGGGGCGCCGAGCACAAAAACAACAGTAGCAGCAGAAAAAAAGCGACAGAGGTCCGATGACTCTGTCGAGTTAGCGTACATTTCCGACGGTGGGGAAGGCCACTACGTTGGAGATGAGAACAATAGCTTCGGAGTTCTGGCGTCCTCCGAATCGGATGATGAAGAAGAAGAAGTCGAGAGTCTGACTAGCAGCATCAGGCAGCTCGAACAAAGGGTGCGTGCCATAAAGGCCAAGCAAAAGGCCAGAAGGGAGACAACAACAACAACTACTACAGCAGCAGCCGCCAGAAAACCAACGGCAACAGCCAATACAGCCGCAAATACTGCAACAGAAGCAACAGCAACAACAACAGCTGAAAAAACAGCAGCAATTACAACAGCAGCAGAAAACGCAACAGCAGCAACAGCAGCAGCAGCAGCAACAGCAGCAGCAGAAACAACAGCAGCAGCAGCAGAAAAAACAGCAACAACAACCGCAGCAGAACCAACAGCAACCGAAGACGACGACAAAAGCGAGGGTACCACCAATCAACACCTACAAGATTGAGCTTATGGACACTATTAAACTATGTAAGTCGGCCATAGGCAACAATTTTTCTATTAAACGCTTAAATGAAGACAGGCACGCTATCCACTGTAATACAGTGGAACAATATAAAAAAATTAAAGATCTGTTAAAGGACACGACGACGGAGTTCTTCTCCTTCACCCCAAAGGGGGAAAAGCGGCAAACAATGCTGCTGAGGGGGATAGACCCGTCTACTGATCCGGAGACGCTCCTTGCGCTGCTTAAAGAGAAAGAGTGCAACGAGCTCGAATTCGTAGGGGTCAAGCCATTCACCACAGCTAATGCAAAAAGGGAGAAGCGGAAGCTGCCGTTCTTCCTAAGGAGTATTAAAGTCCTAGACTACCAGGTTGTCGCCTGGGAAAAATTAAGAAGGAGCGAAAACATTTTACAATGTGTTCGCTGCCAAAGGTTCGGTCACGCCGCGTCGAACTGCGAAATGCAGCCTCGATGTGTCAAGTGTGGAAAGAAGCACAAAGCAGAGGAATGCACTCTGGGTAAGGATGGAGTAGCAGATAAAAGCCAGCTCTCGTGTGCTTTATGCAGGAACTCAGGACACTCAGGACACACCGCAAATGGCGGCAGGTCGGGGAAACGCGGAACAGAAAAGACCGAAGGTTGCTTCTCAGGCCCCAGCGCCTAGAGCACCAGAGGCTCAAACTGACTTGCTGGCCATCTTGCTGATGGCCTGATCCGGGTGGACCAGATCTACGCACTTCTGCCGGGCCTAACGCACCTCCAGTCGTAATGGGTACGAACATGGAGGAGCAACTCTTGAAGATCCTTGCGGTGAATGCGAATTCACTGATTAGGATCGAGCGAAGAGCCGTATTGTTTAAGTTGCTAGAAGACCAAACCCCTGATGTGCTTATGGTTAGCGAAACAAAGCTATCCCAGAAGCACAAATTGGGGCACAATAAATAAAATATTGTCAGAAGAGACCGACCCAACTCCACACAGGGAGGAGGTATTGCGATCTTCATACGCAAACAACTGCAATTTAAAGTTATGTACAGCGGTGAAGTGCGAAGGTTCCAGGAGCCGGAAGCGTGTATCGTGTGCATCCCTCTCCGTAGTGGAAAGAGGATGTACTTGGTCGCACTCTATGCACCTGAAGCTACTCAATCTACTTTATTTATTTCAGAGCTCGAGACACTTTTTCGATTCCTAAGGCTGGAGTCGAAGGAGAATTATTTCATCATGGCCGAAGATCTTAACGCCAAACATAGAGATTGGGGAAATAACACACCAAATTGTAGAGGAAACCTAATATTCAATTGGTGGGGTCGGCACAGTGTCGAGTATAAAACTCGATTTGAAAGCTACAGATAGTCCGTCGTTTCCTAGAAGCGGCTCCTATCTGGATCTTATGCTGTTCGACGTACGGTTACAACTGACCGACATAGACCGACAAACTATAAACTGCCTGCACACATTTGTGTATGACAGTGACCATTGCGCACTCAGTGCCGTAATAACGATTCCCAACGAAATTGCGGAGTTGGAGGAGTTTGTCCAAACGTACTCCTACAATTATAGTAGGACGCGTTGGACTCGCTTTTCCAGAACTTTAACAAGAGCACTCTCCTCGAACTCGCTTTACCCACCGTCCAATAGGAATCTGTCAAACGAGGAGATTGACTGGTACCTAAAACAAATGGACGAGACAATTAAACGAACTATGGACAATACGATACCTCGGTATCAACATACTGACAACGCAGTCATATTCCGCAATGCAACAATTGACGCACTACACCAACACAAAAGTAGACTGCTGTCGAGACTAAAAACCTCGTACAGACAGTTTACTGACAGACAAAACTCGGAGGTTAGGACACTGAAGTCGTTGATTAAAAACCTCCAGAAGTTAATTAGAGAAAATTACAGACTTTCTGTAAATAGGCACTGGAACAACAAAATTCGGGCTGTAAAATCCAACAACCCGAGTATGTTCCCGCAAATAAATAAAATATTTCGGAGGAATAATCAAAACGACCTTCCGTGTCTTAAGATCCCCCGAACGACGAACAATGGACAAATACTAATAACAGCAGGTATAGATCCAGATAACGCAGTAGAGGATGACAACTTCTTTGTGATCGAAGATCCACAGGAGAAGGTAGAGGTTATAGGAGCGACTTTCCAGGAAGTGTACAAGGTGAATGATACCATTTACCCGAACCACGACCTGGAAAATCGCGTCCTTGTGCACAACTTCTACCTTCGAAATGATATAGAGCACTGGCGATCCGAGAACATAGGTTTTACCGAGTTCAATGACGATAACATGGCAAATAATGTCATCGCCGATGAAAGGGTACATCCCCCGTACATATCGAAGGTGGAGCTCCAAGCGATCTTCCACTCATTGAGGAGGAAGAAATCTGTAGGAATCGATGGAGTGTCGAACATTGTGCTTCAACATCTCCCTCTAGAAGCGGTGGACATTTACACCACTCTGTTTAACAATGCACTGAATAATGCACATTATCCAGCGCATTGGAAAACAGCAGTGATACAACCCATCCCCAAAAGGGGTAAGGACACCTCCAATCCGGCAAATCTCCGGTCGACAAGTCTCCTTCCGAACATCAGCAAGGTATTCGAGAAAGTGATCAATAGAGCCCTGTTTAAGTGGACTGGTTTTAAGGCGGGGCATGATACAATACATGCCGCGTCTAAATTGGTATCGGATATCCAATGGAACAAATGCAAGAAACAATGCACGGGTGCCTGCCTGATTGACTTGGAGAAGGCCTTCGACACCGTATGGTTAGAGAGACTCTTCTACAAGCTGAACAGGCTGGACATAAGCAAACCACTGCTGTACATACTTTATAACATGCTCACCATTAGACAGTTCATCGTCAAAAATGGCAATGTGACTTCTGCTGGAACATTTCTAATTAAAAACGGTCTGCAACAAGGTGCTGTTAATTCACCGATCCTTTTCAACATTTACACGAGCGATCTGATAGGATCTCTTCACCATGCCACAGCGTACGCAGACGACTTGATCGCGTACAGATCAGGATCAAAAATCGAGGTCATTGCAATTCTCTTGCAACGTGACTTCGATAAGATTCAGCGATATTGCGATGACTGGAAGTTGAAGATCAACTTCCAGAAATCGGAAACCATTCTTTTTAGGACGCCGTTGTCTGGTACCTCCAGGAATACCAGAAAGAATTGGCGAAAGTTCTCAATAGTTTTACCGCACGGACAGCCACTTACGTGTCGAAGTGTAGTCAGATACCTGGGGCTCTGGTTAGACCAATATCTATATTTTAACAAACATATAGATGCTGTTCTGGCCAGAGCCAAAGGTGCTTTTGCCCTTACAAGGAGACTTTTTTATAGCAACCAACTCGATGCGAGGGTAAAGGTAATCTGCTACATGGCCCTCATCCGGCCCATGCTCGTATATGGTTGCCCCGTGTGGTTCAACGTGGGAGCAAGCTTGTTGGAAAAGATTCGGGTATTTGAGAGGGTTTGCCTTCATTTATACAGAACACCAGAGTCCCAGTACATAAAATTCTATCCCAATGAGGTCCTATACAACAGGGCTAACCTAATAAGAGTGGATAATTTCGTTATCAAGCTGATTCGAAGGCACATTGCAAGAGCAATGAGCTCGACGAACAACCTGATCTCCGGGGCTTATTACCCCAATTACGAGTATCACGAGAGAGTGCGCCTTAACGGCTTTGTTCCCCCAGAGGCGTTCCTCTATTTTGATAAGAAGGGTCTGATCCAGGACAGATTGGCAGTGCCGCTAATTTTCCACGTTGCTCGGACAGGTGTGGATAGGCGCCTCAACTACGATAGAGACGTTGCGCACGGCAGTGTGGAGCGTCTCCGGTTTAGTAGGGCGGTATCGGGTCGTGATGTTGAGGACGTACAACGTCAGTACGGCCATTTCTGGTGGCTAGCCGAAAGAGAGGAAACTCCTTCGTCGTTTCCCCCTAATCCAGGGTAGCCTGTTTGAGGTTTAAAGTTGGCTGTTCTTGCCCATGGCCGACTTACATAGTTTAGGTTTAAGTAGTTTAGCTTGTAGGTAGTAATTAAAAAAAAAAAATTAAAATTTATATCCACAGCACTTGGATGAAAAAAATACAAAAAAGCACAAAAAACACAAAAAAAAATTAAAAAAAAAAAAAAAACAAATTTACGTATAGAATACAGAAGGTAGAATAAGATAGGCTAATTGAGAATAAAATAGTTTTAAGATTTATTTTAAGGTAGTTTATAAGTATTATATATAAGAATACAAAAAAAAGTTCAGTCACTAAGTTTTTGACTAATTTTCTTAGTAACACTTAAATTTAAATTTAAAAGAATGAAATAAATAAACAATTTTCAAGTTCGTTACGTCGAAAGACATAGTCTTAAGTATTAGGTCTAACTTAGAGCGCCCGCACAGGGCCAGTAAGTTATAATTAGAAGAGTTAAGTTAGTTAAGCTAGTTTTAAGTGTTTTGTCTAGCTATAAGTTTAATGAATTGCCCAATAAAAATGTATTAAAAATGAAAAACAAAAAATGTTCCTCTTCCCCTTTTTCCCTGACGCCCGTGCCCTGAAACAGTTTAAGGGTATTCATATCCCCTTCGGCGCGCGCAGATTATAAAAAAAAAAAAATAATAAACTACCCAGATGTCGCACGCCCATATAAAAAAATGAAGCATATTTTTATCGTGGCAGACAACGTGGTAGCAGACAAAGAGCTTTCAGAATAAGTACAACAAATAAAGCTTTTCCTTTTTCCTCACTCTGTTCGCTCGTGTGGGAAAAGTTATTTTTCTCATCGTGTGTTGTGACATGTAAACGAATGAGGTGTTGAAGTGTAAAGGGGTATGCGGGAAGGGACATGAAGATGCATGACGGTGTGATTTCCATATCACCGCAGCAAAAGAATAAATTTTCATGAATGGAAGTTTTGCAAACGCGTATGCGTTGTATATGAAAAGGTGTAACTGAAGGGCGGGAAGAGTGATTTATTAATTATTTATATTACATTTATTGGAAAGAAAGATTTAAAAAAAAAATTGCTTAACCTTCTCTCTTGTTAAAACGAAGTGTTGCTATATCTGATGACGTTCATTTGTTTTGATCCAACGAAAGCTAAGGTTACATATGAAAACTGCAATAAATTAGTACTGGATTCGAATGATGTTACAGTAGAAGAACTAAACTTGTCCTCAAAAAGGTTATCAAGAAAAAGATTCAATGATGTCGTTGAATTTACTTGCGCCAGCGGTGAGACTCATATAAAAAGGCAATCTATTTATATTAAAAGAATTAAGAGGCTTAAGAAATTAAACAATAGCTTAAGGATAACAATAAATGGAAATCGCAAATCGAAAATAAATTTTCTGCAGAGAATTCATCGTTTAAAAGAGGACAAAAAAAGGCTGCAAGTGCGTGAAAAGCAGAGTATCCAAGAGATATACTAAGACATTTTCGAAGCTCATTCTATCTGAGAGTACACAAAAATACACAGAAAATAACTTCGACATTATCACCAAAAGAAAAAGAAGTCGTGATTATTTTTGATGAGATGAGCCTTCAGACGAATCTAACCTACAATAAATTCAAAGATGAAATTGAATGTTTTGTTGATTACGGGAGGAATCAAAGATCTAATATATGCGCTAAGTCTATCTGCGTTTTTATGATTCGGAGTGTATGCGGAAATTTTAAGCAAGTTTTATATCATGTCGTTTGTCCAAGCAATATACCTATGAAACAACTTGAGATTAAGGTATATAATTGTCTTGGATATATGCGCGGAGCTGAAACTAACCGTTAGAGCTATTTGCTGTGATCAAGGACCCACAAATCGTAGTTTATATAGTAAACTTAACCTAAATGAAAAAAAAACTTTAACTTCACTTTCAAGAAAAAATCCATATATGGAATATATGATATTCCTCATCTTATAAAGAGTATTCGGAACAACTTACTTAAATAGGGTGGCCGTGGTGTAGTGGTAACACCATCGCTTGTCATGCTACGGGTTCACGGTTCAAATCCTGATGTCAATAATCATCTATTTATTTCGCATGAAATAAATAAGAAGTCGATCAATTGCGAGAAAGCTTATGTCAACTCTACTGCGAAGGCATAAAACTGGCAGCATGGCCGTCATATGGCTAAAATGCAACTTGATCGTGATGATGACATCAGGAGGACGGAAAAAAATACTGTGAACCATGAGCAACGACAAAAGCAAAAACAAACAAGCTCCCCAGTTATCTGGACAGCAATCCCTTGGAGTTCCCTGAAAACTTAATACCAGCTGAGTTTCAAACCAACTACACCAATTTGTCTTTTTCTCTGTCTCTTCCCCTTTCCTCAAAAACGCCCGTGTCCTAAAATTAGTATAAGGGTATTCATAACCCCTTTCACACGTGCAAATTATAAAAAAAAAAAAAAAAAATACAATTTGACCACTTTTGATGGAATTGTTAATTGGAAGGTAATTGAATACCTTTATAACACAGAAAAAAGTAATACTACCAAAATATGTCCAAAACTTACATCGGCACATATTGATCCTACTGAGTTTCAGAAAATGAAGATCGACTTTTCGACCTATTAAATGGAAAACCAGCACTTATACAGAATGATCAAAATATGCATTTTATACAAGAAATGAAGGATTATATTGTAATATGCGAGCTACGGCTCGAGTAGATAAAACAATATTCTGTGAAATTTATTTCTTTATTTTCTAGTCTATAGAACAATTCAGGTTCACACTGTACTATCCTTCGCAATTCTTTTCTTACAATGTCTCTTTCCTCTCAAATCACTTTATCTCCTTTCTATTACTTAATTCACAAATCCAAAGTAATTACTCCTTCTTGTTAACTCTCAACTTTCAATTTATCACAAAATTACAACTTCGCCTATTATCACTTTTCTAATCTCTTCGCCACAGTTTAAAAATCACTGTCTTTCCTATTGATCGCCATCTGTCCTTATATAGCAGAAGTTTCAGATAGCCAGAAACTTCTAGCAAATTCTTCGACCACTGGAAATAATTCCAAGATGACAATCATTTCTTCCAGTTATAATTCTCTCTTTATCCGTGGCATTGTCAGCTATTGCGAACCTCGAATGAAAGTACAGTTTGGAATGGGCTGTAGGAGCGTAGTTATTATTCTACATTATTGTTGCATACTTTTAGACGATGTTACACTGCCCCCCTCTTAGACTTGTTCGTCCCGAACAAGTGCGTCCTCACTTCGGCCATTGTATCGACTCAGTCGGTCCACATGAACCACTTTCATTTTGGCCCTTGGTCCTCGCTGGATGCGGTAGACAACATCGTTGATGCGGGTTACTATTCTGTATGGACCCTCCCAGTTCCGCTGCAATTTAGGTGATTTCCCCTTTTGGCGATGGGGATTATACAGCCACACTAGATCTCCTTCCTGGAATCCTGACGTTGTTGCCTTGGCATCATACCTGGTCTTCATGCGGTCGCTCGTTATCTTAATCTGGCTTCTGGTCCTTTGGTGTATGTCCCTAAGCCTTTCCCTAAGGTCCGCCACGTACTCTTCTTCATTTCTGGGCTCATTGGTAGGAGATCCAAATTTCACCTCACTGGGTAAACGAGCTATTCCACCAAATAAGATTTCGAACGGCGTATGTCGAGTAGTGCTATGCACGGCACTTCTATAGGCCATCAAAAACAAGGGAATCTGCCGGTCCCAATCCCGTTGGTAGTCACCTACGACCTTCGAGAGATGTTCGTCCAAAGTCCTATTGAAACGCTCCACCATACCGTCCGACTGTGGATGAAGCGGGGTTGTCCTTGTCTTTTTGATTCCGAGTAGTTGACACATCTCTTGGAAGATTCTTGACTCGAAGTTCCTCCCTTGGTCAGAATGCAATTCCAAGGGCACACCGAATCTGCTAACCCAATTGTAGACGATCTGCTCCGCCACGGTTCTGGCTTCCTGGTTAGGGATCGGAAACGCTTCCGGCCACTTACTGAAGTAGTCCATCACTACGAGTATATACCGATTACCATTGTCGGTTTCCGGAAAGGGCCCTGCGATGTCAATGGCGATTCGTTCGAAAGGTGCTCCCACGTTGTATTGGTGCATCTTACCTCGAGTTTTGGTTCTCGGACCCTTACTAGCTGCACACACGTCGCATTCTCTGCACCAGTCTTCGATATCTTCCTTCGCTTTTAACCAATAAAAACGTTCTCGTACCTTTTCTAGCGTCTTATTCACTCCCAAGTGGCCTCCGGACGCCCCGCCATGCATTTCCTGTAACACCTCCTTGACCCTCGTCCGCGGTACTACAAGCTGCATTACAAACGACTTTCCGTCGGAGGATTCCCATTTTCTTCTCAGAACACCTTCTTGGACATGGAGGGAGTCCCACTGCGCAAAATATGCCTTTAAGGTCGGGCTTCTGTGAGAGATGTCCTGATGATCCGGTTTCTCCATGTTCTCCTTCCAGGCCAGAATCGGCTCGATATCCGGGTCTTCCTTCTGAGCGTTCCGGATCTCATCTACGCTCCAGCCGGCGATAGGTTCGGCTCTCATTCTTTGGATGGAAACCAGCTCCCGTTCTTCCTGACGCGCACAATGTTTACAATCCGTTCTGCATGGTCTCCGGGACAGTGCATCCGCATTAGAGTGGAGTTTTCCTTTACGATGCTGTATTTCGTAGTCGTAGATTTGCAGCCTTTCGATCCATCTTGCGACCTGACCCTCAGGACTCTTGAACTGTAATAGCCATTTTAAGGCTGCATGGTCTGTGCGAAGAACGAACTTCCTCCCGTAGAGGTATTTGTGAAAATGCTTCGTAGCCAAGATCAAAGCTAGAAGTTCTCTCCTTGTCACGCAGTAGTTCCTTTCTGGCTTAGAGAGCACCTTGCTGAAGTACGCAACCACCTTCTCTTGGCCGTCATGCACCTGGGAGAGTACGGCTCCTACCCCAACATTACTAGCATCTGCATCCACAATGAACGTTTCCCCGGGAGTGGGGTAAGCCAGTACCGGGGCATCGCATAGCCGTTGTTTAAGTGCCTTGAAGCTCTTCTCGCACTCAATTGTCCATTTGAATTGTTTTCCCTTTTCCGTCAACTGGTGCAGGTTCTTTGCGATCCCGGCAAAATCCTTCACGAACCGTCTGTAGTAGGTGGCTAGGCCCAGGAAGCTCCTTAGTTGGTGTTTATCCTTGGGGACTGGCCAGTTTTTCACCGCTTCGACCTTCTCTGGATCGGTTCTCACTCCTTTCGCTGAAATTATGTGCCCCAAGTACTTGACTTCCGCTCTAAACAGGGCGCACTTCTTGGGGTTGAGCTTCAGGTGGGCACTTCGAAGCCTTTGAAACACATCCCTTAGATTGTCTCGGTGTTGCGCAAACGATTTTCCTACGACGATGACATCATCCAAGTATACCAAACAGGTTTTCCATGTTAACCCTTGCAGGACACATTCCATCAATCGCTCGAAAGTCGCCGGAGCATTGCACAGCCCGAATGGCATTACCGTGAATTGCCATAGCCCATTTCCTGCGGTGAAGGCGGTTTTCTCCCGGTCTTCTGGATGGATCTGTACCTGCCAGTAGCCACTCTTCAAGTCGAGAGTGGAAAACCATCGGGCTCCTGATAGTGTGTCTAGCGTGTCGTCAATCCGTGGCAGAGGGTAGCTGTCTTTCTTGGTGACGTAATTGAGCTGCCGATAGTCCACGCAGAACCGCGTGCTGCCATCTTTCTTCTTAACCAGTACAACCGCTGATGCCCACGGACTTTTGGAACTTTCAATCAGACCTTCTTTCTCCATTGCCGACACCATCTCTGCAACTTCTGTCTGCTTTGCCAATGGAAGGCGCCTAGCAGGCTGACGAATTGGTCTGGTATCACCAGTGTCTATTCGATGTTGTACCAGGTGTGTTCGGCCGTATTCTCCGTCCTGTGAGGCAAATACATCAGCGTACTCATTGATAAGATTCTCTGCCATAGTTCGCTGCTCCTGATTCAGCTCACTGGACTGGAGAATCGTCTCTCTCGTTTCCGCTGTCCAAGGTGATGGGAGAGGTTTTGGAGGACCACGTTCAGATATTGTTGCGACGGCGGTAATCGGCGTGCATTTTCCAGTCACCTCCCCTCGCCTTAGTTTGACAGTGTGTGGTCTTGCGTTCAAAACTCTCACTGGAACCATGGTGTTCTTTGGTTCGACTAACGTCTTTCCCACGATGTAGTCTTGAGAATTCTTCTCCGGGTCTGGTTCTACTATGTAGAATCGGTGGCTCCCAAGATCACCTTCCAGCTTTGTCCAAATGATTGTCTCTGAAGACGGCGGCAAAACTTCGTCTTTGCTGATGACTGTCCTGAGAGTTACGGCATTCTCATTTCCGTACACCATCGGAATCTCCACATTTCGATACCTCAGTACTTGCATCCCGATGTCCAAGATTACTTCATTTGCTTTCATGAAGTCTACTCCGATGATGCACTCGTCGCATATATCTGCCACCAGAAACGCATGGGCGAACGTCAGTCCTGCCAGAGTAATCGTAAGACGAACTTCTCCAAATACCTTCGCCATTTCCCCTGTGGCAGTCTTCAGGCAGTAGCTGTTGGTGTTGTGCAGCCAGGAGCCTTTGACGATATCTCTTCTTACAATGGAGGCGGTGGCACCTGTGTCGATGGTGGCTACGCACTTCTTCTTGTTGATTAGTGCCTCCACTGTCAGGCTCTTGTTACCCCGTTTGGTTTGCGAAACTTGAATGGTGGTCCTGGGGGCCTCGATTCCAGTAACCAACTTCTGCCCCGCGAAGTTGGTCCTTACGCATCCCCCGACTGCTGGTTTTGGGAAGTCTGACCGACAGGATGCTTCCTCTCTGCTTCTCCTACTTCCGCAATGTGGACAATTTCCTCGTCTAGGTGCACTTCTGCACTGCCGTTGTAGGTGTCCGGTTTGGTTGCAATTCCAGCAACGGATTTGACTTCCGCGAGCTCTGTCTTCATCCATGACGGCTGTTCTCTGGCATGAGCATTCCACGACGGACATTTCCCTGACACGGTGTATTCCCTGGTATGCTTGGTCCGCAGCCTTCATTGACAAAGCGAATGCCAATGCCTCGGGGAGTGTTCGCTTTTCAGCCATCCTTACAGCCATTTGCAGTTGTCTGTCCTCTATGGCCTGAATAAAAGCTTCCACCGCCATTTCGTTGATAAGCTCCTCACCGGCTTTAGGGTATGAAAGATGGGCTAGTCGCTCTATATCCGCTTGCAACTGTTGGAGCGTTTCCCCCCTTTTTTGGACTCGACTACGCAGCTGAACCCTGTACACCTGCTGCATGTGTTCATCCCCAAACCGCATTTCGATAGCCTGAACCAGAGAGTCGTAGTTCTGCTGTTTATCTTCCGGGATGGTCTGCAAGAGCTCCGCAGCTGGACCCCTCAGTGCAAGTGTGAGTGCAATGGACTTCTCTTCATCGTCCCAGCTATTGGTCATTGCGGCCGCTTCGAATTGCCTTTTATAAATTGGCCATGATGTTTGACCATCGAAGATAGGAGGCTGCATCTCCTTTCTTCTCAGACCGTCGGTGGAATATTCCCGTGCTTTCTGTCTCTTCACGTTGCTGAGTTCCTTAGTAAGATTTTCGACTTGTTTTTCTACTTTTTCGAACTGAGTCTCTATTTTCCCGAACTGAGTTTCATGCTTCTCAAAGTTTTCATCGAATCTAGTTTCGACTTTTTCGAGTTGCGTCTCTACCTTCTCGATTTTCTCTTCGATCACTTCGAATTTGGATTCCAAGTTCTTGTTTTGCTCATCAAGTTTACTTTCCAGAGCATCTAGAGAATTCTTTTGTTCGTCCATTGCTTTCTTTTGTTCGTCCATTGCTTTCTTTTGTTCATCCAACTTAAGTTCTAGAGAATTCCTTTGGTCATCGAGCTTATGACTTTGATCTTCTATTGCTTTCTTTTGTTCGTCCATGACTAACTTAAGTTGCAGGAGCAGACTTGTTATACCCGGGTCGGCTACTGTACTTGCTGGTTCCTCTTCCACGTCAAACTCTATGTCATGCGGATTTTCACCTTCCTGCGTTACTGCTTCTTCCAGACGAATCAGTAGGGCATCTTTTCCCCCAGTTGTGTCGAGATTCCGCTTACTGAGTTCTGCCTTTAGTTGAATTATAGTTAGTTTTCCCAACTTGCGACCCATTTTGCGCAACTAATTAACTCAACGCAGAAATCGTTTTTTTTTTTTTTTTTTTTTCTTGTGCAATTTCACACCACGGAAATAGTTATTCACAGAATAAGTTTTATCCCAGCTTCTGACACCAATGTAATATGCGAGCTACGGCTCGAGTAGATAAAACAATATTCTGTGAAATTTATTTCTTTATTTTCTAGTCTATAGAACAATTCAGGTTCACACTGTACTATCCTTCGCAATTCTTTTCTTACAATGTCTCTTTCCTCTCAAATCACTTTATCTCCTTTCTATTACTTAATTCACAAATCCAAAGTAATTACTCCTTCTTGTTAACTCTCAACTTTCAATTTATCACAAAATTACAACTTCGCCTATTATCACTTTTCTAATCTCTTCGCCACAGTTTAAAAATCACTGTCTTTCCTATTGATCGCCATCTGTCCTTATATAGCAGAAGTTTCAGATAGCCAGAAACTTCTAGCAAATTCTTCGACCACTGGAAATAATTCCAAGATGACAATCATTTCTTCCAGTTATAATTCTCTCTTTATCCGTGGCATTGTCAGCTATTGCGAACCTCGAATGAAAGTACAGTTTGGAATGGGCTGTAGGAGCGTAGTTATTATTCTACATTATTGTTGCATACTTTTAGACGATGTTACAATATATTAAAAATCACACCGACAAACGCAAGAGGCTTGGCCTTAACTATAGACCCTGCTAGCCAAAGTTATATCGATAAAATTTTTATTCAAATCGAAATGTTCCAACTGCGAAGAAGACGATTCGGAATATCTACAGGTGGATTGGAATGCTATTTTGCAGAGTGATATAGAAGAAAAAATAATACTTCCCCAAGAGCTATCACAAAATCACGACATTCTTAAGAATGGGGAACGTTTTGAAAATAACATGAATACGAACAATATAGTTAATCCACCAGATGAAGACGCAATATCAGTCAAGGTACCGCAGGTCAACGACCTTGCCACAAGATACTTTGCCGGATACTGCTTCTTTAAAACAATAAAAAAAAATTAACAAAATCTGTGAAAATTGTGCTGAAGAAATGTCAAAGGACAAACAGAATTTCTATCTAACGGAAGTATTGATATAATTAAAAGAATATGAAAATTCAAAAGAAAATACGGTTCTCTTATGGCCGTCGGAAAAATATTTTCAAGTATGTCGTCTTCATGTACAAATATTTTCCGAATACTTTTGAAAACTACCTTTTGCATCTAACTTAAAACAAAATATTGTAATATGCGAGCTACGGCTCGAGTAGATAAAACAATTATTCTGTGAAATTATTTCTTTATTTTCTACTCTATAGAACAATTCAAGTTCACACTATACTATTCTTCGCAAATTCTTTTCTTACAAGGTCTCTTTCCTCTCAAATCACTTTATCTCCTTTCAATTACTTAATTCACAAATCCAAACTAATTACTTTTTCTTGTTCACTCTCAACTTTCAATTTATCACCAAATTACAACTTCGCCCATTATCACTTTTCCAATCTCTTCGCCACGGTTCTAAACCAACTGTGTTTTTTTTTGATCGCCATCTGTCCTTATATAGCAGAAGTTTCTGATAGCCAGAAACTTCTAGCAAATTCTTCGACCAAAAACAAAAATACCTAAAAACAAAATCCCTAAAAATTATGACAATCATTTCGTGCAGTTATAATTCTCTCTTGTTCTCTTTTATCCGTGGTGTGGTGACTAATTTCAGACACGAACCTCAAAAGAAAGCAATGAAAAGACACTTCGAAATTTGTTGCCTGTTCGAGGGCGTAGTTATTATGCTACATTATGTTACACTGCCCTCCTCTTAGACTTGTTCGTCCCGAACAAGTGTGTCCTCACTTCGGCCATTGTATCGACTCAGTCGGTCCACATGAACCACTTTCATTTTGGCCCTTGGTCCTCGCTGGATGCGGTAGACAACATCGTTGATGCGGGCTATTATTCTGTAGGGACCCTCCCAGTTCTGCTGCAACTTAGGTGATTTCCCCTTTTGGCGATGGGGATTATACAGCCACACTAGATCTCCTTCCTGGAATCCTGACGTTGTTGCCTTGGCATCATACCTGGTCTTCATGCGGTCGCTCGTCATCTTAATCTGGCTTCTGGTCCTTTGGTGTATGTCCCTAAGCCTTTCCCTCAGGTCCGCCACGTACTCTTCTTCATTTCTGGGCTCATTGGTAGGAGATCCAAATTTCACCTCACTGGGTAAACGAGCTATTCCACCAAATAAGATTTCGAACGGCGTATGTCGAGTAGTGCTATGCACGGCACTTCTATAGGCCATCAAAAACAAGGGAATCTGCCGGTCCCAATCCCGTTGGTAGTCACCTACGACCTTCGAGAGATGTTCGTCCAAAGTCCTATTGAAACGCTCCACCATACCGTCCGACTGTGGATGAAGCGGGGTTGTCCTTGTCTTTTTGATTCCGAGTAGTTGACACATCTCTTGGAAGATTCTTGACTCGAAGTTCCGCCCTTGGTCAGAATGCAATTCCAAGGGCACACCGAATCTGCTAACCCAATTGTAGACGATCTGCTCCGCCACGGTTCTGGCTTCCTGGTTAGGGATCGGAAACGCTTCCGGCCACTTACTGAAGTAGTCCATCACTACGAGGATATACCGATTACCATTGTCGGTTTCCGGAAAGGGCCCTGCGATGTCAATGGCGATTCGTTCGAAAGGTGCTCCCACGTTGTATTGGTGCATCTTACCTCGAGTTTTGATTCTCGGACCCTTGCTAGCTGCACACACGTCGCATTTTCTGCACCAGTCTTCGATATCTTCCTTCGCTTTTAACCAATAAAAACGTTCTCGTACCTTTTCTAACGTCTTATTCACTCCCAAGTGGCCTCCGGTCGCCCCGCCATGCATTTCCTGTAACACCTCCTTGACCCTCGTCCGTGGTACGACAAGCTGCATTACAAACGACTTTCCGTCGGAGGATTCCCATTTTCTTCTCAGAACACCTTCTTGGACATGGAGGGAGTCCCACTGCGCAAAATATGCCTTTAAGGTCGGGCTTCTGTGAGAGATGTCCTGATGATCCGGTTTCTCCATGTTCTCCTTCCAGGCCAGAATCGGCTCGATATCCGGGTCTTCCTTCTGAGCGTTCCGGATCTCATCTACGCTCCAGCCGGCGATAGGTTCGGCTCTCATTCTTTGGATGGAAACCAGCTCCCGTTCTTCCTGACGCGCACAATGTTTACAATCCGTTCTGCATGGTCTCCGGGACAGTGCATCCGCATTAGAGTGGAGTTTTCCTTTACGATGCTGTATTTCGTAGTCGTAGATTTGCAGCCTTTCGATCCATCTTGCGACCTGACCCTCAGGACTCTTGAACTGTAATAGCCATTTTAAGGCTGCATGGTCTGTGCGAAGAACGAACTTCCTCCCGTAGAGGTATTTGTGAAAATGCTTCGTAGCCAAGATCAAAGCTAGAAGTTCCCGCCTTGTCACGCAGTAGTTCCTTTCCGGCTTAGAGAGCACCTTGCTGAAGTACGCAACCACCTTCTCTTGGCCGTCATGCACCTGGGAGAGTACGGCTCCTACCCCGACATTACTAGCATCTGCATCCACAACGAACGTTTCCCCGGGAGTGGGGTAAGCCAGTATCGGGGCATCGCATAGCCGTTGTTTAAGTGCCTTGAAGCTCTTCTCGCACTCAATTGACCATTTGAATTGTTTTCCCTTTTCCGTCAACTGGTGCAGGTTCTTTGCGATCCCGGCAAAATCCTTCACGAACCGTCTGTAGTAGGTGGCTAGGCCCAGGAAGCTCCTTAGTTGGTGTTTGTCTTTGGGGACTGGCCAGTTTTTCACCGCTTCGACCTTCTCCGGATCGGTTCTCACTCCTTTCGCTGAAATTATGTGTCCCAGGTACTTGACTTCCGCTCTAAACAGGGCGCACTTCTTGGGGTTGAGCTTCAGGTGGGCACTTCGAAGCCTTTGAAACACATCCCTTAGATTGTCTCGGTGTTGCGCAAACGTTTTTCCTACGACGATGACATCATCCAAGTATACCAAACAGGTTTTCCATGTTAACCCTTGCAGGACACATTCCATCAATCGCTCGAAAGTCGCCGGAGCATTGCACAGCCCGAATGGCATTACCGTGAATTGCCATAGCCCATTTCCTGCGGTGAAGGCGGTTTTCTCCCGGTCTTCTGGATGGATCTGTACCTGCCAGTAGCCACTCTTCAAGTCGAGAGTGGAAAACCATCGGGCTCCTGATAGTGTGTCTAGCGTGTCGTCAATCCGTGGCAGAGGGTAGCTGTCTTTCTTGGTGACGTAATTGAGCTGCCGATAGTCCACGCAGAACCGCGTGCTGCCATCTTTCTTCTTAACCAGTACAACCGGTGATGCCCACGGACTTTTGGAACTTTCAATCAGACCTTCTTTCTCCATTGCCGACACCATCTCTGCAACTTCTGTCTGCTTTGCCAATGGAAGGCGCCTAGCAGGCTGACGAATTGGTCTAGTATCACCAGTGTCTATTCGATGTTGTACCAGGTGTGTTCGGCCGTATTCTCCGTCCTGTGAGGCAAATACATCAGCGTACTCATTGATAAGATTCTCTGCCATAGTTCGCTGCTCCTGATTCAGCTCACTGGACTGGAGAATCGTTTCTCTCGTTTCCGCTGTCCAAGGTGATGTGAGAGGTTTTGGAGCATCACGTTCAGATATTGTTGCGACGGCGGTAATCGGCGTGCATTTTCCAGTCACCTCCCCTCGCCTTAGTTTGACAGTGTGTGGTCTTGCGTTCAAAACTCTTACTGGAACCATGGTGTTCTTTGGTTCGACTAACGTCTTTCCCACGATGTAGTCTTGAGAATTCTTCTCTGGGTCTGGTTCTACTATGTAGAATCGGTGGCTCCCAAGATCACCTTCCAGTTTCGTCCAAATGATTGTCTCTGAAGACGGCGGCAAAACTTCGTCTTTGCTGATGACTGTCCTGAGAGTTACGGCATTCTCATTTCCGTACACCATCGGAATCTCCACATTTCGATACCTCAGTACTTGCATCCCGATGTCCAAGATTACTTCATTTGCTTTCATGAAGTCTACTCCGATGATGCACTCGTCGCATATATCTGCCACCAGAAACGCATGGGAGAACGTCAGTCCTGCCAGAGTAATCGTAAGACGAACTTCTCCAAATACCTTCGCCATTTCCCCTGTTGCAGTCTTCAGGCAGTAGCTGTTGGTGTTGTGCAGCCAGGAGCTTTTGACGATATCTCTTCTTACAATGGAGGCAGTGGCACCTGTGTCGATGGTGGCTACGCACTTCTTCTCGTTGATTAGTGCCTCCACTGTCAGGCTCTTGTTACCCCGTTTGGTTTGCGAAACTTGAATGGTGGTCCTGGGGGCCTCGATTCCAGTAACCAACTTCTGCCCCGCGAAGTTGGTCCTTACGCAAAACTGCTGGTTTTGGGAAGTCTGACTGACAGGATGGATGTTATCACCGCCAGATGCTTCCTCTCTGCTTCTCCTACTTCCGCAATGTGAACAATTTCCTCGTCTAGGTGCACTTCTGCACTGCCGTTGTAGGTGTCCGGTTTGGTTGCAATTCCAGCAACGGATTTGACTTCCGCGAGCTCTGTCTTCATCCATGATGGCTGTTCTCTGGCATGAGCATTCCACGACGGACATTTCCCTGACACGGTGTATTCCCTGGTATGCTTGGTCCGCAGCCTTCATTGACAAAGCGAATGCCAATGCCTCGGGGAGTGTTCGCTTTTCAGCCATCCTTACAGCCATTTGCAGTTGTCTGTCCTCTATGGCCTGAATAAAAGCTTCCACCGCCATTTCGTTGATAAGCTCCTCACCGGCTTTAGGGTATGAAAGATGGGCTAGTCGCTCTATATCCGCTTGCAACTGTTGGAGCGTTTCCCCCCTTTTTTGGACTCGACTACGCAGCTGAACCCTGTACACCTGCTGCATGTGTTCATCCCCAAACCGCATTTCGATAGCCTGAACCAGAGAGTCGTAGTTCTGCTGTTTATCTTCCGGGATGGTCTGCAAGAGCTCCGCAGCTGGACCCCTCAGTGCAAGTGTGAGTGCAATGGACTTCTCTTCATCGTCCCAGCTATTGGTCATTGCGGCCGCTTCGAATTGCCTTTTATAAATTGGCCATGATGTTTGACCATCGAAGATAGGAGGCTGCATCTCCTTTCTTCTCAGACCGTCGGTGGAATATTCCCGTGCTTTCTGTCTCTTCACGTTGCTGAGTTCCTTAGTAAGATTTTCGACTTGTTTTTCTACTTTTTCGAACTGAGTCTCTATTTTCCCGAACTGAGTTTCATGCTTCTCAAAGTTTTCATCGAATCTAGTTTCGACTTTTTCGAGTTGCGTCTCTACCTTCTCGATTTTCTCTTCGATCACTTCGAATTTGGATTCCAAGTTCTTGTTTTGCTCATCAAGTTTACTTTCCAGAGCATCTAGAGAATTCTTTTGTTCGTCCATCTTAAGTTCTAGAGAATTCTTTTGTTCGTCCATTGCCTTCTTTTGTTCATCCAACTTAAGTTCTAGAGAATTCTTTTGTTCGTCCATTGCTTTCTTTTGTTCATCCAACTTAAGTTCTAGAGAATTCCTTTGGTCATCGAGCTTATGACTTTGATCTTCTATTGCTTTCTTTTGTTCGTCCATGACTAACTTAAGTTGCAGGAGCAGACTTGTTATACCCGGGTCGGCTACTGTACTTGCTGGTTCCTCTTCCACGTCAAACTCTATGTCATGCGGATTTTCACCTTCCTGCGTTACTGCTTCTTCCAGACGAATCAGTAGGGCATCTTTTCCCCCAGTTGTGTCGAGATTCCGCTTACTGAGTTCTGCCTTTAGTTGAATTATAGTTAGTTTTCCCAACTTGCGACCCATTTTTGCGCAACTAATTAACTCAACGCAGAAATCGTTTTTTTTTTTTTTTTTTTTTTTTTTTTTTTTTTCTTGTGCAATTTCACACCACGGAAATAGTTATTCACAGAATAAGTTTTATCCCACTTCTGACACCAATGTAATATGCGAGCTACGGCTCGAGTAGATAAAACAATTATTCTGTGAAATTATTTCTTTATTTTCTACTCTATAGAACAATTCAAGTTCACACTATACTATTCTTCGCAAATTCTTTTCTTACAAGGTCTCTTTCCTCTCAAATCACTTTATCTCCTTTCAATTACTTAATTCACAAATCCAAACTAATTACTTTTTCTTGTTCACTCTCAACTTTCAATTTATCACCAAATTACAACTTCGCCCATTATCACTTTTCCAATCTCTTCGCCACGGTTCTAAACCAACTGTGTTTTTTTTTGATCGCCATCTGTCCTTATATAGCAGAAGTTTCTGATAGCCAGAAACTTCTAGCAAATTCTTCGACCAAAAACAAAAATACCTAAAAACAAAATCCCTAAAAATTATGACAATCATTTCGTGCAGTTATAATTCTCTCTTGTTCTCTTTTATCCGTGGTGTGGTGACTAATTTCAGACACGAACCTCAAAAGAAAGCAATGAAAAGACACTTCGAAATTTGTTGCCTGTTCGAGGGCGTAGTTATTATGCTACATTATGTTACAATATAATCAAAGGATGCATAAAGGCAACAAATATACTGTAACATCGTCTAAAAGTATGCAACAATAATGTAGAATAATAACTACGCTCCTACAGCCCATTCCAAACTGTACTTTCATTCGAGGTTCGCAATAGCTGACAACGCCACGGATAAAGAGAGAATTATAACTGGAAGAAATGATTGTCATCTTGGAATTATTTCCAGTGGTCGAAGAATTTGCTAGAAGTTTCTGGCTATCTGAAACTTCTGCTATATAAGGACAGATGGCGATCAATAGGAAAGACAGTGATTTTTAAACTGTGGCGAAGAGATTAGAAAAGTGATAATAGGCGAAGTTGTAATTTTGTGATAAATTGAAAGTTGAGAGTTAACAAGAAGGAGTAATTAGTTTGGATTTGTGAATTAAGTAATAGAAAGGAGATAAAGTGATTTGAGAGGAAAGAGACATTGTAAGAAAAGAATTGCGAAGGATAGTACAGTGTGAACCTGAATTGTTCTATAGACTAGAAAATAAAGAAATAAATTTCACAGAATATTGTTTTATCTACTCGAGCCGTAGCTCGCATATTACATTGGTGTCAGAAGCGGGATAAAACTTATTCTGTGAATAACTATTTCCGTGGTGTGAAATTGCACAAGCAAAAAAAAAAAAAAAAACGATTTCTGTGTTGAGTTAATTAGTTGCGCAAAATGGGTCGCAAATTGGGAAAACTAACTATAACTCAACTAAAGGCAGAACTCAGTAAGCGGAACCTCGACACAACTGGGGGAAAAGATGCCCTACTGATTCGTCTGGAAGAAGCAGTAACGCAGGAAGGTGAAAATCCGCACGACGTAGAGTTTGACGTGGAAGAGGAACCAGCAAGTACAGCAGCCGACCCGGGTATAACAAGTCTGCTCCTGCAACTTAAGTTGGTCATGGACGAACAAAAGAAAGCAATAGAAGATCAAAGAAATTCTCTAGAACTTAAGCTGGACGAACAAAAGAAAGCAATGGGCGACCAAAGGAATTCTCTAGAACTTAAGCTGGACGAACAAAAGAATTCTCTAGATGCTCTGGAAAGTAAACTTGATGAGCAAAACAAGAACTTGGAATCCAAATTCGAAGTGATCGAAGAGAAAATCGAGAAGGTAGAGACGCAACTCGAAAAAGTCGAAACTAGATTCGATGAAAACTTTGAGAAGCATGAAACTCAGTTCGGGAAAATAGAGACTCAGTTCGAAAAAGTAGAAAAACAAGTCGAAAATCTTACTAAGGAACTCAGCAACGTGAAGAGACAGAAAGCACGGGAATATTCCACCGACGGTCTGAGAAGAAAGGAGATGCAGCCTCCTATCTTCGATGGTCAAACATCATGGCCAATTTATAAAAGGCAATTCGAAGCGGCCGCAATGACCAATAGCTGGGACGATGAAGAGAAGTCCATTGCACTCACACTTGCACTGAGGGGTCCAGCTGCGGAGCTCTTGCAGACCATCCCGGAAGATAAACAGCAGAACTACGACTCTCTGGTTCAGGCTATCGAGATGCGGTTTGGGGATGAACACATGCAGCAGGTGTACAGGGTTCAGCTGCGTAGTCGAGTCCAGAAAAGGGGGGAAACGCTCCAACAGTTGCAAGCGGATATAGAGCGACTAGCCCATCTTTCATACCCTAAAGCCGGTGAGGAGCTTATCAACGAAATGCCGGTGGAAGCTTTTATTCAGGCCATAGAGGACAGACAACTGCAAATGGCTGTAAGGATGGCTGAAAAGCGAACACTCCCCGAGGCATTGGCATTCGCTTTGTCAATGAAGGCTGCGGACCAAGCATACCAGGGAATACACCGTGTCAGGGAAATGTCCGTCGTGGAATGCTCATGCCAGAGAATAGCCGTCATGGATGAAGACAGAGCTCGCGGAAGTCAAATCCGTTGCTGGAATTGCAACCAAACCGGACACCTACAACGGCAGTGCAGAATTGCACCTAGACGAGGAAATTGTCCACATTGCGGAAGTAGGAGAAGCAGAGAGGAAGCATCTGGAGGTGATAACATCCATCCAGCAGTCGGGAAATGCGTAAGGACCAACTTCGCGGGGCAGAAGTTGGTTACTGGAATCGAGGCCCCCAGGACCACCATTCAAGTTTCGCAAACCAAACGGGATAACAAGAGCCTGACAGTGGAGGCACTAATCAACAAGAAGAAGTGCGTAGCCACCATCGACACAGGTGCCACTGCCTCCATTGTAAGAAGAGATATCGTCAAAAGCTCCTGGCTGCACAACACCAACAGCTACTGCCTGAAGACTGCAATAGGGGAAATGGCGAAGGTATTTGGAGAAGTTCGTCTTACGCTTACTCTGGCAGGACTGACGTTCTCCCATGCGTTTCTGGTGGCAGACATATGCGACGAGTGCATCATCGGAATAGACTTCATGAAAGCAAATGAAGTAATCTTGGACATCGGGATGCAAGTACTGAGGTATCGAAATGTGGAGATTCCGATGGTGTACGGAAACGAGAATGCCGTAACTCTCAGGACAGTCATCAGCAAAGACGAAGTTTTGCCGCCGTCTTCAGAGACAATCATTTGGACGAAGCTGGAAGGTGATCTTGGGAGCCACCGATTCTACATAGTAGAACCAGACCCGGAGAAGAATTCTCAAGACTACATCGTGGGAAAGACGTTAGTCGAACCAAAGAACACCATGGTTCCAGTGAGAGTTTTGAACGCAAGACCACACACTGTCAAACTAAGGCGAGGGGAGGTGACTGGAAAATGCACGCCGATTACCGCCGTCGCAACAATATCTGAACGTGGTCCTCCAAAACCTCTCCCATCACCTTGGACAGCGGAAACGAGAGAGACGATTCTCCAGTCCAGTGAGCTGAATCAGGAGCAGCGAACTATGGCAGAGAATCTTATCAATGAGTACGCTGATGTATTTGCCTCACAGGACGGAGAATACGGCCGAACACACGTGGTACAACATCGAATAGACACTGGTGATACTAGACCAATTCGTCAGCCTGCTAGGCGCCTTCCATTGGCAAAGCAGACAGAAGTTGCAGAGATGGTGTCGGCAATGGAGAAAGAAGGTCTGATTGAAAGTTCCAAAAGTCCGTGGGCATCACCGGTTGTACTGGTTAAGAAGAAAGATGGCAGCACGCGGTTCTGCGTGGACTATCGGCAGCTCAATTACGTCACCAAGAAAGACAGCTACCCTCTGCCACGGATTGACGACACGCTAGACACACTATCAGGAGCCCGATGGTTTTCCACTCTCGACTTGAAGAGTGGCTACTGGCAGGTACAGATCCATCCAGAAGACCGGGAGAAAACCGCCTTCACCGCAGGAAATGGGCTATGGCAATTCACGGTAATGCCATTCGGGCTGTGCAATGCTCCGGCGACTTTCGAGCGATTGATGGAATGTGTCCTGCAAGGGTTAACATGGAAAACCTGTTTGGTATACTTGGATGATGTCATCGTCGTAGGAAAATCGTTTGCGCAACACCGAGACAATCTAAGGGATGTGTTTCAAAGGCTTCGAAGTGCCCACCTGAAGCTCAACCCCAAGAAGTGCGCCCTGTTTAGAGCGGAAGTCAAGTACTTGGGGCACATAATTTCAGCGAAAGGAGTGAGAACCGATCCAGAGAAGGTCGAAGCGGTGAAAAACTGGCCAGTCCCCAAGGATAAACACCAACTAAGGAGCTTCCTGGGCCTAGCCACCTACTACAGACGGTTCGTGAAGGATTTTGCCGGGATCGCAAAGAACCTGCACCAGTTGACGGAAAAGGGAAAACAATTCAAATGGACAATTGAGTGCGAGAAGAGCTTCAAGGCACTTAAACAACGGCTATGCGATGCCCCGATACTGGCTTACCCCACTCCCGGGGAAACGTTCATTGTGGATGCAGATGCTAGTGATGTTGGGGTAGGAGCCGTACTCTCCCAGGTGCATGACGGCCAAGAGAAGGTGGTTGCGTACTTCAGCAAGGTGCTCTCTAAGCCAGAAAGGAACTACTGCGTGACAAGGAGAGAACTTCTAGCTTTGATCTTGGCTACGAAGCATTTTCACAAATACCTCTACGGGAGGAAGTTCGTTCTTCGCACAGACCATGCAGCCTTAAAATGGCTATTACAGTTCAAGAGTCCTGAGGGTCAGGTCGCAAGATGGATCGAAAGGCTGCAAATCTACGACTACGAAATACAGCATCGTAAAGGAAAACTCCACTCTAATGCGGATGCACTGTCCCGGAGACCATGCAGAACGGATTGTAAACATTGTGCGCGTCAGGAAGAACGGGAGCTGGTTTCCATCCAAAGAATGAGAGCCGAACCTATCGCCGGCTGGAGCGTAGATGAGATCCGGAACGCTCAGAAGGAAGACCCGGATATCGAGCCGATTCTGGCCTGGAAGGAGAACATGGAGAAACCGGATCATCAGGACATCTCTCACAGAAGCCCGACCTTAAAGGCATATTTTGCGCAGTGGGACTCCCTCCATGTCCAAGAAGGTGTTCTGAGAAGAAAATGGGAATCCTCCGACGGAAAGTCGTTTGTAATGCAGCTTGTAGTACCGCGGACGAGGGTCAAGGAGGTGTTACAGGAAATGCATGGCGGGGCGTCCGGAGGCCACTTGGGAGTGAATAAGACGCTAGAAAAGGTACGAGAACGTTTTTATTGGTTAAAAGCGAAGGAAGATATCGAAGACTGGTGCAGAGAATGCGACGTGTGTGCAGCTAGTAAGGGTCCGAGAACCAAAACTCGAGGTAAGATGCACCAATACAACGTGGGAGCACCTTTCGAACGAATCGCCATTGACATCGCAGGGCCCTTTCCGGAAACCGACAATGGTAATCGGTATATACTCGTAGTGATGGACTACTTCAGTAAGTGGCCGGAAGCGTTTCCGATCCCTAACCAGGAAGCCAGAACCGTGGCGGAGCAGATCGTCTACAATTGGGTTAGCAGATTCGGTGTGCCCTTGGAATTGCATTCTGACCAAGGGAGGAACTTCGAGTCAAGAATCTTCCAAGAGATGTGTCAACTACTCGGAATCAAAAAGACAAGGACAACCCCGCTTCATCCACAGTCGGACGGTATGGTGGAGCGTTTCAATAGGACTTTGGACGAACATCTCTCGAAGGTCGTAGGTGACTACCAACGGGATTGGGACCGGCAGATTCCCTTGTTTTTGATGGCCTATAGAAGTGCCGTGCATAGCACTACTCGACATACGCCGTTCGAAATCTTATTTGGTGGAATAGCTCGTTTACCCAGTGAGGTGAAATTTGGATCTCCTACCAATGAGCCCAGAAATGAAGAAGAGTACGTGGCGGACCTTAGGGAAAGGCTTAGGGACATACACCAAAGGACCAGAAGCCAGATTAAGATAACGAGCGACCGCATGAAGACCAGGTATGATGCCAAGGCAACAACGTCAGGATTCCAGGAAGGAGATCTAGTGTGGCTGTATAATCCCCATCGCCAAAAGGGGAAATCACCTAAATTGCAGCGGAACTGGGAGGGTCCATACAGAATAGTAACCCGCATCAACGATGTTGTCTACCGCATCCAGCGAGGACCAAGGGCCAAAATGAAAGTGGTTCATGTGGACCGACTGAGTCGATACAATGGCCGAAGTGAGGACACACTTGTTCGGGACGAACAAGTCTAAGAGGAGGGCAGTGTAACATAATGTAGCATAATAACTACGCCCTCGAACAGGCAACAAATTCCGAAGTGTCTTTTCATTGCTTTCTTTTGAGGTTCGTGTCTGAAATTAGTCACCACAGCTCGGATAATATCGCGGATAAAAGAGAACAAGAGAGAATTATAACTGCACGAAATGATTGTCATCTTGGAATTATTATATCAGAATTTTTCTTGCTCCAGTGGTCGAAGAATTTGCTAGAAGTTTCTGGCTATCAGAAACTTCTGCTATATAAGGACAGATGGCGATCAAAAAAAAAAGACAGTGATTTTTAAACTGTGGCGAAGAGATTAGAAAAGTGATAATAGGCGAAGTTGTAATTTTGTGATAAATTGAAAGTTGAGAGTGAACAAGAAAAAGTAATTAGTTTGGATTTGTAAATTAAGTAATTGAAAGGAGATAAAGTGATTTGAGAGGAAAGAGACCTTGTAAGAAAAGAATTTGCGAAGAATAGTATAGTGTGAACTTGAATTGTTCTATAGAGTAGAAAATAAAGAAATAAATTTCACAGAATATCGTTTTATCTACTCGAGCCGTAGCCTGCATATTACAATATGAACATCAAAACAGAGTTACCATATCGACTCAGAGCAAATCGTTACAACTTTTTCTATGGATTTTGTCAAAGATCTTTGGGGCTTTGTGCTTTTGAGAGCAAATATATGAATTTGAGTGAGGGTGTTGCTGTTTGAGTTTTTTTTTTTTTTTATTTCCCTGTTTTTCTGGGGGAACTGTTAAAATGCAGTTAAAAAATTCTTCGCTTTTTGTGCTTCATAATGAAGGATATTTGCGCCGAATTTTAAAGCATTCAATAAAATCACAGTGCAATAAGGGATCAAATTTATTATATTAAGGGCGTTGTAGTGAAATTGTTGAGGCAACTAATATAACTACTAACATATATATTTCGTTCAACAAATTCTTTTGTTTTTAAATGAGCGGATGGCAACATGCATAGTATGGCAAACCTGTAAGAGCTTTAACTTGTGACAGGCATAAGTAATTGCAACAAAACAGAGAGGCAAACATCCTATCTCTCCTGTACTGAAGGTGAGACAAGGTATAGTACCTAAACCACATTAATACCAACAACTTTGGGATACGTGAGCCTCCTACTGCCGGTGCATGGCCTCTGCCAACTACATCAAGCACATGCGCCAACCAACTGTGCCTTTACTATACACTCATCAGTACTTCTCAAACTGTTAGGTAGATGAATCTACTACCAGTTTCATTGATCTACTCCATTTAAAATTTGCATTTGCGCCGGTCAAGATATTCAGCAACAGAGCCAAATTTACCAACAACATCGCACACACAAACACATACACCATTCAGTCAGCTGTCAAAATTCTTCAAAGAGTCGTTGTGAAAACTGTGAAAAACCATTGGACAAGAAATTTGAGAAGAAATTGAGTTGCAAAGCGAGAAATACAACGAGAAACTCGAATATCTTTACAGAAACCTTCCAAAAATTACTTGGGGACACTTGTAATCATTTTTTTTTATTCTAATTAGCAAACCATCAGTGAATAGTGGAAATAAATTTGAGAATTTTCCTTGCTTTACATTTTGGCCAAGGAAGAGATACGAGTAATAATTTTCAAGGTTGCACACGGGTGAGAATAACACTCGATTCCAATTGCAATTGCTTTCACTCTCCGCGCGCCGTCGGGAAATGGAACCTCCAAGCACTTTTCACCCCTGCGATGAGGCGGTTATCGCCACCAATGATGACGCCAGCGACTGCAAGAGGAGTGCCGTCCGCCTAGGCTACTGGAAGGACGATTATATTGGCTTTTTCGTTCGCAATCAGGAGCGCAAGGCACCAGAAATAAATCGAGGCTACTTTGCACGGGTCAAGGGCGTCGAAATGTGTGTAGAGAAATTCCTCAAGGTCAGTGTTGGTGCAGCTGTTGCATGCAGCTACAGCCCTTGAACTTAACTGTAATAGTAATCCCCTTCTTCCGTGTTATGTAGAAAACAAATGGAAATTGCCAGATAATTAATCTTGGCTGTGGGTTTGACACAATGTACTGGCGTCTAAGGGACACCTCGCATCAAGTCAAGAATTTCATTGAGCTGGACTTTCCCACGGTGACCGCCAGGAAATGCTACATGATCAAAAGGAATAAAGTGCTATTGTCGAAGATACACGACGAGGATGGCGAAGTGAAACTGAGTCCCACGGACTTGCATGGACCCAGCTATCATCTGATGGGTGTCGACTTGAGAAATATAGACGAGGTCGATAATAAGCTGCAACAGGCCGAGATCGACTACACATTGCCGACAATATTCCTTGCAGAGTGTGTTCTAGTCTATATTGAAGCACAGAATTGTAGGAATTTGCTAAAATGGATTGCCAGTAAATTCCAGACAGCGGTATTAGTCAATTACGAACAGGTAAGTAGTGAGTGGGTTTATTTAGTTCCTATGATATTGCTCTACTTCACAAGTTGGAGGAATGTAAAAGTTCACGCGAAAGGTGGCACACCCTGAAGATACTGGAAGGGTATAGATGATTATGTATATATACATATATGTATATGTGCATACTGAAGAGAGGGCATAGCGCTAATTTCACATATTACTGCAGGACAGACTGCGTTGGTTGTTACATGAGAATTGTTCACACTTCGCTAAGAGATGAAGAAAGAGAATAATAAATGTCCCGTAAGGAAAGGTAACTTGATTGCTCGAAGCATTAGCTAAAATAATGTTGTTTGACCAACATTTAACATCATTCAAGAATGAAAATATTGGTACCATTCGACAGGTAGGACGAGTGACAAGGCACTAGAAAGTTCGATCTAACTTTACTTTACTTTATGCGACGCTACAGTCCGGGGTGGAGCTGGACGATCGATCTTTTGCTAGCCAACTCCATTTTGCACAGGAAGTAGGTTGAGGTCCCTTTTCACTTGTGTGTGCCACCTTAGGTGACGTCTCCGTTGATATTCATTCTCTGGAAATGGCCAAGCTATCTCGGGCGATAAATTTGAGCCATTCTGTCTTGGTCGATGTCGCTATATAACCCGTATAGTTCGTTGTTGTATCTTCTCCAATCCCGGTCGGCGCAAATGGGACCAAAATTCACTCACAAAATTTTTCTTTCAAAACCAAGGATATTTTATCCTTATATTTTCTTCCGACAATATTTTATAGATGAGTTGATGTATTCTCCGTACCAAATCATCCCCTGCTGCTTTAAATGGCTCGGCAGTTAGACCATCGGCTCCAGCAGTCTTGTTGCATTTAAGCTTAGATATTGCTATGGAGCATTCTACCTGACTGCGAAGTTTTGATCGTCAAGTTCTCAGCACCGACTGTAGCTCTGTGACTTGATTTCCTTCTTCATTCAAACATACTGCTGTTTGGACTTTGTAGCCTTGGCATACTCATTTTACCTACTAGTAAAACTTTCCAACATTATTCCTGCTATAACTCTTCTCTATTGACTCGATCTCACGCTTTAATATTCTTTCTTCTTCTGTTTGTAGATGCTGTAAGCTCCTCTTGTTATTCTATGCAGCATTTTGCTATAGTGCGTGTGTTTGGCGATACTCTTCATTAAACCAGGGGTTTCTTTTTTAATGGATGGCTTGGTGTTCGAAATAACTATCAATTTTTGCCATTTTGTCCATTTGCGCTATTTGACATCGAAATACTTTCCAGTTCAGAGTAATTTCTCACCCCAGAAGATGTCAGAAAGTCTGGGATCTTCTCCGTGTGCACATCAACAAAGTTTTATAGCGAATATCGGCTTTTTGTATCTATAGTTATGGTCAGTGCATAGACAAAGTCAGTAGCTGTAGAATCGGAAGAGGGATAAACCTCTGGCTCTCTGAGTTATTATTAATTAGCAAATGTCTGTCAAATGTTCTGTAATCTTTTCATCTCCTTTTAAGGGATAGTATATCAAGCTCAAATGCTTTAATAGATTTGGTATAAGGTTAATTACTTTTGAGGGCATTGAGTCGTATGCGAAGTCTAATTTTTATTTTATCAGCTTTTTATTGTATTCGTATGCGAAAAAAAAAAAGTGAGACGGATCTCAATGATTCAGCATTAGCTAATCTCCTGAGAAAGAAGTCTTATAACAAGTTCTCGTATGTAAAAAACATAACAATGACTCTAACGAGTGAGCACTTTGAGTGCAAAAATACCGGCGTATTTTAACGTTTTTATTGTCTCTGAACAAAGTAGTTTAAACCATTGGCAGGTGTCTTTCCAGTTTGTTCCGCTATTTAGACACAGTTAATCTTTATGGTGCTAAGTCGAAAGGTTTGGTCCCTTGGAGACGGCGCAATAAATTTCTCTCGTCCAGAATTTATAGGACTGTATTATTAACATGTCCGTTTAATTGAATTGTACTTTCGTTTTTGATTCCATCTTCGACTTAAAGAGTTCCGAGATCTCTGTGGATATCGTCGTTTCTTATGTACCACGATGCATGGACAATTTCTCTTAGAACTTTATTTTCAAAAGTTTGTAAAATATTGGCTTTAGTTTTCTTAGCACCGGCATCAGGACTTGCTTATATAAGAGCAGCTTTTTCTCAATATTAAGCTTGATATATTTTCCAAGTAACTAGTACATTTCTCTGTACTTGTTTTCGAGTTCTTTACGTTTCTTTTTCACATACGACTTCCATTTCAGCACGAGTGTCATTCCGAGGTATTTATTTAGCCTCGTTGGCGAACGGATACGTACGTAGTTTATAAGGACGGGCAAGCTGTTCGTGTTTCTTATACGTGAAATTTACATAAATAGATTTGAGGGCGATCTGCCAGGTCTTTGTGCATTCATTTACATTATTCAGAGCGCTTTGCAGCTTCACAGTTGTTTCTTCGCAGCTAAGACTGTTCCTTCTTCTTGCGGTATATCAGGGGAATATAGGAGATACAGAAGCGAACCAAGAACTCTTCCAGCTGAAATTTCTTTAAATTGCGAGTATTCGTTTCCGTGTCTAACAAGTTTATTCCCGAGATATGTTGTCAGTATGTTATAGAGGCGTTCAGCCAGAACCTGTCGTAATTTGAACTTCAGGCCTTCATGCCACACCTTACCGAAGGCTTAGGAGACCACGAAATACGCTTGAGCAAATCTTTTTTTCTTCAAGAGCTTATGAATTCAACATGGTGTAAGGTCCGGTCGTGTCTAACTCTTAAACCATTTGACCTTGAGAGCTGGCATTTTCGAAAAATATAGTATGTACGTGTTATATTTTTGCACACGAATGGAAGGCACTCACAGTTTATTGCCGCTTCCGAAGGACATAATTAAGAAACCATTTTAACACAGTTTTACTAATCGGTTGTTTGGTGTTGCTGTGACTCGAACCTGAGTCTTCTCCTAAGTGGTTAAGGAGGTATTTTTTACACAGTAACTAAATTAAAGGTAACTTGAGCAACAATTTTTGTATGTTTAACATTTTCAAATGATGTAATGTACTCTAAATTAATCGATCGATTAGTTTTTGGTCGGACGATTAGCACTTTTTTTTCGACAAAAACACATTAAATGTATCTATCAGCTATTCTTTTTTTTTACTTACCTTTAACTTCGTTAATTTTAGGAATTCTGGTATGAGACTTTGAGGACACGTTCTCGAAAACCTATTATTTTTAAAAAGAGAAATATGGTTTTTCACGTTTCTGGACTAGAGTATCCTTACTTACTTAGGTGGAGTTGCAGTTCGGGGTGAACCTGAGCCTCAAGCAGCAAGCCTCTCCAGTTAGTCCGGTCCTTATCTAACTGCCTCCAGTTGCGCATTCCAAGTCGATTGAGGTTCCCTTCTACTTGTGCGCGCCACCTAAGGCGGGTTCCAGTCGAAGACTCTGTGGGCTGAAGCATTGGTGTTCATTCGCTCTACATCTCCTAGCCATCTTAAGCGACTGATGCGCAGTTTTTTGACTAGGTCAATGTCGCTGTACAGCTCGTATATTTCGTCGTTGAATCTTCTCAAAGAAACAGCGATTGACAAGAGTTATTATTCGTTTGATTTCTGCTGAGGTGTCGTTGTCAGAATTTATAGCAGAGCCAAGGTAGACAAAGTCCCTTACTACCTCGAAGTTATAGCTGCCGAATGTGACGTTCTGTCCAATTCGTCGATGTTGTGTGTACTTTCTAGTTGACAGCATGTACTTGGTTTTGCCCTCATTTACCACTAAACTCATTTTGGCAGCTTCCGTTTCAATACCAGCGAACGTACCAGTGACAAGTTCGCTGAGTTCATCCAATTATGTCAATATCGTCGGCGTCCGCTAGTAGTTGCACAGATTTTTGAAAGATTGTGCGTCCGGTGTTGACTTGTGAGTTTCGCACAATTCTTTCAAGTATGCTGTTAAAGAAGTCACATGACAGCGCATCACCTTGTCTAAATCTTTTTTTGACATCGAAGGTTTCGGTGAGATCGTTACCGACCTTGGTGGAGCAACGAGCATTATCCATTGTCATCTTGCACATACGGACGGGTCTGGCAGGCATGCCAAAACTAGACATGGCTCTATATAGTTTGTCTCTATAAATGCTGTCATATGCGACCTTAAAATCGATTAAAATATAGTGGGTATCGATTTGGACTTCTTGGGTTTTCTCCAGGATATGCCGAAGTGTGAAAATTTGATCGGCTGTGAACTTTCCTAGATTAGATTGTTAATGAGGGGTTTCAATTAGATTGTTAATGAGGGGTTTCAGGCGTTCACAGAATATGGCAGATAATATCTTGTACGCGATGTTAAGGAGGCTGATACCTCTGTAATTCGCGCAGTTGAGAGGGTCTCCAAACGATGCTGAAATTCCATTCATTAGGCATACACTCATCTGACCAAATTTTTGATATGAGTTGGTGTATGCTCTCTACCAAGTCATCTCCAGCTGCTTTGAACAACTCGGCCGGTAGGCCATCAGGTCCAGCAGCCTTGTTGGTTTTAAGCTTGGATATGGCTATCCTCACTTCGTTTTGGTCAGATGGACGAAAGTTTTTTCTATCATCGTCTATGTTGAATGGTCCATTCTGTCTGACAGCGGTATGTTGGTCTTCGTCGCTGTTATACAGTCTGCAGAAGAAGTTTTTCCATATTCTCAGCACCGACTGTGACTCGACTGTGAGGTTTCCTTCTTCATTTCTACAGGTTTCTGTACGGGTCTGGTTAGCGTGACAGGTTCTTTTTACCTTTTGGTAAAACTTCCGTACATTATTCCTGGTGTATAACATCTCAATATCTTCGATCGCGCGCTTCTCATGCTCTTTTTTCTTCTTTTGGAAAAGCAGATGTTCTTCTCGTCTATGCTTGTAGAGCTCACAAGCAGCTCTCGTCCTTCTTTGCAGCGCCGCTTTGTATGCTTCTTGTTTGGCTGCATGTGCCTGCCTGTATTCTTCGTCAAACCAGGGGTTTCTTGGTGGTGGTCGAGTGAAACTCAGCAGATCAGTTGTGGCGTTTCTGATGGCATGTTTCCAGCGTTGCCACTGGTCTTCGACACTTGGTGCTGGCAGCAAGGTAGTTGTGGAGAGATTTCGTGAAACGTGTTCGGTGAAGATTTTGGCAGTCTTTTGCGATTGCAGCTTTTCGACATTATATCTTCTCACAGTAATTCTTCTTTGTTGTAGCGCTTGGGATATCCGCATTCGTACCTTGGCTGCAACAAGGTAATGTTCCGAGTTGAACATCCAGAATACTGGGGGCATGCTTTGCGTCGACCGCAATGTGATCAATTTGGTTAACCGTTTCATGATCAGGAGAACCGTGTGCTTGCTATAGTTACGTTTCGCCCCGCAGCCTAAGTCCGTTGCCGTCGTCCTTGTCCTCTGTGGCGAATTTAACCTTGATGCGGATTGTCATAAAACGCTCGCTCACGTGTCGGAAGCTCAAGACTTGTTGCCTAAGTCTGCCGCATATAACAAATACGCACCGAAATAAGCTCTGCTTCTGCTCTCTGTAGCAATCACCGTAACAAATATCACAGTTTTTCATCCTCTTTTTTCCCGGCCCATCCCATCGCACTTCCTGGATGGCAGTAAGTACGCGGTCTATTAAGGGTCCGAGCATTCCACATGCAGATCCAAAGGTCGTTCTCCTTATTTCGTTCGGCAGCGTCGTCAACAGTAGGGTCATCTGTATCCAAGGCTTGTTGTCGCTTCGCAACTATTAGTTTTTGATGTGGTAGGGAAGTTACCCCGACGTCCATTGTTGAAACCCCTAGAACGAAGGGCCGGTTAATAACCGATGCCAGTAACCCACTTCGGGGATGTGAGCGCTGCTGTTAATTAAGGGCTCATCCGCCACCGTCTCTTTTCTAAGACCCTGAATCGTACTTAGAGAATCCTTATCGACCTGAGCTTCGAGTATGTCGAAGTAGCCCAGATAAGGTGTTGTTTCCGTTCTGGAAAGTTTGACCTGTCCTGCTATTTTTTCTTGATCAACATTCGCGCTTATAAGTTTCGCAAGTCGAGTTCGGGTGAACAACGACCAGTACCCGACGGCTACCAATTGGAGGTAAAATTAGCACAATTGATGCGTGGTAACAGTTACAACACTGGGCTTTGCCAAGTTAAAGCCAGTCAGTGCTTACCCTATTTCCACAACATCCAGCCATCAGACTAGAGTATCCAGTTATCCAGAAAAAAGGATATTAATGTGAGAAATCCTAAAAAAAAACTCAATCGTATATGTTACACGGAAAAAAAAACATCCGAACACTCGACAAAAATGTCGTCAAAATCCGTTAGTGGTTCTCGCCATATCTTGCACCCAGTCTATCCGGTGACGATCTTCAAATAAGATTACTAACATATATTTAAGTCTAAACTTTTAAGCTAAATTCTACCAAAATCCATTCAGTAATTCTTGAGTTTTGAAACCCTTCCCACACCCACACCTCCATCCGATTTTGACAATTGAGATGAAACTAACTAAACATAAAGCCACACATGCAAAACAAATTTTACGAAAATCTGTTTAGTGATTCCTCAACAAACAAACAAACACCTAACAAGATCTGGCCGACATTTGAATGGCAAAAAAAAAGAAAGATATCTAGAATATTTCTGAAATTGTTTGGATTGTTTGGAAATCGTGTGGGCTCTTTAATAAGCAGAGCTGCTGACGGCAAAGGGCTCAGCATTTTTTCTTCGATTTTTGGATGTTACAATTACCGATGACTGACGGGTGATGAATCGAGTGCATCAGGTTCCATTTACTCTTCCTCCTGACAAGGCAAATCTGTTCGAGCAAATATACAGAGACCAACCTTGTATTGACTTGAGTTTCGGTTAGGACTAGCATGTGCGGTTTACTTTCCCTCTAGATGTTGGTGGACCCAGCTTTCGTTCAAAGGCTTTCGTTACAGGCTGTTCCTATAAGACTGTCTCCCCCCGGAGATCTGAGTGGGAAAGGAGATAACATCCGGAATATTTTATCCCACGAAGTGGCTGCACGGCTCCATCTGCCAAGCTCAGAATAGTAACTACTTCACGCAGCCTGAAGCAAGATGAGGTGGTATCTCACCGGGTTTCAACGGGTTGGGTCCGTACGTCCGGATTCAAAGTTCTTCATTACTTGTATTTTATTTTAAAGCATTTTTAAAGGGCACAGTCTACGCGACACGGTCACGAGTAACAGCGTCCTGTGTTTTTACTGAAAATAAATTTTCGACGAAATAGAATACAATTTCCTACTTTTTCCCTCTTTTGTACAATTAAACTTCCGTTCTCTGATGAAAAATAATACAACCTCCGTTTTCAGGTCAATATGAACGACAGATTTAGCGATGTTATGCTAAGTAATCTACGTGCTCGCGGTTGTAGCCTTGCCGGCGTTGAATCTTGCCTCTCACTCGAGACTCAAACATCACGTTTTATAGACTGTGGCTGGACTGGTAGTCGTGCCTGGGATATGGTACAAGTCTATCAAAGTATATCACCAAGTGAAAGACATCGAATCGAACGACTTGAAATGTTGGACGAAGGTGAGTTGTTAGTACAACTATTCCAACATTATTGTCTTGTGGTAGCATGGATTGGAGAACTCTTTCAGGATATCGAAATAACGTAAGTTAGTGCCATGATTTTGAATTTAAAAATGAAACAAAAACATCTCAAAAATTGATCTCTTCCACCAACAGAGTTGAAAAACGAATGTCCACTTTGAACATCGACTAGGCGCGCAGTCAGGCTAGGCAGGCAGACTTATTTTTTTTTGCAGAAACTTCCAAATATTTTCATAAGAAACAAGAGTTAGATAGAAAGTGCTGTGGCGATGATACTGAGATAAAGTGGTTTTATTATTCCAGATATTGGTTTTTAAAATCGATAACCATGTGGACTGCTCTTCGGTCCACATGAATACATTATTATGTGTTTTGTATTTATAGGTTTTCTTTTCTATTTTATTTGTTTTTTGCACATTTTTTATTCTAACATCTTTAGTTTTCTGAATATTTTTGCACGAATTCGACTTTATGTAAAATATCTTCTTTTTTTTTTTTGTTTTAAGGTTTTTATTAAAAAAAAAATCTAATATGTATATGTGTTTGTATAAAAATTAAAAAAAAAAAATTATCTGCGCTCAAAAAAAGAAAGAAAGTTTTTAATATTAAAATTTTCGCAAAGTATTACAAGAAAACGAAGTAAAAATAAAATAGAAACCATAAAAAAAAACATTAAATGTCTTATGAAGAAAAAAATGTTGCTTTAAATGTATTTTTATTAATTATTAATAATAATATTACACTATTACTTAAATTGTTTTTTATTTTATTTTTAGTTTTAATGTTCTTTTTCTTAGGATGTCTATGTTTGCTTATCGGGCTTTATGTGTTGTTTGTGGGTTGTTGTTTTAGATTTCATTTGATGTAAAGTTATTTTTTTAATTTTTAAATCTTTCGAGCAGAAGTTGTGGTTTAATCATTCCTATTTACTAAATTTCCCGAAGATAAAATTACTTTGGTCCGTTTAGATTTTCTGAAATGCTCTTAATACGGACAAAAATTGTTTAGAGATAGCTCAACGAGCTTAAAGCTCATTTTGGTGTTTGATTTAAAATTGCTATAATTTTCAGACTAAGAAGGGTTTTTACAAAATTTAGTTTGCAGTTACTTCAGAACACTTCGTTGAATTATCATGTAAAAAATTATCAATTTTCTTTACACCGTTACTCTTTGACATTTTAGTCATTACCTAACTGTCTACTGTATTTACTGAACCTTGTTTTGTCTTATATTTATATTATATTTTTATATAGATTCATAGTTTCAAAATGATACCGGAAAATTGCTAAGATGCAACTAGGTTCGATTTCCGTTAATTTACAAAAATGTTAGCTGAGTGTAATGGGAGGATTTTTTTTGTATTTTTCTCGCATTTATATTTAAATCTCAATGCTTAAAAAATCGATAACAATCTTCAGTAGTTCAACCATAACTTATGTATGTAAGTTATGGTTATACCAAACTTTTAGAATTTGTAACATTATCCCTTGGAGAGGACAAAAATAAAAATAAATAAAATGCAAGGATCCACGGTCTATAATTTTGGTTTCCACGTTAAAAAATAATTTTGGTTTCTGGCAGCACTACCCGCACCATCACCACAGAGAAATGACTTGAAAGCTACTTCAAGCTCTTGGAAAGACTATTACGAATCCAATATTTCCTTCCATATTTATAGTTTCAAATTCGGGTATTAAATGGCCGACTGCGGAAAATAATACGGTTATGTGATGACCAGCGGGTTTGTCTCGGGTAAATCAACAACAGATGCAATCCAAAGTATAAGGATCATAATGGAAAAACATCGTGATTCCTTAAAGGACTTGCATATGGTGTTGGTAGATTTTGAAAAAGCCTTTGATAGACAACCAAGAGATCTCTTATGGGTGGCGCTAAGACAACGAGGAGTTCCAGAAACCCACGTGCGCATGATCATAGACATAACATGAGGGAGCAGGGATAAGAGTAAGTGCCGTATTAGGTCAAAAAAGGCAGAGTATCTGTCCTGCCCACTCTCTGATCCACACCGGTCTATTCCAGATATTTACTTGATTGGAAAAGTGGTTTCCAAGTGCGAAAAGTTCAAATATCTAAGAAATATTATCAGTAGCGAAGCAACTTGTGCTGATGACATCAATTATCGCGTAAGAGAAGGGTGGATGACGTGGCGGGAAAACTTCGCAATCTTCTGTGACTGAAAAATGTCCCCTAAGCTGGATGGAAAGCTCTACACCGCAGTTGTACGTCCGGCGCTCCCATACGGTTCACAATGCTGGACAATGTACAAAAAGTATGAGGGCAAATTAACGGCAGCTGAGATGAAGATGCTTCGTATGACAGCAGGAGTAACAAAGCTTGATAGAATAAGAAGATTCGAGGAAGCCTTCATCTAAAATAACCTATCACAAGCAAGATAGAGCACGACCGTCTCAGTTGGTATTGTTATGTTCAAAGGACAGATAGAGAAACTCCTCAAAGAAGTGTTATCTCCCCTCTTTTATGGCTAATGGTCATGAACAAGATCGTGACGGGACTGGACAGAGAGGGATTCAAGGTGGTTGGGTATGCGGATGATTTGGTACGCTTAATGTCAGGAAAGCTTCTCTCTGTAATAAGTCAACTCATGGAGAGTGGTCTGGATTTAGTAGTCATGGGCCACGAGCTGTGGCCTTGGTATAAATTCTGACAAAACTGAAATGATGTTATTTACCACTAAAACCAAAATACAGATCTTCACCCCATCCAAACTGAATGGTCGGTCACTTTCGTTACGTTCTAGTGCAAAATATCTAGGCATGATCCTCGACCCAAAATTTAGTTGGAAGCTAAATATTGAACAGCGAATGGAGAAAGCAAGCATAGGTTTCTAAGCATGCAACCAAACTTTCAGAAAAAAAAAATGTGGCGCAACCAGCTACCACTCTTCAAACTGGTAGAGCAATGCCAGAAAGAAATGAAAAAACTAGGCTTTCAATCAAAAACCACCCTCATCTAGGTCCCAGGACACGGTAACTTTGAGGGAAACGAGCAAGCGGACGATCTGGCCAGGCAAGGGTCAGCCCTTTGCGGCTCTCTTCCGCTAGAAGTCTCTCCCTTCCGCTAGAAGTCGTTAAGGGTAACATTCATAATCATTTTTTAAATCCTACCATGGCCCAGCTATAACAAACCTAAATCAACTGAACGGATCAAGACCAGATATTGATAGAATCGTAGGCATAAGTACATTGGCCAATAGGAGACCATGCAGCCAAGCTTGGCATCCTCCACAACACCTTCTGCAGTAGCTGCGGAAATACCAATGAGAAAGAATCTCTTCTTCATTTTCTTTGCAGATGTCCGGCCCTAAGGAGAACCAGAAAAAGTACTCTAGGTAAACCTTTCTTCAACGACCTGAGTTAGACATCTGATAAAAGGATTGGAGCCCTCATCCTCTACCTGAACTCGACAGGCTGGGTTTAGTATATCTCACATCTCAATTGTATACTTAATAATACCACCGGTTACATGAGTTTATGGTACCAAAATGGCGCAAAACAGCGCTAATTGGGTTCTTTTTTGAACAGCCACCTCTACCTACCTACCTGCACGACGTGTTGTAACTTGCATAAAAATTCCTATAATGCACCAAAAACTTAATGCGCTTCAAGGAATCTGCTCCAGCTTGAAAAGCAAAAACCACCCAAATCTAGCTCCAGTAAAATGTACCCCGTTTTATTAGTAACATAATCCCACAGACCACAGATATAAAGTTTGAACAAAAGCCATTTAGGCTGGAGCCCGAGGTGCAGACAGACCTAATTGTGCGACCCACTTTTCGAGTTCCCCTTTAATAGAAATACCAATATTAATCAAAATCTCAAGATCAAAAATGCTCACGAAAACATTAAAAAACACTTGCCGTAGCAAACAAAAATCGATGGGAGCGTACAAGTCGGATCAATAGGTAACTAATTAGCAAAGCCGGCAGGGAAGTGTTAACCTGTCTGATTGAACACGCTAATATCGAGACATCTAGAGAGATTTTGATGCGGGTTTTCTCTATCCTATACCTATAGTATATTCCTAAACAATAAACATAAATATACAGAAAATCGCAAAAATATTGCTATTGATTGACAAAAAACTTAGCATGCTGTAAAAACTATAGAAGATCGAGTACCTCGAAAAGTTGTATGTGAAATATGTAGCCTTTAGAAGTACTACAAAAAAGTCAGCGGAATATACAGACACCAAAGGTCAATAGGTGATTTACGTATACAATTATTAGATATTTTGTTTGGCTCAAGTGAAGAAGCACATGTCCACAGGTATAAACTAAAGTATTCAGATACATCCCCGTAGAAACGAACGTATGAACAAAAGGAAAGAAAAAATATGTGCTGAGCACACAACCGCACAAACCATGAACTGCTGCACCGCTGATGAAGTGATATCTTTTACATGCTCATGAAGCAAAGTTCAGGATAACTGGTAAAGATGATTTATACGATTTTTTTTATAGCTTGCTAATAACTAATTTCAATCAAATGGTAAATAGAAAATTCTTCGTGGCAAACCCTTTCCCAGACTGCCAGTGGCCGGAGGAAAATCGTTGTTTTTCGTTGAATTCTGAAAAATCAACGTAAAACAACGGTTAAAAGCTTAAATAAAAATTTCTCTACTATAGAAAAAAACAAATTGCTCTATCAAAAAGGATATGTCAAAATTAATAGATAAAATAAATATAAAGCTTATTAGCGGACCCGACCGTTGTTATAGCTTGTGCTACGACGACATTTCTCGTAGTTATCGCTCATACTTGACTGTTTTTTACTTGCGCTTATAAGGACCAAATTTTGATCAATCTTGGTATTACTATTATATAATAGAGAACTTCTAAAAAGTGTGTCTCTCAATTATGTCCGTCTTTAAGTCTGTATATCTGCCTGTAAGTCTGTATGTCTGTCTGCTTGTATGGCCGACGGCAGCTTAAAAAGTTGGACGGATTTCTTCAAATTTTATATCTGGGACCTGTAGGCTCACAATTCGAGGCGAATTTCCATTTTAACCCCAAAATTAACAATACTTTACTAATAGCCGATTTGAAAAAATATCGATTTGCTTTAAATGTTTTCTTTTGTCCACAAAATAGAAATCAGGGGTCGAATTACCACATCAGAGAACGAATGACTTGTCACGTAATTTGCGTTGTGTTGTTGCTAGATCTACCAACAATGCAATGGAAATTACGTGGCGAGCTGTACGATTACTAATGTGGTAATTCGACCCCAGATCAATCAAAACTCGACCAGTATACATACATATGTTCATGCATGTAGTGCTTATACCCAAGGAATACCTGGAACGTTTAAACAAAGACATAATTTAACGTTACATGGGTTTTTTGCGAACTGTATACGCAATAATATATGAATGTACACTAGAAGCAAAAAAAAAAAAACATACTGCCAATAATACTCGCTGAAAAGGGCTGCTTCTCAGACATGATTTTTGCGTTCTTTTATAATTTCTGGCAGCAAGAACCTATTCGTAAGTTATAATTCTCTTCACGATTTTAGTGTGAATGCAAAACAATAAGTAAAAAAAAAACTTTACCGAAATTTAACCAAGGGGATTTCTCACAGTCTCCGCCCTAGTCTATATATACGAGATGTAGGCTTCAAATTCAAAATTTATATAGAAAAACTTATTGGTGCAGGAAAACTGAAATTCTATTACCATATTTCCATATTACCACATCTAATAATACATTTTCTTATTTTACAAAAACTTGTATGTTAGAAAAATGTTGATAAGGAAGTAGTGGGCACTAGTTGAGCTTGCCCCGGGCGCCATCAAAGCTGGCGGCTTACCTATGTCGATGAAGCAGTTGGTGGAGGAATTGGTGGCGAAATATCAATGAAAGGTGGTGTGGGTAGTGGAGTTGGTGCTGGAAAAATGGTAACTGGTGGTGATGGAGGCAGAGGTATTCCTGTTGTGGTTGTCCAAACTGGTGGAGGTGTTGGTGGATTATTTCCTGTTGTTGAAGAAGTTGTCGAAGAAGGTAATCCTGTTATGGTTGTCGAAGCTGGTGGAGAAATTCCTTTTGTTGTAAAAGGAGTAGTAGTATGCGATGTTGGTGTTGTAGAATATGTTGTCGTTGAGGGTGCGGGTGGCTGCGTTTTTGGCGTTGGCAAAGTAAACGGTGTCACCGGCGCATCACCCTGCAATTTTGCCAATAGTGTTGGAATGTACTCTGAATTGGGAGTACAGCTTTGATAGACAAATGAGAATACAGTATTTTTATTACAGGTCATCTTGACTGATTCTCCAATATTCTGACAGTGATAGTACTGCGTGATGTCGTCATAATCTGGCCAAAACATTCCCAGCTCGTTGAGAGTACATTTCAATTCATATTGAACACCGGTACATGACACAACAAAGATCAATGATAGTAGTGTTAATTCAACTTAAAAAATAAAACATAAAAATAAAACAACCTTGTTATTCAATATGCAGGCGTTTTTGATTCGGAGATGTCTAAACTCCAGAACAGATACCTTACCTTTCATACTGCAAAAGTGTATAAGGTTCTGTATCCGTGTTGCCCGAAAGTGAACTATAAACTAAGGGAATTTATTGCAAGTTCAATTTATATCCATTGTCAAGTATAGAATTGCCAAAAATCACAGGAAATAAGGTGTGATAGTGATTTTAATCATTCATGCTACTTCAGTTGATTAGATTAAAATTGTGTTGACTGAAATTCATTATAATTATACACATGTGTACACATGTAATTAAAAACGAATCTTTTCAATAACAAATATGCAGTGCCTTCTATTTTAAAGAGTTCATGAAAATGTTTTGAAGATCGTTTGTTAGAATTTGTTGCCTTCTGAACCTTTTATGAAACTGATTGGATCGAAGTCCATAATTTTTTTGGGGTCCAATAAAATTAACAAATTAAATAGATCTTATTAGGCGACATGTGATAATCTTCAACTTGGTCAAGAACAATGTTTGAAAAAATTAAATTTGTACATTCTTTTACAATATTACAATAAAACCATAAAGACGGTACAAAAACTTTATACAATACAATTTTCAACAAAAAAACTCCTCTGGAGTATTCGAGTATGCCTAACATTTAGTATTTAGGAACATTAGATGAAATCGCATTAAAACCTATGTAGGAACAAATTTAATAAAAAATTGGATTTTGGAAATATTCTAAGTCAAGTATACTAAACAACATACTAAAAGTACACTTACTTCCCGTGTTTGCGACATCCTTATATCGCCGCAAAAGTGGCGTAGCTCACTTGTTTTGCTAAAAATAATCTAATATTTTTGTGTTTGTTTGCAGTCTACAGTAGCCGTGACATGACCTAGACAGTTAAAATTTAAACACTTATAGTATGGGACACTCGAAAGAAAATGGCAGAGGCAGTGTTTTAATTTTCAAAATAAAGAGTGATCCAAAATTCACACAAGAAGTAATTTTGATAGAAAACACAGGTTTTTAATTAAAAATTGTAAATGTTTTATTGATTTATAAAGTATACAGTATAGGGTTATGTATGGAATAGCATATCGATTAAATGGTCTCCACGGCTTTGCTGGCACATGCGCACTCTTTTGTCGAAATTTTTCATGACCGTTTTGCATAAATTTGGCTGAATTTCGTTGATACAGCGATCAATTAGCTCCTTCAAAGCGAGGTAGTCGTGGGCTTGTTGGCATAAATCTTAGACTTCATAAAACCCCAAAGAAAAAACTCTAACGGCGTTAAACCGCATGATCTGGGCGGCCAATTCTGATTACCAAAACGGGAAATATTACACGACCAGGAAATGACCCATGCAGTAATTGAATTGTTTCTCGGGCTGTTGGCATGTGGCACGAATGGTCCGATGATGCCTCCAGCCCAAAATCCGCACCAAACAGTGGCACGTTGTGGATGCATTTGTTTCTCAACAATCACTCGTAGATTTTCTGAACCCCAAATTCGACAATTTTGACGATTAACAAATCCGTCAAGATGAAAATAATCCCCATCGCTGAAGATGATTTTGTTTGAAAAATTAGCATCCACTTGTTGTTGTTCCATAATCCATTCAACCAACTCTTTTCGCTGTGCGTGGTCAGTAGGTTTCATTTCTTGCGTCAATTGCACGTTGTATGCAAGAAGATGCAAATCTTTCGTGAGAATACGCTGTAGAGAGCTTCTCGAAATGTCCAATTCTTGACCACGGTACCGAATTGATGTTTCTGGACTCTCAACAACACTCTCACGAACTGCTTCGATGTTTTGTGTTGAACAACTTGTTGAAGGACGGTCAGAGTGTCTAAGACCACTAATTGATCCAGTCTGCCTGAATTTTTGAATTAATCTCTTTACAGTTGATGAAGTCAAATCACTATTCCGACCATATATTGTACGAATATAACGAACTGTAGCTGTCAAACTTTCATTATTTTTAAAATATTGCTCAACAATGAAAATGCGTTGTTTTTTCGTGTAGCACTCCATTTTTAATAACCCTGAACTTTACCGCACAAATGGCGCAAAATTCAAATCTTGCGTAAATTTTGGGACACTTTACATATGGGCATACAGTGCGTTGCAAGATTTCACTTTATGTAAAATTTTCTCCTGTGTTTCTCCTGTGTGTAAGCCTTTCCGCACTACTCCAGAATTCCCCGAATGACTTTAAAGGTTAAAACTGCGTTCTTTTAACATGGACTACAGGGAATCATCCATTTATGATGTACTACGTGTTGTAAATAAAGTTTTTCTTCTACCTTAACGTACATTATTTGTCTACTTGTGTGAGGATCTGAGAACCCCTCTAGAAGCCTGCGGATGACCTAGAAAGCTAATACTCTGCACACTTATAATATATAATAGACGAAATAAGCTACTAGAGATAAACTCTATATTTTTGGTATACAGGGTGCTACAGAGACTTCTCTTTTATATGCGAATTTGAAATACGTGTGTTTCTCTCTGTGCCTCTGAATCATTTGATTTGTGCACACTTGTAGTGTAGACTACGGAAAACAACTTGATGGGAATAAATTCTATAATAGTATTTCAAGAAAATTTGCATTTTCCCTTAAGTATTTATATACAATTTTCCAATGTATGTGCGTCATTCCACATCACTGCAGAAGCCCCCGACTGACCTAGAAATTCAAAACTATACAGGCCAGATATTTAATTTGCAAAATACGAGGTGGAACATACTATATTTTCCTTCAATTAATATATGTATAATTACCCAGAGTGTATGCGTCTTTCCGCAACACTCCAGAAGCTCGTAGTTGACGTAGAAAGTTTAGTTTCTGCGCACCTATATTGGTCATAACTCAGATTGACGTCCAAAAAGATTACACCTCCAATATAATTTGTTTCTCGTCTTGACCCACAAGTACTGTGCGCCGCACGAATGGTTGGGCCCTACAGTTTTATGCCGTCTTCGAAGGGCAATTTTTTCGATTGAGAGAAGCTTCTCATGACAATTTGTACTCTCTGATGCTTGTCAGATGTTCGTGAGAGTTGGAATAGTGAGAAAACTTTTTTATTTTTTCTTGGATTCGAACCTTCCAGCTCAGTGATCGGCACTTAACCACTGAGCTACGGCGTCCATGGAGATTGGAATTTCGTCTTAAAATAATTAAAACCGAAATATATGTAAAATTTCTTGAGTTTGTAGGGCTGCAGCTTGCTAACGGTTTTCTGATTCATAAAAATACTTATACTACTAATAATACGTATTATTTTTGCTATCGAAATACAATATACGAGGGCAAGGGGAAAAGTTATCGGCCTGACGCAGAGATGGCGTTCCAATCAGCAAAAATCTATGTTTCCTGCCTGGGTGCACTTCTCATTAGTTCGTATGACAAGTTTCAACTTGTTCTTTACACGAATTTTTGCAGTAGACGTTTCGCGTGTTTTTCGTTAAAATGAATAAACTTGAATGCACACCAGTTTTCCTTAAAGCCTAACTTCTGTCGTACTGTTAAATATAGGGATTCGTTTATAAGCCGAACGACACGAATGTGGAATGATCTACCAAGCTCTGTATTTCCCCATCACTACTACCTTCAAACATTTAAAGCCAACGTGCATAGGCTTCTCCTCTGTTCCTCTTCCCCTTGTCCCTAAAAGCCCGTGCCCTGTAACAGTATAAAGGTATTCATATTCCTTTTGGCGCGCGCGAATTAAAAAAAAAAAAAAAAAAAAAAACCCCTGAGGTTAACAAAAGTTGACAAAAGTTTACGGGGACTCTGCTCCTTCCATGTCAACCGTTAAAAAGTGGGCAGCTGAATTTAAACGTGGTCGCACGTCCCTCGAAGATGACCCACGTGAAGGACGGCCAAAAACCGCAACCACACCCGAAACCATCGAAAAAGTGCATGATATCGTGTTAGACGATAGGCGAGTGAAGGTGAGTGAGATAGCTGAGGACAATGCACCTGTACACAAGTGTGAGTTGGCGATGGGAAAACTGCGGGATTTGGGGTACGATTTGCTCGGCCATCCCCCCTATTCACCTGATTTAGCACCCTCAGGCTTCCATCTGTTCCCAAACTTGAAGAAATTTGTTTCTGGGAAGCGCTTTGCATCCAATGCAGAAATTGAGAGGGCCGTAGATGAATATTTTCACAGCCTTCCAGACTCTCACTTCCGAGAAGGAATACTGATGTTGGAGAAACGCTGGACCAAGTGTGTTGAAGTCAAGGGAGATTATGTAGAATAATAAAGTCTTTTTTTAACTGAAAATCGCAGTCTTTCATCGTCAGGCCGAGAACTTTTCACCTTGCCCTCGTATACGTAATATGTATACAGTTACAATTATTTTTAATTGATTAGGAAATTTTTTACAGCAAGTTTGTATAAAGCTACATACTTATTGGGTTTTGAGTTCATGAGATAATAAATCAACTTCGGCTTTGTTGATTTTAATGAAATTAATTTCGGCTTTTAGAGCTTTTAAACACCCAGATTTCAAGTCCAAAATCATATTTGTACGCTACCTAGAAGCTGAACCGCTTCGCTTCAATTTCTTTTTGTTTTTTCCTGCTTAAGTGGATATGTGTTTCTGAGAAGTTTTTGGATCGATTGATAGAAGTTATGATCCTCATACTCACTTCATATTTTTTTTAAAAGCATAGTGAACCGGGTAAAAGGCATATTGTTGCCTAATAAATTAAATCCTTTTTTAGTATGAAGTGGTTATTCATTTCGTTGTACTCATTTCAAGAAATTTGGCATTAAATATTACCCTGAACTGTAGTAAAACGCACCATGACGAAATGAATGCATTTGCCCACCTTTGAATAAGCAGGCAGTCAAAACTCGTGCACTATACACAATTCTTTTGATTTTGACATCGATTTGTCTTTCTTAAAAAATAGATAGGTGGAAAACCAAGAAAGTGTAGTGAAACACTACGAGAGTAGTGGAAACGCTGATGATAATGATGTTCTATCAGTATACGAGTACATAACACACTAGCATACACCAGAAGCAGTGCGTGTTTAAATATGCAATAATGGTATGTATGCACTATGGAAGGGGCTTAGGGAGAAGAAAAAACTATATTTTACTTTACTAATCTTCAAAGTGGCAGGCGGGTGAAGCAGGGCGAGCAAGGGTCAACTAATAATAATATAATAATACATACATGTATTGTTTAAAAAACTATTTATTATAAAAAGAGGAACCCAAAAGTCGCCCACGATCACAAAAATACAAAAATGTTAACAAGAGGTCGCCTGGCAGGCAGGAGGTCCCCAAATGGCAACCAAAGTCGTCCAAAGGTAACCCTGATAGAATGAATTATAGAAAAAAACTACACAGAGACAAACCACTGGTTGGCAAACCATAGGGTACAAAAAGAACATTTCTCCTTCTGGATTATATACAATCGATTTAATTGTATCTTGCCACACACCTCCAGAAGACCCCGGATGTCCCATATAGCTGGATATTTGTGCAGTCATAAAACAGACTACAGGACAGGACCTAATCGAGTTAAATTTTTTTCGAGGACTATAGGATGTTGCAAACAACTTTTTTTTTTCTTATACACTCCGTCTCACTGAATTTTATGACAATTTTATTTTTGTCTTTCTTGTGTAAAATTTACGTGCTACGTACCAATCGCTTTCACTTCAAAACTAAAAGAAACGGTTTTTGTACCGTCTTTACTTAAGCAAAACGAAATTTTCACATTGTATACAAATCTCTAACGAAACGGAAACGAAAAGTAATTGTGGAGAGTGTCACATAAATTTTACATAGAATGTGGAAGTAGGAAGCAGTTTTCCATAATACTCATGGAAGAGAAACTCTAAAGAAGAAGAAACGTCAACATTTGGCAATAAATTAATGTTCAAAATAATTCGAATGAATTGCGTACATTGAACAGTGAAAAACGAATGACGTTTTTCGTTTCTGATTCTGTCGTGCTAATTTTATATGGAATTTATCGTGTCGCTTTTCGTGTCGCTTATTTTGTGAATGTAAACGAGTGTAAAAATGTGAGTTTTTTTTTCAAAGAGTTAAATGTTCTTGCAAGTCTCTTTACCTTTTTCTCTAATACACTAGACAGCAAGTAAACCGGGCCACCCGCTACTTTCGAGCTCGGATTCGATTTTCTTTAAAAGTATAAAACATACAACTAAAAAAATGGTACCTACAGAAAGTGCGTTTCATGTTGATTAAATGGAATGGAAACTCATTGGGATTATTAAATTTATTTAGTGTTTATTTAAGATTATACAAAAAAGAGTCGTTTTCAAGTTGTGTTAATTTAAGTAATTATAAAATGAAAAAAAAAAATTAAATCCAATAACAAAGAAAAAATTAAAGAAATCGTTTTTGGTCAGTATTTAGTATTGCCTCCCCTTGCACGGATAACTGCCAGCATCCTTGTATTCATCGACCTAACGAGCCTGACGATGAAATCTTGAGGAATTGCATTCCACTCCTCTTCAACTGCGATTCGCAGCTCTGGAAGCCTTATTGGAGCAGGTACCCGGTCTCGAACCCGACGTTTCAGTTCATCCCATAAGTATTCTATCGGATTCAAGTCCGGCCATCGAGCTGGCCAGTCCATCGTATGAATGCCGACGTCGCGTAGATACTGGGTCGCCACACGAGCAACATGAGGCCGTGCATTATCATGCATTAACTGCATATCCTGCCCGATATATCCTGCGTAAGGTACCACATGGTCTGCGAGGATTTCAGTAATGTAGCGATGAGAAGTCAATCCACGTGTACGGCCCGTCGAAGCGATGAAAACTAAAGCTGAATGAGCGGTTAAGGAGATGCCGCCCCAGGCCATTACAGATCCTCCTCCATAAGCAACAGTTTCCTCGATGCAACATTGAGAATAACGTTCACCAACGCGACGATATACTCTCTGACGTCGATCACTTCCATGTAGACTTACCCTGGTCTCATCAGTAAAGACTACATTACCCCACTGCTCTAACGTCCAATCCCTATGCTCTCGAGCAAATTCAAGCCGTGCTCGACGGTGAGCTACCGTTAATGCTGGGCCTGTTGCAGCTCTCTTTAGATCAATACTGACTTAGTTATCAAAATAAATAAAAAGAAAAAATTATACAAGAAAAAGCGAAATATCCGAATAATGTCAATATTTTAAGTGCTTATAAACAACTATGTAAAGATATTTCCAAAGATGTTATTCTGTGTAAAAACAATTATTATTCTAACAGGTTTTGTGAGGTTAGTGGTGATTCTAGAAATTAATGGCAACTTGTTAAAGAAATTCAGAATAAATCTTCGGTCAGCCCACTAGTTCATAGTATTAAATGCAACGATGTCACCATTAATGACCCCAAAGATTTGGCTGAAAAATTTAACGAGTATTTCGCTTCGATTGGCACTAAGGTAGTATCGGATAGCTGTTCTGAATTCTCTAACTGCAACTGCACAGGTGTAGGTAAATCAGTCGCCCATAGTTTCTTTGCCGAACCGATAACGTCCTTTGAACTGTTTAGAATTATTAACTCACTAAAAAACTCGAACTCTTCAACAAGTAACTGTTTTTCAAACAATTTCATTAAAAAAATAGCTCTAAACATTTGCTATTTATTTGTTATATTTTTAACAAAAGTATCTCCTGTGGCGTTTTTCCAGACGGTCTTATGCAAGCCGAAGTTATACCTTTATATAAGAAATGTGAAAAATCTGCTATCAATAATTATAGGCCTATTTCTTTACTTCCAGTGTTTACGAAGATTTTTGAGAAAGCTATACAGAATAGAATGATCAAATTCTTAGATAAAAATAATTTCTTTAGCAAGTACCAATTTGGTTTTCGGTCAGGTTTTTCAACTGAAGGAGCCCTGTTAAATTTCTGCACAAATATTTATGATAGTTTTAACTGCAAAAATCTGACTGCGGCTCTTTTCATTGTTATTACGAAAGCTTTTGATACTGTCGATCATAATATTCTTTTAGTAAAATTATACAATTGTGGTTTTAGGGGTAGGGATACTGTCGATCATAATATTCTTTTAGTAAAATTATGCAATTGTGGTTTTAGGGGTAATATACATAATTGGTTCAGGTCGTATTTATCAAACAGGAAACAGAGGGTAAAAATTAATGGGCAAATGAGTTATTTTAGAAACATCTCCATAGGAGATCCTCAAGGCTCTGTGCTAGGACCGATACTTTTCTTAATCTCCATTAACTCACTATTTTCTCAGAACTTTCATAGTAAGATTAATGCGTTTGCTGATGACATGGCATGTGCTTTTCAATGTAACTCTCCTTTAAAATTAATTGCTGACATAAATCATGACCTGGAAGTTCTGGGTCATTGGTTCCAACAGCATAATCTGGTGATTAGTGATAAAACGAAGTTGATGTTTTTTAATCTATGTGGAAGGGAGTTGGACTTTGGTACGTTTTATTTCCACTGTGCAAAATGCAGAAAATGTTTACATAGTAAAAATATTTGTAAATCAGGAACAACCGCACTAACATATTTTGAATCCCTTACATGTTCTGAAAATTGCTTCGTTATAGAAAATGTTAAATCGTATAAGTATCTTGGTGTTACACTTGACTGGAGGATGAGTTGGTCCGAGCATACGAGTGTGCTTAAAAAGTATCTTATAGCTGCCACAAGACAGTTATACTTTTTAAAATCATTCTGTTCCCGAGATCTTCTTAAGTGCATCTATTATGGGTTAGTCCATTCTAGGCTCGAATATGGTTTAGTTTCATGGGGTGGAACTCATTTCAACAAAATGAACCCACTTCTAATTTCTCAAAAACAAATTATTCGTCTTATTTGTAATAAAAATCGTCGTTATACTAGTCTCTTCAGAGGCCTTAAAATTTTTCCCTTAAAACATTTATATTGTTATAAGGTCTTAAAGATATTTTTTCTAGATCAGGCTATGAACTGAATAGAAGCTCCGATTACTATAAGCTAAGAACAAACAATTTGAATCTAGTTACTGTACCACATCATAATCTGCAAATTTTCTTCAACTTTTTAACGGTTTTGGCTCCCAGACTCTATAATAACTTACCATATAACATTAGAATCGTTAGAATTAAATCCGTATTTCTAAAGATGATGAAATAAAAGCTATGATGACATTTCTAACCTGCTTTGTGTTATCATCTAAATAATTCTCTCCTTATATTATATTAATATTAGTTCCTTGCTGTGTTTTCATTCCTGTTACGCACATACTTATCTTTTTCTATATTTTTTTGTTGTCAACTTAATAGTAAATATCTCAATATATTTTGCGACCCCACTATCTTTCTTTCTATCTTTTTATTTATTTTTGTTATTTTTGTTATTAATTTTTACATGGCTCCCTGCTTTCGCCTCTAGTTCCTTCTGAACTATAGATGGCAGGTTCTTTTTTAATTCATATATTATATTCCATAATGTAACTTCAAAAACTACTTGTATTGTCATAATTTGTCATAATTTGAATTTTTTAAAGAATAAATTAATATTACTACTACTACTCAGGTTCTGTTCAGAAAGTCTCCTTCTGATGATATCTGAACTTATGAACACTTGGTGTTCGTCACGCAGACTTTGTTGGACTTGAACTGCATTGAGGCGGCAATTTCGCAGAACAGTAAGTTTAATATAGCGATCATCTGCTGCTGATGTAGCCCTAGGTCTGCCCGTACCTGGACGTCGATCGAATGCTCCAGTCTCTAGGTATCTTCTGTAAACTCGTTGCACCGAAGATCTGCTGATTTGAACTGCTTGCAGTAGTGCTACAGCTTGAGCTGCTTCCTGAGGTGCCGTATCCATTATTTACCGAAAAAAATCGCAAAAACACATGCGACTGTGCAAACGATGGACAAAAACTAAACAAAATAAAACAGACACTGACTAACCTCATCGTAGAAAAAAGAAGGATAATCGCGAAATCTAGTCAAAACAGATCAAATCGTAAGCATTGTGTTTGTTGCTTGATTACAATGTGAGTTAACGGTACTTAAGAATAAATTTAAAGTCATTTTAATCAACATGAAACGCACTTTCTGTAGGTACAATGTAATAGTTGTAAGTTTTATACTTTTTGAGAAAACTGAATCAGAGTTCCAAGGTAGCGGATGGCCCGGTTTATTTGCTGTCTAGTGTATTTCTCCTAACTAATTTTTCTCCCACAGTTTGAAATTTAAACAAAATCGTTAGCATGTTTTTTTTTTTTTTTTTACTTGGTATTGGTTTCCTGAAAATTATCGATCTTGAGATTTTGATCAAACTTGAAATTACTACCTATATAATAGAGAAACTCGAAAAAGTGTAGCTCTCAAATTCTGTCTGTCTGTATGTATGTGCGCTGGACTGCAGCCTAAACGGCTAGATTTTCTTCAAACTTCTGTAAGATCACAATTCGAGTAGAAATCGTAATTTTTATTCTAGCCCGAAAATTAACGGTCCTTTACTAATGGCCGTTTTCGAAAACAGTTCTAACGGTTTTTCAAATTTTATATTTGACCTATGGCGGACATAAGCTAATAGATGGCGGACATAAGCAATATTTCACATATAAAACATTATGGCGTACAAAGTTTTGAGAATTGTTAAAATGTTGTTTTTCTTGACGGTTTTTTTTTTAAAGAAGAAACATTTTAACGATTTTATTTAAATTGCAAATGTAAGTGATTTGCAAATAAACAGCATAAAAGTGCGACCGTACCACCCAGTCGTAGACTTTACTTTTTTGTAAATCCATTAAAAATCCAAAAAAAATTGGCCAATTTTCAAAACTTAGTATGTCATTACATTGCATATGTCAAATATTATTTATGTATTGATTTTAAACAAAATTAATTGAGTCATATTCAAGAAATAACCAATTTTTAGGAAAATGTTAGTAACTAAAGTACCATTATACTTATTTTCCGCCAAAAACATGGTAGTCCATCTGATACCACATGTCTACCCCAACTCAAATATAAGAACTGATCAAAATTGTTAGAGCCGTTTTTAAGAAAATCCATTTTTTTCAAAATCTGCCGTTAGTAAACTACTTTTTATTTTGAGGTTAGAACGACAATTCTGATTTCTCCTCTCGAATTGTGACCCTACAGACCCCAGATATAAAGTTTGAAGAAAATCCATCCAGCTGTAAAGGCTGCAGTCAACAATTCATACTCATGCATACAGATAAAGAGACCGACGGAAAGAATTGCGAAACCCACTTTTTAGTTTCTCTATTATACGAGTAGTAATGTCAAGTTTGATCAAAATCTCGAGATCGAAAATTTTCATGAAACCTTATAGGTTCAAGTAAAAATGTTGTATAATTATATAACCCGCAAACAACTGCTTATGTATTCTATTTTAAAAATGTCTCAATTATTAAAAATATTTTCCTTTTCAGTGAATTTGCTTTTTAAACATATATTGCACTCCTGCAAATAAAATGTCCATCACTTTAAAATTTAGAACCAATAAAATAAATGTTTTAAATGTTTTTTAAAAAAAAATTCATGGATGTTGCTGTTTTGAAAAAACTAATGTACATTTACGTAAAAGTGGCTGAAATAGTTTAGCGTATGTATATTTTACTATTGTACTTAAAAAAAGGAAAAACATCAATAAGTAGTTAAAACAGAAAATAGATATGAATTAATTGTATACATATGTATCTACATATACATATTGTGTAAATGTTTGGAAAACAGATTTTGAAAATTATAATAAATACATTATATATTTAATTATACTTTCCGCGTTTTATTTCATGTTGTCCCTATTATCCGTCAAAAGTTAGACATCGCCGGTACGAAGCTAAACTTAAGTTAAGAAGTGGACGCCAACAAACACTCTAACCTAAGGTATGAAGGAGTTACTTTTAACATCTAATGGCTGATCTTAACCCTCTGAACTACAAGCTACTCTACGAAAAACATAAATACTCTGCAGAGTATAGTACATGCAGTGACAAAGCCAACTAGAAATATATTCATTGCAATGCGTACTACAGTAGGGATTGTATAATATAGTTTCACTAGCATTTATTTATTTAGGACTATCATGGCGTTGTAAGATAAATTATTAATATGAAGGAATTATTAATATAAAGATAGATCAAAAAAATCCTGACCTGGTGTAGCTGAAGATTCTACAAACGTCGAGGAAAGTTTTGATCTCTCCTCAGATCATTTACCAGTAATCATGACAATAAGCGAGCGTTTAATGAAAAAAGGAGGGTCCTCTAAATTAACTACCAACAAAACTAACTGGTACGGCTTTAGAAATATTGTACAGAAAATATTGTTCTGAATGTGTCGCTTAAAACACCGTATTAAATATAGGGTGACCAGATATGAACGATAGGAAAATGAATGTAAATAAAACAACAACGGTGTGAGCTTTATTTTGAAGCTACATTCATGCCATTATGTATGGAATAGCACATCATTTAAACGGCCGCCTCGGCTTCGCTGGCAATGCTTCAAGCGGTCGATCCAATTTTTGATGACTAGGTCCAATATGTGCGTCGTTATTCTGGCAATAGCGTCTCGAATGTTGGCCTCGAGCTCGTCCAAAGTGGTTTTCTTGTTAGCGTAGACAAAGGACTTTACTTAGCCCCAGAGAAAGTAATCGAGGGGTGTTAAGTCGCATGATCGTGGCGGCCAATTAATGAACGCTCGCTGTGGGATGATCCAGTCGCCAAATTTCTCCTTCACCACTTCGAGCGTTGCGTCGCTTGTATAGCATGTAGAGCCGTCTTGTTAGAACCACAGCCCGGATTTATCGATGTTGTCGAGCTCTGGCCACAGAAAGTCAGTTAATATAGCTCTATACCGAGGACTATTGACGGTAACGGTGCCCCCTTCCTCATTTCGAAAGAAATAAGGTCCGAAGATGCCGCCGTGCCATAAACCGCACCAAACAGTCAATCTTTGTGGATGCATTAATGCTTGGTCGAACACTTGTGGATTGTGGTCTTTCAAATAACGGCAATTTTGCTTGCTGATATAGCCGCTGAGCCAAAAATGGGCCTCGTCCGAGAAGATAATTTTTTGGCCAAAATTCGGATCTCCGGCCAACATTTCCAGTGCCCAATTTGCGAACTCACGGCTTCAATTCTTGCGTCAGCACAATCTTATACGGATGTAGATCCAAATCCAACCACAAAATAAGCCTGGTTGACTCTCTGGCGATGCACAATTCGCTGAATCGACATTTCTGGGTCTTCTTCGATACTGGCCGCTACTATTTTTTTTTATAATTTGCACGTGTCAAAGGGGATATGAATACCCTTATACTAATTTTAGGACACTTGCGTTTTTTTGGGGAATGGAAAGAGATAGAAAGACATATTGGTGTAGTTGGTTTGAAACTCAGGTGGTATTAAGTTTCCGTGAATCTGCAGCGTGACAAGCGATGATTTTACCTCTACACCATGGCCACCCATAAGGTCCAAAAGAATGTACAAGAGAGTGCGTATTTACAACTGAGCCAGAATTTCGATAATATTTTTTAATAATTTTCACACGTTTGGGAAGCGTCAAACAATGCATTATAAAATGGGAAACCTCCCTGAATATTTTGACAGCTGGATGTTATTGGTAACTTTGACAGCTGCTGAAACATAACAATTGGAAAAACTATAATTGCTATCTGGACACCCTTTAGAATACAAAGTCGGCAGATTTGCTGAAGTCATACAGAACGCCGCGTGGAACAACACTCCATATAGGAGGAAAGAAGTCGTAAATAGCGAAGGTAGTCGGAAATAAAAGTACTGATACGCTAAAAGAGGAGAGCACGCACAAGATGGCAACAATCCCGAGCTTCCCAGCACAAAACTCTTTTAAAACATCTGTGTAATGAAGTCAAGAAAGCAATTAAAGATTTCAAAAATCGAGAGATCTCTGCGTATCTTGAAAGCTTGACTACCGAAGAAAGTTCGAATTATTCACTATGAAAAGCCATGAAAATTATTAAAAAACTCCAAATGCAATCTCTACCGATAAGAAAAAACAATGGCGAATGGGCAAAAGGAGACAAAGAGAAGGCGGATTTAATTGTCGTGCACCTGGAAGAAACGTTTAAGCCATTTGACGGCCGGAGCTAACAGAAGATCTTGGTACGATTACGACACCTGACAACTTTAAAATAAAGAGCGTGTCGTTGGTCTAACTTTGCCAGACAATAACAAATTTTAAAAATAACAAGGCCCCTGGATATAATTTCATAACCCGACAGATCCTCAAGGAATTACCAAAGAAAGCTCTGATCAAGCTTCTGTATATTATAAATGCCGCGCTAAGATTATTCCAAGGCAATGGAAAGTCGCCGAGGTTATAATGGTTTCAAAACCGGGAAAGCCTCCAAACGACAAAAAGTCGTACAGACCGATATAGCTCCTACCGATAGTATCTAAGGTATTTGAAAACTTTTGTTTAAGCTCCTACAGCAAGTCATTGAAGAAAGACGTTTGATTCCTGATCATCAATTCGGCTTCCGAATTAAACATTCCACAATTGACCAGGTTTATAAAATAATCAATGAAATTGAAAAAGCCCTAGAAGGGAAAAAGATATGTTCTAGCACTTTTCTAAAGCTATATTAACAACAGATAAATCAGTCGAGTCAGCAACTGTAAAGCTCCAACGAGCTTTGGGCAAAATTTGCGTGTGGACAAAGATTTGGTGCATTACTCTCAATGAGACCAAATCAACTCATATTAATTTTACTTACAAAAAAATTAACAACCTACTCATTTTCATTAACTCTGTTCAAATACCGTATACAAACGATGCAAAGTATCTAGGAATGGCACTAGACGCGAAACTCAAATGGAAGTCGCACGTTAAAAAGAAACGAGACGAGCTTGAAAATAGATTCAGATAAATGTAAATGTTTAATCAAATTTGTACTTGAGCCTATGTGATTAGTTATTGGAGTTGTTCTTTTATTTGTAGTGTTAACGATTGCGTGTGTTGACGCAGATATGGTAATGTAACCAGTATATACGTAAGTTGTAGTTTTTGTTGTAGATGTTATGAGAAGCGGTAGGCTGTTGGTTTTTATTACATTGTCGAAGGTGGACGAGGGTTTGTCACGCCCCAACGGGGGCGATCTGGAAACACTCATCCGAGTTAGTAATTAACCTTTGATATGATGTTGCTTGATTTTAGGCGTAGCTGGCGGCAAAGATTAGTAAAAGGTTTGTGTATAAGATGTGATAAGAGCTTTTAAAGCACTTTTACACTTCTACCATTGTATTGAAACTAATAGTACTATCATCAAGCGATATTTTTTCTTCTTTTCTTGGACCGCCTAGGTGGCGTGCATTTCTCACAAGCAAAGATAGATGTTATTACTCTCTGAGAATGGAGTTATAATGACAGGATGAGTGAATGATGAGTGCAAACAAAGTAAGCAAAATCTGTTTTGGGTTTCCATTCCCACTCTGAATTTGAGTCATTACTGTGTACTTCTTTTTCCTTATTGAATAAAAAGATGTAGGTTTTTCTGATCAGGTACAAAACAGATTTTGCTTACTTTGTTTGCACTCATCACTCACTCCATTCTCAGAGAGTGAGAAATGAGAGCACGCCACCTAGGCGGTCCAAGTAAAAAAGAAAAAATATCGCTTGATGATAGTACTATTAGTTTCATTAGTGCGTTTTCTTGATAAGCTTTACTCGTTCCCTTATTTCGAAATCCCGAATAGTTTGGTTGAGTACAATTCTAAATGCTTCTTATCTGGCAGGCGCCTGTATCTTAATAATACTTGGGTGGCCCGCTTCGCGGGATAAAAGGATTTCACACTATGGGACATCTCTTCGACTCATATACCGAACGGCCTTCGGCCTCATATGCAGGTGCTCAGGGCGCCGCTACGCGGTGTGTAACCAAACACCAAGTTTTTCAATTCGAAACCACACTTTGAGGCACGGCCGGCGTTTGCAAAACCAATGAGTCATTCCTTCAAAACAACAAGTTGCTGCCTAATAAGCTAAGTGTGGAATTCTTCATTGTCATCACACTTAAGATCTTCGTAATCAGCTTCGTGCAATAACGACTCAGCCCCAGAATGATCGTAACTTGCCGGTAGATTCCCATAACGATATCCACTGCCTAGCAGTTTTAATGGACTGCAGAGTCTCGCTATGTAGTGAAATAGGGTGTCGATTAGGGTTGCTTGTATTTAAACTGTAACTGTTTAAGTTGTCCAAAAGATCATTCATTTTGCTTAAAAAAGTTGTCTATTATTGCTGCCTTGATCACAACAAACAGCAATAACTTGCAGACTACACTCTAAAGTTTTTGATATTGTTAATTTCAATATCTCGGCAATTTCACCACCTTTCGGGCATCCTATATAATAAGATGTGGTTTGCTTCCAATTTTTATTAAATCCCCTAAGGGTAAAAACCATTACTTTGGAGGCTACAGTGGCGCGTCTACCCCGAAGTCAGAAAAACCGTATACCATGTCATTTTTAATGTTGTAATCAAGTTCAAGTTTGATTGCCATTTCATCAAAAATTAATACGCACCTTTTCTCTATGCTTGACATCGTTTCTACCTTGCTCTTTAAAAGATTAATCATTTGGTTTGAAAAACCGGCCGGTAAACTTAAGGAAGAATGCCATCGATAGGTTGTGCTTATATAGCAGATGGTAAACTAAATCCCGATCTCACCATATGGGAATATAATGAGGGAGACTTATAAAAAAACTTCAGACAATTGCCTTATGAAAAAGTTGCCGATGAATTATTTCATACAATGGTTATTCGCAATGAAATAAACACACACACTCCCCCCAGACCCCACATCCACAGACCCCACACCACAGGCATAGGAGAAAAGGAAATATTATGTTTGAGTAAAATAAGCAAAAAGAATGTGCTATGTGTGTGTATCTCTTTTGAGCACATTCCTTTCGCTTCATTATCATTCAGATTTACGTGCAGAAGGATCCTGCACGTGACGAGTTATTCACATTGCAAAGTATCTATCTTACTCGACACAGCATGATGTTTGAGTGGAGTGGGTTTGTGCATAGAGAGTTACTGACATGGGATTGGTTAGATTAGAGCGGAAATGTGTTATGCCTTATGAGTGCACATGGAAATTGTTGAGGCAAAAGAGCGTAATATTTTTGTGGTACTCAGCGACGGATTTTTACTTTGGCCGCTAGAGGCACCACCACCGATTTCCTCAAGTGATAGTACATCTTCTTCTTCTTCTTCTTACGGCGAAGTTATGATTCGGAGTAGAAGGATCACAACCCTCCCAGTTTACTGCATCCCTACTGGATCCAGTTGTTTTTTGGTCTGCCTTTTTTGCGCGATTGCGTAGGAACGTTGATTGATATTGCCTTTTTGACGGGGTTCGAAGGATCTCTCCTTTGAACATGACAATACCAACTGAGCCGGTCGTGCTCTATCTTGCTTGTGATGGGTTCTTTTACATGAAGGCTTCCTCGAATCTTTGAACTTCTTATTCTATCAATCCTCGTTACTCCTGCTGTCATGCGAAGCATCTTCATCTCAGCTGCCGTTAATTTGCCCTCATACTTTTTGTACATTGTCCAGCATTGTGAACCGTATGTGAGCGCCGGACGTACAACTGCGGTGTAGAGTCTTCCTTTAAGCTTAGGGGGCATTTTTCGATCACAGAAGATAGCGGAGTTTTCCCGCCACTTCATCCACCCCACTTATTATGCTTATGCGATGATTGATGTCATCATCACAAGTTGCTTCGCTATTGATCATAGATCCCAGATATTTGAACTTTTCACACTTGGGAAGCACTTTTCCATTCAAGTAAATGTCTGGAATAGGCCGGTGTGGATCAGAGAACGGGCAGGACAGATACTCTGTCTTTTTCGAACTAATACGGTACCCATTTCCCTCCAAAACATCCACCCATACATCAAGTGCTCGTTGCAAGGCCATTTGATCTTCGCTCCATGGTCAGCAAAGAATAACTGATGTACTTTGGGGTCCGTCACTTTTCCTTCAAGCAGATAATCAAGGACTGCAATAAATAGCAAAGGACTAAGGACGCTTCCCTGGTGTACACCGACTTTGATTGGGAACTCTTCGGTGACTCCTGCGGGACATCGTACTCTTGTCCTAGCTCCCTCATACATGTCCATGATCATGCGCACGTAGGTTTCTGGAACTCCTCGCTGTCTTAGCGCCACCCATAAGAGATCTCTTGGTTGTCTATCAAAGGCTTTTTCAAAATCAACCAACACCATATGCAAGTCCTTTAAGGAATCACGATGTTTTTCCATTATGATCCTTATACTTTGGATTGCATCTGTTGTTGATTTACCCGAGACAAACCCGCACTGGTCATCAGATAGCCTTATTATTTTCCGCAGTCGGCCATCTAATACCCGCTCAACGATCTTCATGGTGTGTGACATCAGCTTGACAGAACGGTAGTTATCGCAGTTTCGCGTATCGCCCTTCCCTTTGTGCAAAGGAAGAAGATAACTTTCCCTCCACTGATTAGGCATTGGATCACCGCTCATAAGTTTGGAGATAAGAATCATGAGCCATCTGGACCCGATGTCTCCCATCTTTTTCCAGAACTCAGAGGTTATCTCGTCTGGCCCAACCGCTTTTCTTTTTTTGGAGTATTTGACAGCATTCCTAACTTCTTCGACAGTAATGTCGAATACTTCGTCATGGTTAGGAGCGGCTCTTGGAAAGTGTACCCGGGGAAACTGTTCGTTCGGAAGTCTTTCACAATACTGTCGCCATCTGTGGAGAATTTTTTCGTCTTCCACAAGAAGCTGCCCTTGAGCATTGTTAATGAACTTTGGGGAACGAATCTCCTAAGTATTTCTTCTTCTCTGGCGGCTATTTTGAAGATGGTTGCTCCCTTATTCAAGTTGTTTTGTCGAAGCTCCTGGATAGCCTGGTTCCTATCAGACGCCGAAGACGATATTTCCTCCAACTCCCGATAGAGGCCTTCCATACTTTTTGCTTGAAATTGGGCGCACTTCTTCTTCGCGAGACCTTTGCAACATCTCAAGTGATAGTACTATTAGTTTCATATAAAATGGTTTCATATACAATGCTTCTACTCAAGTTTCACAACAATTAGGCGCAAAATTTCAGAAGCTTTTACTCGTATTGTGTAAATATGTATGGTTGTATGGTTTTGTATGTATTTAAGAATATTGTAGTATGCGAGCTACGGCTCGAGTAGATAAAACGATATTCTGTGAAATTTATTTCTTTATTTTCTAGTCTTTAGAACAATTCAGGTTCACACTATACTATTCTTCGCAATTCTTTTCTTACAATGCCTCTTTCCTCTCAAATCACTTTATCTCCTTTCAATTACTTAATTCACAAATCCAAACTAATTACTTCTTCTTGTTAAATCTCAACTTTTAATTTATCACAAAATTACAACTTCGCCCACTATCGCTTTTCTAATCTCTTCGCCACAGTTTAGAAACTACTGCTCCCTTTTTGATCGCCATCTGTCCTTATATAGCAGAAGTTTCTGATAGCCAGAAACTTCTAGCAAATTCTTCGACCACTGGAACAAGAAAAATTCTGATGTAATAATTCCAAGATGACAATCATTTCGTGCAGTTATAATTCTCTCTTGTTCTCTTTTATCCGTGATATTATCCGAGCTGTGGTGACTAATTTCAGACACAAACCTCAAATGAAAAGACACTTCGGAATTTGTTGCCTGTTCGAGGGCGTAGTTATTATGCTACTGTAATATGCGAGCTACGGCTTGAGTAGATAAAACAATATTCTGTGAAATTATTTCTTTATTTTCTAGTCTATAGAACAATTCAGGTTCACACTATACTATTCTTCGCAATTCTTTTCTTACAAGGTCTCTGTCCTCTCAAATCACTTTATCTCCTTTCAATTACTTAATTCACAAATCCAAACTAATTACTTCTTCTTGTTAAATCTCAACTTTCAATTTATCACAAAATTACAACTTCGCCCATTATCACTTTTCTAATCTCTTCGCCACAGTTTAGAAACTACTGCCCCCTTTTTATCGCCATGTGTCCTTATAGAGCAGAAGTTTCTGATAGCCAGAAACTTCTAGCAAATTCTTCGACCACTGGAACAAGAGAAATTCCAAGATGACAATCATTCTTGCAGTTATAATTCCCTCTCATCCGTGATATTATCCGTCTCTTTCGTAGACATGAACTGTGGAAACCGCAGACACGAACCTCGAATGAAAGGACAGTTCGAACCAAAATTCTGCCAGAATGCCAGTTATTATTATTGTAACATAATGTAGCATAATAACTACGCCCTCGAACAGGCAACAAATTCCGAAGTGTCTTTTCATTGCTTTCTTTTGAGGTTCGTGTCTGAAATTAGTCACCACAGCTCGGATAATATCGCGGATAAAAGAGAACAAGAGAGAATTATAACTGCACGAAATGATTGTCATAATTTTTAGGGATTTTGTTTTTAGGTATTTTTGTTTTTGGTCGAAGAATTTGCTAGAAGTTTCTGGCTATCAGAAACTTCTGCTATATAAGGACAGATGGCGATCAGAAAAAGAGACAGTGATTTTTAAACTGTGGCGAAGAGATTAGAAAAGTGATAATAGGCGAAGTTGTAATTTTGTGATAAATTGAAAGTTGAGAGTGAACAAGAAAAAGTAATTAGTTTGGATTTGTAAATTAAGTAATTGAAAGGAGATAAAGTGATTTGAGAGGAAAGAGACCTTGTAAGAAAAGAATTTGCGAAGAATAGTATAGTGTGAACTTGAATTGTTCTATAGAGTAGAAAATAAAGAAATAAATTTCACAGAATATCGTTTTATCTACTCGAGCCGTAGCCCGCATACTACATTGGTGTCAGAAGCTGGGATAAAACTTATTCTGTGAATAACTATTTCCGTGGTGTGAAATTGCACAAGAAAAAAAAAAAAAAAAAAACGATTTCTGCGTTGAGTTAATTAGTTGCGCAAAAATGGGTCGCAAGTTGGGAAAACTAACTATAATTCAACTAAAGGCAGAACTCAGTAAGCGGAATCTCGACACAACTGGTGGAAAAGATGCCCTACTGATTCGTCTGGAAGAAGCAGTAACGCAGGAAGGTGAAAATCCGCATGACATAGAGTTTGACGTGGAAGAGGAACCAGCAAGTACAGTAGCCGACCCGGGTATAACAAGTCTGCTCCTGCAACTTAAGTTAGTCATGGACGAACAAAAGAAAGCAATAGAAGATCAAAGTCATAAGCTCGATGACCAAAGGAATTCTCTAGAACTTAAGTTGGATGAACAAAAGAAAGCAATGGATGAACAAAAGAAGGCAATGGACGAACAAAAGAATTCTCTAGAACTTAAGTTGGATGAACAAAAGAAAGCAATGGATGAACAAAAGAAGGCAATGGACGAACAAAAGAATTCTCTAGAACTTAAGATGGACGAACAAAAGAATTCTCTAGATGCTCTGGAAAGTAAACTTGATGAGCAAAACAAGAACTTGGAACCCAAATTCGAAGTGATCGAAGAGAAAATCGAGAAGGTAGAGACGCAACTCGAAAAAGTCGAAACTAGATTCGATGAAAACTTTGAGAAGCATGAAACTCAGTTCGGGAAAATAGAGACTCAGTTCGAAAAAGTAGAAAAACAAGTCGAAAATCTTACTAAGGAACTCAGCAACGTGAAGAGACAGAAAGCACGGGAATATTCCACCGACGGTCTGAGAAGAAAGGAGATGCAGCCTCCTATCTTCGATGGTCAAACATCATGGCCAATTTATAAAAGGCAATTCGAAGCGGCCGCAATGACCAATAGCTGGGACGATGAAGAGAAGTCCATTGCACTCACACTTGCACTGAGGGGTCCAGCTGCGGAGCTCTTGCAGACCATCCCGGAAGATAAACAGCAGAACTACGACTCTCTGGTTCAGGCTATCGAAATGCGGTTTGGGGATGAACACATGCAGCAGGTGTACAGGGTTCAGCTGCGTAGTCGAGTCCAAAAAAGGGGGGAAACGCTCCAACAGTTGCAAGCGGATATAGAGCGACTAGCCCATCTTTCATACCCTAAAGCCGGTGAGGAGCTTATCAACGAAATGGCGGTGGAAGCTTTTATTCAGGCCATAGAGGACAGACAACTGCAAATGGCTGTAAGGATGGCTGAAAAGCGAACACTCCCCGAGGCATTGGCATTCGCTTTGTCAATGAAGGCTGCGGACCAAGCATACCAGGGAATACACCGTGTCAGGGAAATGTCCGTCGTGGAATGCTCATGCCAGAGAACAGCCGTCATGGATGAAGACGGAGCTCGCGGAAGTCAAATCCGTTGCTGGAATTGCAACCAAACCGGACACCTACAACGGCAGTGCAGAAGTGCACCTAGACGAGGAAATTGTCCACATTGCGGAAGTAGGAGAAGCAGAGAGGAAGCATCTGGAGGTGATAACATCCATCCTGTCAGTCAGACTTCCCAAAACCAGCAGTCGGGAAATGCGTAAGGACCAACTTCGCGGGGCAGAAGTTGGTTACTGGAATCGAGGCCCCCAGGACCACCATTCAAGTTTCGCAAACCAAACGGGATAACAAGAGCCTGACAGTGGAGGCACTAATCAACAAGAAGAAGTGCGTAGCCACCATCGACACAGGTGCCACTGCCTCCATTGTAAGAAGAGATATCGTCAAAAGCTCCTGGCTGCACAACACCAACAGCTACTGCCTGAAGACTGCAATAGGGGAAATGGCGAAGGTATTTGGAGAAGTTCGTCTTACGCTTACTCTGGCAGGACTGACGTTCTCCCATGCGTTTCTGGTGGCAGACATATGCGACGAGTGCATCATCGGAATAGACTTCATGAAAGCAAATGAAGTAATCTTGGACATCGGGATGCAAGTACTAAGGTATCGAAATGTGGAGATTCCGATGGTGTACGGAAACGAGAATGCCGTAACTCTCAGGACAGTCATCAGCAAAGACGAAGTTTTGCCGCCGTCTTCAGAGACAATCATTTGGACGAAGCTGGAAGGTGATCTTGGGAGCCACCGATTCTACATAGTAGAACCAGACCCAGAGAAGAATTCTCAAGACTACATCGTGGGAAAGACGTTAGTCGAACCAAAGAACACCATGGTTCCAGTGAGAGTTTTGAACGCAAGACCACACACTGTCAAACTAAGGCGAGGGGAGGTGACTGGAAAATGCACGCCGATTACCGCCGTCGCAACAATATCTGAACGTGGTCCTCCAAAACCTCTCCCATCACCTTGGACAGCGGAAACGAGAGAGACGATTCTCCAGTCCAGTGAGCTGAATCAGGAGCAGCGAACTATGGCAGAGAATCTTATCAATGAGTACGCTGATGTATTTGCCTCACAGGACGGAGAATACGGCCGAACACACCTGGTACAACATCGAATAGACACTGGTGATACTAGACCAATTCGTCAGCCTGCTAGGCGCCTTCCATTGGCAAAGCAGACAGAAGTTGCAGAGATGGTGTCGGCAATGGAGAAAGAAGGTGTGATTGAAAGTTCCAAAAGTCCGTGGGCATCACCGGTTGTACTGGTTAAGAAGAAAGATGGCAGCACGCGGTTCTGCGTGGACTATCGGCAGCTCAATTACGTCACCAAGAAAGACAGCTACCCTCTGCCACGGATTGACGACACGCTAGACACACTATCAGGAGCCCGATGGTTTTCCACTCTCGACTTGAAGAGTGGCTACTGGCAGGTACAGATCCATCCAGAAGACCGGGAGAAAACCGCCTTCACCGCAGGAAATGGGCTATGGCAATTCACGGTAATGCCATTCGGGCTGTGCAATGCTCCGGCGACTTTCGAGCGATTGATGGAATGTGTCCTGCAAGGGTTAACATGGAAAACCTGTTTGGTATACTTGGATGATGTCATCGTCGTAGGAAAAACGTTTGCGCAACACCGAGACAATCTAAGGGATGTATTTCAAAGGCTTCGAAGTGCCCACCTGAAGCTCAACCCCAAGAAGTGCGCCCTGTTTAGAGCGGAAGTCAAGTACCTGGGACACATAATTTCAGCGAAAGGAGTGAGAACCGATCCGGAGAAGGTCGAAGCGGTGAAAAACTGGCCAGTCCCCAAAGACAAACACCAACTAAGGAGCTTCCTGGGCCTAGCCACCTACTACAGACGGTTCGTGAAGGATTTTGCCGGGATCGCAAAGAACCTGCACCAGTTGACGGAAAAGGGAAAACAATTCAAATGGTCAATTGAGTGCGAGAAGAGCTTCAAGGCACTTAAACAACGGCTATGCGATGCCCCGATACTGGCTTACCCCACTCCCGGGGAAACGTTCGTTGTGGATGCAGATGCTAGTAATGTCGGGGTAGGAGCCGTACTCTCCCAGGTGCATGACGGCCAAGAGAAGGTGGTTGCGTACTTCAGCAAGGTGCTCTCTAAGCCAGAAAGGAACTACTGCGTGACAAGGCGGGAACTTCTAGCTTTGATCTTGGCTACGAAGCATTTTCACAAATACCTCTACGGGAGGAAGTTCGTTCTTCGCACAGACCATGCAGCCTTAAAATGGCTATTACAGTTCAAGAGTCCTGAGGGTCAGGTCGCAAGATGGATCGAAAGGCTGCAAATCTACGACTACGAAATACAGCATCGTAAAGGAAAACTCCACTCTAATGCGGATGCACTGTCCCGGAGACCATGCAGAACGGATTGTAAACATTGTGCGCGTCAGGAAGAACGGGAGCTGGTTTCCATCCAAAGAATGAGAGCCGAACCTATCGCCGGCTGGAGCGTAGATGAGATCCGGAACGCTCAGAAGGAAGACCCGGATATCGAGCCGATTCTGGCCTGGAAGGAGAACATGGAGAAACCGGATCATCAGGACATCTCTCACAGAAGCCCGACCTTAAAGGCATATTTTGCGCAGTGGGACTCCCTCCATGTCCAAGAAGGTGTTCTGAGAAGAAAATGGGAATCCTCCGACGGAAAGTCGTTTGTAATGCAGCTTGTCGTACCACGGACGAGGGTCAAGGAGGTGTTACAGGAAATGCATGGCGGGGCGACCGGAGGCCACTTGGGAGTGAATAAGACGTTAGAAAAGGTACGAGAACGTTTTTATTGGTTAAAAGCGAAGGAAGATATCGAAGACTGGTGCAGAAAATGCGACGTGTGTGCAGCTAGCAAGGGTCCGAGAATCAAAACTCGAGGTAAGATGCACCAATACAACGTGGGAGCACCTTTCGAACGAATCGCCATTGACATCGCAGGGCCCTTTCCGGAAACCGACAATGGTAATCGGTATATCCTCGTAGTGATGGACTACTTCAGTAAGTGGCCGGAAGCGTTTCCGATCCCTAACCAGGAAGCCAGAACCGTGGCGGAGCAGATCGTCTACAATTGGGTTAGCAGATTCGGTGTGCCCTTGGAATTGCATTCTGACCAAGGGCGGAACTTTGAGTCAAGAATCTTCCAAGAGATGTGTCAACTACTCGGAATCAAAAAGACAAGGACAACCCCGCTTCATCCACAGTCGGACGGTATGGTGGAGCGTTTCAATAGGACTTTGGACGAACATCTCTCGAAGGTCGTAGGTGACTACCAACGGGATTGGGACCGGCAGATTCCCTTGTTTTTGATGGCCTATAGAAGTGCCGTGCATAGCACTACTCGACATACGCCGTTCGAAATCTTATTTGGTGGAATAGCTCGTTTACCCAGTGAGGTGAAATTTGGATCTCCTACCAATGAGCCCAGAAATGAAGAAGAGTACGTGGCGGACCTGAGGGAAAGGCTTAGGGACATACACCAAAGGACCAGAAGCCAGATTAAGATGACGAGCGACCGCATGAAGACCAGGTATGATGCCAAGGCAACAACGTCAGGATTCCAGGAAGGAGATCTAGTGTGGCTGTATAATCCCCATCGCCAAAAGGGGAAATCACCTAAGTTGCAGCAGAACTGGGAGGGTCCCTACAGAATAATAGCCCGCATCAACGATGTTGTCTACCGCATCCAGCGAGGACCAAGGGCCAAAATGAAAGTGGTTCATGTGGACCGACTGAGTCGATACAATGGCCGAAGTGAGGACACACTTGTTCGGGACGAACAAGTCTAAGAGGAGGGCAGTGTAACATAATGTAGCATAATAACTACGCCCTCGAACAGGCAACAAATTCCGAAGTGTCTTTTCATTGCTTTCTTTTGAGGTTCGTGTCTGAAATTAGTCACCACAGCTCGGATAATATCGCGGATAAAAGAGAACAAGAGAGAATTATAACTGCACGAAATGATTGTCATAATTTTTAGGGATTTTGTTTTTAGGTATTTTTGTTTTTGGTCGAAGAATTTGCTAGAAGTTTCTGGCTATCAGAAACTTCTGCTATATAAGGACAGATGGCGATCAGAAAAAGGGACAGTGATTTTTAAACTGTGGCGAAGAGATTAGAAAAGTGATAATAGGCGAAGTTGTAATTTTGTGATAAATTGAAAGTTGAGAGTGAACAAGAAAAAGTAATTAGTTTGGATTTGTAAATTAAGTAATTGAAAGGAGATAAAGTGATTTGAGAGGAAAGAGACCTTGTAAGAAAAGAATTTGCGAAGAATAGTATAGTGTGAACTTGAATTGTTCTATAGAGTAGAAAATAAAGAAATAAATTTCACAGAATATCGTTTTATCTACTCGAGCCGTAGCCTGCATACTACATTATTGTAGCTACAATATTGTAGCATAATAATAACTACGCTCCCTAAAAGTATGATGCAACAAATTCCGAAGTGACTTTTCATTCTGGCAGAATTTTAGTTCGAACTGTCCTTTCATTCGAGGTTCGTGTCTGCGGTTTCCACAGTTCATGTCTACGAAAGAGACGGATAATATCACGGATGAGAGGGAATTATAACTGCAAGAATGATTGTCATCTTGGAATTTCTCTTGTTCTAGTGGTCGAAGAATTTGCTAGAAGTTTCTGGCTATCAGAAACTTCTGCTATATAAGGACAGATGGCGATCAAAAAGGGAGCAGTAGTTTCTAAACTGTGGCGAAGAGATTAGAAAAGTGATAGTGGGCGAAGTTGTAATTTTGTGATAAATTGAAAGTTGAGATTTAACAAGAAGAAGTAATTAGTTTGGATTTGTGAATTAAGTAATAGAAAGGAGATAAAGTGATTTGAGAGGAAAGAGACATTGTAAGAAAAGAATTGCGAAGAATAGTACAGTGCGAACCTGAATTGTTCTATAGACTAGAAAATAAAGAAATAATTTCACAGATTATTGTTTTATCTACTCGAGCCGTAGCCCGCATATTACATTGGTGTCAGAAGTGGGATAAAACTTATTCTGTGAATAACTATTTCCGTGGTGTGAAATTGCACAACCAAAAAAAAAAAAAAAAAACATTTCTGTGTTGAGTTAATTGGGAAAACTAACTATAATTCAACTAAAGGCAGAACTCAGTAAGCGGAACCTCGACACAACTGGGGGAAAAGATGCCCTACTGATTCGTCTGGAAGAAGCAGTAACGCAGGAAGGTGAAAATCCGCACGACGTAGAGTTTGACGTGGAAGAGGAACCAGCAAGTACAGCAGCCGACCCGGGTATAACAAGTCTGCTCCTGCAACTTAAGTTAGTCATGGACGAACAAAAGAAAGCAATAGAAGATCAAAGGAATTCTCTAGAACTTAAGCTGGACGAACAAAAGAAAGCAATGGGCGACCAAAGGAATTCTCTACAACTTAAGCTGGACGAACAAAAGAAAGCAATGGACGAACAAAAGAATTCTCTAGAACTTAAGCTGGATGAACAAAAGAAAGCAATAGACGAACAAAAGAATTCTCTAGATGCTCTGGAAAGTAAACTTGATGAGCAAAACAAAAACTTGGAATCCAAATTCGAAGTGATCGAAGAGAAAATCGAGAAGGTCGAGACGCAACTCGAAAAAGTCGAAACTAGATTCGATGAAAATTTTGAGAAACATGAAACTCAGTTCGGGAAGATAGAGACTCAGTTTGAAAAAGTGGATACGTAATTCGAGATAGTAGGAAAGCAAGTCGAAAATGTTGCTAAAGAGCTCAGCAACGTGAAGAGACAGAAAGCACGGGAATATTCCACTGACGGTCTGAGAAGAAAGGAGATGCAGCCTCCTATCTTCGATGGTCAAACATCATGGCCAATTTATAAAATGCAATTCGAAGCGGCCGCAATGACCAATAGCTGGGACGATGAAGAGAAGTCCATTGCACTCACGCTTGCACTGAGGGGTCCAGCTGCGGAGCTCTTGCAGACCATCCCGGAAGATAAACAGCAGAACTACGACTCTCTGGTACAGGCTATCGAGATGCGGTTTGGGGATGAACACATGCAGCAGGTGTACAGGGTTCAGCTGCGTAGTCGAGTCCAGAAAAGGGGGGAAACGCTCCAACAGTTGCAAGCGGATATAGAGCGACTAGCCCATCTTTCATACCCTAAAGCCGGTGAGGAGCTCATCAACGAAATGGCGGTGGAAGCTTTTATTCAGGCCATAGAGGACAGACAATTGCAAATGGCTGTAAGGATGGCTGAAAAGCGAACACTCCCCGAGGCATTGGCATTCGCTTTGTCAATGAAGGCTGCGGACCAAGCATACCAGGGAATACACCGTGTCAGGGAAATGTCCGTCGTGGAATGCTCATGCCAGAGAACAGCCGTCATGGATGAAGACAGAGCTCGCGGAAGTCAAATCCGTTGCTGGAATTGCAACCAAACCGGACACCTACAACGGCAGTGCAGAAGTGCACCTAGACGAGGAAATTGTCCACATTGCGGAAGTAGGAGAAGCAGAGAGGAAGCATCTGGAGGTGATAACATCCATCCAGCAGTCGGGAAATGCGTAAGGACCAACTTCGCGGGGCAGAAGTTGGTTACTGGAATCGAGGCCCCCAGGACCACCATTCAAGTTTCGCAAACCAAACGGGATAACAAGAGCCTGACAGTGGAGGCACTAATCAACAAGAAGAAGTGCGTAGCCACCATCGACACAGGTGCCACTGCCTCCATTGTAAGAAGAGATATCGTCAAAAGCTCCTGGCTGCACAACACCAACAGCTACTGCCTGAAGACTGCAATAGGGGAAATGGCGAAGGTATTTGGAGAAGTTCGTCTTACGCTTACTCTGGCAGGACTGACGTTCTCCCATGCGTTTCTGGTGGCAGACATATGCGACGAGTGCATCATCGGAATAGACTTCATGAAAGCAAATGAAGTAATCTTGGACATCGGGATGCAAGTACTGAGGTATCGAAATGTGGAGATTCCGATGGTGTACGGAAACGAGAATGCCGTAACTCTCAGGACAGTCATCAGCAAAGACGAAGTTTTGCCGCCGTCTTCAGAGACAATCATTTGGACGAAGCTGGAAGGTGATCTTGGGAGCCACCGATTCTACATAGTAGAACCAGACCCAGAGAAGAATTCTCAAGACTACATCGTGGGAAAGACGTTAGTCGAACCAAAGAACACCATGGTTCCAGTGAGAGTTTTGAACGCAAGACCACACACTGTCAAACTAAGGCGAGGGGAGGTGACTGGAAAATGCACGCCGATTACCGCCGTCGCAACAATATCTGAACGTGGTCCTCCAAAACCTCTCCCATCACCTTGGACAGCGGAAACGAGAGAGACGATTCTCCAGTCCAGTGAGCTGAATCAGGAGCAGCGAACTATGGCAGAGAATCTTATCAATGAGTACGCTGATGTATTTGCCTCACAGGACGGAGAATACGGCCGAACACACCTGGTACAACATCGAATAGACACTGGTGATACTAGACCAATTCGTCAGCCTGCTAGGCGCCTTCCATTGGCAAAGCAGACAGAAGTTGCAGAGATGGTGTCGGCAATGGAGAAAGAAGGTGTGATTGAAAGTTCCAAAAGTCCGTGGGCATCACCGGTTGTACTGGTTAAGAAGAAAGATGGCAGCACGCGGTTCTGCGTGGACTATCGGCAGCTCAATTACGTCACCAAGAAAGACAGCTACCCTCTGCCACGGATTGACGACACGCTAGACACACTATCAGGAGCCCGATGGTTTTCCACTCTCGACTTGAAGAGTGGCTACTGGCAGGTACAGATCCATCCAGAAGACCGGGAGAAAACCGCCTTCACCGCAGGAAATGGGCTATGGCAATTCACGGTAATGCCATTCGGGCTGTGCAATGCTCCGGCGACTTTCGAGCGATTGATGGAATGTGTCCTGCAAGGGTTAACATGGAAAACCTGTTTGGTATACTTGGATGATGTCATCGTCGTAGGAAAATCATTTGCGCAACACCGAGACAATCTAAGGGATGTGTTTCAAAGGCTTCGAAGTTCCCACCTGAAGCTCAACCCCAAGAAGTGCGCCCTGTTTAGAGCGGAAGTCAAGTACTTGGGGCACATAATTTCAGCGAAAGGAGTGAGAACCGATCCAGAGAAGGTCGAAGCGGTGAAAAACTGGCCAGTCCCCAAGGATAAACACCAACTAAGGAGCTTCCTGGGCCTAGCCACCTACTACAGACGGTTCGTGAAGGATTTTGCCGGGATCGCAAAGAACCTGCACCAGTTGACGGAAAAGGGAAAACAATTCAAATGGACAATTGAGTGCGAGAAGAGCTTCAAGGCACTTAAACAACGGCTATGCGATGCCCCGATACTGGCTTACCCCACTCCCGGGGAAACGTTCATTGTGGATGCAGATGCTAGTAATGTTGGGGTAGGAGCCGTACTCTCCCAGGTGCATGACGGCCAAGAGAAGGTGGTTGCGTACTTCAGCAAGGTGCTCTCTAAGCCAGAAAGGAACTACTGCGTGACAAGGCGGGAACTTCTAGCTTTGATCTTGGCTACGAAGCATTTTCACAAATACCTCTATGGGAGGAAGTTCGTTCTTCGCACAGACCATGCAGCCTTAAAATGGCTATTACAGTTCAAGAATCCTGAGGGTCAGGTCGCAAGATGGATCGAAAGGCTGCAAATCTACGACTACGAAATACAGCATCGTAAAGGAAAACTCCACTCTAATGCGGATGCACTGTCCCGGAGACCATGCAGAACGGATTGTAAACATTGTGCGCGTCAGGAAGAACGGGAGCTGGTTTCCATCCAAAGAATGAGAGCCGAACCTATCGCCGGCTGGAGCGTAGATGAGATCCGGAACGCTCAGAAGGAAGACCCGGATATCGAGCCGATTCTGGCCTGGAAGGAGAACATGGAGAAACCGGATCATCAGGACATCTCTCACAGAAGCCCGACCTTAAAGGCATATTTTGCGCAGTGGGACTCCCTCCGTGTCCAAGAAGGTGTTCTGAGAAGAAAATGGGAATCCTCCGACGGAAAGTCGTTTGTAATGCAGCTTGTCGTACCGCAAACGAGGGTCAAGGAGGTGTTACAGGAAATGCATGGCGGGGCGTCCGGAGGCCACTTGGGAGTGAATAAGACGCTAGAAAAGGTACGAGAACGTTTTTATTGGTTAAAAGCGAAGGAAGATATCGAAGACTGGTGCAGAAAATGCGACGTGTGTGCAGCTAGCAAGGGTCCGAGAATCAAAACTCGAGGTAAGATGCACCAATACAACGTGGGAGCACCTTTGGAACGAATCGCCATTGACATCGCAGGGCCCTTTCCGGAAACCGACAATGGTAATCGGTATATACTCGTAGTAATGGACTACTTCAGTAAGTGGCCGGAAGCGTTTCCGATCCCTAACCAGGAAGCCAGAACCGTGGCGGAGCAGATCGTCTACAATTGGGTTAGCAGATTCGGTGTGCCCTTGGAATTGCATTCTTCCAAGAGATGTGTCAACTACTCGGAATCAAAAAGACAAGGACAACCCCGCTTTATCCACAGTCGGACGGTATGGTGGAGCGTTTCAATAGGACTTTGGACGAACATCTCTCGAAGGTCGTAGGTGACTACCAACGGGATTGGGACCTGCAGATTCCCTTGTTTTTGATGGCCTATAGAAGTGCCGTGCATAGCACTACTCGACATACGCCGTTCGAAATTTTATTTGGTGGAATAGCTCGTTTACCCAGTGAGGTGAAATTTGGATCTCCTACCAATGAGCCCAGAAATGAAGAAGAGTACGTGGCGGACCTTAGGGAAAGGCTTAGGGACATACACCAAAGGACCAGAAGCCAGATTAAGATGACGAGCGACCGCATGAAGACCAGGTATGATGCCAAGGCAACAACGTCAGGATTCCAGGAAGGAGATCTGGTGTGGCTGTATAATCCCCATTGCCAAAAGGGGAAATCACCTAAATTGCAGCGGAACTGGGAAGGTCCCTACAGAATAGTAACCCGCATCAACGATGTTGTCTACCGCATCCAGCGAGGATCAAGGGCCATAATGAAAGTGGTTCATGTGGACCGACTGAGGCGATACAATGGCCGAAATGAGGATGCACTTGTTCGGGACGAACACGTCTAAGAGGGGGGCAGTGTAGCATAATAACAACTACGCTCCCTAAAAGTATGATGCAACAAATTCCGAAGTGACTTTTCATTCTGGTAGAATTTTGGTTCGAACTGTCCTTTCATTCGAGGTTCGTGTCTGCGATTTCCACAGTTCATGTCTACGAAAGAGACGGATAATATCACGGATGAGAGGGAATTATAACTGCAAGAATGATTGTCATCTTGGAATTTCTCTTGTTCCAGTGGTCGAAGAATTTGCTAGAAGTTTCTGGCTATCATAAACTTCTGCTATATAAGGACAGATGGCGATCAAAAAGGGAGCAGTTTTCTAAACTGTGGCGAAGAGATTAGAAAAGTGATAGTGGGCGAAGTTGTAATTTTGTGATAAATTGAAAGTTGAGATTTAACAAGAAGAAGTAATTAGTTTGGATTTGTGAATTAAGTAATTGAAAGGAGATAAAGTGATTTGAGAGGACAGAGACCTTGTAAGAAAAGAATTGCGAAGAATAGTATAGTGTGAACCTGAATTGTTTTAGAGACTAGAAAATAAAGAAATAATTTAACAGAATATTGTTTTATCTACTCGAGCCGTAGCTCGCATATTACAATATTAAAGATTTGAAGCTATTCACCTTTTTAGTTTCCAATAATGCTGTTGTGCTACCTTCAACTTGCTTTAAGCAAAGACCATCTAGACGGTCTAGGATAAAAAAGAACGTCTTGAATGGGCACATGAAAGGCAGAATTAGACCCGACATGACTGACATAACGTCATATTCAACCCATATTGAACGGTTGAAGGGAGAATGTGTAGCAGCTTATCTGAAAAGGTCCAAAAGTGTCATAGTTTAGGGAATCATAACTACCGGTGAAGTTCACACTCTCAATGGGACGTGAATTCCATTGAGCACATTTAGCATAGAATGGGTGTAAAATTAAGGAACAAATAGCCAAGAAATTTGCAGAAATTAAGAAGCCACATCGAAAAAGAGCAGATCAAAGTCGAAATTTTACTTGGTTGTGCCTTTTTTGCATTTAAGTGTAAAAAATTATGTATATACATACATATTTGTTCTTAATTGATTTCTGTTCAATTAAGTATTTCCTTACATTATTTAACACTACGGAACATGGTCTTATACATCATGGAAATATTGTGGAAATATATTTAAGTCTAATTTCTGTAATTATTCTTAGTGAAATATCCAAGTATTAATTGATTGACTCTTAACAAGATTTCTATACTGTTCACGACAACCAACAAGGCTATCATCTAGCCATTAACATTCTACAGGTTAGGACACTGCAACAGCAACGGGGAGAATTCTGTTCAACACTGCAAACCTCAAATGTTTAAACTAAAACATAAAGCAGTGCTAAACATTAGCAGTGTTAAATTTACACCAGAAGCAAAAACAAGATCGTACTGGCCATCACTGTCGATAATATCTGCTATAAAGGGTTGCTTTAGACAGATAGGATACATAATTGTTGCGTTCCTTTCTACATTTGACAGCACGCTAAGCCATGATTGGGTACGTTCAGAATTCTATTGACTCAAATTTTAGTCAAAGCCTAATATTGAACAAAAAATCGACTAACAATTTAGTCAACTCCATAAATGGAGAAAATGAGAGCTTTTTTATTCTTTCCAGTTTATCCTGATAGTTATGTATATCTAAGGGTAGGCCTAAGCGGCCGGACGGATTTTCTTCAAACTTCATATCTGCATTCACAATTTGAGGCGATATATGAATTTTTATTCTAAAAGCTGAACTATAATAGAAGAATGGTTTCGTACGACCACTTCCGAAACAGTGCAAATATTAAGTGCGCAATTAAGTTCTCAATAGATGGCTCCAGCAGTAAGTGCTGGTCGATTTTGACATATCCAAAACGTCGTGAACAAACTGTTTTGACACATTAGTGATTTTGTTTTGGCGTCATATACTTTTGGTTGTGTGAAAATGTCTGATTTTGTGCCAAATAATCGTCATTTGCGGGAAGTGTTGATTTTCTTCTTTCATTCGAAGAAAACGGTGGCTGAAGCGCATCGAGAGCTCCAAAAAGTTTATGGAGATGCTGCTCTAAGTGAAAGAACATGCCGTGATTGGATCCGTCGCTTCAAAGACGGTGATTTCGGTGTTGACGACCGCCCGCGTGAAGGAAGGGCAAAATCCTTCGAAGACGCTGAATTGGAGTTACCCGTCAAGCCATTTCCAAGCGATTGCATGCGATTGGAATGATTCAAAAACAAGGAACTTGGGTTCCTTATGATTTGAAGCCAAGGGACGTTGAGCGTCGTTTTTCTCGCCTGTGAACAACTGCTCCAGCGGCAAAAAAGTAGGGTTTTCTTCATCGCATCGTGACGGGCGATGAAAAATGGATTCATTACAGCAACCCAAAGAAAAGAAAGTCATGGGGACTGCCCGGTCATGCTTTTACGTCGTCGGCTCGGCCGAATATTCACGCTGCGAAGAGTATGCTATGTATTTGGTGGGACCAGGTCGGTGTCATTTATTATGAACATTTGTAACCATTTTTCCACAATAAAGTTGCATTTTCATCAAACAAAAAACAACGAGAACTTAGTTGCGCACCTAATACAAAGGTTTTGTATTGTGTGACCGTAACAGCTTTTTGCTTCGATTCGTTAAGTTTTCGTTCACTTTTGCTCACTTACGAAAGAGCGAATGGATTCGCAATTGACAGTACTGAAGGAAACTTAACGTAGAATTATGACATTAGCTTCCGATTGCTTCCGACTATTATAGTTCAGCCTTAACCCCAAAATCAACGGTACCTTACTTATGACCGATTTTGAAAATTGGCTATTTCTGGGCAGTGACTTTATTGATTTTGTTCAAAATCAATATATAAGATATTTTTGATATGCATATGTATATGTATGTATGCATAAAAAAAATATATATACATACATAGGTATATATTTTAACGATTTTGTTTAAATTTAAAATAAATTGATTTGCAAATAATCAACACATTGATGCAAGTGTGTACGTGCGACCCAGTCGTGCACTTTATTTGAGTGTCTCTATTTTAGTAATGTCAAGTTTGATAAAAATCTCGAAATCGAACATTTTCATTAAAAAACCTAACCGAACTTTGACTAAGGAAGTTTCTTACAGTGTTCACCCTAATCGAAATATTTCTTTTATCGAAATTTCTTTTATCGCAGCCCTGTATACATTCGTGTGTCATAACCAGAGTCTCCGCTAGCTTAGATGGCAATAGCATTTAAATAGAATTAAATTATATGTACGAGTATGTACACCTTAAGCTTTAAATTCAAAATTTATATAGAAAAACCTGTCGGTGCGGGAATGCTGAATAATAGTGAAATGACACGTCTAATCCGTCTATTCCATTACCATATTCCGTTTTATGTAACATGTAATAGTACATTTCACTATTTTACAAAAATTTTATATTATGTTATAAAAATGTTGGTGAGGAAGTTGGGGCCATCTTATATAAATGCGATGGAATAGTTGGTGGAGGAATTGGTGGGAAAACATCAATAAGAGGTGGTGTGGGTGCTGGAGTGGTTGGTATTGGAAAAGAGGTAGCTGGTGGTGACGGCGGTGGAGGTATTCCTGTTGTGGTTATCCAAATTGGTGGGGATGTAGGTTGATTACTTCCTGTTGTTGAAGAAGTTGTCGAATAAGGTAATCCTGTTATGGTTGTTGAAGCTGGTGGAGGAATAGGTGTAATACTTCCTTTTGTTGTAGAAGCAGTAGTAGTATACGATGTTGATGTTGTAAAATACGTTGTAGTTGGTATTGGAAAAGCGGTAGCTGGCGGTAATGGCGGTGACGGCGGTGACGGCGGTGTCGGCGGTAGATGGATTCCTGTTGTGGTCGTCCCAATTGATGGGGATGTAGGTTGATTACTTCCTGTTGTTGTAGAAGGAGTAGTAGTATACGGTGTTGGTGTTGAAAAATATGTTGTCGTTGAGGGTGCGGGTGGCGGCGTCTTTGGCGTTGGCAAATTAAACGGTGTCGAAGGTGCATCACCCTGCAATTTTGCCAATAGTGTTGGAATGTACTCTGAATTGGGAGTACAGCTTTGGTAGGGAAATGAGAACACAGTATTTTTCTTACAGGTCATCTTGACTGATTCTCCAATATTCTGACAGTAATAGTACTGCGTGATGTCATCATAATCTGGCCAAAACATTCCCAATTCGTTGAGAGTACATTTCAATTCATCTTGAACACCGGTACATGACACAACCAAGATCAAGGACAGAAGTGTTAATTCGACTTTAAAAAATAAATTAAATAAAAACAATTTTGTTATTGTAAAGGCATTTTCGATTCGAAGAAGTCTACTCTCCAGGACTGATGTTTTACCTTTCATTATGCGAGAGTGAATATCGTTCTGTATCCGTGTGGCCCGAAAGTTTTTCAAAAATTAAATAAAATTTATCGCAACTTCAATTTATATCCATAGTCAAGTATGGTATTGCCAAAAAATCACAGGAAATAACGTGTGATAGCAATTTCAATCATGCATGCTACTGTAGAGATTAGATTAAAAATTTGTTGAATGAAATTCATTATAACTAAACATATGTGCACACATGTAATTAAAAACGAATCTTACCCAGAATCAATTATCACAATAACAAGTACACAGGGTGATTTAATGTCTGTAGAGCTTTAATACCTTCTATGATATATTAATGAGCTCATTGCTTTTGAACTTTTTATGAAGTTAATTGCTTTCCAAAACTCTTTAGTATTTCTGTTTATAGTTATGTGTAAATCCAACAAAATCCCTTGAATTGACAGCTCTTGATATGTTACGGGTAATACCAGAGTTCGTGAGTACCCGACAGTTTCAGGTGACGGGTACCTGACAATTGCGGGTATTGGGTACCCAACGGTTACTTATACTCGGAATTAAATAACGTGACACGTAATCTACATCTTCTGAGCTAAACACATATCTACTGGAGGGTAGTGGACACACTTACTGAATGAGGAGTTCATACTAAAAGTTATACTTACCTGTATATAACATAAAATTAATAAGTTTAACTATATATATATATATATATATATATATATATATATATATATGTATACAAGCAGCTGCGTACAAGTTCTAACGATTTTCGTTTATATATTCTAACAGATATGAAACAGTTGCTATGACGACATTTCAAAATGTTCATAGAGAAACAACAAATAAATTCAAAACGCTTCATGTGTCGAAATTCCATACAACCTGTAACAATTTCGAACTTAGGTTAGACTAGGTTCGAGGGGCTGCATGTACTTTGTGATACCACAAGGATCTATGTAGGTATTTCCCAGAAACTACAGGTGATATTCAAGAGTTTGAAGGGACCGATTAAAAAAACGTTATCGCCGCTTGGATGTCGGTAAAAACACAAATATTTTGAGTCAAATGATTGCACTAACTTTCGTCTATATTCCAGAAATCGAAAGCAGCTGCAGGCAGGATGATCTGTGTACCTTTCTAGTTAGTTACGATAAATAGCTTTGTCCAAGGACAGCAGATGCATAAAAGCAGTGAGTTATTCAAGGTTACATGCTATCGTGGTTTTATTAACGCGTTTTTGGATGTAAGGTTTCCTGTCAAAAATAAGAGCCAAATATTTTGCATTATCCGTGGCAACAAGACTGGTGCCAAACAATTTGAAAGGTTCATTATCTAGTAAAGAAGTCTTATTAATTTTGTGATATTTACCCCTAACCCACAGCTTAGACAGGGCATTCTGTAAAATATCTCAGCTTCGTCATCTGTATATGCAATCTCTCTGCAACCTACCCCTGACAGCTTAAGTAGAAATTCGTTAAAAATAGGAGATAAGACACCTCCTTGCGGTGAACCCTACTAACAAACCTACGTGCAGAAGCCCCATGACCAACGTGAGCAATTGATTGATCAATACACCAAGTGAGGCCTCCACACCAAGGTTCGAGAGTGCATGTGCGATCGGCCCCGATCCAACGTTGTTAAAAACCTTCTCAATGTCAATGAATGCAAACACAGTGTATTCCTTGCATCCTAAGCATTTTTAAGTAGTATCAGTGGGTGAAGAGCTCTTTCCAGAGACTTCCCCTTACAGTACGTATATTGGGACGCTGATAATACTTTCTATCAGTCTCTTCAAAGCTTTCAGGAGAAATAATGAAAGGCTTTAAGGTTTGATATCTTAGGTATGAAAGCGATATATGTTGACCTTCTGAGAATATAAGCCAAGTCCAGAGAGCTTCTGAAAATGACGTCTAGTCATTTCATTATTCTTGTCGATTCCGCGAGAAAAATTCGCACGATACAAAGTTTACGATATTCTATGCTCGACTTGTCACTCATTTCACACATATATAAAACTTTTAAATTAATTAATTACAATTAAAATGAGCCCAGAAAATGTTTATGAAATTCGCACTCGTCTAATAAATAAACTGCACAGAACCATACATATGTATGTCGAGTCCACAAACACCATATCGAGCGTCAAAATTCATGTAAAAAAATTGTTTTTTTTTTTTTTTTGACCTAGACAGCTGAAATTTTGCACCAAAAACCATCAAGAAAAACAATTTGCAAAAATGTGTTACGTGGTTCTTGAGTTAGGCATATGAGAAAGATGATTAAAAAATGTTTAAACCCCTCCTGACATCTTGTTCACACTCCATTATATTTCGACCAATTTAAAGAAGAACTACTACCGCATTAGTATAGCCTACATATGTGCGTGTCAAATTTCATAGAAATGTGTTCAGGGGTCCCTGAGTTAAGTGGCTAACAAAGATAATTTGAAGATTTTTGAAAGCCCATCGCCTGGATACCATTGACACATGATCCGAACATATTTTTAGTGGTTCTGTGGCGAGCCATGTGAGGAGAAATGTACACTTAAATTAACGGTACGGAACACTAATTATCTACTTAAAATCTAAAACCTAAACCGTGTATATTTTGTATATTGTTATAACCGGATTCTAACAATACTCTCATAGTGTCGTTCGTCTTTTAAGGCACACTGTATCCCAAAGGGAGATACAGACATTGTAATAGTAATCCAACGCGCACAGATTAGTCGCTCGCCATCATTTCGAATGGTCAGCACATTCCGTCACGTAGAGGACTGTTGTTTGATTCCCGTCGAATATCTTTGCTGTTTGAGTTTTTAAGATTCAATGCTCAGTAGTTCTAAGTCCTCCTTCTTTGAACAAATTACTAAGAGCAAGTCCGCTGTTATTTCTGGAGCAGTCGGTAGGATCAGTAAAAAAAAAAAACTTGAAACAAGCTTCTACTACTAAATTTCAAGCGTTACAAGTTTGAAAGTAATTAAATTTTATATCTCAAGTGTTTCAAGCCTGATTTTGGCTAAGTAAAAAAGAAAGTGCCCTTAAGGAGAGTGCAAGGAGAGGTGGTAAAAGAGGAATCACTATCCAGTCAAAGCTCTAGCCTCAACATCCGTAACATCCAGGAACATCAAAGCGACAATTGCAGTGAATCACCGTAAGATACTTAAGATTCTAACAATTGTATAAGTGTTACATAAGTAAACAATTAATTGAATTATCAAATAAGTATTAGAAAGATTAGCAACTAGCCTATCAAATTAAATAATTAAGACGGAGGGTTTGTCAATGACTGAAAAATTTAGAATTATCCTAGATTTTATTGCTCTCCCCCAATTCAGTGGAGAAAATAATAGTTTTGTTGAGTTTTTCCAAAGAGTCGATGCAATAGCGCCGACAATATTAACATTTGGAAGTAACATTAGGAGACATCTTAACGGGTTTTATTAGAGACAAAATAGTAGGTAAAGCGCGAAGAACACTTCAAAGATTAGACACATGAAGTCAAATTAAGGAAACATTGAAATCCGATTTTAGAGAGAGATAAGCAAAAATGTACTTCTAGATAAAATCAGAACAGCACGCGTTACAATGACGATAGAAGAGTTTTACAACAATTTAAACACTTCCTTAAGTAGGATAAATAATACACAAATACTTAACGGCGAGTCGACCAGGAAATGTTCGAATCAAACAATCGTATAGCTCTCGAATGTTTTAAGAATAACCTTCCTGAACCAACGCGAGCAATCATTTTTCGCGCAATCCTGACAAGTTGAATACAGCATTTAAGATAATTCTAGAAATAGATCATCAACACTTGGGGACCCAATGGACAACCCAATAGTAGAACATTGGGAAAAGAATTTCACAACACATCTAATAAGCCAAACTACAGAGCAAATTCCACCTTTATCCATAATAATGCAAACGCGAACTTCGGTTATCGGAACCAATTGAATAGGCAAACAGGTAGTAACATTAGGAGTAGAGAATTTAATGGAGTACGTACCAATTATGGCCCAGCGAATGGAAATATCCAAAATGCTTTCCAAAACCAAAGGCAGGACTTGCGAGATAGTCAAACTCGACAAACAAGAAATTACAATTCCAGTGCGCAAACGCGACGAACTAATCAAAGCCATTTCAGAAATAATTATTTCAACGACTATAGATAACAAAATAACAGCGTAGAACCAGCCCCAAATACATGCCCTATATAGTGATAAATAACCCAATTAAGACCATGCGATTTTTAAAGGACTCAGGAGCAGAATATACATAGCTTAATAAACCCAGGGCTATGCAAAGAAAAATGTAGAAAGAAAATAGATATTAGTTTACGTACCCTCAATAGAATAGTTCCAGTAAAAACTATGTGTCATTTCCCACTATTTCAAGAATTTAATTTAAATAATTATTACGTAGATTTCCTGGATTATAAATTCCATGATTGATTTGATGGACTTATAGCAAATAATATTTTGTGTGGTCTCAATGCCAAAATAGATTATAAAAACCGTGTTCTAAGTACAGACAACTCGCAGATCAAGTTGTTCCTTAACTCCAATGAAGAAAATTATTACCATAATGCATACAAGGACAACGAAATCGAAATATTCAAAAACGAAGTAAAAAAAGTAACATTTTAGAATCCATAAGAGACGATCATCTAAATCTCGAAGAAAAGATATCACTCATAAGCTTATTAATCTGCTAAGACAATGATAATCTCACATTTACAAGTGAAGTAAAACATAGAATACTAACGGAAAATGACACACCAATTCGTTGCAAACTACCTATACAGGTACATCGAAATTCACCGAAAAGAGGTGGACTCACAAATTAGTGAGATGTTACGCCAAGGAATAATAAAGGAATCCAATAGCCCTTACAATAGCCCCATATGCGTGGTGCCCAAAAAGGTCGATGCATCAGGAAAACGCAATTGGCGTATAGTAATCGATTATAGAAAATTAAACTTAAATACAATAGATGATAGGTTTCCTATCCCCAATGTAGAAGATATTTTTGATAAACTAGTGCATGATAAGTGCATTTATTTTTCAAAACTGGACCTTGCCAAAGGATTCCATAAAATCGAAATGGATAAAAGAGACCAACATAAGACTGGATTTTCTACGGCAACTGGCCATTATGAATTCACCCGCATGCCGTTCGGATTGAAAAACGCTCCGGCGACATTCCAACGGATGATTAACAAGGTATTACATTAATTCATTAACAAAACATGCGTAGTGTATCTGGATGACGTATTAGTCTTTTCTACGAGCCTAGAGGAGCACATTAATTCGTTAAAATTAATCCTGCAAAAGTTTTATGATGCCAACCTAAAAATTCAACTTCAAAAATGCGAATTTATGAAGAAAAGCACTGAGTTTTTGGGACATATCGTGTCTGAAGAGGGCATAAAACCAAACTCCAGCAGGGTGTCAGCAATTCAAGCAATGCTATTACCAAAAACACAGAAAGAAATAAAAACCTTCCTTGGAATGACCGGCTATTACAGACGTTTTATTAAGGACTATTCACGAATTGCACACCCGATGATAAAATATCTAAAAAAAAAAAAAAAAATACAAGAATAGATTTTAATGACAAAGTCTATTTAAATGCGTTTAACAAATTAAAACTCTACCTAACTATCGAACCCATCCTACAGTACCCTGACTATAGCAAAAAATTCATGCTAGTGACGGATGCATCCAATTATGCAATTGGCGCAATTCTAATGCAAAATGATCATGTTTTATCATACTACAGCCGAACATTAAATGATCACGAAAAACGATACTCAACGATAGAATAAGAGTTGTTGGCAATAGTTTCATCCACGAAATATTTCCGACCCTATCTATTCGGTCGAAAAGTTGTGATAAAAACAGACTAATTTGGTTAGACTCACTAAAGGAACCAAATTCGAAATTACAGAGATGGAAAATTAAATTAAACGTATTCGATTACACTATCGAATACGTAAAAGGGAAACACAATAGCGCAGCGGACACAGTAAGTAGATTGCCCACGCAAAATGAAATAGAGGTACGAGTAAATAATAATGAAGAAGAGCTAATTAATGGCGAAGTACATGGCGAAAGCAATGACATAAGTCGCGAGTTCGACAAATCTATTGAAAAACATTTTGGAAACTAAATATTCTCAACAGCGGCGACATTTCATTCGGCAACAGAGAACAGTCAGTTTCTTATTCCCATTATAGAAAAGCCGATCAACATTTACAAAAACCAATTATACCTTTACTACGGAAACAAGGAAAAAGTAACTCAAAGAATTATGCATAAAAAAGTGCAACACATTATCTATGTAACCAACAATAGTAACCTATTGGCCATAATGAAAAGAGTTTTATTTGATAAAGGTACTATGGTCGTCTATTGTGAAGACAACAGTCTTTATGTAAAATTTCAGGATTTATATTTAAAATACTTTTCTGGAAATCATAACCAGCAATCATTTAGAAAATAATCATAGGGGCATAAGCGAAATGTACAACGATTCAAAGTCAACTTATTTTTAACAAAATTTACAAATTCAGATACAGAGATTCGTCAATAATTGCGACGTTTGTAACTTGGCTAAAAACGATCGCAACCCTATAAAAATTGCATTCGCAGTTACGGAAACCGCAAAACATTTCAATGATATAGTGCATTTGGATATCTGGTTCCCACAACGTAATGTAATGTAAAAATTTTTAAAATACGCAACGGCACATTTACTCGAGGATAGAAATTGGTTACCAATTCTTAATGCAATCAAACAAAGAATCCAATTCTTAGGAAAACCCAATAAAATAGTCTCAGATGGAGAAACATGTAGTTCATTCAGCAATCAGCCAATTTCTAAAAGAAAATAATATCTCATTCCATAAAACCACAGCATCTCTAAAAACTGGCAATGCAGACATCGAAAGACCACTGGCCGCTAAACGAACACCTTAGGATAATGAACGCTGCGAAGGATACTTCGAATTTGAGCGAAATTTTTTTTAAAGTTATTTCGATCTACAATAGGACAATACATTCAACCACGAGAATGAAACCTATAGATTGTATAAAAAACTTAACTATAGAAGACATCAGAGCATTATCAAATAAATTTCATGAGGAAAAAATGAAAAGAATAGACTACTTGAATAAAAATAGAAATCCTACATATAACCAATGCGAAAACATAGTTAAAAATAGAACCATAGTGAAAAGTCACCCTAAGTACAAAAAACTGAATAACTTTTCCAAACACGGCAACTACACTATAGTATAGATAAGTCAACTAAAAGAAATTCAAGCTATCACAAAAAACAACTAAAATGGAAATATAAGTATCAATCACCATAATTTTTTTTCTCCCTTCTTCTTCCTCTCACAGATTTTGCAGGGGAAATGATAAGCCTGATGATGATAATTATTGCCCAGTCTGTGGCCCAAAGAATGGAGGTAACTCGAATATACACCAACAACGGTTATATAATACAGAAATTAGACGAAAAACTTATTGTTAACGAATACGTTAGATTCATTCACGTAATTAACTTGGATGAATACGTTAGGATAACCAACATAATAGAAGGCAACATAAAAGCCTTACAAGTAAATATAAAAGATGTAAATTTAGAATTGTTACAAAGAGAACTTTATCAACTTCGGGAAAATATAAACACAATCATCCCTAAACGACAGAAGATAGGACTTATACGCACATCTAAATAATCTGGACCAGAATTCCAAACAAATAACAGACGAAACGAATAAGCTACTCAAAATCAACAATGACCTCATAACATCGGTGGACAATATAAAAAATCACATAAATGAGCAGCAAACCCAAATAAGGGAATTTTTAAATACAATAACAACAGAGTCCGCGAACATTAAAACTATAACTAACGAAATGAAATATGTCCTAACGATCCTAATTGATATCTCTACTCTGAACAAACAAGTAGAAAAAATTAAAGATAACATTTTACTCAGTAAGCTAAGAGTACTTGCTCATGACGTCCTAACAAACGAAGAAATACAAAAGTATAATATTTCAATAGAGCTATTACCATATATCAGAAGCAATGTACTAATCAATGAACAAACTATTCTCTTTACAATTTCTATACCAGTATTTACAAAAGAAAAATATTTTTCGGCGTTAATAATTCCTTTGCCTAATAAAAATCAAGAAGAGTTACAGTTAAACGGGAATAATCAAATAATAGTTTCAGGACAAAATATTTACGAATACTCAGGCGATGATACACAGTAACAATTGTATTAGAAATCTGGCTAAGGAAGATAACTATTGTAATTTCACTGTTAATAATGAACAAATTGTTGAAGAACTTGAAATTGGTTTAATTATCGTAGAAAATTCAGAAGTTAGAACAGTTATTCAAAACTGTGTAAATCAAGAAATTACTATTAAGGGGCATAATTTAATAAAATATTTAAATTGTAAGATCCAAATCGATAATTTTAAATTTTCCAATAAATTAGAAAGATTCTTTGACGAACCCATACTATCAATACCAACTGTTAATATGACGAAGCAAATATTTAATTTCACTTTATATAAAATACACTTAGATAACATCGAAAACAGACAAAAAATAGACTATTAAGAACGTAAGTCAGAAAAAAGTAATTACCTAACTATAATAATTAACACTACGATAATAATAATTTTAATAGCATGTAGCATACTATATTTTCATTGTAAAGCGAAGGGAACCAAACAACACTTAACTACAAAAATTGAACTAGTTTCTATCAAAGCTCGGATTAACAGGAAAACACCCGAGACGGTTGTATCAAAGGGTAGGGGTGTTATAACTGGATTCTAACAATACTCTCATAGTGTCGTTCGTCTTTTAAGACACACTGTATCCCAAAGGGAGATACAGACATTGTAATAGTAATCCAACGCGCACAGATTAGTCGCTCGCCATCATTTCGAATGGTCAGCACATTCCGTCACGTAGAGGACTGTTGTTTGATTCCCGTCGAATATCTTTGCTGTTTGAGTTTTTAAGATTCAATGTTCAGTAGTTCTAAGTCTTCCTTCTTTGAATAAATTACTAAGAGCAAGTCCGCTCTTATTTCTATATCTACATCTAAATCAAATCTTAAGCTATCCACGGGAACTGCGAACAAAATTCGCCACCAAAAGTCCTATAGTAACAGTTCAAGAAAAAAAAAATAAAATTAAGGTGGAAAAAAAATTGAGGAAATAATTGAGGAAAAGGTCTAAGTACATTAAATCGAAGAGAATTTCCAGAAAGAAAGGGGACGTTCTTGTTGGATCGTCCATTTATTTGTACAAGAGCGAAGGAGACGCAAAAACTTATTGCGGTATTTATTGTTTTAAACAGACGAAAAGGAGCTTTAAAGTTTAGCCAAGACAACAATACTGTACCGAGACAACGAATTGTTCAATATGTGAAATATCCAAATTTAACAATTCGATCATTTTCCAATTTACAACTTCTGGATTATATTAAGCAGGGACAACAACTAGATTCATCATCAGTACACGCATACAAATTTAGCGCAATTGATTTCAGGAAACAGTTTTTTTTTTTTTATTGATTTTTTTTACTCAATTTCACTTTGAGGTTTTTGTGATATCATGCAGGAAGTCATGAGTAGAGAGACGGCAGAAAGGAGAAACGGAGCTGCATAAAGACGAACCGAAGTTGGGTTTGTGTGCGATGCTGCTACAGAAGCAGGAGAACGAGTTTCACCCAGTCTACTTCTATAGCAGAAAGACTTCACCGACAAAGCAGAATGACAACCGCTACGAATTAAAGGTGTTAGCCATAGTTTCCGCAGTCAAGAAACTTCGTCACCAATTGCTTGGAATCCGCTTAAATCATGACCGACTGAATCGCTTTCAAGGGGACGATGGAATGGATTGAGTTATCTTCAAGGATCACAGAATGGACTCTCGTATTACAGGAATACAACCATCACTTGGAGCATCAACCCGCATCGGAATTCGTGCTGTTTCCACATTTAGATGGAGCTCCTGGCTAAAATTGAAGAAGCCCAAGGTAAGAACGAGCGCCTAAAGCCATTTAAAAAAGGAACTACGAGTATGAGGTCTTCATACTGGAGCATAACAGCATCTATCATTCCGATAAGGGACGAAAGTTGCTCTGCGTACCCAGGCGAATGCGGAACGAAATTATATAGGACGTACACAACGACGGTCACGATAGAGACTACTTTATCCCGGAAATGTGTGACAAACTAGAAAACTGCAGAAGAAACTGCATTAGTTGCATACTTGCGAAGGGAAAGGCCGGGCGCCAGGAAGGATTTCTAAACCCGATTGATAAAGAAGGTGAGTCTTCTGAGGACTTATCACATCGACCACTTAGGCCCACTATTCTCAACCGGAAAGAGATATGGCTACATCTTGAATGTAGAAGTCTTCTCGAAGTTTACCTGGATTTATCCTGTAAATACAACAATAACGGCAGAGATATTTCAGAAGCGGTGTTTAGGAACCCCGAACAGATAATTTCGGACAAGGGTGCAGTTTTCACATTCAACATGTTTAAAACTTACTGCGAGGAGAATAACGACCGTGGCGGATAACAACCAGAGTACCAAGAGGTATTAGACAGGTAGAGCGAATAAACCGGGTGATCGTATTAGTGCTCTTTTAACTAGCGCTGACGATCCTGCGAAGTGGTACCAGCATACGTCTAAGCTCCAGCAGATGACTCCATTCGAGCTGCTGGTGGGCACTTTGTTGCGGATGAATAGTGACGCACAATTGGCGGAAGCGGTCAAGGAAGACCTCCTTATTGCTTTTACATCAGAGCAGGAAAAGGCACGAGAGCATGCGAGGAGAACAACAAGAGTTCAGGAAGAAAATCAAGCTATCTACAAGAATTGACGAAAGCCACCGACGAAGTACTCAATTTGTTCCCAATCTGAAACCCCATCCTAAGTTCTTAGGTCCTTACAAGGTCACAAAAGTATCACCCAATATCCATTACGATGTAAGAAAAGTAAGAAGTCAAGGATGACCCCGCTTGAGGAATGCGGACTACATGAAGCCGTGGCGCCGTTCGGAATAAAGAAGACATAGACACCGGAGAAGGAGAAGAAGAAACAGAAGTTGTGAGCTGTGATCTCCGGGCCATCAAAGGAGAAAATGACTCATTCACAGCGGCGAGGGAATGAAGAATGCAGGTGAATTATAATCCTGAGCTCACTAAATAATCAGACAACACAAACGGGCTTATATCTACTTAAAATCTAAAATCTAAAACCTAAACCGTGTACAATTTGTACATATGTATATCTAAATCTAAACCGAATCTTAAGCTATTGAATAAAACTTAGTGTTAAAATAAAAGTGTAGTCGACTTGTACACTCTATACATGTATATGTATATACGAGTATGTAAGTATTGTATGTATTCCACTCTTACAAAAAAAAAATTCTCATCACACAAAAACTTTAAAACCAATTAAATAAATGCTTTTGTCCAAACAAAAATGAAGAAAAACGAAACTCATGGATGTTGCTATGTTTTGAAACAATAAATGTATTTTTGCAGTGCATTTCCGCAACGCTTCTCAGTGTGTTCGACGATTTGCTGGCAAACAAAGTGGACATCAAATTCAAGTCGTCTTTTATACACAGATTACTCGAATCCTATGACAGCACAATTCAGTTTATCAGGCATATACATATATAAAGTTAAGCATAACATAAATGGAGCTACCTCTCCGCTTCGTATGTATGTCCTAGGACCCATGACGGAAAATAAAATATATATGCATGTATTATGTACAATATCTATGAGACAACAAATTTCTCCTACTGCTGATATTTTTATGTCGAAGAACTACCGTAGAATTTATGCCAAAAAGTAATGGAAGATTTCATCAAAAGGGCGGAATCTGTAACGTTGTGATGAAACGGGTTATTTTTGATGAGACGGGAATTTTGAAAAGGCATGTGCCAGTGTTGATTTTTCGTTTCAAACGCAATGCCCTATTCAAGGGCCTTATTCAATTTCTGCCCTTTCTCCAACTGACAAATCGTGTGCTGGTGCATCAACCTTTAGTTTGTTCTTGTTCGGTACAGTATGCGTTTGAAAGATTGTCGGTGCGTTGTCCCGATTGTATTTGATCTTGGTTGAACATTTCTCTTATGCTTTCTATCGAAACTGGCTCCTATTATTATAATTTATAAGCCTCTACAATGTTTGCATACGCACACATAAGTTCAATTCCAAATACACAAACCCGACACGCACAATGGTCAATTTCTGATCGCGTAATGCCACCTGTGTGTTGTCGAAATCTCTAACCATCAGTACCAAATATTACTTTCTCACAATTACGCCGGGATGGCGGGAACGCTAAAAAAAATTAAACGAACAGTTACTTTTTTCTTTTTATTATAATTTGCGCGCGCCAAAGGGGATATGAATACCCCTAAATTATTTCGGGACCGTCTTAGTCAGGCAATCGCCGTTGTAAGACTTTTCGGATAATTGACATTCCAGAAGAAAAGTTATTGAAAGAAATAAAAAATACAAAATAATTGATATAAAAAAAAATGTAAACTTCCCACAGGTGCCGCAATCATAACCTTTGATCTCATTCGACGTCCCAGTGACATAAAAATATTTTTTTTTTTAAACAGGAGTGTGGCCGCGCCCAAATAGCGAGACCACTATTTAAGGCAGAAGTACTTCAACTTTCCTTATGAAAACTATAAATACCGCTGCGGAGGAGTTCCTTAGGGCTAATGGAGATATTATCTCCTTAAGAAAGAAGCTTCTCCTACTTCTACACAGAGCTACATACTCACATAGTAAGTGTTCTGCAGTTTCGCCCTCTTCTAGGCAGAGGCGGCAGGTAATATCCTATGAAATTCATATTTTATTTAGGTGGTAGAGTAATTGGCAGTGACCAGTAAGGAAACTCACAAGCCTACTTATGTCATGTCTGCTATATTTTAGGATATCAGCTGCCTTTTTTTGGAAGGGTTGGACAGCTCTTTTAGCTTGTCTGAAGCCTTGGGAGTTATTCCACTGGGAGATGCACATGTTGCGTTCCCAATTGTTTAGGGTTAGTTTGAATGCAGAATCAGATATTCCTCAAAAGGGTTCAGGTCCAATGGACAACTCAGAGGAACCTTTTCTGGCTGCAGATCTGCAGTTTCATTGCCGTCAACGCCTACATGACTCGATACCCACCACAATTTGACTTTATTGTATCGGCCAAATTTTGCATACCACACGATTCCTTTTGGAACGGTCCGCCATTATTCTATATATCACTGTTTGGGATCTCAATCTCAAACCTTCTACCAAAGTAGAGTGATTTGGGCGTAAAGTCAGAAACCGTGCTGAGCATATGTAGCTCGGGAAAGTCGGTTAATAGATCCATGAGACCCACATGATCCCATGCACTGTTAACATCCGACTTTCGAAGATTAACTGCACTGCGAATTGCCACTTTTTGTATGAAAATGTGGAACGGAGTAAGTCCGATTATGGCTTCTATAGCTGTTGTGGGACAGGTGTGCATAGTACCTGTAATTCCGAGGAAAGCTAATCTTTGAAGTTTGTTGAGTTTGCTGATGGTTGTGACCTCATTGGTTTTCGTCCACCAGACAACGGACGCCTATGTGGACGCACTGTAGTATATAACCAGAATATAACCTTTGGGGAAGGACCCCAGGTTTGGCCATACATACGGAGACAGATCCATGTGGCAGTGGTTGCCTTGGCAATTTTATGCTTAACATGGGAGTTCCAGTTAAATTTCATATCCAGGACAATTCCTAGATATTTTACCTCGTCTGAAAAATGAATGGTTGTGCCATTTAGAGTCACTGAACCAATATTCTTCTTCTTTAAACGGTACAACGACTGCTTTGCTATTCAATAAGTCATCCACAACGGGCGACCATAAGAGAGGAGCGACCCCCACCCTGGGGGCAGCCTTTAGCCGCGGAGGCCGTCACAGAGACCTCTTCTAACGAAGATGTTATTATGCGGCTATCGAGCATAGTCCTAACCAATCTGGTAGTAGGTTCGTCGATTCTCCTGCGTCTCATGGCACTAGTGATGGATTCATAACCAGTGTTATCAAAAGCACCTTCTATGTCAAGGAATGCGCAATCTCTGTAACGAGATAGTGAAGAGCGCCTTCCGTGGGTCTACCTTTCCTGTATACATATTGACAGCGGAAAAGATTCAAAGACTAACCAGGGTGTAGGTTTGGATCCCAGGGGTAGTCGAGGAACCTGCAACGCTATTTGCTCGGATGAAGCTGCAAAATAAGGACCTTAAGACGGAGTCGTAACTTTACCAAGCAAAGGAACAGGCAGGCAAAGGTCAACTAATCGTGGTAGTGATTGACGAGGAATCCCTGGGGTCGCTTGTTCTACAAGGGGGTAAAGCACTTTGCGGCTTTCACCAAGTTAGCTTCGTGATCTCTTCATTCCATGAGAGCACAGATAATAAACTACCCAGATGTCTCATTCATATGAGAAGAAGTGATATATGAAAACAAATTTAACAAAAAAAAGCTTTTTAAAAAGCTTAAACTTCTTACAAGAGGAAAAAAAAACAGAACACAGATCATTTGTTTTTTCTGCTCACTTTTTAGTCCATCGTGTCACTCACACATACCTTTGTTTACTTTCACTGCAAAAAAGAAACAAAAAAAATATTTTGTGCGACTGCGGTCGCGGAGTTCTGATGCCGACACGTTGGTAGGATGGATATGGAGTATCTGTATTGATCGTAAATTTTCATTTATTTTTTTATTAATTTTTAATGCATTTTTATTATTAAATTCATTATAACTTAATTGCTAGACAAAAAACGCTTAAAACTAGCTTAACTAACTTAACTATTCTTATTATAACTTACTGGCCCTATGCGGGCGCTCTAAGCTAATCCAAATACTTAAAACTATGACTTTCGACGTAACGTACTTGAAAATTATTTATTTATTTCATTCTCTAAAATTGAAGTGTTACTAAGAAAATTATACAGATCGTAAATATGTATGTGCAAATGGTTGGGCTTATGTTGTGTGCTTGTAATTTTGTACGTATGTATGTACCTTATGAATATGAGTTTTGCATACTACATTTTATATTTATGCCCTTATAATAACTGATCACTGCTCTTGGCCTACTTAAGTGAAGGTAACTAATCTTCGAAATTATTATAAAAAAACTAACTAACTTAACAAAGTAATCATTAACTTAAATTAGGTTAGTATTAAATTGCAGTTAAATCACCTTAACTGAAGTAGTTTCCAGGGGACACGAACGAGGACGTGGCAGGATATCGGCCCCCACCCTCCCAACCTCCCAATAATCACTATCAATTTATATATAAATATAATATATAAAGGTAATATATAAATGTATATTTGTTGCCTTTATGCATCCTTTGATTATATTTTGTTTTAAGTTAGATGCAAAAGGTAGTTTTCAAAAGTATTCGGAAAATATTTGTACATGAAGACGACATACTTGAAAATATTTTTCCGACGGCCATAAGAGAATCGTATTTTCTTTTGAATTTTCATATTCTTTTAATTTTATCAGTACTTCCGTTAGATAGAAATTCTGTTTGTCTTTTGACATTTCTTCAGCACAATTTTCACAGATTTTGTTAATTTATTTTTATTGTTTTAAAGAAGCAGTATCCGGCAGAGTATCTTGTGGCAAGGTCGTTGACCTGCGGTACCTTGACTAATATTGCGTCTTCATCTGGTGGATTAACTATATTGTTCGTATTCATGTTATTTTCAAAACATTCCTCATTCTTAAGAATGTCGTGATTTTGTGATAGCTCTTGGGTAAGTATTATTTTTTCTTCTATATCACTCTGCAAAATAGCATTCCAATCCACCTGTAGATATTCCGAATCGTCTTCTTCGAAATTGGAACATTTCGATTTGAATACAAATTTTATCGATATAACTTTGGCTAGCAAGAATTTAAATTCGGAAACATTTGAATTACTTTTATTAATATTCCGCGCTCTTATTTCACCAAATAAGTTCTCTAACGGACCTTGATTAAATTTATTTACATAAATGTAATATAAATCATTATGATCCATGAATCAGTCGCAGGCGTTTTTCTAGATATCGAAGGGCATTTAACAATGTGAAAACTCAAAAAATTGTGGAGGCACTCTCGATATACTGTAATAACCAAATAATAAACAATTGGCCAGAACACATGCTTACAAACCACATTATCACAGGTTCACTGGGAGACGAAACAAGAAGGGGAACAGTCCGTACGGGAACACTACAGGAGGGGATAATATCTCCTGTTCCGTGGGTGCTCACAATGGACAACCTTTTAAAAGCACTGGATGGAACCTGTGCGAAATATGTAGCGTACACAGATGACCTAGCCGTTCTGATAAGAGGTAAGCACCTGAACATCATAGGAGAGCTTATGCAAAACACCCTTCGAATCATAAAAGCGAAGAAGATTGCCGGCATTTCAGCCTCATGGCTTAGAACTATCGGCCATTTCATTGGTGGTGCAAATACGGGACATCGAAAAATCACCGAAATGATAAGAGTGATGTTGTTGGAAAATCGTATACGTTCTCCAACAACTTCGAAACAATTTTCCCCGCAAGAGAATATTGGACGTATGAAAGAACGACAAGAAACTCCAATGGGATATCGGCATCTTCAGTGCTAACCCACCGATTGAACTTGCTATTCACCTAGAACCATTTGTATCGGTGTTCCAAGCAGAAGTCTATGCAATTGTGAAGGCAACTAAAATACTCGCAGAAGACACCAGCGAAGGGAGGCAAATCGACATCTGCTCGAACAGCAAAGCAGCAATTAGCGCGATTACAAACCCCATGTCGAAATCACGACTAGTAAGGGAGTGCAAAACTAAATTGAACTTACTTGCCAGATGCAATAGAGTCCGTCTCACATGGGTACCGGGGCACGATAATGTACCGGGTAACGAAAAGGCAGACGAACTAGCAAGGAAAGGAGCAGGCAACACAGAACTGAACCCGGATAATACAATAGGGGTCCCTTGACAACTATTAAAACAATAATCAATGAAAAGATACGACAAAAGTTCAATAACTACTGGACGAATCTAGACACGTGCAAAGTGGCTAGATCTGTAATAACTAAACCGAGTAACAACACAGCAAAAAGAGCTCTTAACTCAAGCAGAACACAATTGAGATTGATGGTGGGCCTTTTAACAGGGCACATCAATCTCAGCAAACATTCGTTCAGACTCGGGATAGCTGATACAACAATCTGTGCCAACTGTGAGGAGGAGGAGGAAGATATAGAACACTTAGTCTGCCACTGCCCTGCTACAGCGAGGCTAAGACTGAAAATTCTGGGATCTCCAACGATTCTGGATATTACACACCTCAGTAAGAAAGGGATCGAGGATATATTGGAGTTCGCCAGACGAACACTACGATTCCCCGATCACTATACGATATAGTTTCCCGTTGATACTACCCATGATCCCTAGACCTAAAGCCTCTCAACACATAATTCCCAAAGCACAGCACTATTCCCTACAGTTACATAGATGAGGGGAACACAACGGGCCCAATGGAGGCCTAAGTGAAGAGCATAAGCTCAGCCTCTTAAACCAACCAACCAACCATGATCCATGAATAATGTGTCTCTTATTCTTAAAACACTTTCAATAGTTAAGGCCAAGCCTTTGAAATAAAATGATCTATTTCTTGCGTTTGTGGGTGCGATGTTTAATATATAATCCTTCATTTCTTAAAGTTAAAGTTTTTTTCATTTAGATTAAGTTTACTATATAAACTACGATTTGTGGGTCCTCAATCTCAAGTTGTTTCATAGGTATAATGCTTGGACAGGCGACATGATATAAAACTTGCTTAAAATTTCCGAATCATAAAAACACACACAGACTTAGCGCATATATTAGGTCATTGATAATCACGACTTCTTTTTCTTTTGGTGATAATGTCGAAGTTATTTTCTTTATTTCCTCTAGAACATTTCTATTTATTCCAGGTGACAGACTTTTAATCTTAATCCACCTATGTAATGAAGATGGGTGCGGCAAGTGTAGTCCAAGCTAATCCCGTAAAAAGTTGTATCCGGAAGACGAACGGAAAAAAATGCACTGCGAAATCCACGTCTCCTCTTCGGTGTATTTTTTTGTACTCTCAGATAGAATGAGCTTCGAAAATGTCTTAGTATTTTGATCAATACCAAGAATAAATCAATTTTCTCTTGGATACTCTGCTTTTCACGCACTTGCAGCCTTTTTTTGTCCTCTTTTAAACGATGAATTCTCTGCAGCAAATTTATTTTCGATTTGCGATTTCTTTTTATTGTTCTTAAGCTATTGTTCAATTTCGTAAGCCTCTCAATTCTTTTAATATAAATAGATTACCTTTTTATATAACTCTCACAGTTGGCCCAAGTAAATTCAACGTTATCATTGAATCTTTTTCTTGATAACATTTTTGAAGACAAGTTTAGTTCTTCTACTGTAACATCATTCGAATCCGGTACTAATTTATTGCAGTTTTCATATGTAACCTTAGATCCCGTTAGATCAAAACAAATGAACTCGTCGTCAGATATAGCAACACTTCGATTTAATAAGAGAGAAGGGTAAGCATTTTTTTTTAAATATTTCTTTCCAATAAAGACGTTCTTAAAATGTTTGCTGCATATAAAGTGCGTTTTAAGGCTTTTTATGTGTTCCCGAGACTCCTCTGCTAAAGTTAGCCATTCGTCGTATTTAACTGTTCCTTTTTTAGGAAATATAAATAATTTTCCATCAGGCAATTCATTTTTGATTATAGAAGAGTGTGCAATTGCTCACTTCGTTCTTTTCCAGGACATTTTTTCCTTGGAGACAATTTTCTTATGCCTTTTAATTTTTTAGTATATGTATGTAATATATATGTATGTTAGTAATTAACCTGAAAATCTAAATGATTGATATTCGAGCAAAATCTCTCAAACCTTCTCTTCATATACAACGCATACGCGTTTACAAAACTTCCATTCATGAAAATTTATTCTTGTGCTGCGGTGGTATGGAAATCGTACCGTCATGCATCTTCATGCCCCTTCCCGCACACCCATTTACACTTCATCACCTCGTTCGTTTCCATGTCACAACACACGATGAGAAAAAGAACTTTTCCCACACGAGCGAACGGAGTGAGGAAAAAGAAAAAGCTTTTTTTGTGGAACTTATTCTGAAAGGTCTCTGTCTGCCAGGACAAAAATATGCTTAATTTTTTTATATGGGCGTGCGACATCTGGGTAGTTTATTATCTGTGATGAGAGGTTAAATGAAGGTAATCCAAGCAAACCTTCAGCACAGTAGGGCGGCAACTGCCAACCTCTGTGCCTACCTCTCAGCAGGAAAGGCGGATATCGCCCTCATCCAGGAACCCTATTGCTTGAATAATAAGGCAGACAACGGAAACAGTAAGTGTAGAATATGCATTGTGACGCAAAAGAATATTAATATCTTCTTTATCCCGCAGATCAGTACAGGCGACCTAACAGCAACGAGCCTCGAATATAGGGTGAGAAATAGTGAGACCAACCAAATCATTTTGGACTCTTGCTATCTCCCCTATAACTCCCCGCAACCTCTACCTAGCGAGGAGCTAAAGAAGTGCATCACCTGGACCAGATCCCAACAGAAGGGTCTTATAGTGGGCATGGACGCTAACGCCCACACATTAAATGGGGAAGCACGGACATTAACAAAAGAGGAGAGTGTTCGGACGATTATTTAAATATTGAAAATTAAATTACCTTAAAGAAAAATAGAAGGGAGGTGTTAGATATAACCTTATGTGATGATAGGTTTATACATCTGGTATCCAACTGGAAGATCAGTAGTGAGACCTCCTTTTCGGACCACAGATGGTTGTGTTTTGACATTGGAATTGATCCCAAACTCAAAATAATGATTAGAAACCCTAGGAAAACAGATTGGTCCATGTTTGTAAGAAATCTTCAAGTAAGGCTATCACACAACTCAGGTACAGCTATAATGAGATTGACCAATTAAACAAGGAAGTCCTTAAAGTACAGAAATGCATCATAGAATCCTTTGAGCGCGATTAAAGAAGATCTTATCCAAGGAACCACTAAGTTATCAGCTTATACAGGCGGGCACCAAGCTGGCAACCGCTACCGACACCCTTGGAGACGCTGATGTGCAAACACTTCCCAAACTGTTTCCATGAGGCAGCCACACCTTCCAAGTGTGGGCTTACTCGTGCTGAAACTAACTGGAAAGATACTGACAACCTAGTTGATGCAGATAAAGTGGCCTGGGTCATTAACTCATTTGCAACATATAAATCATAGTTTAGCCGTTTTGATAACAAGTAGGCACCTGAACATCATAGGAGAGCTTATACAAAACACCCTACGAATCACAATGAAATGGGTGGAGGAGAGTGGATTAGGAAAAAATTCAAATAAAACGGAACTGGTTCTCTTCACAAAGAAAACCAAAACTAGTGATTTTCACATTACACAACTTGGAGGAGCATCACTGCAACTCCGTGACAATGTCAAGTACCTGGGCATAATGTTGGACAGGAAACTGACCTGGAGAAAGAACTTGGAAGAAAGAGTTACAAAAGCTAAAAGGGCATATTTGATATGCAGGAGTGCCATCGGGAAGATATGGGGCCTGAAACCGAAACAGGTCCACTGGATATACGAATGCGTAATAAAACCTATGCCACGGAGTAGTTGTATGGTGGCCAGTGACAAATAAAAAGTACTCAAGGGACTTGTTAACAAAGGTGCAGCATATGACCTGCTTGAGCATTACAGGAGCACAATCCTCAACACCAACAGCGGCCATAGAAGCGATATTAACCATCCTACCAGTGAACCTCGAAGCGAAGAAGATTGCCGGTATTCCAACCGCAAGACTTAGAATCACTTTTCAACGAAGGCGCTAACACCGGACATCGAAAAATCACCAAAATTATAAGAGAAATGACACTACTCATCGATTGTCCTAGTGATGTTGTTGAAAAATCTTATACGTTCACCAACAACTTCGAAACAATTTCCCGTCAAGAGAATCTTGGACGAACGAAAGGATGACAAAAAACTAAAACGGGTCATCGGACGGCTCTAAAATATCAGGGGAATCAGGGGCTAGCATATTCTGCGCTAACCCACCGATTGAACTTGCTATTCACCTAGAACCATCTGTAACTGTGTTCCAAGCAGTAGTCCTTGCAATTATGAAAGCAACAGAAATACTCGCAGAAGACACCAGCGATAAGAGGCAAATGGACATCTGCTCGGACAGCAAAGCAGCAATTAGCGCCTCTCCGGTAATTTTATTACTTGGTGATGCGTTGATCAAGAAAGAAGGACCTCCAAGACTTACTAGCAATAGAACAAACTGGGAGGGCTTTAGAAATGATTGCGAAAAAAATATCGCCTTAACTGTATCACTTAAAACATATTGTGAACTGGAGGACGAAGTTGATCGTTTCGTGGAAGCGATCCAAAGAGCGGCATGGAGAAACACTCCTTCTAGAAGCTATAAGATTAACCGCAACGAAAAGTATCCAAGTGAAATCATTGAACTGGTGAGGGAGAAAAGAAAAGCACGAAAGAAATGGCAAATCACTCATGCATAAAAAGGTCCTCAACCGACTATGCAATCGCCTTAGAGATAGTATTCGGGAATTTAAAAGCAATAAGATAGCGACCTTCCTTGAAAATATCTCCACTGGAAGAGAATCAATTATTCACTTTGGAAACCGCTAAAAGGCACCCGGAAACCTCAAATGCAAGCGGCACCAATTCGGGAAAACGATAGAACTTGGGCCAAGAGCGACAAAGAAAAGGCAGAACTTTTTGCTTTGCACTTAGAAGAAACATTTAAGCCATTTGACGGCCCTTTGATAACGCCCGACTCCCCAGTCACGAGATCTGACAACTTTAAAGTAAAAAAAGTTGCATTAATTGAACTGCGGGAAGTGATTCAAAATCTAAAGACTAAAAACGCACCGGATTACGACTTGATAACGGCGCAGATTGTCAAGGAATTACCGAATAAAGCTCTTATCAAACTGCTATATTTGATTAACGCTTCATTCAGATTGCTCTACGTTCCGAGACAATGGAAAGTAGCAGAGATTATAATGGTCCCGGAACCAGGCAAACCTCTGAATTAGAAGAAATCATATCGGTCTATTTCCCTATTGCCGGTTATCTCCAAAATATTCGAAAAACTACTTTCAAAACGACTACAACCCGTAATCAACGAAAGACGTCTCATTCCTGACCATCAGTTTGGATTTAGAGTCAAACATTCTACAATCGACCAAGTCCACAAAATAACTGACGTGATTGAGAAAACTCTCGAAGAAAAAAAGATTTGTTGTGGTGTATTTCTTGACGTCTCACAAGCTTTCGATAAGGTTTGGCACGAAGGCTTGGAGTATAAATTGCAACGACTACTGCCACGGCAACTCTTTCTAATCTCACGATCGTACCTCACCGGAAGACTTTTTCGTGTTAAGCACGGAAATGATTACTCTGATTTCAAGGAGATTGCGGCCGGGATCCCACAAGGAAGTGTCCTTGGCCCACTTCTATGTGTACTCTACACACGTGATATCCCGCAGGAAAGAAACTGCGTCGTCGCCACATTTGCGGACGATACAGCGATATTGACAACGGACGATACAATTAAAGCAGCAACTGAAAAGCTGCAACATGCTATTAATAAAGTCCACGCTTGGACGAATTCTTGGCGTATTGTGCTGAACGAAAGCAAATCTACTCACGGCAACTTTACCCACAAAAAAGTGGACAGATTACCCGTATATTTAAACTCGGCTCGAATATCATACGCGAACGAAGCAAAATATCTAGGAATGACTCTAGATGTTAAGCTTAAATGGAAATCGCACTTAAAAAAGAAACGCGACGAGCTCGAAACAAATACCGACAAATGTATTGGCTACTCGGAAAACATTCGAAGTTGAGCATACATAACAAACTTCTTATCTATAAGCAAGTGCTGAAGCCAGTGTGGACGTATGGTCTACAACTATGGGGTTGTACCAGGAAAAACAATAGAAACATCCTACAAACTTTTGAAAATAAAGTTCTTAGAATGATCGTTAGCGCACCGTGGTCGTACGTAACGAAGATATTTATCGGGACCTGGGAATTCCTAGCGTCGTCGAAGAGATAACAAAATTTGCTCATAAACACAAAGATCGTGTTCACGGGTATTGTAACCGTACCGTCATTCAACTACTTGACGCGAACAATTCAATTCGTCGTCTGCAAAGGATAAAACCTTTTGACCTAGTCATAGTATATGCCGGTCGTGAAAACCGCAGGAACTTTCATTGATCACAAACCCTGTGTCAAAATCACGACTAATAAAGGAGTGCAAAATTAAATTGAACCTACTTGCCAGGCGCAATAGACTCCGCCTTATATGAGTACCGGGGCACGCACCGGGTAACGAAAAGGCAGATGAACTAGCAAGGAAAGGAGCGAGTGACACAACTATTAAAACGATAATCAATGAGAAGATTAGACAGGAGTTCAATAACTACTGGACGAATCTAGACACGTGTAAAGTAGCCAGATCCGTGGTAATAGAACCGATTAAAAACACAGCTAAAAGAGCTTTCAACTCAAGCAGAACACAGGTAAGAGTGATGGTGGGACTTTTAACAGGGCACATCAATCTCAATAAACACTCATTCAGACTCGAGCCAGCTGAACCAACAATCTGTGCCAACTGTGAGGAGGAGGAAGATCTAGAACACTTAGTCTGCCACTGCCCTGCAACAGCGAGATTAAGACCGAAGATACTGGGATCCCCAAGGATACCGGATCTAACACACCTCAGTAAGAAAGGAATCGGTGATATATTGGAGTTCGCTAGACGAACAAGACGATTTCCCGATCACTATATGACATAATCTCCTTTTTGATACTCCCATGATCCCAATACCTACATCCTCTCTCATCACTTAATTCCCATTATATTACTTTTCCTACAGCTTGACAGACGAGGGGAACACAACGGGCCCAGTGGAGGTCTAAGTGAAGAGCATAAGCTCACCTTCTTAAACAAACCAACCAACCAACCATGCATATTTTTTTTTTTTTTTTTTTGATCAGTAAACATTTGCGTCACATAGAAGTTTAGCTCTCCATGCTTCCTATTGATTCAAGGGTCTATATTGTGGATCAATCTCTGCGTCCATCTGCCTTTGTCAGAAAAGGTACTTCGGTGTTACTTCGACTCGTCGCTGTTGACACCACTGTCCTGTTGGCACGATATTTTCGTTCAGCTTCTTTAACGAGGAGGTCTATTGGCAAAATTCCAGCAACTACGCATGCCGCATCGTAGGAGGTTGTTTTAAAGGCGCTGCATACCCTCAAGACATTGGTTCTGTAGACCGCCTCCGTCTTCCTTCTGTACGAATTCGTCTTCATGGCACTTGCCCATATTTGGGAGCCATAAAGCATCATCGGCGTCACAACTAAGAGCAGTCTCTTCTTCTGTTTAGGTCCTCAAATATTTGGCATGATCCTTGCCAGGGCAGTCGTTGTTCTTGCTGCTGTGTTGCTTAAAAGTCAACCTTGCATTTATAGTAAAGCCAAGGTACTTCAGCTCTGGTTTGAAAACTATAACGTGATCGCCCACAGTTACTCTTATAGTCTCCATAACTCGTCTGCTGCTGATGAGCACTACTTCAGTCTTTTCCTCTGTTAGTTTTAGGCCCATGCTTACTACCCAGTCCTGTAACATCCCGATAGCTTCATTACAGTCATGCTCCAACTCCTCAACCAATTTGGTCACTACAACGTCGGCGAAGCCAATTGTTTTCGAGGACCTCGGGATTCGAAGTCTGAGGACGTCGTCGTACATTAGATTCCACAGTAGTGGACCTAGTAAGGAACCTTGGGGGACACCATCTGTGACGTTATACTGTCTCATTCCGTCATCGGTACAATAGTACAGTATTCTATTTCTAGAATAGTCAGCCATTATGATTGCGCAGTACTGTCTACTTCCGCCCTTCCATCGTTTTCCTTCGATGGCCTTTTTCGCTGTATTTACGACTTCTTGGATGGTATCAATCGTAGAGCGTGCCTTACTGAAGCTATACTGACGATCTGCGAGGCCTCCCACTTCATCGCTCGTGCTTTCCAATCTGTCACTTATTATGCGCTCCAGTATTTTGCCCATGACGTCCAGCATACATATGAGGGATCCTGTGGTGGTTTATTACCTTTTGGTAAGAGGACAAGTCTTTGCTTCTTCCACTGATCGGGGAATACTCCTTCCTTGATGCAGGCATTGTATACGTCTGCAAAGATGTGTGGGCGCCAATTAATTATATTAATTAATTAAAATTTGGACTTCCATCAACACCAGGTGCTTTTCGATCCTTCATGTTTTTGCAGACTTGTAGGACTTCTGCTGCTGTGACGAGAAGTATAGGTAACGCCCCGTCGTGGTTCTCCTCTCCGTTTGTTCCTCTATTCCCTGTTGTTGTGGAAAAAGCACAGAGACCACGTTTTCGAGAAACACTGAAACGACGTTGGCGAAGGTTTTCTGCCACCCTTCAACTTTATCATAACCACTTGGTAGGCTTTTCCCCAAGGAACAGTTCTTCGAAGCTTCTCTTTTTACTATTCTTAATTGCAGCTTTTAAGTTTCTTCGGCAATTATAAATCTCTCGTGGAGTTCTCCATGGCTACTGTGTTCCCCGGAACGCTGGTACAATCGGCGCGCCCTGTGGCAATCTGCGCGCAGTCTGGCGATCTCATCATTCCACCAGTATACTGGGGGCTGACGCAAGTTTGCTGTTTCTGCTGCATGGAAGCATCACAAGCTCTTGTCCCCTTTATCGGCAGCAGGTCCGTAAAGGGATATGACCTCCGTCATCAGCTGGAGTACGTCGACGTTTAGGGTGTTAGGTTTCCATCCCTTATTCTGTATCGGTCTCCTCTGCTCTCCTCTATTTCCTGTATGACTGGGTCGTAGATGAAACTTAATTGCCTGGTGATCTCTGTGCGTGTATGTTTTGCTCACTCTCCACGCAGCATCTCTTGCCAAACAAAGGCGATGTCCACTATTAACCCTCTTCCGTTTCTGCTGAAGGTCAGCTCGTTTCCTGAGCTTAGGAGAACTAAGTCCAATGACGCAAACGCCTCCAGGAGAGTTCTTCCTCTGGTGTTTGTGGTACGTGAGTCCCATTCAACCTCCCACGCATTGAAGTCACCTGCAATGACGACGCGGCTTCTTCCTCTCGCAGTGGTTACGATGTTGTGAACTATGCTTTCGAATTCTTCATGTGTTATGCTGGGAGGGTCATAGCAGCTAAAGAAGTAAATGCTACTAACTTTGGCCCACACGAAGCCTTCCTGGTGTATCATCATCTTTTCTTCGAAGGCTTATTGGCCGCGTATCCATATAGCGGCTTTGCCTGAAGTGTCCGCCGTCCATATTCCCCTATTCAGTTGCTTGTAGGGCTCACTGAGTATAGCGATATCCGCATCGTACTCTCGGATCGACTGTGTAAGTAGGTCCTGAGCTGCCTCGCAATGGTTAAGGTTTAGTTGGATAACCTTCATGTTCACTTCTGGGAAGCGATCAGCGCGAGCTATAATTCAGGGCTTATGCTACCAGTACTGTGCTTGGCGCTATGGCGACTTCCTTGTATATTGACTAGAGTGCAGAGGTGTAGTCTTTTCAAGAATACCCCTAATATGAATGTCTAGCAATCTTTCCACGGTTTTCAAGAAAAAACGATGTCAAGCTGACAGTAGGATTTGGGTAGCTCGCTGGGTTTGTTACCTAGCTTAGGGATAAACACCACATTTACCTTCCGCCAAGTTAGTGGAATATATCCCAAGTTTGAACTTGTTCTAAATAGAGCTACCAAGGCGGACAGGATGTATTCTAGACCTTTCTAAACAAGAGCTGGAAAAACACCATCACTGCAGGGTGCCTTAAAGGGTTTAAATGAACAGATTGCCCATTTAATTTTATCTTGACTGAACAGATTTCCAGACAAGCTATTGATTCTTCTGGAGGTGCCACATGTGGTGCCTTCAGGAGCATCATATGCGTGATCACTTAAAATTGTCGAACCAGGGAAGTGTACCTCGAGCAAAGTTTCCAGGGTTTCCCTTCAACCGGATGTATAGGTGCCATCAGGTTTGATGATCAATCCCACCCCGTTGGAATGATCGTTTGAGAGAGCCTTTTGGAGACGGGCTGCTACTGGAAGGGATTCAATGCTTTCGCAGTTCTTTCTCCATGCTGTTCTCTTGAATGTAATCAACTCTATGTTGAATTTAGTCAATGCGGACCTACATATATTCGTCCCAATTTTTATTGCGTTTTGCAGTGTTAAAAAATGCAGAGTATCTCTAGCTGGTCATTCCACCACGGTACACTCCGTTTACCTGTATTATAATTTTTTGGGACACAGCTACTCCTGAAGGAAGAGATTAGAAAGTCATTTAGTTGGCAGGCTACCACATCAACATCACATTTTAATCTTAAAGACGTGAACAGCATGTCATCTTTGACTGCGAGATTTTCGCGAAATAGTGCCCAATTAGTTCTTTTCGGCTCGAAATTGTGAGGTCAAGTACCTCTGCTCGAATAGAATTTATAAATGTTGGTTGGCTACCTTCATTACACACAGCTAGATTTCTACTTGTAATATAATCAAGAAGTAACTCACCCCTTTTGTTGATGTCGCAACTACCCCATACCACATGATGGGAATTGGCATCGCATCCAATGATCAGGTGCCAGTTGCGACGGTGACATAGGTCCACCAAATTATGCACAGCCACTGGCGGAACAGGCTCCGAGTCTTCAGGGAAGTAGGCGGAGGCGCACACGATCTCCCAAACTCCTCCTATGATCGGAATTTCAACAATGCAGGCCACCAAGTCTCTGCTGATAAACTCTGGGATGGAAAGAATATTAGTTTTAGAACTGATTGAAAAGGCAGCCCTAGGCATTAACTCCCTATGAGCATATAACAACTTAAATGTGCTATTGTGAAAGCCCTATAATTTGCCTCCAATCACCCAAGGCACCTGGATGAGACCAAGAGGCCGTGGTGTAGTGGTAACATCATCGTTTGTCACGCTGTTGATTCAAGGTTCGAATCCTGATGTCAAGAATCAACTATTTATTTCGCATGAAATAAATAAAAAAATCGATCACTTGCGAAAGCTAAATCAACTCTACTGTGAAGGCATAACATATGGCTAAAATGGAACTTGATTGTGATGATGACATCAGGAGGACGGAAAAAAATACTGTGAATCATAAGCAACGACAATAATAGCGAAAACAAACAAAATACTCCCCAGTTATCTGGACAGCCACCCTTGGAGTTTACGGAAACTTAATACCACCTGAGTTTCAAACTACACCACTCTGTCTTTCTCTCTGTCTCTTCCCCTTTCCACAAAACGCACATGTTCTAAAAATTAGTATAAGGGTATTCATATCCCCTTTAACATGTGCAAATTATATATAAAAAAAAAGAGCGATTTTATTCCAGATGAACCGTTGGCTAAAGATGTCCGAAGCACCTTTAGCATGATGCGGGTTACCCTGTAGCGCTTTGATGTCGTCCTTCATCATTAGTGCTTAGTGTTACTATGGGATGGCTTCTTCTTACTGGCAGACGTGTTAGTGTCCGTTTTCTTAAGTGTGCCATCCCAACGAGAGAGGCCAGCAAGCCTCAGAGCAGAAGCTGTCTTTATTAAAGGAGTGGGCACAGGTGCCGCAGCCGCCACATGAGAAGTCGATGGTGTCACCGTCGAGGCACCAGCATCGCAAGTCATCGGGTTTTGCAATGTGGCTATACTAGACACAAGTACACTACGTGTATCCACATTCAGATGAACAAGATCCCTCTCGATGGTCCTTTGTACCACCCTCCAGTTTCTGGTGAAGAGATCAGTATGCTGAGCGTCCAGAAGCGTCAGAATTTTACTGGTCACAAAGCCGGTACTTTGTGGAAAGAACCCACAGATGATTTGCGGCTTCGGAAATAAATCCTCTTCCACTAGCATCGTGCTCAAACCACATTTCCTTTTAATTTGTCTGAAATTGACCCTCATCCACTCTGCAGTGGAGGGGTTAGAGCATACGAGTAGGAGTCAACCTGATTTGTGAAACAAACCATGAAACTGTGTTACCGACCTCGTCTACCAGCTCAATAATTGTGTCCATGATACTATTTTGGACGCCAGCCATTTGCTCAGCACTAAGGGGACTGTGCGCCAGATCAACGGGAACCACACCCAATTTGACAATCCCTACTTTGTCCCTATATGAGGTCTTGTCGAGTGTGGCAGTCTCGGTTCTGCCTTTTTTCTTCTATGGAGCAGAAGGGGTAGACTCCTCGGATCGCAAACTCTTCACCTCGGTACCCTTGTAGGACTGAGAGGATTTGGCCATCTCGAGAGCACGTTTTCTAGAGACGCCGTATTTTAAGCCTCGATTGAATTGCCTCCTTTCAGCAGAAGTTAATTTTACGAATCCTCTGGACAATTTCTCGTCACCAACTTCAACGGCAGTGCAACTGGATTTAACCGAGTGTTCGTCTGAGAACATGCTTGAGGACTTTCTGCAGAGAGTGTCTGAATCAGAGTCGAGATGGGAGAACAGATCCACTTCATCTCGTCTCTTATCAGCGACAATAATGAGAGGGTCGGCCCTAGTGGCAACGGTTTCTGTCCCATAAATTGGTGCAAGAGAGGGTGCATCACCCTGCAAAGGTTTGTTTGATTTTTTTTTTTTTTTTTATCTGTAGTTTTGGACCCACGAGTATTCGGGAAAGGAAACATCACCCACAGCAGAGCCCGGAATACTGTGGGAAGGCATAAAATGAAGCAGGAAGTCGCCTGGGTATCCTAAGTTCGCATACTAACGACTAAGCGACTCTTAGCCACACATCCCTCGGCGTATGCTGTTCCACCTTGGATTAGAGATTTTTTCGAGAGGTTGTCTCCTCACGTTGCACACTTTGGCCGAATGCCACAGTAATGAATTCAAGCCGCATAGTCCAGCAAGGCACAAGAGAACACAAAGTCCAGTTGAACGACTCTGGGTATGCAGATTTCCATGCTGTAGCATTCGTTGCCCGGCAGCTGTACCGAAGAAGCAATGAGTCTTCTTGTAACGGTTACTAAATAGGGATCGTACAGAAAACTTTACCCTAAGAGTCCGTACCTGACCGCCGCTTTCGCTTTACTCGAATCAGCAAAAACATCGATAAAACTCCATGGTAAAATCATTATATGCTCTGACAGTCTATCAGTTTTGAACGCCACTCTAAATCCAAACCCCAACACCGGACTTATAAACCACAATAGGGCCGCAAAATCATGCAACAATGCGCCTAATTTTACATTCAATATGTTTTCAATACTCTACTTACTGCTTTTCAATTCTCTACTTACTATTTACATCGGACTTACCAACGAGTAACAACGTACTAACATCTACGTTCGCAGATGATACGGCGATTCTAAGTATGCACGAAAACCCAACAACAGCTACCGAAATCCTGCAGGCTCACCTGAGAAAAATAGAGAACTGGCTTGCATTATGGAGAATAAAAACCAACGAAACAAAAAAGAGTGACATTACTTTTACATTGAGGAAAGGCAATTGCCCACCCTTGATGCTAAACAATAAACCCATTCCACAGAAACAAGATACGAAATACTTGGGTATCCACATTGACAGATGACTTACTTGGAGGAAACATGTTGAGACAAAAATAATACAAACAAAACTTAGAACTACAAGTATGCATTGGCTGATAGAACGGAGATCAAAACTAAATCTTGAACACAGGGTATTACTTTTCAAAGTATCCAAATCTGGGGCACAACATGCAATACTAATATAGAAAAACTGCAAAGAATGCAATTCAGAATTCTTCGAAACATTTGCCGTGCGCCGTGGTACGTTAAAAACACAAATATCCATAAACAACAACAATTAAAGAAGACATTGCCAAACTGTGTACAAGCTACTCAACACCACCACGAAATCATCCCAACAACCTAGCAAATGCACTCCTACAACGTTAGTACATTAAAAGAATAAAAAAGAAAGATAGAATAGAACTTGGTGTAACGTAAAGTAACGTAAAGTAAATTAAAGTACAATAAAAAGAAGTGAAGTAAAGTAAAGTAAATATTTGCAAAATAAATAAGAAGCTCGCCAACCAAAGACCCAGCTGCTTATTTAAGGATCACAACAAATAGAGATTTACTAGAGGAAGGTGAATACCACGTTTGTATGCTCTATGTGTACAATGGATTCTTTGTATCGTGATGTGCTTTCTGTTTCTGGCTTTCATGGTATCCATCTTATTTTAAAGTTGAGAGGTTATATTTAGAACAGTCTTAACGTTCGGTTTGACCATCATACACATATGAATAAACAAAAAAGAACAATAAACTCAAACAAAGAATACCTTCTAAGCCTAACCACCTAGCGTCCGTCAGAATTTGTATCACTTTATACAATTTTCTGGATTTTGGCGAACATTTGTCTTTCTTGAAAAATCGTAGTGGAAGCTTCTAGGGGATTACTTATGCTGTAGCAACCATTCTACTGTACACACTACTTACGAATAAAGCAGTATGATCAACATTTCATGTACACGCATTGTGATGCAGATAAATGTTTGCCTCTGCCTGTCTTACATACACACAGAGCTTCAAAGTCTTCAACAGAAAGGAAAATATTGATCTGAAACACTGATTGGTTCGATTGGTTTCCAAATTTAGTTCCAGCTTCAGAGTTACAAAGCCTTGATTGTGAGCACAGAGAGGTACGAAAGCCGGATTTCGAAAATACTTTTGGTATTTCCTTGCATGATGTTTGAGATGAACAATTTTGGAAGTAAATCGGTTTAATTAAACGAAGTATGTGCAAGTTACATTTCTTTTAGTCACTAAATTTATATATCAACTCCTAAGTTTACCTCATTCTTCTGCCAATGAGCACAGAGAAGTACGAAATCCGGATTTCGAAAATACTTTTGGTATTTCCTTGCGTGATGTTTGAGTTGAACAATTTTGGAAATAAATCGGTTTAATTAAACGAAGTATGTGCAAGTTACATTTCTTTTAGTCACTAAATTTATATGTCAACTCCCAAGTTTACCTCATTCGTATGCCAATGTCGGAGAGGACACTATCTCAGCAGTATATAAAATAGGCTTAAAACTAATACCTTACAAGGTATTCTATTAACGAGAGATTATTTGAAAAGTAATTGCAACGAAAATTTCTTCGATTTCGACATTACAGTAGGTGTACTCTATAGGTAAAATGTACAAATAATATTATTTAATCACCACGATTGCGGCCCGTGTGGGGTTTGCTAGTTTGCCATCGGGTGCCTCCCTGGGTGGTGGATAAGGGAAGGCCCGTCAGATATGACAGGCACCAGGAAAATCAAATATCAGGGGTGAACCAAAAACGAGCATCCTTAGGACGCGTTTGTCCTCTTGAAAAGGCGGCTACCGAACACGTCTGTTCCCCATGTTATGGGCAGTGTCTACCCGGAATGTCCTTGGGCTCATCACTCATCGATTTTATATTTCCTTTTAAAATGGTGTTAAAAGCATGGACTCAAACCGTAATGGAATATTTTCTCCAATGGGTAACCGACTGAGATCGATAAATCCCTCTGCCTCGACAGCACGCACATCGGATTTGAAGGTGCAAAACCCAAGCCAAAATATCATTTTGATCAATGAAACCGAGACGATAAGTAGAAGAAGAAGAAGATTGAACCTGAATCGAAGTGAAGTGGAGCGACTGGAAATAAAAGAGAAGCAACATGGCAACACTCTACGAATGCGGAAAATATGAACAAATTAGAAGAGAAAGGACTCGCCTCAAAATTGATATTCTTGCCGTACAGGAAATAATATTTATTTATTGAAGCTTAGTACAAGCCTTAACTGAGAAAATAACTTAACCTAAATTTACCTTAACCTATTTTTTTTTTATATTTTTTTTTTTTATTTTTATGCATATTGACCGGGCCCTAGGGCCCACACAATTATCTTAAACTAAAACTTAAAACTAACATTTAAGGGAAGGGAAGTATGGGGAGTTGTTAAGAGGAGGTATAGAGAGAATTTCTAATAGAAGATATACTGGAATGAAAGTCAAGTGTGTTCTGTGCATTGTTGGCCAGACGCAACATTCTGGAGATAGGTTCGAAATGACCGTAGTTGGTGCGGTGGAGAGGGAGACGAAAGAGCGGTACGGATCTAAGGTTGCGTGGGTTAGTCTGAAGTGAAATCATTACCAGTAGTGCGGGAGAATCGATAGTGCCAGTTAATAATTGGTATACGAAGAGTATGTCAGCTACCTCGCGACGTTTTATAAGGGTATGCAAATTAATTAATTTTAGCCGATTTTCGTAGGGGGGTAAGATATAGTTGTCGTCCCATGGGAGACCATGTAAGGCAAAACGGATAAACCTTCGCTGCACGGCTTCGATTCTAAGAGAATGGGTGTCGTGAAATGGAGACCAAACTTGGCTGGCTTATTCAAGGAGGGGTCTAACAAAGGTGATGTAAAGAGACTTTGTAACGTAAGGGTTCGAGAATTCTTTAGACCAGCGTTTTATGAAACCGAGAGAAGAATTGGCCTTGTGAATAATTTGATCAATGTGGAAACGGAAGTTTAGCTCCCTGTCACAAATAATACCCAGATCGCGTATAGAGGAGACTGCGGGAACAGGTTCGTGCGAAAGTAATAGGTTCTGAGGGGTGGGGGAAGACGCTTACGAGAGAACGTTATGGATTGACATTTGCCGACGTTAAGTTCTAAGAAGTTTTTGTCGCACCATGTGTAGAATGAGTTAAGGTCGTTTTGAAGTAAGAGAGAATCAGTGGGGGTAGATATTGTCTTAATGATTTTCATGTCATCCGCGTAAATAGACAGATCTGAGTCTTTTATGATGTGATCAACATCGTTTATTGTTAAGACAAAAATCAGTGGACCAAGGTGACTGCCTTGAGGAACACCCGAAGTGGCGTTAATGGGATCAGAGACTGAAAATCTAAAGAGAACCCTGTACTGGCGTTGTCGATGGATCGGCACTAGAATGATTGCAGAAGCAGACGATGTATTTATATACTCAGGTAGAGGAGAAAGTAAAGCTCATACTAGGAGTGAGCTTCATTATATCATCTATGATCGCAAAATGTCTTGCCGATTGGTACCCGTGAACGATCGGTTAATGGTCTTAAAATTCAAGACCCGTGCACGTAACTTAGTCATTATTAACTGTTATGCACCCACCGAAATGCAATCCGTTACATCAAGGATGAGTTTTACGAGTAATTAGATAGCTGCATAAACTCGTATGTGAACAATGGAGATATTGTGATCCTGTTTGGCGATCTTAATGCCAAGGTTGGAGGCAATAACACAGGTTATGAAAAACATATGGGAAAGCATGGCTTAGGTATTTGCAACAACAACAGAAGTAGACTGATCGAATTGTGCGCAAACAAAAACTTTGCAATCGGTGGTACTCTTTTCCCATATAAAAAAGTGCACAAAGTCACGTGGATTTCTCCTTATGATGGACTCAATTGATCACATAATAATTAATCGTAAATGGAGATCATCACTTCTAGATGTAAGAGCGAAATGTAGCGCAGACATGGGAAGTGATTACCAGTTAGTCGTGTGTACCTGCAAAATTAAATTGGCTGCTCTAAAACAAAACTCCAAAGTAAGCAGCAGGAAAATTGATATGGTAAGCTAAAACGAGAGAGTTTTCATATACTCAAGTTGGAGAAGTAGCACAAGATGTAGAGACTATGGTGCAGAAGGTAACAGAGGTGTACCAGAGTACTAATAACAGCGTCTTGGGAGTCAAGAATAACAACAGGAAAGTCTGGATGACCCAGCAAACGTGGGACTTAGTAGAAGATCGGCGATCCGTGAATTACAGAAAACATCGGTAGGAATACCAGAATCTGAAAGACGAGAGTTGGGAAACCGATATAGTGCTTTATGCACGACCATCAAGAAATCAGCTAAGTAAGATAAGAAAAGATGCATGGACGAACTAGCAGAAAAGGCGGAAACTGCTGCTTCACTCGAAGACATCAGATCGTTGTACAGCATAACAAGAAAGCTTTCTGGAAAGTTCACTGGAAGTGATGAACCTATCAAAGACAAGACTGGTAGGATATTTACCAGCCATGAATAGCAAATAGTTAGGTGGGCCGAGCATTTCGAAGAAGTTCTCAACAACCCACTCGGACATTAAAATCAGTTTTTCGATGACGAGCAAGATATACCAAATTTCCTTCGTGGTATATGTACCAGCCGCCCAACGTCAAATGCTTAAAAAACGACAAAGCACCTGGAAATGACAACATACATGCTGAATTTCTCAAGTGTAACATCGAACTATCGGCAATCGGTGGTACTCTTTTCCCACATAAAAAAGTACACAAAGTCACGTGGATTTCTCCTTATGATGGACCTAATTGATCACATAATAATTAATCGTAAATGGAGATCATCACTTCTAGATGTAAGAGCGAAACGTAGCGCAGACATGGGAAGTGATCACCAGTTAGTCGTGTGTACCTGCAAAATTAAATTGGCTGCTCTAAAACAAAACTCCAAAGTAAGCAGCAGGAAAATTGATGTGGATAAGCTAAAACGAGAGAGTTTTCGTATACTCAAGTTGGAGAAGTAGCACAAGATGTAGAGACTATGGTGCAAAAGGTAACAGAGGTGTACCAGAGTACTAGTAACAGCGTCTTGGGATTCAAGAATAACAAGAGGAAAGTCTGGATGAGCTAGCAAACGTGGGACTTAGTAGAAGATCGGCGATCCGTGAATTACAGAAAACATCGGTAGGAATACCAGAATCTGAAAGACGAGAGTTGGGAAACCGATATAGTGCTTTATGCACGACCATCATGAAATCAGCTAAGTAAGATAAGAAAAGATGCATGGACGAACTAGCAGAAAAGGCGGAAACTGCTGCGTCACTCGGAGACATCAGATCGTTGTACAGCATAACAAGAAAGCTTTCTGGAAAGTTCACTGGAAGTGATGAACCTATCAAAGACAAGACTGGTAGGATATTTACAGCCATGAACAGCAAATAGAAGCCATCAAATGCTTAAAAAACGACAAAGCACCTGGAAATGACAACATACATGCTGAATTGCTCAAGTGTAACATCGAACTATCGACGCTTCCATTAATGCAGAAAATCTGGAAGAATGAAGTTTTCCTGATCGATAGAATGAAGGAATTCTAGTTAAACTTCCAAAGAAAGGCGATACTGCGGACTACAACAATTTTCGAGGAATTACACTGTTACCTATTCCTAGCAAAATGTTCACCAAAATTTTGCTTGTCAGAATATCGACTGCCATGGAAGGGACGTTGCGAGAAAATCAATACGGCTTCAGAAGGAATCGATCCTGCGTAGACCTTATTAAGTTAGAATCATATTCGAGCAGTGTAATGAGTTCAGATCATTTGTCTATGCGGCTTTCACTGACTTTAAAAAAGTCTTTGACAATCTCAACAGGACATTTTTGTGGAATGTTCTGTTGCGCAGAAGCGTCCCAGAAAAAATCGTCGACCTTATTAAAGCAATGTACACCTACTTCGGATGCTGCGTGTTGAATAAAGGTAAGTTGTCAAGGTCTTTTGAAGTCAAGACTGTTGTGCGACAAGGAAGCATTCTTTCCCCCTTGTTATTCATACTGGCTTTGAATGAAGTGATGCGAGCAGCTCTAACAGGTAGACAGGGCATCCAATGGGGTGTATTTGAACAACTGGAAGATCTGGAATACGCCGATGACGTATGTCTGTTTAGGAGCAGACTTAGTGATCTTCAGACTAAACTATTTTCTCCGAATAGACACGCTCTCAACGCTGTGTTAGAGATAAGCATCCCGAACACTAAAGTTATGAGTAGCGGATATGGAGTTATTGCAGCCCCTGATTTTAAGGTAGGCAATGAAAGCGTCGAGTGCGTAACTAATTTTACATACCTAGGTAGTATTGTAACAAATACCAGTAAAGCAGACTAAGACGTCAATACACGTATTTCTAAGGCCAAATTCGTGTTTAGCCAACTAAGGAACGTATGGAATTCTACCCATATTTCTTTGAGTACAAAGCTACGTATTTTCAACTTCAATGTTAAATCGATACTGTACTACGGATGTGAAACGTGGAAACACTCAAATAAAATCGAGTCCCAAATTCAAGTATTTATTAACAAGTGCTTTCGCCAAATACTTAAAAACTTTCGGCCATATAGGATATCCAATCTGGAATTTTGGAAGCAAAAGAGAGCCGTTGCCGAAATCAAAAAACTCAAATGGTCCTGGATTGGACATATGTATGTACAGTACGGCAACCATATAACTACATCCCGAGACAGTCTCTTCGCTGCAAGAGTACCCGACGTCCTAGAGCTCCAGCTAAAACGTGGCGAAGGACAGTTGAGGAATAACTTCTACGTGCGCAGTATATGTACATGGAACGACATCTCAAACAAATAGAGTCAGGTTCAAAAGTACGAGTATCGTGGAGCCCTATACCCTATGTTCCACATAAGGAGGAAAGGATGAAGATCACGATTGCCCGTTGCCGTTTTTCGACGATTGTCGTTTTAGCGGTGTGCTGTGCTGTCAAATCTCAGCGACTATCGTTTGTGTCGTCTAGAATTCCATTATCTGTCGCGTCAAAGAATTTATGGAAATTGATTCAGAAATCGTACAACAAATAGAACGACAATTGCCAAAAACCACAACGGGAATCGGTGTTATATAAAAAATGTATGACTTATTAAAAACAACAATATGTACAAAATAGCGTGATTCAACGTTACAAATAAACGAAATGTGATTCTTGATCTTGATGAAGAAACTGTAATAATTATGTAATACTGATTTATTTTATATTAAACACAACAATATAATTTACATACATTTACATTTTTATTATTTACATCGCATGATTCAATAACAAAATGTTATAAATAAACGCTGTAATTCCTGATATCAAAAATCTGTAATAATTATGTTATGTACTTATTTATTGGTGTAAAATACAAAAAATCTTATGCATAATTAAATAAGTGTGCTACAATTTCTTCTCCAAAAATGAGATTGAACAAAGAATCGTGGTTGTGTGTGAAATTCCCCATGATCTGAAACAAACAAGTCCTTCACACTTCTGAATTAATTTAATTACGCAATGGCTACTCAGAACACAATTAGAAATATAAATGTCGGGACGGCGCGAACGCCATTCCCGGCTAACAAAAATTCCACGAACGAGTTATTCGCATTAGGAACAATCGCGGAGGTCAATCCAACCGAAGTGCAATGGCCAGACCTCACTCCGGGGGAACCGCCTTTGTGATCACGGTAGCCCCTACGCCAGGTAAGTATGCCTTTTGATCCGAATTGTTGTGGTCTAGTAGATTTCCCCACAAAAAGCAAGTGTGAATTGTACAAAGTAAAAAAAAAAAAATATACAAAATTAGAAACTTCAAAAACTACTTTTCCTTCAATGCGAACAATTTTTTCACAAAAATTGGGGTTCAAATTACAACCAAACAAGATATAATACAATATTTACGTTAATTACGCAACCAGTTTTTTCTTTTCTTTGCCTCAGTTACCTATAAAATCTTGAAACTGGATACAAACAAATAGTAGTTGTGCAACACTTCAATTAGGAAAACTTTGCCATAGAGTTGCAAGTAAATTGAATACGCATCTATCTGTGTCCCAGTCAATTCCGCATTTGATTACTTTCACAAAAAAAAAAAGAAGAAGCAAATTCACCCTATAATTAGTTTTAATCACCACCAATTACTGGCCACGACGACCAGAGGAAGGGAGAAGAGTTGTAAACTAATTCGGTAGTGATCTCTACAGGTCAACCGAATGGAGGAGAAGCCACACTCTATCATCACCCTCAGTCAAAGAAAATGTCGTCGTCGTAGTCATCTGATTGTTCCGCTGATTGGGAGTCAGGGGATGCCAAGTCATCACCTACCGCTTGATCTTCGATTAATTAAGTTTAACCTCATGTAGAAGCCAGTCAGATATACTCGGCTGATGAATGGGTGGATTCCAGTTGATCTAATGAATGAACAAACTTTGTTTTTAGTTCCTTCTTTGGGCAATCTTCTTCTGTCTTTTTAATCCGTTCTTAAATGATATTAATGAATTAAGACAGAAAGCGTGTCACCAAAGTTCTTGACCCAACAATGGTATTGTGTAGAGATGACAAACAGTGGGATAGGGGTGACTGAGAATTGTTATGTAATTTTGTGTTCCCTTTCCTTTGGTCATGCAAATCTTTGGTTTTTCAATTGTGGTTTGTATTTCATTCAATCGAGTAATCAAGTTACGTTTTTGATGACTAAGACATGAAATAACGTAGGTATAGCATAAAGTAACATGCGGGGGTAAAGCTCAATTTAGTGTAATTAAAAAGAAGGGAAAAACTGTTGTTATTAAGTTTGCAATTTTCATTGAATTTCTTAACATATAGAACATAATTGACATCGCGCGTAGGAAATAGAAATTGGAACTTGTGGACTTAGATATCTATCTATGGGAGAATTATAGTAAGTGCTAGTCATTGGTTAACTTCTTCTTTCGTGAGGGAGTACTTGTATTTAAAGAATCTGTTTTTGAAGAACTATGATGAGGCTAATGAGTGGCTTAAGTACGCTTTTTATAAACTACATTATATTGAAAAAAGACAATCTAATAGAATTTTACTCATGGGTTGGCTATCAAATAGACCAACGAATTGAATTGAACTAAATTCATAATGGACCCAACCTTTCGAAGAGTTTGTGCAATCATTAAATGGGTGTAGTTATGATTACTAGAAATGGCCATTTGAAGGGGAAAGTACCTAATTAAGTAACACAGCCGGCCTAAGCATACCTACATACATAGGTATGTACATATGTAAATGGAAGACTCGGGTAACCTCTGCTACACACTGGAAATCATGCTTAATATACTGCATATGTATGTACATACCTCTTATTCCCAGTGAAGATCCGGCATTAATTTCTTCCTTCTTAATAATGAGGCAGAAATATGAAAAATAAAGTGCACGACTGGGTTGCACGTACTTGCACTTGCACAAAACTCAGATTTGATTTTTTTTTTTTTAATTTGGTATCGTGCGTACAGTCAGACTGACAGAATTGAGAGACCCACTTTATTGAGTAATGTCAAATTTGATCAAAATCTCGAGATCGAAAATTTTCGGAAAATGACAAAACCAATACTTGCTCTTATACGAGGGTGGGTCAATAAGTCCCTGAAAAATGAAATAAGGAACACTGTTTTCGGTATAAAAACATTTTATTTTTCAACAAAGTCTCCTTTTAGCTCTACACACTTCATCCAACGTTTCTCCAATTTTTGGTGCCCTCCAAATAATACGATTTCTCGAGCCCCTCAAAATAAGCGTTTGTTTCAGCGATGACCTCTTCATTCGACCCAAATCTCTTACCTCCGAGCTATTTCTTCATGTTTGGAAACAAGAAATAATCGCAGAGGGCTAAATCTGGGCTGGATGAGGGAGGAGTTTGTAGGCTAACTCATGCAATTTTGGCATTGCGACTGCGGACTTGTGCGCCGGTGCGTTGTCCTGGTGAAAAAGAACTTTTTTCTTCGCCAAATGCGGCCGTTTTTGCTTCAAATCGGCTTGGAATCGATCCATAATATATATACATAACATAATATAACATATGTAGGTGAAAATAAAAAAATGATTGGCTACATCACAACTTTTCAAACTTTTATGCGGTGGACATAGGCATAGATAGGGAATGAATTTACACGAATTTTTCGCCTGAGTACGAACTCTACATTTGTCGTCGGGCTTTTGCAACTTTGGTAAATCTCGAATCCGAAGTGAGCACCATCGAATACTCGTGGCCTATATATAACCTCGTTATAGAGGGACAATCGAGTGGTCCACTTTCAAAGAAAGTATCAAACTAAAAAATATAAAAAACTTCTCTGCAGGTTGACAGTAACCACTCTTGTAGCATTTCGCAGCTGAACAATTCGTACGAGGATATGCAGACAGGTACTTACCTTCTACAGATGCTACACCGAGGGAGGATGTGGACAATCACATCAGTTGCACTATGTATATCAACCATTTGAAATGGATGACATTCAGTTGCCCGACGTGACGGCACTGCGAGATCCAAAGAGGTTTTTGTTTTGCAGCAGGTGCGTATCATTTACGTTCTCAAACGACCAGAGTCTGCTGATTCCAAAACGTCTATAAAAGACATGTAAATCATACATGTGATTGAAGTCAACTGCCTACTTAGTTGCACCACCTTATATGTACCTACATTAAAGGTAGATCATACTATTTTACTCTTGAATAGTGTCCACAATAGAAACGTAGCTACATAAGGCAACATAAGGAATTCGCTCTAGGCTTTAAGCAACCTAAGCACCAACATATCGTCAGCAGTCTGCACAAGGTTCAGCTGAACATCGGTGTTTGCGACTAGCTTGGGCCTGTGGTTATGTTGGTCAGTGACCAGTGGTGAAACACTAAAGTGCACGACTAGGTCGCACGTACTTACATATGTATATCTATAAATAAAATCGTTAAAATGATTTTTTTTTAATCGCTAAAAATCAAACAATATTTGCTTGACAATTTTTCAAAACTGGTACTCTATAATCTCTTATATGTGAAATATTGCTTATTGTTTTCGAAAAAAAAGTTCAGTCGGCGAATTTTCAAAATCCGAATAAAAAACAAAACTATAACCATAGCTCAAGTACAAAATTTGATCAAAATCGTTAGAGCCATTTTTGAGAAAATCAATTTTTTCGAGATCGGTCATTAGTAAAGCACCGTTCATTTTAGGGTTAAAATGAAAATTCGGATTTTGCCTCGAATTGTGACCCTACAGAACCTAGATATAAAGTTTCAAGAAAATCTGTTCAGCCGTCTAGGATGCAGTCTAACGCACATACATACAGACAGACAGAATTGAGAAACCAACTTTTTCAGATTCTATGTCATAGTAATGTCAAGTTTGATCAAAATCTCGAGATTAAAAATTGTCAGGAAACCAATACTCACCGATGATGCACGTAAAAAAGCTGATGGCTCCTGCAACGCCGATCGTGTTTTTGTCATAGTATCAATAAAATTTGCCGCGAGATCCACTTTGGTTTGTAAATTATTGCGTCACCTGCCCTGGTTTGGCAACCAACCCTTCACAGGTCAAGATCATGGAGTACACTACAAAAATATAATTCGCCTTATTTACCCTCCTCGGCGGAGTTTGAGTAATGCCTGCCAACAATGTACCTGTAGTATTCAAATTTCAAATTTGAAGTCATGCGTTATGCGTGGTTGGCAGTTCAAGAAGAAGTGTATTCGACACACTTCTTCTTGAACTGCCAACCACGCATAACGACTAAAGACGAGGACAAAGTTACTGGACGAGGGACAAAGTTACTGGTTATCTCCAAGAGATAAGAGACTACACCAAATGGTCTTAACCACGAATGACCCCCATGTCCCAACCCCATACACAAATAACTACCGAACACTAATGTTTACCTGTCTTAATTAATACCCGGCAAGAGATGAAGCTTTTTTCTTTCTTTAAAATAACTTTTTCTAAAACACTTCAGCTTAAAATGTATTACACTTTCAAGATAAATTCAAGAAACACCAAAGCCTAATGAGGAATCCGGTTTGAAGATGTTTTCAAAGTCCTAGCTTAGATTACTTCAAGATTACCAAAGTCATACCGCAGTAATTAAATAATTGGGAATCCCAATCTGAATGAATGATTTGACATGTAAAGAGAGCTATAAATATCCCCACCTGAGACTATCTAACGTGTTTCTTCCTAAGAAGAGTCATTCAAATAATTATGGCTCTCATGAATGCAATCCTTATATCCTACCCGGAAACGATACATTAACTTTTCAACGACAGCCTTGCAATTATTATACAAACACCATTAACACCGGGCATCATTTCGACCCGCTATGAAACATAAATCAAAAGTACTAACAATCTCCTGCAGCAGCACAGTTGTTCTAAAGTAAGCAGTTCCTTCTATGCTACTCTGTCGATAACACTACACCGATAATATTCCGAATCAATTTGAATTTAGATTTGTCTCTACCAAGAGAAGAGCTCTCGGCTAACAAATAAAATTTATATTTCCCCCTGCCACAATCGTTTGGGAATAAACTTGTTTAAGGATTAAACCAGATGCTCGTGATGATAGCGAAATGAAGTACTCGTAACAAGAAAACATCTAAAAAAAAAAATAAAGTGCACGACTGGGTCGAACGTACTTGCACTTAATTGCGAATTATTATTATTTGCAAATCACTTACATTTGAAATTTAAATAAAATCGTTAAAAAACACAGTAAGAATCAACTAAAAAAAATTTACAGTTTTTCAAAATTTCGTACGTAATCATCTTTTATATGTGAAATAGTATAATAATGTTGATTTAGAACAAAATCGGTTGTCATACCGAGAAATAGACAATTTTCAAAAATGGAATAATAAGGGAAGCGTATACGCATATTTTGTCAAAAACCTGGTACATTATCTATAGCATTAGCATATGTCCGCCATAGTTCAATTATAAAATTTGATCAATCGGCCATTAGTTAAGCACCTTTAATTTTAGAGTTACAACGAAAATTCAGATTCGAATTGTGCCTTACAGAACTTATGTAGATATGGAAAATGGTGTAGAACGAGCCCGAATGTGCATCAACTCTGGCGGCAGCGACATGACCTATATTATCTACGCGACTTAATGGGATAAAATTTAAACGTCTAAATAAATATAATCAACAAACATAACTAATTCTTTTTATTTACAAATAATGTTACTGCCTTAGGAAATTGAGTGAGGACTTTTGCACCGCCTTGTACAATAGCAATATCTAGTCTGATTTGAATGAATCTCGAGATCGAAAATTTGCAGGAAACCAATACTTGCCCTTATGGGTGCAAGTAAAAAAGCGGCGCATAAAACATCTTCACTATGCTCATCTAATACTGGCACCACTATAGGGCAGCGCACCGGCAATACATTCAACCGCTAAATATCCTGGGGCAATCAAGCAATTATAGAGGAGAGTCCAGGTGTACAACTGAGGAAAACATATTTTTCCAATCACGATTTCTAACCATATAACACCTACTGTACTCCTAATGATCTGGCTAATGTATCCAGTGTCTGACATTCACCGAACACTCGGCGGTATGGTGGTGTATCGTGTATTTGAAAGGTGCCGAGATATACATTCTCTTATAACGGCATCAACAGCGGCGCGCAGTGCCCGTCAAACATTTGAACCGGAGAGGATTTTGTTTTGTTTGTCTTTGTTGCCGGCAGCTTCCTTACCAATTTTAGCAGAAGACGCCGATCGTGAGTAGGTTCTGTGGGATGGGATCACCCGCACTTTCAGTGAAACAGTGGGGTTAGCGTCGAATGGTTGGTTGATAAACAGAAATTAGCCAACATCGAAATTTAAGTGGCGAACTGCTTCAGGGAATGGATACAAAGTCAATTTCGGATCAAAGTTGGAAGAGCCTGCTTTATAGCTAAGAAAAAAAAAAAAACAATTAAATTTTAATCAAACAAAGTTGGACGTCAGCTATGAATGTCTAAACTTGTGAAAACGCTGACGCATCAAAATTTTTAAAAAACTTAATTTTGAATATACATATTTGTACTACTACTTCAGGGCGTAAATAAGAAAGAAATGAAATCATAGATGTCATTATTATGAACCTAAAAGTATTACAAATCAAAGCTAGAAAACGTTTTCTTTAACATGGATTCATCAACTATTACGACCATTACTTGTCGTAGAAGAATGACTCAGACCAGACCATACGTCATTCATTTTAATTTAGTGTGACACTCCAGCTTCAATCCTGTAGTTTAAATTTCATTTGTACTGAAGCGCCAACGGAAAATGATGGACGATTGGGCGAATTTTTACTTTTATTCTTATTTGACGATTTCACTCACCCCACGACGATATTCGACCTTTCTCGTCAACGCGGTGGAATGATTATTATGGCACAAACTCGAAACTTAAGCAAATCATTCCAGAATATCAATTATTATTGATCTAGTGTCTCAATCCGTACAATTTTGGAGTTAATTCTTTAATCTAGAGGCTATCAGGAAGTTCATTAACTTCTCAAGCTGTAACGCAGCTAATGAGTTCAGTGAAATAAGTTCACTGCCTAGAGTCCCCTTTCTTAGGTGTATTAGGTTGGGGCATTCTTTAAGAAAAGAGGTTTTATCACTCTCTGTATAACCTAGTGATAAGTTAAGTTTGCAGTGATGCCTATTCAGTTGCACCGATTAGGGTTCTTACACTTATTTTTCGCAGACATTTCTCCACTGTGGACGCAAATTTAAAATTTGTGGTTCAATTTTTTTTTTGATTCTAAACAAGGAGATCTTTTCAATGATACGTCATATGAATATACAAGAAAAAATGCCTATATATTTTACTATTTTACTTATACTGGAGGCACCTCCAAAATAACGGTTTTCTGAAAAGGTGCCGGCGTTGTCTTTGCGTTATTATTTTACATGACTTGTGAAACAATCATGCATATACATATATACTTGAATAGTTTAAGAACTCTAAGGTGGTGAAGTGATATATAGATGTTGCAAAGGTATCGCGAAGAAGAAATGCTCCCAATTTCAAGCAAAAAGTATGGAAGCCCTCTATCGAGAGTTGGAGGAAATATCGTCTTCGGCGTCTGATAGGAACCAGGCTATCCAGGAGCTTCGATAAAACAACTTGTACAAGGGAACAACTATCTTCAAAATAGCCGCACAGAGAAGAAGAAATGCTCAGGAGATTCGTTTCCCAAAGTTCATTAACAATGCTCAATGTCAGCTTCTTGTGGAAGACGACAAAACTCTCTACAGATGGCGACAGTATTGTGAAAGACTTTTGAACGAACAGATTCCCCAGGTATACTTTCCAAGAGCCGCTCCTAACCATGATGAAGTATCCGACATTACTGTCAAAGAAGTTAGGAATGACGTCAAATACTCCAAAAAAAGATGGGAGACATCGGGCACAGGGCGCACATTATTCTTATCTCCAAACTTATGAGCAGTGATCCAATGCCTAATCAGTGGAGGGAAGTTATCTTCTTCCTTTGCACAAAGAAAAGGGCGATGCGCGAAACTGCGATAATTACCGTTCTGTCAAGCTGATGTCCCACACCATGAAGATCGTTGAGAGGGTATTAGATGGCCGAATAGGGAAAACAATACGGCTATCTGGTGACCAGTGCGGGTTTGTCTCGGGTAAATCAACAACAGATGCAATCCAAAGTATAATACAGGGTGGACCAAAAGTCTCTTTACTATGTAAAAAATTAATAACTCTTTTATTTATAGATATTTTTGAGTTATTTTTTTTTTTCAGACATAAGGCTTGGGAGATTTAGGATGGAGCACTACACCATCGCACAGCGAACAAAAATTGTTAAATTATTTTTTGAAAATAGCCAGTCAATAATTTGTACTCAAAGTGCATACCGGCAATTTTATGGCGTTAGAAATTTTCCAACAGCACCCACTATTCGTGCTGTGGTGGCCAAATTTGAGCAATATGGGAACATTGGAGATGTGAGGCGTTCGGGCAGGCCTCGTTTTGGACGATCGATCGAAAACATCCAGGTCGTTAGGGAAAGTGTTGCAACCGATATTGAAACATCGACACGACGACGTTCAACACAGTTAGGCATACCGCGTAGCATGATTTAAGGAAAGATCTTCACCTATATTCTTACAAGATCCAGTTGGTCCAACAGCTCAATCCTGGTGACCCAGAAAAACGTCTGTAGTACTGCAGAACTGTCCTAAATATCGCCGAGAATGACGAAGAATTTTTGGAGAATTTTATGATGACCGAAGAGGTACATTTTCATCTGAGCGGGTTTGTGAACAAGCAAAATTGCAGATTTTGGGGCACACAGAATCCCAAAAATCTCCATCAACGTCCCTTACTACACTCACTTCGTGTTACTGTTTGGTATGGAATAACCTCGCGTAAGATTTATGAACCATATTTCTTTGAAAATGATGCGGGTGCCAGCGTTACGGTCAATGGGTGCCGCTACAGAGCAATGCTTCAGGACTTCTTTTTTCCACTTGTGCAAGCAGACAACAATGCTGAGCTGATTTGGTTTCAGCAAGACGGAGCTACCGCTCAAACCGCTCGTGAGACAAAGAACTTGCTGCGCGAACAATTCCCAAATTGCATTATCTCAAAAAACGGTGAATTTGAATGCCTGATCTGTCGGCTCCGGAATTTTTTTTATAGGGTTACCTGAAGGACAATGTTTACATTAACAAACCACAGACTATACAGAAGCTGAAACTCAACATTCGTACAGAAATCGCTCAAATTACGCCGGCAACACTTCAAAAAGTCATGGAAAGTGCCCATGAGTGCATGCATTCTAATGGTGGCCACTTAACCGATATGATTTTCCATACATAATGTAAAAAATTTTCATGACATAAACTTTTATTTGTAATTTATTTCATTAGTTTTTATCTTATCGTTCAAAAGTTATTCCAGATATAAGTAGGAAACCGACTTTTGGGCCACCCTGTATAAGGATCATAATGGAAAAATATCGTGATTCATTAAAGAACTTGCATATGGTGTTGGTTCATTTTGAAAAAGCCTTTGATAGACAATCAAGAGATCTCTTATGGGTGGCGCTAAAACAACGAGGAGTTCTAGAAACCTACGTGCGCATGATCATGGACATGTATGAGGGAGCAAGGACAAGCGTAAGATGTCCCACAGGAGTGACCGAAGAGTTCTTAATCAAAGTCGGTGTACACCAGGGAAGCGTCCTCAGTCCTTTGCTATTTATTGCAGTCGTTGATTATGTGCTTGAAGGAAAATGACGGACCCCAAAGTGCATCAATTATTCTTTTGCTGACGATGAAGCTATCACAAATGAAGATTAAACGTCCCTGCAACGAGCACTTGATGTATGGGTGGATGTTTTGGAGGGAAATGGGTACCGTATTAATTAAAAAAAGACAGAGTATCTGTGCTGCCCGTTCTCTGATCCACACCGGCCTATTCCAGACATTTACTTGAATGGAAAAGTGCTTCCCAAGTGCGAGAAGTTCAACTATCTGGGATCTATGATCAATAACGAAGCAACTTGTGATGATGACATCAATCATCGCATAAACGTAGGGTGGATGAAGTGGCGGGAAAACTCCGCTATCTTCTGTGATCGAAAAATGCCCCCTAAGCTGATAGAGCACGACCGGCTCAGTTGGTATTGTCATGTTCAAAGGCTAGATCCTTCAAACTCCGTCTAAAAGGCAATATCAATCAACGTTCCTACACAATCGCGCAAAAAAGGTAGACCAAAAAACAACTGGGTCATACAAATGCAAAAACACCAGCATTTGATTGGCCTCAGTGACGAAGTGATCCGAAACCTGGAAGCCTGCGAGTACGTCAAACCGGCAAACCCCACAGGCGGACCAGTAGGGATGCAGTGAAGTGGGAGAGTTGTGATCCTTCTATTCCGGACCATAATTTCGCCGTAAGGAAAAGAAGAAGAAGAAGAACTCTAAGGTAGAGACAGACGATCGGAGGCGCAATATGGTTCCGTGGCTATTAGCGAAACCCTGTAAAAACCTACTACGAGGGACTGAAATACTCGTAACAGCTTAGCGCTCATGAAGACCCCAAAGGCTGGGTGTTTTCTCACTCCCTCATGAAATCAACATCTGTTTCTGGCTGCCAGATCACTGCAATTTTTTTTTCAGGATATTCATACAGAATGCTATCAATTGGTTGTTGATGAATCCAGTATTGCCTTTTAACATTTTTGTGTATATCCCGAAGATGGATGTTTTAATTATTAGAACTGAAGAGAACCGTTTAAGATGAACAGCACAAAATTACTATGCCATTTTGATTACTTGGCAAGGCAAGGTTCGCGAGTTTCTTGTTATTAGTAAAGGTTAGGTTCTTTTCGAGTGGTTACCTGATTCCACTTCGCCCGTAGGCTTTCTCAGTATCTTGTGGCACAGTGGCCTCTCTTGTTTGCATGTTGAACCTCTGTGAGATGTGTCTAGCGCCGCCTAAAGGGTGACCCTGAAAGCCCTACTAATGAACAACCAAAAGATCCAAAGGGTGGCCGTGGTGTAGTGGTAACATCATCGCTTGTCACGCTATTGGTTCACAGTTCGAATCCTGATGTCAAGAATCATCTATTTATTTCACATGAAATAAATAAAAAAGTCGATCACTTGCGAAAGCTAAGTCAACTCAACTGTGAAGGCATAACACTGGCAGTAGGGTGGTCATATGGCTAAAATGCAAGTTGATCGTGATGATGACATCAGGAGGACGGAAAAAAATACTGTGATTCATAAGCAACGATAATAACATCTAAAACAAAAAAAAAATAATCCCCAGTTATCTGGACAGCCACCGTTGGAGTTCACTGAAACTTAACTAAAACCTGAGTTTCAAAACAACTACACCAATCTGTCTTTCTCTCTGTCTCTTCCCCTTTCCGCAAAAAACGCCCGTGTCCTAAAAAATTAGTATAAGGGTATTCATATCCCCTTTTACATGTGCAAATTATAAAAAAAAAAATACGAGTATTAAATAAATTAAATATCTGAATCTTGATGACCCAATAACGTGCTGGATGTTGTATTTTAGGCCTCAATCATGTGTGTAGCGTTGGTGTAGACTAGTGCACCATAAGTTATCTTATTTGTAACATCGAAAGTTTACTAAACCAGTTTAAGTGAGTTTAAAGCATGTTGTGACCTGGTATCTGAAATTTGATGCTCCTAGTTTCCGAGCATGTTCTTAGCAAATTCTGGCTCAATCTATATCACACCACTTCCTCATTCACCTTGATACACTCCTAGACAAGCAGTAAAACATCTTTTAGATCGAACTGATGATGAAGTGGTACTGAATGCTAAACTTTTAAAACACCACTCCACCCCTTACTTCATCCAATTTTGATGATTTTCAGATAAGACTGTATACAAATCCTACGAACAAAATTTCATCAAAATCTGTTCAGTTCTTTTCGATTTAGATTTGCGACAAGTATTTAGGCGACAAACAACCAAACTAACAAGCAGAATAGGTATAGGAATAGTATCTGCTTTGACTTAAGGTCACAGGTTAAGTTCAAACTTTAAAAATCCCAAAGATTCAAAATCTACGAAACACCTGCACTTCAGCCTCACTATATCCCACAGTCCTCTACTCTCGATCATTTTCTACTTGTGTGTATCAAAATTCATCAGCTTTCCAGTAAGAATACGACCAAGCACAAAGCCAACAGTGTAATTAACTATTCCAGCTTTTACCACGTCCATCAGAGTTTAGGCCACAATCGTGAGTCTTTTACAAGCGATTCACCCTCACTTCAATGTATATCTTAACTTGTCTTATCCCTCCCATTGGTGTTAGTACGAGAGCACACTCACGCTTCGAGTCTTTAATGACATGCCTGCCTGCCTGCTTTGCTTGGTAAGCAACAACTTTATTCGCTAGCACCAGTCTATCGTAGTTACTCGTCGTGTTCGGTTCGGTGTTCTGAGTGCTCTCTTAACTTGGAATTGTACAACGCAGCCAACTTGGGCGTTGTCGCGCCTTTCTCAGAGCAGCGCTGTAATTGTAGTACAACGAATTTCGAAATTTTGCGTGTAAACGGTTAAAGCTTTTGCTCGAGTACATCATACTATCAACATTCCGCAGTAATTTCCACCTGTGATTAGATTAGATACGCTTATCAAAGTGTTGTGTAAAAAATAAATATCTATTAGATAAAGAGCGAATTGAAGAAAGAAAATATAAAAATCTGCTAATACAACTGTGTTATTTTCAAGAGTGTTTGTGATTTAGTAAAGAATTCAAATTTACCAGGTGAAAGTGTTTGTTCCACAAAAGTGTATGTGGAGTAGCAGCCCAAAAGCCCACCCAATCGAGCAGAAGAAAACACCAAAAGGTCAGCGCACTCTGTATAACTGCAACCGTTGTTGTTAAAATCTGTTTATGGCGGGCTAGTCCTTGTTCCACATTTCAACGACAATCATTATCGTGTCCACCATATTGTCTGTTACTGGTTAAAACCACACCACCACCACACAGCTAGTATTGGCTACAACAACAACCACTGTAGTGGAGTGGGTATCCCCTTTAATTTCAAACACACACCTATATTTACGGTGGAGTGAGGGAGGCAAAGAATATTCTTACCTGTGTCTTTTGTTTATTGTTATTAGGTACTGCACACATGTATGCAGAGAAACAAGTGTTACCAGGTAGAAAAAGAAAACGAGAAACTGATTTGTTGCGGCTGTGTGATTCATAATAGAATAATTATGCTTTTATTTTGTATTTGCACTTGGTTGTCACAATCATTGTTATCAGACATTTATGGATTGTGTTGTTATTTTTGTATGTATTTCTGATTAAAAAAACGTGACTAATCGAAGAAGTGACCATTTGGTTTAGATTTTTGCAAGGTATTGTAATTGGAGACCTAGCTAGATTTACAGTCTATGGTTATTTATAAATTACAGTTTCTATGAAATATATCGAAACCGCGATGTACATACGCGATGTATAAATACTTACATGAATAGATGTTGTGCAGGAAAAAAGATTGTTGTTAATTTAAATATGCGTAAACATATAAAAGCTATTTATGGAAGTTCGCCTATTGATACTCGTAAGATTTATGGTGATAATTTGTTATTGTTAGCTAATAAGACAAGTACCTTCCAGAAACAAATAATAGTCAAAGATATCATTATAATTGATCTGACATTGGAGTTGAAAATTACTACAATTCACACGATCACGCTTCTAAAAATAATGTATTGCTGAAAGATGGCTATAGGTGGAATCGTATCGGGTATGCCTTTATGTCTAGCTAACGCTTATCTGTACAAGATTTACGATAAAAAGTAAAAGAATAAAAAGAGATAACCCCTTATAAATTTTTAAGATATTCATAAATATCTGGGGTACCACTATAAAAAAAAAATTTTGTGAGGAAAAAACCGGGGGTTAGATCCAATCTCTTCAACAGATCGAAAACCTTTCAAGTCGGAATAAGGTAGACATAATGTCATCTCCTACGTAAAAATTACGATGTTCACAAATGGATCGAAGATGAATAATGGAACAGGTGTTGCGATATTTCCGTATCACTCAGCATTTTCACACCCATCGTAGTAGATCGCAATACAGAGCAATGGAAAAGTTATTTCCCTTTTGTTCAAACGACATCTGCAAAGAGGAACCGTAAGAATATTTCATATTGTCGGCAGACCTCGAAAAACGACTCCAAGGGAAGGTCTTCGCATAATCAGAAAGTTTAAATGGATCATAGAATATTCCTGGGACTCAAAAATTAACGAGATAGTATTATAGGGCTGTAGAGAACCCATTGGTATTAAAGAGAACATATTAGCCCACATAAAAATTGTGAGAGATCATATATGCAAATTGGTCAGTGTCGTGATTGGAGACAATTTTGTGATTTAACGAATCTAAATTTAATTTTAAAGGTTCAGACGGAAAAAATACGTATAAGAAGGCCAAAGAAAAAACGTTTAATGTTTAAATCCGAAATATTGCAAGAGCGCAGTAAAACACGGTGCGGGCAATGTTATTGTGTGGTGTTATTTTTCCGGCCTAGGAATGTGTCCTATTCATAATATACAAAATATTTTAGCTAGCGAAGAAAAAACTCAAGGCGAGACTTGTAACTGAGTGATTAAATATAGCAAAAAACTGTATTCTTAAATATCCAGCTTAATCGTATTAGCTGGATAAAGATCCGCGCGGCTTGGTATTTAAGCTGAACTGCTAAAGTCACCAAATTAGTGGAATTTTAAAATCGTCGCTATAAGGAAAGTAAGCGCAGTCATTATTGGAACGGTGAACATAAATCGATATCGCTCTTAGGAGGCATATTTTCGGAAGCCTTCAATCTCAAATAATTCAAGAGCGCAATCACCAGGCATCTACAAACATTTCGGGGCTTAGGGTTATAGGTTCGCCACCCCTGGGAGAAGATTATAATAGAAAAAAATTACAAATTTGTTCGGTTTTGACTCATTTACGTGAATCTTTTTGTACAAAAGCGCATGCTCATGATTGTTTAGTTATGAGGCTATTTGAGAGCCCCATGAGTACGTATTTTTGTACCTTTCATCAAATGAGTTCCGGGTATCCTATGTCTTGTCTATGACTGGAAACATAAAATCTGTCTGTGTTATTGCTGAAGATTTACACAGCACAACAGAATTACAAAATTAATTACATTCACATAGTCCATCACGTAATTAATTGTGGTTATAAAAATCGTCTATTTCTTCTTCAGTGAGTGGTTCTAGTCCTAGCACTGGTTATCAATATTCGTTTGTTAGAATGCTTCCAAGATATAAGATGCTGGTATTCGGTCGAAGTTAAAAATGCGTGTCCTGACCTTGCTTGAACTAATTTTCATGTGATCATTTTTTATCCGCGACATTTTGTTAAACTTTGGAAACTATGTTAGCTGCCTGGTTACTGCGGATTACTAGGAAATGAACTTGCGACTGAACTAGCAAGAAATGGAGGTAAAGAGTTAGGTATTAAAAGTAGAGTCATCAAAATTAGGGAAATAATTCTGATACAGTAAAGAACAGCAGAGTAGTTATAGGACTTCTATTTAGTGAGGGGAACAATCGCAAAGAAAAAATCGTATAGTTTCGAAATATTCATTCTATTGTTATAAAAATTAGTTTATTATTATTTTACTTCATTGCTATTTCCGTTCATTTATTTATTCTTTAATTCAGTAAAGTGAATAAATATCGAATTTTCGCTAATTACTACTATCTATCATACATATATATTACCTTTTTCATGCATTCAGTTTATTTCATTCGAGACCTCGAATTCGTTCTATAGTTCTCAACTCTAATCCCATTTGGAAATTGCTTCCCTGAAAAACATGAAAAAAGGCTAGGATTTACCCGCATGTAATTTTGTTCTTTAAAACCTGTAAAACTTAACGCCAACTAATATTACATAGAACAAAACAATAGTTAGCCCAAGTCACGTATTTTCTAACTGAATCATAGTAAATTCCAATAAATTAACACCTTCGAAGCCTGGCAACATTCTCTTCTTTTCATTGTATCTGTTTTGTATCTTTTGACTGTGACTACTTCTATCGCCTTGCCACCGATATTCGTTTGGCATTTTGTTGCATTGTTTGGTTTGTTTGTTGACTTCTTGCTTTCATATGAACGCCTATATAGCTAACAATACTGAAACAGAAATTAATTCGAAAGAGTGAACGTTTTACAATGACGTCAGGAAGAGTAAGCCAAAATAGGTACCTATATTACCAAGCAACCTACGGACAACACGGTTACGTGTGTTAAAACCAGTTTCTTATTTCAGCAAAGTATTTACCTGGATTTTTTTGTTCTTGTTATATGTTGTTTCTTTCTCTGTTGGCATGTCGCAACATTTGGTAAACAAGACTATAAGAAGGTAAAAAAGGCTAGAAGAAGCTTGGAAAGATGCCGAAAAACATTCTGTCAGCCGTTAAAGTTCCGCACGTTCTTCTTTGTCTTCGTGTTTCTTGAGCCTAAAAATATTACCAACTTGAATTTGGTAATTATGCATACTTGGAAAAAACTGTTTCTCTCCTCTTTTGCCAACAGAAAAAATAGGAGAAAAAAAAAACTGTTCTCTTTTAAATTCAAATTCAAAAAGCGTTCAAATTGACGTTTGAAAGGAAACGTGTCTAGAATTCTCGCATGCATGAACGATACATCCATCCTATGAATCAGCAAAGATCAATTTTTCCTCATCAAAATTATTTGCAATTTTTTATTGGCTAAAGATAATAATTTATTCATTAGTTGATGTGAACAAGTTCGTTTAGCGTTGGTAGACCACTTTAGTAGTGACCCGCTGCAATGGAAAAATAGTCTCACGGATGTAATTTGTTATCTTCCTGTTTGTTTTCTATGTGAGCGCCACCTTAGAGTGATGTTGACAACTTTCGGATGTGTATCTGGTTTTTGTAGATCTATCGTTTTTTCTTTAAACCTGGTAGATCGGCATATAGATAGTATTGACCGTGCGTGAGTTGTTAAGCTTGTTACGCAGTACCTATTTGAGTGATTTGTAGATATCTTTGTGAAAAACAAATTATTGTGGATTTTCTAGAGAGGATACTTACTTATGCTTTGTTAAAGTATTTTATGTAAACTTAAGAATACTTAGGTACGAATAGATACTACATACTTTGGAGTGAACTACATTGAGAAATGTGGTCATGAAATGATTATGCACTCAATACAAAGTGTAGGCTTTTAGGAATCCTATATGCATACCATATGCTACTTTTTTTGTTTTTGCTTTGGGAGGTGAAAATCTCTCCTAGACGAAACTGAGCCCGTACTCAGTAACAGTGTATACATTTTGCCCTGCATCCCATGCCTCTTGGTTTTTAAGCATTTCACCAACAATGTTTTCAGGTATTGTTGATTAACCGAGTTTTCTCGCAAGTACTTCCCTTTTGCCGATGAACGTGGACACTGGGAGAACACGTGTTCGGTGTTGTCTGCGCAGTCCACGCAGTAAAGTCAGTAAGGGCTATCATCGTACTTGAATAAGTACGAGCGGATGTAACTACTAACGCTAGAAGCAGTCTTCGACTATACCTTGGCCAATCTATGTTGAACATGATGTGCGCTTGTGCAGCACTCGCGTTCGCTGCTTTACCGCTGACGTATCTTATGTGCTCTTTGAATGAAAGTCTTGTATTTATCATAACGTCTAGGTATTTCATTTGTGACTTAGATGTTATGGTGTGTGCGAGTACTGTAAAACTAACCTAACGAAGCAAGCCACTGTCGAGCAATCTTTATTGTCGAGTTGCTAATCTGTTCCTTCTTCCAGCAGTTTAGCAGTAATAACAATAGCGATATCGTCAGCACACCCTAGAATCTTTGCATCTTCAGTGGCGCAGTGACCCTGTATTCTTTGGGGACGCTGTCAGTATTGTATACAAGGATTCTGCGCCTGAAATAGTGGGTCACAATTTTAATAAAAAAAAAAATCGTGCTCACATGTCCTTGAGTGCTTTAAAAATACGGCTCCAGTTTGCTATATTAAATGAGTTTTTGATGTTAAGGCAGTACTTCTTATAACCATCTTTCCATCTTCTACCCTATATGGCTTTTTGTGCAGTTTCAACCACCACGCTAATCGAATCTCCAGTTGAGCGTGCCTTCCGAAAGCCGTACTGGTGCTCCGACAACCCCCCTACTGTTTCTATTGCTGCTTCCAGTCTGTTGCAGATGACGCGCTCCAGTATTTTCGCTGCTGTATCTATCAAACATTATGGGCGATATGACGAGGGCTCGTCTGGTGGTTTGTCTGCCGTTTCCATTTATCCTTCAAAAGCGAGTTATAGACGTCGGCAAACATGTCTGGGCGCGCTTTGTTTGCTGTCGTAAGGGCAATATTGGCAATACCATCCAGTCCAGGTGTCTCGTCTCCTATTTTGCTACAGATTTCGATGAACTCCACTGTGGTGACTAAGGGAATGTTTCGTGTTTCTGCAGTTTCTTCATCACCAAGAGTGGTCTCTTCCTGTAACAATATCGATTAAAAAGCTTGAATTTTTTGAATTACATTGGGTTTTTTTTACCTAAATTTTCTACCTGCACAATACCCAATACATTCAGATAATAAAAGTCGGATTTTACACCCACGTTCTGAACACTTTTGTTTACAAATGTGGGAAAAACCAGTTTTGTGGTTTATTGAGAAGTGTTTAGAGTTTTAATAATTATTAAATTTTATGACTTTTGGTTGTTGATTCAGCACTTGTTTTTGACTCCTTACATCAAGAGGGTTCTCAAATCCCAAAATTTGTCGACCTGGTTTGCAATGGTCTTACATAAAAGCCACACTTTGGAGTCATAAGAATTTATTTGAGATTCTTCACGTCTTGAGTAAACAACTCGTTAAAAATTGAAAAGTCGCGGAAACCGCAATCGAGAAACGATCTGCAATCATCACCCTTCTTAAAGAAGGCAAATCGCAGCAGGAAGTTGCTTCGCAATTGAAGGTATCATGGTGCTGAGTTTAACGTACCATTGAACGACACGCCCAAACCGGAAGTTTTAACGATAAACCACGGTCAGGACGTCCTAGAGCTACAACTAAATACGAGGATCGGCTAATAGTCACGGTATAAGTCATTTTTTCTTCTTTCGAATAAATTCCTTTAAGAACAAAATGAAAATATTTTTCTTCTTACTTCAGCCGGTATAGGAAAGTTGAAGCAGCATTCGCTAAATCTCAACCGGTTTCTGATTATCAGAATCGAATTCGTCAAATGCAGGTTCATCCTATTTCGTAACTTTGTTTTTACGTTATTTAGGTTGAAAACTTCACACCATAATGATTCTGTGCTTGAAATATTCCTCCAGTTCTTGAGCATAAGGTTATACTAAACTCCTGTAGAAGTGGAGTTAACGAGCTTCTGGCATTCGTCAATGGACATAAAATTCATTTGCTTCAAGATTTTCAAATTATCCGGCATCCGTTGCTGCAATTCGTAAAGCAGTTTAATTAAAAAAAATTTACAATTGTCTCGCAATAAATCTTCCTATTGAACTATGATACAACCCTTATTTTTCAGTTCCACCAATTTTTCTTCATGATTTGTCGTTTGAGTTGAAGGCCTGCAGTACTGAGATCAATGACGATATCGTCTATGTTATCACCTGGGTTTACTTTTAATTTACATTTTAGCAGAGCTTCATTAAATATTCCAAATCATTTAGAATTTTTACAAAAAACACTTTTTCGCTTTCAAAGCATTATTTACCCTTTGTATCTCTACAGTATAGTATAGTATAGTATTGTTGTATAGGTTGGAAAAAACACCAAAGGGCGTAATTTACTTCATCTGTGAACATATTTATAATATAAATTGGTTACCTTAAAGCAATTTTCTGAGCTTTTAGCTAAGGTGAAATAAGTTTGCAGCTCTAAATATCTAAACACTGCATCTTTATTCTTGTCGCAGCAGATTCTATCGACAGCCAGCGCGTGGTGCAAGATTGAGTTATTTTTAGAGGGTTATGCCATCGTTTAACAGTTTGTGAATGGTTTGGTAATTTTGTTGTCGATTGGATGACCTAGAGAATCAGTTATAGGTTTCCCTAATTCTGAATTCTATTTCATTGGGGAGATGTGCTGCAGCAGCCGCAGTTACAGCCAGCAAATAAAATGGAATAAACTGACGCGTAATCTGATTTGTTATATGTACATATGTATGTAGGTAGGCACTCACATTTCGCACATTACAGTTGTTGAATCTTCATTTTCAAACTTGTATTTGTTAGTTAGCAAACCCAAGTGCTTGCGCAAACTTATAAATTGGTTCATTGTGTTGGTGGGAAATGGAAATGTCAAAAATTGTTTCCAAGTTCAGAGAAAAATAGTAAATTCACGGCAAAAGTTTTTCTTGTATTTTTGTTTTTCTATGGTTACTTTGAATTTTTAAAAATACTGATTGGAAAGAAATGCCACTTCAAAACACTTTCAAAAGCAGTAAAAAAAATAATATTTACAGCAAGCAGTCAAAACGGCAACAGTGCCTATAAAACGACACTGCATAGGGTGGCGAGAGGAGTTTACGACTTGTACAAACAGAAGAGAATGGAAGAACACCACCTTCTTTTTCTTAGAAAGAAGAAAAAAGAAAATGAAAAAACGCGAGATAGGGTCAATATAATGCATAGGAATGATATTCGAAAGTTTTATCAGAAGGTAAAATGAGCATGCCAAGGCTACAAAGCCCAAATAGAAGCCAGTGGGGATGAAGAAGGAAGTCTAGTAGTAGTCACAATCGGTGTTGAGAATTTGGAAAGATCACTTCTGCAGAGTGTTAAACGGCGATGACGGCCAAAACTCAGCTGTCAGACAGAATGCTCAATTCAACCTGGACTATGACGATCAACAATTCCATCCACCAAGGTGAAATAAAGATCTGAGCTTAAATCCAACAAGGCTGCTGGGGATGATTTGGTACGGAGCATACATTATCTCATCTGTAAGATGTGGTCGGATGAAAGTATGATCAAGTGAAGAATCACTCTTGCCAACCGCTGTTTCTTTGGACTAAGAAGGCAATTGAGTAGCAAAGCCCTCTCATGGATAACTAGGGTGACTTTATATAAGACCCTCATCATTCCAGTCCTGCTATACGGCGCAGAAGCATGTACGTACGTAAAGTAAAGTATAGAATACTTTCAGATAAATGGTTATAAACTAGTACTATCTAGATGCGATCATATAAAAATCTAAGGGGTAATGGATTGTTCACACTCTATATGATGAAAACTATGCAGCTAGTAATGGCATTCAATGGGATCTACTTTTCCAATGTTGAATAAGAGTGGATTGCTGTCGAAAACTCAAAATTACCGAACAAAGAACAATAATGTGGTAAAGATTTCGCATTTTAGATTCTTGACAGTGCTGAATCTGATACTTATGCCTATTTCATACATCCTTGATAAATCCTTACCACTTAATGGCAAATCATCTCTAAATACATACTCGTAGTATTCCTAAACGATACTTAAATGACTATGCACTATGCAGCTAATTAAAAAGCCATCTAGTCATAATAGAACTAGACGCTTTCTGCATAGAGACATCTGATCAATTAACGAACCGCGCCGCCACCCAGTTTTCACGGAAGCAGAATGAACACATTGTCGACTTCGTGCTCTTATCAAGTGAGAGTGGAATCACAGTAAAATCGTGCACCGTAAAATTATTCACCACATGAAATTTATGGTAATTGCATTGCTGATTATTTTTCTTTCTTCTCTTTATTTTTTTTTTTTTTTTATATTTGCGTGTTTTCTTCAAGTGAATTTAGTCATTATAAATGAAAACCTCCAAGTCAACCAACACCACCGGAGGGAAATGCAAAGAAACTGGAACAAGACATAAAAACTGTTTCTATTGTGAAAATGGAGAAGGAAAATATGAGGTTTGTAGGTTTACTTCTTGGTGGGAGAGTTTGAGTCCATAGTAATGACAATTAATTTATAGTCGTAAGAGTTATTAGAAAATTAAAAGAAATCACCAACGACGTGGACCAGTTTTGTGGTGTATTGTTCAATTTTTCTGTGAGAAATAGAGAAATTACGTCCGGATCGTCCAACCCTTAAATTTCGTTTTTATAATTCACACCAACTTTTAGTAGTAAATTTGTTAAGAGACCGACTGTGTGGCGGATAAAGCATACTTACCTGGCGTAGGGGTTACCGTGATCATGAAGGCGGTTCCCCCGGAGTGAGGTCTGGCCATTGCACATTGGGTTGGATTGACCTCCGCGATTGTTCCTAATGCGAATAACTCGTGCGTGTAATTTTTGATAGCCGGGAATGGCGTTCGCGCCGTCCCGACGTAAATTATAAATAAAGTCGTTAATTCGCATATGATGTGAGTTTACAAAATATTTAGAAGTAAAAGATAACATATAGATTTTACATATGTAGGTATTTAGACGATAAGGTGCTTGTGTGGTTTTTCTTACCCATTGGGGGTGGGTGTGAGGTGTATGTATGTATATCTTCTGCATCAACATATTGATTCAAGGGAGGTTACAAATATGGTTTGCTGAGACTCCCGCACAGGCACTGGGATGCTAGTACCACATTTGTGTAGGAAATCAGCGCAGCGGGCAGTTCATTGTTCTTATTAATTCAGTAGAGGAAGTGGAATCTAGGTACGCGGATAGTAGAGTCGGCGATAATGTTGTTTGATCCTGACAATTCTCTCCAAGCTTTTGTCCATTCTTCTTTGTCGTTGAAGTAGAGTCGTGCAGTGCAAGTCTTTTGGCTATTTGTTTCGGTGATTTTTAGCGGAAGCAGTAGTTGTCCTGTCATTGGTCAATTCGTGAATGGGGAGATTTGGGTTGTTTTGGATTTTGATGTATACTCTAACCAGTTTTTTTTTGTCGTCTTAATGAGGATGGAGGAATGTTACTCAGCACTGGTAGCCACTGGCGATTTGATCTTTCCCGTAATTAAACGCATTGCAATGTGAAGTTCGCTATCAATCTTTTTGGCATGAACACTATTCACAGCCAAACGGAAGCTCCAAATTCGGCAGATGAGTAGCAGTGGCGTGGCGTCCATACAAGCCGATTCCTTCCCGCTTACCTTTTCAAATATCAAATATTTTTATTTTGCCACTTGCCAACAATCACATTCAATTATTTGTTCATCAAACCATTTTTCATTTATAAATCATACCTTTATACACGCTCGAAGATGAAATGCTGCGACCACTTCGGTGTTTATTCATTTTTACTCATACACAAACTCGCACACATAGCCGAGACAAGTATGAACTCCGCTAGCAAGAGACAACTTCTTTTTCAAAAGATAAGCGTCCAATGAATTTTTTTTGAAAAGCTGTTAATTTTCCGGCTTATGCATTCATTTCTTCACAGTACGAACTTTCAACTCTATTCCTTTCTGGCAGGTAGTAAAAGTTTATTTGAGAGAAAGATTTTAGTTCGAGGGAGTTTTTTTTTTTTTATTGTAGGCAACAAAAAAAACCGACGAAAATCGGGTTATAGTGGTTCGAACGGCGTTTAAGGTTTTTTAAACTTGTTGGGTATAATTCATTTGTACATTTTTTTTTTTTTGCAAATTTGAAATGACAGTTGCAAATCGGTTGTGTTAATTGTGCGTGATTTATTGAAAATTCGGATGCAAATTTTTGTGATTTTTGTGACTGCTAATTATTAGAAAATTTTAAAAATTTAGCAATCACATATTGGTAGTTAAGTTAGTGTTTTAAATTATTAAATTATTATAAAATAGTGAGTGAGCTAAGTGAATAGTTAATAGCTATATACCAAGTAAGTAATTATAAATCTACTCAAGAGGTGCTCCATTGAACATTCTTATTATTCTTAGACAAGATGTCTCTAGTTAATTTTGAGTGTTGTTTAACTGATTTTCTTCTAAAAGAAACCCACGAGTTCAGTAAGATTTCTTTTTTGCAAAAAAAAATTATAGAACTAGGTCGCTCGACACCATCAATGAAAATTGATTATACGCGAAAGGATGGGTATCAGAAACATTTTCATGAGTCCTTTTTACAAAAAGAATCCATGGCTGACCGGTAGTTGCAAATTAAATAGAATGTTTTGCCTTCTTTTTTTCTAATTCTCCTAGTGTTTGGAGTCACACAGGTTTCTTTGATATAAACAATTTTATTAATTCTTCCAAAAAACATATTCAAACGGAAAAGCATAGCTGCTTGCATTAGCATGAATTTGTGAAATATCGCATAGAGACTTCTTTAGGGAATTCTTACGAGGCTCATAATAGAAAAGTTGATCGCAATCGCGATTTAATGAAGCGTTTCATAGACACTGTAGTTCTTCTAGGAAAACAAGAGCTGGCATTCCGTGGTTACGATGAAAAATCTGGATCAGATAATAGCGGTAATTATATTGAAACCCTTTCATACTTGGCTAAGTACCGACCATTTAATGGATTCGCATTTAGAACAAAGTTCAAGTTCCCAAAACTCCATTTTATCTGGCCTCTCCAATGACTTGATACATAGTATCGCTGCAGTCATCAAATCCGAAATTAAGGATCAAATCAGTTCAATGAAATTTGTATCTGTGATGGTCGATGAAACACCAGATGCGAGCCACAGAGAGCAGCTTAGTATTGTAGTGCGTTATTTAGTAGAAAATAGAATACAGGAAAGATTTCTAGGTTTCTTTGACGTGAGTGTCGGTCGAAACGCGGTTATTTTGTGCGATAAAATTATAAATGTCTTAGATAGTTTTATCTGTAAAGAAAAGTTAATAGGTCAGTCCTATGATGGTGTGGTCGTAATGTCCGGTGGCCATGGTGGAGTCCAAATAAGAATCCGGAATATATGCCCAATGGCTATTTTTATTCCCTGTTATGCCCATGTTCTGAATCTAGTGTTATCTAAATCGTTAGAAAGCATTCCTGAATTGAAATTATTTGTTGGCTTTGTTAGTAGTATCGTTAGGTTTTTTAATAAATCATCTAAAAGAACCAATCTGCTAAAGACAATTGTTGATCGACGAATTCCCGGGGTATCAGAGACTCGATGGCAATATCATTCGCGTATAGTGAACGTCTTATTTAATTGCAGAGAAGATATTATAAAAACTTTTGAACAGATTTTATGTGAACCAGGAGAATGGGATAACGATACTCTGGTTATGTCCGAAAGTTTGTTGTACAAACTGCAGGAGAAAGAATTCTGTTTTTTAGTGCATGTTACTTCGGTCGTATTTTCAAAACATATATTCTTTTTAGTTTGGTTCAAAATAAACAAACTGACATAGAGCTTGCGAAAGAAGAGATCGAGGGTTTTGAGTCATGGATTCATTCTGAATTTTTAAACTCATTTGACTCAATCTATGAGAGCGTAAGTGACTGCTCAGAACCTCCACGCAAACGCCGACTACTTAATATTGATTCAAAAACAAATTATGGCCGAATTTTTGTAGCAATTATAGATAATGTTACAAATCAGATTAAGAATAGGTATAGTTCATTTAGTTCATATATTTTCTTTGATTTATTAAACAAATCAAAATATGAATATTTTTCTAATTCAATGACAAAATATCGTCTTTAATTACCCTATTTCCTGGCATTTTTAATTTTACTACTTTAAAAAATGAACTCAACGTTTTATATACTACCTACCCCTTCACTTAAAAAGCTTGATGTTTTTCAACCTTATAAGCATTTTAATACGGAAATGCTTAGAGATACTTTTTCTCAAACTCTAACATTGTGTGAAATCTTTTTAACCCTGCCTTTGACTGTGGCCTCTGTCGAAAGACCTTTTTCGACTTAAAAAAGAGTCCACACTTACTTAAGAAATTCCCAAAAAAAGAAAGACTCTCAGACCTGGCACTTTTATCTATCGAAAAGCACCTTCTTTTCGAAATTAAAAATAACGCAAATTTTTATGAAAGAGTTTTAGCAGAATTCGTAAAAAAGAATCGTAGGATAGCTTTAGAGTAGAATAGGTAGTACATAATTGTAATTGCTAATTTTTTTATATTTAACAATGCTCCGAGTTATCAATAACTTATATAGATTACTTTGCCCAGAACGGCTTCTATCGAAGCCACTTTTTTTATGCGATGAGCTCATTGTCTACGTAAATTCCAATGACTTAAAGTATAACAAAGGTGGCTTGGATTGCATATCTTAAGTCTGTGTTTCGAATAAGCACCAAAATGGTAAGTCTTGAATAAAACATTGTACTTAAACTTTTTTCGACTTCCCTCTCTTGAAATTTCATCCTACGCCACTGATGAGTAGTATACCAGGCCAAGAGCGGTTGTGCGTAGTGTACCAGGAGAGGCGCCCCAGGTGTTAAGATGTAAATTTCTGGAGCAGGTTGTTTCTGGTTTTGAGTTTATTTGCAGTTTTTTGGCAATTAGCTTTTTGGCAAAAAGCTTTAATATCAAGGTTCTGTCTATTGTTATACCTACATAGATATTTTGGTTGCTGGTTATACGGAAGTACGACACCATTAAGTTGGAATTGCAACGATCAGTTGTTTAGATGAAAGCACGACGACTCAGTTTTTGTTAGGCTGGATGTTAGCTTCCATTTTCTGAAGTATTTTCCCAGAAGCTCTAGATCTTTAGTGAGCATTTCTTCAATAAAGTTTATATTACGGCTCTGTAAGTTAATAATTATAATTATAACAGCATAATTGGAACAGCGTTCCGGCATATCATGGGTGGCTACAACAACAGTAGGGCTAGAACTGACCCTTGAGGTAGACCGCTGTTGAGTTGTCTGGCCTTACTCGCACTCTCAAATCTCAAAATCATGCCTGTGCATCAGACTATGTCGTCAGCCGCTGAAAGGTCCTCGAATACAGCACCTGTTTTCAGCTTATTTTCGAAGCCATACTGAATATGAGTGGCTAAGGCCAGGACCTGATCTGTGCAGCTCCGATCTAATCCTGTTATAGATGAGACGTTCTAGGATCTTATAGCAAACGCTTAAAAGGGCTGTAGCTATTTTAGTATTTTAGTATTTATTATTAATTAAGTAACATCATTTATAATAGACTTTACATTATCTTTAAGCTATAAATGAGATGTGTATATAACACTAATATTCAAAAATTCATACAATTCAGTGCTAAATTCATGACAAATATGTAAGTAGAAAATTATTATGGTATACAATGTGAGAAACAAAAGTTAAAGTAATTGTGAAAATGTAAATAAACTAAAATGTGATTGTTTTACCCTGCCAAGTGCCGAGAGAGAGCGCATTCCAAAGATGAATAACATGAACGAAAAATTGACGCTCTGAGTTTTGATAGTGAACACGCGATTGGATTAAACTTAAAGATCGGCTCGACCGAGGAAGTTTAAGTTTTTCGAATAAATACGGAGGCTATTTGCTAGTAATAATTTTTTGTAGGTAATTGATTGTGCAGTACTCGAGATATTTATCAAGAGTGCATCCTAATATGTTCTTAGCATATTGTGAAATATGGTCAAAACGTCTCAATCCGTAAACATAGCGAGTTATATTGTTAAACGCAACGTTGAGCTTATCGAAAGAGAGCACTGCTGCAACAAAAAAATTCACATCCGTATGTAAATATTGGAATTAACAAAGCCCTTACTAGCATTAACCTTGTTTGTAAAGGAGTGAAACATTGCGACATAAATAGATTCCTAAGAGAACCATAGATTTTGCCTATAATAGTGGATATATGATCATCCCAACTTAACGTTTTGTTAAACCATACCCCAAGATTTTTAGCTTTGTCAACGAACTCAATTGGTTCATTTTGGAGGAATATATTAGGAAGATCACAGCCATTCACGCCATTTCTGCTAATAACGAGACATTTAGATTTGGCTGGGTTAAGCTTCAACGAATTATCTTCAGACCAATCTAGAACTTTTCGTAGATCCTCACTAAGTTTACAAGCTGCATCTTTAATAAGGTCTAGTTTGCAACTTATGTAGAGCTGTACATCGTCTGCGTACATGTGTAGCAATGAATTTTTGATTATGGTCGGAAGATCATTGATAAATATTGTGAATAACAAGGGTCCCAATATGGACCCTTGAGGTACACCCGCTGAGGTTGCAATAAAATCAGACATCACATTATTAACAGCAAAGGGCTTGTTTTCTTCCAACAAGATATGTTTTGATGAGCTTGATAGCAGATGGTGAAAAGCCAAACAATCTCTTGAGTTTTAAGAGAAGTTGCATATGATCCACTGTGTCAAAGGCCTTGGAAAAGTCCAGTAGAGTCACAAAAGTTATTAGATCTTTATCCATCGGCACTCGGATATCATCAGTTACTTTAAGTAGAGCAAAGGTACAGCTATGATACGGCCTGAAGCCAGATTGATTTGCGCAAAGTAGTTTATTGCGCTGGATAAAGACAGGCATTTGCTTGTGCATTATCTTTTACATGACCTTGGACAAGAATGAAAGGATGGCAATAGGTCTATACTCAGCCGGCGAGTTGGATGACGCTTTCTTTTTCAGACCTGTAACAATTTTTGCAGTTTTTCACTCAGTCGGAAAAGTAGATGTAGTCATTATATTGTGGCATTATATGGGTTATGCCTGGAAAAATGTAAGGTAGTATGATTTTAATAAAAATCGGATGAATTCCGTCGATACCAACAGCTTTAGACTTAATTTTAAGGATAGCATTGACAACATCATCCTGTTCAATACGAGTGAATTCAAAGCCACTGAGCGTTATATCCAGTGGATGTCATTTGCACTTTCGTGAATTCTCTATTGAGCTGGTTGGGATCGATTTCATTCATTTCAGCATTCTTTCTCCGCCCAACACCAAGCTCGCGTAAATTTTGCCACAGAGTTTTTGAAGGTAACTCATGGTCAAATTGTCTAGCGTAGAACACTCTATCAGCTCTGTCGTGTGGTTTTCCAGGTTCCAAAATCACAATTATCTTTGTTTTTTTTAGACTCTTTAGGTTGGGTTCCGGATAATAGGATGTTAGTAAAGAATTTACTCAACCAAGAAGGCAATTGAGAACGCTCGATAGTGTTCAGAATGACCTTCCGTCGTCGCCTTATGTTCCTTTAAAGATTTCTTGATGGACGTTGTATGCGCTTTGTAATACTTGGCTTCACAATGCGGTTTGCGATAACATCCGGCTCGATCTTGGGCTTATGAGATGAAAAGGATTTAGTGCCTCCTAGTTTCCGAAGTAGGCCCCAAACTTTCTTGCTAGAACGTGTAGGAACAAGTTTTCTGTTGTTTCCGTTATAAGGCGTCGGAGGAATCCAGCAGATATTAGAGACAAGCTCCGAGGTAAAGTCGTGCCACCTTGCTTTATTAAAATTCCATCTTGGTCGAAGGATATAATTTACTGTTGGAATTTGTATGCCAGCATCAAGTAGTACTGGGTATTTGTTAGTAATAGTCGTGATTTTCTAGTATTGTTGTGCTGTCGACGTCGAATGATATTTTTATAATAGGCCTGCACTCAATCCCAACTCCAATTTAATTTGCATACATACAGCGGTGAACATAAAGAAAATTTTAAATTCCAGTTAAAACTTAAAATTAAAAGTAGGTAGTATTATGATACTGCTTTTTCTTACATTTATTACAATGGTACTTTTTACTATGCCCACCATATGCATCATAATTTTTTTGTTTCAACCAATTATCGCCAAGTCAGTGATCCCAATAATATGTTTGGCGTTGGGGTTGGATTAAGTTAAAAAGCCCATATTGGACTAAAAAGGATTTTGGTTTTTAATAAATTACTTTTATTTTAGATGGCGCTGCAGTCCGGGGTGGACCTGGGCCTCAACCAACAAGCAACATCAGCTAGCTCGCTCTTGTGTTAGCCGCCTCCAGTTTTCCACACGAAGTTGGTTTAGGTCCCTTTCCACTTGTGTGTGCCACCTTATGTTAGGTCTTCATTTACCGCGTCTTCCCTCCAGGATGGATTTGAAGACTTTCCGGGCTGAAGCATTGTTGTTCATTCGCTCTACATGTTCTAGCCATCTCAGGCGATGAATTAGAACTCTTCTGACTAGATTCATGTTGCTGTACAACCGGTATAGTTAGTTGTTGTATAATATATTCTCCTCCATTCCCGGTCGACACGAACGGGACTAAAAACCACTCGAGGAATTTTACGTTCAAAAGAACTAAGGATGTTTTTATCCGCCTTTGATAACGTCCATGTTTCTGCGCACTATAGCAGGACTGGGATGATGAGGTTCTTAATCACCTTAGTTATTTGCGAGGTAGCTTAGCTACTCAATTTTCTTCTTAACCCAAAGAAACAGCGGTTGACAAGGGTGATTATTCGCTTGATCTTTGCGCTGGTGTCAGTTTTTGAATTTACAGCGAAGTCTAGGTAGCCAAAGTCCTTTATTATCTCAAATTTGTAACTGTCTATTGTGACGTTATGTCCAAGCCATTGATGTTGACTGTCCTTTTTGGATGGCATCATATATTTTGTTTTGCCCTCATTAACCGCCGAATCCATTTCCATCGCTTCTGTTTCAATACTACCGAAAGCACCACCATCAACTGCGTTCTTCCAATTATGTCAATGTCGTCGGGGTACACGAGTAGTTGTACAGACTTTTGAAAGATCGTACCACTGATGTTAGCTGGAGGATTTTGTACAATCCTTTCAAGTATAATGTTAAAGAAATCACATGACAGCGCGGCACATTGTCGTAGTCCTTTTCTGACATCAAAGGCCTCGGTGATGTTGTTACCGACCTTGATGGAGCAGCGTGCATTGTCCATCGCCATCCTGCACAGACGGAGTTTGGCCAAAACTAGATATGGCTTTATATAGCTCTTCTCCATAGACGCTGTCATAAGCGCCTTTAAAATCTATGAAAAGGTGTTTTTTTTTTTTTTTTTTTTCTGCCGCAATGTGAATATCTGATCTATGGTGGACTTTCCTTGCCTAAAACCACGATCTGTGGTGGACTTTCCTTGCCTAAAACGAAATGAATGGAGCTTATTTCTAACCGTTCAGCAGATCACTGCAAAAATAAACTTAACATGTACATTAGTCTAACAAATGAGAAAAAAATTTTTTGAATTTGCTAAACTCCACCAAAATTATAATTATGAAGATTTGACTTTCTGAAACAATGATTTTCTTTAGTGATGAGAGTAAATTCAAGGAAGGCAAAGAATTTAGAAGAAATGCAACGAAAGTCTTGATAAGGGAAACTTAATTCCAGCCACTAAACATGGAGGAAGTAATGTTCTATTATAGGGTTGCATGTCAGCGGCTGGTGTGGGTAATTGGGTTAAAATTGAAGATATTATGGATCGTACGGTATTTCTAAATATGTACATATATGGAGAAACTATTTAAAACAATATGCATAGAAATTGGGATTAGGATCTTCTTGGACATTCCAGAAAGATAACGATAAGCTGATTTTGAACACCCTAACACAATTGCATAGTAAATAATTTTCAATCAAGTGGAATTTTGCTTTCAAATCCTCGTTCTGGTCGACCTTCAAAAATATCTATTTGAGAAAGCCGCTGTCTAATTGGTTTCGTGAAAAAAAAACCCTCAAATAACCGCGTCACAAATCGCAAATAATATTAAAGAATAATTTAATAAAAGAATCTGTGCTGACACAGCGAGGACAATTTTGAAAAGAGCCGGGTATAAGGGTCGTGTCGCACGCAGAAAACCCTTTATATCAATTATAAATCGTCAAAAAAAGACTTAAATATGCTTATGAAAATATAAACAAGCTATTAGGCTTCTGGCAGCGGGTGATTTTCAGCGATGCATTTTCGGCAATAAAGGTACTGCATTAAACAAAGAAAAATTACTCCCAACTATTAAGCATGGTGGTGGAACGATAACATCGAAAGAAATGCTCAAAACGGCTTTAATAGAGGAATGAGAAAAAATCACTCCTGAGGTAACCTTAAAACTGGTCAATTCGATGCAAAATAGGTTAAAGGAAGTCATCAAACGAAGAGGTTATCCCACCAGTTATTAAATTAATTGTTTTTTGTCTATATTATTGGTTTTTTTCTAAAGTGTACGCAGACTTTTTCGAATAATATTTGTGACTTTTTTTATTTTGTGTACTTTTTTTCTTACTTATTTTTGTTAAACCTTTGTTCATGTTAATATTAGTAAATATAATAAATTTGTTATTTCTGTGTCTTAAAACCATGTTTTTTTTTACTAAAAGTAATGTGATTTTATTACTGTACGCAGTCTTTTTTCTACCGAGTCTATATTTGTTTTATACTTTACATGGCCTAATGCATTCTCTAAAGGTAACTTGTTGTCTCCTACAAAAACGTGTCCAACCTATCATTGGACCGAAAATCCGGGATTTGGAAACTTCCTTAAGAAAAAAAAAAAAAAAAAATAGCATGATTTTCAAAAATATTAGTTACACTGATTTTTCAGTGGTAAGCCTAACGCCCATTCATTCGAAGTCCTTCAGATCAAATCTATTTACCAGCATCTTTTCTGCTACTGGAGATAACAGATAAACTTGTATATAACTGCCGAAATCAAGTGGGACAAGAAGCTATTAGCATTCGTAAAATATGATTTTTTTTTAACAGGAGTGAGGCCACGTCCAAATGGTGTGTAGACAGACAGACTCCAGGTTTTGCCATACATACGGCGACAGATCCACATGGCAGTGGTTGCCTTGGCATTTTTATGCTAAAGATGGGAGTTGCAGTTAAGTTTCTTGTGCAGGACAATTCCTAGATATTTTACCTCGTCTGAAAAATGAATGGTTGTGCCATTTAGAGTTACTGAACCAATGTTCAGTGTTTTTGTAAGCGGTACAAAAACTGCCTTGCTGGGATTAGTCGATAAACCCTCGCCAGCACACCAGTCCGAGACTACAAGGAGTGCATTTTGCATGAGTTGACACACATTGTCTTCATGTTTGCTTTTGATGATGATCACAAGATCATCTGCATAGCCTATAGTTGTAAAGCCTAAACTATTAAGTCTATTCAATAAGTCATCCACCACGATCGACCATAAGAGATGCAAGAGGACGCTGCCCTGGGGGCAGCCTTTAGCCTCTCCTGATGAAGATGTTATTATGCGGCTATCGAGCATATTCCTAACCCACCTGGTAGTAGGTTCGTCGATTCCGTCAATTGCATCTCATGGAGCTAGTGATGGATTCATAACTAGTGTTATCAAAAGCACCAAGGAATGCGCAAAGGGCGATTGCTTTGCTACGGTAGGCCGATTTGATCCTCTGTAACGAGATGATGAAGGGCGCCTTCAGTGGATCGACCTTTCCTGTATGCGTATTGACTAGAGTGCAGAGGAGTAGTCTTTTCAAGAATACCTCTACTATGGATATCTAGCAGTCTTTCCATGGTTTTCAAGAAAATCCATGTCAAGCTGATTGGACAGTAGGATTTGGGTAGCTAACTGGGTTTGTTATTTAAAACTTGTTCTAAATAGAGCTACCAAGGTGGGCAGGATGTATTTTAGACCTTTTTGCCTTAAAGGGTTTAAATGAGCCGATTGCCCATTTAATTTTATCTTGACCGAACAGATCTCCAGACAAGCTGTTGATTCTTCTGGAGGTGCCACATGTGGTGCCTTCAGGAGCAACACGTGCGTGATCACTTAAAATTGTCGAACGAGGGAAGTGTACCCCGAGAAAAGTTTCTAGGGTTTCCCTTCAACCAGATGTATAGGTGCCATCAGGTTTGATGAGCAATCCCACCCCGTTGGAATGATCATTTGAGAGAGCCTTTTGGAGACGGTCTGTTACTGGAAGAGATTCAATGTTTTCTCAGTTCTTTCTCCATATGATAGTACTGCTCTTTTAACCTTTAATGTGGAGTCTATTGGTGGACGAGCTTCTTGACAGGCTAACTAATGAGCAGTGACCAATTTGAAGAATCATTCTACAATCACCAGAAACACAAAGGAATAATATCTATCAGTGGTTAATCCAACTAATTTTTTTTTTTTTTTTTTTTAAGATGAGATTTCCACTATACATGACTCCTAGGGTGGCTGTTTTTGCTTGTGATCCGACTTGTGCAGGTTCGAATCGAGTTTTCTCCAACCACTACACCAAAAAGGGGTTTCTGCTTTATAATACAATGGACCGAAAATCGAGTCTGAGTTCTCCGGGATTTGGAAAAATATATGACTACCAGACGGTTGACAGGACATATTGATCAGAAACAGAAGGTTACTTATCTAGGAATAACCCTCGATAACAAACTCCTCTAGGACAAAAACGTAAAGCATATGGTTGAAAAACCACTCGGGCTCTTATTGTGTATAAAAGTTTAGAGGGAAAATATAGAAATGCTGCTTTTATGTCCTGCGATCTAAAATATAGAGTATACCAAGAGAACTATGTAAACTATTAGGACGTGCTCTAGGTACAGCGGCTATGGAGGTAACAGTCGATGCACCTAGTATTAAAAGATTACTAGTAGCGGCTTAATACTGTAACTGACTAACACTTACTGACGGCCTTTTAAAATACATAAAGCAAAATTTACAACGATTATATTGATACTGAGTATTGATAATTTAATTTCAAACTTTGTACATTTTTTTTAACCAGTATTTGTTATTATTCTCTTTTCAGACTATTTCGAACGAAAACCATCAATAACCTTGAAAGAGTGAAATCTTTTAACGCACAAACGCCTTTAAGAAATCACTCCTAAATACTTAGGCGGCCATGTGAGCACCCATCCACAGCATCATCTAGAAAGAAATACAAAAGAAAATAAAAATGCACCTACATTTGAAATCCTCCTCGAATCCTGTCTCCTGTGAGATGGATAAGAGACTTAAAAGAAATTTCAAATATCGAGATAAACTAAAAATTTGGCTACCTCTATTCTTAGTTAGTTATATAGTTTTATGTAATTTAATTTCTGTCGAGGCACAAACGAGAGATCCAAGATTTTATTCGAGACCTGGTGTCGATCCACCATATCCGTATCCATATCCTAATCCAGGCGATCCTGATTATAGGTAAGTATTTTATATTTTCTAAAAAAAATGGAACTAATAAATTAATCTTCAGGACCTACTTATTCAACGACCGTCGTTATGGTCACTATCCGTTAAATGGTTATGGCGCTAACTATCCTGGACGTAATTCGCCGGGACAATATCCACAAGGGATGCCAAACGAGCAAGGATTTCGTTTTGATCCGGTAAGTCAGTACAAATGTTTTCAAAACTTTAGCACTGAATTCAAATATCGAAGTTGATACATTTTACCAGAGCGAGTCACAAGTTAATATTATCTGCAAGAAACGATCTACATATGACAATCTATGTATGCAAATGGATGGAATCCTTATATTAGCAACGGATGGGCGTCCTCTATGAATATACGAATATATTGAGAAGAGCACTCAGTTCTGTAGCAATAAACAATTTTTCATCTATATCAAGATTTTGTTTCACCACTCACTGTATCCATCTAGCAAGATAAATATATTCGTATTCCCGCATTAATTACCCGATCCCATTGTGGGAAGAACAATCACTTCAATTATCTGCAAGTTGAGTAAATTTGAATAGATCTCGCGATATCGAAATTCGTCATTCGCCTATCACTCTTTTCCAATCTATCAGAATCAGTTTTCGCGTTCAATCTACAAGTTTAATTGAAATCAGGTTTTGTACTCTGTGTGTGCCGCATGAATCATGAACTTTATTGATACTGGAGCACATGGTTGAAGCTATAAACCAGAGAAAACAATCAAATGTTGTTATGTATTCTGACCGTAATGACCGATCTTTGTCTACGAAATGGAAATAGCTATGACACATGATGGTGGGTCACTTTAGATTGATGTGAATGATAATTTTATATGTAATAATAATGAATGACGTACAACTTGTGTTTTTTGTGGGCTTAGTGGAATGAAAGCTTAAAGATTTTAGATTAGAACTTATTATATTGAACTACATAAATAGAAAAGTCGGTGCTCGTTGGAATAGAAATGAGTAAAACTTCAGGGATAAGGTCGAATGAAAAATAAGACACAGCCTTGAATCCTCAAGCATTGCTAAAAGATGAATATTTATGTACTTTTCTTTATTGTAGACAACACTACAGTCGGTAGTTAGCATCTTTAAGTTAGTTTTTCGAGCCCACTTTGGTTGTAGTCTTCGAACTTAAAGCTGACCAACTGCGTACTTCCTAAAAATTGGATAAAGAACCTAGAACGATCGTTTTGGTTGCGAAAAGAGTGAAGGGTCTTTCATGCTCAAGCGGTTATTTTTCACCAGAGTTTTCTAACTTTTCTCTTAATTACGGGAGGATAGCACACCTATGAAAAGGGCAGCTTCATTCTATGAACGGTGGAGGTCTTCCGCCTTTTCATCGTTATTGATCTATTGTTCATAGAAGTACTAAATTCGGAATTACACAAAATTTAAGCAATTAATGAATTAATGAAATTACTTCGTCGTAAGAGAGTGTCATGACACACTGCCTTCCAAATAGATCAACCAAAAAAGCACACCTCTTCGCAGTGCTATTATATAAATGCATTCATTTGACCTATTATCTTAAACACCAGAATTGTCTTCCCAGGAAGTATGAATTAATTGCGGGAGGGATAGGTTCACTGCAACTTAAAAGATCTGAGCCACTTACCATTTACCTGCTCGTCGAACTTTGTTTCCTTTAGAACTTAAAAACCTTGTTTTTCTTAAGCTGATACAGGTTTTAGATCTTTTTCGATTGCTGTTCCTAAGGAGTGCCTTTATCAGTCTTAGTTCGGGGTGTTCTCAAAAGAGTTTAGCTCTACTTATTTCTTCCTCTTCCCAGCCATTCCATAGGAGGGTTCTGGTGGATTAGTGGCCCCTCTTCCAGCAGCCTGTTGGCTTTCTCAATACAACATAGGGTAACACTGTTGATAGAGTTGGAAAAATGGAAAGGGTCGACAGAATAATCCAAGATTTCGCTTTCTAAATCGTAGTCTGTAAATACATACTCGTAGACATACGGCGTAGACCAGTGACAACATAAGCGGTGCTAAAAAGCCATGAAAACAGTCAGACAGTCTGATCATGTCAATCGGCAACACAAATTTTTCCCACAGACTTTTAAAAGCTAAATTATTTAAAGATACAAGTAATAACTTAGTAATAAGCAGTTAGCACCAGCTCATCTATAAGACATAGACGGATAATTTTTTTTTTTTCTATAAACTTCTCTTAAGGTAAGCGAATCTGCTACTACTACTTCACGGAGCCTATTGTAAGATGTTAATCCAACACCTGTTTTTGTTGTGGTGGTTGGAGAAAGCTAGACTTTATTATATTAGATTGTTTCTCATTTATGCTAGGGCGGCTGTGGGCTGTTGGTGCGATGTCAACCTAAAAATGGATCATGTACCGTGGATGGACATTGAAGAGTCTGAATCAATCACAGATGGACTAATGAGGCGAAACTATCATTTGTGCGCAATGGTAAGGAAACCTGAACTTAGGGAGGAAGTGTTGAAGTGGTAACGTCATGCTGAATTATCACGGTTAAAATCCTAATGTCAAGAATCATCTATACATTTCGCACGAAATAAATAAAAACGTCAATCAATTCCGAAAAGCTTATGTAAAACTCTACTCTGAAGGTATAACACTAGCAGTAGAGTGATCATATAGCTGGAAATAGAAGTTCATCGTGATGATGATATCAGGAAGATGGAAACAAATACTGTGAATCGTAAAGCAACGACAATAATAACAAAAATTCTCCCCAGTTATCTGAACGCCACCATTTACTGAAACCTAACAGCTGAGTTTCAAACCACTACACCAATCTTTCTGTTGTGTGCATTAGAGCTAGTTACTCGTAATGTTAAGCATTTGGTGTGCTTGATTTTTAGCTACATTTGAGTAACTAGCTTCCTGCAAACACACAGTTCCTCCATCATCAGCTCCAGTTGTTGTGTTGGGACGCAACACTGTCTGTCGTTCTAACTTCCTTTAAAATAAAAAAATTTTGGAATAGCTGGCGCTGGTTTAGGTTAGGTAAAGAGTCAGTTCCACGTTGGACTATAGAGACGCTGACCATATCGAACTTTTCCTATGAAAGTGGGATGGAGTGATTTTGTTGTTCTCTGCGAAATGTGTACTATAAACTAGAAATCCTTATGCGTATTCTTAGGGGACATTTTATTTATATCATGCTCACCATGTGTTATCTTACTGCTTATGCTATATATAAAGCCTGTTCTTTTAAAAAAATGCTTTCTTTTAATGTATTTTCAGAATAATCCCAATGCCCAGCATACACCATTCCCCGGAGTGCTCGGTGGTTGGCGTGAAGATCTCCAAGGCAAGCAGCGACGTGACTCGTTGACCCTGAGTCGTGATGTCTTCGTGACAACAAACTACGGTCAAGTTCAGGGTTTCAAAGTATACATTTACGACAATCCCGATCCGAAATCATTCTACCGTCCATACCAGAGCCCTGTCGATCGTATAATGGGTGAGTGTTCGGTGTTCCTGGGAATTCCTTATGCAATTCCACCCACTTTTGAGGGCCGATTCAAACCGCCGCGCATACATCGAGGATGGCAGTTATTACAAGCAGTAGACTATGGGCCAGCATGTCCACAACCGGTTCGATATACTGGAGTGACAAAGGGCATCAATGACATGGACGAGGATTGTCTGTATTTGAATATTTTTTCACCGAAGACAGGAGCGGGTGTGGCCCAAAAATACCCAGTAATGGTACACATTCACGGAGGTGAATTCATTCGTGGCGCATCGAACCTATTCCAAGGTCACACGCTTGCAACTTTCTATGACGTAGTTGTGGTCACTCTAAATTACCGCCTTGGGGCGTTGGGATTCCTTTCAACAGGTGATGAAAATTCTCCTGGAAATTATGGAATTCTTGATCAAGCAATGGCACTCAAATGGATCTACGATAACATTGAGTTCTTCAATGGTGATCGAGAAGCAATCACTCTATTTGGTCCTGGAGCAGGAGCAGCTTCTGCAGGTCTTCTAATGGTAGCCCCTCAAACGCGGAATATTGTTAAAAAAGTGATAGCAGAATCCGGATCGGCACTCGCTGATTGGGCATTTATTCAGGATAAATATCGTGCTCAAAACACCAGTAGAGTGCTGGGTCAATTGCTGGGATGTTCCATAGAATCATCTTGGAAATTGGTAAATTGCCTTAGAACCGGACGTAGTTTTTACGAACTAGGAAATGCAGAGTTTCCTCCGCAAGTCGGCACCTTCCCTTGGGCTCCTGTTTTGGATTATAACTTTACGCTACCCGGGGACGATTGGTACGAGGGATGGCGCATGAAAGACTGGAAATTCATCTCCGAGACTCCAGAGAGTCTAATACGACAGGGCAAGTACTATAAGGGTTTGCAGTATATGACCGGGGTCACCACCCAAGAGGCCGCCTTTTTCCTCTATCAGAACGAGAGTCTTTCGCCATACTATCAAATCGATGAGAAATTCTTCGATCAGAAAATTCGAGAACATGTCTTCCGATACAATTACACGCTGAATCCCAATGGAGTCTATGAGGCCATCAAGTATATGTACACCTATTGGCCGGATCCCAGCAATACGACTATAATAAGGGATCAGTATGTACACATGATGTCGGATTTACTGTACCGTGCTCCAGTGGATAAAATGGCGAAGCTGCTGTTAGAGAAAAAAGTACCCGTTTACTTATATGTGCTGAATACGACGGTGGAAGCCTTGAGGTTTCAAGAATGGCGAAAGTATCCGCATGAGATTGAAAACTATTTCCTAACAGGCGCTCCATTTATGGATGTCGAGTTCTTCCCGAAGAAGGATCACCTGCAGAGAAACATGTGGACCGATAATGATCGAAATATGAGTCACTTGTTCTTGAAAACGTTTTCGAATTTCGCCAGATTTGGGTAAGTCCTTTGACTTCAGTGTTAAAAAATTATAAAAATAAATACCTTCTTTTAGAAATCCAACTCCTGAACAAGTCCTGGGGATTCATTACGAACGGGCCTACCAAGGCGAACTACGGTACCTTAACATCAACACAACATACAACTCGTCCATTCTTCTGAATTATCGGCAAACTGAGTGCGCTTTCTGGACCCAGTACTTGCCAACGGTGGTCGGTGTACTAGTGCCGACATATCCTCCAACCACAGAGTACTGGTGGGAGCCTAAGGAGCCCCTACAGATCGCTTTCTGGAGCATGTCAGTGGCATGCTTCTTACTTATAGTTTTAGTCGTAATTTGTTGTATTATGTGGCGAAATGCTAAGAGGTAAGTTTCGCTCAAACTTACAATACTGTCTTATAGTGCATATCCTTTCCCATAGACAAGCGGATCGTTTCTATGACGAAGATGTATTCCTTAATGACGGCGCTGAACTGGACCGCGATGGAAGATCGGTTGTAAGTGGTCCTGGTGGCATTGACAACGCTCACATGGTGACAAACCATCATGCTGTACGTTCTCGTGACAACATTTATGAGTTTCGTGATTCACCCTCCACAAAGACCTTAGCGACTAAGTCTCAAACTGATACCACTTCGGTTCGAGCACCAAGTTCTCTTGCGAAAACCGGTAGTCAGTCCTCGTTAAAGAGTGGAATTTCCCTAAAAGAATCCATCGGACCGTACTCAGTCAAGGACAGTAACTATCCAAGCATCAAACAGCAGAAAGTCGAGACTGACCCCAGAGGTGGTCGCAGTATTGCTAGCGTCATTGCCAATGGTAACAAGCCAGTGGAAGAGAAGAGATTGTTACAAAGAGAACCGATGTCTAGTACACCAATGCCGGACAAAATCATAAATAGTCGAAGTACTACGCCGGTACCAAGTGCCAGATCAACAGCTCCTGCTCCTGCTCCTGCAATGAAACCGGCTGCAAGTCGTACACAACTCATCGAAGGCATCCCCCAAACGTCAGTATAGAGATTTAGAGTTAATTCTAGAGCAATTCCAAGTACTTTTTGTGTATAAAAACATACCCACAAAAATACATATTAAAAAATATTTTGTATAGAGTCTATAAGAATCGAAAATATTATAGTTTTAGATCGAAAAGTGCTTAAAACTACAAACAAAGCTCATAAGGCCCTTCATAAGCATCTTTAAAAAAGCTCATTCTTAGGCAAATAAAAAACTTAAATTTGTTTATTTTTAGAGTATTATAAATTATTTAATAAATTTTAATTTATTTTTAAGACATCGTCCAAATGCTTAGCATTTTTTTTATTTTTAATTGATTAGTTTTAGGCTTAGTTTTAGGATCACTCAAAAGTTTTTCTTCTTCACCTCGTTCGGTGGAGTTAAAGGCTACGGCTCTCGAATATCAGACTAATCCGTCCATTTAGTAAGATATTAAGTGTTTCTTTGGAAGTTTTAAGTTGAATCTCAATGTAAATATTAGAATCTTCTACAACCAATAATTTTAATTTAAGAAAAAAAGTAAGTAGACTATGTTTTTATTTAATTTATGTGGATTGTTGTGTATCCTGATTGTCCAATTCAATGTTATGCTATGTTTTTTGTTGTAAGTTGCTTAATTCAAAAGTTGTGTAAGTTTTTTTCTCATCTTTATTCTTTTTTTTGTTTAAGTGCGAAATAAAATTATATTTTTACAAATATTGTGATGTTTCGGTTTGGCTTTATTCAGTTGTTTGTTCCTTGTTTGCTTGTATTTGTTGCATTTGTCCAATTTCTTGTTAATTTGAAAGCTTTCTAGAAAATATAGCTGTTGATTGCAGATATCTCTGAATAAAGAAAAAAAAAGAAACTCTGGTAAACAGGAATCGCTTCAAACAAAAGATTCTATTAAACGGAAGACTCTGTCAAATAGTTTCACAGCGTGTGCTATAGGGTTTTTCATTTCCGCGAAAAAATCTGAAAGATGAAATAGTATGTGGAAAAAATGTACATGTTATATATGTAAATCTCAAGATCAAAAATTGATTCATTGTTTTAAACATTAGACAAATTTCAAAACATAATTGTAATACTTAAGATAAAAATATTTGTTCATATTTTCATAATACGAATAGACAGATAGAAAGTGGTCCTCCATGAGATGCTCTTAGATCAACATATGTATGTACATAGGGGTTACGGTCTATTCGCTGTTTTTATTTTGTAATCCATTATCTCGTGACTATCAAAATGTATTTCCTCTATTTTGCAGAAGTCATGTAGTAAATTGTCATTTCACCTTGCATTCATCTGTCTCTGTAAGGTTAACTCGCATTCCTTTTTTTGCACTTCTATTAAGCGGCTTTTGGTTGTTTACTCCAAAACCCGCAAGTGAAACTAAAAATTTTATAGTAGGAAAAATTGAAAAATTTGGTGTTTGCTTACACGCCTCGTAGCGGCGATCTGAGCACCTGCATATGAGACGGAAGGACGTCCGGTGTATGAGTCGAAGAGATGTCCCATAGTGTAAAATCCTTTTATCGCGCGAAGCGTGCCACCTGCCAGAAAGCAAGCATTTACAATTGTACTCAACCAAATTTGTCGGGATTTCGAAAAGCGAACGAGTAAAGCTAAGCTTATCAAGAAAACGATAACTTATCAAAAAGTGAAACTATAATTGCGAAATAATGAATGCAGAATATCTTAAGGTCAAATAATTACAAGCCTAAATAAGAATTTGCCAAATAAAAACTGCGAAAAAACAAAATGCCAGTTGTTGAAATGCGAAATAATAAATTGCGAAATGATCGCAGTGAAATAATAGAAAACGTGAAAAAAGCAGCGAGTTGTACCATACCCATACTACATATGTAGGTTCATCGTGATACCACTATGGAGCAGAGATTGCGATACCTATCTATAGCTTTTGATGAACTGACTTTGGCAATTCAGGTAACCCTCAGTTTAAAAATATTATCATTAGTTTTAATATAACAAAAACATTGGTCTTGTAAATCAAAATTAAGAAACAAATCTTTTTAAACTTCAATTACAAAAAAAAGAATCTCTTTATCTTTAATCTCCAAAATTTAAATTATTAAACTATTTCTTGATATTATACAACTTATATTATATTCTTTAACATTAATATTTAGATTTATTTTTTTACAAATAAATCATCCTCTTAGTATAGGAATAATACTATTAATTCAAACAATCATAATTTAGTTTTGCTCAGGGCGTACTCCCAGGCCGCCGCTTGGCTGAGGAAGTGAACTGTAGTCTCTTCATTCTACTCGTGTCTGTTGCTGCAGTTTAAATTTTAACAATATGATTAACAAATAAATCAGGTCATTTAACATGAACGTTGAAATAGTTTTAATATTTTATACAAGAAATTCGCATTTATTACTACCTCGCTAATTCGAACGCTCCACTAATTCGAACACCTATTTTTTTACATTATGTATCTTGTAATTTGAATTCTTGCCAAAATTTGTACTCTGTAATTTGTACTCTGTAAATTTTTTCCGTCGCTTCTTTGCTGAGTGCTTTAACAGTTACAGAGCTAAAAGTATTTTCTTAGAAATTTTAGGGGAAAACATTTTTACGATGAAGACGTGTCGATTCCAGTTCAGTAGGTTGTGAATTTTTTGAGGCAATAACATTGAAGGTTTGCGTGCAGTTACCATTTTTGTGTCAACTAGCTTTGTGAATGGTTTATCATTTTAATAAATTAAGTTAAATAAAGTTTTTAAGTAACATTCCAAGCATTTTTCTCAGACAAAAATGAATCGTCCACAAAAGCACCACAAGTTTTTAAGTCTTAAGCAGAAATGCGAAATTTTGGGCGAATTAGGCAAAGGAAACACACTCACACCAAAAATCCTTCCGCACGATACGCACTCGACGCTGAGAAAAAAAGAATGAAGCAAATGAAAACAATTACGAAGGAGGCAAAAGAAAAAATACAAAAGTCTTTCAGATTCTTCTACCCGGCCAACACGGAGTACCTCCTCCAATTCTCACCTCCCTTTCTTAAAAATTTGGTGTCTTTCATTTCGAGTCTCCGCGTGTAAAAGTGCTCATATCTGTGGCAATAAGACAGAAAAGCTTAAACATGTTTTTGAGAAATCACCGTTTTTGTGTAAAATTACAGTTTTAAATTATTTTAATTTTTTTTGTTTGCCAGAGGGTAATGTTGGCAATAAGAAATATTTGAGAAAAAACTTAGAAATATATATGTATGTATAGCTATTACATTAATTATTTGAAAAAATTAATTTATCCATATGATGTGGCTTATGTGACTTAAGTTAATTTGACTGTCAACCTGTTTGGACGTGTTTTTCTTTTTATCCCGTCTCGTGAATTTCCACTTACCGATCAATGCAGCATAATAATAATTCCTTGAAATTGCCCTCTCAGTATTTTTTTTGTTCAAAGTGCTCGTCTTTGTAATTTTTGCATTTTCCGTCGTTGTTCGTCGACCTCTCAGTGCGTTTACCTCGCTGTTTATCTTTGTTTATATTTTGCCCGTTTAAGCGTTTTTCGCATTTGCCGTCGTTGTTCGTCGACCTCTTAGTGCGTTTACTCAAACTGTTCGTCTAAACTGACCTATCTCAATAATGGAAAAGCAATGTGGTAACGGAAATTGTGCCGAAAGCAACAACGCTGAATTTGTGTCTTGTAGTGGCCTCTGTGGAAAATCGATCCATCTCATTTGCACCGGCATCAGCAAAAGATCAGTTACTTATACATACAAAAGAATTCTCAAATAACTATTTCTTCTTGATGAATGAAATTTCCCTATCTCACATCATGCTCGCTATTCAACAAATTCGCTTTTCAACCAAATCAAGCTTTCATCCAAGAAAATGCTCCAGCAAACTGGCAAAGTTGGATGAAGTCATTAAGTGTGTTGACACCTTAATAATGTTATCGAATGTGCTAGTGAACTGAACAAGTCTAAGTTTAAAATTATTGACAAGCAACTTACGGAGTTAAACGAATCGACCTCAAAAAAATCCCGCGACGCGCTCACTAAATCCCATCTTAACGCAGAATTTGCTAAGATCACCGGCCCTCTCTCCATCTTAGTTACTCAAATCGACGAACTTAAGCTATTCCTACGCAATTCAATTCGTGCAAATGTGCAATTAATGAATGAGTCCCTGTCAAACCAGTTAGTTAAAATCGAATCTTTGGCTTCTAATATGGTGGTTTACATGAAACGCGTAGAAGAGATCGAACTTTACCTTAGATCTCTGAGACGAATCGGCTTCGACCAGGCTAGCTGTTATCTATATCGGAGAAGAATTGAAGTTCACTTCTAGCAAACTAGACTTAATCTCTTGCGACAAACAGCCGCCTAATAACAACTCCCTGCAAGAATAGCTCTTTAATGCCATTGATCTCGACGTTACACCTGTTGTACCAGCTCCACTTACCAGATCTGTTTTACCCACATTACCTGCCGCTGTATCTCCTGCTGCAACTTCCACTGAAGCCACAACAATTCGGAGCGCTCTGGACTGTATCTGAATAGAATAGCAGAATCCATCTAATAAAAATACAAAATCCGATACTAATTGGTCCCTCAAAATGGGCACATTTCCAGATTTTAAGCACAAAACTGCTTTCAACCGCGTGTCTTTTGACCTCTCTCCCGTCTCCTCTTCCTCATCTAGCAAAACTCCAGCTGCCAAGGACACACGCTCCATCAGCCACCCTTACTTCATTCACTCTCACACTCTTAACCCTTCACCCTCATTATCGTCTACCCCTTCTAGGACTACCCCTAATAGTTCCGCTAATTTACCCACCTCCACACACTAGCGCTGCTAACTCCACCGTCGCATCATCTGGCTTTTTAGATCCGCTGTTACCTCCCACTGTCGAATTTACAAAACAGTTTGCAGTTTCCGGAGATGATGGCCGCTACGTGATGTCACGTGTAAGAGACCGTAGAATTCACGATAACGTCCGTCTTTATCTTGCATACCTGCACGATAAAGCTGACTCCATATGTATCGATGGAAAAACGAACACCAATATCAAGGTCTTAATCTCCCAGGAAGGTCTCCCAATTGATGAGCATGCTTTGATGAAAATTTCCGTTCAGTTTCATGAGAGCTTCAATATACCACCTTTCCAGGTAACAAGCGATCTCACCTTCTACGCGTCCTACATAACCTCTAAACGCAGGTCCCACCTCCATAGAACTCGCGCCGACTTTAATAGTTACTTTCGCCCCTGAACAGTTCCCGTCTCACCATCTAAACAAAGTTTTAACCCCTCCTGATCTCCTCCGTGTTACTTAATTCTCAAAACCTTCCCTACGACGTTTTTGGCTTAAAACGAAACCAATCTGTCCAGTGATTATAATAACAACGAATTATTTACTTCAGACTTCAATGTCTTTCGGGACGATGGTCTTGAAAATGAAGATAATTCCTCTGGTCGCGGTGTTCTCTTGGCAATACACAATCGCCTCGACTCTACACTCTTTAAAACCTCGCACATCGCTAATTTCGAGTTCACTTGTGTCAAAATAACTATCGCTGGTAGCAACATCTACATCTTCTGCTGCTACATTCGTCCATCTCAACCAATCCAATGCTACCAACTTGCCATAGATGCGATTGATTCCCTGTTTAACATTGTAGACCCCCGCGACGTCGTCATAAATTTGGGGGATTTTAATTTCCCTGATCTTCGATGGGTTCTTTCTGACGGTGAGACTCACTTTGCCGCTACAAATCCCTCCTCAGATAAGGAGGTCCTATTCATCGACTGTGTCTCTGATTCCGGCCTTTACCAGTTAAGTGGCGTTGCTAACTACTTAGGTAGACAATTCGACCTTATTTTCTCATCAGATGCCGACAACTGCGTCGTATCAGCGAGCAACCACCTTCTCTCCAAATTAGACCTCTATCTCTCACATTTTTTTTACAACAACGGTAATAAAACTGTACACTCTGAAAACTCATACAGTTTTAATTTTCGTAAAGCAGACTTCATAAAACTGAATAACCTTTTAAGTAACGTTAATTTCAATGTTATTTTTGAAAATCCTATCGTATCGTAGCATTACTATCGACGGTGCTCTTGCTTTGTTCTACGCCGAAATCTCCAACTGTTTCACACAATCTGTTCCATTCGTGCTGGTTCACCAAAGAATTGCGCTCGCTTCGCAATAGAAGAAATAAACTTTGGCACACGTACCTTAAATCTCGTTCGCACTCTGACTTTTCCAATTACCTCCACGCATACTCGTACACCCACTTTCCGAACTCTGTGAATCTCTATATCTCGAATATTTAGACCACATCCAGCATACCTTAATCTCCGATTCAAAACGATTTTTCCACTTCATCAACACAAAAAGAAAATCTGACAACTATCCATCTACTTTAAAATTGTCTTACCCTTCCTCCGGCGATCCTAAGATAGTCGCAAATTTATTTGCTCACTTTTTCAGTCAATCATTTTGCAACCATGGGTTTGAAGTTGATCTTGAATACTTCTCCTACACGAAAATCTGTGCCCAAACTTCGTTAGTCTCCGTTGACATAACAGTGGAAGACGTGAAAGAAAAGATAAAAAAAACTCAAGAACGAATACTCTCCTGGTCCTGACGGTACCCCTTCAATAGTACAGAAATATTGCTTGAACCATCTGGTCCAACCCCTCACGGCTCTCTTCCAAATATGTATCGCACAAGGAGTCTTCCCCAAGCTTTGGAAGAGCTCTTACATAATTCCCTTTCACAAAAAGGGTCCCAAGAATGAAATCTCCAACTACCGGCCCATTGTCAAACTCTCCTGCGTTCCTAAGCTCTTTGAAAGCATTGTTTACGATACAATGTTCTTCCATTGTAAGTCTATCTTTCCCCCTAACCAGCACGGATTTCTTAAGGGAAGGTCAACAACTACTAACTTAACGGAATTTGTATCTACCACTCTGTGTGCATTAGAGGGTGGCAAAGGAGTACACAGATTTTAGTAAGGCCTTCGATAAAATCTCGCACAGAATCATTCTTTTTAAACTCAAATCCCTTGGCTTCCAACTGGGTTTCATTGGGTGGATTAAATCCTACCTTGAGGAACGCCAATACAAAATACTATTTAGATCGGCTGTATCCGACCCCATTAAAGCCACTTCCGGGGTCCCTCAAGGTAGCCATCTTGGTCCCCTGATTTTCATTTTGTCAATTAACGACGTTGACTTCATCATCAAAGACTCTTATCTATCCATCTACGCTGATGACATGAAAATCGTCAGGCACATATTAAACCCAGTTGACTCTCGCCCACTTCAAGCTGACTTGAAAAACTTTTCAACTTGGTGTCAAAAAAAATTTCTTGATCTCAACGTCAACAGCCCCTAGATCCTACTTCATCTCTGACGAGCCCGTCCCTTCTGTAACTTTAATACGCGATTTGGGTGTTATCTGCGGCAGAGAACTAAATTTCCGCTGTCATAATGATAACATTATTAGGAGAGCCAACTCTGCGCTCGGTTTCGTAAAACGCTGGTCTAAAGAATTCTCTAACCCCTACGTCACGAAATCTCTCTACTTCACATTTGTTCGGCCAATCCTCGAATATGCTAGCCAAGTATGGTCCCCCTATCATGATACCCATTCCCTTCGAATAGAGGCTGTTCAACGCAGGTTCATCCGTTTTGCTCTTCGCGGTCTTCCTTGGTCTGACAGATATATGTAACTTACCCCCCTATGAGAATCGTTTGAAATTAATTAAAGTACAGCCACTTGAAATACGTCGAAAAGTCGCTGACATACTCTTTATACATCAGCTGTTAGTAGGAAACATCGACTGCCCTAATCTGCTCCAAATGATCTCCCTTAACACTAACCCACGCCTCCTGAGGCCTGTACCCATCCTCCGTCTCAATTTTCATCGCACAAATTATAACTGTAACGAACCAATGTCTAGAATGCATGCTACGTTTGGCCAACGACGCGCACAGCTCTTTTGATTTTCACTGTAGCAGATTTGCACTCAGAAACGCCCTCCAGAATTCCACTTCCACTTCTCCGCTCTAATCACTTTAGTTTTAGTTTTAAGTTTAGTTTTTAAGTACTTAGCCTTAGTCTTAAGTTGTATTTAGTAATAGTCTAGTTTTAGTGTAGTTTTTAAGTTCTGCTTGAATTAAGCTAAGCTAAATAAATAAATAAATAAATAAATTAAGTTATTTCATCATGTTAAAAATAACTAAAACAGATTTCCTAACCCAAGCAATTTTGTTGGTACTTAAGAAAACATTTCAACTTAAGTGGTTTTGTTAAAAGCTTCTGTATGTAGTTTTGACATAAGTGTTTTGGAGGTTCGCTGGAAGGAAAAATCATCAATTGTAAATTTTTCTGGCATGTGCATGCCGACAAATAGGTCCATACTGGTTTCAGAACTTGCTTATATAGCAATAGCTTATTGTAGTAGGACATGGATGAGTATCTCCCAATAAGCCAATACATTTTTCTATAGCGCATATTCAATTTATCTCTCTTTTTCTTTACATGTGCTTTCCAGCGTAGTTAAGTGTCTAGAGTCATGCCTAGATATTTGGCTGTATTAGAATATACTACATTGTTTTTTATGTCCGGATCATAACCTCGCTGTAAGGAAAAGAAGAGAAGACATTGTTTTTTATGTATACTGGAATGTGTGGTACATTTTTATACGTAAAATTAATATGGACTGACTTCTAATCAGCCATTTATTAGTCCATTCTGAGATATAATTTACTGCCTTTTGAAGCTTTTTTGTTGCTACTTCGATAGTTTCTCCCACAGCAAGTACAGCAGTATCATCTGCAAAAGTTGCTATAGTGATGTTTTCGCTTTCTGGTAGATCAGTATTAAATAATAGGTATAGTACTGGGCCTAGTATACTGCTTTATGATACAATAGCTTTAACTTCTCTTAATGTTGAGTACTCTTAATTCTGAAGAATCGCTGTAATATGTAAGACTCTAGAATTTTTAAATACTGCTTCGGCAGTTGTTTTTCTAATTTATGGATCAGTCCTTTGTGCCATAATCTATCGAAAGCTTCTGCTATATCAAGAAATATAGTAGAGCATATCTTGTTCTCATCAAATGCTTCTTCGATTTTATCTGTATTTATATACACCTGATCAATAGTAGAGCGATTATTTCTAAAGCTAAATTGATGGTTCGGCACTAACGATGTCTCCTCAATTATTTTTTTTTGCAGGCGTTTTACTAATAATTTTTCGAATAACTTGGACATTGGTAGTATCTGTATTGGGCGTCATGAAGTTACTTCATTAGGTGGTTTGCCTGGATTTGGAATCATTATTACCTCCGCGACTTTCCACATGCCTGAATGCAGGATTTATAATCTGCGCTAGTTTTTTAAAACCATTTTTTGAAAATTGTTGTAGAATTACCCCCGTAATTAAATCAAACTCTCGGGCCTTTTTTATATTTATGTTTTCATTTATTTCTTTGGCAAGTTCTTTAGCTGTAACTGGACTAATATGTCTGTCTTCTTCGCACGCTTCTTCCGCTCATTGACAATCCTTATATTCATAAGGTTGGAAGACGTCTTCAAGATTGGCTGCCTTTTGCCCTGTTACCTTCTCTGGTTTTTACTGGCGGAATGTGAGCTATTGCCCTGTTAATTTTCTTTGTTGCCTTTCAGAACGATTAGTGGGTACTATCATCATTTCGAAGATTGGTAAGGTAAGTTTTTAAAGACTCATTATTAGATTCTCTTACCAATTTTCTGAGCTTATTATTTAAATTGTTCGGTTTGGTTTTGTCACTTGCCGCAACAATTTCACATATTTCTTGAGGGTAAGAGTTTTATTTTATCTTGTTTGTTGTTTTGTTTTATAATTTGCGCGTGCCAAATGAACTCCCTTAAATTATTTCAGAGCACGGGCGTTTGTAGAAAGTGAGAGAGAAAAAAAGATTGCTATGGTGGGTTTGAAACTCAGGTGGTATTAAGTTTCAGTAAACTCCAAGGATGAGTCCAGATAACTAGGCGAATTTTTTATTGTCGTCGTTTGTGATTCACAGTACATGACATGAGCTTCGCAATTGATCGATTTTTTTTATTTATTAATATTGAAATAAATAGATGAGTTTTAACATCAGGATTTGAACCGCGAACAGCGTGACAAGCGATAATGTTACCACTGCACCACGGTCACCCTCAATGTTTTGGGAGTTGCAGCCCAAGCAGCTTTTTGTATATTGAGTGCAAATATTTGTACTGCTTCTTCTAGTAGACTTTGGCGCATATTCATAGATGTTTGATAAGTTCTTATTATGTTATTGTTAAATGAATCCGGTGTTTATGCAAAACGACAAACTCTAGTCTAACATTAATCATGACAGAAAGTTGTATTTAACTCTGTTAAACGTCAGAAATTTGTAAGGGAAAAAAAAATATATTAAGAATTTTGCGATGCGAGAGTAATTTGTGATTTGATTTTGGTTTTAGAGTAATAAAAAGTGTACCATGTAGGTAACGAACTAAATAAAATAAAAAAAAATGTCGATTACAACATTGATCAAGACTTTGATATCTTGCCACTTATCTGTAATTTTATATTTTTTTGTTTATTTCAAAACATATGTATAATTACAATTCTTACCTTATTTTTGTTTAAAACAGCAAAACCGCAAACAAAAGTTAACGCATTTTTGAAATTTCGCTTTCAGAAAGTGTTTTCGTAATAGATTGAATAAAATTTGTAGTAGAGTTGTAGTAGATTAGACGTTAGACTCGTATCTAATCAAACAGAGCTGCCAGATTCTCAATGAATACTAGCTGTGTCTAATCTGTGTGTAAACTTTAGACTCCAGATCAGTTACACTCGGGCTTAAAGTATAACTATGAATATGGGCCTTCTGTTTGAATAGCTGATGATAGTTGAATACTTTCTTTCAACTACTGTCTGAAGAAGTTCTAGTCATTTCTTTATTATTTTATCGTCAAGTATAAGATGTATTGTAGAGTGATGTGATTGTAGATCTGGCCCTTCTTTTACAAAGAGATATTTTCTGTTATAAAGAAGTCGACAAGACCTGAGGTCTTATTCCTATCTGTTGACTAGTTGGTAGGTTTTCCCGTTGAGTGATATTTGCCGCCACTTTCTTTAATTATTTTATATAATACTTTTCCTCTGGTATTCGTTAATCTAGATCCCCAATATTTATTCTTAGCATTCAAATCTCCCCCCGCGATCAATCTATTGTGAAATATGCGGGAAAGGCTTTCAAAATCATTTGTCTTTATTCTATAGTTGGGAGAAAAGTATACTGATGCAACTGATATGTTCCCACTGCTCGTTTTTATACTTATAAAGATTCCTTGGATCGCATATGATTGGAATTTAAATTCTATATAGTATTCTTTATTAAGACTGCAGTCCCACCTTTTGCACAATTATGAGGAATGGGGATGATATAAATTGTATCCTTACAGTTTAAAGCCAGTTGTCAATTTAAAGTGCATTCCATTCAATGATTTTTATATTATTCATCATGCTTGTCTTTTAGGTACAGCTCTTTTGTTGCTGTTCTGCCTCTCAAGGAATGATAATCTTTCTAATATTGTTTTATTACAATTTTCCATGAAATTCATTCTGTTTAGAATATATTTCATTAGGGTTTCCATTGCAGTATTTGGCTTTGCTTTTTTATTCGAAAATAATTTCGAAGTAATCGGTTGTGTTTTTGTCAATACGAAAATAATTTGCTTCGATTTTAACGAATTAGAAATAAAACATTTTAACGATTTTGTTACCAATAAATAGTGAAAAGACACTTAATTAAAATACTACACCCTGCCTTTGGGGTACTCCAATTGTTCTTATTAAAAAAACAAAAATTAAAAAGGTTATCCGCGGCAAAATAACATCCCCTGAAAGGGGAGCGGAGGCGATGAATACGGCTGAAATCACGCGCGAATAGTTTATGCAAATATTCTAATTGGCGAAAAAATATGAACAAGAAATATTACTTCTAAAACAAAAAATAAAAGAATTGAAGGAGAGTGACAGTGGCTCATAAAAAAAAACGCAACAGAAAATAGAAAAACACCTAAAATTGTGACATCCTGCAGTGATCGCGAAAATCAATTTGCTCTACTAGATGTAGAGACACATCAGAACAAAATGATAATGCAGGAACTACATAGGATACACCAACAACTTCGAGGACGCTCATTTCAATGATGAAATCAAAGAATGCAGCACAAAGAAGCAGCAAAGAGAGACTACGAAAAATAACGGCACAACAGAACACAAAACAACATCACACAGTGTCGGCGAAAAAACAACGGAAGAAACAGCAGAAACAGTGGTAACAAAAAAAACCACCACCTCCAATTAAAACCTACAAAGAGGATAGCAAAACATTATATAAGTTGCTTAGGGAAGAAATAGGTAAAAATAGTTTCAAGATAAAAAAATATAAATAGTAAAATAATTTTAACTGTTAAAGATAAGAATGACTGCAACAAAGTGAAAGAATTGCTTGACGAAACAGGAACGGAATATTTTTCGTAAACAAATAAGGAAGACAAGTTACAGTCATTCTTGTTAAAAGGTCTTAGTGTTGGCTACAATCCAGATCAATTCTTGAAAGAGTTGAAAGCGCTAAAAATAGAAAACCTAAACTTTGTTGGGCCATTCAGGTATGCTACTGCGAACTCTAAGCGAGAAAATAGAGTCCTGCCTATTATAGAGGTGTAGCTACCTTCGGATAGCAAAGTACAAAACCTGATAACTATCAGGTATCTAGAGGCACTTTTAGTGTCCTTTGACAGAATTCGGAGAAACGGTGTTCTTCTCTGAATTGCAAACCAGTCAGCCCAATGCATTACGCTCCAATACTTTTGGCTCCAACATTGTTGGGTCCAAAAGTATTGAAAACGATGGTTTGCAAATGCAAATTGACGCTCTGACTAAAACTGTTGCAGATCTGTCGGCGAAGGTAGATGCCCTTCTCATCATTTTCACTCGTCAAAATGACTAGGCCAAATTTTGCAACCCTCAAAATAGCTGCTCTCAATGTTAACTCTATTATCTCTCTTATTAGGCGTGGTGACCTTCTGCGTTTTCTGGTGGATCATAGACCCGACGTACTCTTTGTGAGCAAGACAAAATCAAATGACAGGAATAACTTGGAATTCAAAAACTACGACGTAATACGGACAGAGAGACGTGACTCGACAAGAAAGGCGGTACGGCAATACTCGTTCGAAAACCACTTCCTTTCCTTACGGTTGAAAGAAGTGCAGTTAGTTGACTTAAGACAACCATACCATGTTTAGGCTAAGTAGGACTGGGTCCTGATATGTGATCTATGGTTCGCCGATGCAGTGGTTAAGTAAATATGTTCATCATTTGCTGGGCCATCGTATCGACGGTCTGGAGATCACATATCAAGGCCTAGCCCTACAGTAGGTTAGGTTATAGGGTAAGTTTGTTGTAGTTCTTTTATTTCCTAGTTTATAATATATATCAGTTGTCGACTAACCACGAAACCGTTCACATCGTGGTGAACAGTGAAATTTTTCTTTGCGATTTTTTTCCTTTTTTTTATACTCATTTTTCAACTGTTTCCTTTTCTTTTGATCTACCGAAAAAAGAGACCCAAAACAACCTTCCATATTTTCACGGACTACTCAGAGCTTTCAACAAAACAAAACTCCAAAAATCCACGATCTGTGCTGATTTCGTCCAAAAAAGTTAAGAGATGGCTCATTTCTAATCCTAGCTAAAGACCAGCATATTGCGGACAAATTCATTCATTCCAAATACTTAAACAACCTCTGCCCAGTGAAAATTAAACTTCACCCTAACCTCAATCTCACGAAAGGAATTGTGTACGCCCCCTGTCTTATCAATGTTCCGGAGACAGAAATTGTTTACGAAATGAAGTCCCAAAATGTCACTGATGTTTACAAATTTACCAGACTACATGACGGAGCAAGAAAACTAACAGGACTCATTCTCTTCTAATTACCAAACTTTTTTGAAGTCGGATTGAATAAAACTGAAGTGTCAGAATGTACCAAATGTACCAAATCCCATGCGCTGTCGACAGTGCCAACTTCTCGGACACACAATTAAACGTTGCGTGAGTTACCTCAGCACCGAACATTACCCCATCAATCGGAAGTGCTAACGCTAGCATTTCCGATTCGCGAAATAGTTCAATGGTCGAGCATTGCAACATTGACCTAATTAAAGCAAAGTACTGCAATTAAAAAACAGGAAATACTAAGGCTAGCATTTCCGCTGCAGTCAATAGTTCAATGCACAGTGCAAATATAAAACAGGAAATGCTGACTGGAGAAATGTTCGGTGGACGGCACTTCTTCGATTAGATTTAAGAAATAATAAGACAGAAATAAAATACCGCTCTTAAGAGTCGGATCAAAACCTAAGTTTTCGGTTTTTTCATTATTTAAAAATAATAATAAAAGAATTCAAAAAGAATTCCTTTAAGTGGCGCAGTCGGTGAAGCGGAAAAAGAATTATCCAAAGATAGCTCTACATACGTAAAAACAGTAAACAAACGGTAAATATATATATATATATATATATACAGTGGTGTGAAAAATAATAGTGTACAATTTTGATTAAGTAGAAAAATAATAAGTAAATTAATATTTTGTGTGGAGGTTTGAAAAAAAAAGAAAAGACAAAAGTGCATTTTATTTTGGATGCGGGTTCAGTTAAATAGACTTTTCGACGTAATAGAATCTTGGTGAAGTAGAAATGGAGGAGATGAGAAATGAAATTCACCAGCTGCATCAAATTGTTCTGCAACAAGAGCAACAATTAAATCAATTTTAACAACAACAGCAGCAACAACAACTCCCACAACTAGCCCAACTCCAGTTAAGTCCTGAAAGTGTCTTGGCGCAATTTAGACACTTGAAGCCATATAAGGGAATAGACGAGTATCCCTTGTCATCGTTTATAAAGTCTGTAGAAACGACATTACTACTATGCAACGCTGCATCTTCGATTCTTCGGATTACAGATTGTTATCAACGAGAAAATCCAGGGAGATGTCGGAAGATGTATTAGACAGCTAGGAGACAACCCCGAGTGGAGCAACGTAGTAACCAGATTAAAACAACATTTCCAGCCTAATAAGAGTTATGCAGAACTCTTCAACTATTGCCGTGCTGTGAAGGTTAGTAATTTAGAAGAATTATTTAATGTACTTAGGAACATAAGTTTTCAGTTAAATGAACTTTATGAATTTGATGAAAGGAAACCGGAAATTTATAAACCGGAAAATGTAGATAGGGACCTTAGAGAAATATTGATAGAAAAAATAGACGGAAACATTAGGGCTCATATAACCGAGGAGCCCAGTATGGTAGATATTTTTAATAAGTATGCTAGACTTAGATTATTAGACGATGTTAGAACCATCGATTTTAACCATAGAAATACTAAAAACCAAAGACAAAACTACGTAAATAATAATAAATTTTTTAGTAAAAATAAAGTAACGTACAATGATAGGGAATCAGAGTATTATCGTAGCCAGGGTCGTTCTCGTAGCCTAACACAAACACAAGGAAATCTAAATAACTATTATAATGATAATCGTAATCTGTTCCAGCGACGAGAAAACCCACATAATTTTAATAATACAGGACATTTTCAAAGACAACCGAACTTTAGTAACTACAGAAATTTAAACCCAGGCAGAACACAATCAAATAACAATAACTCAAGACAAACTCGACAGACAAATAAAAACAATATAGTGGGAAGGATGGAAATCGGTAATGTTCAGGAAGCCGAACAAAATTTTCAAAACCTTCCTCGGAATATAGCCTCCCCATGATCTATTTAAATATAGAAAATCAGACAATAAAATGTCTAGTCGATACAGGTTCGACTACAAGCATCATTCGACCTGGTATGCTTAACAATTTTCAAGCAATAAGTCTAGAAAAGCCAGTGTTCTATTCAACTATTAGTGGAATCAACAGGGTAACGAATAAAATAGTTACCCCTATTCCAAAGGAATTTAACACGATTGGAACCTTTTCTTGGAAAGTAGTAGACCTAAAGGGTAGGAATTATGATGCAATCATAGGTCAAAATGCTTTAACCCCCCTAAAAGCAAAAATAAATTTAGATCATAGATACCTTGAAATTAAGGGCAACAAAATAGTGTTTGTTGATAGCGATTATCCCTTTGATATACATAATATTTATACTCTTGAACAAGTCGAAAGTCAACCCTTGGATAATATAAACTTAGACCATATAAATTCAGAAGAAATGAAGGAAATAGTACAACTTTTATGAGGAATTATTTTATAAAGACGGAGACCAAAAAAAGACGCATCGGGACAACCAAAGTGGAGAATAGTAATAGATTACAGGAAACTAAACGAAGTGACGGTGAGCGACAAATTTCCAATTCCTAATATTGAAGGAATATTAGATAAATTGGGAAAGTCGCAATATTTCTCAACACTCGACTTAGCTAAAGGTTTTCATCAAATCTTAGTTAAGCCTGAGGACAGGAAAAAACAGCTTTTTCCACACCCCTTGGTCATTTCGAATATGTAAGAATGCCATTCGGGCTGAAAAATGCCCCCTCGACCTTCCAACGATTAATGAATTCGATTCTAAGGGAGTTCATAAATAAGATCTGTGTTGTCTATATGGATGACATTCTCGTCTTCAGCACGTCTTTAGAAGAGCATATAGTCAACTTAAAAATAATTTTGGGAACACTAAAAAAATCAGGACGTAAACTTCAAATAGATAAATGCAATTTTCTTAACAAGGAAACGGAATATTTAGGCCACATTCTTACCCCCAGGGAGTAAAACCCAACCCTGAAAAAATTACTGTTATCCAAAATTTAAAATTACCTACAACACAAAAACAAATAAAATCGTTCCTTGGTATAACTGGTTTTTACAGGAAGTTTATTAAAGATTAAAAGTTAACGTCTCAATCACTTTTCGTCGCAGTAGTAGAAGAATGTCATCAAATTGTTCTTTCCTTTTCTTTATTCTTTTTCCTTCCTCCTTCTTTTTTTTTCTCTCTTCTTTCTTTTTTTTAGAATAAGCACTCTTTGTTCAAGAATATTATGTTATTATTGCAATTTCAACAGTTATATGATATAACTTTAGTAGTATTTCTCAGTACTATAAGAGACATTGTCTTAATGTACACACCACAATACAATGAAATAAATTGAAATTGGAAATTGAAATTAACGTCCATGGCCCAAATTACATCGCATCATTCGAAAAACTGAAGTCTCTCATAACAGACTACCCCATCCTGAAATATCCAAACTTCAATAGAAAATTTAAGCTGATAATAGACGCAAGCAACTTCGCTTTGGGAGCTGTCTTAACACAAGACGGCCACCCCGTCTGTTACGCTTCAAGAACACTTAATGACCACGAGAAAAACTACTCCACAATCGAAAAGGAGTTGCTGGCTATCGTTTGGGGCACTAAGTATTTTAGACCTTATTAGTTTGGAAAAGAATTCGATCTGCAAACAGATCACCAACCCATTAAATGGTTACAAACCAAAAATATTGGTCAGAATATCAACCCAAGGCTACAGCGATGGCTGTTGCAATTAGGAGAGTATGACATTAAAATAGATTATATAAAGGGTAAGGAAAATAAAATAGCAGAATTTTTGGAGTAGAATAAATTCATATACAAAAGAAATAAATGTATTCAATGCGGTAAAACATGAAGAAAATGGTATTGAAAATTTGAATATCAATTTTCATAAATTGTTTGATGAAAGTTCTCAAGAACATAATAACTGTAACGAATCTATGAAAGTTTCTACGGTTCATTCACAGGAAGAGAATCTCAACGATCACATACCTATACTAGATACCGTAGTAAATCGCTTCAAAAAACAAATAGTGTTAGTTGAACAAAAAGAAAAAAAGTTTGAAAAAATATTCATTCATAACAGAATTTATATTGAAAGAAATGACATACCTGATAACATAAAGTAGCAATTTATTATGAATTAAGCTATTCACTGTACAACGTTTTACAACAAAAAATTATCGATCTCTTTTCTCACAACCCACATATTAAATTGATAAAATGTAGCCACTTTGCAAAAGATTTAAGAGATGAAGAAGAAGCTTCACGGCAAATATCTTTGTTTCATAAGATAGAAGGAGTAAAACATAGAATTTATTTTCCAAATCTCAAAATTGTATGCAACAAAGTTGTTAATAATTGCGATATATGCACCGCAGCAAAATACGATAGAAATCCTATTAAAAAGAAATTCGAACTTACAAAAACCCCATCAGATGTAAATGAAATAATACACGTTGATGTTTACGTCAATAGTAAACAGTCCTTTATTAATTTTATAGATAAATTTTCAAAACATGCCGTCATTTTCCCCCTCGAAGATAGAAACCACAAAACTATTATAGAAAAGCTTAGCATTTCGATTAAAGGAAAAATGAAAACGTTGGTTTGCGACAATGAATTTAATAGCATTAATATTAAACAATTTTTAAGGGAAGAGGGAATAGAAGTTCATTATGTATAACCAAATAATCACACCGGGAATGCAGACGCAGAAAGATTAACCCTTTCGCACCTGTTGGGACACATATGTCCCACTCAATGTTCGCATAGCCCTAACATCGAAAATTTGCATCCAAAATAGGTGAATTACGTCCCACGACGTATTTTAACCATTTTTAACAGATTATTTTCAACTTTAGTGCTAAAAATGTTTTTTGCTAGAAATGTGCTAAAGGTAATTCATTTGAACAGATCAACACCAAATTATTGATGTAAGTGCACTGACTGCATTCCTGGTCGAAAGGGTTAAATGCCACATAACAGAAAAAGTTAGTGCTTTAAATTTGGAAAACAAATTACCAATCAAAAAACAAATGTTCAAAGCTGTTGAGTATTACAACTCATATCATTCTACTATCGAAGCCAAACTATTAGATGTTCAAAACCGAATTGTTGATACTAAAATAATTAAGGATAGAATGGATAGGAAAAAAATTAATACGATTAGTAAACTTAACGCGAATAGAGAGGAATATCACGAAACTCGGAAAGAAGGATTTATCAAAAATTATATTAGTTTAAGACATAAAGAACAGCCAAAGTATAGAAAATATAATTTAATAGGTGTACATGAAAATAATATCAAGAGACCATTAAAATTTTCAGAAGGCTTTGTTCCAGTAACAGATAAAAAAAAAAATTGAAAATTTGAATATAAATTTACATAAAACGTTTGTTAAAAATATTAAAAACAAAACATTCAGTAGTAACTGTGACGAAAGAAAAAATGTATTAAACGGTAATTATTTTATAATGTTCAGCAATTGTATAGTATATTTAGATAATAATAAATTTCAAAACAATATGTACGAAAATAAAGAAAGATTTGTTATTCCTAAAACAGAAGAGTTACTAATAACTGAAAATAAATTAACGTTTGAGGAAATTGTACTAAAACAAGAGGAAAATATTAAAGCCATTAACGAATTGAAATATTACAAAATTGTAAATTATAGTATAGGGGTCTCTACCACATTTATCATAATAATGATTATAATTACAATTGTATTTATTAGATTTAGAAACCAGAGAACAACTAAGGTAAAAATAATAAACAAGATCCAGGAGAATCTTGAAACTAGGGAGGGAAGAGTTACTTTAGCACCGAACATTACCCCATCAATCGGAAGTGCTAACGCTAGCATTTCCAATTCGCGAAATAGTTCAATGGTCGAGCATTGCAACATTGACCTAATTAAAGCATGTAAAAAACAGGAAATGCTAAGACTAGCATTTCCGCTGCAGTCAATAGTTCAATGCACAGTGCAAATATAAAACAGGAAATGCTGACTGGAGAAATGTTCGGTAGACGGCACTTCTTCGATTAGATTTAAGAAATAATAAGATAGAAATAAAATACCGCTCTTAAGAGTCGGATCAAAACCTAAGTTTTCGGTTTTTTATTATTTAAAAATAATAATAAAAGAATTCAAAAGCCGCTTCTACAAAGAACGCAACCCTTTCCAAATTTCCCCTACCTTCGATCTGTACTCTGAAAAACTCAAACAAACATCTCACATAAATTATACTGCCCCAAAAAGCGTATCAGTACACACTCAAAAAACAAATAACAGTACCCCCGAACACAAAAATAAACAGTTATATTTCTCATAACAAACACACAATTACCCTACATTCGTCAAATAACGAAATTTCCAATTGTAAAACAAAATAAATTAAAAAACCCGTTACCACAACCTCTAGTCCAACTTCAGAAAAAACTTCAAGCAACTCAAATATTAAATCCATAATCCATGAATCTTTGGACAAAACACAACATACCAATCAAAACACAATAAATCTCTCAGACAATAATAACCCCCAATTCACTTGACACCCCGATCTCAAATTCATTATCTCACATTCTTTCTAATACAACTTTCCTCAATGAGAAAACACTCGCTCTTCCAACTCTAGACAACACACAGCATAAATAATACCACATCTCTTACTCAATCTCCCATATCCACTATGACACGATCACTTCTAACATACAATGATTATTTCATGCACTCCGCTGATTTGGAGGACGACAGCATATAATAATAACTCGTAGTCCCAATACCAAGATTCTGCTGTTCGGGGATTGAATCATACAGGCACTTTTATGAGCCTGGATGCTTCAACATCCGAGACGTAGAGTCATAGCTCTTACCACCGAAACGCCGCCACCATAAATTTCCGTCAACATAACAAACATTATAAAGCATCTGACCCGAATCAATCCAAAATGACTTTAAAACTTCTACAATGGAACTTAAACGGTTACTTTAACAATCTTCATGAATTGCAATTGCTTATACGCGAGTTCATAACCAAAAGAATATGTAGCCTGAATTATATACGCAAAGCAAGGCACTGGGTTGTTAGTTCACAAATCTATACCACATAAATTCATACAAATTACTCGTAACTCACAAATATCTGCTACGAGTATAATATCCGTCTCAAGCTTTTACCTCATATGAATTGGACAGAATTGTTCGCAGCTTCGACCCGCCCATTTTATTAATTGGCGACTTCAACGCTTGGAGCCACCTCTGGGGTTCTCAGTCTTTAAGCACCAGAGGGAAAGTTTTAGAACTCTTCTTGACTTACGAGAACATAACAATTCTAAATGACGAAAGCCCAACTCATTTTTCGACACACAAAACTTTCACACACATTGACTTATAGCTTATCTCTGCACAGCTCTCTCCAAACACCACCTGGGAAGCCTTACCGGACCTAAACGGTAGTGACCACTATCCGATTCTTATTAATATCTCTTTGGGCAATACCTCCAAAACCTCGAAACTTCATCCAAAATTTCAATCCGACAGAGCCCCAATTGGCCTATTCCAAACCAAGGTTTCAGATTTTTTTAGCGTTTAGTTAACAATTTATTAATATTAACAAGAAGGCAGCATTTATTACTAAGTCTATCCGTTTTACAGCCAACATCTGCATTCCGTAAACTAAGAACATGTCCCAGAAAGTTGTCGTTCTTTAGTGGAATCCCGAGCTTGACAAACTCTGCAAGCAGAAACAAATGGCTTGGAAGGTATTCAAGAAAAACCCGTCCGATCATAACTTGATAAAAATAAAAAAAATAAAACATTGCCTTTACGCCGATGATTTATTAATCTTTGCAAAAAGTAACGATCTCGAAATGCTTTCAACATTGTTTGCAAATACTACCAGGTTAAATATTGTTAAATTCCTAGCATACAAGTATAGCTCCGCTCGTTTTAACATATTGATTAAAGTCACCAAATCAATAATCCTCTCAAAAATTGACTACGGCCTGGTAATATATGGCAAATGCTCAAAATCAACCTTGCAGCCTATAAAATCTCCATACCATGTATCGGCTCGGATTAATCTTAGAGCATTCACAACAACACCGATCACAAACTCCCATCAATCGAACAGAGATTTGAATACCTAACCTCTCTCCTGGTCGCCAAAACCGCTGCATCACACTAATCGCCAATAATTAATGATGTGAAAAAGTAGATGAAACGAAAGAAGCTAAATGCATAGTTTACGACGGTCCTAATGTTAACAATTTGTTAATCAAATTATTTGATAGTAGTTTTAGTAATATAAGTACTTTCGTTTCCTTCTGAAGCGAACATTCCAAAAGTTTTTAAATTACTAACCACCATTAAATTAGAAAACTATATATAATAATCACTTAAAACTAGCCGTAAGCCCTGGTAGCTAGTGCTCTAGTTAAATTAAATTGTCGTTTATTTAATTTAATAAATAATAATAATAGTAATAATAAAAATATATATATGTAAGATAGACTTAAATTCGTATAAAAATCATAGTAAATGGTGACCAGATAGCAATGATAGTTTTTCCAATTGTTATGTTTCAGCAGCTGTCAAAGTTACCAATGACACCCAGCTGTCAAAATATTCAGTAAGGATTGCCATTCTATCATCGAGCTCGACAACGTCGATATATTCGAGCTGTGGTTCCAGCAAGAGTAAATGGCGCTACATGCCATACAAGCGACGCAACACTCGAAGTGGTGAAGGAGAAATTTGGCGACTGGGTCATCTCATGGCGAGCGTTCATCAAATGGCCGCCGCGATCATGCGATTATAAGCCAACCACTTTGGACGAGCACGAGGCCAACATTCGAGACGCTACGACCATTTTTTCCTGCTCTTTGAAAAAAAATCTGAATTTTTTAATTCTCTTAAGAATTTTCTTTAATCCTTTTTTTACTACTTTTGAAGATGTTTTTAAACGACGGTTGAACAAATTTTTTCTCTAATGAATAAAACTCACGAGAGAAAACTCAACTGGAAGTTGGAACTATCGCATTTGTTCTCTACGTAAAATATAATATGGACAGTAGTTGTATCGATTTTTATAAAACACTAATATCACAGCCAGACATTCTCCGCCAAATATCTTCAGTGTAGAAGTATGAGAGTTTGCCGATTCCGCAGTTCCGCCGATGATGATTCCGATTCATCGAATACGGCTGTCAATCCAATTGCAATGGACTCTGATTCCGATTCCGAGGAACCAATATAAGAATCCAAAACCAGATAGCTCTGACGAATATTGAATTCCATTTATATTATATAAATACATATAATAAGAATTCATTTTACATGAATTATTCCAGTGTAAACTTCATTTTTAAAGAATTATATTAAATTGTACGTGTCAGAATACGTGAAATAAACTGTTTTCTACTGCTTTGCACAACATTTTCGGCTCAGAATCTACTTTTGGGAAGCCCGCCAAACCCGCCAAAACATGCCCGCTTTTAGCTTCAAAAAAGCCGCCGCTTTTTGACAAAAAATAAATGGCCACGTTAAGTACGAGTATTGAGAACCTTATATAAAAAATAAATATAAATATTGTTGTAGTTCTTAAGTTTATTTAAACCATGTGTACATCATGGTTTAACTCGTACATAAAAAAATGGATAAATAAACAGAAAACAAAAAAAGAGGCTTTGCTTTGTTTTCTTTTCGACTTTTCCAGCTGGTTTTTCTATGGATTTTGATGCTGCCTGAGTTGTAAGTTCTTTTTGACTTTAGGTGTATCCTTATTTAAGTTTTTTGGTGGTTTCTTTTATTTTTTTATCTTTTGTAAGTTTAATTTCTTTTGCAACTAAACATCCTCTATAAGATTGCAATTTGCACATTTAGGTGGTTCATCATTTTTTTTCATAGACTTCCTTCACACTTTACGCATCTTAGGTTTGTACTGTAGTATTTATGTGTATGTCCATACTTTTTACAATTTCTACATTGCGCAACTAGTTTAGATATCCGTAAAGTATGGATTTCAACCTTCATTCCAAGTATGTCTTTAATTTCATATATCTTTCTTATATCGCCGTCATACTCAAAACGGAGCATTAAAACTCTTTTCAGTCTTTTTAAATTCTTTCAGGTGAGCATGAGTAATGCAATTTTTTCACAACAACATTTATTGCTTGCTCTCATTGTCTCATTGTTATTAATTAGCGCTGTACTTGCTTTTATTTTATTTTTCTCCAATAATTTAACAAAGCTTTCATATTTATTTATCTGAAGTGCTATAATTGGTAAAGGTTTGATTTTGTTTTTTACTTTCATTATTTGAAGCATACGAGTACTCATTAACGTGCAGCTTTCTTTTGGGGATGAGATTTTTGGGGATGTACTCATTTTAGGTTTTTTTATTTTTATTCCTCATGTGACGATGTTTGTTTGTTGTTTGCAACTTAGGTTTGTACTGTAGTATTTATGTGTATGTCCATACTTTTTACAATTTCTACATTGCGCAACTAGTTTAGATATCCGTAAAGTATGGATTTCAACCTTCATTCCAAGTATGTCTTTAATTTCATATATCTTTCTTATATCGCCGTCATACTCAAAACGGAGCATTAAAACTCTTTTCAGTCTTTTTAAATTCTTTCAGGTGAGCATGAGTAATGCAATTTTTTCACAACAACATTTATTGCTTGCTCTCATTGTCTCATTGTTATTAATTAGCGCTGTACTTGCTTTTATTTTATTTTTCTCCAATAATTTAACAAAGCTTTCATATTTATTTATCTGAAGTGCTATAATTGGTAAAGGTTTGATTTTGTTTTTTACTTTCATTATTTGAAGCATACGAGTACTCATTAACGTGCAGCTTTCTTTTGGGGATGAGATTTTTGGGGATGTACTCATTTTAGGTTTTTTTATTTTTATTCCTCACGTGACGATGTTTGTTTGTTGTTTGCAACTCTTATTAACATATTTCTTTAAGCAGTATCTCATTGAGTTGCTTGAAACAATATGTAAGGCATGTGATACACAAGGAATTCAATCCTAAATATACCATAAAAACGGTGAAGTATGGTGGAGGCAACGTCCTTGAATGGGGTTGCTTTTCTTCACGTGGTGTTAGCCCAATTCATCGGATTGAGGAACAAATAATAAATAAGAACATTTTGAACAACATCATGCTTCCCTATGCTGAGGAGTAAATGCCACTGAAATGGATATGAAATGACCCGAAGTGTTGCCATCCCTGGCCAGTAATTGTCAAAAGACCAGCTAACATCCCAGACGTGTCATTAAGTAAAAGAGCCCATCCGACATTTTCTTTCTTTTGGTTTATATTTTTACTTGGTTTAAGGTTGGTTGGTTTAAGAGGGTGAGCTTATGCTCTTCACTTAGGCCTCCATTGGGCCCGTTGTGTTCCCCTCATCTATGTAACTGTAGGGAATAGTGCTGTGTGTTGAGAGGATTTAGGTCTTGTGATAATGGGTAGTATCAACGGGAAACTATATCGTATAGTGATCGGGGAATCGTAGTGTTCGTCTGGCGAACTCCAATATATCCCCGATTCCTTTCTTGCTGAGGTGTGTAATATCCGGAATCCTTGGAGATCCCAGAATTTTCAGTCTTATTGTTGTATCAGCTATCCCGAGTCTGAACGAATGTTTGTTGAGATTGATGTGCCCTGTTAAAAGGCCCACCATCAATCTCAATTGTGTTCTGCTTGAGTTAAGAGCTCTTTTTGCTGTGTTGTTACTCGGTTTAGTTATTACAGATCTAGCCACTTTGCACGTGTCTAGATTCGTCCAGTAGTTATTGAACTTTTGTCGTATCTTTTCATTGATTATTGTTTTAATAGTTGTCCAGGGACCCCTATTGTATTATCCGGGTTCAGTTCTGTGTTGCCTGCTCCTTTCCTTGCTAGTTCGTCTGCCTTTTCGTTACCCGGTACATTATCGTGCCCCGGTACCCATGTGAGACGGACTGTATTGCGTCTGGCAAGAAGTTCAATTTAGTTTTGCACTCCCTTACTAGTCGTGATTTCGACATGGGGTTTGTAATCGCGCTAATTGCTGCTTTGCTGTTCGAGCAGATGTCGATTTGCCTCCCTTCGCTGGTGTCTTCTGCGAGTATTTCAGTTGCCTCATATTTTTACTTAGCAAGGCCAAAGAAGAAAAACTAAAATTGTAATCGATTTTATTCTGTATTTTATACTGAATTTCACGGATACCGAAATAAATATAAAATCGCATTAACAATTATTTTCTTTTAGTCGTTGAACCCAACTTGGTCTCAACAATTTACAATTTTACGGCCCCAGCAATATTTACAACTGTACCTTCTACGAATTTACATCACCGTCAACGCAATACAACTGCAATAAATGCAGAGAACCCGACTCCGCAGATGATATGGTCCAGTGCGACAGATGCGACTGTTGGTTCCACTACACGTGTGTAGACGTCACCAGTTTCGTCCAAGACGAGGATTGACTTGCCAGCAGTGCTCGAATGCACACTTGCAATCCCACAAGCATATGGCAGACATAACCTTCAGTGCGATTTCACACATGTCGAACCATTCATCGAAAACTTCAACTCATCCGTGTATTACCACGAAAGCCACAGAAGTACTTTATAACGTGTCATCAGCATCCCATAAAAAGTCTACAACTACCACGTGCCCGCCAGCTGACACCTTCAACCGACCGAAGACACCGGAATCCAAGGTCAATGAGGAGAATAATCCACCAAAGCCGCGTGCTGTATCCATAACCTCAAAACGCACATCTGTCAAGACGAAATCATCCAAAGGATCCAGACATTCTTCGACTAAGCGACTGGAACTTGAATTGCAAAAGTTAGAAGAGCACGTGCGAGAGATCAAATGTATATATCGCAAAAATATCAACTTGCATGTAGCAACTCGCAGAGGAGTCCCAGAGCGACGACGATAATTCATCGGACTCGAACAGCAAGGTACAAGACTGGTTGAATGGAGCGCACAGTTCAACCCACAAGTGTCAAGAGGATAATGTAGATGCCGTATCCGAATTGTTGAATCCCAATGGCCATGCTACCAAGCTGAATCTGACATGGCCTGGAGCTAACGTGATTTCACAACAGCAGCAACAAGATACTTCGCATCTCCAAAATCCATGGTGCAGCCAAAATGCTCCCTACGTACAACAAATGATGGTTCATCACACAGTGGCGGTAGAAAGGTCTCCGTTCAAAACACAATCTCGCCAATGTCAATTCAACGTTTCATTATCACAGCAACAGCATTGCCAGCCAGTTAGTGAACCTGTTAGTACTCAGCGAGAACCGACAATGCAGCATCGACAACAAGTGATCCAGCCAGTATACGACCAGCCACTATCATCAGCGCACAATCGCCAGCAGTTGAGGGAACCTGCCCCGAATTTACATCAACCACGTGTTCTACCAACCCCGACCAGGAACCATTTAGCAGCCCATCATTCCATATTTAAGGAATTGCGCCACTTTGGCGGCAATCCGGAAGAATGGCCCTTGTTCAACTCCAGTTTCAACAGAACAACGCAGCTTTGTGGGTTCTCCGATGAAGAAAACTTAGTTCGTCTGCAGAAAGTACTCAAAGACCAGGCATTGGAAGCTGTGAAGAGCCTGTTGTATCAACCTAGCTACGTCCCAAGAGTAATAGCTACACTCCAGATGATGTTCGGGCGACCGAAGCTTATCGTACACTCACTTTTGCGGAAAATCCACGCCACTCCAGCACCAAAGGCCGAACGATTGGAGACTATAGTCAATTTCGCCATCGCCGTACAAAACCTTTGCGCCACACTGGAAGCTTCGGGTTTAGTTACACATCTGAACAACCCCACACTGCTGCAGGAGCTAGTGGAAAAGCTGCCGCCTTCTATTCGTTTGAACTGGGCTATGATTAAACAGCCCCTACCGGTATGTACGCTGACAGAATTTAGTTCCTGGCTATACGGCGTTGCAGAAGCCGCGAACGGCGTAATAATACCAAACATACAAGCGACAAGTGGTGAGACGAAAACAACTAGTCGAAGTTCGATGGGGAAAGCGTTTCTCAATGCGCACTCCGAAGTAGCAAGGAAGTGTTCCCCTCCCCGCGCTGAACGAAATCGGAAGCGTGCAAAATGTAGGTGTCTGATATGTGGCGACAGCTGCTCTGAAGTGTTCCAATGCACCAAATTTCTGCAGTTAAACCACGCATCAAGATGGGCAGCAGTTAGAGAAAACAAACTCTGCAGGCGCTGTCTGAAGAAACACAGCGGCTATCGATGCACCTCAGAGATTGTCTGTGGGAAAACAGATGTACCTTCAAGCTTCAGAAGCTTCTGCATAATGAACTGAAGGACGCCGATAATGTAAAGGAGAAGGACCCCTGTTCGGATGAGGAAAAAGTCCAACAGATGCTTGCATGTAGCAGCACTTCACAAGTGTAATGCGCATGTCCACAATTCTTAAGCGGTAATGTATAGGATTGTTCCTGTTACCCTGTACGGCAACGGTACGCGAGTAGATACGTCCGCATTCTTGGATGATGGGTCCTCACTAACTTTGATGAACGAGGAGCTAGCAGCACTGTTGGATATCGCAGGCACACCCGATCCTCTGTGCCTAAAATGGACGGGCAACACTCACAGGTATGAAGATAATTCCAAAGTATTAGATCTGTATATTTCAAGTGCTGGAACTCAGGAAAGGGTATATCCATTGCTGAACGTGCACACTGTCCGTAGCAAGTAACTTTCCGTGCAGTCATTAAAAGTGGAGCAGTTGCAGTCGACATATAAGCATTTAAGAGGTCTGCCGATTGTGTCTTATACAAACGCATCTCCACGGGTATTCATTGGATTAAATAATTGGAAGTTGGACCTTGCCCTGCAGTGCAGAGAAGGGAGTGGTGAGGAACCTGTTGCAACGAAGACCCGACTCGGGTGGATAGTTGATGGCTGCTGCTCGTATACACTTCAAGAATCAGGGCCTCCCAGTGTCCACGCCAATCATCATAGGTGCGAGTTTCATCATGCTGACTTCTTCCAGTGTGACTTGTGACAGAACTCATCTGTACAGAGAACTTTGGAGCTTCGGAATCTACCAGCAACTTGCTTTCGCCCGATGATCAGCGAGCTATGGAGTTGCTCCAGACCCAAACTCGACGCAAGGGTAACCGTTTTGAAACTGGGTTGCTTTGGAAGTACAAATGCATCAAATTACCGGACAGTCTTCCCATGGCCAAGAAGCGTTTGCTATGCCTCCAGCGACGAATGAATCGTGACTCAGACTTATTCAATGTGCTACATAAGAAAATCGAAGACTATGCATCCAAAGGATATGTTCGTAAGCTATCCCCGAGAGAAATTGTGAAAGTACATTTCCGTTCATGGTATCTTCCAGTCAGGAATCCAAACAAACCAGATCCAATCCAAACCAAGATTAGACTGGTCTGGGATGCAGCAGCAAAGGTTTCTGGAGTGTTTTTAAATTCCGTCTTATTGAAAGGCCCTGATTAATTGGCATCACTACAGTCAGTTGTATTTAAGTTTCGAGAAGGACGCTTTGCGATCTGTGCCGACATCGAAGAGATTTTTTTTTTTTTTTTTTTTTTCCGAGGGTAGGTAAAAAATCTTCATGAAGACACTATGAGGATCGATAGCGCGTGCTCATAGTAGTGTGAGATTTTTACTCACTAAAAAAACCTCCCTTCGTGATAAATTTCTTTGATTACATACTACAACTAAGTTTTGACTTATCCAGCAGTTTTTCTTTCACGTATTGAGATCGTTTGGCAGGTCCCTTTCCATTGAAAGTTCCTGCTTGTTCCGCAAATTAGGCGCGGTTTCTTGCTATCGCGTTAAGTCGAAAGGTTTAGTCCTTTGTAGACGACGCAGTAGATTCCTCTCATCTAGAATTCGAAGGACTTCATTGTTAACGTGTCCTTGTAATCTGTCTTTATGCTTACGCGCGAAGTTTTTGATTTCATATTCGACTGTCGCAATTCCTAAATCTCTATGGATATCGCTATTTCTAATAAACCACGGTGCATTAACTATTGATCTTAGCACTTTATTTTCAAAAGTTTGTAAAATATTGACATTACTTATTTTGGTACAACCCCAAAGTTGTATTCCATATGTCCATATCGGCTTTAGCACTTGCTTGTATAAAAGCAGTTTGTTCTCTATATTAAGCTTGGAATGTTTTCCAAGTAACCAGTACATTTCTCTGTATTTGGTTTCGAGTTCTTTACGTTTTTTCTTCACGTGCGATTTCCACTTCAGCTTAGCATCAAGTGTCATTCCAAGATACTTAGCCTCGTTTGCAAACGGAATTTGAACCGAGTTTGAAAAGATGGGCAAATTATTTATTTTCTTATAAGTAAAATTGACATGAACAGATTTGTTTTCGTTTAAAGCTAGTCGCCAAATCTTTGTCCATTCATTTACTCCATTCAATAATGGCCTTTTTTAGCAAGTTACACAAGCGATTCAAATGCGATTTATGTTGCGGAGCACGAGTTTGTTGCCATTTTTTACGCGCTTTTCTCTTCTCCCTTACCATTTCTTTTATTTCCGGTGGATATTTTTGGGCATGATTGATTGGCGTTTTCCTTTGATAGGGAGTATTTTTCCACGCGGCGCGCTGCAGAACTTCAACAAAACGATCAATTTCGATTTCGAGTTCAGAAGACGTCCTAAGTGATACTCTCAGTTCGATATGTTCTTCAATGTCTTTTTTAAAGCCTTCCCAATCAGTTTTTCTGCTAGTTAGTCTAGCAGGTACATCTTTTTTAATTAGGCGTTCGCTCATCGTTAGAATGATAGGGGAATGATCGGAAGAGAGATCAAAACTTTCATCAATTTTAATACATTTGTCTGGTATTCCTTTTACAACAAAGAAATCGATCAGATCGGGTATTTTGTTGTTATCAGTCGGCCAATATGTTGGTTTACCAGTCGAGTGAAAGTCGCATCTGTGTTGCATGCAGGCGTTTTAAAGTGCTCTGCCTTTTTGTGAGACACATCTTGAACCCCAGAAGGTGTGTTTTGCATAAAAATCACCGCCAATAATAAAATTCGGTCCAAGAGAATTGAAAATATTTGTAAAATCATTTTTTTCAAGCCTGCAACGCAGTGGACAATAAATAGACGAGACATTGAAAGAGTAATGCCCATTTTTCACGCGTACAGTGCTCACTTGCATTGTTTCAAGCTCTATCATAATCTCTTCAGAGTGTTCGATGCAATCTTTTTTTTGATAAGCGTGATAGGTACTGTATCCAGTAATGTTTACACGCGATAGTTTCGTCAGGTGAGTTTCACAGATCAAACATATGTCAATGTCCTTTTCCCGTAGAAATATTTCTAGCTCTTCTAGTCTTTGTATGAGACCGTTGGCGTTCCATGCAACAATTTTAAGAAGTTTCGTCATGTTCGTTTTGAAATGCTCCTATTGTTAAGCTTATATTCAAGCTTCTCCAACCTTTCGACAATTAGCATGTTTGTTTTTGTTTGCTCCTCAAGCCTCGCAAGGATAATGGAAAAGACGTGAGATACGGGGTTTTCCGAATTATCAGTGTTCGTTTTTGTTGATGTTGGTGCTTGAGCACTCGTCTGCATGTCAGAATCTGATGGCTTTTCTTTAGGCGCTTTTACCTTAACCCGGTGTGGAATTTGATCGGTGTTTGATGTCGCAGCTTGAGCGTACGTAAGCGCGCCAGGGTCGGCTCGGTTGTCTCTAGTCACCTTTCTTGCAGCAGTTTTCGACTTTTCCTTATTTACCGGTTTTGAGGGTTGGTTTTCCGGATTCATAAGTCGATCTCTTCTTTTTTGTAATTCTTTGGCTACTTCACAGCCTCTGTAATTAGCCGGATGCTTACCATTGCAGTTAATACACGCTGCAGGGGTTTTTTTGTTTACACCACACTCTTGACTAAGATGTTTACCGGCGCATTTGACACATCGCGGTTCTTTTCGGCAATATGTTTGCGTATGGTTGAATCCTTGACATCGTTTGCACTGAGGTATCAACCTTGTATTCTTGCGCATGGGTTCGATTTTGACTACGACATTCAGAATTGTTCTTATTTCGTATATCTTTTCTAAACTCTCAGCCTTATCAAAGGTTAGCATAAAAAGAGGAAGCTCGCGCTTAACCATCGTTTCCTCGCCTTCCAATTTTTGCTTTTCCCGTTTAATTAAGTTTACCGCATCGACGATTTTAAAGTTTTTGTTCTTCAAATCGTGAACAACGTCTTCCTTTCGGCATGATGCATGAAGTCCTCTAGCTACGACTCGTATCGGTCTTTCAGATTTATTTTCATACGTATACCACTGGATTTTTTCAGTATTCAGTTTATTAGATACTGAGCGGTAACTGTCTGAGTCCTTTACGTTTACTTTCCATTTGTTGTTGTTGAGCGATGTTACTTCAAAATCGGATAGCAACAAAGGTTTGAGAAAAGAATGCAGTTTATTATAGTCTGCAATTCCGATCACGTATATTGGTGGCGGTGGTCGTACCTTATTTCGTGGATTTTCTTCGGCACGCGTGTTTATTTTGTCAGGCTGTTCTTTACCTTCTCGTTTATTTTGCGTGTTTTCTTGCCTCGTTAACATTTCGGGCGAAGAGCCAGCTTTTCGTTTTTTGACTGGCCGTTTTTTTAGAATCCAATTGGTTTCCCGACTTAGTTCTTCATCATCCGTTTTATAATCCGTGTTATCGGGGACGATTGAACTCGCAGCAGACTCATTACGAGGTTTCGATGTATTATTAAATGCTTTATTTTCTGCTTTAAGTACATTTAATTCCTTACTTAGTTCTTCGCAGAGAAGTTCCATTTTACTTAGCCTGGTCCGGAGTTCCATATTTTCGTCCGTTAGGCTTTGAATTTTCGCTGAAGTCCGTTGTTCGTGCGCCGGCACTATCGATGTCGCCGGACTTCTAGTTCCGCACGTTTTCATGGTAGATCTTGATGTTGGAGATCTAACTACCCTAGCACCTTTTTTAAAAGGGTCAGATGAACGCAATAAATGGCTCTCCCCAGAATCCGTAGAGCCGACCTCCGAAGAGGGTGGATTTTCCAGTGTACCTGGACTGCCACCTGGGGTATTAATATCTTTCGTTTTGTTCATTGCATGTTTTTGTATACGCCATACTCGGTATACGGAGGGTGGATTTTAGTCGCCTCTTACGACAGGCATGCCTACCTCGGGTATATTCTAACCCCTACCCGAAGGGGGTAGGTAGAATATACCCGAGGTAGGGGATGTTCCATCGAATCCGGATAAGAGACGATGACCAGAACTATCAGCGACTTTTACGGAGAAACCGCACCAGTGACAAAGTGGAAGTATACGTAAGATCTATCCAGCAAAACCATTATGTGGATGATCAAATGGACAGTGTACCAACGGAGGAGGAAATGGTAAGACTCGCTAGGGAAATCAGTGCGATACACCAACACGGCGGATTCTTCATAAGAAATTGGATCCTGAACTAAGTTGTTATCGAGGCACTGCAATCTAGTCCTACGGATGAAATTAATTTCCACACCAAGGCTGAACTACCAAGACTCACCGACGGCATCGCCAATTCGTCGCATTTCGTGTAAGCGAAATCCTCGAGGTCTCAAATCTTAAGGATTGGCGATGGGTGCCAACAAAATTTAATGTACCCGACGAGGGCACTAAATGGCAATGAAAACCAAAAGTTTGCTCATCAAGCCAATGGTTTACCGGGCCACCATTCCTGAAATCGTCTCCAGAGTTGTGGCCTAAAGAAGAATCACAGCCAATACCTACCCAAGAAGAACAAAGAACACAATTCATCGGCGACAAATGTCAATTGCTGAAAATGTTTTCCATCCTGAACGGTTTTCAAATTGGAATCGTCTTCTACGAAGCACTGGATTCGTTTTTCGTTTCCTCCGGAATACGCAAATCGCCCAGAAACAAAAGAGGCAGCGTATCCTCGGGCCACTGACGAAAAACGAATTCAATGAAACACAGGCATTCACAAGAAATCAATTGAATTCGCGTTAAAAAACATGAATTCGTCTTATAATCACTGAATTCAGAACATTTTTACTACAGAACTTGGCAATCACTGTCAAAGTGAGGTGTGAAATAAATATATTCCGCCTTTGTTTTGCAGAACCGTTATAGTTTGACGTTTATTAATTATTCTCGAATATTCTTACACAACCTCGAACACAACAATCGCTTTCGATAGATTTTATTTTTACTATTTTAAAAATGGAGAACGAGATGGAAAGTGTTTGGAAAATCATTGAAAATAAAGTTGGAATTGTTCCACAAAATATAAAAAAGATTCTAAAAACCAACGGATTTGAAAATATAACTACAATTTCACAAATAACACCAGAGGATATTGTGGAAATGGAGAAATCTGCCCGCATAATATTTAAAACTAGTCTCTCCGAAAACGACTACAACATTTGCTTGGGACCATTTGCCAATCAACCTGAAATGTAAACTGTGTTTTGATTCGTTCTTAATCTTTATAGTAACATTTTTGTAGGTTTCAGTTTTTCCCGCGACACAAAAAGTTAATTTCAAGTGCCAGTATGTGTTGCCAAAAAGTGCTCAAGAAACAACAAGCATTAGAAGGTCATACATCTGCTGCTTTATCGGCGAAAAGGCCGAGACGTTATACATCTCGAGACTTATCTTTAGCAAAACAACAAAATACTGAAAACTTCTCTGCCATATCTATTAAAAAAATTTCCGAGCTCATTGCTAATGTTGCAGCTACAAAAAGAAATTGGGACTTTAACAAAAATAAGATAGAAATTAAAGTTTACTTTGATACCGAAAATGTTCCACATGCAACTGTCGTTTGTTGGATTTGCCAAAAACACGTATCGATATTCGTTCATGCAATGAAAAGCAATTGTAAAAGGTGGATAATTTCAAATTTTATTAGGCATATGTCGCAGCACGATGTCGATCCTAATACCGAAGAAAAGAAACAATCAAAGTTCTTCAATACAAATCCTCGTCAACAATTTCTGGTTATAAGCAACGAAGTGAGTAAGGTACTTGGTAATGGCAGTGGTTTTCTGGAAGTTATACCTATAGATGACGAAAACAGCAAGGAAATTAGTGAAAATTACTCGGAAAATGAAGTCGAACGAAATTTAGAAAGAATTTTTAATGAAATTTGTGAGGAATATTCGGGGGAAGAGTAAAGGAGTCTGTACGCGACATCTGTCAGTCCTCCATATTTAGTAAGCCGATCTCAAAAGCCAAAAAGAATAAAAATAAAATTTTAAATAATATAATTGATCCATTTCAAACCGATATACCTGACTACTTTCCAGTCATAAATAAACTTCAAAATATATTTGAAAATGATAAACATTTAAAGCAAAAAGTTTCCAATATAATGAATAGGCCACAACTCCAATTACTTAAAAATTACAGAATTTGGTAAATCGACAAAAATACCTTTGCCGAAGGAAACTTTTTTGCAAGAAATACTGAAATTAGCCCAAACACGATCTGATAATGTACGGAACTTGTATAGTGATGACATTAAAATGTTTTCAAGTTTTCTCTATTTAATTGGAGGAAAAACACTATACGAGACGTTATCAGCAAATCTACCATTGCCCTCTATTTCAACAGTTGGAAAAACTGTTTCTAATAAAAATAGAAACTCATCAATGGTAGAGGGCGAGTTAAGAGTAACCGAGTTAAAAGAATTTTTATGCAGTAGAAAATATCCACTTAAAGTATGGTTACAAGAATTGTAAGCAAAATTCAATTTGATACCGAAAAGAACCAGTTAATTCGGAATGTCTTACCTCTTAACACAAGAACTGATAAGTGCTGATAGAAATCTGTCGACTCTCACAAATTGTAAAGATTTTCACCTAGAACCAAATTGTTGTTTTGTTTCTATATGAAAGGTTCTACTTAAAAATAACTTTATGAGAAAAAGGACTTTATGTTATTGAATCTGGCTACCAAATGTACAGTCTTGTATCCAATAAGAATCTGTTGAAGTATGCATACGTTGCTATGGCCCAGCCTCTTCAACACAACGCAGATGCTTTTAGCCTTTGTATATTCGGCACTGATAATCGGTTTAATGCAAATAATGTACTCAACCGTTGGACCCACATTCGAAGCCAACTTTTGCGGGAGGGAATCGAGGTACTAGGTGTATCTTCAGATGGAGATCCTCGGCTTCTTCGTGCAATGAGAATACAGAATACAAGCTGCCCTCGATAAACACTTTGTCGTCTGAGATTCCAGACAGTTGGAGAGAGTGGTTCTGCTGTGAGTATAAACCGAATTCCTTTGCATACAAGATACCGTATATATTCAAACCAAACTACGAACAAGATTTCTCAAAACCTCAAGTATGCTTGTAATTGGAAATTGAATAATATCGTCACAGCATCTTTTCTCGTTAATTGAACATGTTTCGAAAAGTGGACACTTTTTAGTAAGAAGTGACTTAAGCCTTAAAGATAAAATGAATTATAAGAGTGCGACCAAAATGCCCGAAGAGATTGTTTCTGAATCATTAAAGAAGTACATTAGTGGCAGTGAAGCCACGGTAATTTATCTCAAAATTATGAGATATACTCGACTAGCGTACTCGAACTTAAGTGTATCTCATATTAAAAGTATTTACTACATGTGGTATATTACCTTTTTTTTGAGAATATGGAGGAAGTATATACAAAACTCAAAGTGCTATTCTACAACGAACTTTATTTCGAATAATGCTTATTGTATCGAACTAAATGCAGACTCGATTATAAATTATACATTGAGACATTTATAAATTAGGACAAGGCACTGATATTTTTTTTGCCTACGCTTTACCAAAGTCAGAGGTGTGAAAGTTTCTTCAGAGCAACTCATTCTATGACTTCAACTTTCTCAACTGTAGTAAATTTCACCTTGTTAGAATTACTGAATCGTACAAAAAGAATTGATTTCATTAACGAGATTAAAAATAAGCTTGGTTTCGATTACAAGTTTAAAGAAAAGAAGCAACCGAATTTTCATAAGCCAACGTTGCCATCAAACGATGATATTTTGAAAGCAGTTCTGGAGGCTAAAAGTGACGCCATCAAAGATGCATTACAATTCGGTATCGAATCAAACGACCGTATGCCAAATGAACAGGAACTAATAAAAAGATTACTTGTTGACGACAATTTTTCAGATGAAAACACTGATGATAATGTCCATGATGATGATACAGTTGAAGAAAATGTATTAAGCAGTAGTGATAAAGAAGATTTACAATTTGATGTTCAAATTCCGATTTAAGGAACTCGCTTTTGAAAACGGTAATTTTGATTTTAATTATTTCATAATACTCACAATGTTGAAATATTTGTTTTGTTCATTCAGACAACAGCATTCCCAAAAGATATATTGCGATAAAAAAAAAAAACTAATGGAAAGGTTGTCTATGTAAAAAAAATCAACACTTCTATGGCTGATGTGCAACAACGACTGTGATAAAGTTAACCCGGATAGACTTATGAGATTTATTAATTCAAATACAGCGCCTCCACGCATTGCAGAAGATGAATGTGTCAATCAGTCAGAAATTTACCTTAACGATTGGTGTTTAAAAGCGAGGATTGGTAAGAAAAGCGATTGGTAATATTCTTAATTTTTCGTATATGAGTGGGAAGAAAAGACAAAGGGAATATACCTTAAGTCATGCACCAATCGAACCACCAGATGAATGTTAAGTATTGGATAGGGAGTATTAGTTCATTGGTACACATGGACTCAGCATGGAAGCTTGGAGATGCTCGACATTTATACTCATGAATACATTGATATTTCCCATTATATGCGCCACGTCTCTACTCCAATTGTAACGTCATCTTTCGGTCTCACTATCAACGTAAATGGATTATAAAATCCTAAACTACTATTAAAAAAATTACATACGATCGTTTATGTAATGTAACCTCAAGACTGAATTTTTAATGGCAAATATAAAATAAACTACTATTCGTTAAATTGTCTATTGAATTCCATTTTACTCAATTGTGAATTCCGATGAGAATTCAACTGAATTCAGGGAATTCAGAAGTATTTCGTTGTATTCAGAAGAATTCATTCCAAAAAACATGAATTCACAGCGTATTCACTTTTTATTTAGGTGAATTCATAATGAATTCAGTATTCAGTTGAATTCACTAGCATTTTTTTGAATTCATGTGAATTCTGTATTCAAGGGTCATTTTAAAAAGATGATTACTTCCCCCTCGCCATCCATCATCAAAACCATGAAACCGTCATAAATGAACTGCGGTAGTCCAAGAATGAGGACCGTGCGAACGAAATGTCAACGATGTAAGAACGACAAAGCTAAACCGCAACCTCCGAAGATGGCTCAACTCCCCCCAGGCAGGTTAGACTCATTTTGCCGACCATTCTCTTTTGTTGGCATCGATTATTTCGGACCTTTGCTTGTTGTCAACCTGCGGCGCACAGAGAAGAGATATGGAGTATTGTTAACCTGTCTGACTACCCGAGCGATCGTAATTTCATCGCTCGTCGGGGAACTCCTACTGAAATGTTCAGCGACAACGGCTCTAATTTCAAAGGAGCTGAGAAGGAACTACAGGTGGCCAATCAACAGATCGAGAAAGAAAAGCTGATGCAGACATTTACGACTGTAAACACTAAATGGAGCTTTCTACCGCCAGGTTCTCCCCACATGGGTGACAGTTGAGAGAGGTTGGTGTGCTCAGTCAACACGGTATTGTATCAAATCATGCCTCGCCGTAATCCATCTGATGAACTTCTGAGGAGCATGCTATCGGAGGTTGAAAATATAATAAACTCACGACCATTAACCTACATACCAATCGAGAATGAGAATGAAGAGGCCCTCACGCCAAACCACTTCCTGCTAGGGTCGTCAAATGGATCAAAACCGCTAGCATTGTTTAGTGATGACAAGGAAGTACTACGAAGAAACTGGTTGACGTCGCAACAGTATACGAAACATTTCTGGGAACGATGGATAAAGGAATACATCCCAACCATAACTCGTCGATCTAAATGGTTCTCTTCAGCGAAGTCCCTAGAGATAGATGATATTGTTCTTATAGTGGATTATAATAGCCCTCCAAATTGTCGGCCAAAGGGTCGAATCATCGCCAGGAAGGTAGCCCAGGACGGCCAGGTGGGCAGTGCGACGGTACTTACTCGAACGGTAATCTATGAGAGACCTGCGGTGAAGCTTGCTGTCTTGGATGTCATAAAAAAGAAGGTAGGCCCACTAGTGGACATACCAGGGGGGAGTGCTGCCATCCCTGGCCAGTAATTTTCAAAAGACCAGCTAACATCCCAGACGTATCATTAAGTAAAAGAGCCCATCCGACATTTTCTTTCTTTTGCTGTCAGCCAGGCACGTGTACCGGTCATATTTTTACTTAACAAGGCCAAAGAAAAAAATTGTAATCGATTTTACTCTGTATTTTACACTGAATTTCATGGATACCGAAATAAATATAAAATCGCATTACCAATTCTTTTCTTTTAGTCGTTGAACCCAACTTGGTCTCAAAGAGAAGCATACAGCTAAATCTGTGAAGCAGTGGTTATTGAGTCAGAAAATTGACGATTTAAGTTGGTCTGCCCAGACCCCTGATCTCAGTCCGATTTAGAACTTGTGCAGCGATGTAGACAAAGCAATCGACAGATCTGCGCCCAAAAATGTGCAATACCATTAGAACGATGTCAGGACCTGGTATCATCAATGTGCCGCCGATGTACTAGAGTCACAGTCACGGACTAAATATTGATGATATTGTAGCATAATAATAACTACGCTCCTATGTCTATGCAGCAAATTCCGAAGTGACTTTCCATTCTGGCAGAATTTTGGTTCAAACTGTCCTTTCATTCGAGGTTCGTGTCTGGGACGAAGTCTCCACAGCTCATGTCAACGAAAGAGACAAATAATATTAGGGATAAAAGGGAATTATAACTGCAAGAATTATTTCTCTTGTTCCAGTGGATAATGGGCAAAGTTGTAATTTGGTGATAAATTGAAAGTGGAGAGTAAACAAGAAAAAGTAATTAGTTTGGATTTGTGAATTAAGTAATTGAAAGGAGATAAAGTGATTTGAGAGGAAAGAGACCTTGTAAGAAAAGAATTTGCGAAGAATAGTATAGTGTGAACTTGAATTGTTCTATAGAGTAGAAAATAAAGAAATAATTTCACAGAATAATTGTTTTATCTACTCGAGCCGTAGCTCGCATATTACATTGGTGTCAGAAGCGGGATAAAACTTATTCTGTGAATAACTATTTCCGTGGTGTGAAATTGCACAAAAAAAAAAAAAAAAACGATTTCTGTGTTGAGTTAATTAGTTGCGCAAAATGGGTCGCAAATTGGGAAAACTAACTATAACTCAACTAAAGGCAGAACTCAGTAAGCGGAACCTCGACACAACTGGGGGAAAAGATGCCCTACTGATTCGTTTGGAAGAAGCAGTAACGCAGGAAGGTGAAAATCCGCACGACGGAGAGTTTGACGTGGAAGAGGAACCAGCAAGTACAGCAGCCGACCCGGGTATAACAAGTCTGCTCCTGCAACTTAAGTTAGTCATGGACGAACAAAAGAAAGCAATAGAAGACCAAAGGAATTCTATAGAACTTAAGCTGGACGACCAAAAGAAAGCAATGGACGACCAGAGGAATTCTCTAGAACTTAAGCTGGACGAACAAAAGAAAGCAATGGACGAACAAAAGAATTCTCTAGAACTTAAGATGGACGAACAAAAGAATTCTCTAGATGCTCTGGAAAGTAAACTTGATGAGCAAAACAAGAACTTGGAATCCAAATTCGAAGTGATCGAAGAGAAAATCGAGAAGGTCGAGACGCAACTCGAAAAAGTCGAAACTAGATTCGATGAAAATTTTGAGAAACATGAAACTCAGTTCGGGAAGATAGAGACTCAGTTTGAAAAAGTAGAAAAGCAAGTCGAAAATCTTGCTAAGGAGCTCAGCAACGTGAAGAGACAGAAAGCACGGGAATATTCCACTGACGGTCTGAGAAGAAAGGAGATGCAGCCTCCTATCTTCGATGGTCAAACATCATGGCCAATTTATAAGAGGCAATTCGAAGCGGCCGCAATGACCAATAGCTGGGACGATGAAGAGAAGTCTATTGCACTCACGCTTGCACTGAGGGGTCCAGCTGCGGAGCTCTTGCAGACCATCCCGGAAGATAAACAGCAGAACTACGACTCTCTGGTTCAGGCTATCGAGATGCGGTTTGGGGATGAACACATGCAGCAGGTGTACAGGGTTCAGCTGCGTAGTCGAGTCCAGAAAAGGGGGGAAACGCTCCAACAGTTGCAAGCGGATATAGAGCGACTAGCCCATCTTTCATACCCTAAAGCCGGTGAGGAGCTTATCAACGAAATGGCGGTGGAAGCTTTTATTCAGGCCATAGAGGACAGACAACTGCAAATGGCTGTAAGGATGGCTGAAAAGCGAACACTCCCCGAGGCATTGGCATTCGCTTTGTCAATGAAGGCTGCGGACCAAGCATACCAGGGAATACACCGTGTCAGGGAAATGTCCGTCGTGGAATGCTCATGCCAGAGAACAGCCGTCATGGATGAAGACAGAGCTCGCGGAAGTCAAATCCGTTGCTGGAATTGCAACCAAACCGGACACCTACAACGGCAGTGCAGAAGTGCACCTAGACGAGGAAATTGTTCACATTGCGGAAGTAGGAGAAGCAGAGAGGAAGCATCTGGCTGTCAGTCAGACTTCCCAAAACCAGCAGTCGGGAAATGCGTAAGGACCAACTTCGCGGGGCAGAAGTTGGTTACTGGAATCGAGGCCCCCAGGACCACCATTCAAGTTTCGCAAACCAAACGGGGTAAAAAGAGCCTGACAGTGGAGGCACTAATCAACGAGAAGAAGTGCGTAGCCACCATCGACACAGGTGCCACTGCCTCCATTGTAAGAAGAGATATCGTCAAAAGCTCCTGGCTGCACAACACCAACAGCTACTGCCTGAAGACTGCAACAGGGGAAATGGCGAAGGTATTTGGAGAAGTTCGTCTTACGATTACTCTGGCAGGACTGACGTTCTCCCATGCGTTTCTGGTGGCAGATATATGCGACGAGTGCATCATCGGAGTAGACTTCATGAAAGCAAATGAAGTAATCTTGGACATCGGGATGCAAGTACTGAGGTATCGAAATGTGGAGATTCCGATGGTGTACGGAAATGAGAATGCCGTATCTTTCAGGACAGTCATCAGCAAAGACGAAGTTTTGCCGCCGTCTTCAGAGACAATCATTTGGACGAAGCTGGAAGGTGATCTTGGGAGCCACCGATTCTACATAGTAGAACCAGACCCAGAGAAGAATTCTCAAGACTACATCGTGGGAAAGACGTTAGTCGAACCAAAGAACACCATGGTTCCAGTGAGGGTTTTGAACGCAAGACCACACACTGTCAAACTAAGGCAAGGGGAGGTGACTGGAAAATGCACGCCGATTACCGCCGTCGCAACAATATCTGAACGTGATGCTCCAAAACCTCTCCCATCACCTTGGACAGCGGAAACGAGAGAGACGATTCTCCAGTCCAGTGAGCTGAATCAGGAGCAGCGAACTATGGCAGAGAATCTTATCAATGAGTACGCTGATGTATTTGCCTCACAGGACGGAGAATACGGCCGAACACACCTGGTACAACATCGAATAGACACTGGTGATACTAGACCAATTCGTCAGCCTGCTAGGCGCCTTCCATTGGCAAAGCAGACAGAAGTTGCAGAGATGGTGTCGGCAATGGAGAAAGAAGGTCTGATTGAAAGTTCCAAAAGTCCGTGGGCATCACCGGTTGTACTGGTTAAGAAGAAAGATGGCAGCACGCGGTTCTGCGTGGACTATCGGCAGCTCAATTACGTCACCAAGAAAGACAGCTACCCTCTGCCACGGATTGACGACACGCTAGACACACTATCAGGAGCCCGATGGTTTTCCACTCTCGACTTGAAGAGTGGCTACTGGCAGGTACAGATCCATCCAGAAGACCGGGAGAAAACCGCCTTCACCGCAGGAAATGGGCTATGGCAATTCACGGTAATGCCATTCGGGCTGTGCAATGCTCCGGCGACTTTCGAGCGATTGATGGAATGTGTCCTGCAAGGGTTAACATGGAAAACCTGTTTGGTATACTTGGATGATGTCATCGTCGTAGGAAAAACGTTTGCGCAACACCGAGACAATCTAAGGGATGTGTTTCAAAGGCTTCGAAGTGCCCACCTGAAGCTCAACCCCAAGAAGTGCGCCCTGTTTAGAGCGGAAGTCAAGTACCTGGGACACATAATTTCAGCGAAAGGAGTGAGAACCGATCCGGAGAAGGTCGAAGCGGTGAAAAACTGGCCAGTCCCCAAAGACAAACACCAACTAAGGAGCTTCCTGGGCCTAGCCACCTACTACAGACGGTTCGTGAAGGATTTTGCCGGGATCGCAAAGAACCTGCACCAGTTGACGGAAAAGGGAAAACAATTCAAATGGTCAATTGAGTGCGAGAAGAGCTTCAAGGCACTTAAACAACGGCTATGCGATGCCCCGATACTGGCTTACCCCACTCCCGGGGAAACGTTCGTTGTGGATGCAGATGCTAGTAATGTCGGGGTAGGAGCCGTACTCTCCCAGGTGCATGACGGCCAAGAGAAGGTGGTTGCGTACTTCAGCAAGGTGCTCTCTAAGCCGGAAAGGAACTACTGCGTGACAAGGCGGGAACTTCTAGCTTTGATCTTGGCTACGAAGCATTTTCACAAATACCTCTACGGGAGGAAGTTCGTTCTTCGCACAGACCATGCAGCCTTAAAATGGCTATTACAGTTCAAGAGTCCTGAGGGTCAGGTCGCAAGATGGATCGAAAGGCTGCAAATCTACGACTACGAAATACAGCATCGTAAAGGAAAACTCCACTCTAATGCGGATGCACTGTCCCGGAGACCATGCAGAACGGATTGTAAACATTGTGCGCGTCAGGAAGAACGGGAGCTGGTTTCCATCCAAAGAATGAGAGCCGAACCTATCGCCGGCTGGAGCGTAGATGAGATCCGGAACGCTCAGAAGGAAGACCCGGATATCGAGCCGATTCTGGCCTGGAAGGAGAACATGGGGAAACCGGATCATCAGGACATCTCTCACAGAAGCCCGACCTTAAAGGCATATTTTGCGCAGTGGGACTCCCTCCATGTCCAAGAAGGTGTTCTGAGAAGAAAATGGGAATCCTCCGACGGAAAGTCGTTTGTAATGCAGCTTGTCGTACCGCGGACGAGGGTCAAGGAGGTGTTACAGGAAATGCATGGCGGGGCGACCGGAGGCCACTTGGGAGTGAATAAGACGCTAGAAAAGGTACGAGAACGTTTTTATTGGTTAAAAGCGAAGGAAGATATCGAAGACTGGTGCAGAAAATGCGACGTGTGTGCAGCTAGCAAGGGTCCGAGAATCAAAACTCGAGGTAAGATGCACCAATACAACGTGGGAGCTCCTTTCGAACGAATCGCCATCGACATCGCAGGGCCCTTTCCGGAAACCGACAATGGTAATCGGTATATACTCGTAGTGATGGACTACTTCAGTAAGTGGCCGGAAGCGTTTCCGATCCCTAACCAGGAAGCCAGAACCGTGGCGGAGCAGATCGTCTACAATTGGGTTAGCAGATTCGGTGTGCCCTTGGAATTGCATTCTGACCAAGGGCGGAACTTCGAGTCAAGAATCTTCCAAGAGATGTGTCAACTACTCGGAATCAAAAAGACAAGGACAACCCCGCTTCATCCACAGTCGGACGGTATGGTGGAGCGTTTCAATAGGACTTTGGACGAACATCTCTCGAAGGTCGTAGGTGACTACCAACGGGATTGGGACCGGCAGATTCCCTTGTTTTTGATGGCCTATAGAAGTGCCGTGCATAGCACTACTCGACATACGCCGTTCGAAATCTTATTTGGTGGAATAGCTCGTTTACCCAGTGAGGTGAAATTTGGATCTCCTACCAATGAGCCCAGAAATGAAGAAGAGTACGTGGCGGACCTTAGGGAAAGGCTTAGGGACATACACCAAAGGACCAGAAGCCAGATTAAGATGACGAGCGACCGCATGAAGACCAGGTATGATGCCAAGGCAACAACGTCAGGATTCCAGGAAGGAGATCTGGTGTGGCTGTATAATCCCCATCGCCAAAAGGGGAAATCACCTAAATTACAGCGGAACTGGGAAGGTCCCTACAGAATAGTAACCCGCATCAACGATGTTGTCTACCGCATCCAGCGAGGACCAAGGGCCAAAATGAAAGTGGTTCATGTCGACCGACTGAGTCGATACAATGGCCGAAATGAGGATGCACTTGTTCGGGACGAACACGTCTAAGAGGGGGGCAGTGTAGCATAATAATAACTACGCTCCTATGTCTATGCAGCAAATTCCGAAGTGACTTTCCATTCTGGCAGAATTTTGGTTCAAACTGTCCTTTCATTCGAGGTTCGTGTCTGGGACGAAGTCTCCACAGCTCATGTCAACGAAAGAGACAAATAATATTAGGGATAAAAGGGAATTATAACTGCAAGAATTATTTCTCTTGTTCCAGTGGTCGAAGAATTTGCTAGAAGTTTCTGGCTATCAGAAACTTCTGCTATATAAGGACAGATGGCGATCAAAAAAAAAAAAGACACAGTTGGTTTAGAACCGTGGCGAAGAGATTGGAAAAGTGATAATGGGCAAAGTTGTAATTTGGTGATAAATTGAAAGTGGAGAGTAAACAAGAAAAAGTAATTAGTTTGGATTTGTGAATTAAGTAATTGAAAGGAGATAAAGTGATTTGAGAGGAAAGAGACCTTGTAAGAAAAGAATTTGCGAAGAATAGTATAGTGTGAACTTGAATTGTTCTATAGAGTAGAAAATAAAGAAATAATTTCACAGAATAATTGTTTTATCTACTCGAGCCGTAGCTCGCATATTACAATATTAATTAATTTCTGTATACCTGTTTTTCTTTTATTTTTTTTATTATTCTTCTAAATTCAAAGAATTTTCGTAAAGTGTGCTATTTATTTTATCTACCGAAAATTTAACCTAAGAATACTTCTTTTAATTTTGCTTATAAAGACCAATAAAATTTTTATAGTTTATGTTTACTTAAGGTAACTATCCCATATTGAGTTTTATTGTATAAGTATTCTCGTGAGAAAAAGACTTACCAACTGTGCTATGTGTTATAATTAACAAAACAAAAAATAGTGTAAAAAAAAAAAAATATATATATTAAACATATAAGTAGCGAGTTTGTAACACTGGCTGCATTAGGTTATTTAAACAAAATGCAGGCATATGCGAAATGCAAAAGTAATATTCGTGGAGAGTCCGGTATACAATGTGCGGGTGTTTGTGGAAAAAACTATCACCTTCCGGCTTCTTGTAGCGGTCTCGATCGTTACAGTAGTGGGATCTTACACTCTAAAAAAATTATTATATTTATGTGTGATGACTGTATCTTATATATACATATGTATAAAATGTTGATATGGTGCTAAAAAAGGTAGTGTACAACGAAATAATCACTATTTAAAAGAATACAAAAGTGGGTTTGCGGATTCATTAAACAAATGTATTTAAAATTAAAAACTTGCTAGAGGCCATCGAGTCAAGGCATACCGATAGACTTAGCGCGATGAAAACGGCATAGGAGACTTGTGAGAAAAGTGTGATAGAAATAAAAAAGAAATAGTGAATTGAGTGAACTTTACAAAGTGTAAATTAAACAAATATGTTATGATGTGAAAAGCATTTCAAATTAGGTTCTATCTGCCTTGAATGTGAAAATGACTGAGAAAGAACACACACGATTCGATCGGTCGAATGACGAAGTCTGCCGGAAAAAAAGATTCAAACATATATAATTTTTATTCGACCGTCTGACAAACCGCCGAACAGTCCACCAAACAACCCATACACGATCAGATTGGTCATTCAGATGCGATGTCAGATAGACTATCGGATGGTGATTCTGTCATACATTATCCGACAAACTGAATTGGCCTGCCCATATATCTTTAAAAATAAAATCCAGAAAAGCAAAATCTTGGAAATCAAAATGCCGAATGACAAAAATCTTGAAAGCAAAATCCTCGTAATGATAAAAATCTAGAATTATTATAATAATAGTTTTTAGGAGAATGGAAATATTCCAACTAATGTTGTTCGCAGAGACATACGATACAAATAAATATACGGACACATATGTATGTATGTACATTAATGTTTAAAAAAAAAAAAATGGTTTTTGAAAAACTACATTTAAAAAAAAAAATTATGGATATTTTGAAGAATTTTCGTTAAAGATTTTTAAAATCGATTTTCGAGGTTTTGTCCAAACTAGATTTGTCTATTTTAGATAACATCATGATCCCCAGCTGAACAATATTATTGAAAATGAATGGTAAATAACACATACAACAAAGTCTGTCCTACTCTTTCTCTCCATCGATAATTTCGCTTTGAAATTATTAGAATCTGACAGACATTATCACGTTCCGTCAGCAGTCTACATAAAAAATCAAACATGATTAATTTTAATCCGAAAGTCTGATCCGTCATACAGACGCATTTTTTTAGAAACCTGGGGTCTGATACAAAAGATGTGGTATCGCTAGCTAGCAATCATATTTTAAATTTGAAGCAAATACAATAACTGACTGGCAACTACTCTTACTTTTATCCTAAGCTAAGAGGTATACAACTTTGAAAACAATTCGGATATGCAGTTGGGACACATATGTATATAGGTCGCAGAGAGCGTTTCCTTAAATCGATAGAAATAAAATGTTGTTACTGCAAATTGGTAGGGATTATACGCCTATAGGTATGTTAATATTAAGATATGTATACATACATAACCACCAAATATCGTTTAACCATTCCGCGTCAATACTTCTTAATGCTCCATAGGAAGGCTGTAAGTGGCCGTGGTGTAATGGTAACATCATCGCTTGTCACGCTGTTGGTTCACGGTTCAAATCCTGATGTCAAGAATCACCTCTTTATTTCGATCAATTGCAAGCTAAGTCAACTCTATTGCGAAGGCATAACACTAGCAGTAGGGTGGTCATATGGCTAAAAACGGAACTTGATCGTGATGATATCAGGAGGACGGACAAAAATACTGTGAATCATAAACAACGACAATAAAACCAAAACAAAAATGCTCCCCAATTATCTGGACGCTACCCTTGGAGTTTACAGAAACTTAATACCACCTGAGTTTCAAACCACTACACCAAATCCTTCTCTCTCTCTCTCTCTCTCTCTCTTCTTCACAACGCCCGTGTCCTGTAATAGTATAAGAAGGTTATTCATATCCCCTTTGGTGCGCGCAGATTATACAAAAAAGTTATTAATAAGAATATATTTCTCACCACGTGGAAGGTGATTGAAAAACTTGTTTAAAAATATGTTCACCTCACTAGTCTTACTCTTAATAAATCAACTTCAAAGCCACATGGCAGCATAATGGCTACTTAACAGTTCAAACGGATGAACACTGAAAAAGAAAATAACAATGAATTAAAGAATCAATGAAATAAAAGCCGAAATGAATCATTTTAAAACGTTTTACTTAGGATCTTACCGCAAGTGTCCTCCTAAATCGAGTTCAAGAGCATAAAATGGCTACTTGGCAGATAAGAATGAACGTTAAAACCGATATAAAATTGAAACTTCTCATAATTTCTTTTTCATGAACAGAATCAATAAATTTAATTTGGCAATAATTACACCGCTCCTGGATATTCCTTTAAAAGCGAGCGAACTTTTGAAAAGCTCATCATTTTATGCACGTTCTGATTTGCTACAGACTCTGAGCACCACCAGTGCTTATCCGCTTAATGATGTTCCAAAGAAAGTCTGCACAATGAAAAATTAAACATTTCATATCGTAAAGTCGATTTAAATAATTATTGAAAAATATCTTACTTCACCAGTCTTACTAAACCACCTTTATTCAATTATGCATCCTGTCAAAATGGCTACTTCAACAGAAATGTAACGGATATCCAACACTGAAGAAGAAGAAAATAGAACAACTACCAGATAATATTGCCATCTCATTTTTTAAATCAGAATCTAGTACATTTTTACCTTAAACTGTCATCACTAGTGTCAAAAAAAAGTTTTCCAGCAACGCGTTTAGCGTTTCCTTTCTTTTCTTGCTTTATATTTTATTTCTCAAAAATAATCAAAATTTCTGAAATATATCTCAAAAAAGAAAAAATCACACTCCAAAATGGCTGACATAGACGATCTATTCGATTGCTTTGAAAATAATGAAGCAGCTTCAAGCGTCCCAATTGCCGATGGCTTCGCAGGTGATGAGGACTCAGAAAAGTGAGTACGAGCAACACGCACGCCTCCCATAACCTTTACAGGCGGTTTATTTCCATAGAAAACCTCCTGAGAAACGACAACGCCCAGAGAGTGACGATGAATCCCCCTATAAACGGACAAAAGTTACAGAGTCCATTCTCGATGACATCTGTGTGGATGCGTTGAATACACGCATCTCAGTCCACGTGATTGAGTCTCCAGAGTCTTGTACCCACGAGGTGGCTACATATCCGGGACAAGAGTACATCCCATTAACTGCTGTGACCGGTCCTCCTTCTAAAGAGTATCCCTTCGTGCTTGATCCTTTCCAGAAAGAAGCTATTCTCTGCATTGACAACAATCAAAGTGTCTTGGTGTCGGCTCACACGTCGGCAGGCAAAACTGTCGTCGCCGAGTATTCCATTGCAAAGTCTCTGAAAGCTAAACAGCGCGTGATATACACAACTCCTATCAAAGCTCTATCCAATCAGAAATATCGAGAGTTCAGCGAGGAATTCAAAGATGTCGGCTTGGTAACTGGAGATGTCACTATCAATCCATCGGCTTCTTGCTTAATAATGACAACGGAGATCTTGAGAAATATGCTCTACCGAGGCTCGGAGATCATGAGGGAAGTCGGTTGGGTGGTATTCGATGAAATCCACTACATGCGAGACAAGGAACGCGGTGTGGTCTGGGAGGAGACATTGATTTTGTTGCCTGATAACGTGCGGTATGTATTCCTTTCAGCCACTATTCCCAATGCGAGGCAATTCGCTGAGTGGGTCTGTCATTTGCACAAACAACCTTGCCACGTTGTATACACAGACTATCGTCCGACTCCTCTACAACACTACATATTCCCAGCTGGAGGAGATGGCATTCACTTGATTGTCGACGAGAAGGGTATCTTCAAGGAGGACAACTTCAACACCGCCATGCAGGTGCTACAGAATTCTGGTGAAGCTGCAAAGGGCGATCAGAAGGGCCGCAAAGGAGGCATTAAGGGCGTCAATGCTGGCCAATCAAACATATTCAAGATCGTCAAGATGATCATGGAGCGAAACTTTGCTCCTGTGATCATATTCTCCTTCAGCAAAAAGGAATGCGAAGTCTATGCCATGCAGATGGCCAAACTGGACTTTAACACAGCTGAAGAGAAGAAACTCGTCGATGAGGTGTTCAACAACGCGCTGGATGTACTCTCCGAGGAAGACAGACAACTGCCGCAGGTGGAAAATGTCCTTCCCCTCCTTCGACGTGGAATTGGCATTCATCATGGAGGTCTACTACCGATTCTAAAAGAAATAATTGAAATTCTCTTCGGAGAGGGTCTACTCAAGGCTCTCTTTGCCACAGAGACATTTGCCATGGGACTAAACATGCCCGCGAGAACTGTGCTCTTCACAGCTCCACGGAAATTCGATGGCAAGGACTTTCGATGGATCACATCGGGGGAATACATTCAAATGTCTGGTCGTGCTGGACGTCGTGGCTTGGATGATAAGGGAATTGTGATTCTAATGATCGATGAGAAGGTCTCGCCGGGAGTTGGTCGTGGTATTGTACAGGGTAAAGCCGATCCAATCAACTCTGCGTTTCATTTGACATACAACATGGTCTTGAATTTACTCCGAGTGGAGGAGATAAATCCCGAGTACATGCTGGAGAGGTCGTTTTTCCAGTTTCAAAATCAGAGTTCCATTCCAGAGCTCTATAAAAAGGTGCAAGATAAACAACTGGAACTTGATGTAATCAAAATCCCCGATGAGCACAGCGTTGCCTCCTATCACCACATTCGTGACCAACTGGAGACGCTAGGCAAACAATTCCGCACGTACATCACTAAGCCAGAGTACCTAATGCCGTTCCTACAACCCGGTCGCCTTATCAAAATCCAGAATGAAACCGATGAATTCGATTGGGGTATCGTGGTCAATTTCAAAAAGCAGGCGGCCAGCAATGTACGCAATCCCCTGAAATCCGAAACCAACGTCATTGTCGATGTCCTGCTTCATGTGACTGAAGAGTCAGCAAAGACTGATGAGCCAAAACCTTGTACCGCTGGCAAAAAGGGAAACATGGAGGTCGTTCCGGTTTTGCATAAACTCATCTCACAAATCTCCTCCCTGCGGGTGTACTACCCAAACGACCTACGTCCGGCTGACAACCGCAAGAGTGTCCTCAAAACAATCGAAGAGGTCAAGAAACGCTTCCCTAAAGGTCCACCGCTTCTCAATCCGATTAAAGAAATGCACATCAAGGAGCATGAGTTCAAACAAATAGTCGAATCCATCGATAAATTCGAAGAACGACTATTCGCCCACCCACTACACAATGCTAAGGAACTCCAAGCTGTCTACGCCAGGTACACCAACAAACTGCAGGTTCAAAACGAACTAAAGAATGCCAAAAGTAAACTCAAGGAGGCTAGGAGTCTCCTGCAAATGGACGAACTTAAGCATCGAAAACGTGTCCTCCGGCGTATGGAATACTGCACAGCATCGGACGTAATCGAGTTCAAAGGGCGTGTGGCTTGTGAGCTTAGTTCCGCTGATGAACTACTTATGACTGAGATGATATTTAACGGTGTATTCAATGAACTGACCACAGCTCAATCGGTTGCCCTCCTCTCGACCTTTGTTTGTGATGAAAAATCAGCTGAAGCTCCACAATCCACCGACGAGCTGTCTGGACCTCTGCGATCTATGCAAGAATTGGCTCGACGAATTGCGAAAATTTCCAACGAATGCAAGCTAGAGTTGGACGAGGAGAGTTATGTGGAAAAGTTTAAGCCTTTTCTAATGGATGTGGTACTAGCCTGGTGCAAAGGGGCGTCATTCTTGAGCGTCTGCAAGATGACAGATATTTTCGAGGGATCCATCATTCGCTGCATGAGGAGATTGGAGGAATTACTGAGACAAATGTGTCAAGCGGCTAAAACTATAGGCAACACCGAGCTGGAGAATAAATTCTCGGAGGGCGTGCGGCTGCTAAAGAGGGATATTGTATTTGCTGCGTCGTTGTATTTGTAGAATCGTTTGGAGTTTTTTTTTTATTGGTTTACATTGTTTTTATGAATTTAGACAAACTATGAGTAATGATGTGTTAAACAAATAAAATTACGATTTTTTAAAAAATTAATGCGATTTTGGATGTTGTTTTCTGAAAATGTTAAAAGTCTCCAACAGCCGCTTTAGAAAGCTTCTTTAAGGACAGCTTCCACGACACTGATTCTAGAAAGGTACGACTTCCTCAAAGAAACACGACTGCTACACAGTCGCGGCTAGTACGACAGTTCTATAAAAATGATGCATTTACAACGGAAACATTTTAATGAAGACACTACATAACACAACACTGCTTTAGCAGTCATCCTTTTTTTTAAATAAAAAAGACCGTTCCCGTGAAGACACCACTCCCATGGGAGAACTGCTTCAAAAGCAGTTGAGCAGGTTGGGCATAAGCAAACCACTGCTGTTCATGTTGCTTAATATGCTCACCAGTAGAAAGTTCGTTGTGAAAAATGGCAATGTGACTTCTGCTGGGACGTTCGAAATTAAAAATGGTCTGCAACAGGGGGCGGTTAATTCACCGATCCTTTTCAATATTTACACGGCTGATCTGATAGGATCTCTTCAGCATGCAATAGCGTACGCAGACGATTTGATTGCGTACAGATCAGGACCTAAGATCGACGTCATTGCAACACTCTTGCAGAGTGACTTCGATAAGATTCAGCGATATTGCGACGACTGGAAGTTGAAGATCAACCTTCAGAAGTCGGAAACCATTCTATTCAGAACGCCGTTGTCTCGGGCCTCTAGGGATACCAGAAAGAATTGGCGAAAGTTCTCTATAATTGGGCAACACGGGCGTCCACTTGTGTGTCAAAACGTGGTCAGATACCTTGGACTTTGGCTAGAACAATATCTATATTTTAACAAACATGTAGATGCTGCTCTAGCCAGAGCCCGAGCTGCCTTCGCCCTTACAAAGAGACTTTTTTATAGCAAGCAACTCGATGCAAGGGTAAAGGTAATCTGCTACACGGCCCTCATTCGGCCCATGCTCGCATATGGATGTCCCGTGTGGTTCAACATAGGGGCAAGTAGGATGGAAAAGATTCGGGTGTTTGAGAGGGCCTGCCTTCGGTCTTGCCTTCACTTGTACAGAACACCAGAGTCTCAGTACAAAAAATTCTATTCTAATGAGGTCCTATACAACAGGGCGGATCTGATAAGAGTGGACAATTTCCTGGTCAAGATGACTCGAAGGCACATTGCAAGAGCAATGACCTCGATGAATAACCTGATCTTCGGGGCTTATTACCCCAACCATAGGTACCATGAGAGGGTGCGCCTTAACGGCTTTGTCCCTCCAGAAGCATTCCTCTATTTCGATCAGGCAGGTCTGATCCAGGACAAATCAGCGGTGCCGTTAATCTTCCACGTTGCCCGGACAACTGTGGACAGGCGGCTCAACTACAGCCGAGACGTCGCACAGAGCACTGAGGAGCGTCTCCGATTCAGTAGATCGGTATCGGGGCGCGATATTAAAGATGTGAAGAAGCAGCACCAGGAATTCTGGTGGTTACTAGAGAGAGCTCCCTCGTCGATCCCTTTTGATCCGGGGTAGGTCCAGTACGGCAAAGTTGGCCGCCATATTTTTGTCTTGGCCGGCTTACATAGTTTTAAGGTGTCTAGGGTAAGTAGATTAAGTTTATTTATACGAAAAAAAAAAACACAGCACTTGGATATGTCCAAAAAAAAAAAAAAAAAATTAAAAAAAATAAAAAAAAAAATAAAAAAAAAAAAAAAAAAAAAAAAAGTGCATATTTGATTATGCATGTAGTTAAGTTAGGTTAAGACTTATTTTAAGGTAGAATTTAAGTTTTATACATAAGATCAAAATCAAATAAATAGTACCGTTACTAAGTTCTTTAAATGAAAATTTTTTCTTAGTCATAATTGTTATTTAAGTAAAATAGTAATAAGTAATAGATTAAGTCGAAAGACATAGATAAGGATTAAGTTTAGCTTAGAGCGCCCGCATAGGGCCAGTAAGTTAGAATAAGATAGTTAAGTTAGTTAAGCTAGTTTTAAGCGTTTTTGTCTAGCATGTAAGTATAAATGAATTAAATTAATAAAAACTAAAAAAAAAAAAAAAAAACTGCTTCAAAACAATTGGTGTCATTACGGGACACTATCTCATTGGAAGACACGCCAAAAGTATTGGTCTTTTCTCTAACGACTTTTGTAGAAGCTGTAGGGACGAGAAGGACGAGGAGACAACTTTCCATCTCCTCTGCACTCGTCCGGCTCTCTCTGTTAGAAGAAGGCTTCACTTGGGAGCTTACTTCTACGACAGCCTCTGTGAACTGACTAACTCGAATGTTAGGAACTTAAATCGTTTCATTAGAAGTTCCGATCCTGTGTTATCACAATGAACCTACTCTGGCCTAGGTGTGTCTGTGCTTAAGGGTCGAAAAGAGATGTTGATTACCACTTGGTTTTCAGTGACTCGCAAATTGCATTCCTTAGAGCCAGGGTCCATATATTTGTATACCTTAGTGGATAGACTTAGACCCCCTGAGACTAGTCTTTCTGATAGGGAAGACTTAAGTTCCCGAGAACCAAATGCATTCCCTCCTGATAGCGGCGAACCTTTTCTCAGTTTCCTGATATCGAAGAAGGAAGGCACAAAGTTTGAATTTCAGCCCGTCTTTCTGAATCCTCAATTGAAACAACTTTTTTTTTTGCGCCTATTTGAATGAGATTTAATGACCACATTACGGGGATTGTACATTTTTGGGTTTTACAGCTCGCCCATAATGGCCGATTTGGTGATAAATCTTTGAGTTATATCTGCTGCTTCAATGTAGTACAGTGAAGTTCAAATAAATTGAGACAAGCTAACTTTGAAAAATAATTTCTTTTATTTTCAAAAATTCCCAAAATTACCGTAACTTAACATTTTATATTTGCACTTTTAGCGTCGATGAGTGCTCCTTGAAGATATCAGTGTTCTTGAAATAATTTTTATTTCATCGTCATGAAACCATATTTGAATTATAGCTGAAATCAGATTGTTTTTGGTTGTACAAAACGTAAGGAGAGGAACACTCCTACTCGAGGACTACATTCTGCAATTGAGACTGAGTTTGACGGTACCTAGTGCAGCGTGCACTTTATCCAATTACATGCAGTATTATCTACTCCTGTTTGAATACATCTATATATCTACTGCTATTTCTTTGTTGTTGAGAGATTTTTCAATTCATGATGTGAGTAGTTGATTTTCCAGGTATGTAGTCATATTGATTTAAACGTAGTAACGATTTTGTCCATGGTTTTTAGAAAGGAAGTGAGTCTAATCGGTCGATATGATTTAAGCATTTTTGTTGGTTTGCGTCCTGCTTTCGGTATGTATTCCACAATACCCTTATTCCAACTTTCTGGATTGTAACCTCACACAAAGCTTGTTCTGAAAATGTAATTGATAGAAACTATCAACTATCAAATTGATACTCATAATAGGGCTGATACATATATCCTTGCAGTCGAATCGCAGAACGATAAAAGAAAGCTTAACTTGAAATATATTTATTACATATAATGCGTAGAAGAGCCAAAGACGACATAAATTAAGTGAAATCAAATCAACTATTCCCCCCGACACACACAATCAAAAAAATAGCAACGAAAAAGAAAAACTAAAATAAGAGGTACAAAGTTCGCGAAAAGAAATCAGATCTCTTAAAACTTCTGAGCATCCTTGATTGTGTACACCGACACATCACCCGATATCATGCTTAGATTGGCCAAACTATCATCGGTTCCACGTGGTGCTGGTGGTTGCATATCACTCGTTCTCATATTCGCAGGAATCTTCACTTTCCCCTCGTGACGCACAACAGCGGGTATCATCGAATTGAGCAAATAGCGTTGGATCTTCGGTCCTCCGGGTATTGTGACCTGCGTACGTTCGTCTACAATCTAAGAGTAAAAAAGATATTGAGGAGAAGTGGATCATTATGAAATGGAACTTACATGCTTGTACTCGGATGAGATGTATGCCTTCTTGGGTAAACTGCATGCCTGATTCTTCTGTGGTGGATCCTTTGTGTAGCTCGCTGTTGTGCATTGTGGCGTAACACGACTGTCATACTCCAACTGTTTGAACGCCTTAGAGTTGCTTGTAGAGTCACTACATCCTGGTTTGATTGTGGAAACCAATGGAGTTGTCGCTGTTTTATTGATGTACGCTCCAATGGGACTAACCACGTGTGCGTACTGTTGTTTCTTGATCGACGAGACGAATTTGTTTTGAATTGCGGGTGCTCTTAGGCCACTGGCGTGTGGTTTCTTAAATAGCTCCAACTTGGGAAATGGCTTGATGTCTAGGGCGAATTTATTCACCGGTTTTGGCTTGGCAATGACTGTTTTCGGTGTGATAGGCGATGAGAGCATTGGAGATGGCGAACGATAACGTTCTGCTTTCTTAACTGGAGTTAGATGCGACTTGGCTGGTGATGCAGGTCCATCTTTTGCTGCTTCCATGTACTGCATTCCCTTCTTCATCATGTATTCAACTTCTTCCATGGTATCGTTGAAATGAAGAGACTTCTCCTCTGCGGTTTCTTCAGATTTGATTGTGAAACTACGATTGAGGACTGCCTCCGATTCGAGTTTTTCGATTTTCTCGAGAATTTTACTGCAACCCGCCGATTCGTCGTCGGATAGTTCGATGACTGAGCTGGATCCATCGGAGTCTGTTAGTTGTGTAGATTCTGGTGAAGACTTCAGCTGCTCCAAAGAATTCTCAGGTGACTCTGTTGAGGATTTTGAACTTTCTGCAGGTTCTGGTGAGTTTGGAGTGTCAGAAACTAAAGGGTCCACAACTGTCCTCTCAAAGTCAATCAATTGGAAAGATTTCTCAAGTAATTCCCCCTCGTCGGCATCGAAAAATTTTCGCCTGCTGTGTCGCTGCTGGAATAGTTCCGATGACGTTGATGATGTGCCAGATGAGTTTATGGAGATCTTCTTCGTGGATCCCTGTTCGCTGCAAGTTGCAGTTTCACTGGCTGTGTCATAGCAACCAGTTGTCTCAGTGGACCAACCATTTTTCATGGCACTCTGGTAGCTCGTCGAACTCTCTTCAGATTCGGAAAGAGAACATTCCTCCATTATAGTAGATTGCCTTAGCAATCCAATCATCTTTACGGGCGAAATCGATTGAAGCGACTCCGCGGTAAGTGTATTCTCCCAGAATCTTGATGGCGCTTCAATGTCATCCAATTGTGTGACATTGCAAGATGCTTGTTCTTTCAACCGCTTCTGAGTCTCTTCCACATTCAGCTCATCGAGCAGACGTTGTAGGGCATCTGCTTCCTCATCGTATGACTGTGCTTTTCCGCCTCTTGTTGCTTGCATCATTGAAGTTGACTCCCGGTTCAGGTAACGAAACAGAGTACTATCCGGATCGGATGCAGTTTTCTCACACATTTCTTCCAACGTCTCGAAACTAGTGTTGGTAACCTGCAAAGCATCATTGGCCTCCTCTACCAACGTTGCGTCAAAGCTTTGAGAGTAATTCAACTTCGTAGGTGTGTTCGTATGAAGTCTCTCCTCGTAGTTTTCCTTATTCTCGTCTGCATCATGAACTCTCGGCATTTTCCCTCCTGCTCTTGGTATCTTTTTCTCTTCGAGTATTACTTGCAGATCTTCGGACAGTTCAAAACTTAATCGCTGAGGGGTTTGTGGGACTGAAGCAGTGCTTGCAATAAATGTAGGCTTTCTAAAGATGGGATTGCACACGAGAAATATTTGTTCTTAGCAAAAAAATTGCATACTTGTTTACCGATATTCTAAGAGTTATTTACAAGGGTATACATGCTACTTATATGCGATCATAGAAATTGTTTACCAAGAATACGGATTAAGATAAATTGGAAAAATTTCGAGCAAATTACGAAAACAAAGATTCGATTACATTTTTTTTTTACAAAAATCATTATATTCTAATAATAATTACCGTTCGGTGAATAGGAGGTTTTTAAATTTATTTCTCCAAGTATCTGTTGCTTGAAATTTTTCCAAAGACATTTTTCAAATCTACTTGCTGCGTGAGGATGTCCGTCTTTATTTAGGTCTTTCTAATACGCGGCCAGCACGTAATCAAATAGAAATAGCTTACTTTTGTTTTTTAATTGTTAGAGATCTGAATTTTTCTATTATTTGTATAGAAATATGGAGAATATTAATAGAAATCCGTTTGGAAAATGTTTGTTTAAAATTCGAAGACGCACGTTGAATAAAGTTTTAAAAAGTAGTGGCAAATTTTGCAGGTTGGCCAACTTGCAAATGTCAAATGTAGAGTCGTTCAATAGGTGTATTCAGCACTGAGTTTTACGAAATGGATAAACTTTTTCTTTTCTCCAAAAAAAATCGAAGTGTGTTTAGGAAATTAAATTGCTTTTGAAAATCAACAAAAAAAAAAGTAAAGTTTAGGTTTACACGAAATACATCTTATGAATAAAACATTTAAAAAATGATTTTTTATTCATAAATTTGCTGCATTTCTCGACTATTTTGAGTTATGAAGGTTGAATGTCGAAACGACACGACAAATAATATTTCGGTTCGGAAGCATTCTGTTCAACGTTTAATTTTGAGTGAGAACTGACTGGAAATTTCTGCGCAAATAACAATAGACCATTTCGCTATTTGACGTCTAGGCTATAAGTGTATTTGTGTATTGTTTATTTGATTTTTTCCCATAATACAGTGCATAGGTATATATAGTGCAGTTTCTGTTTCGTGCACGTATAAAAATATTGTAGCATAATAATAACTACGCTCCTACGACTATGCAGCAAATTCCGAAGTGACTTTTCATTCTGGCAGAATTTTGGTTCGAACTGTCCTTTCATTCGAGGTTCGTGTCAGCTCATGTCAACGAAAGAGACGAATAATATCAGGTATAAAAGGGAATTATAACTGCAAGAATTATTTCTCTTGTTCCAGTGGTCGAAGAATTTGCTAGAAGATTCTGGCTATCAGAAACTTCTGCTATATAAGGACAGATGGCGATTGAGAAAGCAGCAGTAGTTCTTAAACTGTGGCGAAGAGATTAGAAAAGTGATAATGGGCGAAGTTGTAATTTTGTGATAAATTGAAAGTTGAGATTTAACAAGAAGAAGTAATTAGTTTGGATTTGTGTTAAGTAATTGAAAGGAGATAAAGTGATTTGAGAGGACAGAGACCTTGTAAGAAAAGGATTGCGAAGAATAGTATAGTGTGAACCTGAATTGCTCTATAGACTAGAAAATAAAGAAATAATTTCACAGAATAATTGTTTTATCTACTCGAGCCGTAGCTCGCATATTACATTGGTGTCAGAAGTGGGATAAAACTTATTCTGTGAATAACTATTTCCGTGTTGTGAAATTGCACAAGCAAAAAAGAAAAAAAAAAACGATTTCTGTGTTGAGTTAATTAGTTGCGCAAAATGGGTCGCAAATTGGGAAAACTAACTATAACTCAACTAAAGGCAGAACTCAGTAAGCGGAACCTCGACACAACTGGGGGGAAAGATGCCCTACTGATTCGTTTGGAAGAAGCAGTAACGCAGGAAGGTGAAAATCCGCATGACGTAGAGTTTGACGTGGAAGAGGAACCAGCAAGTACAGCAGCCGACCCGGGTATAACAAGTCTGCTCCTGCAACTTAAGTTAGTCATGGACGAACAAAAGAAAGCAATAGAAGACCAAAGGAATTCTATAGAACTTAAGCTGGACGACCAAAAGAAAGCAATGGACGAACAAAAGAAAGCAATGGACGAACAAAAGAAAGCAATGGACGAACAAAAGAATTCTCTAGAATTTAAGATGGACGAACGAAAGAATTCTCTAGATGCTCTGGAAAGTAAACTTGATGAGCAAAACAAGAACTTGGAATCCAAATTCGAAGTGATCGAAGAGAAAATCGAGAAGGTCGAGACGCAACTCGAAAAAGTCGAAACTAGATTCGATGAAAATTTTGAGAAACATGAAACTCAGTTCGGGAAGATAGAGACTCAGTTTGAAAAAGTAGAAAAGCAAGTCGAAAATCTTGCTAAGGAGCTCAGCAACGTGAAGAGACAGAAAGCACGGGAATATTCCACTGACGGTCTGAGAAGAAAGGAGATGCAGCCTCCTATCTTCGATGGTCAAACATCATGGCCAATTTATAAGAGGCAATTCGAAGCGGCCGCAATGACCAATAGCTGGGACGATGAAGAGAAGTCTATTGCACTCACGCTTGCACTGAGGGGTCCAGCTGCGGAGCTCTTGCAGACCATTCCGGAAGATAAACAGCAGAACTACGACTCTCTGGTTCAGGCTATCGAGATGCGGTTTGGGAATGAACACATGCAGCAGGTGTACAGGGTTCAGCTGCGTAGTCGAGTCCAGAAAAGGGGGGAAACGCTCCAACAGTTGCAAGCGGATATAGAGCGACTAGCCCATCTTTCATACCCTAAAGCCGGTGAGGAGCTTATCAACGAAATGGCGGTGGAAGCTTTTATTCAGGCTATAGAGGACAGACAACTCCAAATGGCTGTAGGGATGGCTGAAAAGCGAACACTCCCCGAGGCATTGGCATTCGCTTTGTCAATGAAGGCTGCGGACCAAGCATACCAGGGAATACACCGTGTCAGGGAAATGTCCGTCGTGGAATGCTCATGCCAGAGAACAGCCGTCATGGATGAAGACAGAGCTCGCGGAAGTCAAATCCGTTGCTGGAATTGCAACCAAACCGGACACCTACAACGGCAGTGCAGAAGTGCACCTAGACGAGGAAATTGTCCACATTGCGGAAGTAGGAGAAGCAGAGAGGAAGCATCCTGTCGGTCAGACTTCCCAAAACCAGCAGTTGGGAAATGCGTAAGGACCAACTTCGCGGGGCAGAAGTTGGTTACTGGAATCGAGGCCCCCAGGACCACCATTCAAGTTTCGCAAACCAAACGGGGTAACAAGAGCCTGACAGCGGAGGCACTAATCAACAAGAAGCAATGCGTAGCCACCATCGACACAGGCGCCACTGCCTCCATTGTAAGAAGAGATATCGTCAGAAGCGCCTGGCTGCACAACACCAACAGCTACTGCCTGAAGACTGCAACAGGGGAAATGGCGAAAGTGTTTGGAGAAGTTCGTCTTATGATTACTCTGGCGGGACTGACGTTCTCCCATGCGTTTCTGGTGGCAGATATATGCGACGAGTGCATCATCGGAATAGACTTCATGAAAGCAAATGAAGTAATCCTGGACATCGGCATGCAAGTACTGAGGTATCGAAATGTGGAGATTCCGATGGTGTACGGAAACGAGAATGCCGTAACTCTCAGGACAGTCATCAGCAAAGACGAAGTTTTGCCGCCGTCTTCAGAGACAATCATTTGGACGAAGCTGGAAGGTGATCTTGGGAGCCACCGATTCTACATAGTAGAACCAGACCCAGAGAAGAATTCTCAAGACTACATCGTGGGAAAGACGTTAGTCGAACCAAAGAACACCATGGTTCCAGTGAGAGTTTTGAACGCAAGACCGCACACTGTCAAACTAAGGCGAGGGGAGGTGACTGGAAAATGCACGCCGATTACCGCCGTCGCAACAATATCTGAACGTGATGCTCCAAAACCTCTCCCATCACCTTGGACAGCGGAAACGAGAGAGACGATTCTCCAGTCCAGTGAGCTGAATCAGGAGCAGCGAACTATGGCAGAGAATCTTATCAATGAGTACGCTGATGTATTTGCTTCACAGGACGGAGAATACGGCCGAACACACCTGGTACAACATCGAATAGACACTGGTGATACTAGACCAATTCGTCAGCCTGTTAGGCGCCTTCCATTGGCAAAGCAGACAGAAGTTGCAGAGATGGTGTCGGCAATGGAGAAAGAAGGTCTGATTGAAAGTTCCAAAAGTCCGTGGGCATCACCGGTTGTACTGGTTAAGAAGAAAGATGGCAGCACGCGGTTCTGCGTGGACTATCGGCAGCTCAATTACGTCACCAAGAAAGACAGCTAGACACACTATCAGGAGCCCGATGGTTTTTCACTCTCGACTTGAAGAGTGGCTACTGGCAGGTACAGATCCATCCAGAAGACCGGGAGAAAACCGCCTTCACCACAGGAAATGGGCTATGGCAATTCACGGTAATGCCATTCGGGCTGTGCAATGCTCCGGCGACTTTCGAGCGATAACATGGAAAACCTGTTTGGTATACTTAGATGATGTCATCGTCGTAGGAAAAACGTTTGCGCAACACCGAGACAATCTAAGGGATGTGTTTCAAAGGCTTCGAAGTGCCCACCTGAAGCTCAACCCCAAGAAGTGCGCCCTGTTTAGAGCGGAAGTCAAGTACCTGGGGCACATAATTTCAGCGAAAGGAGTGAGAACCGATCCAGAGAAGGTCGAAGCGGTGAAAAACTGGCCAGTCCCCAAGGATAAACACCAACTAAGGAGCTTCCTGGGCCTAGCCACCTACTACAGACGGTTCGTGAAGGATTTTGCCGGGATCGCAAAGAGCCTGCACCAGTTGACGGAAAAGGGAAAACAATTGAAATGGTCCATTGAGTGTGAGAAGAGCTTCAAGGCACTTAAACAACGGCTATGCGATGCCCCGATACTGGCTTACCCCACTCCCGGGGAAACGTTCGTTGTGGATGCAGATGCTAGTAATGTCGGGGTAGGAGCCGTACTCTCCCAGGTGCATGACGGCCAATAGAAGGTGGTTGCGTACTTTAGCAAAGTGCTCTCTAAACCAAAAAGGAACTACTGCGTGATAAGGAGAGAACTTCTAGCTTTGATCTTGGCTACGAAGCATTTTCACAAATACCTCTACGGGAGGAAGTTCGTTCTTCGCACAGACCATGCAGCCTTAAAATGGCTATTACAGTTCAAGAGTCCTGAGGGTCAGGTCGCAAGATGGATCGAAAGGCTGCAAATCTACGACTACGAAATACAGCATCGTAAAGGAAAACTCCACTCTAATGCGGATGCACTGTCCCGGAGACCATGCAGAACGGATTGTAAACATTGTGCGCGTCAGGAAGAACGGGAGCTGGTTTCCATCCAAAGAATGAGAGCCGAACCTATCGCCGGCTGGAGCGTAGATGAGATCCGGAACGCTCAGAAGGAAGACCCGGATATCGAGCCGATTCTGGCCTGGAAGGAGAACATGGAGAAACCGGATCATCAGGACATCTCTCACAGAAGCCCGACCTTAAAGGCATATTTTGCGCAGTGGGACTCCCTCCATGTCCAAGAAGGTGTTCTGAGAAGAAAATGGGAACCTCCGACGGAAAGTCGTTTGTAATCCAGCTTGTCGTACCGCGGACGAGGGTCAAGGAGGTGTTACGGGGCGACCGGAGGCCACTTGGGAGTGAATAAGACGCTAGAAAAGGTACGAGAACGTTTTTATTGGTTAAAAGCGAAGGAAGATATCGAAGACTGGTGCAGAAAATGCGACGTGTGTGCAGCTAGCAAGGGTCCGAGAATCAAAACTCGAGGTAAGATGCACCAATACAACGTGGGAGCACCTTTCGAACGAATCGCCATTGACATCGCAGGGCCCTTTCCGGAAACCGACAATGGTAATCGGTATATACTCGTAGTGATGGACTACTTCAGTAAGTGGCCGGAAGCGTTTCCGATCCCTAACAAGGAAGCCAGAACCGTGGCGGAGCAGATCGTCTACAATTGGGTTAGCAGATTCGGTGTGCCCTTGGAATTGCATTCTGACCAAGGGCGGAACTTCGAGTCAAGAATCTTCCAAGAGATGTGTCAACTACTCGGAATCAAAAAGACAAGGACAACCCTCGGACGGTATGGTGGAGCGTTTCAATAGGACTTTGGACGAACATCTCTCGAAGGTCGTAGGTGACTACCAACGGGATTGGGACCGGCAGATTCCCTTGTTTTTGATGGCCTATAGAAGTGTCGTGCATAGCACTACTCGACATACGCCGTTCGAAATCTTATTTGGTGGAATAGCTCGTTTACCCAGTGAGGTAAAATTTGGATCTCCTACCAATGAGCCCAGAAATGAAGAAGAGTACGTGGCGGACCTTAGGGAAAGGCTTAGGGACATACACCAAAGGACCAGAAGCCAGATTAAGATGACGAGCGACCGCATGAAGACCAGGTATGATGCCAAGGCAACAACGTCAGGATTCCAGGAAGGAGATCTGGTGTGGCTGTATAATCCCCATCGCCAAAAGGGGAAATCACCTAAATTACAGCGGAACTGGGAAGGTCCCTACAGAATAGTAACCCGCATCAACGATGTTGTCTACCGCATCCAGCGAGGACCGAGGGCCAAAATGAAAGTGGTTCATGTGGACCGACTGAGTCGATACAATGGCCGAAATGAGGATGTACTTGTTCGAGACGAACACGTCTAAGAGGGGGGCAGTGTAGCATAATAATAACTACGCTCCTACGACTATGCAGCAAATTCCGAAGTGACTTTTCATTCTGGCAGAATTTTGGTTCGAACTGTCCTTTCATTCGAGGTTCGTGTCAGCTCATGTCAACGAAAGAGACGAATAATATCAGGGATAAAAGGGAATTATAACTGCAAGAATTATTTCTCTTGTTCCAGTGGTCGAAGAATTTGCTAGAAGATTCTGGCTATCAGAAACTTCTGCTATATAAGGACAGATGGCGATTGAGAAAGCAGCAGTAGTTCTTAAACTGTGGCGAAGAGATTAGAAAAGTGATAATGGGCGAAGTTGTAATTTTGTGATAAATTGAAAGTTGAGATTTAACAAGAAGAAGTAATTAGTTTGGATTTGTGTTAAGTAATTGAAAGGAGATAAAGTGATTTGAGAGGACAGAGACCTTGTAAGAAAAGGATTGCGAAGAATAGTATAGTGTGAACCTGAATTGCTCTATAGACTAGAAAATAAAGAAATAATTTCACAGAATAATTGTTTTATACTTTGCCTATGTCATGTTTATGCTTTCGCAGGACGTCCAGGACATCCCACGAATACATAAATGATGGCGAATAATTTCAAAATTTTAATAGACAAACTTGTAGTAGTTTGGTTAGCGATGCTGTTAGTAGAGAGTAGTTGTATATGTTGCGACGTTAGAGCGAGATGAAACTTATGTTACATATGCATAGGCATTTTCCTACATTATAGTTAGTCGTAATCCTTAACCCGTACAATAAAGTTGTTCCATAAAGTTGTTCAATAAAGTGGCCAAGTGTTTCCTTCCATTAAGATCTACCTACAGGTTATGGGCCCAGATCACAATGGCAGAATTAGTTTTCTCGAAAATTAAGCCTTTTGATGGTAAAAATGTTGACTCTTGGAAATACCGCGTGGAAAGTTTTTTTGAATAGCAAAATGTACTTGACGTTCTCTTTACGGCGAAACCGGAACCAACGGCTAATAATCGTGCGGCAATAAATACGTGGAACGAAAAGAACGCGAAAGCAAAAAACTTTATAATATGTCTAGTAGATGATAACCATCTAGAATGTATAAAAAGTAAAACAACTGCAATGAACATGTGGAGTGCCTTGGCTTTGATTTTTTCAGGAACGAATATGGCGAAACAAAATATGTTACGGGCAAGGTTAGACCGGTTCAAGTACGAACTCGGTAGTGACATGAAAAAACATTTCACGAGATTTGATGAGTGTGTAAGGGAGTTGACTTCAGCGGGCGCAAAAATAGATTCAAATGAAATCATATATTATTTGTTCAAGTCATTCGCAGAAGAGTTTCAACCGTTAATAACGGCCTTAGAAAATATGCCTGATGACGGCTTAACAATAGAATATGCGAAATCGCGGTTGTTAAATGAGGAAATGAGACAACAAGTTAACAAAGAGAGTTCAGACGCTGATATAAAACACGATGCTGCGTTTTCGGCCGGCTTTTCTGGTGAATGCCTCAAGTGCAGGAAAAGGGGGCACAAAAGCTTTAACTGCCCACAGAAATGCGCGAAACAGAATTTTAGAAGGAGAGGAGGCAACACTAAGCAGTCTACTAATAGCAGCGCTTATGCATTTATGATGGGGTCGAAGAGTGACAGAGACTGCATCTGGTTGTTGGACTCCGGCGGCACGCGACATGCGACAAATAATTTAGGCGCGTTGACTTCTGTTGAGAAATTAACAACGTCATTGATCATCAGTACGGCAGAAAGAGGAGGCGAGCTAAAAGCAACACACAGAGGGACATTTAGAGGTTACACACTTGTTGGTGGCAGAAAAATGTACATAGATGTGAAAGGTGTGCTATATACAACGGAGCTAAGAGTTAACCTGCTTTCAATAAAAGCGCTACACGAGAAGGTCCTTGTAATTCATTTTGGACGCGAGAAGAATGCAATAATCACGTCAGACGGAGTTGACGTGAGTTGTCGAATTCATTGTATGAAGTGAAAATTAATCCAGTGGGGGTACAAATGAATATGTGCGAGATTAATGACGTATGGCACCGCCGACTAGGGCATGTAAATAACTCCCATTTGAAACAGTGACAATACAAGAACATGGTAACGGGCTTGGAGGTTGGTGAAGAAAAAGTCTCATGTATTCCTTGTGCAAAAGGAAAACAGACAGAGATGCCTTATTCACGACAGAGATCACCTACATCGAGAGTTCTGGATAGAATTCATTTTGATGTGTGTGGTCCAATCACGCCATGTACATTCGAAGGGCAGCGTTACTTTGTCAGCTTCATCGACGACTATAGTGATTTCGCTCGTGTTTATTTATTAAGAAGTAAATCAGAAGCGTTCAAATGTTTTAAGATCTTTCAAAACCACGTGACAGCCAAATTTGGTTGCAGTATTGCACATCTAAGGTGTGACAGAGGCGGCGAATATTTGTCCAACGAGCAAAGGAAATTTCACGAGGAGAAAGGGGTAGAACTTGAGACGACGGTTGGTTACTGTAGGCAGAACGGTGTTGCAGAGCGGTTCAACCGAAGTGTGGTTGACAGAGCCAGAGATATGCTAGTTGAATCTGGATTTGACAATGGCATGTGGGGCGAAGCTGTATTAACTGCAACCTTCCTGATGAACCGGTGCCCTCTAGGTGTGTGAAAAATAAAACTTCAGCAGAGATTTGGTATGGTTTTAAACCGAACGTGGGAAAATTGAGGATATTTGGCTGCCAGGCGTTCTCGCTGTTACCGAAACAAAAGCGCACAAAATTCGATCCCAAAAACAAAGCAATGGTTATGGTTGGTTATGCTGTAAACGGATACCGATTGTGGGATCCCAACGCTAGAAAAATTGTCATTGCCCGCAATGTTAAATTTGATGAGTCGAAATTTCCAGCGAAGGAAATCGTCAAACGCAACGATCACGAACGTGTGCAGAAAAACCTAATTGTAGAAGGGGACTCATTTAAAACCTCGTCTACAATTGAGAGTGAGGGACTAGGTGCAGAAGGCGACCAATACTTACGGAGAGCAGCAAGTGATTCATTGGCAGATGTTACTCCTCTGGAGGAACATGAGGAAAATACAGACTCTACATCGACGGATTCTTACTTCGACGGCACTTCTGAAGAAGGAACACCAGTCGCGCTCCAACAGCACTTCACTTCGGTTAATTAAAGGCCTATCTGTCGTGAGCGCAAAGCTCCAGGCAAGTTAACTTACAATGCTGGTTTCGAACAAATAAATCTGTCCAAATTAAATTTTTGATGAGCCTTCAACATTCAGTGAAATCGAAGCGAGACTTGACCGTGACAAATGGCAAGCCGCAATTGCAGATGAGTTGCTGTCTTTAAAGAAGAACAACACATTCAAGATGGTTCCGAAGACATCCGACATGAAAGTAATTAGCTGCAGGTGGATCTTCAAGTTAAAGACGGACAAAAATGGCGAGCCATATACGTATAGAGCACGGCTTGTGGCAAGAGGTTGTCAGCAAGAATTCGGCGAACAGTGCTCTCAGTGGCGATTCACAAGGGTTATATTATAAGCCAAATTGACGTAAAGACAGCGTTCTAAATGGTGAGCTGAAAGAGACAGTGTACATGACGATTCCTGAGGGCATGACAGCAAAAGGTGGTATGGTATGTAAACTACAGAAAGTTCTTTATGGGCTTAAGCAGTCACCGCTTTGTTGGTACCGCAAATTCAACGACGTTGCAGTAAACATTGGTTTTTCGAGATCCACGCACGATTATTGCGTATATGTCAGACGCCACAAAGGGGTCGTAATGTATTTGGTCTTATACGTTGATGACCTTCTGCTTATAAGTGGAAACAGAGAGCAACACTAAGAGATTAGGAGTCTGCTAACTGATAAATTTGAGATGACGGAGTCAACAGAGTTCGAACAATTCCTTAGTATAGGAATAACCTATAGTGTGAATGAAGGTGTTCTTCGAATGTCACAAAAGAAAGCGATTTGTGATCTACTGGCGTACTTCAAAATGAGTGACTGCAATGGTGTGTCTACTCCGATGGATCAATCAACCCGGTTAAAAAGGTCAAACACCAACATGAAACTGGAAGTTCCATACAGAGAGCTTATCGGCAAAGTCATGTACCTAATGCTATGCAGCAGACCCGACGTGTGCTTCGCTATATCCCAGCTGAGTCGTTTTCAAGATGCTCCAGGAAATGAACATTGGCAAAGCGCCAAAAGATTGGTAAGATACCTCAAGGCAACCATCAACTACGAATTAGTTTACAGCAAACATCCTGAACAAATACCACTATTGGGATTCGCTGACGCAGATTATGCTTCTGATGAGACTGACCGCAAGTCTACAAGCGGGTTCTTGTTCAAAGTTTTTGGGAACATCGTTAGCTGGACATCGAAGAAACAACAGGTAGTAGCTTGTTCCACAACCGAAGCTGAATACGTGGCCTTATCTCTTGCTGTGCAAGAAGGAGTGTGACTGCGGGGTTTACTATCAGACTAATGTGGAAACTATCTCAATTCTGGAAGACAACCAGAGCTACATTAAGCTGGCAAGCAACGTGGAGAGTAAGCGGGTCAAACACATTGACATGAAGCACCACTTCATTAGACAAAAGGTAGAAGAAGGTGAACTTACCTTAAAATACGTCAGCACCACAAATCAGGAAGCCGATATTTTAACGAAGCCGTTACCGACGCACCAGTTCCGAAGTCTTACCGAAAAGCTTTTCCTTATGCATCGAGAAGGGGTGTAGTAGTTTGGTTAGCGATGCTGTTAGTAGAGAGTAGTTGTATATGTTGCGACGTTAGAGCGAGATGAAACTTATGTTATATATGCATAGGCATTTTCCTACATTACAGTTAGTCGTTATCCTTAACCCGTACAATGAAGTTGTTCCATAAAGTTGTTCAATAAAGTGGCCAAGTGTTTCCTTCCATTCGGCATGATTGCAGTCATACTGCATTCATAAACTCATCAGCTGGATTGCTGCATCCCACTAAACACTTTGCCTTTATTTTATGGACAAAGTATTTTTATTTTACACGTGCACAGTACAAAAACGACACTATACATATCTATGCACTGCATTATTCCAAAAAATTAATATATTTTAATCGGTTTATTAAATATTTAACCACTTTCAGTTATTTCATGGAAACAAACAATGTAAAATACTACCTTATGTGGCAAACAAGGTGTCACGTGAGTTAAACGCCATGCCTTTTGATAAGCTGGCGAAAAGCTCCATACTGAGTTATGCTAAAGACACGCAACTGGAATCGATACCATAGTATCAATGGGCGCGTTCGGGTTCCAAGACACTAGCTAGGAAAAGCTAGGAACTTTCTCTTGAAGACATCTAATAAACCTAACATAAGGTTTATTCGATGTCCTCAGCACCAGTGCGGCGTGGGTATTGTCAGTGCATTTCCATTAATGTAATAAAACCCCGGAGCAACCCCGGAAATTCTATTGTACATCGAACAGAAATATGTTGCTGAGAGATGTCATTCATCGATTTTCGCAAGTAAATCGATTTGGCTTCATTTGTTTGGCTATTATATTTTATAAATATTTTTAACTGGTATTTACACTTTCTGTTTTATATAATCCCCTATATATTGTAACATGCGAGCTACGGCTCAAGTAGATAAAACGATATTCTGTGAAATTTATTTCTTTATTTTCTACTCTATAGAACAATTCAAGTTCACACTATACTATTCTTCGCAAATTCTTTTCTTACAAGGTCTCTTTCCTCTCAAATCACTTTATCTCCTTTCAATTACTTAATTTACAAATCCAAACTAATTACTTTTTCTTGTTCACTCTCAACTTTCAATTTATCACCAAATTACAACTTCGCCCATTATCACTTTTCCAATCTCTTCGCCACGGTTCTAAACCAACTGTGTCTTTTTTGATCATCTGTCCTTATATAGCAGAAGTTTCTGATAGCAAGAAACTTCTAGTAAATTCTTCGACCACTGGAACAAGAGAAATAATTCTTGCAGTTATAATTCCCTTTTATCCCTGATATTATTCGTCTCTTTCGTTGACATGAGCTGTGGAGACTTCGTCCCAGACACGAACCTCGAATGAAAGGACAGTTCGAACCAAAATTCTGCCAGAATGGAAAGTCACTTCGGAATTTGCTGCATAGACATAGGAGCGTAGTTATTATTATGCTACAATATATATGATAGTATTCGAAGTATTTGGTCTTAAACAAAACATCACAACCGAATTACGATGCTTACACTGGACTAACGGACTGTTTTTTTTTTGTGACATTTCGTGTTCAAACTGAAAGTCCTGTTTGAACACTTCCGTGGATTCTTTTTGACATATTAATTGTCAGTGTCTATCAAATTGGTTTGTTTTCTTTTCTTTTTTTTGCTTACTTCGCAAATTTAAAGAAATTTAATTAAACAATGAGTGATAGCAGTGATAGTGAAAATGCGGAATTATTTTTGTTTTTTTATTTATTATTTTTTTACACTTTTATCGAGTGACAACCGAATGACATTTTAAAACGTCAGAAAAAATCCAAACATTTTAAAAAATCTAAAAATCCGGATTGACGTAACATGTCACCTCTCCACTTCACCCTCTGCTTGTTAACGTCAAAAAAAATCCAGTCCGTCAGTCCTGTGTGAACACCCTCAATGACAGCCAATAATTTAGTATTTTAACAGCACTTTTCTTACCCGAGAAAATACCTGGGGTGTGAATTTAAAACAGCACTCTCGAATATCGTGCGAAACTATTGCGCTCACCAAACGAACCCGCAGCAATAGCATGGCATGCAGTGACATTTCATGCTAACAAACCTAATTAATTTCTTCCAAATTTCGTTTCTTCAGTTTTTGAAATTAGGAAATTAATTATATAAATACAGAAGAGTATTGCATATTTGCGGTAATTTATGAATCAAGTTGCCATTATTTTAATTTTACCCTAATTAAAAGAAAAAGTAAACAAAAGTCTTCCATTACTTTCAATCCGTCGGAGATACACCCCGCGCAACAAAAAAGCCGCACATGGTAATTTTTAACAAAATGGAAGAAATCTAATAAATGATGACTTATCACTGCGTAGTCACTTTGTATTTTTGATGTTTAACATTTAAGTTAACACATTCCCCAATTTGACAATACATTTCGTAGCCTAATTGAAATAAGTAATGATCGTGAAGATCAGACTACAAAATATCAGATATTACCCAGGTACTACCAATATACATAAATTAAAAAAAGAGCAACATTTCGAAAAGCAAATTTCTTTTTTCATATTTTTATTAACTAAGAAACCTTTTTACATAATTTAAGACTTTCATAATACTAAAAAATGATTCTAGTATTTCGTAGCACCACCCTTCGCCCTAACAACGTCATGAACCCTGTTTGGCATGGAGGCATAGAAATTACCGAGGTAATTGTTATTAATTTCATTGAACCACACTTCTTTAATGATGCTCTTTAGATGCTGCATGGTTTTTGGTTTTTTATCTTGGATCTTCTTTCCCATAAGAGCCCAGACATTTTCGATGGGGTTGAGATCTGGGCTGTTTCCCGGCCAAATTAGGGATTCTATTCCTAATTCTTCTTTCAAAGTTTTAATCTGTGGAGGAAATTTAAAAATTAAAATCATAAGATTTTCAAAACACCCATAAATATGAAAAAAAAAACCTCGAATTACTCACAGATTTTGCTCGGTGGCAAGGTGCTGAATCATCTTGAAAAATTGGTTTTGATGTTTCTGCTGTTGTCATTTCCATACTCGGTACAACACCATCTAAGATAATTTGTTTGTACTGCATGGCGTTAACATTGGCCTCGAGCATAATTAGAGATCCAACTCCGATTGCGGTGATGCATCCCCACACCATAACATAAGGAGAATGTTTTACGGTGTGGGCTATGCATTCGTCGATGGAGCGTTCCCCGTTTCTATCTGGAGCGTTCGACGAACTATCTGCTTCCCATCCGGTCCGATTAGGTTAAACTTGGACTCATCAGAGAACACCACATTTGACCAATCTTGAACACTCCAGTGTTGCCTTTCCTTAGCCCAGCTAAGGCGCGTTTTCTTCATTTTGCTGGTCAGAAGTGGCTTTTCCGCTGGTCTCCTTCCTAGCAAACCCATCTCGTTGAGACGATTCTGGATAGTTCTGACGCTAACTTCAGCCCCAGTAGCTTCTCGCAGGTCAGCTCTTAATTCCGATGCATTTTTAAACCTGTTTCTCAAGCTTAGCCTCTTCAATTCCCGGTCCTCCCGAACAGTGGTACATCTCTTCAATCCTGTGCCAATTTTTCTGTCCAGATTGTGATCCCGACGATATTTGTTACAGAATCTTCTTACAGAGCTCTCATTGCATCCAATTTGTCGAGCAATTTCACGAAATGACTGATTCTGTTTGGATAAGGCGACGATAACTGCCTTATTTTCTTTACTCAATTGTACCCTTTTAGACATCGCGATATACTCTTTTCATTTTTATTAAAGAAATACAACTGCACGCACTGTTAAATATTCCGACACATTCCAAAATGTGCATTACCTAACCCGGAAGCAATAAAATATAATTCGGCGAATCCCTTAAAGGTAATTAGCGCACAAAAATAGAAAACCCGTATGCGGCTTGTACTTTTACAAACGCGGGGTGTACTTTTACTATTCTTCGCGATCGGCGCTGTGATCTGTAGGGATTGTGGTATACCTAGATTTAAATAGAGCAGTAAACACAACGAACATATTATACCACTTTCGATTTGCAAGTTTCAATACTGCGTTCGGAAAGTAGTATACCACGTTCGAACGTGGTATTACAGTGGCAGACATATGGTATATAAAGTTGTATTCGAATACCATGGTACTGCGGTTGTGTGTCATAAGCATCAGTGCTACCGTTGATAGTTGGCGAATATAAAACGAAGGATATAATAGGAAGCTATCACAATAGTACTTTGTACGTCAAACTTCACGATTGACACACGAAATGCAACGTAATGGTGCATTTACATGGTTATGCATTTGAAGCGAGATAATAGGCCATTCCACACTGGTATTCTTGCAGCAGTTGGCAAACCGTTTTTTTAGGCAAGCTATATGAAAGGCAAGGGGAAATATCTAAAAAGGTGATGCACTTAAAGAGATATTTGCAGCATAAATGTAACCTATTTCTCGTGTTGTCACGCACAATTTTATAATGAAATGGAGTGAGGTATCAATATTTCACACATTTGTACATCCTTATTCATCCAATGGAGTTGATGACTGATGCGAGAATATCAGTATGAATATTCTTACAGTTGTTAAACCGCTGTTACAACTAATGCAAGAATACCAGCTAGCCACATGGAAGCTCTCTTTAAAGCCTTGTGCATACTGACCTGGCAACGGTTGTCGAACCTGCTTACGACGCGTCGTGCAATTAAAAACCCAATCAACTGCATTCAAGGGACTGCTCCCTAGGTGAAAGCTAATATCAAAAAAAAGTATATAATGCCCCATTTAATATTAACTTCGATGCTTTGTGAAAATTATTCCTATTTCAGAAAAATTTCTCATAACAAACAAGAACAGCAACTAACTGGGTATGGAGTTTCAGTAACCTTCGGTATTATCTACAGTTACCGATAATAGAGTAAAGCACATTTCATTAATAAATTAATTAAACTATTTTTATTTCATTAATTTTATATTCTATTCAATGTGATATCACTGAATATATGTATGTATATACAATATGTATTTATTTGATTTATCTTCTGTACAATAAACACATTCTTCAAGTCCGCACAGTCATAAACGCCGAACACAATGCTTTCGATCCCATCCGTTCCGGTGCATGCGAAAAGTTGAACTTTTGGCAACCCTTATAACGGGTGGGCATCTGCTGGTTTATTTTTAAATTGCATGTTATTTTGACACTGACAGCTCGTTCGCGCTCAACAAATTTACAGAAACACAGTATCATATCTCCGCGGTACGAAATGAATCGATTTACTCTTGAAGAACGTTGGGAAATATTGAAAACTTATTTTCAAAGTGAGTGCTGTTGCCGAGCAGTGCTAATTTAAAAAAAAAATGGTCGAAATAACGGACCAACCATGCCTACTGTACGCAATTTTTTAGAAAAGTTCATGAGATTGGTATGTTAATTGATATTTGTATTTGGTTTCAGCAGTCCAACAACCCATCTTCTGTGTGGGGTGCCATTAAAGATCGATGTTATGCTGACAATTCAAAAACGATTCAGGCACTTAAATACAATATTGATTGAGCTATTCGTGAAATAGAGCCCCGAACCATCGAAAATCTGTCGAAAATTAAACAACTCCAATAACACATATATTACCTATATACTGTATTATCTATCACACATTCTTACATATCTTATACCTACATTCATTTACATATGTCATATACATATTTATCTCTTTCTATTATAAAAGTATTGTTGAAATGAGTTTCAATTGCGACGATACATTTGACCCGAGCGAATCAGTTTTTTGTTAAATAAAGTTTCAGTCTAATTCTTCCACAGGCGTTTTTTTTATTTCACATTTGGTGCCGAAAGTCTTCGCCATTGATAGGGCTGCACAGACTATACATAGTAAAAAACTAAATCCTTCAATTACAATTTTCGTGGATAGTCAAGCGGCAATCAAAGTACTAGACTGCATGAAAGTCAGATCGAAAACAGTTTCCAGACGCCGTAATACGTTGAACAGAATATGCAACACCCATGACGTAACTCTCTGCTGGGTTTCTGGACATAGCAATATAAAAAGAAACGAGACAGCAGACGAACTAGCTAAAAGGGATCAGCATTGGATTTTCACCATACTCGGATATCAGTAGAAACTCCAATAGGTGAACTAAAAAGGAAAATAGACCTAAAAGCAAGAGAACTGATTAACTCCGCATGGTCCGCCAGAAGCGACTGTATCATATCTCGCAGCTTATGGCCTGCAGTGGATGAAAACAGAACAAAAAGCCTACTGGTGATGAATAAAAAAGAAATTCGCATCTTGATAGGCGTGCTAACAGGACACTGCGCGATAGGGGAAATGGCCACTGCAGAAGCTGACAAGATATAGAGGAAACAGAATCCATCAAACACTTATTGTGTGATTGCCCAAATCTTCAAAACCGCCGCCTCTGTCATATTGAAAACAGGCTTTTTGACGAACTAGGGTATCTCGTACAAGTTCCACTTGGTTGGTTGGTTTAAGAGGATGAGCTTATGCTCTTCACTTAGGCCTCCACTGGGCCCATTGTGTTCCCCTCGTCTGTCGAGCTGTAGGAAAAGTAATGTAATATGGGAATTAAGTGATGAGAGAGAGGATGTAGGTATCGGGATCATGGGAGTATCAAAAACGAGATTATGTCATATAGTGATCGGGAAATCGTCTTGTTCGTTTAGCGAACTCCAATATATCACCGATTCCTTTCTTACTGAGGTGTGTTAGATCCGGTATCCTTGGGGATCCCAGTATCTTCAGTCTTAGCCTCGCTGTAGCAGGGCAGTGGCAGATGAAGTGTTCTATATTTTCCTCCTCCTCCTCACAGTTGGCACAGATTGTTGTTTCAGCTAGCTCGAGTCTGGACGAGTGTTTATTGAGATTGATGTGCCCTGTTAAAAGTCTCACCATCACTCTTAATTGTGTTCTGCTTGAGTTGAAAGGTCTTTTAGCCGTGTTGTGTTACTCGGTTCTGTTACCACTGATCTGGCCACTTTATACGTGTCTAGATTCGTCTAGTAGTTATTGAACTCCTGTCTAATCTTTTCATTGATTATCGTTTTAATAGTTGTGCCACTCGCTCCTTTCCTTGCTAGTTCATCTGCCTTTTCGTTACACGATACACCTTCGTGACCCGGTACCCATATAAGGCGGACTCTATTACGCCTGGCAAGTAGGTTCAGTTTAATTTTGCATTCCTTTATTAGTCATGATTTTGACACAGGGTTTGTGATTACACTAATTTCTGCTTTGCTGTCCGTGCAGATGTCTATTCGCTGGTGTCTTTTGCGAGTATTTCTGTTGCTATCATAATTGCAAGGACTTCTGCTTGGAACACGGTTACAAATGGTTATAGGTGAATAGCAAGTTCAATCGGTGGGTTAGCACAGAAGATGACAGCCCCTGATTCCCCTGATATTTTAGAGCCATCTGTATGTACCGATGACCCGTTGGAGTTTCTTGTCGTCCTTCCGTCCGTCCAAAATTCTCTTATGGGGAAATTTGTTTCGAAGCAGTGAACGTATAAAATTTTTCAACAACAACATCACTAAGACAATCGATGAGTAGTGTCATTTCTCTTATCATTTTGGTGATTTTCCGATGCCCTGCGTTAGTGCCTTCGTTGAAAAGGCCGGGGATTCTAAGCCTTGCGGTTTAAAGACCGGCAATCTTCTTCGCTTCGAGGTGCACTGGTAGGATGTTTAAGATCGCTTCTATGGCTGCTGTTGGTGTTGAGGATTGTGCTCCTGTAATGCCCAAGCAGGTCATACGCTACACCTTTGTTAACAAGTCTCTTGCGTACTTTTTATTTGTCATTGGCCACCATACAACTACTCCGTAGAAGATGATAGGTTTTATTACGCATTCGTATATCACAGATTCTCTCCATTGATTGTAGTAGAAATGACGTTAGACTAATAGGTCTATAACCCTTCGCCGTCGATAAATCTTTCCCCGGTTTTGGTAGGAGCACTACTCTCACCTCTTGCCATGTTGGCGTGTATCCTAGATATAGGCATCCCCTAAAGATATTAACCAGAGTTTTCTTTGGGGTGTCTAATTCTATCCCTTTTTTGTAAAAAAAGATGGGAAGCATTCCGTCCAAACCCGGTGATTTATATGGTGCAAATGAGTTAATGACCCAGGCCACTTTATCTGCATCAACCAGGTTGTCAGTATCTTCCCATTTAGTTTCAGCACGAATAAGCCCACACTTGGAAGATGTGGCTGTCTCATTGAAATAGTTTGGGAGTGTGCGCACATCAGCGTCTCCAAAGTATAGGCCGCGGTTGCCAGGTTGGTGCCCGCCTGTATAAGCTGATAACTTAGTGGTTCCTTGGACAGGATCTTCTTTAACCGCACTACTCCATTTTTGTCGCATACGTTGGTGTAGAATGTTTTCCATGATTCCCTTTTGGCAGCACTGGTAAGCTCTTGAAACTTCTTTTATTTTCTTTATAAGATTCCCAGTCTGCTCCTTCATTTGTTCTTAGAGCTTTGTTTAGGCGTTGTCTAGCAACCCTTCTTGTTTCGTGGAGGTCGCCGTTCCACCATTTTTGCTTAGCGTTTCTAGGTACCGGTTTCAGAGGACAAGGGGCCTTAAAGGATTCTATGATGCACTTCTGTACTTTAAGGACTTCTTTGTTTAATTGGTTTATTTCAGTACAGCTATTTACCTGAGTTGGTAATAGCCTTGCCTGAAGTTTTCTTGCAAAGACAGACCAATTTGTTTTCCTAGGGTTCGTAATCATTATTTTGAGTTTGGGATCAATTCCAATGTCAAAACACAACCACCTGTGGTCCGAAAAGGAGATCGACTACTGATCTTCCAGTTGGACACCAGATGTATAGACTTATCATCACATAAGGTTATATTTAAAACCTCCCTTCTATTTATATATAGTATGAAGGTTGGTATACAGCCCTCGTTTAAGGTAATTCAATTTTTAATATTTTAAAAATCGGCCAAACACTCACCTCTTTTGTTAATGTCCGTGCTTCGCCAGATTCTCGCAGAGAGTTTAATCGAAACGTTCCTGTAATTCCTCCAGTATCTTCCCATCCTCATTGTTCCTATTGTAGACCACCATCTCCAGTAGGTTGGCTGCTACATTCCTATAAAACCTCGTATGACGGGGCTTATTTGGTGTGGCTGCCTGCCCTTTTGAAGTTGACGGCCTATTCGTGTTGGATTTCGGTTTAGAGACACTACTTCCCTCTCTCCTCCCTGGGTGAAAAAGTCGACAAGATCTGGGGTTTTGTCTGTTGGCCAATACGTAGATTTTCCCGTTGAATGATATTTGCCGCTAATTTCTTTTATTAATTCATATAATTTTCTTCCTCACATATTTGTCAATCTAGATCCCCAATACTTGTTTTTGACATTAAGACGTCTACCTGCGATAAATCTATTGCGAAATATGCGGAAGAAACCTAAAAAGTCATTTTTCTTAAGACTATAGCTGGGAGAACAGTAAATTGATGCAACTGATATTATTTGTCCACTTTTCGTTTTCATATTTATAGATATTCCTTGTATCGCACATGATTGGAATTCGGCTTCTATATGGTGATATTCTTTACTATAACTGCAGTTCCACATTTTTCCGAATTATGGGGGTGTGGGGAGTGATATAATTCGTACCCTCGCAGTTTGAATTTAAAGTGCGTCTCTGAGACAAGACATATATCTATTTTGTTCATGTCGAGAACTACTTGAATTTCTTCTTTTCGATTCTCGATACCATTAGCATTTCATTCCAGGATTTTTATATTATCCATCATGTCTGTCTCTTTTGTGCAGCCTTTTTATTGCTGCTTTTTCTCGCAAGGAACGAGATTCATTCTAGTATAGCTTTATTGTTTTTTTCCATCCTTTCCATTCTATTTAGAATTTTTTGCATGAAGGTTTCCATACTAGCACCACAAAATTAAGGTTACCCAGGTAAACATTCTCCACGCTATAGACCGAATGTTTACCATACAAAATATGGACATAGCACTGATTCAAGAGCCATGGATCTTGAAAGGACTAGTCAAAGAACTATTATGTAAAGATGCAAAGCTAATTTGGGATGTGAGAGTGGCCAATCCAAGGCCATGCATTCTAATAAACAACCAAATTAACTTTCTCCTAATTTCAGATTATATGACGCGAGACTTGGTGCCATTACAGGTCACTCTAAATATGCGAGTAGATGGAGTACACCGCACCATCATCATCGCATCTATATACTGCGCTGGGGATGAACCAGCTATTTCAAGGGAACTGCAGCGTATGGTGGAGCACTGCAACAAGCTCCAGATTCCGTTGCTGATTGGATGTGATGCTAATGCTCACAATGTCAACTGGGGGAGCACCGACACCAATATCAGGCGTGTGTCTCTCTTAGAATTTATTTTAAGTTCATCTCTTGATATATGTAATTTGGGAATACCCCAACATTTGTCACTAGAGTTAGAAAAGAAGTTCTTGATCTCCCGCTGGGCAGTCCTAGCATAAGTAGGTTAATTAAGAACTGAAGAGTATTCAATAAGCCGTCATTGTCTGATCACAGAATAATTGTGTTCGACATAGACAATGCATGCATCATGAGAAATCCAACAAGAAATCCAAGAAAAACAAACTTGAAGACTTTTGAAGAAACCCTGGGTAATAACAGTAGAGCTCCAGCCCATTACTTAGACTTAGAAAACGCAGTAGAGAGCATTAGTAGCGCTATCACAAACGTGTTTGAAACAAATTGTCCCAAAAGTAACAACAATTTGTCAAAGTTAAGATCCGTAACACGCAAATTGTTCAATAGGGTAAAGCGTAACGGAGACTGGCAAAGCTACATAGAGGCACGTACACAGTACAATAAAGAAATGAGGAAAGCCAAAAAGGAAAGCTTTAGAAGATTTTGCAAGACAATCACTAGCACTCCTGCTACAGCTAGACTGCATAAAGCTCTTGCAAAATCGAGTGGAATGCAAACGTCTCTAAAAAAACCCAGACGGCAGTTTCACTGAGAATGAGGAAGTAAGAGCACTACTGCTCTTAGAAACTCACTTCCCTGGAAGTATGCAGAACAGAAATGAAGAGAGCACGACCAACATAATGCAAGCACAATCTGTTCCAGAGGGAGAATTGAATGGGCAATCAGCTCTTTTCAGCCGTTCAAGTCACCAGATGTGGATAGTATCACAGCAGATCTAATACAGAAGGGACAAGAAAGACTACTACCATACCTAGTCAGAATAATGAAAAGTCTCGCACTGAGATATATTCTAAAGCAGTGGAGACGGGCGAAGGTTGTGTTCATGCCAAAAGTGGGAAAAAGGATGCAACACAGCCGAAGTCATGCAGACCAATCAGCCTAACATCGTTTCTTCTCAAAACAATGGAAAAAACTGTGAACAATTACGTAAGGGAGGACGTACTAAAACGTCCCCACTTTATTACCGTCAACATGCATATAGAGCCGTCAGATCCACGGAGACGGCTTTTTTCCAATTGAAGGAAACCATACAGGAAGCCCTTGAAATGAAAGAGATTGTTGTCTGCACCTTCCTAGATATCGAAGGGGCATTTGATAATACTTCACAAGTATAGCCATCAAGTGAGCCCTAAACAGAAAAGGAGTCAGCAGAACAGTATCTAACTGAATGTATGAGTTGCTGGGAACAAGATCAGCAGAAACTCAGTCGTCGCGTAGAATCTTTACTCTGTATTACTGGGGCCATGAGAACATGCCCAACTGCTGCTATGGAACTATTCCTGGAACTAACTCCGTTTCATATTGTATTTGAGCAATATGCAAAGCGGACGATCCTAAGGATGGCAAAAAAGGGCATCGGGAGGGAGAAATACATCAATTCAAAAGAATATGATGTACTTCTCAAGAAATCCCCCCTTCCTGCAATTCCTAGGGACGATAGTATCAGGAAATTTAACTTTGATAAAAAATTCTGTACAAAGTTAAGTAACAAAAAAGCTTGGAGCAATGAATCCATAATATACGGATTGAGCAACCACACAATAAAGTGGTATACGGACGGCTCAAGAACTGAAGAAGGAACAGAGGCAGGTGTATTTGGGCCAAGAACAAAGTACTCTGTATCTATGGGCAAAAGTACCACCATCTTTCAAGCTGAAATATACGCTATAGACAGATGTGTTCAATTCAACCTCGACAGAAGATACAAAAATTGCGACATAGCAATATAGTCAAACAGTCAAGCAGCTATCAAGGCACTTGATTTCCATGTCATTAGATCAAAACTTGTGTGGGAATACCTTACAAACTTAATGAATTGGATAGCAGTAACAGGGTAACCCTCTATTGGATCCCTGGCCACACTGGAATAAAGGGCAACAAAGAAGCAGACTCGTTGGCAAGACAAAGAGCAGCAGAATCCTTTATTGGACCTGAATCATTCTGTGGAATAGGAAGCCATACTATACGCGAAGAATTCAGAAAGATGGAGAAAGAAAACAGGGCGAGAACCTGGCTCAATAATCCAGGTCAGAGGCAAGATAAGAAACTTCTGGGACAGAACAACTGGAAGAGATTCGAAGAGTGCATCTGCCTTAACAAGAACAACCTACGTATCCTAACATGCTTTCTAACGGGGCACTGTAAACTCGGGGAACATTTAAGGAAACTAAGTATAACAAACGAAGGCCTTCGCAGATTCGGCAATGAGTCCAGTGAGACTCCAGAACATCTTCTGGAGTCATGTGGGGCATTGACCCACAAAAAATTGAAATGCCAACCAACTATAAGATGAGGATATACCAACCATAGATCTACTTCTCATTGTCAAATTCCTAAGAGAAACTGGATTAAACATGGTACTCTAGGGTGAACTATCCTTGCGAAGGCAAAGAAAGAGTGTTTGACCCTCGATAACAATTCTGAAGGAATTGTGTTCTGAGGGAAACTGTTATGAGGGAATAAACCTCTCCTAAGTATTAGCTGGGGACACAATAGACCATTAGGTTACAGTGCAAGTTAAGCCTACACAAATAATAATAATAATAACTCACGTCCTTGCTTTTCGACCGTAGAACAGGAACGGCAACGTATGTTAAACACATTAAATTCCGCCCTGGACAGCATAATCAAATGGGGTTCAACCAACAGAGTGAAATTTAATGCTTCCAAAACACAACGCTGTCTTCTGTCTTTCAAGCGAAACCAAAACCCTTAACCATTATACATGAATGATACTTTCATCATTAAAACCGAAAGACTTGCCATTCTCGGTATGTGTATTAATAACCATTTTCGATGGTGTTTCCGATTCGACGACGAGTAAAATAACAAACAAAAAAAAAAAGAAAAAGGAATCTGCGAATGAGCGAATAATCCAAGAGCGAAAAACCAAGCAAAAGTTCAATAAATTTCTCAAAATCGTTATCTGGAAACGTTCTAATAATTTATTGAAGGATGTATGAAAGTAAAATTATACAAGAAAAAAAAAAAAAAATAGATACCACATCTACTGTCAACTGCGTCCAAAATCTAAGTGGCCCAGACCATCAACGAATAACCATCAGCAGCCAGAATGCACCCATGCATCCACCCACGCACACAAGCTCAAGCGAGTCATGCAAGCACTGTACATACTCCGTGTGCATTGAGATGGATTTGAGTGCGGATCGTACGATCGCTGCTGGTGCGCATGGATTGGATGAGTAGGTTATTGCAGATGAAACATCCGATTGAATGCATAAGTGGCGTGATACATGTGTACAATGAGTAACAGGTTATCGGAACAATTTAACAGTGATTAACAAACAAAGTCAAACAAAAGAAATCAAATAACAAAGATAAACAAACAATAGTATTAAACATCCCAGCTCCCCTGGAACAAGTTTCAGGACAATGGGAGAGCAAAAGTTCCAGAGGGAGAATTGAATGGGCAATCAGCTCTTTTCAGCCGTTCAAGTCACCAGATGTGGATAGTATCACAGCAGATCTAATACAGAAGGGACAAGAAAGACTACTACCATACCTAGTCAGAATAATGAAAAGTCTCGCACTGAGATATATTCTAAAGCAGTGGAGACGGGCGAAGGTTGTGTTCATGCCAAAAGTGGGAAAAAGGATGCAACACAGCCGAAGTCATGCAGACCAATCAGCCTAACATCGTTTCTTCTCAAAACAATGGAAAAAACTGTGAACAATTACGTAAGGGAGGACGTACTAAAACGTCCCCACTTTATTACCGTCAACATGCATATAGAGCCGTCAGATCCACGGAGACGGCTTTTTTCCAATTGAAGGAAACCATACAGGAAGCCCTTGAAATGAAAGAGATTGTTGTCTGCACCTTCCTAGATATCGAAGGGGCATTTGATAATACTTCACAAGTATAGCCATCAAGTGAGCCCTAAACAGAAAAGGAGTCAGCAGAACAGTATCTAACTGAATGTATGAGTTGCTGGGAACAAGATCAGCAGAAACTCAGTCGTCGCGTAGAATCTTTACTCTGTATTACTGGGGCCATGAGAACATGCCCAACTGCTGCTATGGAACTATTCCTGGAACTAACTCCGTTTCATATTGTATTTGAGCAATATGCAAAGCGGACGATCCTAAGGATGGCAAAAAAGGGCATCGGGAGGGAGAAATACATCAATTCAAAAGAATATGATGTACTTCTCAAGAAATCCCCCCTTCCTGCAATTCCTAGGGACGATAGTATCAGGAAATTTAACTTTGATAAAAAATTCTGTACAAAGTTAAGTAACAAAAAAGCTTGGAGCAATGAATCCATAATATACGGATTGAGCAACCACACAATAAAGTGGTATACGGACGGCTCAAGAACTGAAGAAGGAACAGAGGCAGGTGTATTTGGGCCAAGAACAAAGTACTCTGTATCTATGGGCAAAAGTACCACCATCTTTCAAGCTGAAATATACGCTATAGACAGATGTGTTCAATTCAACCTCGACAGAAGATACAAAAATTGCGACATAGCAATATAGTCAAACAGTCAAGCAGCTATCAAGGCACTTGATTTCCATGTCATTAGATCAAAACTTGTGTGGGAATACCTTACAAACTTAATGAATTGGATAGCAGTAACAGGGTAACCCTCTATTGGATCCCTGGCCACACTGGAATAAAGGGCAACAAAGAAGCAGACTCGTTGGCAAGACAAAGAGCAGCAGAATCCTTTATTGGACCTGAATCATTCTGTGGAATAGGAAGCCATACTATACGCGAAGAATTCAGAAAGATGGAGAAAGAAAACAGGGCGAGAACCTGGCTCAATAATCCAGGTCAGAGGCAAGATAAGAAACTTCTGGGACAGAACAACTGGAAGAGATTCGAAGAGTGCATCTGCCTTAACAAGAACAACCTACGTATCCTAACATGCTTTCTAACGGGGCACAGTAAACTCGGGGAACATTTAAGGAAACTAAGTATAACAAACGAAGGCCTTCGCAGATTCGGCAATGAGTCCAGTGAGACTCCAGAACATCTTCTGGAGTCATGTGGGGCATTGACCCACAAAAAATTGAAATGCCAACCAACTATAAGATGAGGATATACCAACCATAGATCTACTTCTCATTGTCAAATTCCTAAGAGAAACTGGATTAAACATGGTACTCTAGGGTGAACTATCCTTGCGAAGGCAAAGAAAGAGTGTTTGACCCTCGATAACAATTCTGAAGGAATTGTGTTCTGAGGGAAACTGTTATGAGGGAATAAACCTCTCCTAAGTATTAGCTGGGGACACAATAGACCATTAGGTTACAGTGCAAGTTAAGCCTACACAAATAATAATAATAATAACTCACGTCCTTGCTTTTCGACCGTAGAACAGGAACGGCAACGTATGTTAAACACATTAAATTCCGCCCTGGACAGCATAATCAAATGGGGTTCAACCAACAGAGTGAAATTTAATGCTTCCAAAACACAACGCTGTCTTCTGTCTTTCAAGCGAAACCAAAACCCTTAACCATTATACATGAATGATACTTTCATCATTAAAACCGAAAGACTTGCCATTCTCGGTATGTGTATTAATAACCATTTTCGATGGTGTTTCCGATTCGACGACGAGTAAAATAACAAACAAAAAAAAAAAGAAAAAGGAATCTGCGAATGAGCGAATAATCCAAGAGCGAAAAACCAAGCAAAAGTTCAATAAATTTCTCAAAATCGTTATCTGGAAACGTTCTAATAATTTATTGAAGGATGTATGAAAGTAAAATTATACAAGAAAAAAAAAAAAAAATAGATACCACATCTACTGTCAACTGCGTCCAAAATCTAAGTGGCCCAGACCATCAACGAATAACCATCAGCAGCCAGAATGCACCCATGCATCCACCCACGCACACAAGCTCAAGCGAGTCATGCAAGCACTGTACATACTCCGTGTGCATTGAGATGGATTTGAGTGCGGATCGTACGATCGCTGCTGGTGCGCATGGATTGGATGAGTAGGTTATTGCAGATGAAACATCCGATTGAATGCATAAGTGGCGTGATACATGTGTACAATGAGTAACAGGTTATCGGAACAATTTAACAGTGATTAACAAACAAAGTCAAACAAAAGAAATCAAATAACAAAGATAAACAAACAATAGTATTAAACATCCCAGCTCCCCTGGAACAAGTTTCAGGACAATGGGAGAGCAAAAGTTTTGTTATTGGACGAACAAATGATCCTCGGTATGTTCTTACAGTTGCAACTCTTACGTTGTTGTCTGGGCCTGGATGAACTGCTTCTACTTTTCTCAGAAGCCACTTTGCAGATGGAAGGTTTGGTTCCTTAATTATCACCAAATCTCCAATTTTCAGGTTCCGCGTTTGTTTTTGTCACTTGGTGCGTTGTTGCAACGTTGTAATGTTTTCTGCATGCCATCGTTTCCAGAATCCTTGAACCATGCTTTGTAGGTATTTCAGCTGTGTATGGTTGACCTATAAGAAAATGAGCAGGTTTTAGTGGGTTCACATTTTCACCAGACAAGGCACAAATAGGTCGCGAATTCAAAATAGCTTTGATCTGGCTTAAAACCGTATATAGCTCTTCGAATGAAAGCACTGTGGCTCCAACAACCCTCCGTAAGTGGAGTTTTACCGACTTAACTCCAGCCTCCCACAACCCACCAAAGTGTGGCGCAGAAGGTGGTATACCATGCAATGCCATCCATTGCAAGCGCAGCAGCAATATCGTCATTGTGAGTTCGTGACAGAACGAGGTTCTGCATCTCATTAAGACAGCGACGCGCTCCTTGGAAATTTGATCCATTGTCGCTATATATATTGCAACATTTTCCACGGCGAGATATGAATCGTCGAAAGGCTGCTAATAACACATCAGTTGTTAGGTCACTTACCAACTCTAGATGGATTGCCTTGGTGCTCATACACACGAAGAGTGCAAAATAAGCCTTTGACAATCTTGGTTTGCGGCCACGGGAGAGTTTAGAGAGAGCGTAGTCGCATCCGGTGTTCGAAAATGGTCGACTTTGCTGTACTCGTTGGGGCGGTAAGTCACCCATGAGCTGAGCACTAGTGAGTTATGGTTTACATGTATGCACGATCTTTCGAATGAGATTACGGCTTCCCATAACCCGTTGGCGAACTATAGCGAAAGTTTCGGAGACCCCTGAATGAAGATTGGTAGTATGTATGGACTACAGCGGCGTATGCCAATTAGGAAGCGTCGCAAAAACCATGAAACTTCATCTAGCGAAGAAAATACGTTTCGTGTAACCCGTATCTGTTCAAAGCACTCGAGTTCGCGTTGATAGCATTTCCATCGGTCAGCCAAATGCGATGGTAACGGATCATCCCAGGTGAGTTCGGATGCCCACAGCTCCTGAAATAAGATTTTGAATAAAATGACGGATGGGGCTAAAAATCCTAAAGGGTCGAAGATACGGGAAATTTCAGATAACAATGTCCGTCTAGTTGGTGAGGTGCATAGAGGAGAATTAGACATTTTATACGAAAATTCGTCAGTTGTTGGGCTCCAGTGCATTCCAAGTACCTTTATCATTGACTTAGAGCGTTCCGTATCAACCCACTACATGTCGCAGTCATCCTTCGATAAACGAGCGAGTAGGGGCCAACAATTAGAGTTCCATTTGCGTTGCTCGAGTTTGGCGTTCGATAATAAGGAAACCAATTCTGACTGCAAACTAATAAGGTCTTCCGGTGAATTTGCTCGCGTCATAATGTCATCTACATATACATCGTTCACTAGGACACGCGCTGCAGTTGGGTAACGTTGGTAGTCAATTGAGATTTGGTTTAAAACACGAACGGATAGAAATGGAGCCGATGCGATAAGTTACGGCGCGTAGGCGGAAGTGCCCAATCTCGTCAGAAGCATTTTCACGCCAAACGATGCGCTGAAAATCTGTATGTTGATCATCGACCCATATCTGGCGAAACATCTTTACCTTATCCGATGTAAACACGTACTTATGCTGTCGAAACAACCGCAAACTTACTCCAACTAAATCTCTTTGAATAGGGGGACCGATAAGTAACCTGCTGTTGAGTGAACGTGTCTCCACACGAATCCCTAGCTGAGCCATCGTAGACTACGTGCAATTTCGTTGTCGAGGTGTCCGGCTTCAAAACTGCATGATGCGGAAGATAAAAATACTGTCCTTGGCTGGTTTCTATTTCAGTTGAAGGGATGCGGACCATGTGACCAAGCTGAAGATATTCCTGCATAAACATCGAGTACCTATTATGCAAGTCTGAGTCTCTTTGGAAAGGACGCTCCATTGAGCTCAAGCGACTAACAGCTGATCTTAGTGAATTGCCAAAGACGGGTGAAGGAGTATTAAAGAGTAACTGAACGACATATCTACCATCGGATGATCGCGAGAATGTTCGTCGAAAATGTTGTTCAGCCTCATCGTTACTGAAATGTTCATCATTAGGTGGTGTTACTTCTTCTAGCTCCCAAAAACGCTGTAGCAATACATCAACATCAAGTGTAGAATGGAGTGATGAAATGGATACATGAGTGGATTGATTGGTATTTAACAACTCCCCTGTTATCACCCAGCCAAATGATGTATTCTGGGCTACTGGTATCCCATCCGGACCTTGAACTTGATCCCACTTGAGGATACACCACAATTTATCAGCGCCAAGAAGAACATCAATCGGACTAGGAACATTAAACGAAGGGTCTGCTAGATCCAAATTACGAAGATGCGACCAATTGGAGGGATTGAACGGCTGCGAAGGCAGGTTGGATGTTAACTTACTTAGAACAAAGGCATCAACAAATATGTGGTTTTGTGTATGGCGAGAACACTGCTTCATCGAAACGTCAACCTCTGGTATAACCTGCTTCAGTGGATGACACTCCCAGAATTGGAATTCTAGCATGCTTACGAAGAATTCCTAATCTTTGAGCAAACGATTCAACAATAAACGAAACCTGAGACTCCGAATCTATTAACACCCTACAGTTTTGCCTTTATTATCCTGAACCTTAGCCAATATTGTGGGTAAAATGGTTTGTTTACATAAGCCAATATCGATCGAGTGGTTATTAACAATTGGAGGAACAGGCGACGGTTTTGGTAGATGTTGATTAGATCTCAGTACGGAGAACTGAAGACGCGACGACGACGGTCTGTCGTCTACTTCCGTTGGATGATTACATGACCGACAACGCAACAATGAACGACATTTGTTTGCAGGGTGACCTACCCGAAGACAATTAAAACACAAAGAGTTCGTTTTCACAAAACAACGACGCGATTCAGTATCTAGCGCGATAAATTTAGGACACTGGGGTAAGATGTGGTTATCGTTGTACTTGGGGCATAATGGAATTGATTGTGGCTATTCGGCGAAATGAGATCGAATCTGTCCTTGCGATTTCGTACGCGATACGCTAAGATGAGAAATAGATTGACAGGCTTCTAGAGAGTCACACCTTGATTCCAAAAAGGTTAAAAGTTCATCGATCGTATGATCATCTCGCGAACCGACGTGCTCAGCCCAAGCCTGCCTAGTATCAGTATCTAGTTTGTTGAGCAACAAGTAAATCGACCACGGATCGCGATTATTGGAACCAAGCGCATTAAGTCGAATATGGCACCCCGAAGATACGATTTTAAATATATAAACTTTTGGCTCGATGTAAGAGCTTTCTTATTGTCTACCGAACCCAGAAAGATGTCTGGAAATGACGGTAAAGGATGACACTTCTAACTTTGGCAACTGAATACCGGAACTGTTTTTCGATGTGATTTATATGCTTAACAACGTCTATTGCTGAAGCACAAGTTGCTCCACCATCGGATTGTCACACGTAACAGGCTGTGTTTTACGAATATGCTGCCTTAAACTCGCATGTGTCTTAAAAAAGACCGTTTCGTAGTCACCAAACTCTGTTTCTAAATCTTTGAATTGATCATCCTTGGCGGTTTGTAAGAGTTCATGGTGTATTTTCTGAAAATCCGACCACGCTTCGTCTAACTTACTTAGTCGAATCTGTAGCATCTCTAAAGGAGTATACTTCGTGATAGTATCAACGAAAGATACTGCACACGTCAAACGACCTTTAGCGTTTCCCAGTTTCAATTTTAACGAACTCATTGTTTAAAAGTCTGATATACCACTAACCCAGTACCCGACACTTCCTATCAGCATACTTTCGAAATGTATATTTTATAATTTTAAAGCGATTTAATTGATTCTATTAAAATCCGACTACGAAGGACCACTAATGTTTCCGATTCGACGACGAGTAAAATAACGAACCAAAAAAAAAATAAAAAGGAATCTGCGAATGAGCGAATAATCCAAGAGCGAAAAACCAAGCAAAAGTTCAATAAATTTCTCACAATCGTTATCTGGAAACGTTCTAATAATTTATTGAAGGATGTATGAAAGTAAAATTATACAAGAAAAAAAAAAAAAAAATAGATACCACATCTACTGTCAACTGCGTCCAAAATCTAAGTGGCCCAGACCATCAACGGATAACCATCAGCAGCCAGAATGCACCCATGCATCCACCCACGCACACAAGCTCAAGCGAGTCATGCAAGCACTGTACATACTCCGTGTGCATTGAGATGGATTTGAGTGCGGATCGTACGATCGATGCTTGTGCGCATGGATTGGATGAATAGGTTATTGCAGATGAAACATCCGATTGAATGCATGAGTGGCGTGATACATGTGTACAATGAGTAACAGGTTATCGGAACAATTTAACAGTGATTAACAACCAAAGTCAAACAAAAGAAATTAAATAACAAAGATAAACAAACAACAGTATTAAACAGATGGAACGATCACATATTCGAGGTCGCCATATGTGATCGTTCGTTGCTGCTCATCAGCACCAACAAATAACTCACATCCACAGAAAATAACAAAAATAATCAGTGCCTTAGCCATTCTGAGTTTGTACATAATGACATTCCTTCGTAAAGCGTCGTAAATATTAGAAATTATTGAATTGATATGTGCATCACAAGTTAAGGTACTATTCATGACTATATTAAGATTTTTAATTTTTGACACAATTTCAACCTACATATATGAGAGGTGGAAAAGGGATCAGAATATGGCATTTGAGATCTTCGTTTATTCTTTCAACAGCATCTACCATCAATCCTATCAGTAAATTCAAATATACACATATGTATCAAAGATACACATCGTGCGCATAAAGGTAGTGGTTGCAGTGAAGTCAAACGAGTAGCAGATCGTTGACGAACATGGAAAAGAGTAATGGGCCTACATGTGGGCCTAGGGGTTTTTTTTTGGATTGCGCCAGGGATATGTAATCTTCATAGATACTAATAGCCCGAGTGCTACTAGCATGCACGATTCGCAAACCTGAGTAATCGATGCCAGGAATACGCCTACGTACTAAACACACACCCTACACACTTCAACCATTCTCCCCGCGGGACTGCCGTTAGGTATTACTTCGCGGGGCTGGTTAGCAGTTCATGCTATGCTTCTTGTGTCAGCTTCTTCCGCTGCTTCAATTGCTCTTCTTAGCTTTTCTATTCTCCGCAACTCTTTTTGTAGAGTTGTTACGAAGGAACATATTGCCATCCAATTCTGTTCCGTCCGTAACATATGGTCGAGGAGTAATGACGGACTTGGTAGAGTAATTCTCCATGCCGTGAAACGTGTGCAATAAAACACTGCGTGCTCCGTATCTTCATCTTCACCTGGGCATTCCGGGCAGGATGGTGAGTTGTAGTTCCGTGCCCAGACAGGAACTGCGTTAGATGGTAGTTGCAGTCTCCATGCTTTCGACTTATCCAATCTTGGATTGTCGGTATAAGTTTGTATGTCCATCTGCCTTTTGTTGTATTAGCCCAACGAGCTTGCCACATAGCTGCTGACGCTGCCCTTTCTTCAATTTTTATCACCTTGATACCAGTGGCGTCGTGACGACTCAATGCTCTTCAGTTATATATCCTCAGCATTTCATCTGCAAAAATATCGATGGGGACCATTCCGGCTATGACAAATGCAGCTTCGTCAGAGATGGTCGAAAGCCGCTGATTGTCCGTAGCGCACAGAGTCTGTATGATGACGATAGTCTCCTTTTGGTCTCCTTCGTCCTCAGTGCCTCCGCCCAGACTGGGGCGGCATATAACAGAACTGAGGTGATGACTCTAGAGAGTAGAATCCTTCTAGCGTATCCAGGTCCACCGATGTTAGGCATGATACGCGAGAGAGCTCCCTGCATTTGCGATGCTTTTTTGGTAACAAAATCGACATGCGTTTTAAACCGTAGCCTGTTGTCCAGCACTACTCCAAGGTATTTAACTGCCTCTTTCGACCTGATGGTTTGGTTACTAACCTGAAAGTTGGCAAATTCAACGGTTTTCCGGCTGGTTATAAGAACAGCTTCTGTTTTATGGTCAACTAGTTCTAGTCCGGCGGATATTAGCCAATCTTTTATCCGGGCAATTGCTTCATTTGTAGCTGATTCTACTGCACGGATCTGTTTAGCTACTGCCACGACTGCAATGTCATCGGCGAATCCAATTATCGTTACTCCCCCAGGTAGAGCTAATCGTAGGACTCCGTCGTACATGATGTTCCACAATAGTGGCCCTAAAACCGATCCCCGTGGAACTCCCGCAGTTACGTTGTAGTATTTTACCCCTTTATCGGTATTGTACCTCAGCTCCCTGTTATTGAAGTAGTTCGTCACTATCCGTAGCAGGTAATATGACGTATCCATCCTGGCAAGTGACCTTCTAATAAACGACCAGTTCGCAGAGTTAAATGCGTTTTTAATGTCCAGCGTTACTACTGCACAATACACCTTTGTGCCGTAGAGTCATCTTTCTCCTTCGATGGCACCTTTGGCGATATCGACTACCGTTCTTATGGAATCAACAGTAGATCGTGCTCTTCTGAAGCCAAATTGGTGATCTGAGAGGGCTCCTTTCTCTTCTGCTACTGCGAGTAATCTATTATAGATTATCTTCTCAAGGATCTTTCCCATGGTGTCTAATAGGCATATTGGGCGATAGGATGATGGTTCTCCTGGGGGCTTCTTTCGTTTTGGCAGTAGGACCAAATGCTGCGTTTTCCATTTTTCGGGAAAGGTTCCTTCTTCAAGGCACTTCTGCATTGTTATTATGAAGAGCTCTGGTCTTTTTGTTACAGCTGCCTTGTTCGGGATACCGTCGGGTCCCGGCGCCTTGTTGTCACCTATCTTGCTGCATGCCCTTAGCAGTTCCTCGTGAGTAATTAAAGGAATATCTTCTGGATTGACTTCTCGTATAATATTGCACATAGCAGCAGGCCTTTGAGGAAAGAGGTGCTCTACTATGGATCTCAGCATTATCGGACATGTTATTTGAGGAGTCCTATAGCCCTTTAATTTCGTCATCACCATTCTGTATGCCGAGCCCCATGGGTTGATGTCGGCTTCTTGACAGAGACGTTTAAAGCATGCAGTTTAACTTTCCTTAATGGCTCTATTTAAGCTACGTCTCGCCAGTCTAAGGGTGTCCAGGCATTGTTGGAAATCCGCCCTCCTTCTTGATCGTTGAACTTTGCGCCGGGCTTGTAAACATTTTTTTTTATTTCCAGTATTATCACCTGATGGTCGCTGTGTGAATATTCCTCACCGACCCTCCACTTTATGGTTTTCAGGATGGAGTTGCTCGCAAAGGTGATGTCAATGATGGAGCCTACTGCCGGCTACATGCTGCGCGGCGTCCGGGTGGTCTTTCTTGCAGAACATGCAGGTTGAATCCTTGTTACAATTCTTCGCTATGTGGCCTTCTGCTCCACATCTTCTACTTGCTCGCAAAGGTGATGTCAATGATGGAGCCTACTGCCGGCTACATGCTGCGCGGCGTCCGGGTGGTCTTTCTTGCAGAACATGCAGGTTGAATCCTTGTTACAATTCTTCGCTATGTGGCCTTCTGCTCCACATCTCCTACTTGCTCGCAAAGGTGATGTCAATGATGGAGCCTACTGCCGGCTACATGCTGCGCGGCGTCCGGGTGGTCTTTCTTGCAGAACATGCAGGTTGAATCCTTGTTACAATTCTTCGCTATGTGGCCTCCTGCTCCACATCTCCTACTTGCTCGCAAAGGTGATGTCAATGATGGAGCCTACTGCCGGCTACATGCTGCGCGGCGTCCGGGTGGTCTTTCTTGCAGAACATGCAGGTTGAATCCTTGTTACAATTCTTCGCTATGTGGCCTTCTGCTCCACATCTCCTACTTGCTCGCAAAGGTGATGTCAATGATGGAGCCTACTGCCGGCTACATGCTGCGCGGCGTCCGGGTGGTCTTTCTTGCAGAACATGCAGGTTGAATCCTTGTTACAATTCTTCGCTATGTGGCCTTCTGCTCCACATCTCCTACTTGCTCGCAAAGGTGATGTCAATGATGGAGCCTACTGCCGGCTACATGCTGCGCGGCGTCCGGGTGGTCTTTCTTGCAGAACATGCAGGTTGAATCCTTGTTACAATTCTTCGCTATGTGGCCTCCTGCTCCACATCTCCTACATAGCTTGGAGCGGTCTTCTTCGCTTTTGCATTGCCAGACGACCAAACTCTAAACATTTGAAGCACTTTTTAAGGAGGGTTCCTTCGCGCATGCGACAGTTAACCCAGCCGATTTTAATCCTTCCTGCTTCTAACAGCTTTCTTACGTCTACTGCGGGAAAGCTGATCGTTGCTGTTTGGGTTCCTTCGTACGCCCTCCGCAGGGACAAAAAATCTGCCGGTGAAACTTTTACTCCAAACTGGGCTTCGATTGCATTGATTACGTCGTCTATAGTTGTGACCTCATCGATGTCTTTGATCTCAAGGGTAGTGCGATGCGTAAGCGAACTTACATTCGCTTGCTCTGCTAGAGCTTCACTAATGACGCCTTTAAATTCGTTTGTCTTATTTCTCGTCTCCTTGAATTGTATAAGGAAGTCTCCCTTCTGTGTCCTCCTGATTTTAGTTACTGCCTTTCCCACTGTTTCCAGTTTGGGGTCTGCCTTCACCTTGCGTAGTATCTCCGCGTATGAGAGGGTCCCCGTCGCTTTAATGACGATAGCGTCAGGTCTATGTCTTTTGACCTCTTGTTGCTTCTTTTTGGCGATTTTCTTTTTGGTGGTATTTACCCATTCTTCTTCTCCTGCCGCTTGCTTCTTGTTTGTGGCTGTAACTTTTTTCTTAGGTCTGACCACTGAGGTCTCTACGCCGGTGGTCTCATCCTTCTCCTTGGTGTTTATCAATGGAGTGTGTTTTTGTTTACGCTTTGGCTCCGAGCGCTTTTTGCCTGTAACATTGATGTATTTTTCTGCGTCTGTTTTAGCTCCGGTGGTTCGTTGTCTGCCGCGCCATTCGGTGACTGTTGCTGTTTTCGTTTTGGCTCCGGGGGTTCGTCGTCTGCAACTTGTCTTCTCTTGGGCTCAGATGTTGTTTTTAGCCATGGCGAAGTTTGCGACGAGTTGTTCCGGCGAATCACTTGCTTTGCTTCCTCATCGTGTAGCTGAATCGCCGAGAGCTCGTAGAGAGCTCTGATATTCAATAGCATCTCGCATCGCTTGGTGGATTGAACGTCTTTTGCCGTCTTCCTGCATTTCTACTAGCCCTCTAATTTGCTCACCTAACTTGTGGAAATCAGTTTTATGGGTTGGTGGTTCGACCGTCACCTTTCGTATTGCGGGTGACTCGCGTCGTTCCGCACTTCTTTGTGATGCTGCTACATGGTCAATTGGTGACCCCAGCATCCTTGATCCTCTCTGGAAGGGATTGTTGTAATCATTTCTAGTGGATCTCCACTCAAAGCCGCTATCAATGTTCGAATGTGTAGTCACCTAAGGATCCCATGGTTGTCTTTGCAAGCAGTGAGGCCATGCGAGGGTTGACACAAGCCCTTATGGGGTTTTGTGCAAGAACCGGATCGGTTCTAACCAGGAATGTTACATCTGGACCTACACCACCAATTTAATAGTGACGAAACATTGAACGTACTTTTAGGCCTGCCAAGATTTTAACGGAATGGAGGCGCTTGTAGCATTAGCCTAAAAGCCATTTCCGCAAGATTTCACTCTTGCTTACTCAGGTAACAGAATACTACAAACGTCAGCCCTCATAGCTGTCATTCCAATTCGTTTTCCAGTATGCCATAATTAAAACCTTACTGGGGTCAGTCTTAATGTTTTAGGGTAGTGGTTACGGTTATTCATACATATATATATATATATATATATATATACCTATGTATATACATATATATATGTATGTATATGTGCAGCATCCCTTTAGGACAAAAAAGCTGCGCGTTTTACGATGTGGCTCAGTTGCCTGAGCTTAGCCTCACCAGCCCGCCCGGCTTGGTACCTGTGAGTGGGCCTAGGGGTACACCGCTATGAATGGGTAACAAACTACATAGAAATCCTCGGGTTGTGAAAACCGGGTTAAACTCTGCCAGATGGAAAAAGTTAGAAAATTAAGAGAAGAGAAATTAAGGCTTAACTTAGTCGAAGACTAATTATGTATGAATTCGAATGATTTGGAAAGAAAGGAGAGAATAGAAATTGACCGATATTCGGTTGAGCTGTCATTTTTCGGGATGGCAACTATGAAGTAAACAAGAGAAAAAGTGATACGATGGTAGAAACACTGTTTCCTTTGAACCCCAATCCGTGACTAAATCAGTAGTACCAAGAACTTAACTAAATCTTATGTACAGTTACAAAGAAACACGGCTAATGCGTATCGCGGTATACTTATACTGCAGTGATATGAGGTATTTCCATATTTATAGAATGAAAAAATCCGTCAAGAGTAATCGTACCGTACCGTTATTCTAACTGCATCCTAATTTGTCTTCCTTCTTAATCCACAGAAAAGTTATGAACGTATTTCAAAGGGTTAGGACAAACAAGCACTTTTTGTTCCACGGCGCTCTCGAAAACCACTGAAAAGATTTTGATTTGACACATAGCCAAAGTCGGATGAAGTGGCGGTAGGATGTGGGGGAGTTAGACATGGGAAGGAATATTCAAAATCTTTTGAGTCATTTTTCTCACACCTATGTCAAGAACGACCTAACGGATTTTAATGAAAATTAGGTTTCAAGTTAAGTTGGACGTGCAGATACGTTTCTCTGAAAATCCTTAAAATTGGATTGTGAAGAGGTAGCAATAGTGGAATGATTTTTCAAACCTATTCCGGTTGATTTTAATACGAGTAATTTCTTGTGTCAGAAGATTTGTTGTTATTTATTTGTGTCATGACTTAATATACTCGAAATTTTTCGCAATAGTACTTTCGCAGATAGAAGAGGGGACATCGCCTTTTCCAAGATTATTGTTCAACAAACTTTATGAAAATAAAACATTTGCCGCCCTGTTCTGCATTTCGAGTGAAAGTGGATTGAAAGCGAATTTAAATTTCCCTCGAAAAGAGAGTGCTATGCATTCCGAGACAATTCAAATTTTTTTAATCCACTTCGAATTCTTATTTGAAATCAGCTGTAAAATTATTTTAAAATTATTTGAGATTCTCAGTTGCTTAGCTTTTCTTGTGAAAGTGAATTAAAAATTTAATAAAGTGGTTTTTATTTAACAGGTAAGAAAACCGAATGGAGAGAGTTCGCAGGAAGATTTTAATTCACAGCTAACACGTAAATTCACATCGCAAAGGAGTGTGTAGTCATTCAATTCACAACACAAAACTCAAGTGAATTCAATTCACATGAAATCAAAAATTTTTCGAATTGTTGAACGTCAATTCCCATGAATTTAACCGTTTTCATTTCGAATTGAATGTAGAACACCAAAATATTCACTTTCGAACATACAATCCACAATTTATAATTTCAGTCGGAATGCAGAACACCTAGTTCCACTTTCGGTGGTTGAATTCACTAAAAGTGGAATGCAGAACATGGGGGTTAATATATTCAAGTTCCTTAGAGCTCCAGCATTCATTTGATATATCGCATGTTGAAGTGATCAAAATATATTTTTCTTGGGGTATATTATGCGCCCAAAGTCCCCCAACATATTTTTTTTAATTATTTTTAGTTTACTATGTCATATATTTCTGGAGTTTCAACCTTATAGATTTAACGGTTGGAAATGTTACGGAACACTAACAATTACTCTTTATCCGTTCACGGATGAGACGATTCGATCTCCATAGTAAAAGTATTTAACGCAGTCGAGGATGATTTGTACGAAGCAGGCAGCATTGGGCGCCATGGCTCAGTGCCGAAGAGCGCCTACAAGTTTTTTCATGGTCCCACCTCTGGCGCACGTCTGAAAAACATTGTAGAATTAAATTGTTGAGAAGCTTCTCTCAATCGAAAATAAGGGCCTTCGCCACGCCCTGAATGTAAGTGCCAACATATTTATTATATTTATATTTTTACACACCAGTCCAGATGTAAATATATATGCACGTATGTATGTATGTATGTTCAGATGGAAGTATGCTCAATGACTGGAATCACTGAATCGTTTGGCTCAGTTCTTCAAACGCCAAACCAGCTACAGTGGCATTATCGGTTTTATAATTGATTGCCTTATAGTCTTGCCTAAAATACCTATTTCAAATACAATCCGCAGCGACACCATCACTCATTGCAGGACGAAGCAATTTGTGAAGGGTCAGGAGTGCGACTTTTATCAATAACAGAAAATGCTATGTAAAGCTTTGAAACAGGATAAAATATGAGATGGAATTTTAAACCATCGTTGCAACGTAACAGCAAATCGAGCAAATTTGTGAGCGGCGTTTGATTCGCACTGAGGACCATTTGCCCAGTGAGCGATGTCAAATGCAATGTGCACACTACATACTACTGATTAAACATAGAATGGCCACGACTCCAAAGGTAATTACCACATTTATAAAACAGGCAAAACGAGAAGAAATCATTAATAATATCACCAGAACCGATTGAAATAATTGACTTGACCCAATCGCTATTATCGCTAAAAAGTTATACAATAAATTTAAGCCCACATGATCACAACTATAGCCTCTTTGTCAACGATTTAAAAAGCACATATGATGTTCATAATTGCATCCAAATTGTAAATGCGCGCAAATTAAAAACAGACAGAAGAGTTACAATCAGTCTGCAATGAATCGTATGATACCCCATCCCTCATCTTCTAACCCATCGTTAATAAAGTTGGCTCAAATGCAATGAAAGCGGGCGTGGCTATTTCGCTATTTGTAACCAAGGATTCTTCTGAAATACTCACGATAAGAATTAATCATCCCTGAAATAGCTTTCAGAAATAAGAGGTATATAGTTATTTTTAAAGAAAATAGTTATTTTTAAAGAAAATACCCGAAAAGTGGGAGTGGCATTATATAATATATGGACAAATTCTAGAACTACTATATATTTGGTTAAGGCGTTATTTTTTCAGTTTACTAATATTGAGGATTTTTTTTTTAAATGAGCGGGTCTGTGGGCGGATTCTGAAAATGTTTCCACTTGTATTGCTTCGGATCCTAAGAAGGTTATACATCAAATTTCATCTTCCTAGCTCAAAATTAAAAGCCCAAAAAGTGGTGACATACGGACGGACATGGGTAGATTGACATAACTTTTGATGCTGATCACAAATATATGTACTTTTGGGGGGCTACGGTTATTATTTCTCTATGTTACAAACTATGTATCAAAATTAATTTACCCTATGGGATAGGGAATAATTTAATTTTGGTGGGGGCGAAAGCCCGCATTTATTTGGCTTATTACAAGCTACAACTAACTTAAGGCTAAAACTTAAACCTAAAACTTAAAACTAAGACTTAAAGCTAAGGAGAATGGTGAAGGAGTTCGGTTTTGAGGCAGGCAGTGCTGAGGTTAAAATCAAATTGGGTGAGGTTTGAGTTCATTTTTCGCAGCATACGGGAAATTGGTTCATTAGATCCATATGAAGTGCGGTGGGACGGTAGATAGAAAAGACGAGGGCATCGTAAATTTCGTGGGTTGGTATTGAAGAAAATTGAATTATAAAGAGATGCGCAATCGACAGAGCCTGAAAGAAGTCAATGAATGAAAAGAATGTCTGCAACATCTCTGCGTTTCTCTAGAGTACTCAGGTTGATGAGGTTGAGGCGGTCTTGATAGGGAGGCAAGATAAATGGATCGTTTCAAGGAAGACCTCGAAGGGCAAATCGAAGAAATCGACGTTGAACATTCTCGATTCTGGTCACATGAACTTGCTGAAAGGGTGACCACGCTTGACTGGCGTATTCAAGGAGGGGGCGCACAAAGGTAATGTATAGGGATCTGGTCACGTAAGGGTCGGAGAATTCTTTGGACCATCGTTTGACAAAGCCAAGTGATGAGTGAACGGAAATTTAGTTCCCTATCGTACAATATACCAAGATCGCGGAGAGATTGAACGATGGATATAGGTTGACCATGGAGAAGGTAAAGGCGGGCGGAGGACACGTGGTGCTTACGTGTTAAGGTAATGGATTGATATTTGGCGATATTGAGCTCTAAGTGATTTTGTAGGCACCAGTTCGAAAAACTATCAAGGTCTTGTTGAAGGAGACAGTAGTCATGTGGTGAAGAGATGGCTTTGAAAAATTTGGTATCATCAGCGTACAGAGAGAGGGAAGAGTGTTTAATAACCCTCTCGACATAGATGGCTGCCTTGCGGAACACCAGAGGTGGCCAAGAAGGGAGTCGATAACTCACATCCCAGAGAATTGCTTAGGACTGATCAATGCTATATGTCCCCAATCAACGCAAATGTGCAAAAGTATTCACCTAAGCAGTTTCTAAAGCCAACACCAAACCAAGCCTTCTTTACCAGAATCGTCTTTGACACCAGAGAATCAGGTAAAATTAAGACCTATAGGTTGCAGGACGTATTGCATAGGTGACCTACGATCAGTTATTTATTATAAAAACACTTCCTCTTATCTGAGGATTCAATATAAGTGTTTTTGAGAAGATTGCTAAATTTAAAAATCCTGGAAAAGCTTTTGAAAACTACAAACTGGAGCTTGTACATTACTCCATACAATTAAGAGTTTAGAAAATAAATCATAAATTTGGTAGCCTACAACAATTATCACGACTAAAAATGGTGGCACCCTATAGTGCATAGAAAGCGCCAAAACCGAAATATTAAAAGGCGCAGATGGCGTTGCTCTGCTTTCTTTTCTTCACTCCACACAAGACGTCGTTTTCGGCTTATAAAATAGAAGTTTTTCTTTTACAGTAATAATTGAAGATAAAGTGTGTGCGTTTATCAATTTAAAACTAAGAAAATTTTATTTAAAATAAACTAAATACATTTACACATCCCAAAATGTCCAATTCTCCACCTCTAAGCATTGTATATGATCTGATTCAACATAAAATAGCCGCGACTCCAAAAATAATGTCCACACCTTTACAAAACTTAGCCAAAAATGAAAAGAAATCATTAATATCATCAGAACCGATTGAAATAATTGACTTGACCCAACCAGAACCGATTGAAATAATTGACTTGACCCAGTCGCCATTATCACTAGAAAGTTGTCCAGCTAATTTATGCCCAAATTATCACAGCTATAACCTCTTTGTCAACGATTTAAATAGCACATACGATGTTCATAACAGACGCTTGAATTCAAATTGGAAATGCGCGCAAATTAAAAATAAATACGATCTCCTCACTGACATGTATACCAGAGGATCGCTTAGAACAGTGACAAGTTGGAGGAATGATCAACGCTATATGTCCCCAAGGAACCCAAATGTGCAAAAGAATTCACCTAAGCAGCAACTAAAGCCAACACCAACCAAACCTTCTTTACCAGAATCACCATTTACACCGGAGAATCATGTTGAATTAAGACCCCTACGGGGCTACAGGTTACAAGACGTATTGCATAGGCCACCTATAACGCCAATTAATTATTATAAAAACACTTCCTCGTATATGTGGGATTCAAGTTAAATGTGTTTTAGAGAAGATTGTTAAATTTAAAAGACTAATAAATTAGTAAAAATTGTTTAAAAAAAAAAAAAAAGTGTACTTACTTTTTTGAAATAAACTCTCGCATTCATCCGTGCCCGTTCTGAGCAGGATGAATTTAAGCTCTTATAAGCCATCCAAGGCTTGGGTTTTGTTTACTTCAGGTTCAAGAAAAACGAAACATTTATCTCGTAGACCAAACTATAGCTGTTATTAAGGTAACGAGAATGAAAAAGCTGGTTGAGCCATATCCGTTCGTCGATAATGTAAAAGGCTTTGGGCTGGCGTCTTCAGTTTAAAGCTAGGTGATAGTACACAGACTCCTTGAATCGTAGTATTAAGTGGTTTTCTGAAATTTACCTACAACCACTCTCACAATCACAATTTCTGTTTTAGTTAAGCTTCTAGCTTTACAAGTTCAATTAGCCTCAGGGCATTGATTGATATATAGTATTTCTAGTAAAGATCTTCGCTGGGTGAACAAAAATTTACGAACAAAATATATGACATTACTACCTATGTTTTGTCTTGGTCAATAGATAATATATTATAATCTCTAAATTTGGTTTATATCTGACGCCAGCCACGGCTTGTTATCGTTAGCCAAATTTGGGGATCAAAGGAGCATTGTGGCTGTTTATTGTAAAGATGATTTGCTTACTTAACTTTCCATAATAGCCCAAAGCGAAGCGAATTTGAATAAGCGGATTGAATACTGTGAGCGGACCCTTGCATAATCGGGGTTAGGTTAGGTGCGTTTATAGACGTACTTAAACCAAAGAAGGTGCATTGTTATACCATGGGATCCATTGCTATTCTAACGAAGAAAGCTTCTGACGTTAAAATTCGCCCATACCGTCGAAGGAAAGAGCTCAAAGAGGGTGTAATATAATATATAATAAACTCAAGTATTTTGCTTTGTGAAAGTAAGACTGGTGCTATTTATAGTAAGAGGGTTTATAAGGTATTTGTAGGCTGGCATGTACTATGAATTTGTTGTTGATTTTCCAGATTCGGCTTTCGTCTACATATATGTATAGCTAAAGAAGTATGCTTCATATTCATATGTACACCAGCTATATCTATAGCTAAAGAAGTGTGCTTCATATTCATATTTATGCCGTAGGTTTATGACAGTTTCTGACAGTTTACTGTAAAATTGGGCACGGTCGAGTTTAATACTCTTCACAAGTTGACCACAATGCTATCGACATCTTTACAAGGGATGAAAAACAAAAAGTTTAGCTGTTACCCGATCTCAAAAAAAGAAAAATAATAATAAATGTTTTACTTACTTACTGAACGGTCTTCTGACGATGCGTAAAGAGAATTTGATTTAGATGATTTATTTATTTGATCTATCATTATTTCCATTTACAGACTATTCAAAATTACATTCATAATTTGTCAATGTAGTTGGCCATCCCGAACAAGTTTTTAGTTTCGGATTTAAACGCATCATTTCCTGTTGCTTCTTCTGTGAAGGTTGTAGACATTTTGTTCATGAAAGTTTGGAGCCTAAGTTCAACTCAAATCTCTCATAGTTTGGTCAAACATTTTTTTTTTATAAAAAACAAAAATCGAAGTATATTGCATCCACCTATTGGCTAGAGTCTTCTGAAGTAAAGAAAGCATCCATCGCGAGGATCTAAATTTGAACCAAGATTTTATGATTTCAAATAGTCGCAGCCACTGAGCCATGCCACCCTTAACACTCTTCTCTTCTGACAGACCACTTTATTCTCTAGGAATCAATCCGAATTCTAAAAGACGACTTCCGCTCATATATTTGCGACGCCTCTCAACCTTAATCAAAATAATTGTTTTTTTTTTTTTCTAAAATGCACTTACTTGTTTTTTTTTTTCATCATTATAATATTTGTTTAGATAGGTTATACATACTAGTATAATGTTTAATATCAGAACAGTAAAGGAAAAGAATAAAGAAAGATAAAAGAAATATTTAAGCGATTAAGAATTATTTACGAATAAAATTTTAAAAAACAAGTTTCGATAAAAGTGATTTCTTTGTTCAATTTTTTTGTTTAATTATATTTTCTTTAGATAGTCTAAACATAATTATTAATTAGTTTTACTTAGTTTACATACTACGCACGATTGATTTTTATTTATTTTTGTATATTTCTTTTATTTTTATTCTGAATTTGTTTAAATAATTTTTCTTTGATGTCTGTGTTGTTTTATTTTTAAATTTGTAATCGCCTTTTCTAACGGAGGAGAAGAGAAAGCACTCACACAGATTCTGCTCCTCTGTGGATGGGCGATCCTTCCTCTTCGTGTGTAGAGCTTAATTTTTTTTTCTTTAAATAAAAAAAATGATTTACTTGCTAACTTTACTGTTTGTTTCTTTTTTTTTTGTGGTTTTCGTTTCGTCAGATTTTTCAGAAACTTATGATTTCTCTCATTTTCCCATTTGTGTTTGTTTGTTGGTTGTATTTTTTCTTATTATAATTTCATATATTATAACAAAAAAAAAAAGATTGCGTTCTAGACAAAGAAATTAAAAAAAAGTAGACAGTAGAAGAAAAAGAATCATTCACCAAAATGCACTTGAGTTGAATCGAAGAAGAGGGTTTTTAAAGTGGGAGACACACGGGAAGCTGAAGAGAACTGGGGTGAACTAAAGAGTTAATCATTCCTAATTAATGCTGCATTAACGCCACCATTGTTCATCTTTGTCATCGTTCGAGTTTGCATTTTGTCCATTCTCTCGATCGCCTCCGCTGCGCACCTGCTGCTGGTGATATTGTTGTTGCTGATCGTTTGGTGGCCGGTATTTGACATCATCGTTTTCCTCTTCTGTTTTGACGCTTTGATAGTTCATAGCTGGAAGTGAATACGATGGATAATCATCGATGGGCTCCTCTTTGATCTTGATAATGTCATCGCGGAAATCTGGCTTTCTTTCCTTTATCTCGCGATCACGATCACGGTCGCTTCCTCGGTCGCGGTCGCGTCGGTCGCGTTTCTTATCGGAACGCTCACGATCGCGTTCACGTGATTTGGAACGCTTCTTCTTGCGGTCACGATCACGATCACGATCGCGTTCTTTTTCAATAGCCAAGCTGGGACCACTTCCGCCACCGGCACCACGCCTGTCGGCACGTTCATCATATTCGCGGTCTCTACTTCCACCGCGACCACGCTTCCGACGCTCCCTGGATCTGCTGCGGTGTCGAGACCGTTCACGCTCTCTTCGATCCCTCGATCTTGATCGCCGCCTAATATCGAATCGTGGTGGTGGTGGTCCACCGCCACCACCAACGCCGCCGCCGCCACCACCACCACCACCACCGGCCACTCCACGATCCGTAGCCCGATCACGATCTTCACGCTCTCTCTCGAGGCGATAACGTTCACGTTCACGTTCGTTGTCCTCGCGGCCGGAATGCTTGATGTTGACATCGGCACCACCACGACGTGTGCCACCCAGGCCACCACCAAGACGACGCGGTAGCCAGCCCTTAACTGTGCGTGCACGTTCCACGTCCACTAGCACTCGTTTGCCGTCGATTTTTTTGCCGTCAGCATGCTTGTAAGCCGAATGCATATCACGCTCGTGCTCGTACTCGATGAATGCGTAGCCACGAGGTTTTCCCGTTTCCGTGTCCAGGATCATGATGATCTTTTTTATGGGACCATACACTTCGAATTCACGTCGCAATTTCGACTCAGACGTGTCATAGTTGATGCGAGCTACGAACAGGGTTTTAAAAGGATCTTCTGTCGCCTCAGCTATCTGCTGGGGATCCCAGGTAGCAATTTCACGTTCTAGCTTGTAAGCGACCTGTTGGAATGGAGAATTACAAATTGTTGGTATTAGTATCGAAGGTTTGAGTGTCCTGAAAGAATGGATGTGAGAACTGGTGAATGTATTTGAAACATGTTAGTTTTTTTTTTTTTTGGTTCTGAAGAAGTTTTCTTCTGTACGACGTAATCACAGGAATTGATAGTCTGATTTGAATTGATGTCGGCTGGGACCATGCCATAGGGAAGGTGTTGGTACTATTGTCCCGATCACTTGACCTATAAACACACAATTTTTATGTTTCAGCTACGATACCTACCTATCGTCTTAATGAATCTAAGTTCTTCTCGAATAGAGCTAAGTGCGATGTTCGCCGGTTTGAAGACGGTGATCAAACCTTTTGTCAGTTTACACAATATCTTGAAATAATATTTTACCAAACAACCACTGTTCCTACCAATACCAATACAGGCGTTTGTAGCAATACTAAGCCTTACCTTGGGAGACTTACCAAAAGCTTTGGCACTGCACTACACTTTTCAAAACTTACAAATCTGTTTATTGCAGCATACATTGTATAAACTCTGCAGCTTTACAATGCGCGATAACTGAAATCGGGATCCAGATAAATAACTTTAGGGGCGGCGTGGCTCAACTATGGCATACAAACCTCAGGGTCCGTGATCGAATACTACTTATTACAGAAGACTCTCAATAGCCAGTAGGTGAATGCAATATTAACATTTTGCTGAAATTTATTCAACGACTGTAACAATAAAAACGTAGACCAAACTTGCAATTGAAGGCATGAAAAACTTACTTGAGTTAGGCCTAGGCCCCCAAAAAAAAAAGTTTGCGCCACTTATTACCTACCGATCTTGAAGAACTCACTTGAGTTTGCCTTGAGCTATTTCGCCGCCCATTACCTACCGATTCCATTGTGAAGTTGCTACTTTTGTTTAGCGAAACCAGCTGCATTTGACACTACTTACTGAAAGAACGATCCTCTATACAAGACGATGATCTCGCCGTCTGAATGCTGAAGCAGCTAAACAAAACTTACACTGGGATCCTTTGTAGCGAAGTATGTATTCTTCTTCGAACATTTGAACAGTTGTTTTTCTTGGAACTTTACAAACTTTTACCAGATGTGCATGTAGTCACTCAAAGTTGAAAAAAATATGAGAGCGTGCTTACCATCTTCAAGACCTTGCAGCCGCTAAACAAAGCGGGCAATTGTTCAAAAAGCAGACTATTTTCGTTCGTAAATGGTACACGAATAGGTATATAGAAAAAGATACAATTCAAAAGCGAGCTGTATTATACAGTGGCGGGTCAAATAAATCGATAAAAAGCTTTACTCAATGGCTATCTAAAGTTACACAGGAGTAAGTAGGACTGTCAAAGAATGCACTGTAATAAGAGTAAATAAGAGGTCATGAGTCACAAGGGATCTGTCATCATTCGAAAAAACAGCATTTTTTTTTTGTTAACCATAAAACGGCTTACTGAATGGAACTAACATCCGAGCACGGCACATCGACAAGAGACCAACTGATTGCTTTGTGACTGTTTTAAGGGAAGTGTTTGTGCACTTCGCATAAAGAAGCAACTTAACTTGAGGAAACTATTAGATGCACACACATGCGGGGGGTGAGGGTGTTCAAAACTGTAATACCGAGGGTGATAAAGTTTAGTGGAAGGTCGCAGGATCAAGTCTCAAAAAACCCATGAAGCAATTACTAAACATTGGGACACACTCCACCTGAGCAAATCAAATTTACATAGAAATGTACTCAAAATTATAATCGAATTAAATAATTAAAAAAAAACCCGAGAAAAAGCGTTATAAGGGTAGACATACACCCTCGAGCGTCACTGTCCGTAGAATGGAATCCTTAAGTATGATGCATTATTTATAACTTCTCTCCATATAGCTACATTGATGTGATCAAGTAGAATGCAACCACAAAAGTATAGAAAATGTGGTTTCAAAAGTAGTATTCGATAGCCTATTTAAGGATGACGTTCTTCGGAGTTCTTCGTCGATACAAAGCGGTCGAATCTAAATGAGTCTCACCGCTTAACACAAGGATTGCCCCCCAGCGCAGAGAATTATAGACCTTCTCCCAATAACCACCAGTTTGATGAGAGGTAACCGTGGGATCTGATAAAACTAAAATTCTCAGCATTACTGACAACCCATCAACATCACAAGTAAGCATTGCTGTGCAAAATAGTATATCGAGAGTACAAAATTTCCGTTACTTCGGAAGTATTTCTTCGGTTTAAGGTAGTATTGACAGAATTGGCAGTCGTTCGTTATGATGTCTTAGATATGGGAAAGCAGTGCAATCAGCATAACGAGGCTTCAATTCTGTTACATAAAAAAGGTTCTGGCCAAACCAAACCTTAAATGTGCAACTTTGAGAGAATGATTTAGAAACGTATAGATACGATAATATAGAAGCGAAAGTGTCAGTGGATTTGTCACACCCGGCAAAGGATGATAACTGCATAGCACTTACCCAAGAGGGAAATTGGGTTAAGTTTCAGCCGACCATCACAACAATACTACTTCAAATGAAGAAGAATGCCGGGTGTTTAGCGAAATGAGAAGAAATACAACAAAAAAAAAAAAGTTTCATATCATAATCGAAGAAATTGTGCGAAACTCAAAATGCACGACTGAATCGAAGTAAACCGAGCAAGATTTCTGTTGGATCACTTCGATTGGATGGACCAAAAATTTGAAAAATAACAATTAAGCGCGAAGTATAGCTCATAAAAGACGTTTTAACTGGCAATTGCTCAGGATATTACCATCATAAGAAAATAGTTTAATTTTTCTCGGGTAAATGCTTAACTTTGCTTCGAAGATGAGGGGATATTTGTTTAAATGCAGAGCGTAGCAGAGTGAAACAGATGTACATAGCTGTTGAATGGGAACGCACAGACGAACAATCGGGACACAACTATATTTTACTTCTGAAAGATTGTGATGGAAGTATTGGTACAGGAGTGCTTGCTGGCAGCAACGTGCATGTGAATACTTGTCTGAGCCGAATGAAATACGGCTAATAAAACTCTGTTGACATCATTCAACTCTGTACGCGCAGTTAACACATTTGCGGACAGTTACTAATTAGTTATATTTCTACTAGAATAGTGGCTTCCACTGCATCCGTATTCAAACGGAACAGTTGACGGTATATGGCTCCTTGTGACAGATATTCATGTGAGTAATGAGTTGGGTCACACTGTTGAACTATATAGCGGTTAAAATAAGGAAACACGAACACCAGTACAGTTGTTAAATCCTAAACGGAATAGTACTGAAAGAGAAGTACTCGATTCCGAAAGGAATGCTTTGAAAATCATAAAAAACAAGTGCGAACATAACTGAGAATGCTGAGAATACTGAGCGATTGACATCATTGAAAAGGGAAACTGACTTGTTGCATGGTGTGGTGACAGACTTACCTATTTATTCAATAATGAACGCAATTGCCGAATTTGTCTTATTCTGTTGGATGTCTTCATGGAAAAAAACAAAACATACACAAATCTAACTCATGCAAAAGATGTTTAAATTTAGTTTACTTCAACAGATCATAAAAAAAAAAACAACAATGAATCATGATTTTGTAAATGGAAAATAATTCCAGAGTGCGCGCAACTTTTTTTGTTACACTTATTTGCAAATAACTGAAAACGACTGCATGTTTACTTTAGTTTCGATATGCAGGTATAAGGGATGCAACTATACAGGTAAACAAGAAAAAAAAAAATGAAAACCAATTACCAATTCGAGGTCGTTGCACTCTAAAATTATGTGATACGCAAGCAAATGTGAGGGAATGGGTATGGATTTGATTGAGTGAGACAGCGAAGCTCGACAACAAATATTTATTAGAAACAGATAGCACCAACGTTGGTCGAGATGTCGAAGCCTCCTTCGGAACGCTGTTGCCGGACCCCTTGGGTCAGCATATGCAGGTTTGACAGCGCTTATTAGATATTGTTTGAACATATGGGAGTTTTCAGCTAACCGGAAAGGTGTATAATATGTGGGAGAGCTTACGTAGAGATTTAGCCAGAGTAGAAGAACACTTCTTTAAAAATAGTGAGACATTCCACCTGGAACTGCAGATTTGTTACAATAGAAAACTGTAACGATTCAAGATATTGGTATTCAGAGAAAAGTAGGACGGCACAGTAGGCAGTTTTAGAAATATTGTTCTAAAGTTTTAGCGATATTGATGAAGAAACGTTTAAACCATAACCAAGTGCATGGTTGTTGAACTTTGTAGGTGTAGAGATGAATTTAAACCGAAATCAGTACCAACCATTGGGTATTCGAGAATAAGTGTATAAGGAGATGACTCATTTAAAAGTCTCCAGAGCAGAACTTAGAAAGGGTTAGGTCATACGAAGGTTAGCAAAAAAAAAAAAAAAGAGATCTACAATGCAGAAAAGTAAACTAGCAATAGCCTCCAGAGTCGAATCTAGAAAGTTTTCAAAGTAAGTTTTGTACACTTTTCCTTAAAAGAGATCTGCATAGCAAAAATGCAAATAAACCAAACCATTAATATCAGCAAAGTTCATTACAATTAAAAACAACGCTTTTGGAACTGAAATTAAAGGATTTTAGTGCTTTTATCTGCCCAGAAGAGAAAATCTTTGGTAAATAACAGTCAGTGAACATTGAAATTAGGGTAGGCGAAACACTATTTGTGATTTTCTAGGTAAAAAAAAATGTCAGTCACGGAGCAATATCACCTGAGTTCTGGTTTTACGATCCAATTAAATAGAAAAACAACTTCCCCTCAACGAGATTTCCCCAGAATATCCAAAAATAAAAACAGATACCGACAACACAATTACCCACGATGCAAACTACGCCACAAAATAAGGCAACAGGAAAAAAAACGCCATCAACTCGCCGGTTTCGATTAAAATGAAAATTCTAACCAACTAGCTCCCACAAACACTTGATTCACTCCATTTTATGACCATACCTGTTCAGCTTTCTCACGCCGACGCCGCTCCAGACGCTCTTGACGAGTTTCGACACGTGTATGCGGCGGTGTGTCTTTCGGATCCTCGAAATCACTTAAGAATTTCCCAACACCCAAGTATCCACGGGATTTCTTTTCATGCGGTAATTTATCGACGGGTGGTAAATATGGAATTGGATCGCGAGCTGCGAAAAGTGCTAGTAGATTTGGCGGCAAGTATTGTGTCATAATTATTGAATTTTTCCGACGTAGCCAACCTGAAAAATGGCAAAAAGATATTTGAAAATATTTTTCCCATATTTTTAGATGCTTTAGTTATGCTGGTGTACCTTAAATATCCATAGAAAGTTTGTTGTTTCCTTCGTTTTTGTGTTAAGCAGGACTATCTAGTAAACGTAAAGATGGAAGATGGAAAAAAATATTTTTTTTCGCAATTACTTCTCAAGAACACAAAGCCAAAAATTAGTGGAGGAAAATGTCGCTTTTGACAGCTGGCTTGACTTTGCATGGAGTTTCGCGGCGATAGAAGATGGCGGAAATGTAGTAGTTTCGTTAAATTTTAGTGGTTGTTGGGGAGAGTTCAGTATGTGAGAGTGGAATTTGGTACATGTGCCTGGCTTACCCACACCAAACAAATATTGGGCCATTCCACACTAGTCTTTTGCATTGGGCTTGGGTTTAGCAACAATAAGCGCAACCACGCTGATATTTTCACATCAATCATCACCTTATTAGATTAATAAGGTTTTACGAATCGGTGTATACTGCTACCTCACTCCATTGCATTATAAGACAATGCGCGACAACACTAGAAATAGGTTTAATTTCTGCTGCAAATATCACTCCAATGTGCATCACTTTTGTAGAGATTTCCAGTTGCATTTCATACGTCTTGTCCAAAAACCGATTCGACAACTAATTCAAGAATACCAGTGTGGAATGCCCCATTAGTTGTCAGAGAGGTTTAATAACACAAAGCGCGCCGCTTTGTCCGATTTGGGTCTCGGTGGTGGCCACATGTCTTCGCTCGAGACAATAACTGATAACAGCGTGGTTAAAAAATCAAGAAAAAGTATTAGTTTAAAGAAATTAAATACAAAACATGTAACAATGAAAAAGCCCAGGTCAATGAAGACCAACAATTAATATCGCCAGCAAGCACAATACGGCAGCAACAGTAATAAAACTTTAATCCCGTAACGGTAAAAGGCAGTCCAACCAAGCGATAGCAATCCTGGGAAGACATCACTGCGGATAACGTTAGCCAAGCCAGTACAAAAACAACTAGTATTCAACGACCGGCAACAGTGAACCAGCTTCAAGATTATATAATATTTTTGAAAAATAGTAAACTGTTAGCCATTTATTTGTCTCCCCTCTACTAATATTGAAAAGCAAACTGCTTATTAGTTATGTATATAACTGGTCGCAGTGTTAACAAATATGTGTAATAAGTGTTATTATTATGTTTGAAATACAAAACAAAAAACTTGATTAATCAAAATGGGGATACATTTTGATTAATCGAATTACCACAAAGGTAAATTTAAAAAAACTGTGGTATAAAATATACTCTCACTATTCTCCCCTCCATATCTTTTAAACTTCGTTTAGTTCTATTTTAAATTTGGTACGTGAAAGACATTACGTCAAAGCGACAGCATATATGCTCCGCATGCTAGTGCTGGTATACCATACACCTTAGCGAACTAAGCCATCTAGTTTTTATCATTATATAATAAAATGTATGCAACAGAGTGAGATGGTTACACCTTTAATCTCTGATTTAATCTTAAACGAAACAAATGTATATATTGCTGTGATACGCGTGATAGACGAAAACAGACAGCTTAACTCACTTATTGCGATCAGGAAGTCCGTCTGTTACCTATGACTTAGCTCTAAAAGAGATGAGCGCATTGTGGAACTGGATTAAGCTCAAGTCGGTTTACAAAATGAGCTCAGTTCCTTGACAGCGAGATACCACACTTGGTATATATGTAGGACTGGAGCAGTTTCGGAAAAAATGTGAGTAAATTAGATTTACTGTACTGGGGAAAATCAATTTAAGTCTTAGTAAATTATAATCCATTACCATTCAATAAAGCCTAATCAATACATTAACGGAGAAAAACAAACTTTTGGCTAAGCTCCAAATCGACTGCAAAATTAAAACGAATTTCAGTTAATACTAATTTGTATAGGTTTGTGCACATTCATTGGAATTATTTCTTGTACTAAAATTGCCTTCAATATTTTTTACAAATCTAATTTCTTTTACAAATCTAATTTCTGCTGATTAATAATTGCAACCGCAAATTTCGATACAATTGATTGTCAATAAATGCTGGGAAAATGTTTGTGGAGATTTTAATTGGGACATAAATCTGAGAATGTTTGTGGAGATTTTAATTGGGGCATAAATTTGTTATGTTTAGTTGTCTATGTTGTATTTTTCAGCAGGAATAATTCAATTTTGTGAGTTCCAACAGTGAAAATTTTACTGAAATCAACAGGGGAAGAATAAAGAATAACTTACATGGCTGAAGTATTGAACACCAAATTGACCATCAGAATAATATATCTCCTGAAGCGTACTCTCAACCAGGAATAATCAACTGGATAGGACAAAAGTGGAAAAAAAGGTAAGCTTATTATTATCGCCGAAATTATTCTTTTGGCCACTGATGATGCCGATGCGATATTAATGTGCGAGTATGAAAGGTTCATCCGTTAAATGTCTACTTAAAACAAAGCAAGGTTTTTAAAGTAAATCAAGATACCCACATCGTTTTTTTAATCATATTTTTTATAACAATTTATTAACGCATTGAAAATATTGTAGCATAATAATAACTACGCGCCTATGTCTATGCAGCAAATTCCGAAGTGACTTTCCATTTTGGCAGAATTTTGGTTCGAACTGTCCTTTCATTCGAGGTTCGTGTCTGGGACGAAGTCTCCACAGCTCATGTCAACGAAAGAGACGAATAATATCAGGGATAAAAGGGAATTATACTGCAAGAATTATTTCTCTTGTTCCAGTGGTCGAAGAATTTGCTAGAAGCTTCTGGCTATCAGAAACTTCTGCTATATAAGGACAGATGGCGATCAAAAAAAGACACAGTTGGTTTAGAACCGTGGCGAAGAGATTGGAAAAGTGATAATGGGCGAAGTTGTAATTTGGTGATAAATTGAAAGTTGAGAGTGAACAAGAAAAAGTAATTAGTTTGGATTTGTGAATTAAGAAATTGAAAGGAGATAAAGTGATTTGAGAGGAAAGAGACCTTGTAAGAAAAGAATAAGGCGAAGAATAGTATAGTGTGAACTTGAATTGTTCTATAGAGTAGAAAATAAAGAAATAATTTCTCAGAATAATTGTTTTATCTACTCGAGCCGTAGCTCGCATACTACAATATGATAGACTTCATTTAATATGGAATAAGTCTAGCGTTTCAGTGTTTTGGGGTTAAATTGCTGAGTGTGATTAATGTTAAGTGGGATTGGGAGTTATCGCGATTAATTTTGGTCTGTAATAAATTAATTTTAATTTCAGTAAATGCATCGACAATTGTATTTTTTCATTATATGAATTCAATTCATCACAAGATACTTGACGTTATAGTTGTATTAGTGCATGACAACACCGAAATAGGTTAAATTACTGTTATAAATATTCTTCAATGTGGATCACTTTTGCAGAGATTTCCTCTTGCTTCTACGTCTTCTCTAAAAAAAACGTTTCGACAACTGATGTAAGGATGTAAATGTGGAATGGACTATTGGGTGTGTTTAAATACGTACAAGTATCCGGTTACGGACAAAAAATGCCATAAGTTGTCTGTATTCTTTTTTAATAGCTTTATCTAGTTTTCATATGAATAGTGTTAATATCGGAACAAAGCGGATCAAGTAGATATATTTGTTTATAAATTTATTAATTTAGTTTTTAAATTTTCCTGTTTTAGTTTATTATTATATTTTACCTTCAAGTGAGAATTTGATTTAAACATGTGTTAATAGCCAAACAGAATGCTTCAAACCTGGTAAAAAAAATTAAATTTGACAGCCCATTAAATAGGCGTGGCTTTGCCGGAAATCTGTACACAATGAACGAATTGGACGGGAAAGGGATGAAGGATGTTCAACACTCTTATACATGGTGATTCAATATGACTACAGTAGCTATATGCAGTGATGCTCCCTCCTTTCATCAATATAAACAATGAATACTTAGAAAATTTATCTCAGATTGCTTACCGTTCTTGGGTTATAGTGGTTTTTATGTCCATCATCTTCATTTGGCTTTTCGTTCACCTATTCCATTCTTTCTTAATTGAATAGCGATTGTTCAGTCTACGAAAAGACATGAATGAACGAAAATACATAAAAGCATTAAAAAGGTTCAGGAATGCACTTTATTATATTTGCGCAACTAGATTCAGTGACGTTAATCTGATAGTAAATGATAAAACAACCATGCACTTATGAAAACATTTCATTATTGTTCAAATTAATGGTCAAAACACTCACATAAATTCAAAGAATTTTGCACTCGATTCTGGACGAAGAAACTCTCGCGTGCAAAAAATAAATCGAGTTTACTCTTGAATTGTAAAATTTTAAAAACAGATCCTTTTTATTCGCTTGCAAACAAATTAAAGTCAGCGAAGAAAAAACAAAAGAAAAAATTTTTATTAGAAAAAAAAAGTATTTAGAAATGTAAAAATGGGAAAGAAAACGAGAAAAGATCTTGCTGTTGCTTGTGGATTGAGTGTATGTAAAAAGCAAGGGAAAACAAAAAATGTTTCTGCCCGCTATTTCTTGTGATTTTTTGTATGTGGTTTTTTAGTTATTAGTTTTTTTTTGTTGGGGCCATGCATTTTTTGTGTAGAAGGAAGGAGTTGGATGAAGAGGTAAATTCAAGACTTTGTAAATTCTTCCAAATCACCTGAAATCCGCGCAGGTCTTTCTTACTTGCACACATTTGTTTAATTTTAATTCCCAAAGAGAAAATTGCAAACTACAGCATGAGCAAATTGAAGAAAATTATAACAAAAAGAGAATAAAGATAACAAAAACATGCTAACTTAAGCTTTTGATGTTTTCATCGCAAAGATGCAGAAAGATTGATCAATTGGCAAGTAAGCACCTCTATATGGGCGAATTGACCGAAAGGAGAAATTCTTTCAACCGATGAAGAGATAAAGGAAAAGTAAAATTTCACTGATCATTAGAAAATCGAATGAAAATTTTGACCGGTACTATTTTCTACGCAACATTCTGACAGAAAAAAAAGTTTACAAACTACATTAACGAAAAAAGCTGTTACCTACAAACAAATTTGTGGTAGCCATACAATTTTCTACACAAGGAGTTGTGCAAGATATTGCTTGCTTGTTTGTATAGAGCGAAGGAACTTTAATACTTATTCATTCGTTTTCATTTTAATATGCAATGGGAAAATACAGAAATGAATAAAATATGTGGTAGTAAACACATTACTAAACAAATCATAAAAAATAAACATTCATACATCATTTATGACGTAAGTCCAACAGGTTTACGCAGTTGCACATATTTGTATTCTTGCGACTCTTGCAATGGAGATGAATGACATGTTTCATAGGAAACACATTTGTAAAAAATAAAAAAATAAATTTATGATTTAATAAGAATTGAATTGAAATTTGTCTTTGGTCTCAAAAATTTCAAAAACTACCAAAATTAAGAAATAGCATCTAATATATTTCAGTAAAACGGTGAACGAAATAAATAAAGTGGAACAAATTATTATGGTTGATTTACATGGCCACACTACTCAGAAAATTACAAAAAGGAAACTCGTTGTTGACCATACATGCTAATCCTAAAACTAGAGTGAGATCACTATTCTCACTAATCCAAAATTGTGCCTAAAGAATTACGTCCAAATCCGTTGGAACTTGTATTGCTGTTTTTTACTGGCAGCAGATTTTTCGCTATTTTATCCAGCTTTGAATGCGGAAGTCACTTGCGTGACCATGTAAACCGACCATTAACAATTTTTTCAGAAAATGAGAAAAAATCCCCTTTTCGAATTTGGAGTTTCTCTCACTGCCCATGTTGGGCAATGTTAAGTGATTTGGAACATTATATGTATGTGTACATAGGTACGTATACATAAATACTCATAATTGAATGCACATATACATAAAATATATGTCACAAAGTATGTGCGTCCTTATATAGATATGTATGATCATGTATAATGTACATAATAGCAATGTACTATTCACTCATTTCCACACACGCACAAAAAACCCTCATACAAAAATCAACAAACTAAAAACTCACAACCAAAAAAAATACCCTACACGAAATCAAGTGCTCGGTGTAAAAGTACCCAAATAAATTGAAGCTCTGGTTCAAATGTTAAGTTTGGTACTAGAAAAGTAATAACATGATTGTCAATATTTTTTGTAGTAGATTAATTCAATGACCTATTCTTGAAAGTATTTTCTCAGGATTTTTTTAATAATTTAATTATTCCAAACAGGTAAATAAATATGTACTCAAATAAATTGATCTGATTATGTAGATAACATCCATGGAATCCCATTATCTAAATTTAAATGAACATCACGCATCCCCAGATGCGTATCTATAGAACTGTCATTTTTACGAAGCAAGTATGCCAACTGTTCGCTAGCTAATCCAGTATTCACAACGCAACTAGCTTCTAAGTGGCACTCTAAATTCCTGTTGTCGCGATATTTAGTTCGTATAAAGTCATTAATCAGTGAAGTACTTTGGCGCGGAATAGAAGAACAAAGAAATGTCTACATACCAAATGGGGCCAGAAACCCATGCAGTGCCAATGAGCCTGTTCCGTGGTAATCGCAATCGTGTCGCATCCGTCCTCCGCGACAATGCACAAATCGGAAATGGACCGACGTTTGTCCTGCTCGAGGGTGGAAAAGATGTAAGCTTCAACGACACCGACGTGGACTATGTCTTCCGTCAGGAATCTTTCTTTCAATACATGTTCGGAGTGAAGGAGCCAAGTTGCTATGGTGTTGTGAATGTTTCCAGTGGTGAGTCTGCACTCTTTGTACCACGTCTTCCCGAGGAGTACTCTGTTTGGATGGGTCATTTGCACACTTTGGAAGAATTCAAAGCGATGTACGAAACCGATCAAGTGCTGTACTGTGACCAGTTGGATGAGTTTTTCAGCAAATCAAATCCAAAGCTGATTCTCACTCTGAGTGGGGTGAATTCGGACAGTGGACTATTAGCTAAACCTGCATCGTTTCCTGGCATTGAGAAGTACATCCAGAACTGTGATATTCTGCATCCAATCATCTCGGAATGTCGCGTAATAAAGTCCCCGGAGGAGATCGAAGTTCTGCGGTATGTGGCCAAGGTCTCATCGGACGCTCACAAGAAGGTGATGTTGAAGATAAAACCAGGAATGACTGAGTACCAGGGGGAGAGTGAGTTCTTGCATCATTCCTACTCCGTGGGTGGATGTCGACACACCTCATACACTTGTATCTGTGGAACTGGAATAAACTCATCTGTCCTGCACTATGGACATGCTGCAGCTCCGAATAGTCGAGTAATTCGCGACGGTGACATGTGTCTGTTCGATATGGGTGCGAACTATTGTGGTTATGCAGCCGACATCACATGCAGTTTCCCAGCGAATGGGAAATTCACCGATGATCAGAAGTTGATTTACAACGCGGTACTGGATGCGAGAAATGCCGTATTAAAGGAGGCACGTGAAGGAGTCTCATGGGTAGATATGCACAAGTTGGCGAATCGTGTGATGTTGCAGCGCCTTACGGATGGAGGGATCTTAAAAGGCGATGTGGACGAAATGATAAGTGCTGGATTGGGGGCAATATTTCAACCACATGGATTGGGACACTTGATTGGGTTGGATGTGCATGACGTGGGGGGCTATTTGAAGGGTCAACCGGAGCGTCCGACCGAACCAGGTGTATCGAGGCTGCGATTCGCTAGGATTCTCAAAGCAAACATGTATGTGACAGTGGAACCTGGATGTTATTTCATTGAATGTCTGATGGATAAGGCTCTGGCTGATCCGAATATGAGCAGGTTTATAAATGAGAAGGACTTTGAGCGTTTCAGGAACTTTGGAGGCGTGCGAATTGAGGATGATGTTTGGATTAAGGCAGACGGATGTGAGAATTTTGCTCTTGTACCAAGAACCGTTGAAGAGATTGAGGAATTCATGAGTGACCGTTAGAGGTGTTATTCTTTTCTGATTATTTCTATTACTGTTATGTAACTATTTACAATGAATTTATTTAAAATATAAAGCGAAACAAATATACAGTTAATGAACTTGCGTATTTCTGTACAACAATTGGTTCTTGAATCTTTATAAGGGTATTTCAGAAATCTTCATTTACTTCATAATTAAGTTAAGTATTTAGGTGCTAGTAGGTTACATTGGGCAGTGCTCTATGATAGTAATTTTGGATGGAGCGGACGCATGTCTGCAGAACGAACCAGTATGACTTTTGATATCGCCAGACCAACACCGCTGTAGCCAAGACGGTGAAAACGCTGCAAACGCAATAGACCACAAAGCAAAAAATAGCACGGGATTTTCACTCCTACCTCTATGAATACCTGTTCTTAATCAACTACAAACCGAATAGCAAAGAGCGCATATGACAACAAATTGTGATGTTGAGGATTGACTGAGAAGGAAAGCATCCAGGGATAGCCAAGTATATATCTATCGGAGGACCGAATGTTTTCTTCTTTGTGCATTTCTTCAAAATAATTATTCTTTACGACAACAAAATATTGAACTTAGTACACATTTTAGCGCAAACTGATATCCACAATCTAATCGATGGCAACAAGTACATCCAGTGTATTCAACATTGCTGTAATAGATGTATTGTTTACCGATAAGATCATCTAAAGCTTCTGAGTTTTTATATACATATATAGATAACGAAAGATTATGATTTATTACTACGAATTATTGTTTGTTAAATGTGTTTCTATTAACTGGCTGATGGTATAAATTGTCTGATGTTATTCAGAAATAGAAAATCCAATAATTTGACATACATTCATACATAACACATGAATTTCTTAAAACTTTTATTACTAAGATTGATAGTCACAATCACTGACCACAACAAAAATACATATGTTTTATTGCGAAAAAATATGTAAAGTAGGTTTTGTTTGTGGTTCGATAACAAGGACGATGCTATTTTAAATGTTATCATTTTAAAATTTGTTACTGTTTGTGACCAACAATTTTTCCCATTGGTTTTGCAAATAAATAAAGCGTGACCCTCTTTATAATTGCATACAATGACATTAGTGAAATAATTGTTAATTTCCCCAAAGTCAACCATATTCTCTATGCCGATGATCTGATCATACTGTCTAAATACAATGATTTTTTTATTATAACTTTATTTTGCATTGCAATTTTCAATTTTCACATTTTACAATACAGAGATGATATAATAATATCTTACTACTGAAAATATTTCAATAAATATATAATGATATATTTAGAAAACAAAGTTATATATATAGTAATATGTCCAATTTTAATAATAATAATAAATAAATAATTAAATAAATAACTAAATAATTAAATAAATAAATAAATAGATAAATAAATTATTTAATTGTTATAACAGATCTGATATCAAGGAGTTATCCGATGAGCTGCAAAACCAACAATAGCTCATACAATCTTGCTAGTCTTACGGGTATTTTTTCAATATTAGAAAGTTCATGTAATCCATCAGTTGAAAAGTACCATGGTAGATTAAACATCATTTTAAGTACTTTATTCCGTTTTATTTTCAATTTACGAATTGGCACAATTTCCCCATACAGGTGATGCATAGAAGATAATAGCCTGAAAAATAAATTTAAATATAATAAGCTTGTTTTCATTGCTCATTTTTAATTTTCGATTTATAAAGGGATACATTATTTTAATTGTGGTATTCACCTTTTTATGATTTCCTGTATGTGTAAACTGTAAGTTAATGTTTTATCTAAGTATACCCCAAGATATTTAGCGCTGGTCTTCCAATCCGTTTCTATATTATTTAAATTTATTTTGTTGCTTGGTAAGAAACAGGCTTTTCTTTTCCTAGTAAAAAAGACAGCCCGAGTTTTTGAAGCATTAATTTTACTCTTGCAGTTCTCAAAATATCTTTGAACTACATTTAGTCCCGATTATAAATTGGTGTCAATAGTGAGACCAAGTGAATCAGGTGAATAAATGCATGTGTCATCTGCAAAAATCGCAAAGTCGCAGTTACTAAGTCTAGGAAAGTCGAATGTATATATATTAAAGAGGATTGGACCAAGCACCGAACCTTGGGGTACAATAAAGTCATTCTAAAGAGAGTTACTTCCAATAACTTTGAACGTTCGCCCCGATAAAAAGGATTGAATGATTCTGACTAGATGTATTGGCAAATTTAAAATGTTCGTGCAGTAGGCCATTGAGCCATACTGTTTCGTATGGCACAATGGCCTATGTGCCATATGCCATACGAATATGTTTCCTGATGCGATTAATTTGGTGGATCGTAGAATGATGTGGTCTGAAGCCAATGTTAATAACATGAGAGTTGATCAAATCAATGGAGTGGTCCACTGCTTGCTCATCGCCACTGACAAGATACTTAAAACGGAGTGGTTAGCATAAAACACACACATGTTAGGCAACATACATAAGTGTATTACCTATTCTAAGAGCTGGAATAGAGCATTTTTTTCTTTTAATAACTTGCGATATTCCAGAATGGTTTGCTATTTTTGTCTAGACTCTGAAGTTTCGAGTTTCATTTTCTATTCCTAAAGCACAAGATTAAGTCTTTAATAATTAAAGTTAGTATTTTAGTCTCAGTAAAGTAAAGCTCTATTCTGGTTCTTATCCACCTAGATCTAGCTCCATTTCTAATCTTATTAAGTTCCACAATATGATTAGGTAGAGAATTTGAGCAACTATAATCAGTTACTTTTTTGGAACTGATTGATCAAAAATACAATGATATACTCCATACGAAAGATATTTTCACAGATATACTTCTGCGCCTTAACAATTGGTGCCTTAAATCTGACTCAAAAATGTTCGTAAAAAAAAGTAAACATTTGCATATACATATATATGTAGAAAAACTCAATGTACAAATTTTATCATAAACTTTAATGAAATACAAATACCAAATGTTAGTAGTTTAAGTGTTTTAGGAATTATTTTTTATAGTAAGTATAAATCTAATAACTATTTTATATATAGATTTAAAAAAATAAACTAATTACCAGGTTGAATGTAATAAAATGTTTGGCTTCCAAAAACAGTTTAATATATGCAAATGTACTATTATTAGCAACTAAATCAATAATATTATCCAAAATTGATATACTACTTATATAAGGGAAATGCTAAATCAACTCTACAAAGTCTTAAGCCATCATATCATGCAGCGGTTCCAATGAGTCTAAAAGCTTTTAGGACATCAACTGTAGTAAATATGCTCACGAAAGCAGGCCTTATGACTATCGAAGACCGAAGGAACCTATTAACAGCTCGTCTTGCTTCAAAGATATGTGATTCCCATAATTCACCAATAATACGAAACGCAATAAAAATCTCAGCGGAAAAGAATACCAAAATACCGCTCCAGTATTCATAATGTCTTGACAACAACTAAGCGCATGGGTTTCTCTCCGGTTCTTAAGACATTAAAGCTGGAAAATCATCGTCTATGGCTGCTCCTAAAAACCTCAGTCAACATAGTGCTCTCCAAACATAAAAAAGACTCTAATCCAGGTACCTCTTTTCTACAGATTTATCATGATATCATGAACCTCTATAAAGAAAAATCATGGTGATCTTATTTACAGATGGTTCGAAAAGCGAGACTGGCTAAGGATTGTGTTTCATCAGCAGAGAAAATCCCAAACCCCTTTTCCATTTTTTCGACGGAGGCTCTGGCTATACTGAAAGCAACCGACATAGCAACTACACTTACTAAAAACACTGTAATCTGCACTGAAAGCCTCTCCACCCCACATTCCATCTGAAACATAATTTACCGACACATAATTATTAACAAAATTAGAGAAAACCTCATTAAAATGTCCCCGAAAATTACAATTATGTGGATCCCAGGGCATATTGGAATAAGGGGAAATTAAACTACAGATCGTACTGCAAAAAACTGTAACCGAATCTGAAGAAGTGTCTTATCCACCGAATAAACTGGACCCTACTCGTTTGGTGACAGCAAATTGTATAAATAAGAGAACCGTGGCTTGGACTAGATACATGCATCACTATTCTACGCTAAACCCGAAAGCGGAAACTCTAAGACATCCTTTGTAAACGAACCACCAAATGAATAGATGCTTCTTCAGACTACGTTTAGAGCACACCCAAATAACACAGGGACCTCTACCGAACAAAAGCAATCCTCCTCTTTGTCACCTCAGTCAATCGCAAGCAATCCTAAATACAAAGCACCTCACATCGGACTGCTCAGTAGTAAATAAAATATGCACTGAATTATTTAACATAAACTTGTGCCAACTACTTTCAATTCGTTCTATAGAGAATATTAAAAATGTATATAAATGTATAATATATATAATTTCAACAACAAAGCCGAAAGCCCTGGTGGCTAGTGCTGTAAATTTATTATTAAATGTAAATTTATTTGCCTTTAATAAATAATAATAATAAAGTGTGTATTGATATAAAACTCTTTGTTTTTTTCATTTTAATAATCAAAATTTATTGTAAATAGCTTTATCAATATTATATTTAACTAGTCAAATAAACAAATTAATTGATCGTAGTAAATAAATAGACTTGGGTAATAAAATAGAGTTAGACCTCTTTTTCGTCGAAAAGTCCATCTCGTACTTGCACCACCTTGGCCGTCAATCTAGGCATTCTACCGATCAGCTTCTTAATAGTTTCCAATGTTATTGATCTCCACGCTACTTGAAGGATCTCCAAAAGTTTGTCTTTCGATGTTGGACACTGTCTTCGAACCTCTCTGTCAAGTTCGTTCTAAAGGCTTTCTTGAAGTTTTCTTTTTTGTTCTTTTTGGTCCATGTATCCTCTGTAAAGCTTAGAAGAATATTTCGAATCATTATCTTGCATTAATGTGAATCCAGGGCCTATTAATCGCAAACCCGATGTGGTAAGGTGTGTTCTTCTAATATTTGTCTGTACTTCTCCTTATTCATGATTCAATCAATATGGACACGGTTTCCAACACCGATTGAAGCAAAACATCCCCACACCAATTATTGAACCCCCGCCATACTTGATTGTTGGTACCACACGGCTATTGAGCATCTTTTTTTTAGCAGATCGTCGAACGTAAACTCTCCTCTTTTATCCAAAACGTTCAAATTTAGACTTGTTCATCCATAAGACCAGTCGATTGATGTTGATGTCCAATCCTGGTCTCTCTTCCCCAATCAATCTGCTTGACTTTGTTTTGAGGTCGTAGCAAAGGTTTTCGTACTGCTACTCGAACGTGAACGCCTGCGACAGCTAAACGCATTTTTCTCATTGTTACTGATATCTTCTTTGAGTACGAACGGTTGAACTCTGCACAGATTTCTGGAGCTGTAAACCATCGATCCCTCTTGCTTATTAATTTTTTTGTCTGGTCCTCCTGTCTTGATGTTAATTTGGGTCTCTCTCTTCTCTTCCAGGTTTTAAGAGTCGATGATTCTTTAAAGCGACGTTTGGTATCGTGTACTGTCGTTTTTGATATATTAAACTTATCTGCAATAGAACATACTGTATACCTTTCTTTATGTAAGGTTATTGTGCGAAAACGTTCAAGTTCAGTTTTTTCCTGATTTCTACCCATTTGAGATTTTGTTTGACTATATGTTCACTTTAATTATTAAAGTTTCAATGTTATCCTGCACAGATAGATAAACATATAATTCTGAAAAAATGGTTTGTCCGGAAAAGATGAACAGCAGTGTATCATATATTCAAAGTAAGTTACACATTTTTAATAAAAATCTGGATGGAAATGAAAGGTTTAAGATCTTGTTTATTTATTTCTGACAATTTTTTTATATGTATTATACAATAAATTAATTATATAAGAAGAAATTTTCCACTGCTAAACACGTTTGTAATTCCTCCTTTTTAAATTCTCCAAAAGTATTACTATTACTAATTTAAACTCAATACTTTATTTTACTCGAACAGAGATTTATTTATTGAGACGTGTTTTCTCGACAACCACCACATTAGGCATGCGTAATCATCAGTGTGACCACAGTGAAATTTTTTTGAGAAAAAATAATCACATGTAAAAGTGAAATAATATTTTATCCAAATAAAATATTCACTCAAATATATATTCCCTTCAATTTAGATGTGACATTGCTCTTTTTTGTTGATTTTAAATATTGGTAATAGTTAATTTTAGAAACTTTGAGTCCCGGAAGTAGTCTTTTACGAGTATGTTGGAGCACTTAAATCAGTGGTTAAGTGTGTAGACCGCTGAGCGAAAGACTTAGTTTCGAGCCCCAGAAACACGAACAATTGTTTCATGTCCCCATTTCTCACGAACGTCTGATAAACATCCGAGAGTAAAACTGTCATGAAAAAGCTTCTCAACTATACGCTTCGGAAACCACAATAAACTGTAGGTCTCTTCCATTCGTGTGAAAGAAAAATATAACACAAATCGAGAAATTGGTCTCGGCCTTTAATGGGCTGTTAGCGTCAAAATATTTATTTATTTACCTAAACATCCCTTTGAATTGAAGAATAATGAACTTGACAGATCATTTCAAAATCCATGCAAAATTGTAATATGATTAGCTGGTGGGATTATGTATATGGTAAATTCATCCGAAGATTGGATAGAATGACCTGATCCTGTATATGGGCCCTATTAGTGGTTGCATACTAACCGGAAATGAATCTCATGATACATTGATCGAACCCGTCATACGACAAATTTCCACTCAGTATTTTTACTCAATATTTAGTGTTCTGAATCAGAATGGTATAAATGGAACACTAATGGATTCAACACGGTGTCAGTGTGTCACACGTTTGATCTAGAGAGCTGATATTTTGTACAATTAGTTGGTGGGCTAACAATAATCACAAACAAAAAATGTAAACAATATTTTCGTGGATGAGCTTTTGAGGGCATAATGTAACCCAAGTAAGCATGTCAAATCCATAATATGACATATTAAGCTAAACCCTTGTATAGGACAAGGAATCCAAAAATAAAAACAAAATATTTTTATTTTTTTTTGATAAAGTATCTTGAACAAAAAATTCTAAATATGTATATTAGGTAAATTATTCCCTCTAAAGTGGCCCCTCAAACCTAATCAACTTTTTACTTGTACGAGGGCAAGGTGAAAAGTTATCGGCCTGACGCAGAGATGGCGTTCCAATCAGCAAAAATGTAAGTTTCCTGCCTGGGTGCACTTCTCATTAGTTCGTATGAACAAGTTTCAACTTGTTCTCTCAAGTAGTTTCTTTACACGAATTTTTGCAGTAGACGTCTTGGGTGTTTTTCGTTAAAATGGATAAACTTGAATATCGTGCGGGGAAAAATTGTTCATATAGGGATCCGACCGATTTAATGCGGCGATTTGTCACCATGAATGAGACATGGGTCCACCACTACACGCCAGAAATGAAACAGCAGTCGAAGCAGTGGGTGGAAGCCGGTGGTTCAGCGCCAAAGAAGGCGAAGTCGATCGCATCAGCCGGAAGGTCATGGCCAGTGTGTTTTGGGATGCGAAAGGAATCCTGTTAATTAATTACCTTGAGAAATTCAGAACATTACAGGCGAATATTACTCCAACCTTCTTGACCATCTGGATGCCAAAATTCGCGAGAAGAGGTCTGGCTTGAAGAAGAAAAAAATCATCTTTCACCAGGACAATGCACCTGTACACAAGTGTGCGTTGGCGATGGGAAAACTGCGGGATTTGGGGTACGATTTGCTCGCCCATCCCCTCTATTCACTTGATTTGGCACCCTCAGACTTCCATCTATTCCCAAACTTGAAGAAATTTATTTCTGGGAAGCGCTTCACATCCAATGCAAAAGTTTCAACTTGTTCTCTCAAGTAGTTTCTTTACACGAATTTTTGCAGTAGACGTCTTGGGTGTTTTTCGTTAAAATGGATAAACTTGAATATCGTGCGGGGAAAAATTGTTCATATAGGGATCCGACCGATTTAATGCGGCGATTTGTCACCATGAATGAGACATGGGTCCACCACTACACGCCAGAAATGAAACAGCAGTCGAAGCAGTGGGTGGAAGCCGGTGGTTCAGCGCCAAAGAAGGCGAAGTCGATCGCATCAGCCGGAAGGTCATGGCCAGTGTGTTTTGGGATGCGAAAGGAATCCTGTTAATTAATTACCTTGAGAAATTCAGAACATTACAGGCGAATATTACTCCAACCTTCTTGACCATCTGGATGCCAAAATTCGCGAGAAGAGGTCTGGCTTGAAGAAGAAAAAAATCATCTTTCACCAGGACAATGCACCTGTACACAAGTGTGCGTTGGCGATGGGAAAACTGCGGGATTTGGGGTACGATTTGCTCGCCCATCCCCTCTATTCACTTGATTTGGCACCCTCAGACTTCCATCTATTCCCAAACTTGAAGAAATTTATTTCTGGGAAGCGCTTCACATCCAATGCAAAAGTTGAGAGGGCCGTAGATGAATATTTTCACAGCCTTCCAGACTCTCACTTTAGAAAAATAAAATCATTTTTTAACTGAAAATCGAAGAATTTCATTGTCAGACGGAGAACTTTTCACCTTGCCCTCGTATCTTAAGGGCTAGTATTGGTTTCGTGGTATTACTAGGACAGACGAACTCGCAAAATCCTGTCTCCCAATTTTGTCTATGACCTACCGCACCCTTATCGATTTACGGATTTACTTCAAACTTTATATTTGTGGTTATTCACGGTGTTATTAAGCAATAATTGAAATTCCAATTTGGGAAAATTGTCAGAATAAGTTGTTTACATGTTCGCATTTAAAATATATACGTACATATTGTCTATATAAATACCTAAATGTATGAACATATTTTAATAATTTTTTTTAAATTTCAAATCTGAGTGATTTGAAAATGAACAGCATATATTGTAGGTGCAAGTACAGCGACCCAATCACGCTGGGTCGTTTAAAAATTGCGGAGTGGAATATAAAACCTATTTATTATTCCATTTGTGAAATGTTTTTGAAGGAAGCTTCTGATCACACTGGTAATCATCTTCCTCAAGCCGGACGTATCTAGTTATCTATCTCCCTCGTGCTATCCTTCTCAAGAGGCAGTGCTACCAGGTTATCTTTTGTTACAGATTCCGGCGTCCTGACATCTTCGACGCCCTCGTCGAGTTCCTTATCAAACATTATCCAACGCTTCATTGTACCGGCTGACCATACTGCAGATCAGGATTTTTGGAATCTCTGAGCAAACGGCATGTCGGCTACTTGATAATGATCGTGAGGAAGTACTGCTACCACCACGTACGGTCCGCGATATTTTGGCTCCAGCTTACGCGAAGTACCAGTTGAATTTACAGCATCACTTTTCAATTACCGACATTATATATTTTGGCTCTCCATTCTGAGTTTCGTGTCTAGATTTTTAGTTCGATTGCATTTTTGTAATATGTTCCAACCCACCCGATCGAATATCTTCTACATTTCGGTGTTGTTGATTAATATCCGTCTCTTGGACAATACATATGTATAGCCATGGGTCTCGAGAAACCTAACCCACCATCATCTGTTGAGCCGTCTTTTCGATTGATTCATTAATCGTATTATTTACAGCCTATTGCACCGGGTTCACCTTCTGGTCCCATCGACTTTCATCTTCCACGGTTGCCCATAGAGCTTGTAGTATGGTGTAGTAATATCGCTCGACTTGACCGCTGGGCTTCGGGGTTCTGGTGACATTTTGAACATGCACAATCCCGTAATCCTTTATGAAATTTTTAAATAGCTTAGATATGAATGAAGTTCCTATATCAGATATAATACGACGAGGTGCTCTAAATGAATAAAAATCGTCTGCCAAGAAATTTAGAACGGGTTTCGTCTGCGTAATTCGAAGAGCGGTGGTGAGTATGGTGGTGTACTAGGAAACGCATCTTCCAAAAGTATTAAGCATCAATTTCCCTTAGTAATTTTTATAAATGGCCCTAGGTGGTCTAAAAGCACGGTACCGAAAGGCATATATTTTTTAGAATCAAACAAGATGACTACTCCACATTGAGAAAAATAGAAGCTGGTGTACCACAAGGCAGTGTGCTAGGCCCTGTATTATATCTTTTAATTTCCAGCGACTCGCCATTTAGTAATGAAACAACTGAGGCAATATTTGTAGATGATACTGCTACACTTGCTTGTGGGAGAAACTGTCGAAGTAGCGACGAAAAAGCTACACAAAATCGAAGATTAAATTAAATGACCTAAAGTCGGTCCATATCAACTTTACAAATAAAAATGTTCCGCACATCCCAGTAATAATAAATGATAATGAAGTGGAATACGCAAACACAGCCAAATATCTAGGCATGACACTAGATGCAAAACTGCGCTGGAAAGCGCATGTAAAGAAAAAAGAAAAAAGAACTGAACATGCGCTACGGTAAAATGCAGCTTATAGGCTTATATTCTTATAGGGAAATACTCTTGTTTGTCCAATTACAATAAATTACTGCTTTATAAGCAAATTCTAAAACCAGTATGGACTTACGGGCTCCAGCTATGGGCATGCATATGCAAAACCAATTTACAGAAAATACAAACATTTCAAAATAAAATACTACGGAAAATAGTAAATTCACCATAAGAAACACTGAAGTCAAAAAAGTAGCTAATAGACACAAACTTAGACTTCTCAATCACGTCAATTTAGAAATGTCGGAACCATTAAATACTAGTAATCTGACTAAGAGATTAAGAAGTGTAAAGCCTTTTGAACTAGCTAGATAGGTAGAAAAAAAAAATACAAAAAGCTAAAACAATATTTAATCGTCCACAGATGAATACTTATCATAAACACCTTAAGATATGAAAGACAAATTGCTGATTGGTGCAATAAGTGGAAGGCTGTCTCCACCCGCCCTGCGATGAAATGCTAAGACTGCGGTACCGTAGGGAAAACGAAAAGAATTTATTTATTTATTCATTCGGCTTAATACAAGTTAACAATTAACTTAAAAACTAAGACATATTTATAATTAGACTAAGGGAAGTTAACGGCAAGTAGGGATTGGGGATAGTTAACTTAAAGTTAATGTGGTATGTCAGGAGAAGATAAGGGGAGGGGTAATTTAGTGAGAAGATAAGTTCAGTAGGGAATGTCTCAGATTGGATTTACTACTATGGAAATCAAAGATATTAGGAACCTTATTAACAATACGTAGCATTCTGGTCGCGCTGCCCATAGTCGGTACGGTGGTAGGCAAGGTGGAATAGGGGTACTGATCTTAGATGGCGAGCATTAGTATTAAGGGAGATCTGTTGTAGCAAATGAGGGCAATAAATGGTTCCAGTTAATAACTGATGTAGAAGCAGTATATCGGCTACATCACGACGTGTCTTCAATGTTTGGAGATTTAACAGTTTTTGTCGGTTCTCGTAGGGAGGTAAGTTGAATGGGTCATCTCATCCGAGGCCCCGTAATGCAAAACGGATGAATCTATGCTGAACAGCTTCAATTCCCAGAATATAAATTTGATGGTATGGTGACCAGACCTGGCTTCATATGACGAAGGTCATATGAAGGGATTTGGTGACGTAAGGGTTCGAAAATTCCTTCGACCAACGTTTAACGAAGCCAAGTGCAGGGAACGGAAGTTAAGTTCAGTGTCACAGATGATACCCAAATCACGAATTGAGGTTACTGTGGGGACAAGCTCATTGTTAATAAAATATGTTCTTTAAGGCAGGGGAGGACGCTTACGGGAGTAAGTAATAGATTGACATTTTTTTACTTTGAGTTCTAAGAGGTTTTGACAGCACCAGACGAAGAACATGTTTAGATCAGCCTGTAATGAGTCAGAATCACAACTGCATAAAATTTGTCTAGAGATTCTGTTAATAAAATATGTTCTTTAAGGCAGGGGAGGACGCTTACGGGAGTAAGTAATAGATTGACATTTTTTCACTTTGAGTTCTAAGAGGTTTTGACAGCACCAGACGAAGAACATGTTTAGATCAGCCTGTAGTGAGTCAGAATCACAACTGCATGAAATTTGTCTAGAGATTCTCATGTCATCTGAGTAGATCTCTAAGTTGGATCCCATAATGAAAAGCTCGACATCGTTTATGGTTACTACGAATATCAGGGGCCCTAAATGGCTACCCTGTGGTACACCTTAGGACTTAACCCATAAAATAAACATCAGCGGAAAACCAAGCGCTTTAAGTTTGAGGAGTACGATTTGGTGAGAGATTTTGTCAAAAGCTTTACTGAAATCAGTAGCAATGACATCTACTTCTTTACCATTTTCCAATGCACCTAATGTGTTGGAAACAAATTCAGTAAGGTTAGTGGTTGTGGATCTACACTTAAGAAACCCATGTTGCCTCGGAGAGAAGATTGATTTGCAGTGGAAAAACATAGAGTCATAAACAAAGCTCTCAAATAGCTTTGGAATGCATGAGAGCTTAGCAATGGGTCTATAGTCTATAGAAATATCACTCTTGCAGCCCTTCTTATGCATGGAGATGATAAATGAGTCTTTTCACAATTTTGGGAAAACTCCACGTGCAATTGATAGCTGAAAAAGAGCAGTAGGGGCTGGGCTGATTTGCAAGCACATTTTTTCAGAACTATGGAAGGAAATCCATCTGGGCCGGAAGAGTAGTCGTCCTTGCGAAGATTTATCTTGTCAACCAATATTGATATTGTTATATTTACCGAAGTTAAGGAGGTTTGAGAGCAGCCGTTCATGTAACTGAAGTATTTAGTTAAGATTTGTCTCAACGTTGTCATTCGAAAACGCTTGGCTAAAGAAATCTACAAAGAGATTGGTGATTACTTTTGGGTCATCAGATAAACAGTTTGAAAATTGTAAAGTACAAGGATAACCGTCCGATAACAGATAATAAAGTTACATAGATATCGCATGCAGAGTAAAAAAATATGTCACTTTTTCAGGCGAATGGGATTTAATACTACGTCCCAGTTTGATCGAACTCGTTCGAATCGTGCATAAGACATGATATTCTTTCAAATTTGGTTTGAACAACAAATTGCTTCTTGCTTTTGCTGGCCTACAGAAGTGGATTATTAAATTATTTCATTTGAATACATAGACGAAGTCATAGATTGGATTCACCAGTGTACTCTTGGGGCGTTGGTTCATGGTGAGGTCCCCGTGCCTCTCACTCTGGCGTAGTTGGTTCATTTTCGTGATTGTTTTGCATTTGTTCTTTTTTGGATTTTCCGGGCACAATGTTTTCGCAAGAGAATAAGAAGTGCAAAGTAAAGAACATCTTTGCGATGCTCAAAGCATTGGTTTTGTTCATCAAACCAGTTCGAGTCTCTAAGGTTTGTTATTTTCATGCATTCCAAGGCCATTCTCTCCCTTATATTTCTAATATGCGGACGATCTCTAAAAATTGTATGGAATACTTTGAAATGGAGCTTACAAATATTGAAAAATTCATCAGTTGGTGCTAAGAGACTTCCAAAATCACTATTTTGGGTAAAATTCGTATCAAAAATGAAAACTTCTGACGATTTGTTCATCATTTTTTAAAAAAAATTTCGAACAAGTAAAAAACAAGTGTGCAAATTACACTTGTTTTTTAAAAGCATTTTAAACGCCAGATATCCTGTTAAATAATTCATTGCAGTAGTTTTCAATGAAATTTCATTTGTAATTTTGATTTCATTTATCACTTTTTCGAACAAAGTATTGTAAAATACAGTTTCCTCGCGTGCTTCAGGTAATAAAAAAGTTCTTGATGTGTGCGGTTGAGTCTGGGAGGTATCTAAATTCAAAAATTCTACATCGTCATCAGCACAATTACTATGATGAGAGAAAGCAATTAGATTTGAGGACAGAATTTTTGACATCAAAACATTAAATTCGTACACAGAGGGATTTTTTTTATTACCGCCTTTACTGCGAATAATAGAAAATAAATTTTCCAAAATATCTTTATGAGTTCTCTTTGTACGTAAATACTCAACTTTCCCGAATAAACCATCACTTATATCTTCACTAAGTAATAAAACCCCGTTTATTGTCTGTACCATTCCTTTTACACAAAAGTTCCTTGGAAGATTAGTAGACTCTTGTATTGATCTTAAGTAAGACAAAAATTGTTTAAGCTGGATTTTTCCGACCTGAACTCCACGCTTAAAAATATTTTTATAGTAATGGGACCCACTATCCATACAGTCGAAAGCATTATTCATTTTTAATGTAAACGCTTGTGTTGCTAGAGCTTCATTTGAACTATTTTTTAGGCAATTAAGTTGATGAGCAGTTTGTATTGATGCTGTCGTTGTCCTACTAAAGGTTTCCGTTGCCAAGCGAACACTCAATCTTTCAAATGCATTTGGGGCTATGTGTGAACTTGTCAATTTCAAGCATGTTTTAGCCACATTATCTCTTTCTAAATTGAAAATTTCTCTGAAAACATCAAAGGAAACATTACCATCTGGAGTTAGCATATCAGATTTGAGTGAAACATTACGCATGGATTTTAATAAATGAGGAAAATCATAAAAACAAAATATTGTAATATGCGAGCTACGGCTCGAGTAGATAAAACAATATTCTGTGAAATTATTTCTTTATTTTCTAGTCTATAGAACAATTCAGGTTCACACTTTACTATTCTTCGCAATTATTTTCTTACAATGTCTCTTTCCTCTCAAATCACTTTATCTCCTTTCAATTACTTAATTCACAAATCCAAACTAATTACTTCTTCTTGTTAACTCTCAACTTTCAATTTATCACAAAATTACAACTTCGGCTGTTATCACTTTTCCAATCTCCTCGTGCGGTTCAAAACCAACTGCTTGGTCTCGATCGCCATCTGTCCTTATATAGCAGAAGTTTCTGATAGCCAGAAACTTCTAGCAAATTCTTCGACCACTGGAACAAGAAAAATTCTGATGTAATAATTCCAAGATGTCAATCATTTCTTGCAGTTATAATTCTTCCTTATCCGTGATATTATCCGTCTCTTTCGTAGACATGAACTGTGGAGACTTAGCCGCAGACACGAACCTCGAAAGAAAAGACACTTTGGAATGGGCTGGAGGAGCGTAGTTATTATTCTACATTATTGTAGCATTATTTTAGGGGATGTTACAATATTTTCTCATTATTGAAAGTTGTGGTTTTTCTTCTGTAACACCTAATAATTGGTAAGGTTTCCTGTTGTCAAATTGTCAAATTATTTTCTAAAATAGACTTCAGGTTAACCCCGTTGACAGAGTTTGCTGAAACAAAATAATTTAAAATGCTTTTCCAGCTATCAAAGAGGCCGTTCACCATGAAAACACAAATTTTGTTGCCATACAATCTTTTTCGATCCACTCCTTGATTTTCAAATCCATCAATTAAGTCATTTTTGATATTGTACGTGAGATTTGGACGAATTTTAATTTCATCAAATATCAGTACCACATTCCTTTCACGTTGGCTTAATGATGCAAACTTTGCTTTCAGAAAACAGTGGGCATTGTTTTGGAATCCAGGTTGTAAGCCTTTAACAGAAGCCCAATGATAAAATGTGCATACGTGAGGAAGTCTAAATCCCAGTTTATCTCGAAGAAATTTATAAGTAAATATTTTGGGAAAGTTCTCTTTCGGCAACATTATATTTTTTGGACTTGGACAGCCCCATCAATATACCACAAAAAATTTTTGAATGCTCTGAAATATTAAGTACTTGAATTTGCGATGATAAACTAGTTGATATTTTGCTAGTTCGTAGAGCGTTATGCGTTTTAGTTCTAGAGCGAAGTTTTCTTCTCAAGCTTTGAATTTTAAGTCTGCAGCTTAATATATTCTTTTTCAATTCAGAATTTGTTTTCTCCTCTTCTGCGCATTTTTCTAATAATTTATTGCATCTAACGCAAGAAATATTTGAACTACTAGAGGTCCTTCTCCGTTTTGGTAGCAAAGATGAAAGATTTTCTAAACTTAAGTCTAAATTTAAATTACAATTTAGATTTAAGGAGGGAACAGCGTCCCTCCCTTTTAAGCATTTTTTTGCCAATAAATTCCGAAGAAAAATAATTTTGACAAACAAAATATTTTACTTCGCTCTTAATATCGCATGCTTGGCTCCACAAATTACTCAAAGTTTAATTTTTTTCATTTGAAGGACATGCACAAATTTTCAGATCGGGGAAATTTCTTTTCGATTTTTTACAAATCGAACAAGAAACACCAGACTTCCTTTTACGTGTATCACACATATTTAAAAAGTATACCGCTAAAAAAAATCGCTCAATCATAAACCAAAAACAGCCAAATCCCTCGAAAGTTGACGGCGAATGAAAATGAAATTGAAAAATACTCGTTAAATCGAACAAAAGCGACATTGACGTCCTTCTCAAAATATTGTAACATAATGTAGCATAATAACTACGCCCTCGAACAGGCAACAAATTCCGAAGTGTCTTTTCATTGTTTTCTTTTGAGGTTCGTGTCTGAAATTAGTCACCACAGCTCGGATAATATCGCGGATAAAAGAGAACAAGAGAGAATTATAACTGCACGAAATGATTGTCATAATTTTTAGGGATTTTGTTTTTAGGTATTTTTGTTTTTGGTCGAAGAATTTGCTAGAAGTTTCTGGCTATCAGAAACTTCTGCTATATAAGGACAGATGGCGATCAAAAAAAGGACAGTGATTTTTAAACTGTGGCGAAGAGATTAGAAAAGTGATAATAGGCGAAGTTGTAATTTTGTGATAAATTGAAAGTTGAGAGTGAACAAGAAAAAGTAATTAGTTTGGATTTGTAAATTAAGTAATTGAAAGGAGATAAAGTGATTTGAGAGGAAAGAGACCTTGTAAGAAAAGAATTTGCGAAGAATAGTATAGTGTGAACTTGAATTGTTCTATAGAGTAGAAAATAAAGAAATAAATTTCACAGAATATCGTTTTATCTACTCGAGCCGTAGCCTGCATATTACATTGGTGTCAGAAGCTGGGATAAAACTTATTCTGTGAATAACTATTTCCGTGGTGTGAAATTGCACAAAAAAAAAAAAAAAAAAAACGATTTCTGCGTTGAGTTAATTAGTTGCGCAAAAATGGGTCGCAAGTTGGGAAAACTAACTATAATTCAACTAAAGGCAGAACTCAGTAAGCGGAATCTCGACACAACTGGGGGAAAAGATGCCCTACTGATTCGTCTGGAAGAAGCAGTAACGCAGGAAGGTGAAAATCCGCATGACATAGAGTTTGACGTGGAAGAGGAACCAGCAAGTACAGTAGCCGACCCGGGTATAACAAGTCTGCTCCTGCAACTTAAGTTAGTCATGGACGAACAAAAGAAAGCAATAGAAGATCAAAGTCATAAGCTCGATGACCAAAGGAATTCTCTAGAACTTAAGTTGGATGAACAAAAGAAAGCAATGGATGAACAAAAGAAGGCAATGGACGAACAAAAGAATTCTCTAGAACTTAAGTTGGATGAACAAAAGAAGGCAATGGACGAACAAAAGAATTCTCTAGAACTTAAGATGGACGAACAAAAGAATTCTCTAGATGCTCTGGAAAGTAAACTTGATGAGCAAAACAAGAACTTGGAATCCAAATTCGAAGTGATCGAAGAGAAAATCGAGAAGGTAGAGACGCAACTCGAAAAAGTCGAAACTAGATTCGATGAAAACTTTGAGAAGCATGAAACTCAGTTCGGGAAAATAGAGACTCAGTTCGAAAAAGTAGAAAAACAAGTCGAAAATCTTACTAAGGAACTCAGCAACGTGAAGAGACAGAAAGCACGGGAATATTCCACCGACGGTCTGAGAAGAAAGGAGATGCAGCCTCCTATCTTCGATGGTCAAACATCATGGCCAATTTATAAAAGGCAATTCGAAGCGGCCGCAATGACCAATAGCTGGGACGATGAAGAGAAGTCCATTGCACTCACACTTGCACTGAGGGGTCCAGCTGCGGAGCTCTTGCAGACCATCCCGGAAGATAAACAGCAGAACTACGACTCTCTGGTTCAGGCTATCGAAATGCGGTTTGGGGATGAACACATGCAGCAGGTGTACAGGGTTCAGCTGCGTAGTCGAGTCCAAAAAAGGGGGGAAACGCTCCAACAGTTGCAAGCGGATATAGAGCGACTAGCCCATCTTTCATACCCTAAAGCCGGTGAGGAGCTTATCAACGAAATGGCGGTGGAAGCTTTTATTCAGGCCATAGAGGACAGACAACTGCAAATGGCTGTAAGGATGGCTGAAAAGCGAACACTCCCCGAGGCATTGGCATTCGCTTTGTCAATGAAGGCTGCGGACCAAGCATACCAGGGAATACACCGTGTCAGGGAAATGTCCGTCGTGGAATGCTCATGCCAGAGAACAGCCGTCATGGATGAAGACAGAGCTCGCGGAAGTCAAATCCGTTGCTGGAATTGCAACCAAACCGGACACCTACAACGGCATTGCAGAAGTGCACCTAGACGAGGAAAGTGTCCACATTGCGGAAGTAGGAGAAGCAGAGAGGAAGCATCTGGAGGTGATAACATCCATCCTGTCAGTCAGACTTCCCAAAACCAGCAGTCGGGAAATGCGTAAGGACCAACTTCGCGGGGCAGAAGTTGGTTACTGGAATCGAGGCCCCCAGGACCACCATTCAAGTTTCGCAAACCAAACGGGATAACAAGAGCCTGACAGTGGAGGCACTAATCAACAAGAAGAAGTGCGTAGCCACCATCGACACAGGTGCCACTGCCTCCATTGTAAGAAGAGATATCGTCAAAAGCTCCTGGCTGCACAACACCAACAGCTACTGCCTGAAGACTGCAATAGGGGAAATGGCGAAGGTATTTGGAGAAGTTCGTCTTACGCTTACTCTGGCAGGACTGACGTTCTCCCATGCGTTTCTGGTGGCAGACATATGCGACGAGTGCATCATCGGAATAGACTTCATGAAAGCAAATGAAGTAATCTTGGACATCGGGATGCAAGTACTGAGGTATCGAAATGTGGAGATTCCGATGGTGTACGGAAACGAGAATGCCGTAACTCTCAGGACAGTCATCAGCAAAGACGAAGTTTTGCCGCCGTCTTCAGAGACAATCATTTGGACGAAGCTGGAAGGTGATCTTGGGAGCCACCGATTCTACATAGTAGAACCAGACCCAGAGAAGAATTCTCAAGACTACATCGTGGGAAAGACGTTAGTCGAACCAAAGAACACCATGGTTCCAGTGAGAGTTTTGAACGCAAGACCACACACTGTCAAACTAAGGCGAGGGGAGGTGACTGGAAAATGCACGCCGATTACCGCCGTCGCAACAATATCTGAACGTGGTCCTCCAAAACCTCTCCCATCACCTTGGACAGCGGAAACGAGAGAGACGATTCTCCAGTCCAGTGAGCTGAATCAGGAGCAGCGAACTATGGCAGAGAATCTTATCAATGAGTACGCTGATGTATTTGCCTCACAGGACGGAGAATACGGCCGAACACACCTGGTACAACATCGAATAGACACTGGTGATACTAGACCAATTCGTCAGCCTGCTAGGCGCCTTCCATTGGCAAAGCAGACAGAAGTTGCAGAGATGGTGTCGGCAATGGAGAAAGAAGGTGTGATTGAAAGTTCCAAAAGTCCGTGGGCATCACCGGTTGTACTGGTTAAGAAGAAAGATGGCAGCACGCGGTTCTGCGTGGACTATCGGCAGCTCAATTACGTCACCAAGAAAGACAGCTACCCTCTGCCACGGATTGACGACACGCTAGACACACTATCAGGAGCCCGATGGTTTTCCACTCTCGACTTGAAGAGTGGCTACTGGCAGGTACAGATCCATCCAGAAGACCGGGAGAAAACCGCCTTCACCGCAGGAAATGGGCTATGGCAATTCACGGTAATGCCATTCGGGCTGTGCAATGCTCCGGCGACTTTCGAGCGATTGATGGAATGTGTCCTGCAAGGGTTAACATGGAAAACCTGTTTGGTATACTTGGATGATGTCATCGTCGTAGGAAAAACGTTTGCGCAACACCGAGACAATCTAAGGGATGTATTTCAAAGGCTTCGAAGTGCCCACCTGAAGCTCAACCCCAAGAAGTGCGCCCTGTTTAGAGCGGAAGTCAAGTACCTGGGACACATAATTTCAGCGAAAGGAGTGAGAACCGATCCGGAGAAGGTCGAAGCGGTGAAAAACTGGCCAGTCCCCAAAGACAAACACCAACTAAGGAGCTTCCTGGGCCTAGCCACCTACTACAGACGGTTCGTGAAGGATTTTGCCGGGATCGCAAAGAACCTGCACCAGTTGACGGAAAAGGGAAAACAATTCAAATGGTCAATTGAGTGCGAGAAGAGCTTCAAGGCACTTAAACAACGGCTATGCGATGCCCCGATACTGGCTTACCCCACTCCCGGGGAAACGTTCGTTGTGGATGCAGATGCTAGTAATGTCGGGGTAGGAGCCGTACTCTCCCAGGTGCATGACGGCCAAGAGAAGGTGGTTGCGTACTTCAGCAAGGTGCTCTCTAAGCCAGAAAGGAACTACTGCGTGACAAGGCGGGAACTTCTAGCTTTGATCTTGGCTACGAAGCATTTTCACAAATACCTCTACGGGAGGAAGTTCGTTCTTCGCACAGACCATGCAGCCTTAAAATGGCTATTACAGTTCAAGAGTCCTGAGGGTCAGGTCGCAAGATGGATCGAAAGGCTGCAAATCTACGACTACGAAATACAGCATCGTAAAGGAAGGCTCCACTCTAATGCGGATGCACTGTCCCGGAGACCATGCAGAACGGATTGTAAACATTGTGCGCGTCAGGAAGAACGGGAGCTGGTTTCCATCCAAAGAATGAGAGCCGAACCTATCGCCGGCTGGAGCGTAGATGAGATCCGGAACGCTCAGAAGGAAGATCCGGATATCGAGCCGATTCTGGCCTGGAAGGAGAACATGGAGAAACCGGACCATCAGGACATCTCTCACAGGAGCCCGACCTTAAAGGCATATTTTGCGCAGTGGGACTCCCTCCATGCCCAAGAAGGTGTTCTGAGAAGAAAATGGGAATCCTCCGACGGAAAGTCATTTGTAATGCAGCTTGTCGTACCGCGGACGAGGGTCAAGGAGGTGTTACAGGAAATGCATGGCGGGGCGTCCGGAGGCCACTTGGGAGTGAATAAGACGCTAGAAAAGGTACGAGAACGTTTTTATTGGTTAAAAGCGAAGGAAGATATCGAAGACTGGTGCAGAAAATGCGACGTGTGTGCAGCTAGCAAGGGTCCGAGAATCAAAACTCGAGGTAAGATGCACCAATACAACGTGGGAGCACCTTTCGAACGAATCGCCATTGACATCGCAGGGCCCTTTCCGGAAACCGACAATGGTAATCGGTATATACTCGTAGTGATGGACTACTTCAGTAAGTGGCCGGAAGCGTTTCCGATCCCTAACCAGGAAGCCAGAACCGTGGCGGAGCAGATCGTCTACAATTGGGTTAGCAGATTCGGTGTGCCCTTGGAATTGCATTCTGACCAAGGGCGGAACTTCGAGTCAAGAATCTTCCAAGAGATGTGTCAACTACTCGGAATCAAAAAGACAAGGACAACCCCTCTTCATCCACAGTCGGACGGTATGGTGGAGCGTTTCAATAGGACTTTGGACGAACATCTCTCGAAGGTCGTAGGTGACTACCAACGGGATTGGGACCGGCAGATTCCCTTGTTTTTGATGGCCTATAGAAGTGCCGTGCATAGCACTACTCGACATACGCCGTTCGAAATCTTATTCGGTGGAATAGCTCGTTTACCCAGTGAGGTGAAATTTGGATCTCCTACCAATGAGCCCAGAAATGAAGAAGAGTACGTGGCGGACCTTAGGGAAAGGCTTAGGGACATACACCAAAGGACCAGAAGCCAGATTAAGATGACGAGCGACCGCATGAAGACCAGGTATGATGCCAAGGCAACAACGTCAGGATTCCAGGAAGGAGATCTGGTGTGGCTGTATAATCCCCATCGCCAAAAGGGGAAGTCACCTAAATTACAGCGGAGCTGGGAAGGTCCCTACAGAATAGTAACCCGCATCAACGATGTTGTCTACCGCATCCAGCGAGGACCGAGGGCCAAAATGAAAGTGGTTCATGTGGACCGACTGAGTCGATACAATGGCCGAAATGAGGATGCACTTGTTCGGGACGAACACGTCTAAGAGGGGGGCAGTGTAGCATAATAATAACTACGCGCCTATGTCTATGCAGCAAATTCCGAAGTGACTTTCCATTTTGGCAGAATTTTGGTTCGAACTGTCCTTTCATTCGAGGTTCGTGTCTGGGACGAAGTCTCCACAGCTCATGTCAACGAAAGAGACGAATAATATCAGGGATAAAAGGGAATTATAACTGCAAGAATTATTTCTCTTGTTCCAGTGGTCGAAGAATTTGCTAGAAGCTTCTGGCTATCAGAAACTTCTGCTATATAAGGACAGATGGCGATCAAAAAAAAGACAGTTGGTTTAGAACCGTGGCGAAGAGATTGGAAAAGTGATAATGGGCGAAGTTGTAATTTGGTGATAAATTGAAAGTTGAGAGTGAACAAGAAAAAGTAATTAGTTTGGATTTGTGAATTAAGAAATTGAAAGGAGATAAAGTGATTTGAGAGGAAAGAGACCTTGTAAGAAAAGAATAAGGCGAAGAATAGTATAGTGTGAACTTGAATTGTTCTATAGAGTAGAAAATAAAGAAATAATTTCTCAGAATAATTGTTTTATCTACTCGAGCCGTAGCTCGCATACTACAATATTAATAAGTGGTGTGGGAGGGATGTAGCAGCATAAGATATAAATGAAATTGTTTGAAAAGTTTACTTTTACACAAATCAGTTCAAGGATGGAAGTATTGGGGATAGTGAAAGCTGACGCATCGTAGCAGGCGTGAAGAGCCAAAAGAACATCATGCCTAGGGGGATCGATGCTTGAGAGATCGTTTTTAGTGGGAATATTAACCACTAATACGTCTTTACGGAAGACGTTAAAGTCAGAAGTAAAAAGTTCCCTATAATTAAATTCCGGGGTTAGGTTAGTTTCAGTTAAGGCAAAAACGTCATAAGGGAGCGTTTGGGAGTTCAAGAACATGTCAGAAATTTTAGTGCGAAGTCATCTTACTCTTAGTAAACGAAAAAATTTATTAAAATCAGCGCCAGTTAAAGTCAAGAGCCGATAAAGTCAAATGATGAAGAAGGGGCCGGATTAGTAGTGGTAGGGGAAGTTTGGCTGCAAGACACACGGTTACGTCGGGGGGTTATTGGACAAGTAGTAGCTATTTTAGAAGGGAAGGAGGTAGGTTTACAATTCTGAGGGGAAAGAATGTTGCTAGTATTAAAAAGACTAGGACAGTATGGTGAGAAATATAAATTTAATGATGAGGGGTCCTTCCAGCGACGAAACACGATGCCATCACGTGAGAAGACTTCGGTGTTGAGTGTGAAGAAAAGCCAATCGTATTTCCTAGGCATGTAAGCAATGAAGGAGGAGTGAGATAACTTACAAATGTTGGAGTGAATCTTCACGAAGTGTATTTCCGAAATACTGTATTTTGACTAAAATTAACTGTACAACCATTGTTCATCGATACCAAGAGACCCTTTATGAGATAGATCACTGTATCATGCGGAGAAATACTTTTTTTCTTTAGGGTCCATTGTTGTCTCCACGTGTCAGAAGGTTCGTTTGGTGGTTTCAAAGCATTTGTTGGACGGGATTCCTTTCGCAGCTTGGTTTTCTTTGCAGGAAGTATTAGACTCACTTTCGTTGAAAGTCATGTCGACACATTGGCAGGGTTAGCAGTATTAAACGATTTATCCGAAACAGTAGCGACATCGATTTCGGGGGAAGCGAAGGCTGTGCGAAACTCGTTGAGTAAAGATTTGTTATTCGAAAAATGACTCTCGAATGGTAAAAGATCAAGTTTGTTTGAAACTAACTTAAGTTCTTCCGAAAATTCTCGGATCGATGTTTTAGTCAAGCCCGACTCAAGATATAGGGAGTCCAAGTGGCCTGAAATTTTTCTATTCGTTTAGCGTGGTCAGCGAAATTATCAGCAACAGAAACAAGTGCACCAGATTGCACTGATAGTGACCCGGCTACATTTGACATGACGCTGTGAATTTCATTCACTTTAGTTGCGTCAACAGTGAACTTCGATGTAACAGACGAATAATTAAGGTTCCCTCCGGGTTTAGTGACAGTCAATTTATCCAAAACAGCGGTTAATAAACTTATGGACGAGTTCAAGTTCTCACAGTTCGTTGAGATGTGTAAAAAAGAGCTTTTTATCTCCTTCAGCTGGGCCTCAAAGTTTTTGAGGAGGGATTTGTGCCCGTTTTGAAACTTGTCCAGAGAGCTATTGATGGACTCCCAGTTCATCGGCAGAAGCTCACAAGTTTTCGTGTTGTTGATACGAACCACATTGTTGAAACCCGTTACTAAGCCTGACAAATTACAAAGCTGCTAGTTATTGCATTTTATAGCCAGCATTATATGCGAAAGGGAAATGGTTTTACATTCGTCACAAAAGTACCAAAAGATACTAGTGCATTCTTGTAGATGATTCTTGATGACATTTCTAGAGACCCAGTGAAAATTGGATGAAACACCCTCCAACAAATCCCCTTGCACTCAGGGGTGTTACTTTCGATAACGGAGCAACTGGGTATCCACAGAGAGCCATAGTATTATTAAAGTTCATTGGTTACTTGGACAAGATCGCTACACAGCGACAGTTAATTGGGTGAAGAAGGGCACGAACGAAAGATAGCGGGTCAGCAGAAAAAACAGAGAAACGGTCGACACTTGTGGTAATGCACTCGATATTTAAGGAAGAAGGGAGAAGGGGTTAGTGGGTAAAAATCCCAGACTGTTACTGAGTACGGCCTCAGTTTCGTCTTTTGAAGATTACCACCTCCCAGCGTAGAAAATAAAAAGAACATTGTGCGATATTTGCACAATAATTCAGTCCCGATGCTTAGTCCATAATACTGACACTTCCTGAGTTGTGTTCTTGGAGCGCCATGCATTTTTAATGCCACTGCAATCAGTAGTGCCCTTTCATCTCAGGTATATATTTTTGTCAATCCGTTAACATGGCTGACCCAGCACTCAGCCAACATTGAAGATATGTCACCTGGTAAAAGGACTGGTAGCGCATCTGTGATATTTCTTATCGTGCCCTCAGTTTATTTGCAACGGTGCTCTTCGGTAAATGGACTAATTCAAAATATCCTTGTTTCTCAGCTTTTTCACGCTTTTGTGTGAACAGAATTCGATTCATTCTTTTTCAAGGAAATATTTTTCCCTCTTAATTATTTTTCACTTTCTTGCCCTCAACTCTTCATCCGTAAGTGTACATACAAGTTAACACAGAACTTGCAATTCAGTAAAACAACATCACAAAAGCAAAGTGCAGATGCATCAATCATGTGCCGGGAGCATAGCATAGTTTTGCCAACGATAGACAACCGACACCATCCACCTGCAGACGCCGCATTCCATCACGTTTGTATAATGTAAGCTAGGTTAAATTATTTTCGATTCATGTCAAGTTTAGTCAGTTGTTGTTTTCTAAGCAAATAAAGCTCCTCTCTCTCTCCTCCCGAAAAAAATATTTTTTTCCATCTTTTAAATGGTTTAAATTTAATTAGCACCCGAGTAGGGACCGTGAGTGTAATTTTGAAAAAAAAATAGTGTCAGTGCCAAGTGCCAGTACTTTAAAGAAGTACCAGTGTCAAAAGTGTCAGCGCATTTAAAAAATAAACAAAGTAACTCATTGGTCCCAAAAGAACCCAAACAGCTCATCAGCTCAACAATTCATCAACCCAACAACATCTGAAGAAAAGAGGCCGCCTAGTAGGAGACAAACGGGAGATAACAAACACTGATTTGAAATGAATGTATTCTATGCGAATACAAAATATTCTCCCTCGAAACCGAGAGGACGGACAAAACCTAAACGGTTCTTTTCAATCCATATCATCCTCTACGGATGTGAGGTCAACACTCGAGTTAGACAATTTGATATCCCAAATTGTTCAGAGGACAATTGAGCATAAAATGCCCCTTATAATTAAAGGTATATTAAACCCTAACACAGATACGAATGCTGCAGAAGACGAATGGATTTCTGCGGAACATGGATAATACTAGTGATTTAGACAAGATCCCTGATGTGGTCCGCTGTCTATGCCAATTTTCCGCCGATCCAGTTGAGTTCAGCTCCTGGATAAAAAGTGTCGACCGGATCCTAAAAATGTACGAACCAATTAAAGGAACTCCGCGCTTAAACGTGGTCAGAAATAAAATAGTAGGAAACGCGGACATCGCCCTGGAGTCCTATAATACTCCACTTAAATGGCCATCAATTTCTCGCTGTTTAGTCATGCACTATGGAGATAAAAGAGACGTGGTAACCTTGGAATACCAACTTATTTCAATCGTCTAAGGAATTAACTCAGTCAAGACTTTCTACCAGATGGTCTATAGCCATCTGTCCTTTATTTTGAATAAAATAAGCATTACGAATATAGGGAGTGAGGCTATGCAAATGTTAACGCAAACGTATCGAGACAAAACACTCCATACATTTATACGCGGACTAAAGGGAGACTTGCCAAGATTACTTAGTATAAAGAACCGGTTGATCTTCCACAGGCAAAAACTATAGGACTAACTATGCCCAAAGGACACAAAATTGCCAACCGAGAAACATTACTCCTTATAAATATAATAATAACCACCAAAGACCATCTCAAAATTTTCAACAAAAATCTTTCCAAAATAATAGTCATCAGATAGGTTACTCACCACAACAACCACAACGTCCTCAAAATTACAATAACTATGTTCCACAGTAAAGAGCTCAAAATTTTCAGCCAAACAGACCACAGCCTCAAGCCGTGCCACAGAAAAAATACGAACCTAGAGAGCGATTGCAAAGCTTCCAAACTAGAGCTTCATTTCCACAACGAAGCCAACAATTCGTAAACAAGCCACAACAAAACTTGAATATTAATTATCAAGAAGAATTCAACGATTCAGAAAGTGAACCACCAATATACGACCCAGAAACTGAACCACCATCAGACTATCCAGAAATAGACATTGCAGACATTTTCGATGAAGTAGAAGACCTTAATTTTTTAGATTAGGAAGCTCTTCGGTACCATATTACGAATTCAGGGCGAAGAGAGGGAAAATTTTAAAATTTTTGTTAGATACAGGGTCTAAGAAAAACTATTCCCAACATAAAACCGTTTTCTGCCAATTCGGAAAAATTAACATCAAACACCATTCTAATCTTGAAATTCTAGTACCTGAAATCGGACCAATAAAATTCTTTATCCTGAAGGGACTCAATTCTTTTGATGGAATCATAGGCAATGATACATGTTATGAATTTAAATATATCCATTACTATTGTGAATTATGAAGTGTGAATTATTGTCACATTGTGACTTAAACCTAAATGAATTGTCAAATAAAGAGGACTTGATTGTCAAGCTTGCTCTCCAGCGTTTTCTTTTCCAAGGTTAAAAAGCTGCGATACAATATTGACGACGCGGATTAACTATGGCACCACGGGACCCACAGCAGGAGCAACGTGACCTTATTCAAGCACTAACAACAGCAATCCAGGGTTTACAACCAGCTACAAATACACCAAATATACATTTCGAACCATTCGTCGAAACGGAGGAAATATTCCCAAACGGGGAAAACTATCTGGCAAATTATACGTCTGGCAGAGTTAAGAAAACTCAGCGCGTACTGCAACTTTTCTTGTGAATATGGCAAGAAATCAACGTTGGATACCCGTCTTCGTCTACGATCGCAATTCAAGGGCACTACAGGTATACAAAGGAAGAAAGACACTACATAAAAAGAAATCGTGGCCGTCAAAATCTTCAACTTCCAATAACAGAACGATAAGCAGCTCCTCTACAAAGGAAGGGAAATTTTTGCGTTACAGGTGCGGTGACAGTAGTCACATGGCAAACATGTACCGAGCAAAGAATCTGTGCTGCAAGCTCTGCCGGCTGAAGGAGCATGTGGCGGAGGTATGCATAAAATCTTCGAAAGGGGCAAATACATTAGACGTAGTAGAAACATCAGAAGAGGCTTTATACGAGATAAACAACTTGAATTTAGCTTTAACAACGGGACAAGAAAGCAACTATTACATTGAGGTTAGAATTGACGGTCAGCCCACCAAAATGGAACTTGACACTGGAGCGGCGGTCTCGGTAATGAATGTAGACACCTTTATAAAGAACTAGCCGAACGCAAAGCTGATTCCTACGGCGGTGATGTTAAAAACTTGCAACAATTATGTTTTACCGATGGTTAGCAAGTCCCAAGTTGAAGTTGAGTACGGTAAACAGAAGCCAAATGATTCTTAATAAGAGGAAATTTTGATACACTGATGGGACGCAAATGGGTAAAGACATTAAATTTTTTTAGGGATTATGCTGACGTCTTTCAGAAGAAGATCGGGACTATTCCGGACGTGAAAGGTATTTTGAAACTCCGTGAGGAAGCTACTCAAATTTTTATCAAGGCACGAGGCATACCGAACGCGATTCGTCCACTAGATCGATCGGCTATAAAAGGATGGCATTATCAAAAAAATTTACGGAGTCTAGTTTTAAGCCAATTTGTAATTTGTAAAAATTTACGGATTGGGGGACACCCGTTATGCCAGGCATCAAACATGACAATACGATTCGCCTCTGCGCCGATTACAAGGTTACATTGAACAACTGGATTGTCAACGATAAATACACAATACTAAGGGTTGAGGATCTTTATCAGAAGCTAAAAGATGGTAAGGTTTATTGCGTTTTCGTTATACATAAAGCCTACTTACACGACGGAAGAGAGTGGCTTTCTACAAACAATAAGTACTACTAAAGGAGCATACAGGGTAAATAGATTTATTTTTGGGGTTAAAACTGCACCTAATATATGGCAGAGATTTATGGACCAACACATAACAAACGATCTTCATGTTTTTTTGACTACATTATTGTAACAGGTTCAACTCTCAATGAATCTGTAGAACGATGTACACTCTTGCTTGATAAGTTGCGCAAATTCGATACTTTTGTGGGTTTAGTATTTTATTTTAAAGCAGGCACAGCACTTGGACTAAAAAAAAAATAAAAAAAATCATTTAATTATGCCTATAGTTAAGTTAAGTAAAGATTTATTTTTAAGGTAGCATTTAAGTTTTATATATTTGATAACAAAAATAAGCAGTTCCCTATACTAAGATTTTTTTAAAAAAAATCAAAATTGTTCTTAGTCATAATTGTTCTCAAATAAAATAGTAATAAGTAATAGATTAAATCGAAAGACATAGTTAAGGATTAAGTTTAGCTTAGAGCGCCCGCATAGGGCCAGTAAGTTAGAATAAAAAAATATTTAAGTTAGTTAAGCTAGTTTTAAGCGTTTTTGTCTAGCATGTAAGTATAAATGAATAAAAATTAATAAAAAGCTAAAAAAAAAAAAAAAGTTGCGCAAATTCAATCTGCACCTGAACAAACATAAGTGTAAGATAATCGAAAAAGTGTGACGTACTTAGGACACCGAATTAACGAAGAAGGTTTACACAAGACACGTGTAAAGATTGAAGCTATCGTTGACATAAAACACCCATCTGACCTTACAAAGCTTAGAAAACTCCTAGGATTGATCAATTACTATCATAGATTCCGGACGTAATTACAAAACTCCATCATCTCTACAAACTACTAAAAAAGACTGAATTTATATGGACATCTGACTTTCAGAAGTCATTCGAACAGCTGAAAGAGGAAATTGTAAATGACAACGTTCTCATACCATTCGACGATAAGCTTCCTTTAATTTTAGCGACGGATGCTTCATCTTTTGGATATTCTGGATTGGTATCTCATGTAACAAACGACGGAGAACGACCCATAGCCTTTGCATCACGAAGCTTATCCAAAGCGGAAGCAGACTACAGTCAATTCGACATGGAAACAGCAGCTATATTTTGGGGACTGAATAAATTTTTCAACTACTGTTATGACAGGCACAGTTCTCTTCTGAGTGTCGTGGGGTGCGTAACTCTTTTGAACGCTCTTTCTTATCAAAATGAGTTGTTCAATCTGTTTTGAAAAAATTTAAAGAAATTATAATTTTAAAATTCTCTGTGCGGATTGCAAGGGTTTGTTTCACTACAAATGTGTTAATCTCCTAAACCAAGATGCAGATTACATGAAAGCTAGTGGAATGCCATTTCGTTGTGATAAATGCTCACTGCTTCATCGCCGATCACTGCATATTGCGGAACTGTAGTAGGTACCACCACCCGCTATTACTAATAGCACTGGCACTCATCAACTGACCACAACAACAACAGCAGCTGCTTCTATTTCACATGAAGAAGAATGTACCCTGCAGATAGTTTATCTGAAACTTGCTAGCCTGGAATAAGTAAATAAACAATTTCTTCAATCCACAAAGGCGCTTCATGATGAGAATACTGCGCTTAAGTCAAAGGTAAACATTCTTGAGAACAAGCTCAATTGGCAGCAACAAAGCTCTCTGAAGAATTGCATTGAAATTGCTGGTTTGCTCAAACTCTCAGAGTGTTGCAAGATGACATTGACATGTGCTACGTTAAGAAAGCTCGAAGCATCAAAACAATAGAAAATGATCGCTCTCGTCCTTTGGCAAGCAAAACTATCATCTGTGTGATGTTCTTGGACTTTGCTCTCAAACAAGGGATAATGATTGAGAAACGGAAGAAGAAAAGCACCTTAAACACAAATGTTATTGATGGCATCGGCAAAGACAATGGCAGTAAAAATAAAAAGAGTGTTATTTACATTAATGATGCTCTCACTCAATATACTCAGGCGTTGTTTATGCAAGCGAAAGAGGCTAAAAAGAAAAAGGTTACAAATATGAATGATATAAAGATAATAAGATACTTTTGAGAAAGGTGGGAATATCATTGCATTAAAATCTTTTAATGATCTTGCTAAAATCTAGTGCATTTTTACGCTTATTTTATTTTGTTATATACTTTGTATTTTAAATGAATTTTGAAAATGATCTTATTGATGATATTCCCTCTTCCAATTCCTGTAATGATGTATTTGTAACAAAGTCTTTTTATACTGATAAACTTTTTCTTTTTCACTAAAATGTTAGAAGCTTGAGAGACAATTTTGCGTCTCTCGTATCTCATCTGGACAACTTTGTGTGTATCCCTGATTTTGTTTTTATTTGGATTTATGAGTTCGAAAAAATTATTATTGCTTGCCAGGATTTAAATTTTTCTCAAATACTAATGAAAATTACGCGGCTGGTGATGTAGGTTGTTTTGTTAAGGAACATTATGAGTATATGGCTACTAATATTGTTTTTCTGAGTTATAAAATTGTCCTTTAAAATTAATCATGAATCTTATGTCATTCTCTGTATCTATAGATTACATAGTTCTAGCTTCTCGATATTTGTGAAGGATTTTTTAAATCTATTTGGTAATGAGAATAAATCTAAAAATCTAATTATTTTAAGTGATTTCAATGTAAACATTTTGGAAAGCTGTTCTGCTGTTTCTAATTACATGGATTTGTTCACATGGTTTAGAATCATTTATCAATGCGCCTACAAGAACAGCATCGAGTAGGTGCTTAGACCATGGGGCGTATGCATGGAAACTAGTAACTGGTTTTACTAGACAATTTTTAAGTAAATACTTTATTTTCATATACATAAAATTTAAGTAAATGCTGGAGAACAAGCATTTACTAGGGGACGTAGTACTTACTAGATGCGGATGAATTTCACTAGTAAATACTTTATACCGTATGCATAAAAACTAGTAAGTACTAATTTTTTGTAGCATTTACTTGACTTTTTTCAAGTTGGTGAATAGCAACTTGAAAATTTGCTAGCAAATACTTTTCTGTGTTAAATACGAAATTTTGCAGCTATAATCAAGAAGGATTACAATCGTGAGTCTTATTTTGAAGCAATCAGGTCGCTATATTTACCGAAATGGCTGCATTTCTACGTATTAATTTCGAAAAAGTTTACAAGAAGCGAAGGGTTACCGAGTCTAATTTTAAAATGCTTTACCGTTTCGAAAAGGAACACTTAGAGTGGTTAAGTGAATAATTTATTGGCAAGCATATGATTTTACTCGAACGAACGAATTGTTTCATAAATTCATATATTTAAGGCATTCAAAGTGAAACAAGAGGAGGGGCAGTTTCACCTCAAGAAAAGATAAGGATCTTTTAATGACACGTTGGAGACCCTGGATTTAAAGTTGACGTTGGTGGAGATATTGGCCAACATCAGAGTACTCCTTCTAGAACAGTAATTCTGTTGCAAAACTGATAACAGATAAAGTTTCTCTTTGGATAAAGTTTCCTTCCAATTATGAAGAACACTTGAAAGCAAAAATTGATTGGCTTGGCAAATACAGCTTCCCATTATGTATAGGAGCCTTGGACTGCAGTCATGTAGAAATAAAAAAAAGACACTTTTATTCAGAAGAATATATTAATCGAAAGGCATATGCTTCCATCAATATTCAAACAACATGTGATGCAATGGAATGTTTTACAAGTGTGGATTGCCAATGGCCAGGATCAGTGCACGATTTCAGAATTTGGAGAAACAGTTTTCTTGAACCTATAATGAGAAATTCCAGTAACAGCGTTTTATTAGGAGACGAAGGGTATATTACTGCACCGTGGTTAGTGACGCCTTTTAAGAATCCAACAAGTAATCAAGAAAAGGCATTCAATAAATTGCTTTCAAAAGTGAGAGTAATAATTGAAAGATGTTTTGGGCAACTGAAGAGGATATTTCCAATTCTACAGAACTGCATATGTCTTAATTTAGAAAATATTTCAAATATAATTGTGGCATGTTTCGTTTTGCACAAAATTTGCAAAGCATTTAAAATATAACAACGATTTCCAATTGCCAGAAGAATTAATGGCCAGTGTACTTCAAATCCGACGATTGGGGCAGATAAAGACAACGGAATTGTTTTGTATAATAATAACGATTGAGAAATAATGCAAAATAAGTATATACTACCAATTTTGAATGAACTGACAGTATTTACTTGAATGAATCAAGTATTTACTGGAAGTATTTGCTAGCAAGTTAAAACTTATTTTTATGCGTGCCAAATCTAGTAAATACTTAAAATATTAGCTTCTACTAGTAGTACTAGTATTTACTTAGACCTTTTACTACTAGTATGTACTCAAGTTTTGCTAATATATCACTCAGTGTATGTGAAAAATGTGTCTTTGATTTTAGAATAACTGATCACTCTATGACGGGTTTATTAGTAGGCATAAATAAAATAATAATACTGATAATTGCATATCGTGCAACATAAAATCCAAACTAATTTCTCTAAACTAAATAGTTATCTTTGTTTTGAGTCCTGGGAAGGAGTTTACACAGCACAAAATGCTTCCGAATGCTATGATATTTTTATTGAAAACATATTTTTTCATGTAATTACACTGTGAGGGCCAATAAATCGTTAAAAAGGCTTAAACTCTGGATTAGCTCTTGTTTAATACTTAAAATAAAAAACAAGAACAAGCTTAGAATTAAATGTTCCAATCACCCATTGAACAGAAACTTAAGAAAAGGTACATATAAAACCTTGTGTTCTAAATTAAAGAAAACAAAATCCCTTGCGCAGAGACAAGTCAACTCTTTCTAAAAGACCAACTTTGCTTCGTGTAAATGATAAGGTCTTTCTCTAATGTTTCTATATGTTCTCACTGCAACTGCGATAACGTTGAACCTTTCCAGAGAAACAGTTTTTTTCTATGAGCCTGTAACCGCTTTGGAACTACTGAAAACGATTGGTACCTAGCTTAAGAAACTCTAACTCTTGTGGATTTGATGGAGTATCCAACCGAATTTTAAAAAAATATTGCTTGGTTTCTAACTGACATATTAGCCTTTATTCTCACTTGAAGTTTTTCTGATGCACTTAAATGTGCGGATGTTGTACCACTCTATAAAAATGGGAAATCAGATTGTGTCCGTAATTACAGACCTATCTCGATTCTGCCTTCTGTTAGTAAGATATTTGAAAAAGTAATTAAAAATAGGGTTGTAAATTTTCTGATAAAAAATATTTTTTTAACTCTGAAGATGCTCCTTTTTTTTTTTTTTTTTTTTTTATAATTCGCGCGCGCCAAAAGGATTATGAATACCTTTATACTGTTGCAGGGCACGGGCTTTTAAGGACAAGGGGAAGAGGAACAGAGGAGAAGCCTATGCACGTTGGCTTTAAATGTTTGAAGGTTGTAGTGATGGGGAAATACAGAGCTTGGTAGATCATTCCACATTCGTGTCGTTCGGCTTATAAACGAATCCCTATATTTAACAGTACGACCGAAGTTAGGCTTTAGGGAAAACTGATGTGCATTCGAAGCATGTCGCGTATTGCGGGTGAAATTTTGAAGGGGAGGAATGCAACTGGCTATTTCGCTGGAGCATTTTTTGTAGAAAAAACGATAAAACAGGGAGAGACAGGAGACATTTCTCCGATGTTCTAATGAATGAATGGAATTCACAATGTCTCTATCACCTATGAGTTTTAACGCGCGATTTTGTACCCTATCAAGAATGTGCAGAACGGTCTTGGGTGCACCAGACCAGATATGGGCGTTATATTCCAGCTTAGGGCGGATGAATGCCTTATAAATTGAGGCCAGATCAGACGGGGTAAAATATTTCTTGCACCGTTTAAGGAATCCTAGACATTTTGCAGCATTTTTGGCGACCTCGAATATGTGATCATTCCATCGAAGATGGTTATTAATACACATACCGAGAATGGCAAGTCTTTCGGTTTCAATGATGCAAGTACCATCCATGGATAATGGTTGAGGGTTTTGGTTTCGCTTGAGAGACAGAAGACAGCATTGTGTTTTGGAAGCATTAAATTCCACGCGGTTGGTTGAACCCCATTTAATTATGCTGTCCAGGTCGGAATTTAATGTGTTTAACATACGTTGCCGTTCCCCTTCTACGGCCGAAGAGCAAGGACGTGAGTTAGGGAACGAATATGAAAAACTGAGGGTACTGTCATCAGCGAAGGAATGGATTGGATTAGAAGTTGCAGACAAGAGATCATTTATAAAAATGAGAAAGAGAGTCGGAGACAAAACAGAGCCTTGGGGAACACCAGCATTTATTTGGTGAATTACAGACTTGAAGCCGTCCAAAACAACTTGTATTGAACGCCCCGAAAGGTAATTTCTAATCCATTGAAGAAGAGACTCATCGATGCCATATGCACGCATTTTCGACAAAAGAGCCTGATGCCAAACTCTGTCAAATGCCTTTGAAATATCAAGCGCAACCATCTTGGTTTCGCCGAAGTGATGGAGAGATTGGTTCCACTTCTCGGTGAGATATGCCATCAAATCACCAGTGGACCTGTTGCTACGAAAACCATACTGCCGGTCATTAAGGAGTTTTCGTGAATCGAGATATTTCATAAGCTGACGATTTATCAGCGTTTCCATGACCTTGGAAAGAAGGGACGTAAGTGCAATGGGTCGGTAATTGGACGGGGAGGAAGATTCGCCTTTTTTGGGGACGGGCTGGACAAATGCTGTTTTCCATCTACTCGGAAAGAGCCCTGAAAAGTAGGATAGACAGAAAAGCTTACGCAGAGGTTTTGCCAGCGTAGAAGAACACCTCTTCAGAACTATGGGGGAGATACCATCTGGACCAGCGGATTTGTGTATGTTAAGACCTTTGAGTACTCCTGCAACTGTACGAGTGCGAAAGTGGACTTGTCCCATGGATAATTTGACGCTCTCAAATACAGGTGGAGACGAAGCATTATCTGGCAGTGTTGAGTTCGCTGCAAAGTGAGCAGCAAGCAGATTAGCTTTGTCTAAGGAGCAGACAGCTGGAATGTCATTGTAAATGAGCGTGGGGATGGCAGACGAGGCAGAATTTTTAATAATTTTGACGAATGACCAAAAATTTTTACTACCTTTGGGACATTGTAGGATTTTTTGCCTCAATTTTTGGTCATGTAAGAATTTTACACGTTGAATGTGGGCATTGCAGTCTTTTCTGGCTTGTTTAAACTTCATTCGGTTTTCCTCAGATTTGTTGGCTTTATAAGACCGAAAACTTACTTCTTTTAACCTGATGGCCTCTTTACAGCTCTGGTCAAACCACGAGTTTTCCTTAGGTTTAATGCTCTTTATTCTGTTAGGAATAAAGTCATTCATACCTAAGAGGATAGTGTTAGTGATCATATCAGCAGCGGCATCCACGTCGCTATCGAGGAAGCATAGCGACCAGTTAAAACTCCTAAAGAAGCTATTGAGGCCGCTCCAGTTGGCTTTCTCGTATTGCCATACTTTTCTTTTAGGAGTTTTTTCTTTAACTGTGTGGTCAGAGTACGAGAATTTAGCTGATACGATATTGTGGTCGGACCGACCTAGAGGCGCTAGAACATCAATGGTGTATTTATCAGGGTGAGAAGTAAGAAACAAGTCTAAGGTGTTGGCGGAATGACTTTCAATGTCCGGTATACGTGTAGGCTCATTTACAAGCTGAGTCAAATTGTTAATCTCAGCAAAAAGTTCAACATACCTTCCTTCGGGTGTTGTCTGGCCAGAATGTTGAAGCCAATCCGAATTGTGTATATTGAAATCGCCCGCAATGACAATTTCAGTATGAGGATACAAGGAGACAATTCGAGTGATGGAATCGGACAGCGCATCAAATTCATCAAAAGTTGAGTTGCTGTCCGCACTAGGGCTTCTGTAAATAAAGCAGTAGTGAATTATTTGCTTACGGACGGTGAATTTTAGCCATTTGAAATTAAATTCCGGGTTGGAACAGTGGCCATACTGTGGTGGAACTTGGTAAGCAATATCACTACGGACATAAATGGCGAGGCCACGGTGGGGAAAGAATAATGACACTAAGTTATATCCAGGCAGTTTCAAATCAGAAGATTCTTCCACTACCTGTGTTTCGCTTAGTGCCAGAACAGCTGGTTTATGGGAATGGGCGTGGGCGTACATATCGAAGAAATTCGTTCGAAGCCCACGAATGTTGGTAAGATCAACCCTAAATTCCCTCATCACTACAACATAGAAACACAAAAAGACACAACTCCGACGTAACTAAGCAAAACTGTGAAGTGTAGATCCAAAGAATAGTTTTCCAAAACAAACTGTCGCAGGTGCTATGCCCAAACGACAATCAGCTGAGGTCCGCTATTCGGATAAACATTCACAGTCCGCTATGCATCAAATGTTACACTCTCTCAGTCATCGCAACTGGAAGTATGTACATATATAGCACATGCTCCAATTGCGATAACGAAGAAGCGCAACAGCGAGTGAGTGGGGGTGGTAAGATGGAATGCACCGCACTGAATTGTGTTTATATATATATTTTTTTTTTTTTTTTTTTATTTTTTTTATTATTATTTATTTATTTTTTTTTTTCCACTGCACTTCACGGGATTTGATTAGGCGCGCGCGATCGATTTTTTTTTTTTAAGTAGATGGAATTTTTTTTTATTTAAATTTATTATTTTTTTTTTTTTTTTTTTGACACGACGATGCGAGTATGATCTCGTGTGCGCTCGACGGCGTGTGCGCTCGACGGCAGGCAAAAGGCAACTCCTTTAGATGTTTGTCCTCAAATTTACTCAAATTTGGACAGGCAAAATAATACATTAGCTTTATTTGTGGATATAACTAAAGCCTTCGATATGTTTGACCATAACCATGGGGAAACTTAGTAAAGCAGGTTTTCGGGGTTTTATGTTTGACTGTTTCAAAGAGTGACAAAGAAGACACCAGAAGTGGATTAAAGTACATTAAGATGGGTGTGCCATAAGGCTGGGTATTAGGACCAATACTTTTTTTAATTTACATTAAGAGAATTAATTATTAATTATTTGACCTTAATTTTAAAGGAGTATTAAGAGCGTTCGCTTATGACTTAGGATGTGTGTATTCCTCAGATAGCCCTCTAGATGATCTAATAACAGATATTAATTGGGATTTGGACTTACTAAGAATATGGTTTGGTAAGCACAAATTAGTTATAAGTCCCAAAACTAAAATTATGTTTGTTTGTATAGTTTGTCTGGCAAAACTGTTTTGACGCGAATATCTTATTTCACGCACCGAAATGTCCTAAATTTAAATTGATTAACTGTGCCTGTAATGAGTTCAAGTACTTGGGATTAATCATTGACTCTAAGATGTCCTTTTCTAATCATGCTGAAGAGTTGCGAAAATACTTTCTTTGCAAAAATATATTCTGAGAAAAATCAGCTTTAAACATCGCCTTCATCCTTGTTTTCAACTGTTTCGTGATCCAAAAATTTTTCTGATTCGATATTTATATTGCTTTAAAGTGTTAAAGATATTTTTTATTAGATATGGCAATCTTATTTTTGAATCCTCGACAATAATAATCTTCGTGGAAATTCTCTGCATCCAGTCTCTGTACCTGTATTTCGGACTACTTCGTTTTTAATTTTTATACAGTCTTTGTTTGTCTCTTTTAATAAATTACCATAATACCTTAGAGTAATCAATTTTCCAAAACAGTTTTTAACAGAATTAAAAAATTGGCTTTTTAGTTTTTGTTTTGATGATCTAGAAACTTTTGTGAATGTCCAGTCCTAGATAATTTAATATGTACACATTTATAAATCTAACATTTTGGTTTATCTCTGAAATTATTGTTCTTTTTTCTTTTTATTTACTCGTAATGCTTTACTTGTTTCTCTTTTGCATATGTTTTTTAAATTGCTCAATTATTATGAATTTTATTTTATTTTTTTTATTTTTTTTTTCACTTTTCTTTACTTTTTTGATCACCCCATCTATATTTAATTATTAACCTAATTTTTGACGTGACATTGTACACTATTTTTATTTTTAAATGTTGAATGTCTTTAACATTTCTCTATTATTTTAATTGTTGGAATTATATTGTACATTTAGACTAAGATGTTATTTTTAAACTTTGAGAAATAAAAAACAAAAAAAGGTCTTATCATTGCTGTGTGGATCCATAGGATTTGTTTGATGATAAGCCCTATGTTTTGCTGAAAGTATCGTTACACTGCTAGAAAACTGAGAGCGCCTTGGCTGTCTTCGGCTCAATATGTTTGAACTAAAACGTTTATTCTCCAGAATTGCACCTAGCTTTCAGCACTAGGGACACGTCCGCCTTGCTGCAGATAGTCTCTAGACAATGATCCTAACATCGTGTGGCACACCCCTCCACCAGACAAAACCAATCCTAAGTGTTTGTCCGTTTACTTTGAAAATGTAAGAGGACTGAGCACTAAAACTTCTGACGTATTATTAAACTCCAAAAACGCCCTTATGATGTTTTTGCCTTAACGGGAACTAACCTAACCCCTGACTTTAATGATAACTAATTTTGTACTTCTGACTTTAACGTCTTCCGTAAAGACTGCTTGGTGGTTAATATTCCCACTAACAGCGATCTCTCTAGCATCGATCCCCTTAGTGATGATCCCCCTGGGCATGGTGTTCTTTTGGCTCTTCACAGCTGCTACGATGCGTCAGTATTCACTATTCCCAACACTTCTATCCTTGAACAGATTTGTGTAAAAGTATATTTTTCAAAGTGTTTCCTTTATATCTCAACGGATTTAGCAGCCTAAATCACTCCCACACAACTTATTAATATATACCAACTTCTTGCTGATGCGATTGACTTTGTGATGGAAGTCATTACCCCTGAAGACGATGTAATCGTCGTTGGTGATTTTAATCTTCCTCGATTGCGCTGGGCTGAATCAGATGATAAGATTCACCTCGTCTCTATTAATGCCACAGCTGATAAAGAAATCTTATTCACCAATCGATTTTTGGCTTTAGGTCTTCATTAGATTAGCGCTATCAAAAACAATCTGGGAAGACATTTAGATCTTTTCTTTTCATCTGATGTCGACAATTGTGTAGTTACCGACAGTAACCACCTCCTTTCCAAACTTGACGCATCACCCTCCTTTGTCTTTAGCCTTTGCTTATGATAATAAAAATATTAATGTTATCCCTTTGAAGCAGCGTAAATTTAAATTTCATAAAGCTAATTTTGGCAAACTTAGTGATCTTATTGATAATGTTAATTTTGATTATATCTTTGACAAGACCATTAACATTGACGTCACTATTGCTACCTTTTACTCCTACATTTTTGACTGTTTCCTTCAATCTGTCCTATTTTTGCCACAGAAAAATTTGACTCTTCCTTCCCTTGATACAGAAAGGAAATGTGCTCACTACGGAATAAACGAAATAAACTGTGGCAAGCATTTCTTAAATCTAGATCTGCGCCTGACTTTTCAAACTACCTTTTAGTTCATAATGATGAACTTCCTACCATAGTTCTGAAAAAATGTGTTTGCAAATTAGCTCAGCATCTTACTGCTCTTTTTCAGCTATCAATTGCACGTGGAGTTTTCCCAAAATAGTGGAAAGACTCATTTATCATCCCCATCCATTAAAAAGGGCTGCAAGAGTGATATTTCTAACTATAGACCCACTGCTAAGCTCTCATGCATTCCAAAGCTATTCTTCCACTGCAAATCAATCTTCTCCCCGAGGCAACATGGGTTTCTTAAGGGTAGATCCACAACCACTAACCTTACTGAATTTGTTTCCAATACATTAGGTGCATTGGAAAATGGTAAAGAAGTAGATGTCATTGCTACTGATTTCAGTAAAGCTTTTGACAAAATTTCTCACCAAATCGTACTCCTCAAACTTAAAGCGCTTGGTTTCCCGCTGATGTTTATTTTATGGGTTAAGTGCTATATAGTAGATCACCAATATAGCGTCCTTTTCAGATCATCTGTTTCAAATCCAATCAGTGCGACCTCAGGGGTGCCACAGGGTAGCCATTTAGGACCTCTGATCTTCGTACTAACCATAAACGTCGTCGAGCTTGTCCTTATGGGATCCAACCTAGAGATCTACGCAGACGACATGAAAATCTCTAGACAAATTTCATGCAGTGGTAATTCTCATTCACTGCAGGTTGATCTAAATATGTTCTTCATCTAGTGCTGTCAAAACCTCTTAGAACTCAACGTGGAAGAAATATCAATCTATTACTTACTGCAATTAACATATTTTATTAACAATGAGCTTGTCCCCACAGTAACCTCAATTCGTGATTTGGGCATCATCTGTGACACTGAAGCTAACTTCCGTTCTCACGTGGCTTTGTTAAACGTTGGTCTAAGGAATTTTCTAACCCCTACGTCACCAAATCCCTTTATATGACCTTTGTCAGTCCTTGAATATGCCAGTCAGGTCTGGTCAATTGAAGCTCTTCAGCGTAGATTCATCCATTTTGCATTACGGATGGGATGACCCATTCAATTTACATACCTCCCTAGGAAAACCGACTAAAACTGTTAGATCTCCAACCATTGAAGACACGTCGTGATGCCTCTGATAAACTGTTTTTACATCAGTTATTAACTGGAACCATTTATTGCCCTCATTTGTTACAACAGATCTCTCTTAATACTAATGCTCGCCATCTAAGATCAGTACCCCTATTCCATTTTGCCTACCACCGTACCGACTATGGGCAGCACGAACATTTGACCAGAATGCTACGTATAGCTAATAAGGTTCCTAATATCTTTGATTTCCATAGTAGTAAATCCATTCTGAGACATTCCCTACTGAACTTATCTTCTCACTAAATTACCCCACCCCTTATCTTCTCCTGACGTACCATATTAGCTTTAGAATAAATGGTGGGAGTTCTGCCCCCACAATACAATAGACATGATCCAACAAATACTATGGCAACATCATCCGCGTATGCTTGAGTATAGTCGTTAGAGCGTGTTTAGCAGAGAATCAACTATCATGCGCCATAATAGTGGAGAAAGGACGCCACCTTCTGGGAAGTCCCTTTTAACCCCTCTCATTATATATCGGCCACAATCCATTGCAGCATGGCGGGATATATTCCATCATTACCAGGTGACTTGAAGTCATCAAAAGACACTAGAAGTATTTGTAAGCCCTTGCCCGTTACCACAAGCGACGCAACATACCAACTGTGTCGAGTTGTTCGGTTTCGGGGTTGTGGCCCAGTTGTAATCTGGTTACCTGGAAAATGAGTCTCCAGCAAAAGGCTAAAAAGTTTCTGCTCTCGTCTTAGTAAAGGTATCATCCGTTTTTTTTAAGTGATTCCGGTTTGGCTGATTTACCCTTCTTGAGAACTTTAACCAACCTACTGGTTCCACTCAGTGTTTCGACCTTTTCGCAAAAATTCCTATAAGAATCAATTTTCGAGACTCGAATTAATTTATTATATTCCTTTTGCTTTGATTGGTAAAGATTCCAGTCTTCCTCTAAATTAGTCTTTAAAGACCTTTTTAAAAGTATTCCGGTTTCTTTACGTAGTCTTTGCAGATCTGCTCTCCACCAGTTAACTGGCGATCTGCAGGTGTTTTTTGTTACAGGACACGTTAGTTCAAAACATCTGGTAAGGGCGCCATTCAGGATTTGAACTCTTCCTTTACCGTTTGTCTCATTCTGAGTTTAGGTGGAGTTTTGATGGATTTATCTAGCTCCTTCCTAAAGTGAACCCAGTTTGTTTTCCTCGGCCTCTTCTGCAAAGGTATATAGGTTCACATTTTATTTGGAACTGGATGTATCTATGGTTTGAGATACACACTTACGGCAGTACCCTCCAGTTAGTAATTGACTTAAAATACCTCTTAGACATGGTCAGTCAAAGACTTCCTGTCTTCTTGCTGTAACAAAAGTCGGCTGGGAGCCAACATTGTTAATTGTTATGCCAGGCGATAGTATGAAATCCAGGAAATGGTTTCGTCATGTGTTGCATTTGCTGCTGCCCCAGAACGTGTTCTGAGGGTTGGCATCACAATACATGACTAATTCCATCTTCCTGGCGTCACAATAATCTATGAGTTCAGCCACTGCCTTTGGTGGTGAGGATGTTACTGAATCATAGCGGAAGACTTGTGGGCAGACAACGCCACCACTTAGATGTATTCTAGCAGAGGGGTGCGCAGCGGATGCGCACACACTTCCAACGACAAAGGTGTTTGACGCCTTTTTGCTGCGGTTTCTTCGGTTCGAGTCGTCAGAGAAAGAGGCAGCGTTGAGTCTCCCTGCCGCCACCAAAGAGGGGCAACTATTAGCACTTGCGTCTTTAATTGACACTGCAGTATCTTTGACATCGCCGCCCTTCTGTTAGCACGCCTATCAAGATTCGAATTTCTTTTTTATTCATCGCCAGTAGGCTTTTTGTTCTGTTTTCATCCACTGTAGGCCATAAGCTGCGAGATATGACACAGTCGCTTCTGGCGGACCATGCGGAGTTAATCAGTTCTCTTGCTTTTAGGTCTATTTTCCTTTTTAGTTCACCTATTGGAGTTTCTTCTGATATCCGAGTATGTTGAAAATCCAATGCTAATCCCTTTTTAGCTAGTTCATCTGCTGTTTCATTTCCTTTTATATTGCTATGTTCAGGAACCCAGCAGAGAGTTACATCATGGGTGTTGCATATTCTGTTCAGCGTATTACGGCATCTGGAAACTGTTTTCGATCTGACTTCCACGCAGTCTAGTGCTTTGATTACCGCTTGACTATCCACGAAAATTGTAATCTTTGAAGGATTTAGTTTTTTACTATGTATAGTCTGTGCAGCCCTATCAATGGCGAAGACCCCAGCTTGAAAGATGCTTCAATCATCCGGGAGTTTGTACGATAGGTTGATTTTAAGTGACTCGCAAAGAACTCCAGTGCCAGTTCCGATATCCATTTTAGACTCGTCAGTGTAGAGCTGAATGTTCTGTACATTAATTAATGTGTTGGAGTCAAACTCTTGTCTTTCGGGAATAAAAGTGGAGTAGTTCTTGAAGAAATCTATGTAGGGTGTGATATAATCTGTTGTTCTGTCGAGATCGGTTATACTATACCTGTTGAGTTTAGATCCGTTTTCATAGCAGCTTTGCTTCCATGCGCCCGATTGTTTAAAACGAATCGCACTTTTGGCAGCTGTGCATCGTATCTACTCATCTAGGGGAGGGATATTTAGCATCATCGCTAAACCCACTTGTGGTGTTGATTTCTGTACTCCTGTTATGTTTATGCATGTTAGTCTTTGAACCTTTGTGAGTATTTTAAGGTAGCTGGTTTTGTCTGTTGCATTCCACCATACAATAATTCCGTAGGTAAGGATGGGTCTGACAATAGCCGTGTACATCCAGCTAATTATGGACGGACGCAGACCCCATTGTTTACCAAAGGTTTTTTGCACGCGTAGAATGCGCAAAGTGTTTTCTTCATTCTTTCTTCCGTGTTCTTTTTCCAGGTGAGCTTCGAATCAAGGATGGTTTCGAGATATTTAGCTGTTGTGGAGAGATTCAAAGGAATTCCATTCAGTTTAGGGGGATCAAATTCATTTATTTTCCTTCTATTGGTAAATCGAACCAGTTCGGTTTTAGTCGGATTTATACTTAGACCGTTTTGTTCTGCCCAGGAGGACAATTGTTTAGTGCAGTTTCCATGAGATTACTGATTGTAGGTAAGTATTTCCCACTGATCATGATTACTATGTCGTCTGCATATGGAACTGTTTTTACTCATTTGGTTTTGAGGATCTTCAGAATTTTGTTAACTACAAGGAGCCAGAGCAAAGGAGAAATTACTCCTCCTTTCGGGGTTCCTCTTGTAACTGTTTTCCTTACGATGCTCTCACCTAGTTCGGAGTTGATTATTCTGCTCTTAAGCATTTCGTCAATCCAGCTGATTATCTTTACTCCTAGTTCAACTAGTGCTGCATTTATCGATGTCGTATTTAGGTTGTTAAACGCACCTTCGATTTATAAAAATGCGGCTAAAGTATATTCTTTAAAGTGAAGGTTTTTCTCAATGTATGAGACAACATCATGTAGTACAATTTCTAGCGACTTGAATTTTAGGTAGGCTTGTTGAGTGCTACATAAATTGTGCTCATTGAGAAGGCTTCTCAGGTGTAGATCAATAAATCTCTCCAGTGTTTTTCTGAAATCTTTTGCGGAGTTATGAGTTGGTCTACCCGCCTTAGGTATAAAGACCACTTTTACCTCTCTCGGTACGTAACCTAGTTTTATACAGCTGCGGTAAATTACTTTAAGCCAGGGTTTGATTCTTGTTAGAGCATTTTGGAGCATGGCTGGAGTGATGTTGTTCGACCCTTCGGATCTATAGGGTTTAAATGATTTAACCACCCATGCTATCTTTTGCTCTGTAATGATATCATAGTCATCATTTGTTACTGAGTTTGGAACGAACTAAGGGGTAGTAGCGTTTTGAACGAGATCGCTGTACCCTGGGAAGTGTATATCCATTAACAGTTGCAACGATTCTTGGCTTGACTCCGTCCAGAAGGTGTCACTGCACTTGAGATATCCTGCGACTGACAGGTCTTTGGATAAAACTTTGCGTAGTCTCGCAGCCTCGTTAGTGTTTTCAATGGATTCATAATAGTTATGCCAGGACTCTGTTTTTGCTCTTCTAACATCACGTGTGTAAAGATTAAGTACGGACATGTATGTGGCCCAGTCTACCTCTGATTTACTTGTTCTTGCTTTATTATATAATCTTCTGACCTCTGTTCTACGTTTTTTTAAGTTCGTTAGTCCACCAAGTGGCCTTAGTGGGTTTACGATTACGAGAGATGGGACAGGATTTATTAAAGGTTTTATTCATTTTCCCAGTTATGAGCTGGGCAGCAGAATCGATAGATGCGCCATTTGGAAGGGTTTCATCCCTGGTCCATTTAGTGTATTCTGCCCAATTTGTTTTTGTGGGGTTTCTAAAAGTTCTTTGCTTGAGGGGGTAGGTGTCTATTGTGAAGAAAATTCTAAAATGGTCTGAGAAAGAATTTTTAGAAGATACTCTCCAGTTTTCTATCATAACCTGCTCATTATTACTCTTCAGGTTGAGGTCCAAAATCCCTAATTCTGTTATGAAACGTAGGATGATTACATGATTACCCTTGTTACATAGTACAAGATTGGTGGAGAGGATAAATTCGAAAATAGACTCACCCCTTTTATTGATGTCTTTACCGTCTCATTGTATATGGTGTGCATTTGCTCCCATCACCAGAGATTTGTTCCTTGATTGGGCCTATTCTACCAGTTCACGAACCGTTCTCGATGGTGGATCATCTTCATCGTACGGCATGTACGCAGAAATGAGAAGAAAACTTTTTTCCCTGTTTTCTACGTTCACTGCTGTTATGTCTTTGTTGCTGAATCGAGGTAAAAGAAACATATTAATTGATTTTTTAGCTAAGATGCAGGCTCTAATTCTACCTTCGTTTGTGGAGTGAAACAGATGGTATGATTATTTAAAATATACGGCTCTTGGATTAAAGCAACGTCCACGCTTTCTTCGTTGATAAGGAGCAAGAGGTCGTCAGTGGCTGCCTTGGAGTGGTGCAGGTTAATCTGCACTACCGACAGTTTCTGACTCGTTCTTGCAGTCTTCATTCAATATCTTGATCCAGATCTCTCCCAGACCGAATTTGAATTCCTTATCTTCACCTTCCTTATCTTCATTGTTTCTTTTAGGCCTTGAGTAGATCGCGTTCCAGTCTTTAATGGGGAGGTATCTATTTTGTACCGCCAGAAGCTTAAGGATGGATTCGTTTCCATGTTGAGCAGGAGGTGGAATCCATAGTTTGACCTTATGGCGTATAGGCAGCGCGGTTGTGTTTTTTTTTTAGTTGTGCACCCTCCCACAGTTCACCAATATTGGCGACTGTGCGAGTGAGAAAACCAAGTGATTTATCATATCCGCAACCAACGATCTTGACACATTTAAGCCATCCGCCTCCATCGAACTTGAAATCCAAAGGATCACTGTTTCCAATGTTTGCCATCATAACTTTAAGGATCTCGTTTTCCACCAGTAACCAATTATCTAGGGTAATCTTGCATCGGGGTCCTTTAGATCAATGATAGCTACCTTTAATTCACTTGGGGTGCTTTCGAGTAAGGTCGCTGGCTTATTTTTTCTTTGCTGCATTCGCTATTACTTCTTCCTCTGATCTCTGCCGCTTAGAAGATGATCCCGTGGTGCTTGGAGCCGAGTCCGTAGAGCTTTTGCCGACCTGTCCTTTAACAACCTTTTTATGGATCATCTTAGGTTTGATCGTCAGTGCTCGTTTGCTCGTACCAGCTTTCGTGATCGTCTGCCTATCAATGAGATCGCTTGCTCGTTCTTGGTTGATCTTTTTAGGGATAGGTCCAGATTTGGCAAGCTGTTCTCGATTGATAGGTGTGTTTCTCTTGTTCGCTGTTTGCTTCTTGGGTGGAGCTACAACGGGTTCATTTGAATCCTTTCCTTTCTCTGTAGTTACAGGAGCGCTACGTGCTACCCGACGTTCATAAGATTGGATCGATTTCTTATCTTCTTCTTCTTATGTCCTGTATCCCCTTGTGGGTCCTAGGGCCTCTACAACGCCTACGCGCCATCGTGTGCGGTTTCTGGAAATGTGCCTCAGCTCTCCCCAACTCTTTCCCAGTTGCCGTGTTTCCTTCTCAACTATTCTGCGCCACGTACTCCTAGGACCGCCGCGTATCCTATCGTATCGATTTCTTATGCTTCTTGATCAATGCCTTGTCTCGTTCAGTGAGGAAGGCCTGATCTTTCTCTTTCATTTTATTAAGGAACCTTTGAGAGGACGTGATGTAGACTCGGATCCTATCTGATTTTGGGGTTGCAGCTAGTTTCAGTGTCTCATCGGTTCCTGATTCGTCGAGCAATTCGTTCTCCGTCTCAGGGCCTACGTCGATGGTATCGGGAGGATGAAGAGATTCTTCTGCCGCGCTGTCGATATGGTATGGAGCATACCGGAAAAGGAGTGAGGGAGAGTTGTCGTGATTGAGTCTGAATCGCTGTAACTGTTCGTTTTTTGGTCGTCATCAGTAGATGTAAGTAGTTGTGACTGTCGTATTAAGTCCGGTCTTATTTGCTGTTTGTTGTCGTTGTCGTTATTGTTCTTGTTTTTTCTTCTTTTTTTTGGATTTTCTGTTTGTTTGTTCATTTTGTTAAGGTTTTGGTCCCACGACTAAGTCGGAAGTATATGGTCAGTCCCGGCAGCGCCGATTTACCGGGATAAGGCAAAAGGTTTACGAAAGAACGTGCCTGGGTGTCTGAAGGAGCTCGTTAGTGACTAGTGTGACCCCTAGCCTTTCATTCTTGGGCACAGATTTTGCAATATGTGCGCTCACACCACCACTGAAATTAGGTACCTCTATCCTATGGTAAAAAAAAATATAATGGGTATTGAACTATTGAGTAGTAAAGGAATAACTCATCAATTCGCCCTTACCTTAGCTAATCACCATCTTGACATCGCACAAGACAGCTGTAGTGATTATTACCGGCTGGCACCCGCTGGGAGGGTTTGGAGGAAAATTTTGCCAGCCCTAATCGATTCGATCTAAATAAGAGTATTAAATACTGAAATCGATCAAGATATTAGTTGGCACAGCTGTTGAAATAAATTTATAGGTAGGACAATTTGTCAAGCGTTGTAACATTTTAGTGTACCTACCGTAATTTTAAATTGTTTGGCAATTACCTAGGGGCAATTAGTTTGGCAATTACTTTGGGGATCTGCATGGCGATTGATCGGGAAACTACTGACTGTCCAAAACATGGATTGGACCAGTAGCGCTACAATCAAGTTCGTAATGTAGTGCTTGCTTTACCTCCTCGTGGTGGTCCCCGGGCAACTGCATGTATAAATCCTTATACATATAGGCCAAAATTGCAAGTGCGAGATTGTCTAGGGTCTTATGCCTAGGCTAGGTAACCTGGGCCAGCAACCCGCGTTACCGAAACTACAATAGCTATGGAAACCGACACAATGCCTCGGATAAGGACTGATAATACGTTGACGACCTTTGGCTATCGTACCCGGACTAAGATTGGTTTCTGGAATGTGAAGACGCTCCTTGACTCTCAGAGTGAAGGACCTCAGAACGCCAGATTCCTTCAATTGGAGCATGAGTTCATGCGATATGGAGTTGGACTGCTGCTAACGCCAACAGCACGCAGAGGCCTAATTACCTGGCAACCGCACGGTGATAGGATTTTAACGGCCAGATTCCGGACGAGAGTACGTCGCGTCACCATCATACAGTGTTACGCCCCCACGGATGGTTCGTCTGAGGAAGAAAAGGAGAACTTCTACAACCAGTTGGGAGCTGTTCATATTGCAACACCCAATGGCGACATTGTCATTGTGATGGGGGACCTGAATGCCAAGGTAGGCTGCGACAACGAAGGGCTCAAACATGTTATGGGACGGCACGGACTAGGCAATCGGAATGACAACGGCGAAAGATTTGTTGACTTTTGCAACGCAAATCATCTTGTCATAGGTGGCACCATGTTTGAGCACAAAGCCTGCCATAAAATCAGTTGGGTGTCAACTGACAGGCAAGCAACCTCCAACCAAATTGACCATTTTGTCATCAGTCGCCGTTTTAGAAGTAGTCTCCTAGACGTCCGAAACAGGCGAGGTGCCGACATGGGGTTGGTACGAGATCACCATCTTATGATAGCTACTCTCCGACTACGCACTGCTGCCGTTCGTAGATCTAACGACACAAGAATACCTAGGTTCAATGTAGACCGACTGAGAGTTCCCACAGTGCGCCAAGAATTAAGGGACCATCTCTCACGTGGAGTGGAAACAATCAGCAGCTCTCTGCCCGCCACCATCCAAGACCATTGGTGCGCTGTGAAAACTGTTTTCACATCAGGTGCTGAAAGGATTGTCGGTCGATCACAGGGAAACCATAGGGCGTGGCTTTCCGAGGATACCTGGAGAAGGATCAACGAACGAAAACAGCTAAGAGCTCAAATTGCAGCAACTCCAGCACCAGGGAGGATCGAGCTTGAGTCCCTATATCGCATGAAGATGAGAGAAGTACAGCGTAGCGTGAGACGTGACAAGCGCAATTACATCAATGCGCTGGCTACGGAAGCAGAAGAAGCAGCAGCGAGGTGCGACAGCAGAACCGTTTATAGAATCACTAAAGAGCTTATAGGTGGCCGAAGCTCTACTCAACACCCAGTGAAAGGCTTAGACGGTTCGTTGCTAATATCGGATGAGGATCAACTGAAGAGATGGAAGGAGCATTTTGCTTCGGTTCTAAACTGAGTATTCGCCAGAGAGAAGAGATTATTACCGCAATCAAAGCACTGAAAACTAATAAGGCGGTAGGACTTGACGGCATACCCGCGGAGCTTTTTCAAGCTGCGCCAACAGCATCGGCAGAGCTACTGTCCCCACTTGTCGGGAGAACATGGGAAGCCGAGAGTTTTCCAGATGAGTGGAAAAAGGGAATGATTGTCAAGCTCCCTAAAAAAGGCAACCTAATGCAGTGCGAAAACTGGAGAGGTGTCTGCGTGCTGCCTGCTGTGGCCAAGATAATAACTAGAATCATCCTGGAGCGAATCAAAGAACACCTTGAAGACACACTTGACGCCGAACAAGCAGGTTTCCGCTCTGGATCCTCCTGTGTCGACCACATCAACACCCTGCGGATCATCATCGAGCAATGTGTTGAATATCGATCACCACTTCACCTGTTGTTCATCGATTTTGAAAAGGCGTTTGATAGTGTCAATCGGGAATTTATTTGGCGTGCCTTGCGCAGGAGAGGCATTCCGGATAAATTAATAGCAATTATCAAAGCTACATATGATGGGTCCACATGTCACGTTTTGCACAGAGGAAGGCTGTCTGAGGAATTCGAAGTCCAAAGTGGGGTTCGGCAAGGCTGCATACTTTCACCAATATTGTTTTTATTGGTGATTAGCGATGTGCTGAATGCGGCCTTATCAACAGGAAATGGAGGAATTCGATGGACTCTTACATCTGAACTCAAACACCTCGACTACGCCGACGATGTATGCCTACTGTCTCACAGAATAATGGACCTTCACCAAATGACAGCAAATGTGGAGAGGGAAGCAGACGTCGTTGGGCTGAAAATTAACTCGGCAAAAACAAAAATGATCAGCCTAGGACCAAACTCATCAACTCATATATGCATTGCTGGACAAACGGTTGAGAGAGTAGAGAGTTTCCAATACCTTGGGAGTATTGTCTCAACCGATGGCGGAACCGAACTGGATATAGCCAGCCGAATAGGTAAAGCAAAATCTGCGTTTGGGATGCTATCCATAGTTTGGCGAAGTAATGCAATTAGCTTAAACACCAAGCTACGACTGTTCCGTTCCAACGTTGAATCCGTGTTGCTATATGGATGTGGTACCTGGAGAGTGACCGTCACTATCACGAGGAAGCTGCAAACGTTTGTCAATAGGTGTCTACGTTACATCTTAAGGATATTCTGGCCAAACCGTATCACTAACGAACAGCTTTATCAGAGAACGGGCCATGAACCTATAGGCACAACCATACGACGACGAAAGTGGCAGTGGATCGGTCACACTCTCCGAAAGGGTGACAGGTCCATAGCTAACCAAGCGATGCAATGGAACCCGCTTACCCAGGATGGCAGGATACCCGGCGGTCCTAAGAGTACGTGGCGCAGAACAGTTGAGAAGGAAGCACGGCAACTGGGAAAGAGTTGGGGAGAGCTGAGGCACATTTCCAGAAATCGCACACGATGGCGCGTAGGCGTTGTAGAGGCCCTAGGACCCACAAGGGGATACAGGACATAAGTAAGTAAGTAGGGGCGAAACGGCTCAGGTTGCACTCGGGCTCGAAAAATATATGAATTTAATTTATTTTTACAAAATTATTTTGCATAATTATAATATTTCCAGTAATTTTGTTTAAAACATTCAAACAAAATATACTCGCCCACGCTGTATTATAAAACGGTACCAGATGCTTCACAGAAGTCTCCTTACGGTAGCATTGATTCCAGGATCAAAAGAATGCATTTTTTATTAAAGAATTAATGAAACCCATTATTTAAAAATCAATTAAAATTTAAAATTTCACTTCATGATTTAGTAAATTTGATATTGATTCTGCTCATGCCCAACACGTTCTGGGTCACTTATGGAGAGCAATATTAGAAAGTTAATACTACGAGTAACAATTTTTTTATTTTTTTTTTGTCTAGAGCAGGTGGAAATCTTCTAAAGACACCATAAAGACCGCGCTTATGGTAGTGTGAGATTTTTAGTCACTAAAAACCCCTCTCCAAAATTAATACTACAACTAAGCCGACTCTTATCCAGCAGTTTTATTTTCGCTTACGAGATTCGTGATTTTTGGAAAAAGATGGTCGTATATATCATAGCATTTTAGGCAGGTTAAATTCCAATGAAAGTTCCTGCGGTTTGCACGACTGTAATTTTCAGAACAAACTGTAATTTTCAGAACAGTGTTTTCCAGTGCACGAAACGCAGCGCGATTACGCCTGTAATATTTATTGGAGGAGGGGGGCGTTTGCTTTAAATTTGTTGTTTGCTTTAAATTTGTTGTTACAATTCGTTTCACGCGCGAGTTCTTCTTCGTCCGTACTGTAGTGATGGCTACCCGGAGAAGGCTCACTATGAATAACCGTCTGCGTTTGTCAAGACTCGTTTTGAAGCAAAGATACTTTATTCTCTGATTCAAGTTTCTCAACTTTACTTTTGAGCTCCCGACACAACAATTCCATTTCGTCGAGCCTCTTTCGAAGCACGGTGTTTTATTTTTCCAGAGTACTCTGTTTCAAGGTTTGCGTTTCCCGAATTAATACCTCCGGGTTCGCGAGACTCTTATTTTGCGCTTTAGGAGAAGTCTTTTGAGGCGAAGATCTTCGCAGCCTTGCGCTTTTCCTAAATGGGTTAATTAGATTTTGATGCAATAAATAGCTCTCCCCAGAATCCGTAGAGCATGCCTCTTGCGAGGGTGGATTTTGCAGTTGAACTGAGCTGCCACCTGGGGTATCAATACCGTTAGATTTGTTCATTGCACTAATTTTTATTACCGTAATCTTAAGAAAGACGGCAGGTTGCCTTTTAAGACAGGCATGCATACCGTGGGTACATTTTGTTCCCTAACCCACAGGGTGCATAGTAGAACAAAATGAAGTAGATTCTTGAAATCAGCATGCTAAAATAATTAAGGTAAGTAACTTTTTGTTCAGAAAAGGCTTAAGTTGTAAAATTTCGCAGTCCTTAAAAATTGGTTTCTAGTTTTCTTAAAATGTTAAACTTCTCTCTTAACCCTTTGTGTTGTCGGGTTAACTCTCATTATTACACTTGAACTGGTGATCACAGAAGGCGACGCCTAACAGTTTTCTATTAGTGCCCTCCGCTCGGGTATAGCGAGGCAAGAAACAGTGATTACTGGAATTTTACTTGATTATTCCCCATTTCAATGCTGCTGTGATAAATGCACAGATTGTAGGTAAATACACAAATCTACTCTGCAGTTAACATCTGAGTTTTGAGATCAAGATGGGCAGAAACTGCTCCTTCCAAGGGCTACTCCAGAGTCAGTATGTCCAACATAAGAAGCCTTCATCAAAGCTATGTAAAACTATCACAAAATGTTCCTTTTCCAAAAATTAAGGCCAGGCAAATATTTTAAAGATGAAGGTTAGCCTTGCAATCTAGCATTATGCTTAAATATTGTAATATGCGAGCTACGGCTCGAGTAGATAAAACAATTATTCTGTGAAATTATTTCTTTATTTTCTACTCTATAGAACAATTCAAGTTCACACTATACTATTCTTCGCAAATTCTTTTCTTACAAGGTCTCTTTCCTCTCAAATCACTTTATCTCCTTTCAATTACTTAATTCACAAATCCAAACTAATTACTTCTTCTTGTTAACTCTCAACTTTCAATTTATCACAAAATTACAACTTCGGCTGTTATCACTTTTCCAATCTCCTCGTGCGGTTCAAAACCAACTGCTTGGTCTCGATCGCCATCTGTCCTTATATAGCAGAAGTTTCTGATAGCCAGAAACTTCTAGCAAATTCTTCGACCACTGGAACAAGAAAAATTCTGATGTAATAATTCCAAGATGTCAATCATTTCTTGCAGTTATAATTCTTCCTTATCCGTGATATTATCCGTCTCTTTCGTAGACATGAACTGTGGAGACTTAGCCGCAGACACGAACCTCGAAAGAAAAGACACTTTGGAATGGGCTGGAGGAGCGTAGTTATTATTCTACATTATTGTAGCATTATTTTAGGGGATGTTACAATATTTTCTCATTATTGAAAGTTGTGGTTTTTCTTCTGTAACACCTAATAATTGGTAAGGTTTCCTGTTGTCAAATTGTCAAATTATTTTCAAAAATAGACTTCAGGTTAACCCCGTTGACAGAGTTTGCTGAAACAAAATAATTTAAAATGCTTTTCCAGCTATCAAAGAGGCCGTTCACCATGAAAACACAAATTTTGTTGCCATACAATCTTTTTCGATCCACTCCTTGATTTTCAAATCCATCAATTAAGTCATTTTTGATATTGTACGTGAGATTTGGACGAATTTTAATTTCATCAAATATCAGTACCACATTCCTTTCACGTTGGCTTAATGATGCAAACTTTGCTTTCAGAAAACAGTGGGCATTGTTTTGGAATCCAGGTTGTAAGCCTTTAACAGAAGCCCAATGATAAAATGTGCATACGTGAGGAAGTCTAAATCCCAGTTTATCTCGAAGAAATTTATAAGTAAATATTTTGGGAAAGTTCTCTTTCGGCAACATTATATTTTTTGGACTTGGACAGCCCCATCAATATACCACAAAAAATTTTTGAATGCTCTGAAATATTAAGTACTTGAATTTGCGATGATAAACTAGTTGATATTTTGCTAGTTCGTAGAGCGTTATGCGTTTTAGTTCTAGAGCGAAGTTTTCTTCTCAAGCTTTGAATTTTAAGTCTGCAGCTTAATATATTCTTTTTCAATTCAGAATTTGTTTTCTCCTCTTCTGCGCATTTTTCTAATAATTTATTGCATCTAACGCAAGAAATATTTGAACTACTAGAGGTCCTTCTCCGTTTTGGTAGCAAAGATGAAAGATTTTCTAAACTTAAGTCTAAATTTAAATTACAATTTAGATTTAAGGAGGGAACAGCGTCCCTCCCTTTTAAGCATTTTTTTGCCAATAAATTCCGAAGAAAAATAATTTTGACAAACAAAATATTTTACTTCGCTCTTAATATCGCATGCTTGGCTCCACAAATTACTCAAAGTTTAATTTTTTTCATTTGAAGGACATGCACAAATTTTCAGATCGGGGAAATTTCTTTTCGATTTTTTACAAATCGAACAAGAAACACCAGACTTCCTTTTACGTGTATCACACATATTTAAAAAGTATACCGCTAAAAAAAATCGCTCAATCATAAACCAAAAACAGCCAAATCCCTCGAAAGTTGACGGCGAATGAAAATGAAATTGAAAAATACTCGTTAAATCGAACAAAAGCGACATTCACGTCCTTCTCAAAATATATACATATGTATATGTACGATGTGCCTCCTCAATAAATATATACACACAGTGTAGTGATCCAGATAAACACCAGCGACACAGTCAGTCATTTGTATATGTTCGTTTGCAAGATCTATTGAGACATAAAACAAAATAAAGGGTTGCAGCAAAACGAAATATGAAAAAAATGTGTGTACATATGTATATCGAAGTTACAACACACTGGAAGATGGTTGATATTCACGACTATACAACTTAAAATGGTTTCATACTGAATTGATGCAACAACCCTGGTTTGTGAATTTTATTGTCGTTGAAAAAGTGGCAATTTTTTTTGCTCTGCATGAGATATACATATACATATTGTAGTATGCGAGCTACGGCTCGAGTAGATAAAACAATTATTCTGAGAAATTATTTCTTTATTTTCTACTCTATAGAACAATTCAAGTTCACACTATACTATTCTTCGCCTTATTCTTTTCTTACAAGGTCTCTTTCCTCTCAAATCACTTTATCTCCTTTCAATTTCTCAATTCACAAATCCAAACTAATTACTTTTTCTTGTTCACTCTCAACTTTCAATTTATCACCAAATTACAACTTCGCCCATTATCACTTTTCCAATCTCTTCGCCACGGTTCTAAACCAACTGTCTTTTTTTTGATCGCCATCTGTCCTTATATAGCAGAAGTTTCTGATAGCCAGAAACTTCTAGCAAATTCTTCGACCACTGGAACAAGAGAAATAATTCTTGCAGTTATAATTCCCTAATATTATCCCTAATATTATCCCTAATATTATTTGTCTCTTTCGTTGACATGAGCTGTGGAGACTTCGTCCCAGACACGAACCTCGAATGAAGGACAGTTTGAACCAAAATTCTGCCAGAATGGAAAGTCACTTCGGAATTTGCTGCATAGACATAGGCGCGTAGTTATTATTATGCTACACTGCCCCCCTCTTAGACGTGTTCGTCCCGAACAAGTGCATCCTCATTTCGGCCATTGTATCGACTCAGTCGGTCCACATGAACCACTTTCATTTTGGCCCTTGGTCCTCGCTGGATGCGGTAGACAACATCGTTAATGCGGGTTACTATTCTGTAGGGACCTTCCCAGTTCCGCTGTAACTTAGGTGATTTCCCCTTTTGGCGATGGGGATTATACAGCCACACCAGATCTCCTTCCTGGAATCCTGACGTTGTTGCCTTGGCATCATACCTGGTCTTCATGCGGTCGCTCGTCATCTTAATCTGGCTTCTGGTCCTTTGGTGTATGTCCCTAAGCCTTTCCCTAAGGTCCGCCACGTACTCTTCTTCATTTCTGGGCTCATTGGTAGGAGATCCAAATTTCACCTCACTGGGTAAACGAGCTATTCCACCAAATAAGATTTCGAACGGCGTATGTCGAGTAGTGCTATGCACGGCACTTCTATAGGCCATCAAAAACAAGGGAATCTGCCGGTCCCAATCCCGTTGGTAGTCACCTACGACCTTCGAGAGATGTTCGTCCAAAGTCCTATTGAAACGCTCCACCATACCGTCCGACTGTGGATGAAGCGGGGTTGTCCTTGTCTTTTTGATTCCGAGTAGTTGACACATCTCTTGGAAGATTCTTGACTCGAAGTTCCGCCCTTGGTCAGAATGCAATTCCAAGGGCACACCGAATCTGCTAACCCAATTGTAGACGATCTGCTCCGCCACGGTTCTGGCTTCCTGGTTAGGGATCGGAAACGCTTCCGGCCACTTACTGAAGTAGTCCATCACTACGAGTATATACCGATTACCATTGTCGGTTTCCGGAAAGGGCCCTGCGATGTCAATGGCGATTCGTTCGAAAGGTGCTCCCACGTTGTATTGGTGCATCTTACCTCGAGTTTTGATTCTCGGATCCTTGCTAGCTGCACACACGTCGCATTTTCTGCACCAGTCTTCGATATCTTCCTTCGCTTTTAACCAATAAAAACGTTCTCGTACCTTTTCTAGCGTCTTATTCACTCCCAAGTGGCCTCCGGTCGCCCCGCCATGCATTTCCTGTAACACCTCCTTGACCCTCGTTCGCGGTACGACAAGCTGCATTACAAACGATTTTCCGTCGGAGGATTCCCATTTTCTTCTCAGAACACCTTCTTGGACATGGAGGGAGTCCCACTGCGCAAAATATGCCTTTAAGGTCGGGCTTCTGTGAGAGATGTCCTGATGATCCGGTTTCTCCATGTTCTCCTTCCAGGCCAGAATCGGCTCGATATCCGGGTCTTCCTTCTGAGCGTTCCGGATCTCATCTACGCTCCAGCCGGCGATAGGTTCGGCTCTCATTCTTTGGATGGAAACCAGCTCCCGTTCTTCCTGACGCGCACAATGTTTACAATCCGTTCTGCATGGTCTCCGGGACAGTGCATCCGCATTAGAGTGGAGTTTTCCTTTACGATGCTGTATTTCGTAGTCGTAGATTTGCAGCCTTTCGATCCATCTTGCGACCTGACCCTCAGGACTCTTGAACTGTAATAGCCATTTTAAGGCTGCATGGTCTGTGCGAAGAACGAACTTCCTCCCGTAGAGGTATTTGTGAAAATGCTTCGTAGCCAAGATCAAAGCTAGAAGTTCCCGCCTTGTCACGCAGTAGTTCCTTTCTGGCTTAGAGAGCACCTTGCTGAAGTACGCAACCACCTTCTCTTGGCCGTCATGCACCTGGGAGAGTACGGCTCCTACCCCGACATTACTAGCATCTGCATCCACAACGAACGTTTCCCCGGGAGTGGGGTAAGCCAGTATCGGGGCATCGCATAGCCGTTGTTTAAGTGCCTTGAAGCTCTTCTCGCACTCAATTGACCATTTGAATTGTTTTCCCTTTTCCGTCAACTGGTGCAGGTTCTTTGCGATCCCGGCAAAATCCTTCACGAACCGTCTGTAGTAGGTGGCTAGGCCCAGGAAGCTCCTTAGTTGGTGTTTGTCTTTGGGGACTGGCCAGTTTTTCACCGCTTCGACCTTCTCCGGATCGGTTCTCACTCCTTTCGCTGAAATTATGTGTCCCAGGTACTTGACTTCCGCTCTAAACAGGGCGCACTTCTTGGGGTTGAGCTTCAGGTGGGCACTTCGAAGCCTTTGAAACACATCCCTTAGATTGTCTCGGTGTTGCGCAAACGTTTTTCCTACGACGATGACATCATCCAAGTATACCAAACAGGTTTTCCATGTTAACCCTTGCAGGACACATTCCATCAATCGCTCGAAAGTCGCCGGAGCATTGCACAGCCCGAATGGCATTACCGTGAATTGCCATAGCCCATTTCCTGCGGTGAAGGCGGTTTTCTCCCGGTCTTCTGGATGGATCTGTACCTGCCAGTAGCCACTCTTCAAGTCGAGAGTGGAAAACCATCGGGCTCCTGATAGTGTGTCTAGCGTGTCGTCAATCCGTGGCAGAGGGTAGCTGTCTTTCTTGGTGACGTAATTGAGCTGCCGATAGTCCACGCAGAACCGCGTGCTGCCATCTTTCTTCTTAACCAGTACAACCGGTGATGCCCACGGACTTTTGGAACTTTCAATCACACCTTCTTTCTCCATTGCCGACACCATCTCTGCAACTTCTGTCTGCTTTGCCAATGGAAGGCGCCTAGCAGGCTGACGAATTGGTCTAGTATCACCAGTGTCTATTCGATGTTGTACCAGGTGTGTTCGGCCGTATTCTCCGTCCTGTGCGGCAAATACATCAGCGTACTCATTGATAAGATTCTCTGCCAGAGTTCGCTGCTCCTGATTCAGCTCACTGGACTGGAGAATCGTCTCTCTCGTTTCCGCTGTCCAAGGTGATGGGAGAGGTTTTGGAGCATCACGTTCAGATATTGTTGCGACGGCGGTAATCGGCGTGCATTTTCCAGTCACCTCCCCTCGCCTTAGTTTGACAGTGTGTGGTCTTGCGTTCAAAACTCTCACTGGAACCATGGTGTTCTTTGGTTCGACTAACGTCTTTCCCACGATGTAGTCTTGAGAATTCTTCTCTGGGTCTGGTTCTACTATGTAGAATCGGTGGCTCCCAAGATCACCTTCCAGCTTTGTCCAAATGATTGTCTCTGAAGACGGCGGCAAAACTTCGTCTTTGCTGATGACTGTCCTGAGAGTTACGGCATTCTCGTTTCCGTACACCATCGGAATCTCCACATTTCGATACCTCAGTACTTGCATCCCGATGTCCAAGATTACTTCATTTGCTTTCATGAAGTCTACTCCGATGATGCACTCGTCGCATATATCTGCCACCAGAAACGCATGGGAGAACGTCAGTCCTGCCAGAGTAATCGTAAGACGAACTTCTCCAAATACCTTCGCCATTTCCCCTGTTGCAGTCTTCAGGCAGTAGCTGTTGGTGTTGTGCAGCCAGGAGCTTTTGACGATATCTCTTCTTACAATGGAGGCAGTGGCACCTGTGTCGATGGTGGCTACGCACTTCTTCTCGTTGATTAGTGCCTCCACTGTCAGGCTCTTGTTACCCCGTTTGGTTTGCGAAACTTGAATGGTGGTCCTGGGGGCCTCGATTCCAGTAACCAACTTCTGCCCCGCGAAGTTGGTCCTTACGCATCTCCCGACTGCTGGTTTTGGGAAGTCTGACCGACAGGATGCTTCCTCTCTGCTTCTCCTACTTCCGCAATGTGGACAATTTCCTCGTCTAGGTGCACTTCTGCACTGCCGTTGTAGGTGTCCGGTTTGGTTGCAATTCCAGCAACGGATTTGACTTCCGCGAGCTTTGACGGCTTTTCTCTGGCATGAGCATTCCACGACGGACATTTCCCTGACACGGTGTATTCCCTGGTATGCTTGGTCCGCAGCCCTCATTGACAAAGCGAATGCCAATGCCTCGGGGAGTGTTCGCTTTTCAGCCATCCTTACAGCCATTTGCAGTTGTCTGTCCTCTATGGCCTGAATAAAAGCTTCCACCGCCATTTCGTTGATAAGCTCCTCACCGGCTTTAGGGTATGAAAGATGGGCTAGTCGCTCTATATCCGCTTGCAACTGTTGGAGCGTTTCCCCCCTTTTCTGGACTCGACTACGCAGCTGAACCCTGTACACCTGCTGCATGTGTTCATCCCCAAACCGCATCTCGATAGCCTGAACCAGAGAGTCGTAGTTCTGCTGTTTATCTTCCGGGATGGTCTGCAAGAGCTCCGCAGCTGGACCCCTCAGTGCAAGCGTGAGTGCAATAGACTTCTCTTCATCGTCCCAGCTATTGGTCATTGCGGCCGCTTCGAATTGCCTCTTATAAATTGGCCATGATGTTTGACCATCGAAGATAGGAGGCTGCATCTCCTTTCTTCTCAGACCGTCAGTGGAATATTCCCGTGCTTTCTGTCTCTTCACGTTGCTGAGCTCCTTAGCAAGATTTTCGACTTGCTTTCCTACTATCTCGAATTTCGTATCCACTTTTTCAAACTGAGTCTCTATCTTCCCGAACTGAGTTTCATGTTTCTCAAAATTTTCATCGAATCTAGTTTCGACTTTTTCGAGTTGCGTCTCGACCTTCTCGATTTTCTCTTCGATCACTTCGAATTTGGAATCCAAGTTCTTGTTTTGCTCATCAAGTTTACTTTCCAGAGCATCTAGAGAATTTTTTTGTTCGTCCATTGCTTTCTTTTGTTCGTCCAGCTTAAGTTCTAGAGAATTCCTTTGGTCGCCCATTGCTTTCTTTTGTTCGTCCATCGCTTTCTTTTGTTCGTCCAGCTTAAGTTCTAGAGAATTCCTTTGATCTTCTATTGCTTTCTTTTGTTCGTCCATGACTAACTTAAGTTGCAGGAGCAGACTTGTTATACCCGGGTCGGCTGCTGTACTTACTGCTTCCTCTTCCACGTCAAACTCTACGTCGTGCGGATTTTCACCTTCCTGCGTTACTGCTTCTTCCAGACGAATCAGTAGGGCATCTTTTCCCCCAGTTGTGTCGAGGTTCCGCTTACTGAGTTCTGCCTTTAGTTGAGTTATAGTTAGTTTTCCCAATTTGCGACCCATTTTGCGCAACTAATTAACTCAACACAGAAATCGTTTTTTTTTTTTTTTTTGCTTGTGCAATTTCACACCACGGAAATAGTTATTCACAGAATAAGTTTTATCCCGCTTCTGACACCAATGTAGTATGCGAGCTACGGCTCGAGTAGATAAAACAATTATTCTGAGAAATTATTTCTTTATTTTCTACTCTATAGAACAATTCAAGTTCACACTATACTATTCTTCGCCTTATTCTTTTCTTACAAGGTCTCTTTCCTCTCAAATCACTTTATCTCCTTTCAATTTCTCAATTCACAAATCCAAACTAATTACTTTTTCTTGTTCACTCTCAACTTTCAATTTATCACCAAATTACAACTTCGCCCATTATCACTTTTCCAATCTCTTCGCCACGGTTCTAAACCAACTGTCTTTTTTTTGATCGCCATCTGTCCTTATATAGCAGAAGTTTCTGATAGCCAGAAACTTCTAGCAAATTCTTCGACCACTGGAACAAGAGAAATAATTCTTGCAGTTATAATTCCCTAATATTATCCCTAATATTATCCCTAATATTATTTGTCTCTTTCGTTGACATGAGCTGTGGAGACTTCGTCCCAGACACGAACCTCGAATGAAGGACAGTTTGAACCAAAATTCTGCCAGAATGGAAAGTCACTTCGGAATTTGCTGCATAGACATAGGCGCGTAGTTATTATTATGCTACAATATGTAACTTTATTATCTGTGGTCCGATTTTATTTTAGTATTGATAAATTGGAAGAACTGCCTTGAGTTAGAGATGAGATTGAACTGCATATGATCGGGGTAGTCGAAGTAAAGAGATTCACCCAGTGCGGAAAAGTCATTATAAACTAAAACATAGATGGAAAAGTCAGATGCAGATCTGGATATAAAAAATGCTTGTCACAATTTATTTCGTTTATTCCGAAGCAAGCGTTCGTTTATTCCTTACTGTACCAAGGGAGGGAAGAAGTCAGATTTATCTGTGTCAAAAAAGGGACAGATTGAAGGAAATAATTAAAGATATATACTACGTTTATATGCATACTTGAATCCAGCTTCAACCCGGGTTGAAATTCATCTAAACGCAGATCGAATTGAAATAGGATTGACTCAACTCGACTCAGCTAACAGAGCTGGATCGAGTTAGAAAAATGCATGTATACCTGGGTTGAGGGGTTGAACTGACATGTTGTCTCTGGGTGTGTGTGATTTCAGATAACGAATCTAATACAACAGAGCACTAACACAATCAAAAGCAGAATGTCTGCTATACTTATCTGTCAGTTCAACCACGTTTGAATTTTTCAATCTTTCAACACGGTGTGTAGAAAGACTCAGATCGAAATCTCAACTCGATCCCTCGATTCTACATATAAACGTGGTGATAGGTGTAAAAAGTAGCAATAGCGACGTCGATGTTAATGTTCTTGTCAAAGATAAAATCAAAATTAACATTATTGTAACATGCGAGCTACGGCTCGAGTAGATAAAACAATTATTCTGTGAAATTTATTTCTTTATTTTCTAGTCTATAGAACAATTCAAGTTCACACTATACTATTCTTCGCAAATTCTTTTCTTACAAGGTCTCTTTCCTCTCAAATCACTTTATCTCCTTTCTATTACTTAATTCACAAATCCAAACTAATTACTTTTTCTTGTTCACTCTCAACTTTCAATTTATCACCAAATTACAACTTCGCCCATTATCACTTTTCCAATCTCTTCGCCACGGTTCTAAACCAACTGTCTTTTTTTTTTGACCGCCATCTGTTCTTATATAGCAGAAGTTTCTGATAGCCAGAAACTTCTAGCAAATTCTTCGACCACTGGAATAAGAGAAATAATTCTTGCAGTTATAATTCCCTTTTATCCCTGATATTATTCGTCTCTTTCGTTGACATGAGCTGTGGAGACTTCGTCCCAGACACGAACCTCGAATGAAAGGACAGTACGAACCAAAATTCTGCCAGAATGAAGTCACTTCGGAATTTGTTGCGTCATATTTTTAGGGGGCGTAGTTATTATTATGCTACACTGCCCCCCTCTTAGACATGTTCGTCCCGAACAAGTGCATCCTCATTTCGGCCATTGTATCGACTCAGTCGGTCCACATGAACCACTTTCATTTTGGCCCTCGGTCCTCGCTGGATGCGGTAGACAACATCGTTGATGCGGGTTATTATTCTGTAGGGACCTTCCCAGTTCCGCTGTAATTTAGGTGATTTCCCCTTTTGGCGATGGGGATTATACAGCCACACCAGATCTCCTTCCTGGAATCCTGACGTTGTTGCCTTGGCATCATACCTGGTCTTCATGCGGTCGCTCGTCATCTTAATCTGGCTTCTGGTCCTTTGGTGTATGTCCCTAAGCCTTTCCCTAAGGTCCGCCACGTACTCTTCTTCATTTCTGGGCTCATTGGTAGGAGATCCAAATTTCACCTCACTGGGTAAACGAGCTATTCCACCAAATAAGATTTCGAACGGCGTATGTCGAGTAGTGCTATGCACGGCACTTCTATAGGCCATCAAAAACAAGGGAATCTGCCGGTCCCAATCCCGTTGGTAGTCACCTACGACCTTCGAGAGATGTTCGTCCAAAGTCCTATTGAAACGCTCCACCATACCGTCCGACTGTGGATGAAGCGGGGTTGTCCTTGTCTTTTTGATTCCGAGTAGTTGACACATCTCTTGGAAGATTCTTGACTCGAAGTTCCGCCCTTGGTCAGCATGCAATTCCAAGGGCACACCGAATCTGCTAACCCAATTGTAGACGATCTGCTCCGCCACGGTTCTGGCTTCCTGGTTAGGGATCGGAAACGCTTCCGGCCACTTACTGAAGTAGTCCATCACTACGAGTATATACCGATTACCATTGTCGGTTTCCGGAAAGGGCCCTGCGATGTCAATGGCGATTCGTTCGAAAGGTGCTCCCACGTTGTATTGGTGCATCTTACCTCGAGTTTTGATTCTCGGACCCTTGCTAGCTGCACACACGTCGCATTTTCTGCACCAGTCTTCGATATCTTCCTTCGCTTTTAACCAATAAAAACGTTCTCGTACCTTTTCTAACGTCTTATTCACTCCCAAGTGGCCTCCGGTCGCCCCGCCATGCATTTCCTGTAACACCTCCTTGACCCTCGTCCGTGGTACGACAAGCTGCATTACAAACGACTTTCCGTCGGAGGATTCCCATTTTCTTCTCAGAACACCTTCTTGGACATGGAGGGAGTCCCACTGCGCAAAATATGCCTTTAAGGTCGGGCTTCTGTGAGAGATGTCCTGATGATCCGGTTTCTCCATGTTCTCCTTCCAGGCCAGAATCGGCTCGATATCCGGGTCTTCCTTCTGAGCGTTCCGGATCTCATCTACGCTCCAGCCGGCGATAGGTTCGGCTCTCATTCTTTGGATGGAAACCAGCTCCCGTTCTTCCTGACGCGCACAATGTTTACAATCCGTTCTGCATGGCCTCCGGGACAGTGCATCCGCATTAGAGTGGAGTTTTCCTTTACGATGCTGTATTTCGTAGTCGTAGATTTGCAGCCTTTCGATCCATCTTGCGACCTGACCCTCAGGACTCTTGAACTGTAATAGCCATTTTAAGGCTGCATGGTCTGTGCGAAGAACGAACTTCCTCCCGTAGAGGTATTTGTGAAAATGCTTCGTAGCCAAGATCAAAGCTAGAAGTTCCCGCCTTGTCACGCAGTAGTTCCTTTCTGGCTTAGAGAGCACCTTGCTGAAGTACGCAACCACCTTCTCTTGGCCGTCATGCACCTGGGAGAGTACGGCTCCTACCCCGACATTACTAGCATCTGCATCCACAACGAACGTTTCCCCGGGAGTGGGGTAAGCCAGTATCGGGGCATCGCATAGCCGTTGTTTAAGTGCCTTGAAGCTCTTCTCGCACTCAATTGACCATTTGAATTGTTTTCCCTTTTCCGTCAACTGGTGCAGGTTCTTTGCGATCCCGGCAAAATCCTTCACGAACCGTCTGTAGTAGGTGGCTAGGCCCAGGAAGCTCCTTAGTTGGTGTTTGTCTTTGGGGACTGGCCAGTTTTTCACCGCTTCGACCTTCTCCGGATCGGTTTTCACTCCTTTCGCTGAAATTATGTGTCCCAGGTACTTGACTTCCGCTCTAAACAGGGCGCACTTCTTGGGGTTGAGCTTCAGGTGGGCACTTCGAAGCCTTTGAAATACATCCCTTAGATTGTCTCGGTGTTGCGCAAACGTTTTTCCTACGACGATGACATCATCCAAGTATACCAAACAGGTTTTCCATGTTAACCCTTGCAGGACACATTCCATCAATCGCTCGAAAGTCGCCGGAGCATTGCACAGCCCGAATGGCATTACCGTGAATTGCCATAGCCCATTTCCTGCGGTGAAGGCGGTTTTCTCCCGGTCTTCTGGATGGATCTGTACCTGCCAGTAGCCACTCTTCAAGTCGAGAGTGGAAAACCATCGGGCTCCTGATAGTGTGTCTAGCGTGTCGTCAATCCGTGGCAGAGGGTAGCTGTCTTTCTTGGTGACGTAATTGAGCTGCCGATAGTCCACGCAGAACCGCGTGCTGCCATCTTTCTTCTTAACCAGTACAACCGGTGATGCCCACGGACTTTTGGAACTTTCAATCAGACCTTCTTTCTCCATTGCCGACACCATCTCTGCAACTTCTGTCTGCTTTGCCAATGGAAGGCGCCTAGCAGGCTGACGAATTGGTCTAGTATCACCAGTGTCTATTCGATGTTCTACCAGGTGTGTTCGGCCGTATTCACCGTCCTGTGAGGCAAATACATCAGCGTACTCATTGATAAGATTCTCTGCCATAGTTCGCTGCTCCTGATTCAGCTCACTGGACTGGAGAATCGTCTCTCTCGTTTCCGCTGTCCAAGGTGATGGGAGAGGTTTTGGAGCATCACGTTCAGATATTGTTGCGACGGCGGTAATCGGCGTGCATTTTCCAGTCACCTCCCCTCGCCTTAGTTTGACAGTGTGTGGTCTTGCGTTCAAAACTCTTACTGGAACCATGGTGTTCTTTGGTTCGACTAACGTCTTTCCCACGATGTAGTCTTGAGAATTCTTCTCTGGGTCTGGTTCTACTATGTAGAATCGGTGGCTCCCAAGATCACCTTCCAGCTTCGTCCAAATGATTGTCTCTGAAGACGGCGGCAAAACTTCGTCTTTGTTGATGACTGTCCTGAGAGTTACGGCACTCTCGTTTGCGTACACCATCGGAATCTCCACATTTCGATACCTCAGTACTTGCATCCCGATGTCCAGGATTACTTCATTTGCTTTCATGAAGTCTATTCCGATGATGCACTCGTCGCATATATCTGCCACCAGAAACGCATGGGAGAACGTAAGTCCCGCCAGAGTAATCGTAAGACGAACTTCTCCAAACACTTTCGCCATTTCCCCTGTTGCAGTCTTCAGGCAGTAGCTGTTGGTGTTGTGCAGCCAGGCGCTTCTGACAATATCTCTTCTTACAATGGAGGCAGTGGCGCCTGTGTCGATGGTGGCTACGCACTTCTTCTTGTTGATTAGTGCCTCCACTGTCAGGCTCTTGTTACCCCGTTTGGTTTGCGAAACTTGAATGGTGGTCCTGGGGGCCTCGATTCCAGTAACCAACTTCTGCCCCGCGAAAATGGTCCTTACGCATTTCCCGACTGCTGGTTTTGGGAAGTCTGACTGACAGGATGAATGTTATCACCGCCAGATGCTTCCTCTCTGCTTCTCCTACTTCCGCAATGTGGACAATTTCCTCGTCTAGGTGCACTTCTGCACTGCCGTTGTAGGTGTCCGGTTTGGTTGCAATTCCAGCAACGGATTTGACTTCCGCGAGCTTTGTCTTCATCCAAGACGGCTGTTCTCTGGCATGAGCATTCCACGACGGACATTTCCCTGACACGGTGTATTCCCTGGTATGCTTGGTCCGCAGCCTTCATTGACAGAGCGAATGCCAATGCCTCGGGGAGTGTTCGCTTTTCAGCCATCCTTACAGCCATTTGCAGTTGTCTGTCCTCTATGGCCTGAATAAAAGCTTCCACCGCCATTTCGTTGATAAGCTCCTCACCGGCTTTAGGGTATGAAAGATGGGCTAGTCGCTCTATATCCGCTTGCAACTGTTGGAGCGTTTCCCCCCTTTTCTGGACTCGACTACGCAGCTGAACCCTGTACACCTGCTGCATGTGTTCATCCCCAAACCGCATCTCGATAGCCTGAACCAGAGAGTCGTAGTTCTGCTGTTTATCTTCCGGGATGGTCTGCAAGAGCTCCGCAGCTGGACCCCTCAGTGCAAGTGTTAGTGCAATGGACTTCTCTTCATCGTCCCAGCTATTGGTCATTGCGGCCGCTTCGAATTGCCTTTTATAAATTGGCCATGATGTTTGACCATCGAAGATAGGAGGCTGCATCTCCTTTCTTCTCAGACCGTCAGTGGAATATTCCCGTGCTTTCTGTCTCTTCACGTTGCTGAGCTCCTTAGCAAGATTTTCGACTTGCTTTCCTACTATCTCGAATTTCGTATCCACTTTTTCAAATTGAGTCTCTATCTTCCCGAACTGAGTTTCATGTTTCTCAAAATTTTCATCGAATCTAATTTCGACTTTTTCGAGTTGCGTCTCGACCTTCTCGATTTTCTCTTCGATCACTTCGAATTTGGATTCCAAGTTCTTGTTTTGCTCATCAAGTTTACTTTCCAGAGCATCTAGAGAATTCTTTTGTTCGTCCATTGCTTTCTTTTGTTCGTCCAGCTTAAGTTCTAGAGAATTCCTTTGGTCGCCCATTGCTTTCTTTTGTTCGTCCATCGCTTTCTTTTGTTCATCCAGCTTAAGTTCTAGAGAATTCTTTTGTTCGTCCATTGCTTTCTTTTGTTCGTCCAGCTTAAGTTCTATAGAATTCCTTTGGTCTTCTATTGCTTTCTTTTGTTCGTCCATGACTAACTTAAGTTGCAGGAGCAGACTTGTTATACCCGGGTCGGCTGCTGTACTTGCTGGTTCCTCTTCCACGTCAAACTCTACGTCGTGCGGATTTTCACCTTCCTGCGTTACTGCTTCTTCCAGACGAATCAGCAGGGCATCTTTTCCCCCAGTTGTGTCGAGGTTCCGCTTACTGAGTTCTGCCTTTAGTTGAGTTATAGTTAGTTTTCCCAATTTGCGACCCATTTTGCGCAACTAATTAACTCAACACAGAAATCGTTTTTTTTTTTTTTTTTGTTTGTGCAATTTCACACCACGGAAATAGTTATTCACAGAATAAGTTTTATCCCACTTCTGACACCAATGTAACATGCGAGCTACGGCTCGAGTAGATAAAACAATTATTCTGTGAAATTTATTTCTTTATTTTCTAGTCTATAGAACAATTCAAGTTCACACTATACTATTCTTCGCAAATTCTTTTCTTACAAGGTCTCTTTCCTCTCAAATCACTTTATCTCCTTTCTATTACTTAATTCACAAATCCAAACTAATTACTTTTTCTTGTTCACTCTCAACTTTCAATTTATCACCAAATTACAACTTCGCCCATTATCACTTTTCCAATCTCTTCGCCACGGTTCTAAACCAACTGTCTTTTTTTTTTGACCGCCATCTGTCCTTATATAGCAGAAGTTTCTGATAGCCAGAAACTTCTAGCAAATTCTTCGACCACTGGAATAAGAGAAATAATTCTTGCAGTTATAATTCCCTTTTATCCCTGATATTATTCGTCTCTTTCGTCGACATGAGCTGTGGAGACTTCGTCCCAGACACGAACCTCGAATGAAAGGACAGTACGAACCAAAATTCTGCCAGAATGAAGTCACTTCGGAATTTGTTGCGTCATATTTTTAGGGGGCGTAGTTATTATTATGCTACATTATCATTCCTTATCAGCGGTGGCATTAATAGAGACGAGGTGAATCTCAACATCTGATTCAGCCCAGCGCAATCGAGGAAGATTAAAATCACCAACGACGATTACATCGTCTTCAGGGGTAATGACTTCCATTACAAAGTCAATCGCATCAGCAAGAAGTTGGTATATATTGTAGCATAATAATAACTACGCGCCTATGTCTATGCAGCAAATTCCGAAGTGACTTTCCATTTTGGCAGAATTTTGGTTCGAACTGTCCTTTCATTCGAGGTTCGTGTCTGGGACGAAGTCTCCACAGCTCATGTCAACGAAAGAGACGAATAATATCAGGGATAAAAGGGAATTATAACTGCAAGAATTATTTCTCTTGTTCCAGTGGTCGAAGAATTTGCTAGAAGCTTCTGGCTATCAGAAACTTCTGCTATATAAGGACAGATGGCGATCAAAAAAAAGACAGTTGGTTTAGAACCGTGGCGAAGAGATTGGAAAAGTGATAATGGGCGAAGTTGTAATTTGGTGATAAATTGAAAGTTGAGAGTGAACAAGAAAAAGTAATTAGTTTGGATTTGTGAATTAAGAAATTGAAAGGAGATAAAGTGATTTGAGAGGAAAGAGACCTTGTAAGAAAAGAATAAGGCGAAGAATAGTATAGTGTGAACTTGAATTGTTCTATAGAGTAGAAAATAAAGAAATAATTTCTCAGAATAATTGTTTTATCTACTCGAGCCGTAGCTCGCATACTACATTGGTGTCAGAAGCGGGATAAAACTTATTCTGTGAATAACTATTTCCGTGGTGTGAAATTGCACAAGCAAAAAAAAAAAAAAAAAAACGATTTCTGTGTTGAGTTAATTAGTTGCGCAAAATGGGTCGCAAATTGGGAAAACTAACTATAACTCAACTAAAGGCAGAACTCAGTAAGCGGAACCTCGACACAACTGGGGGAAAAGATGCCCTACTGATTCGTCTGGAAGAAGCAGTAACGCAGGAAGGTGAAAATCCGCACGACGTAGAGTTTGACGTGGAAGAGGAAGCAGTAAGTACAGCAGCCGACCCGGGTATAACAAGTCTGCTCCTGCAACTTAAGTTAGTCATGGACGAACAAAAGAAAGCAATAGAAGATCAAAGGAATTCTCTAGAACTTAAGCTGGACGAACAAAAGAAAGCGATGGACGAACAAAAGAAAGCAATGGGCGACCAAATGAATTCTCTAGAACTTAAGCTGGACGAACAAAAGAAAGCAATGGACGAACAAAAAAATTCTCTAGATGCTCTGGAAAGTAAACTTGATGAGCAAAACAAGAACTTGGAATCCAAATTCGAAGTGATCGAAGAGAAAATCGAGAAGGTCGAGACGCAACTCGAAAAAGTCGAAACTAGATTCGATGAAAATTTTGAGAAACATGAAACTCAGTTCGGGAAGATAGAGACTCAGTTTGAAAAAGTGGATACGAAATTCGAGATAGTAGGAAAGCAAGTCGAAAATCTTGCTAAGGAGCTCAGCAACGTGAAGAGACAGAAAGCACGGGAATATTCCACTGACGGTCTGAGAAGAAAGGAGATGCAGCCTCCTATCTTCGATGGTCAAACATCATGGCCAATTTATAAAAGGCAATTCGAAGCGGCCGCAATGACCAATAGCTGGGACGATGAAGAGAAGTCTATTGCACTCACGCTTGCACTGAGGGGTCCAGCTGCGGAGCTCTTGCAGACCATCCCGGAAGATAAACAGCAGAACTACGACTCTCTGGTTCAGGCTATCGAGATGCGGTTTGGGGATGAACACATGCAGCAGGTGTACAGGGTTCAGCTGCGTAGTCGAGTCCAGAAAAGGGGGGAAACGCTCCAACAGTTGCAAGCAGATATAGAGCGACTAGCCCATCTTTCATACCCTAAAGCCGGTGAGGAGCTTATCAACGAAATGGCGGTGGAAGCTTTTATTCAGGCCATAGAGGACAGACAACTGCAAATGGCTGTAAGGATGGCTGAAAAGCGAACACTCCCCGAGGCATTGGCATTCGCTTTGTCAATGAAGGCTGCGGACCAAGCATACCAGGGAATACACCGTGTCAGGGAAATGTCCGTCGTGGAATGCTCATGCCAGAGAACAGCCGTCATGGATGAAGACAGAGCTCGCGGAAGTCAAATCCGTTGCTGGAATTGCAACCAAACCGGACACCTACAACGGCAGTGCAGAAGTGCACCTAGACGAGGAAATTGTTCACATTGCGGAAGTAGGAGAAGCAGAGAGGAAGCATCTGGCGGTGATAACATCCATCCTGTCAGTCAGACTTCCCAAAACCAGCAGTCGGGAAATGCGTAAGGACCAACTTCGCGGGGCAGAAGTTGGTTACTGGAATCGAGGCCCCCAGGACCACCATTCAAGTTTCGCAAACCAAACGGGGTAACAAGAGCCTGACAGTGGAGGCACTAATCAACGAGAAGAAGTGCGTAGCCACCATCGACACAGGTGCCACTGCCTCCATTGTAAGAAGAGATATCGTCAAAAGCTCCTGGCTGCACAAAACCAACAGCTACTGCCTGAAGACTGCAACAGGGGAAATGGCGAAGGTATTTGGAGAAGTTCGTCTTACGATTACTCTGGCAGGACTGACGTTCTCCCATGCGTTTCTGGTGGCAGATATATGCGACGAGTGCATCATCGGAGTAGACTTCATGAAAGCAAATGAAGTAATCTTGGACATCGGGATGCAAGTACTGAGGTATCGAAATGTGGAGATTCCGATGGTGTACGGAAATGAGAATGCCGTAACTCTCAGGACAGTCATCAGCAAAGACGAAGTTTTGCCGCCGTCTTCAGAGACAATCATTTGGACGAAGCTGGAAGGTGATCTTGGGAGCCACCGATTCTACATAGTAGAACCAGACCCAGAGAAGAATTCTCAAGACTACATCGTGGGAAAGACGTTAGTCGAACCAAAGAACACCATGGTTCCAGTAAGGGTTCTGAACGCAAGACCACACACTGTCAAACTAAGGCGAGGGGAGGTGACTGGAAAATGCACGCCGATTACCGCCGTCGCAACAATATCTGAACGTGATGCTCCAAAACCTCTCCCATCACCTTGGACAGCGGAAGCGAGAAAGACGATTCTCCAGTCCAGTGAGCTGAATCAGGAGCAGCGAACTATGGCAGAGAATCTTATCAATGAGTACGCTGATGTATTTGCCTCACAGGACGGAGAATACGGCCGAACACACCTGGTACAACATCGAATAGACACTGGTGATACTAGACCAATTCGTCAGCCTGCTAGGCGCCTTCCATTGGCAAAGCAGACAGAAGTTGCAGAGATGGTGTCGGCAATGGAGAAAGAAGGTCTGATTGAAAGTTCCAAAAGTCCGTGGGCATCACCGGTTGTACTGGTTAAGAAGAAAGATGGCAGCACGCGGTTCTGCGTGGACTATCGGCAGCTCAATTACGTCACCAAGAAAGACAGCTACCCTCTGCCACGGATTGACGACACGCTAGACACACTATCAGGAGCCCGATGGTTTTCCACTCTCGATTTGAAGAGTGGCTACTGGCAGGTACAGATCCATCCAGAAGACCGGGAGAAAACCGCCTTCACCGCAGGAAATGGGCTATGGCAATTCACGGTAATGCCATTCGGGCTGTGCAATGCTCCGGCGACTTTCGAGCGATTGATGGAATGTGTCCTGCAAGGGTTAACATGGAAAACCTGTTTGGTTTACTTGGATGATGTCATCGTCGTAGGAAAAACGTTTGCGCAACACCGAGACAATCTAAGGGATGTGTTTCAAAGGCTTCGAAGTGCCCACCTGAAGCTCAACCCCAAGAAGTGCGCCCTGTTTAGAGCGGAAGTCAAGTACCTGGGACACATAATTTCAGCGAAAGGAGTGAGAACCGATCCGGAGAAGGTCGAAGCGGTGAAAAACTGGCCAGTCCCCAAAGACAAACACCAACTAAGGAGCTTCCTGGGCCTAGCCACCTACTACAGACGGTTCGTGAAGGATTTTGCCGGGATCGCAAAGAACCTGCACCAGTTGACGGAAAAGGGAAAACAATTCAAATGGTCAATTGAGTGCGAGAAGAGCTTCAAGGCACTTAAACAACGGCTATGCGATGCCCCGATACTGGCTTACCCCACTCCCGGGGAAACGTTCGTTGTGGATGCAGATGCTAGTAATGTCGGGGTAGGAGCCGTACTCTCCCAGGTGCATGACGGCCAAGAGAAGGTGGTTGCGTACTTCAGCAAGGTGCTCTCTAAGCCAGAAAGGAACTACTGCGTGACAAGGCGGGAACTTCTAGCTTTGATCTTGGCTACGAAGCATTTTCACAAATACCTCTACGGGAGGAAGTTCGTTCTTCGCACAGACCATGCAGCCTTAAAATGACTATTACAGTTCAAGAGTCCTGAGGGTCAGGTCGCAAGATGGATCGAAAGGCTGCAAATCTACGACTACGAAATACAGCATCGTAAAGGAAAACTCCACTCTAATGCGGATGCACTGTCCCGGAGGCCATGCAGAACGGATTGTAAACATTGTGCGCGTCAGGAAGAACGGGAGCTGGTTTCCGTCCAAAGAATGAGAGCCGAACCTATCGCCGGCTGGAGCGTAGATGAGATCCGGAACGCTCAGAAGGAAGACCCGGATATCGAGCCGATTCTGGCCTGGAAGGAGAACATGGAGAAACCGGATCATCAGGACATCTCTCACAGAAGCCCGACCTTAAAGGCATATTTTGCGCAGTGGGACTCCCTCCATGTCCAAGAAGGTGTTCTGAGAAGAAAATGGGAATCCTCCGACGGAAAGTCGTTTGTAATGCAGCTTGTCGTACCGCGGACGAGGGTCAAGGAGGTGTTACAGGAAATGCATGGCGGGGCGACCGGAGGCCACTTGGGAGTGAATAAGACGCTAGAAAAGGTACGAGAACGTTTTTATTGGTTAAAAGCGAAGGAAGATATCGAAGACTGGTGCAGAAAATGCGACGTGTGTGCAGCTAGCAAGGGTCCGAGAATCAAAACTCGAGGTAAGATGCACCAATACAACGTGGGAGCACCTTTCGAACGAATCGCCATCGACATCGCAGGGCCCTTTCCGGAAACCGACAATGGTAATCGGTATATACTCGTAGTGATGGACTACTTCAGTAAGTGGCCGGAAGCGTTTCCGATCCCTAACCAGGAAGCCAGAACCGTGGCGGAGCAGATCGTCTACAATTGGGTTAGCAGATTCGGTGTGCCCTTGGAATTGCATTCTGACCAAGGGCGGAACTTCGAGTCAAAAATCTTCCAAGAGATGTGTCAACTACTCGGAATCAAAAAGACAAGGACAACCCCGCTTCATCCACAGTCGGACGGTATGGTGGAGCGTTTCAATAGGACTTTGGACGAACATCTCTCGAAGGTCGTAGGTGACTACCAACGGGATTGGGACCGGCAGATTCCCTTGTTTTTGATGGCCTATAGAAGTGCCGTGCATAGCACTACTCGTCATACGCCGTTCGAAATCTTATTTGGTGGAATAGCTCGTTTACCCAGTGAGGTGAAATTTGGATCTCCTACCAATGAGCCCAGAAATGAAGAAGAGTACGTGGCGGACCTTAGGGAAAGGCTTAGGGACATACACCAAAGGACCAGAAGCCAGATTAAGATGACGAGCGACCGCATGAAGACCAGGTATGATGCCAAGGCAACAACGTCAGGATTCCAGGAAGGAGATCTGGTGTGGCTGTATAATCCCCATCGCCAAAAGGGGAAATCACCTAAATTACAGCGGAACTGGGAAGGTCCCTACAGAATAGTAACCCGCATCAACGATGTTGTCTACCGCATCCAGCGAGGACCAAGGGCCAAAATGAAAGTGGTTCATGTGGACCGACTGAGTCGATACAATGGCCGAAATGAGGATGCACTTGTTCGGGACGAACACGTCTAAGAGGGGGGCAGTGTAGCATAATAATAACTACGCTCCTATGTCTATGCAGCAAATTCCGAAGTGACTTTCCATTCTGGCAGAATTTTGGTTCAAACTGTCCTTTCATTCGAGGTTCGTGTCTGGGACGAAGTCTCCACAGCTCATGTCAACGAAAGAGACGAATAATATTAGGGATAAAAGGGAATTATAACTGCAAGAATTATTTCTCTTGTTCCAGTGGTCGAAGAATTTGCTAGAAGTTTCTGGCTATCAGAAACTTCTGCTATATAAGGACAGATGGCGATCAAAAAAAGACACAGTTGGTTTAGAACCGTGGCGAAGAGATTGGAAAAGTGATAATGGGCGAAGTGGTAATTTGGTGATAAATTGAAAGTTGAGAGTGAACAAGAAAAAGTAATTAGTTTGGATTTGTGAATTAAGTAATTGAAAGGAGATAAAGTGATTTGAGAGGAAAGAGACCTTGTAAGAAAAGAATTTGCGAAGAATAGTATAGTGTGAACTTGAATTGTTCTATAGACTAGAAAATAAAGAAATAAATTTCACAGAATATCGTTTTATCTACTCGAGCCGTAGCTCGCATATTACAATATGTACCTCTTTTTATTTAATTGCGAAAATAGTTCGAACAAAGTTTGTTCAATTCTATGAATTTTTTTTTTTAAATTGCTCTTTGATCTACATTTCTCTTAGTAGGGTAAATTAAATTAAATTATAAGGTCTGCACCTAGTAAGGCACAACTTTCAAAAGTTCCGCTAAATGTTTGCAGATTGGAATGAGAATAAAATGGGCGAATCCACACTGGTATTCTCGGGAAAGGTAAGGGGAAATCTTTACAAAGCTTATGCACTTTGAAGATATATTTTCAGCAGAAATGTATTTCTCGTGTTGTCTCGCACTATCTTATAATGAAATTGAGTAAAATAGCTATATGTATACACATTCGTATGTCTTTACTCATCTGATTACTGATGGGAGAATATCAGCGTGGTAGATTGATTAACTTAGGATACCAAGAAACACATCTGTAGTATCGGTAAATTTATTTGTTTTAGTTACACTTGTTAATGCAATGTGTTAATTAATTTTAGACACTTGAAATTTAAAATCTAAAATGAACTAGTCTAAACATCTCTCGCGTACGCGAAAATGAAATAAAATATACTCAAATTGTACTAGATCGGGTTTACATAGAAACAGCAAACTACTTTTCACTCATCTCTACGTCGAGAATCGTCGCAAATCTCGATCACCGTCCATTTTAATTTTTCCCGTTCATTCATCCGGCTTTTTTTCGTTGAGTCCTCAAAATTCCCACAAAAAAAAAGTTGAAAAAATAACGGTTCCTTATTTGCAACACACAGAAGAGGCAGAACATACAAATTTCGTGAAGTCGCTCTGTAATTTCGTTTTTTAGTTTCAACAAAAAAAATATTAAACTACAATTAATTTTAAAAATCCTCACAAAAAAAACATTTTTTTTTTATATATAATATTTATTCAACCAAGATAATTATTTTTTTTTTTAACTATAAAACTGTTAATATTACATCTCTAATAAAAAATGCAATCTAACGAAAGCCACGAAGAGAAAGACATGAAAATGGAGGACGGCCCCAAAGAAGTAATTGAAGTAGGAGCAGTTGCGGTACCTTTATCAATTGAAATAAGAGGCGATGGAACAACAACAAAAACAAATTCAACTAATTTGGAAACTGCTATAATGCCCCCACCGCCGCCAGCACGAACTCTGATATCATTGGCGGCTGTAGAGCCTCGTCCGCCATCTTCGGCTGCCTCGGATAGAGACGAAGATGAGGTGCTGAGATTGCAAGTTCTGTCAGCGAGGTCTTCTACGCCGTATACGGTACAGGCGATCTGTTGCAATAATGCAAATTGTGAATTGGGTACAACCGATTCAACCACAGTAAGCCCAGTAAAGGAAGAGTCTAATAATTTGGTGTTGGACGAGAATAAGAACTGTTTGATAGCTGAGGAGGCGCAAGGTCTGGATGGAGAAATGGAAGGGAAAAAGTACTCTCGTTTTGATCTGGTTCATATCCGTGATGAGATGATGACGATTGTGAGGCCAGAATGTCTAGGGAGTACAAGGCTAAAGCGTTTGAATCTAGGAAAGTCTGACAATAGTGCACTCAATGGAACCGGTATTGGTGGTAATGTGAGTATATAAGTATTGGTCTTAAGGACTGACGCATTGTTTTTCATTGAGTAAAAGTAGAGAACACAAAAACACAAAATTGTTTACCACAGCCTATTTTGTTCGCAAGCAGTCGCGCTCCTACACACACAAATATATGGCGCTGCGCAAAACGAGTTTTGTATTGTGTAGGGCAAAACTGTACTTTTACTGTAGGCAAAAAAAAAAACTGCTTTTACCGCACTCTCCTGTATGTTAATTTTTTTTGTTTCTTCGTAAATAAAGTGCACGAACGAGGTTGCTGCCACCTCTTGCGCTAGTCTATCGGCCTCGTTACCAGCTATGCACAGAAAATCAATTACCGTTCTCTTCCTTGTCTCTAGAGCAGAAGTTGTTGAAGGGTAATCATGTCTTCCTATCAAACAGTCTCACTTGAAGGCCGTAATTGTAAAACTTGTGCTTTTCCAAACCTCAAGTTCAGCTTTGGCTAGAATTGTCCAAAAAAATTGAATTGAATTCTCTTGACGAAAGACGGTCTCGATATCTATTATCCATTTTTTTTTTTTTGTGTTAAATGTGCGATATATTCAGTAAGACCCTCACTTCCTTCTGCTCTCCTTAATAGGCTATTAGCTAACTCCTCACACCGTCAATATGATGTAGAGCGTGCTTTCCTGACACGGTCTTGTATATTAGGTATCCAACTGAGTTCCTTATCTAGGATTATCTCAAGAGATTTAGAATAGTCTGCGAAATAAAAAAACAGTCCCCTAAGTTTTGGTGGAGTAATATGTGGTACTTTGTAGTAGCAATTGATAATCTCAGTTATGGCTATTGAAAGCCCCTTCAGAAACCATCGTGAACTCTTTATTTTTAAAGGATCTTTCAATAGTTCCCACTTGTGAAAGGAGGGCAGTTTCTACCGATTACAATATTCATGCTGGGATGCTGATTGACTCCTATCCAGCTTTGTTCGTCAACCAATTTTTCCAGAGTCTAATAGAATGGAGGGCAGGCTGATTGATCGTGAAGCTATTTACCTTATCATTGAAAAGGTATTCCCATAGAAAAGCTTTAATAGTATCAATTTGCAGAGTGTAAGAAAAAAAAAGAAAACCTATAAGAGGGTTGGCTGTTAGGAATTTAGCAGATTAGATACCGATATATGTTCTTGTACATAGTTATAGTTATATAGCAATACCTGTGTTCGTCACTGTGATTTCAGACTGAAACATGACCAGCTTGTCCCAAAAGACTGATTGAAGAAGACAACTCAGCGTTGGGATACTGTTTTGTGGTATGGTTTGTAACGCTGGTGCAGGAGAGCGTCTTAGAACTCTGCTGACGTCTAGTTTGAACTGCTGCATAATTTTTGACTGTACGTCTACTCTGGATTCTTTTTGCGCGAGTATAATCGAACTTGATATTCCCTGTCAAGTGTGCTAGCATTTTCGACTGAAGTTCTGAGATTGAATTTGTATTGACTGGAACAACTACCGGACTGTGCCATGACCTGTAGCTATTGATTTCCAACATAGTGCAAATTTGTTTAAAGTACTATAAGATCAAGAAGAGATTTACAGTAAAGTAACGAGACTAGATCATCGGTCCCATCCTTAAATTTGTTTTCCAGTCATAGTCATGTGCCTGTTCACAATTTCTTACATACGTCCTTCTAGCTTTCGCTTTATAGGAGAAACAAAGTTCTGACCATAAAGTATAAGCGAAAATTGTTTAACAATATTCCTACCTTATGTTTTGTTCATTGTAGAGAAACAAACACCATCGTTCTTCCAATCCACCGAATGACATGATGCCAGCATTCTTTAAGCGTAAGACAGCCGTTTCGAATGGTAACGGTCATTCCATAACCTATGACACTTTTAAATACACCGACTCTAATCCATTTGGCAATCACGGCAGTGATGGCGGCCAATCGAGCATTCATCGTCGCATTGGTAGCGGCCGTTTGTCCAATCGTGACGTGAACTGGGACTACATTCCAGAAGAGGATCCTGAAAAGGATAACCTCCCAGAATTTTTCACAACGAAAGATGCTAGTAACAGCATCAAGCAACAACGCCATTCAAAGAAACACGAATTCGATGATAATGCGAACTATGTGAGGCGTGTAATCAATTCTTTTGTGGGAGAGTCATCCTTCCAAAGATCCAAGAATTCCAATAACTCTAGCACAGAAGAACGGTTCAGCACAAACAGCAGCGGCACTAGTAATGCAAATAAAAGCGATGAACCTGAGTGGTTCAGTTGTGGTCCAACATCTCGGTTGGATACCATTGAGCTATGTGGCTTTGATGAATCTGACCAGCAACAGATTCGTTTGGAAATGGAGAATGCTAAGAATAAACCCGATGCCAATAATAATCATGAAGAGCCAACGACGAATGGTAGGAGTAGTGGTCATAAAGAGAAGAAGCATTTGGCGTTTCAATTTGATGATTTCTCGACACATGGTGGTAAAACTAACAGCAATGGTGGTGGTGGCGGTAGTAGGGTGCCGTCGTCGAAATTCTTACCACTCTTCAATGCCAAAAACAACGTGGAGGAAAAGGCGGCTAATCAGAGCACTTCTCAATCATTGAGTGACTTTCTCAAACGAAGCGATGTGCCATCTGCTCAGAAAGAGAAATTGAGTTTGACCGAAATGCCCAGTGTTGACGAGATCGAGGCTAAATGGAGGACCCAACAACAACAACAAAATGATTCAAAGATCAAGACGAATGCTGAGAATTTCCGTACTAGTTCGGAGAATTTCAAAAAAATGCTTAATCAACTGAATCAACAACAACAGAACGGTGGTGTCTCAGTGCCTTCTCCACCACAGCAGTCGCAGCAAACCAGCCAACCAGTATTGAATCTCTTTAATAATGAAAACCTATCGAACTTTATTAAGCAACGCAACCTTCAACAGCAGTTGTTGCAGAAACAACAACAACAGGCTGCGTTCGCTCAGCTCCAGTTGAATGCAATTCTCAGTCGCCCTGATACTCAGATGCTGCTGTTGTCATTGGCACGTGGTGAAATCTCCAAGCACGGTCTGATTGTTCAACTGGCCAATCCGAACCTTACTCCAGCCGACCGTGAAGCTATCTCTGCCGTTTTGACATTCTCTGCAGCTGGTCAGTATCATCAACAATTGGCCATTAACAGCAATCACCAGCAACAGCAGCAATTTATTGCAAATCAGTTGCAGAACTTAGCCCTTCTACAGCAAATGAATAAGAATACGAATACTGCTGCGGCCGCAAAGAGGAATGTGGGTGGTGGCTTTCAAGCTAACGGAGGAGGTGGAGGAAGTAACACACGTACATTCTCGCAGGAAGAACTGCAATCACATGCGAATTATATCCTTCAAAACGCCATGATGAAGAAAAAGCTAGAAGAGCAAACCACTTTGGGAGTCCAGAAAATTTTACAACTCCAGAATTCAATGTTGAATAATAGTTGCAATAATAATAATTCTCGTGTAATTGACTCTTTGGCTGGACCAAAGAATCAACAGCCGCAGCAGCACCACCAGCAGCAGCTGCATCAACAACGTCAGCGAAAGGGTTCAACTGCTGGTAATCGTGGCATACCTATTGGACGTCGCCGATCAACATCTTCATCATCGTCGAACGCTACAGTGAATGGCACACAAATGAAACTAGCTGCTGATTTGGAATTTCGTCAATTAGAGCAGCGAAGAAATACGATAGCAACAGCTACTGTTGGTGCAGGTGAGCTTTGTTTTTAAATTCGTTTATTTGTTATATGTATATTTTTTTTTTTTTTGTTTATACCTCCATAGAGAGCTAGGGTCTTTTATTTGACGAAACGAGAAGAAACATATCCATGAGGGACTCAGTCCATATCTTCTGCTTGAGGGAAAGACATTTCGTACTTTTAAACCTTTTTCCTGACTGTGTTTTGTTTGACATTGTCTTTTTTTTCTAAATTCTACTGTTTAATACACTGTTTTCTGCCCTTCTATATTTATAACCTTTTTGTACGATAATAAAATTATTAATGTAGACATGGCACAATTGACCAGACTGTTGGTCTAAGTGAGCAGTGACAAGCAAGTCACAGGGCACCAATCTACCTAACCTAACCTAATGTAGACTCAGGGAATTCATTCAGATTCAGTTTTCATAAAGCTGATTTCGTAAAATTGAATGACCGGAATAGTAATATAAACTTTGATTTGAGTTTAATTAATAGTACGTATGTTAACTTGGCCTGTTTCATCCAATCGTCCACATACGTGCGTTCGAAAAAATGTTCATCTTCCCCAATTAAGAATTGCTCTCCATCATAACAAGAGAAACAAATTATGATTTTCCAAAAATTATTAATTATAATTTAGTTTCGATGTACGACCCAAAATTTTCTGACAAACGGCCGAAAAGTTTTGTATTCTATATGCTGTCGTAAAACTACATACTGAATTATTTTTGAATGAATTGCACAACTCTATTTTGTGAGAATCATAAAAGCAAATCTGTTCCTGGAGATCCGAAAATTGACGGAAACTTACATATATATATGCGAACAGTCGTTCTCTAACTACGTATATATAAGAACCTAATCTTTATTATTTCTGCTACATGAACAACCATGTACAAACTTCTTTAGTCTCTGCGGACTCGGCGTTGGTAGTGAAACTGTTCTCTTTGACCGACTCCTATTTGACGAAGTCTTCTGTGTAACAGAGTCTTCTGGGGAGCGTTCCAAATTTGGACTTTTCTAAGTCCAAGTCACCATGTCTGTCATTTAGCTTCTTCTTCTCTCGAAAGTTAACCATTTAAACTTTTTCTCGCTGGTGGAGGTTTGAAAACCTTGCATTCGTATTAAGAAATAAAAAAATGTCATCGGGGATTTTCTTTCTTTGCATGTCGAAAATTGACCTCTCTAGTAACTCATCATCATCAAAAGGAATAAACTATATAGAAGGATATACAACCTCACCGTACCTGATTTTTAAGGATAAAAATGGCTTCTGTGGTCAAACATGGAACGTGCCCCTGTTTGTCTGTCTTGAACTTGACAGAGTCTTTTGTTTAACAGTCTCCTTTTGATGGTGTCTTGTATTTAACAGTCTTCTGTTTGCCAGTATTTGACAGAGTCCTCTTTTTAGCGTAGTCTTCTTGACAGTGTTATACGTCTGGCAGTACTCCGTTTAACCGTCTCAATGTTTGACAGGGTCTTCTGTTTCACAGAGTCTTGTGTCTTCTTATCCTTTTTAAAGTTAAAAAATTAAAATTATGACGTATGCCTAAAATCAATTAGCAGTTTTTTTAATTTTAGTTTTGATCGACTAAATAGTTCATGAATACATTTATTACAAAAAAGAAATTATATAGCCTAAATGGTTTGGCTTAATGCCGTCTACCAAATTGACATTTACAACTATTTACCAAAAAAATGAGAGAGTTCTGTTAAAATAAAGTAAATAGAGTTAAGATATTTTCTTAAAAATCTTCATCAATTATGTATCTCCTGTAATGTAATGCGTCACGGCATACTTACCTATATATAGCACTTCCCAACCTTGTTCACCGTTCAAAGTACAGGTTGTATCCTACTATTTATGAAATATATTCCTTCCTTCAAAATGTACTTTAAATTACTATAATACGCTCTGTGTTGCGATGACTGGGCTTCAATAATATATGAGTCATAAAGCAGGTTTCCTTTTAGGTTGAACTCACAATTACGTGCATCCACACAGTTGCTTCTTGTTGAAAATAAGTGAGAGACAACTATTTTTGGCAGTCGTTGATGTTCCATCCCCATAACTTTTATAACATAATCGAAGTGCAGTTTTAATGTTTCAAGAAAGAGAGGAGCCATCCCAGATATATCATGTATTTGGGAGTATTATTCCGTAATCTGAACACTCTTTTAACGGAGTATCGCACGAACTTTTCGATCAGAATGGGTTTAGACATCAAATATATTGGACATTTGTAAAGTCACTGTTAGTTAGGTGATTGCAAGTTGCTTTTAAAATGTCGTAATAATAGAATAGATTTAACAGAAATCAAGTAAAGAATAGTTTTTGCGATACATTTTGACATTTTCGCTACTGTAAACTTGCAAAGCCGATTTTTAACAGATGAAAGAAATTTTAGTTTTCAGAATAAAAATTCTGCATTAGTGTGGTATTTGAACGTACCTTCTTCTTTTACATTTTTTCCGTGCTCTCCATTTTCCGTTTTAGCATGAATAATATCAAAAACACATCATTTATATACCCATTTTCACTTACCTAAACTGCTTTCTACTATAGGAATAACATTTGTGTTTATTATATTATATATTAGAGTTGACTTAGAAAAAGAAAAAACAAAGTTTAAATTCGTTTATTTTTTAATTTTAATAACGTCAAATCACAGTTCTACTACATTTTACTTTCGGTAAACTCTTCCCTTCACCATTTTGTTTCGTTTTTGTCATTCGAAATGTCAAAAAGTGCGAACTGGTTATGTTGAAGTGATTCGATTCTCTGCACAAATTAATTTTATTTTTGATTGACAATTTAATTTTTGAGATGCGAATACCCCGTCCGCGCGGCATAACTAAAACACAGTTTATGATAGTAACTGCAGTTGGATTTCTAGGAGGTTTTTACATTTGGCAACCACTGCTTCTTAGGTGGAAACGCGAACGACCCGCAGTCACAACAGGGTTAGGAGCCGAAAACACTGCACCAGTAACAAAGTATAATAGTTCACAGAAGTAGAAAATCTACATTCAACGTGTATTTCATCGTCATTCGTTGTTCTTCTTTTATTCCAGATGAGTATCATCCAATTTCTCAAAGAATTTAAAAATTCTACACCCGGCATGCTGGCCATGGCGATAGGAGCTACCACCTGCGTCATCTTGACCTATCGTTACATGAAGCCTGGAATTGAGTTAAGACGTCGTCGGCAAGCGGAATCCTATGCCAATTTTCTATTCGAGACGGAGCAACAACAGAAATCTATCAACAAAAGCACCACAACAAATGATGAATTCCAATGAAACGGATTTATAAGAGTACCTACTATCATTTTCTTTCATTTTCTTCCCCCCCCCCCCTTGGGTTAGGAATTTTCATTTCATTTTGTTTATTGTTGCAGCTCTACGGAGAAATTATTGTTGAGATTTGTTTTCTTTTTGCCCTTTCTAAAAAGGCGGTAAAATATTAGTTACTCGAGTTATTTTCTTTGAAAAATTTGCATTTCATCAAATAATAAAGATAAAATCGTGAATTATGTTGAATATAACATTGTTTTTTTTCTTTTTTTTTTTTTTTTTTTATATAACATTTGTTACGAAATAATTGCAAAACGGAGGTGAGAATGGTTGACAGATTAATGACATCGCATGCGAATGTATTTTGTAATAGATTTGTGAATGCTCTGTGTACAAGTACAATAGTATTGAACTTAGTACCAATTCGAAAGGCAAAAAAAGTCGCCATGCGAACGTTTTTCCAATCATATTTTGAAAACTTGTGTCGGACCTAACCCCTATTTTAAATATTTTTTGAAAAATCTGGGGATGCAACCCGGCCGCACGTTTTGCTGACAAAGCGGAAAGAATTGTTTATTTCTCTTAATTTGTTAAAGTTAGGTAATTAAACTAAATTCAAATTGGTAAATAAAATGGTTGAATACATTCTTTATGCAATTGTATAATTCATTTACAGATTAGTTATTCATTGAAATACAGGTAAAATAAGAACATCAACTTTCAGTTGTGTATTTTACAGGTCGGTCTTTACGTGCGTTTACTTTGTTTTTTTTACTTCGACATGAAATATAAGTAAAAATCACATGAAAAGTGTATGCTCACTTTGAAAGTTTAAAATATTAATTGAATTAATAGCATGTAGATTTTGGAAGAAATTGACGAAAAAACAGTTTTCAGCTGACTTCTGACAGCGAATTGTACGTCTTGTTCGTCGACGGATATCGAATGAAGATTTAACTCAAAGCTGTCAGCAAAAGTTGGCTGATGAAACAAATCTGACAAGGAAGAATCCAAGCATTCACAAGAAATGAGGGAAGAGTGATTCGGCCTAGACCTAAATTCCCGGAATCCCTCAGAACTTTCCCCAGTATCCTCCAAGCGGAGGTTGATGCGATCGTAAAATGTAAAATGTGCCCAATTCAATTTCGATGTTAGTGTTCTCCTCCCGCCCTTAGCAAATGAAGAACGCCAGTTACAAGGTCAAACCAGAACAACTTTGGCTCAACTTCGCTTGGGCTGGTGCTGCAGACTCAGCAGCTATTAGGCAGGTCTGGACCTCAACGTTGCGAACACCTGCCCAGACTGCAACAACGGCCCCCACGATGTACAACACCATTTCAACTGCCGTCAAAACCAACAACACTACGCCCAATCTACTTGGCTCTATTCCTAGGCCTGGAAACCTCGGAACAAACCTCCTGCAACTAAACATATATGTATACAAGCAACTGCTACAACAACAAGAACAACAGAACGTCATATTGTCGTGCAGTCAAGCCACCACGGAAACAGATATCCCATGAAATCAGGAGAATTATTATGTGCGACGATTCTCGTTCCTATTGCAAATGAGAAATGCGACTAGACGCAAAGGCATTAGCCTTTTTTTTAAATCTATTAACACAGTGATGAAAGGGCGTAGAAGAGAATTAAAGATTAGAGGGGAAAGTTAAAAAAACGCGGAGTTAGTGTTGGCGAGTTCCTATTTTCAGCTCCCATTTAACCTGACTGCATATTGCAGCCGCTCATTTTGGATCAGATGCTACAGAGTGGATCATAACTTGAAGCTACATCGATATTGTCTTGACAATATTGGACAGAGGTATACCTACATATGTGGTTTTTCTTAGGGATTCGCAGAGCCGCCAAACTGCAAATTCTTCCACTTCTGTTCAATAGCAGTACTAAAGATCCACTATAAAGAGGTAGTCGACTTCGGAGGGCTCTCTCAATTTTCCCCAAAATTTATTATTTGCGCTCTAATGGATATTTCTCTTTGAGCGGTGTTAACCTCGTTTAATAAACCGTTCACTATTATAAGTTTTCCTCGCAACCAGGGGGTATACCGGCTGTATTCTAACAGAGTCTCTGATACCGAACTACCTCAGGGAGTAATATGTCTAACTGCAGCCATGGAAGCATTCCTGGAACTAACTCCGCTTCATATCGTGGTTGAGCAAAACGCAAAGCGGACGATCCTAAGGATGGCAAAAGAGTGTACCGGAAGGGAGAAATGCATCAGTTCGAAAAACTTCTCCTTCTAGCAATCCCTAGGGGCGATAGTATAGTACGAAGTTAAGTAATATGAAGGATTTGAGCGACGAATTCATAATATACGGACAGGGTAACAAGTCAATGGTGTGATATACAGACAGCTCGAGAACTAAAGAAGGAACAGGGGCAGGTGGACCAAGAACAATGCACTCAGAACCTATGGGCGAAAGTACCACCATCTTTCAAGCCGAAATATAGGCTATAGATAGATGTTTCAAACTCAATCTCGGAAGAAAATACAATAACTGTGACATAGCAATATTGTCAGACAGTCAAACAGCTACAAAACACTCCGACTCCCATGTCATTAAAATCAAAACTTGTGTGGGAATGCCTACACAAACTTAATGAATTTGGTAGTAACAACAAGGTAACCCTCTATTGGGTACCCGGTCATGTCGGAATATAGGGTAACGAAGAAGTAGACTCCTTGGGAAGACAAGGAGCAGCAGAACCCTTCATTGGACCTAAACCATTCTGCGGAATAGGGAATCACAACATACGCGAAGAATTCAGGAATATGGAGAAAGGAGACAAGGTGAGAACCTGGATTAATACTCTAGCTAAGAAAGTTATGCTATGCTACAACGGGAAAGGATTCGAAGCATGCATCTGGCTTAACAAGAATAACCTACGTATTCTAACGGGGCACTGCAAACTCGGGGAGCATCTAAACTAAGTATAACAAATGAAGGCCTTTCACAAGAAAAACCAAGCTTTTAACTGAAAATCTGAAATAATTTTATAATGATTTTAAATTTACAGCTAATTTTGACATTTTAAACAAGAATTCGAAGTGGATTCAAAAAATTCGAATTCACTCATAATGCAAAACACTGAATTTTATTTCGAGTGAAATTGCTATTAGCTTTCCATCCACTTTCACTCGAAATGCAGAACAGGGGTGTAAACAGAATTCCGAACGAATTATAATTAGGTATTAACAGGAGCCACAATAGACCATTAGGTCACAGTGCAAGATATCCCTACACAATAATAATAATAATTATCAATTTAGGTGGAGAAATATCTTCAATTTAACCCTTGAAAATAGCAATAAAAGCATTAGAACGCATAGAAAACATTCTAATAGCATATTTTACAATTTGCATACACAAAGACAAAAACATAGGTCCATTGTGATACCACAGGATCAGGGGATTTCTTCCGCCCTACCTTAAAACCAATTGGAGCTTCTAATGAAACGATGGAGGTTCCTAACATTCGTGTTAGTAATTTCACAGAGTCTGTCGTAGAAGTAAGCGAAGCGTTCTTCTGACAGAAAGAGCCGGACAAGTGCAGAGGAGATGGAAAGGTGTCGTCACCTCCTCTTCGTTCCTATAGCTTCTACAAAAGTCGTTAGACCAAGATCAAGCCTTTTGCGCCTTCCAATGAGACAGTGTCCTGTAATGCCACAAATTGTTGTGCTGATATACTTCCTGCTAAGGGAGACCAATCTCTTCGAGCATTTCTAATCCAGTTGAGGCTAAATCTGTCTAGTGATAGACAGATGCAGATTCTACCTTTTCCGGTAGAATCTGCAATTTGAGCCCTGCCTGGCAAGATCATCAGCCCTACAGTTCCCTAGAATATGCCTATGCCCCGGCACCCAGCTCAGATGAATGTGCATGTTGAATTGCTCTGCCATCTCGTTTAAGAGACGTGCGGAAATCTAGAGCGATCTTTGATGTGGAAGAGATCGACTGCAGAGATTTTATAGCGGCTTGACTGCCAGTGGAGATATTACATTCCATTTCAGCCAAGATAGAGCTTCTTTGATCGCTATTATTTCTGCCTGGAAAACGCACAGTGATCTGGGAGGCGGAAAGAGATGCTAACGTTTAGCCTGTCGCACCAAAATTTATTTTAAAATGTTCCTTGCATATCACTCTGCTGTTAAAGAGCCAGCTTCTACGATGTTAAGCTCGGTGCATGCTCCCTAACAAATGCCACCCAACCATGTTGACCCTTCACCATAAGCCCCCCTAGAGATTATGTTACACTGTGCATATCGTCTCTAAAAATTTCCTCTTTACTCCCCAAACACAATGAGGTAGCTGTGGCGTAGCGCGTCGCCGTAGTAAGGGGTGCCAAAACTAGAAATCTATACAAACTATATTGTGCTCCCACAATGAGTAGCTGTAGCGGTAGTACGAGTTGGTTTACTTTTAACTTTTGTAGCACTACAAGTTTGACAGCTCGCTAAAAACAGAACAAATGGAAGAAGGTCTTGAAAAAACCTTTGGAACTCCTCCTGGGACAAAGGGCGAACCCACCATCTCCGCTTTTTCTCTTTCAGTAGCTTGTATGCAAGATAACACATCTGAACCACATACAAAATACACCTTCTTCGTCATCCATTTTATTTTAGATATAATTTAATGTTTAATAAAAGAAAAAATATTTTTCAGAATATATTTTCCAAAACTAAACAACATAATTCCAATCAGCTGCGTTTCAAGTGACAATTAATTTAACAAAACGTGCTACACCATTGTGAGCGAATTTTATGAGTGCTGCGCCACACCATTTGACAGCGGGTACTAGTACTACTACTACGCCACAGCTACCGTGCATTGTGTTCGGGCAGTTAATCGTAAGGCTTGAGGCAAAACCTAGAATCATTACTGAAGAGCATCCGTTTCCAATTCTCCTCAGACCAATCTTGGTAGTTTCAAGCAAAAGCTACACGGGTTACTCTGTGATCTGTGGTAAGAAGGAGCACCTTCGCAGGTCTGTAAGATTTCCTTTCAGACTCCTTGATTCTTCTTCTTTTACTGTCTCGGCACTTCCAGATACTGAAGAATGTATGAATGTAGCTCGCAACCACTTCTTTTGTAAAGTCAAAATTCCCGATTACGTTTTACGTTCCGAAATTTTGTGACACAAAACAAAAGTAACTTACGCACGCAAAACAGTCGAAAATCTAATGAGTGGAATAAAAGCGTTACGCTTGATCATAAATACATTTTCGGCGGTCAAACCTAGTTAAAATTTATAGCTAACGGCCAGCAAAAACAATTTGTTAAAAAAGAAGTGTTGTGGCTTTTCTCTCAAATTGCCTTTCCTTTGCGTTCCTCTAAATTTGTCCCCCAGTGTATTAAAATTCTATCATTAGTTAGGGGGTTTAAGAAAACACCTCCTACCACATAAAGTTTAGTTCCCATACTTGAACGAGTTGCGATTTTTTTCGAAAATTCACAGGGATCTCCGCTTACGGGAATACGATTTGACCATAGATCATAGGAATTCTGAGAACAATCTATAGCTATTTAAACAAGAACTTCAATTGAACATTTGCCACAATTGCCTCTTCGGTGAATTTGTGAAAAAACCTTTTTTTCAATGTAAATGAGTTCATTTTATCACATTTCGTCATCTTAGTAATTTTTAACAACATTTAATTAAAATTTATTAAACAAAAGATAAAGTCGAATGACGTCCTTATGACGTTTCGACTAAAACAATCCTCACGTGAAAGCAAAAAATTACGATCCGTAAGCATTCGTATGCCATAATCCCAATCCGGTCGTTCGTGTGACATATCACGTAATTTTCATTCCATTTGTCGGAATTGAAGGTATTGTTTAAAAGATTCAATTTGTTTTAATTTATACTGCTAAATATGTATATGTTGCAGGATATGTTTTCTTAAACACCATCTCGTAAGTTTTGATTACAAATTGTTATTTTGCTTTATCTATTTTAAGAACTGTAACTTTTGATTGTCCACACAGTTAATTTAATTTGTACACCAGTTAAAAGTTAATAAAATGCCCTTTTCAACAATGTATGAAGCATTCAAATCAATTCCACCTCTTAAATGCAAAAAATATTCAAAGTACGCATACGATTGCTATCGACTAATTGAATGACATTTCGAAGGAAAGTAAATATAAGTGCATGTCTTCGTTCACGGAAGAAATAATCCGAAATACGTTATTCGCTATTCGACCACGGATAATACGATATCTGCACAAGCTTTTAGTAGCGAGTTATGCGTTCACCAATGAGACGGTTCGAATCCAGATTCTGGATCTGGGGCTAAAGAACTGTGAGACCATGGCACGCAATAGAGTAAGGTGTCTGCTCAGCTAACAGAGCTGGATCGAGTTAGAAAAATGCATGTATACCTGTGTTGAGTGATTGAACTGACATGTTGTCTCTGTGCATGTGTGATTTCAGATAACGAATCTAACACAACAGAACACTAACACAATCAAAAGCAGAATGTCTGCTATACTTATCTGTCAGTTCAACCATGTTTGAATTATTCAATCTTCGACTCGGTGTGTAGAAATACTCAGATCGAAATTTCAACTCGATCCCTCGACTTTGCATATAAACGTGGTAATAATCTAATTCAAATAATACTGCACTTAACTTAATTTGGTATGAAAAAATAATGAGCATATGAATTATTTTGACAGAAACTTATACTACTTATAAGTTATAGAAATTCTTATAAACTCCTTAAAAAACATTTTTCCACTTTATGATTGGGACGAGCGTCCTCCTTTATTGATAAAATCGAACTTAGCTATTACAAATGTCTAACATGTATTTATAAACAAAAGAGTCGAACCATCGCTGTGAGACTGCAGACGCTATGTTAGCAGCTTACGTTAATCAGGTGATTAATTTCCTCGAACTCCCTCGCTGCAATCGGGTGAACTTGACTGTGGAAAAATGCAATAGAGTAAAGTGCCTGGGAGTCTACCAGATATACGAGGTAGACCTTTCCTCCTTAATCCGAAAAAAGCTTGGACTAATACCAGGAGTAGGTCTTTCTGAATCACACTTGCAGCATTGTAAGGGTGTTTATATGTACATATGTATGTACATAGTCTCTAAATTTCTGTCAAATGCTCTAGTTACACATAATAGACTTTTTCGAGATTTGACATTTAAACTATTTCGGGATTTCGATTGCCAGAATACTATCGTATTGTATTGCTTATATAGTATTGATTTCTTCTAGGTGTAAAAATAATAGTACTTTGACCACAAATTTAAAGGGAAGTCTTGTCTTGTAGGATGCGTGGGAATCTAGTGAATAGAGCTGAAATTAATACAATGTGGCGTTCCATATGTCCTAAATACCCAGAAAACTCATTCCTGAAGATATCCGCTGAATGTCAGTGTAAAATGAAGTGTAACACACAAAAAAAAAAAAAAAAAAAAAATGGGTGGTGAGAAAATTGTTAATAAATCTATAAACAATTAAAATTTTCCTGCGAGCGTATGGAATCAGCTTATTATTAATATATATAAACATTACTAAATGGCTGTTTTACTTTCTTTTATAAAATCATTTATGATATAAAAATTAAGAAAAGTTGCAAAAAACAAGTTTATATATGTATGTACATATCTGAAAGTATGCATCAATAGAAAGAGTATTAGGACCGGTTCCTAAGTGTCTGCATCACTTCTGAGACAATTATGAAATCAGAATGCATAGGTAGCTTTATACACAAGTCTAGTTTGGCATAACCCAATTTGGACATAAAGAAAACCAAAAGTGTGCATAGGGTTAATTAATATTAAAATTCGATGAGAATCAAACAGTACTTAGGTGGCACTAACCCCTCGACTCATACACCGAATGGCCTTCGGCCTCACATGCAGGTACCTAAGACGCCGCTATCTGGCATGTAGTCCACTTAACCTTTTTGCACACTTTCAGTTTAACTGGATACACGCCGCGGTAAAAGTTGAATAAATCCAAATTCCATGCGAATCAAACAATGCTTGAGTGGAATTAAAAGAAAGAAAAAACTATGAACATCTCCTCGACTCATTCACCGGACGGCCTTAAATGCAGGTGCTCAGGGTGCCGCTATTGCTTACTTGTGACATTTTTAATAAAAAATATAAAATCCAATTAGTTTTTGTATTTTTTTTTTTTTTGAAAATCGACATAAACATATAAAACTGCTTTTACAATTCTTCAAATCTAATTTTTTTTTTTTGATTTTCCTCTTCCATTGGTATTCAATTACCCAATCAGCAACATTATTTGAATAATTGTCGTTGTAACTTATTTTGACCACGCGTCACTGGGACTCGATCTATCGAGTATGGATGTCATCAGGACCTACCAAACGATTGTCAGGGACATTGTGATTAATTTTTTTTGTGGATGAACACATGATCACCTAAACAGGCTTACCTTTGTTAAATTTTCTCCTTCTAAATTTACTTTCATCAACCTGGATAACTTTCCTTGGTTCGTTTTTCCCTTCGCTTCGATTGTTTCCAAAAACACTCGACAAAAATTATTCCAGTCCGCAATAGTCCTTTGAGACAAACATTGAGTCGAAACAAAATCTTCAACCTTTACCGTTTCGTAGAAATATCGCGTAGCAGTACATAAGGTAAAAAATTCTTGGCAAAGACATTTGGGTTTCGACCAATTACCAACAGCACGGTTTGCTCTCACTTTACAATTGGTTTTTGTATATTTGGATTCGCCAATTGGAATGCCGCGGACATAAATTCGGAACCCAATATACTCGGCTCAATTTCGTTGTTGGTAATAACCCGCGTGTAACAACAGATTCAAGGGCTTGGTCGTTTTCATCTACAATTGTTTTTTGCTTGTGTAAGAGATGAACAACATTTGAAGAATGTAAATAAATTACAATATTCCACTGCATTTTGACCTCTTCAGAATACAACTGACTCTTTACATAGGGACTCTCACCCGAAGTACCAGGTAGCAACTCTAATTTATTTTCACTGATTGGTTCGGATATGCTATCGCACTGATTTCAAACCAGTTAATGCATTATAAAATACAGTAAAAATCAACTCTTTCGATAATAAAAATAACCTTTAAAACAGTCGGTAGTCCGTTACAAAAGTACACACGATTACATATTATATTTTTGCATGTTTTTCATTTCTTTATGGTTATGGGAAAAATGCTGCTTCTGTTCAATTTAGAAAATAAAATTTAATAGTTGAAGTACATTAACTTTGGGGTATGTGGTAGTATAACATTTTCGGATACTCACGGCAACTCTCCCACAGCTCACGTAGCACTAGCCTTACACGATGTGAAAGCTATCATTTATAAAAATACATGCACTTGTCTAGAGTAAATTAAAAAAAAAAATAGAAAAAAAAAGTTTCCTCGCAATAATTTGTTTACAGAACATCAATAAAATAAGTCATTTTAAAAAAAAAACATAAACATTTTTTAGCGCATAATGGAAACCTCAGCTCCGATTTCAACTCTAGTTAAACTTGTGTTTAGCGTTTGGATGATTGTAATCCCCATTCTACATACCATTACCATCCAATGATTTCCGACTCATAGAGGTCTTCACTTAATCGGCTTTTTCTTCCATTCCCCATATTTTCTAACTAACTGTCAAGGGAAAGCGCCAAAAGAGCGCTCCCTACAAAATGCCATGCACAAAAGAAAATGCAACAGAACTGACAGCCTTCTCTCTTTCCATCTCTCAATTTAATTTTGTCCTCTCTCTTCGCTATCGAAATCGAATTTGCCCGTCCATAGCGCGCTCTCTCACCAATTGGCCAAATCATTTCTTCCATTGTGCGAGTGCGAACGCGGAGTGAAGACGTAATTAATGTTACAAAATACAGGAAAAAAACCTTTTTTTTTAATTTTTTTTTTTTACATAAGCATAACAAAATAAATTCAATTCTTTTTTTACCAGCGAAAAATTAATAAAATGGTGATAAAAATAAAATAAATTATTAGCCCATGAAATTTCAGTGCTTATAGCGCCAACCATCATTAAATAAGGAACAAAAAAAATTTATGTAAAAAGGGCGACGAAAACGTGAAAAAAAATTTCCCAATAAAAAGAGAATGTGAACGAAGCGAAAAAAAAATTTCCATTACAAAAATCAAATACAGAAAAAATTATTTTCCTATTAACTTTAGAAGTTCTGACATCATATGTAATACAGTGGAGCAAAAAAAAAGTGCGAAAGTACTAGCAAAGAGAAGAAAAAAATAAAAACGAATCATAAAGGGTGCCAGTGGTGAAGGAATACACATAGAAAGAAAAACAAAAACAATCCGAAAAAAAGAGGAAAATCTAAATAACAAAAACAGAGACAGACAGAAGGTGTACAGAGAAACCGTCAGGAAAAACGACTGAAGAGGAAGGGAGAAAAAAACGTGGTTCTTCGCGTGAGGGAATTTTTCATGATTTTCAATTCGCTGCGTCGTCGTTGAGTTGTTTTTTCCTATTTTCTATTTCTTTAAAGAAAAATCGCAACATAGGAAGAGTGTGATAAACGGGTCCCAAAACAAGTGGCAAACATAAATATTAAAAAGAAAATACAATGTAAAGTGTGACGTACGGTTTATTTTTTCTATCTCTGTGTGTAGATGCGCGCGATAAAGGAAGAAATTCGAGTAAAAAATCGTAGCAAAACAAAAGACGCGCGCGTGTAGTAAAAAATAAAAAAAGGAGATCAAAGGCGAAGAACCCCATAAACGAAAAAAATATGAATAATTGTGATAAAAGCGACAGCGGCAATAGCAGCAATATACAAATTTTACCAACTCCCACAATCGTGTCATCTACTACAACTCTAGTTACTACTACGGCAACGACAGCGACTAGTGTAGAAACTTTTTATACCTCCAATCAGAATCTAATATATACTTCAAGAGTCGAACAAGAAAATGACACGAAATGCGCAGGAAACACAAACGAAACAACAGCACCCGCCGTCAGTAGTACTGTCAGTTATGCAGCTATTACTGCGATGGATACCGCCACCGCGACCGCTTTCATCAGTTCCTGCTGCGCTCAGCAGCACCAGCTATCGTCGTCGGTGAACAAATTCGATATCGAAAATAGTTTCGCTGCTGTCAGTGTTGGGTCGACGTCGTCTGACATGTCTATTTGTGATAAAATTACTACTACAATTACACCAATAGCAATTTGTGATAATGAATTGATAATTAAACAACAATCATCAACAACTACACCTGCTACACCACCACCTTCGCCAGAAACAGAAGAAATACCAACAGAGACTCTAACGTCAGAATCACCGGCAGCCACACCACCACCACTAGAGTCAAGTGAAGGCAACGGAGACGGCCACGACATACCCCACGTTGATGGGGTTGAGGAAACATTGGTCACCACCGTCGTCGCCGCCGCTGCATCATCCCCGTCGATAGTAGGAAATCTAGAAAACAAAGAGAAAGTGCTCGAGAATATCTCTACAATAACGACGGCGGCGTCAGTAATAAGTGCTTCTAGCAACAGTAATTGTGGTGATATCGCGGCGAATAGTAGCAGTCAATCCGTCGGTGATAATTGTAATAAAAGCCCAATGCTACTACGAAAGAAGATTAACAACAGCACGCTGACGACGACGTCAAGTGAACCGATTTTAATGCAATGCAGCGATAGTGGGAACAGCAGCAGTGGGGCCCATAAAACGGAATCACCAACGAGTTCAGGGTTGATGGTGGCTGATAATGCTGCAGGTGTAACGATATCGAGGCGCGTTTCGTTTCCAAAAAGTGATGATGCATTAGTGACGGGCTACTTGGAACCGGCCAATCCATGGGAGCATGGTGAGTGGTGAAGTTTTTATACTATGTTTTATTTCATTCCTCTATTCTATTTGAATTTTCTGCGTAATTTCTCTGGTTATGTAAGTTTTTTTTTTTTTTTTTTTTTTTTATAATGGATTGGAGAGTAGAAAAAACAGCCTGGTCTTGGGGGATGTTCGATTGCATCGAGCGCCTGTGGCATTGACCTTTTCGTACTAAGAGATTGTAGCCAAAAAGTGTTAAATTAAATAAAATGAAATCATTTTTCTGGATGAAAGTGGTGTAACAAAGCAATGTAATTTTTCATGAGAGGCAAAATAAATTTAAAAAAAAAATACTACTACTGTTGACGCTATTCAAGAATAAAGCTACATACATCGACCCAGTTAAAAAAATATTAAACAAAATATTGATCCTCAAAGTTAAAAACAATTGCTGTTGTAATTAGGGTTAGAGAATTCTTATTATTGCTTACATGAGGTTTGGCATTCTTTAACTGGGATTTTTGTTCTCCTGCACTTCAATTCAACCGTCTCTATCGCCAAAAATATCTAAACTAAATTTACAGAAAACTTATGGAAGTACCATGTACATAGGTATATATCTATGTATGTACTAAAATCAATTTTAACTAACCAATTGGAATGGTAAAATCGCGAATTCGTCCAGTCACTTATGTAGGTTGATGGCGCTAAATTTATTTTTAGCAATTTAGCGTTGGATTTAGTTAAGCGAGGGATTTTCTTTAAAGCAAACAGTATTCGCCTCGCGAAGAATCCCTCTGGGATTTGTATTAGCTCATTTTCAAAATTGGTCATAAGTAAAATACCGTTAACTTTGAGGTTAGAATGAAATTTCTGATATACAGTGGTGGGAAAATTAATAGAAACAAGCTTGCACAGAGGAGGTGTTTGTTGGCAAAAACTAGTCTCTGTTTTATATTTTTTTTGCTTAAGTATGGAACTTTTCTGGGACTTCTTGCAGGAAGACCTGCTTCCTTTAATCTATTTCTTATTGTACGACTGGTCACTGGTGCGTTTAACTCATTTTTGAGTTCTGTGGAAGAAGAAAAGGGTTTTTGCAGTTGTATCAAATCGCGAAGTTGGTTGTCGTTTTCTGCCTCTGGTTTCTATTTTGGGACCTGAATGGATAGTTGTGAATACATTTTTTTTAACACTTTATGACCTGAGCTATTTCATGCATTGTTTTGCCGTCTTCTCTTAACTTCTTTATCAAATCACGCTCAGAACTGGTGCAATGGACTCCACGACCCATTTTAAAAAAAATTTTGATTTCAATGCTTAATTTTTTCTTCTAAATAACACTAAAACACAAGACACACTAGTTTACGACTATTTCAATTAAAACAAAACCGTGCTTTACTTCAGAATCACTGATGCGGACTGTGGTAATCGTTTGTTTCTATTATTTTTTCCAGGCAAAATAACCCTCTCGGTCGCTTTTTTTTTTACTGTTAGGTGAAAACAAAAAGCTGATACGAGCAAATTGTTGCAGCATTTCAAAGTACCGTTAGGTAGCATTTGAGTATAGAAATATTTTCGGAGAAAGACTAAATTGTATCCAGTTATTGATTGTTGAGCATTATGTAAACATTTGTTTCTATTATTTTTTCATACATACATATATAAGTAAATCCATCCAACAATTTAGAAGAGACCCAATTTTTTGAGCCAATTCATTCCATTTGCAATCTTTGTAGGACATCGGAATCGCCAGAGTTCCTTTTCGTACAATACTTTCAGGCAATATAATTTATGAACATTCTCGTCATAATCATGTCAGAGATCAAAAGAGATACTAATAACATTAAGGCATTACAAATAAAAGTTAAACAAATTTTAAATTCACTGCCTCGACATAAAAAAGCCATATTTAATGCTGAATTCGATTTCACATTATCAATGTTTTTTTTCTCGCGTCATCTTTATGGTATGTTAACGTTGACTGATTATAAAAAAAACCGAGAAAATAAATTAAAGTTGCGAAGAATTGCCAACACTGCGTGATTCTAACATTTCTTTTTATTGTCCTTAATTGACGGTAGAAATGCTTTCACATATCGATTGTCCTTGTCATACAATTCCAATGCAGTTCAGGCCAAGGACAGTCGAATAGATAATAAAATTGAATTTTATGATATTTTTATATGATTGGATTGGATTGTCATTGTTCAGTGTTGTTTTTTTTTTCAAAAATGAGTAACTACATATATGTATGTACATACAAGGGCAAGGTAAAAAGTTCTCGGCCTGACAATGAAAGACTGCGATTTTCAGTTAAAAAATGATTTTATTTTTCTACATAATCTCCCTTGACTTCAACACACTTGGTCCGGCGTATCTCCAACATCAGTATTCCTTCTCGGAAGTGAGAGTCTGGAAGGCTGTGAAAATATTCATCTTCGGCCCTCTCAGCTTCTGCATTGGATGCGAAGCGCTTCCCAGAAACAAATTTCTTCAAGTTCGGAAACAGATGGAGGTCTGAGGGTGCCAGATCAGGTGAATAGGGGGGATGACCGACCCAAATCCCACAGTTTTCCCATCGCCAACGCACACTTGTGTACAGGTGCATTGTCCTGGTGAAAGATGAATTTTTTTCTTCTTCAAGCCAGGCCTCTTCTCGCGAATTTTGGCATCCAGCTGGTCAAGAAGGTTGGAGTAATATTCGCCTGTAATTGTTCTGCCTTTCTTAAGGTAATCAATTAACGCGATCCCTTTCGCATCCCAAAATACCTTTCCGGCAGATGTGATCGACTTCGTTTTCTTTGGCGCTGAACCACCGGCTTTCACCCACTGCTTCTACAGCTGTTTTTTTTCTGGCGTGTAGTGGTGGACCCATGTCTCATCCATGTGGATAAATCGGTCGGATCCCTATTGCATCGGTTGAAAGATTGCCGCGAAAATCGTTTGCGCATTTTTTTTTTATCGGCATTCAGCAAATGCGGCATCCATCTTGCGCAGAGCTTTCGCATCCCTAAGTTTTTGTGGAAGATGTTTCGCACCCTCTCTTCCGATATACACACAGCCTCAGCTGGTTGACATAGAAGGAGCAGGTTCCCCGTAAACATTTGTCAACTTTGGATGAATTTCCTTAGGAGTCAACCCATCCAAAACGAAGAATTTTATCACCGCACGATATTCAAGTTTATCTAGACGTCTACTCGTGTAAAGAAAGAACAAGTTCAAACTTGTCATACGAACTAATGAGAAGTGCACCCAGGAAACATAAATTTTTGCTGATTGGAACGCCATCTCTGCCTCAGCCGAGAACTTTTCACCTTGCCCTCGTATAACGAATGTGTTTGTTGCATCTATGAGTATGTGGAGATTTTAATAATCTTCCTCAATAACCTACTAGTCTATTGTGATCTATTCAAGTGTTGAATTGGTGAATTAATACTTTGCTTTACTTCGGCTAGCGCTAAACTCAGGAAAGAACGTGGACATCAACCAACAAGCCTCACCACTAGCAAGCACGATCTTTTACTAACTATCCCCAATTACGTAGCTACTCCAAGTTTGTTGTTACGCGCACCGTCGAAGATAAGGTGTGCCTCTCCTCCGTAGTCCCTCCTGGGAAGAATTCAAAGGTGTTCATTTGCTCTATAAGACCTAGTCCCATTAAGCGCTGTATGTGTATCTTCCTCACCCAATGTCGCTGGACAATTTGTATACTGTAGAGTTCGAGATTAAATGATGTGAATACAATTCACTATGTGAATACAATTTCGCTTCGCAAAATATAGAAAGATCTGCATTGACTGTCTTGCCTAAAACCTCCAGTGGTGTGGTATTGTAGGTCTCGATGGTGTCTTTTTCGACTTTAACGGAGCAGCAAACATTCTCTATTGTCATCCTGTATAAGCGATAAGCTAGGCATGGAACAATATAATTTATCCCTATTTACGCTGTTATCAATTTGATGTTATAGGGCTTTCCTTACATGACCTTTATAAGGTCATTCCCAACGGCTTTAAATAGTTCGACTTTTATTCCGCCTGGTCAAGATTTAAAGTGTCTACTCACATACCAACTTACAGGCTGCAATTTGTAAGGACAATGCAAATTAGCATGTGCAAATTCGGATGGTTTTTTTTTTTTTATATTGTTCTTCTGATATCAGGAGTTCCCTTATTTCCTGAAAATGGGATGAATTGCATCAGTTGCCATCGGAAGATCAAGGAAGAAGCTGGAGTACGACATCGCCACCATTTAAAATGATCTGAATGAAATGCATAAAGGCATACTATAGTGTTTCCGTGTTTGTTCTTGTAGGCTCCTGTTTGGGTAGCAATACCGTGAGTTGCTATCTTTATCCTTCGGATTACTTTTCCGCTGTAGCATCTCTTCATTTCTTCAGTCTCGCGATGCTCATGCTCCGTTTTCTTTCTCCTCAGTAGGTTTTTGTGCCTTATTTTTTGTTTGTAGGACTGCCGAGCGGCTGTTGTCATTTTTTACAGCGTCGCTTTGTAGGCTTACAATTTTTTAAAGCTTTTGTCAGAGTACAAACGGCTTTGAATCAGGAGTTTCAAGCACGTGGTCGAGTGAAAACATACGCATCAGTTTTTGCACTTCTAATACCTTGATGGCAGTGTTTTCACTGAGCTTTGGAACTTACCGTTGCTGTAGTTGGACTTCTAGAAAGCTTTTCGACAAGCGGTCAGCAGATACTATAGCAGTGTTTTTCAATATTAGCATTTTCCACGTTGAACTCTTGTCGGATCACTGGTTATCGCAGTTCGACGTTCGCTACAACTAGGTAATGATCCGAGTCGATGTTGACACCTCAGAGCGTCTTCTATCAATTGTTGAATATTCAGGCGACTGTCATGTTGCCTTATGGATATTGAGATATGGGGATCTTGTACTGCATATTAGTACGTTTCGCTCCTCTGCAAAGTTGATTAGCCTAATTTATTTTGCGGAAAAATAAACAACACAATATTCACATTGCCTCCTCCAACTTACTATAATTTACAACTGAGTATAATCTTCACTTTGGTACTTTCATCCGATTCCTTGAATCTAAATTAAAACCACATATGCATTTTTGAAAACGATCTATTTCTTGTTCGATTTAATTTATACATTCCTATGTTTCGATTTTTGTTCTATCCATTAATTGCATGTAAATGGTTGGCACATGCGCCAAGGATTAATTTTCTCTCTAAACCTTTCGACTGTCGGAAATGTTTCATCTATTAATGGCGTTCCACAGGTTCTCGAATTTGTTACGCATCATTAGGTCTAGACAAATTCATGTGACGGATTTGATTGCTTGCCAGAATATGATGACAACATGGGTTGGTGTGTACTACCAATCTTCTTCACACTTAATTTGCAACAGTTGTAACAAAACATTCCTGAAAATGAAAAATTACAGAGCATGCATTAAATCATTTTGTTTTTTTTTTTCTTTTAAGAAATACAAAACAAACACATTAATTACAAATGAAAATCAAACGGAAATAAATTAGTAAGCTTAATTGTGTTTATTAGACAATCGCAATGTCAGGATTAGTTGTTTTTGTTGTACTGGCAAGTCAATGTAAGTTCCAATATGAAGCTTAACCTCACATTTTTGTCACTGTTGGCTTTTGATCTTGTCAGTGCCACATTACTTAGTTGCTGCTTTGTATATTGCATCAGCTAGTTATTGCTGCAGAGTGGATCATGGTCTTAACCAACAAACCTCCCCTGTCAGCCAAATTGAGCTTCATCTGCTGCTTTGTCTCACCGGGGTGGACTGAAATATTCTCCAGGTTGGTGCTCTGGCTTTCATAGTTCTACATATGCTAGCCGTCTTATGGGCTGGATTCGCAATTTTTTGACTAGGTCAGTGTCGCCCCCCCGTATATTTCATCGTTAAATCTTTTTGTTCATACTCCGTTAATACAATCTGAACCGTACATCACACGAAGAATCTTCATTTCAAAACAACCAAGGGTACTTTTATTCGCTATTGTTAACGTTCATGCTTTTACGCCATATAGCAGGACTGAGATAATGAGAGTCCTACATAGAGTCTCCTTAGTCGTTCTTGAGAGAGCTGTGCGTCTTAATTGCCTTCTTCGCCTATAGATACCACGTTCTGCTAGAGTGCTCAGCACTGGTGTTGTTTTCAGAGTTAACTGTAAAGCCTAGGTAGAAAGAATCTTTAAAAACCTCGTAGTTATAGTGGTCTATAGTGATGTTTTACCTTCGTTCACAGCCAAACCCATCTTTAGTGTTTTTGTTTCAATACTTGTAAACTCCTCATTGACACCCCGCTGCGTTCTTTCTTAATATTGTCGGCGTATGCGAGAAGTTAAATGAATTTCGAAAAATATTACACTTCTGGTGATCTAGATTCGTATATTCCCTTCAAGTAAGATGTTAAAGAAGTTGTAGGATAGTGTATCGCGTTGCCTTAGATTGTTTCTGACATCAAACAGTTCGGGCAGGTGCAATTCTCCATTGTTATCTTACATAGACGGGTGAGCTTAGCATAGATGTCTAAACTAGAAATAGCTCGTCTCTATATATGCTATCATACCATAGGCGACTTTAAAATCAATAAAAGGATTATGGGTATCGATCTGAAATTCCTTGGCTTTCTCCAAGATATGGGGTAGTGTGAATATCTAGTCGATGGTAGACTTTCCTGGCTTAAAACTGCACCGATAAGGACCAATCAGGTTGTTGTCGATAGGCTTTAGGCGTTTACATAGCACACGCTTACAAGATCTTGTAGAGCGAATTTTTGGAATACTGATGCCTCTGTAATTTAGGCGGATCAGAGTATATCATTTTTTTCGTACATATTTGACATTTATACATAACCGTCAATATCTTTTTCCTCCTTGTTTATACAACTTACTTCTTTTGCAAATTTGCTCCATGTTTCTATCTACAAATTAACAGCATGATCCATTGGTGGCATTTGCAGGTTCTTTTTATATGTATCAAAATAATTTTCTTTGGGGTATCTACAAAGATACATTTTTTTAATTTTATATTTACCCCTATACCTATCCTATCTACGTACTTAAATAAACTTGTGTGTGGCAATTTTTATTTGAAAAAGCATTGGAGCTTAGTACATTTTCAGATCTCATTCCATTTCGTGGCTGAATAGTAATAAAATGTTTGTACTAGAAAATGAATCTGACATTTATCCAATGATACAGAGCAACCTTTCCAGAGTGCAATGACAGTCACTTAATTTTCAAAGTAAAAATAAAAAATAAAAAATGGACAACTAATCACCTCATTAGAATGAGTAAGTGTAATATGACTGCTTTTCAGCCTAAGCCCTTTCAGTCGCAGTATTTGTATTCAATACATCACATCATATCATTCAGATGTATTAATTTTGCATATTTTATTAGAATTAGAATCATTGCATAATTCAGTGCCGATTGGTGTGTTTCCTTTTGACAAAGTAATCTTGTTAAGTGTGAATACGACCTTTGATACCTTCACAGTTTTATTTTTGTTTACATTTGTTTCTTTGTTTGAGGAGAAATTAATAAAATGATAACATACGGCAGAAAATAGAGATCTAACAAGAATGCATTTTGCAGTGTTCTATACGCGTAAATTATGCAATTCAGTAACCACGCTAGCTTGCATTTTGGAGTGCATATCATGAGTATTTCAATTTGAAAGTGAAAGAATTGCTCTTTGGGATTTTAGCGCAGAAAATGGTCATTCGGCAATCATCCCATAGCTAAGCTAAATTCACAGGCTTTGAATAGAGTAAAACGATTACTGTTGGCATCTCTAAATGATGGAGAGGCTTCCTTGAACTGTCTACTATAACTGCCGATATGTAATGGCAAGGGTTAAGATACATATATCTGACTTAAGGAGCTGCCTCTGGAGCTTCGATGACCTTGCGCTAAACTTATCTTTCAATTCTCGTCTTATGGATATGCTGCCAAGCGCAATGACAGCAGAATTCCAACTTATTCGTAAATTGAAAGTCGACTGGATTTGAACGGAGTCTGCACCAGGAAGGAGTTGTAATTAATAAATATTATAATTAATTTCACGGATGGCTCCAAAACCAATCAAGTGTCTGGTGCTGGTGTATTCGTGGAGGACAACAATATTGGGTCTCACTTCTCGTTACGTAAACTGTCTTTCAATAAGACACTTATGCAGTTCTAATAGCTATGAACTATATTTTAACGAATAGGTGCGTCTGTAGCGACACCCAGGTTGCGCTTAAGGCCTTGCTCAGCCCTTTAATCACTTCCAAAATATTTAGTGAATGTAAGAGCTCTCTTAATTTGATCGCAAGGCTGATTTTAGTGCGATTTGTTTCGGTTTCAGGTCACAATGAAGTTACTAAATAGCAGATCTCCAATGAAGTTGCTAGACAAAGTTCGTCGGAGGATTTCTCAGGAGCTGAACCTGCGTTGTTAGGTCTTCCTGCGTCCTCGATGCGGGCTTTCGTTGTCGATTGTGTGTCCGAGAATCGTGGGTTGCATGACTCTCCAGGATGTAGACAGACTAAACCAATGCTCCCGAACGTCTGTAAGAAATTCGCGGCAGTCTTGCTGGCACTCTTACGGCATTTACTTTTGCCAAGCATCTGAAAGTACTAGGCTTAAGCGACGTCACCATCTGCGACATTTGTGTTGAGGGCGACGATACTGCGGAATATTTCCTCCGCGATTATCCTGCATATACTCGTATAAGGTGGCAGATCTTCGGAGCCGATGTGGTGAGTCCTGATACCACAAGCTTCTCATCACTGAATCTCTTACCCGTTTGTCGACGAAGAAATTTCAATACCGGTAGTATAATAGACCGGTAGCGAGTCTAAGTGCACTGGAGCAAGTTTTCCCACCTCAAGAAAATATATACATATTAGCTTAAACCACGCCCGCTTCGCCAGGTATTAAAAAAAACTTTTTTTTTGCCTATCACCTTTGTACCGTAATTATCTACATTAAAAAAAAAACAACTAAATTGGTTGAAAATTACGGGCGGTAGAGGGAAACATACTCATTTTGCCACTTAGTTTTGTATAATACTCGTAGATATGTATGTATGTGTGTATATATATGTATCTAAGGATATAAACCTATCCAATATTAATCTAATCTATGTAGTTTGAAGACAATTGAGCTTATCCCTTTTTTAGCTAACCGATGTTTATAGCACATCTGTCATCCTCCGTCATATATGTACATTTTGTTAACGTTTACGCTTGTGCATGCTTGCTTGCTTTCTTTAGAGTAAGTTTCTTTTGCGGTACATATGCCTAGGCAGCGAAATAGTGCTTTCACAGAACATTAGGACACACAATGGGCGCATAGCGACCGCAATCTATTAATTCTCTTAAAGTATTTAATTTTTTTGCAGAACTTGAAGAGTTTTGTGTAGTTTATGTTATGTTTATGTTACATTAGATATTCATAGACAGATTTAGGTCTGCGACCAGCTTTCGATGCGTTAACGGTTGGGGATTGGGTTAGTGCAGGGTCTTCTATTTAGCGAATTGCTTTGGAGCTGAACTCCAAACGTGAGAACAATACTCAGGCCCCGGTCTGACTTGTGCTATACGAGTATACAGGAGAAGGAGCAAAATAAAAATAATGAAAGCGAACAACTATAATTATTTTGGGTTACTGACTATCAGTTTGACAGAGGAATAATGTCTCTCGCTGTTATTATTTTGTCCCTAGCAACAATTAGAATGTATGTACATATGTATGTGCACCCAAAAAGCAAGCCAATGTATTTTAAATGGTACATCGATACCGTTGCTATGTGGCAAATTGAGATAGCCGTTCGAAGTCTCCTATGTCTTTATAGTTCATTCTTGGTATCAAACGATTTTTTCCCGCTTTATTGCAGCTTTGCGCGTACCTACCTTCAATTTCTTTATAGCGGTCCAAAAATGTGAGATCTTGTGTGCTTTTCGCTGCTTTATGGATCCTCCTCCAGTTTTGGTGTAAGGTTGACAGGTTACTAAACCAACAAGCCGGGTTGTATTACTTTCTACCTTCGGTAAAGGTGCATGATTTTTGGAAAGCTTTACAGAAACACAGTGATGTATTTCAAGCCCGCATCAATCAGTTGATTCGTTAAGGACGTGAACTGAAGCCCCCCTAACTGCAAAAATTATCTTTTATACGTTCATCCTTCTATTGGCCACTCAACTTTTTAATATCGTTTTTTTTTTTTTAGTGGTCTACACTCCTTATTGTTACATTTAATACTTAACTACATATCTGTCACGCATAGTTCATCATCCCATATCTGCTCTAGGCATACACCTAAGAACCAAAGACTGATGTTTCTAAAATGTCAACATCTCTTGAAACATATTCTAAGAAAACAAACAACTAGTATATCCGTTTCTCATGTGTGCTCTCTTATCGCATTTGCATAATGCAATTACATGTCACTTCTGCTTGGTGATAGCTTCCTACTACAACCTTGCAACGTCGAAATAATGTTCATCCTATTCCGCAAGACCTCTATAGCAGATTGATTACAAAAGAGAAATAGAATCGAGAAAAAAAGCGATACAACAAGGAAAACAATTCCGTGCTGTCCTACAAAATATGTCCCACCAGATACATATAGTCGCAAAAGCGACAAATAGCTGTGATATAACGTCTCATATCACCAACGACACACTTTGCCTCGCCAATAACAATAACAACAACGTGTGTGTACATAATATTATTTTTCTTGCCCTATGCGAGCGCTGCCGGCTATACCAGAGTTTCGCAGCGTTCTGATGAATTCAGAACTCTTATCGCCCGCCGCAATAAGAATGATATGTGCGATGAGGCGGCGAGTACACCCGTGACGGTTCTTCTTTTACGAGTACCAAGGCCAGGCCATTTTTTTTTTTATATTCTTGCTTTGCTATTTTGATGTTTTCATCCGACGTCATTGTTATTTTGATTCAGATTTCGAAAAAAAAAAAAAAAAAAAACGAACAAACTTTTTTTTAAGGAATTTGTCATTCTTGCCGCGGCGGCAGCGACAATATCTGTTTTCTCATTCGTAAAAGATTGTATTTTATAAATTTCTGTGGCCTTTTGGTAGAATACGCTTTTTTACGAGCGTTTTATGAGCTTTGTCACAGTGAATAGTTAATTACGATCAAATAAGGCCTTGAGACGTTAATTACTTTTTTTCGAAAAAAAAAAAAAAAATTGAAATATTGGGAAGAGAGTTGTGAATTTTTAATTATTATTTATTAGTTAAGAAGGTGGGTTTTATGCTTTGTAGTCATTTTCATCACCTTTATTTGTTTATACTTTTTTTTTGTCTCATTTCGGAAAATTTCCAAGTCCACCATAGTTGCAAACATTCGTCCTTGAGCGTGTTTCGTTATCTGGTGGGTCTATTTTCGTTTTTACTATTAAAACTGTCTTATAAGGTTGACTCACCTTTGTGTAGTAGATATCAAATTTATGGGTGGCATGGTGTGTTGTGGTTAGCGTGTCTTCATATTTTTTTCTGCACATGTACTTCGCTTGTATGGGTTCAAGTCCCTGCGATGGCAATGAATATGGATTTCCACCCACTTTGTCATTGAGAAATAAACCTTACATCATCATTTGCTGCAGCTTAGCAATGTAGAAATCTCCTGCCACAGTCTAGAAATTAATGCATAACTCCAACTATAATTCAATTGCCTCTGAATATTTCTAAAAGAGTTCTATGCTTCAACCCACGCTGTCTACCTTCTGTTATTGCTATGTGGTTTCCAAATCTGTTGCCCGCCTTCGACTTTACTTTTTATGAATTTCACGTTTCGCGAGAAAGTAATGCTTCCAATGCATCGAGAGCTATGTTTTAACGGTCAATTAATTGATTCATAGATAGACCCACAGATAGCTTTCTCGATTAAATTCCGCTTCCGATATCATTTCACTTATATATGTACACATGTATGTATTGTTAACTTTGTGTTTAACTACTTGACAAATGTTTCACTTTTGATTTTATAATTTATTACTTTGGCTGTTCGTATTGAAGGGTTGACATCAAGAAATAACGCGATATTTGTAATCGATAGGTACAGGTACCTACTAAATAGACTTCCAACTAGTAGACTTCAAAGCGGCGAACGCTCTAGTAAGTAAGTATAATATGACTTCTTCCCTTTCAGTCGCAGTATTTGTATTCAATCCAGCATATCATTCAGATGTATTAATTTTGCATATTTTATTAGAACTAGAATCATTGCATAATTCCTTACCGATTGGTGTTTTTACTTTTGACAAAGTAATCTTGTTAAGTGTAAATACTACCTTTGATAGCTACATAGTTTTATTTTTGTTTACATTTGTTTCTTTGTTTGAGGAAACATTACTTAAAATGTGTTATAGCCAAAGTATTCATTTGATTTTAGTTGGTGTCTTCTTCTTCTACTGAGATCTGAGGTAGGATTCGTTGCTTCAAAAAGTTCGAATCTACTTTACATTTCGGTCGACATTATTTGCGTTTCTTTTAGTTAACCTTCTTTTCATGGCAGCAGGGAATATTTTTAGGAGCCTAACCAGAATTTCAGGGATATTCTGGGGACCACAATTCGGAAAATGATTTATCAAAAAAAAAAAAAAAAAGGCGATTGCAAACTATCGAAGAAAGAGTACTGCTTTAACGTAAGCATCTTTGAACTTCTTACATTTTTGAACTTACTTTAAGTAAGCTTTGCAAAATTATAACCGCATCCTGTAAAAAGCCTTTTCAAGGAAACTATAAATGGATACAGACCCTTTATTATTTTTTTTATTTTATGGCATCAATTAACAAGTAAATATATATACAGCTGTGTTCAAAATAATAGGAGCGGTGTCTCACAAAATGAAAAAAAAGACGACTTTTGTTCAATTCTTTACTATATTTTTTAATTTTTTTTTTTTTTTTTTTTTTAAACAGAATTCATTTTATTTATCAACTTGTTTTTAAAGCTATACGTAAAGTAAAAAATATATTAATAAAAAATCAAAATGTGTTCTAAGTCATTAATTTACTTGTTCAAAATAATAGGAGTGCCGATAAAAGAACATTAAAAATTTACATAAATATAAAAATAAGATTAATTATTTAAAAAATAGGTTTGTAGTTAAGTTAAAGTAGCTCAATACTTCGTTGAAAAACCTTTATTTCTTAACACCGCCTTACAACGACGTGGCATAGAGTCCACAAGATGCTGACATCGAACGGGTGTTATTTTACGCCAGGCTTCCTCAACAACCCTCCAAAGCTGTTGGTTGTTTGCTGGTTTCGCATCTGCAACATATTTTTTGATATCACACCACAAGTTTTCTATCGGATTCAGGTCGGGGGACTGTGGGGGCAACTCCACAACCTGAATACCTTTGACCCGAAACCACTCTTTTGCCTTTTTACTGATGTGCTTTGGGTCGTTATTTTGCTGGAACAACCATTTTAGCGGCATTTCATACTCGGCATACGGGAGCATAACTTCATCAAGTATTTTAACATACATGATTTGATCCATGATGCCATTTATTAAATGTATAGGTCCTACTCCGTAATGGGAAAAACATGCCCAAACCATGACCTTCGCACCACCATGTTTAACGGTTTTTACCGTGTATTGGGGCAAATATTCTGTTTTGGGTGGACGACGGACGTATTGTCGGGAACCAGTTCCACCAAATAGGACAATTTTACTTTCGTCCGTTCAAAGTATATTGCGCCATTTGGTGGCAAGCCAATCGACATGAATTTTTGCAAACTTGATGCGTGCTTGCACATGTTTTTTTGTCAAGAGTGGGACCTTGCGTGGGCTTTTGGCGAAAAGTTTATTTTCTATAAGCCTTCTGCGGATCGTGACATCACTAACTGGAAGTTGAACTTTATCCAGAATGACTTTAGAATATGCCGCTGGGTTGTTTTTGCTATAACGCACTATCAGCCTGTCATCAGCTTTGGAGGTTTTCCGCTTCCGTCCCCGCGTTTCTGGCTTTTCAGTAAACTTTAAGGCATTCGCTATTGCTGAAACAGCACATCCAATAGTTTTTTGAATCTCATTGTACGATTTTCCCATTTGGCGTAGCTTACAAATGAGTTCTCGTTTTTCCTGGCTTATATGCTTTCCTCGCTCACTACGATTTTTTTTTAAAGTGAAATAAAAAACGTAAAATAATATTCGAACAACAAAGCTGTTTGTTTTCTTACTTTTCAACACGATAAACTTAATTTTGTTAGATTTTTTCAAAACGCTCCTATTAATATGAACACAATTTATCTGGTTCGCAGTAACTTTTGGAATAAAATCCACAAACAGGGAAGCACAGTTGTACTCATTTTTACTGGTATTGCGTGACAAGTATCGTTAGAATATTTACCCATATGTTTTTACAGTCTACGCAAAATAGTTTTTGCCAGGGAAGAGCTTGAAATGACTTCAAAGTAGCGCTCCTATTATTTTGAACACAACTGTATATATATATATTTGGCGCAACAACTCTTTAAGTGCCAGCTTCTCGCAACCACTCGTGTTGTGTGCGTTATATTTTTCACACGAATGGAAGGGACCTACAGTATCCGAAAGGCAATTTGTTTTGAGAAGCTTTTTCGTGACAATACTCTCGGATGTTTGTCAGACGTTCATGAGAGGTGGGATCGTGAAAAAACTTTTTGATGTTTTCTGGGATTCGAACTTGGAACCTCTTGCGTAGTGATCCGACACATTTACCACTACGCCACGACGCCCATAAGTAAATAGAGCAAAAAAAAAAAAAAAATTCCCAATATTTTCTTTTTGTCTAGCTTGCAAAACTATAGCCGCATTACATTTTTCTAAAATTTTTTTATTTTGGCGAATTATTTTTACAGAAATGGGTATGGGATTTTAATACCCCTTTTTTCAATGATACTAACAATTCTATTGGGCATACTCTCAATTAGTTTTCTTAGTATGGAATCCACCAACGAGTTCCATGCATCCATAATTGTTGCTCGGAGCTCGGCAACGTTCGCGAATTGCCGATTATGGTCTTAAACTCGGTGTGTAATTATTCCCCAAAGATTTTCTATCAGATTACAATCCGGAGAACGTGCCGGCTACTCATCAATCTGATGTTTTGGGCTTCAAACCATTCCAAGCATCGACGACTGACGTGAATCGCTGCATTATATATGTTGAAAAATATGAGGAAATCGCCGATATCGCCTTAAATATGGTACCAAGTTCTCTTCGAGTAGTTGTGTGTAGGCTGAACTATCCATTTTTGTGGAGGTAAAGGCAAGTGAAACCTTACCGCGAACGCCGAAAGCCCCTCATACCATACAACTTCCACCGTCGAAGTTCCTCTTCGAAAAAAATCTTGGTTCCTTCCGCACGATTTATGCCAACATCCATTAAAGCCGTTTGGTCCATCAAGATTAAACTTTTTTTCGTCGCTAAAAATAATCTTTAAAAAAAATATTGTATTCGATTAAAACATTTCGAATTGAAAAAAAAAGTGGAAATGAACACAATGTTACTTACGGTTTTCCAATTACGATCTATGTTGTTACGAGCGAAGTCTACTCTCTTTTCCTTGTGGGCTGCTGCTAGACATGGAACAGGCACCATTTTGCTTCGGACGATTAATCCGCTGCGTTTTATAATACTCGAAACCGTCGAAACCGAAACATCTAAATCTAATTCACTCCGAATTTCTGACAATGAACGCACCGAATTGGACGAAGCCTTTATTATTCGCCTTTGATCTCGACTTGTAAGCTTCTGTGGACAACCAGGTCGGATTGCTGTGCCATAAGACTCCGGGTCTTGTAAAAAATGTAGAATGACACGGTCCGATCTTGGTATTTTCTTCGCGATTGCTCTAAAGCCCAAACCATCCTCGCGAAAAACCAGAATTTTTCTCTTTTCTACTTCCGCATTCTTACGCGGCATTCTTATTTGTCAAAATCACAATAAAAACTGAATAAAAACAGTTTTTTATTACTGGAAATCCCATCGACTCGATTCTTGTTCCATTGTACTACTTTTTCTTAATAGAATTATGCACTAGTCTAAAAAGGGGGCGTCTGCAACTTATAAATTTTTTGCAAAAAACCTTATGGCGCTGTTCATTGCTTATTAATTAATTAGGCAAAAAAATGTACATAGTAGCGACAAAAATACTGTTATTACATTTGTTGCACAGATTGCGCGCACAAGATGTAGGCTTACCCAAAGATTGACATAACATTTGGAGCAGTTAACGTCACAATTGTTTCTTTATAAAAATATTTTAAATTAAATTTAAATTTGGTGTGAATGAAGGTCAGATTTTCAATACACCGTATTAGCGTAATGTTTGATTATGGGTGTATAAAATTCTTCGGGTATACGGGCGACATTAAAGGCCGCCTGCGATGTGGCCCTTCGCAAGGTAAGAACGACACAAGTCATCAAAACCTTTAAGGCACGAAACCGTCTTTAACCCTTTATAACTCAAGTCTTCAAAATTAAAAAAATACTGGAATTAGGAAATGTTTTGGTAATTGGAAAAACACGTGTTTCTTAAAAAATAATATTTGTATTAAAAAGCAGCTTATTTCATAATAGAGGGTGTGTAACATTTCTTATTTATTGCTTATTAATAACAGAAAAGTACAAATTTAAGAAGTATGGAAGAGTTTAAAACAATTATTTCGTTTGTTAAAACCTCTTGATATCAGTAACAAGCCGTTATTTTCACAAAAAGTAACCCTTTTTAATTTTAACCGTTTTAACTTGTATTGATAAGTGTGTTTCAGTGTATAGGGCGCACGAGTCGATTGAATAAAACAAAGAAGTAACGGTACCTGCATGTTGTTACGCGTTAGTATGTGACAGATGTATCACATTGAGTTATAAGTGTAAAATTCGCTGCTTTGTGACAGTAATGTCACATGGTGTTACAAAGTAGAAAAGACTGGTTCTTGAGATGAATGTAACAGAAAAGGGGCTTTTAAACGCCTTACTAGAAAAATGCTACTGTGGATTTAACAAAAATTGGGTCCAAAAATCAAAGCGACTTTTGGTGGAATACGCTGCTGTTCTGCGCAAAAAAATTTATTGAAACATAGTCCAATATGTACCAGCAAACCATTTAAGGACCCTTTGCGAAACCTCTAAACCATACCCTATTCAAAAAAAAAAACGAAGGAACATTCCAGCAAGATCGTGCGCCACCAGCTCATAAGGTGAAAACTTTCCATACCTAGCTCCAGAGAAATGTACCCCATTTTATTGGTACACAGACTAGTCTTATAAAAGTATAAAGTAGGTAGTAAACAAATTCCATTTCTGTGTAAAATAATGAAGGAAATCAAAATATGTCAGAAGATTTAAGTTTTCCGTAATTCGAATAACTGTATATTAATTATTAGCGAACGTGTGGGAATTTATGTATTTCTCGGATGTAGCTAAGATGATATCTAAGTTGCTTTCTACATACTCGTATGTACAGTGGCGACAAAATGAAAAATACACACAGGCACTTTTTTAACTTGAAATTTTTGTATTTATATAGCGTAAAAATAAATTTTACTTATGCAATAAAACTCAATATGGGATGGTTAACTTAAGAAAACATAAACTATAAACATTTCGTTGATCTTAAAAAAAAAAAAAAAAATTAAAAAAGTTATATTTTTGTTAGACAAAATAAATAGCACACTACGAAAATGTTTTGAATTTAGAAAATTAAAAAAATTAGTACATAGATATTAATTTATGTTATCACGATTTAATGTTATCACGATTTTGATGTCTGCAGTACACCAGCGGCACATTGATGATACCAGGGCCTGACATTGTTCTACCGGTATTGCACTCCAAGCTTGCTGAATTTTCACCCAAAGTTGATCCAAATATTTGGCCGTAGATCTGTCGATCGTTTCGCCTACATCGCTCCACAAGCTCTCAATCTGATTGAGATCAGGGGACTGGGCAGGCCAAGTTAAAACGTCAATTCTCTGACTCAATAACCACTGCTTTACAGATTTAGCTGTATGCTTCGGGGCATTGTCGTGCTGAAATTTCCATTTTAGTGGCATTTACTCCTCAGTATAGGAAAGTAAAATGTTGTTCAAAATGTCATGATATTTTATTTGGTCCATAATGCCTTCAATCCGATAAATTGGGCCAACACCACACGAAGAAAGCAACCTCATACAAGGGCGTTACCTCCACCATGCTTCAACGTTTTTATGGTATATTTAGGATTGAATTTCTGGTTGATTTCGAACCTTAAATATTGTTTCCCATCTGAACCGAACCCATTGAATTTCGATTCATTGGACCACATAATATTTTGCCAACATTCATCGGGCCACATAATATTTTATATTTAGCTCTTCTTTAATTTGTTGCTTTATTTTAGTTGCTGTCAAAATGAATGAATGCTCAAACGAACAATGGTCGAGTTGGTTCTAGAGGTGGTCTTTCGCGTCTGATCTTTGCACTTTGTTTTGGACCGACCCCATTTTTTCGCAATGTTGGATTGCAATAATTACCTTTTTTCTCGAGCACTCCAATTCCCGAGCTATATAGGAATTTGAGTGCCCTTAATTCTATACGCAAGAACACACCTGACGTCTTCCGTAGAATGAGTTCCTCGTCCCATACTGTCGCTGATATACCAACACCCATGTTCTGCATTCCATTTTTTGTGCATTCAATTACCAAAAGTGGAATTAGGTGTTCTGCATTCCGAACGAAATTATGAATTGTGGATTGTATGTTCGAAAATGAATATTTTTTACATTAGTTTTTCAAACATAGAAATGGGTGTTGGTTTTGCATTTCGAAAGACCCTTATTTTCATGTGAATTTAATTCACTTGAGTTTTGTGTTGTGAAATGAATTCACATGCCTTTGTGATGTAAATTTGGGTGTTAGCTGTGATGGTCAGAAGCATTTGGTGTATTAAAGGAATTGATTTATTTAGGGTAAAACACACAGATCAAAGGCAAGTAATCTCTTGAATTACATGGAGGAAAATAAAGATTTTGCGAAATTTTTTAAAAAAATCATATTTTCTTCTTCCATTTGACATAGACTTAATCTTATCTCGCAAAATCTTCATGCGAACTCTCTCTATTCGGTTTTCTTCGTGGTTTTCACCGATAGTACCTATACAAAAAATAGCATCTATTTTTGATAAATGTTTTATTAAAATTTTAATTCACTTTTCACAAGAAAAACTAGGCTTTTAACTGAAAATCTGAAATGATTTTAAAATAATTTCAAATCTACAGCTGATTTTGACATTTCAAACAAGAATTCGAAGTGGATTCAAAAATTCGAATTCACTGGGAATGCAGAACACTGGAATTCATTTCAAGTAAAATTGCTATTCGATTTCAACCCACTTTCGCTCAAAATGCAGGAACAATGAATCCCTTTTTTATTACTTACCTTAATTAATTAATAAGGAATTCGACTTAAAATGGACAAATAAATTGAGGTAAACAAATTGTGTGCTATTTCAATTGTTCACACTAAATCTGCCAGCCTTAGTTTTAAAAGTCTGGGATGCTTTAAGCAGAAACGGTACCGTTACTTTACAGGGAGGTCACATATTGTAAGACCTAAAACTATATTATGCTTAATCGAATATACATGAGGTTTGGAGCATAACTATTGGATACCATATAACTATGCTATTTATTTTGTCGCCACTGTAAATAAGGACGTGGCTTTAAGAACTTGGACTTATGGCCAAACAAATTTTTTTATAACTTTTTAACGCATGTAACAAATACTTCAATTTCTTCGCTTCTTAGCTTTGAAGCAACAGCACTTATTAGTCCCAGTCGTTCTCTTCATTTTCTATTCAGACTAAACTCGAAAAAAAAAATACTCGAGCAACGCCGAGCTGGTTAGTTAGTCTACTATCTACATACATACATATATACTATATTCATGTACAAACACTCAGTGAGTTCGGCACTCCGCTGATCAAAACGAGGAGGACGTGAAAATATGCCACCCTAATAAAGCTATTAAGACGTTTTGCAAAGTACTAGAGTCAACATCAAAATAAGAGTTTTTGCTTTCGTCAACTTTGGCGTCTTTTCTGATCCCCGCTTAGACTCAACATGAGAGGCAGTCAGTCAAAGTTCGCCCGCCGTGCCAGACCCTCGAGGTTAATTTCTGTACACTAATTTATAATTTTCGCATTTAATAAACATGTATAATATTTTCCGCAGTTTATTTACGGAATCTTAAAAATTAGTATAATATAGTAATATTAAATTATTAATAATTTATAATAATTGCGAGTCATAACTAACAAATTAAAAATATGTAGTGTTAAAAAAATGGCAGCCAATAAAATAAAATATTGCGGTATTTTGAATTCAAAAAATTTGACTTCGGATTGTGCGACCGCACAGAATGCACTCTCTCTGTAAAATTGTATACTGAATTAAAACATGCAAACGGAATTTTGTTAACACCTAGATTTTGGAAGTTATGTAGGTTTATATCTATTGTTTTTTTTTTATGAAAATACTTCTTTAAATCACGAAAATTTAAAAATAATATTATTGTAGATTTGAGTAAATCGTTCTTCTTCTTTGCCTTACGGCGAGGTTATGATGCAGAGTAGAAGGATGTTTAAGTGTTTTTTTGGATTTTGACACATGCATGCTCCTGATTTTTGATTTATGTTTGAGTAAATCGTTAAATTATATTTTAGAAACTGGGGTAAACTTCCAAAATTTCTTAAGCACTTTTATAAGGAATGTCGGAAAAAAGACAGACACGTGTAAAAATCGCAAAGAAAAGACGTTGTAACAACTATAGCTAATTAAGAAATTATATTTATTACATATTTGAATTCGGCGTAAAATTTCACGTTAGAACAGGTTTATACCCTTCTGGTCCCATAAAGTATGTTGACCATTATATCTTGCAAAGAAATTGACTTTGCTTATGTACATATCGTTTGCTTTTCTACCAGCCGTTTCAAGCGAAACCCCCGCTACATAGATTCAATAATACAAACACCATTCAACCATTCAAATAAAACACTTAACTTATGTCGCATTTCTGTCTTTCACTCTAATGCTTTCCTTAAATGTTACGAAGGTCAGACTACAAAACCTAAGAGCTCACGGTCAATAACAATAAAATTTTCCACAATCTGTTTTCGAACATATTCCCTATTTTGATGTTTACAATCTAATGTAAGTATTTAAATAAGTAGTAAACAAATTTACAAGCAACCTTCAAAATCAACTTGACTTGGATTTGATTATATATAATATACAATGTACGAGTAAATTACATCTTATTTATTTAAATCTAATCCAAACCATCCACTCGAATGTGTTTTGAATTTTTAAGCACTCACATGAACAGCCGATCGCCGCATTCAATTACTCATAAAAATTGGCAAAGCCATATAAAACAATAAAAAAAAAAATACGTAAGAATAATCAGCAGCTGACAACAATTTATGTATGAAAAGTCAGCCCCCTCCCCATAATTTTTACTATGATACATTTTCGGTATGCGCAGGTATCAAAAAAATATATGAAAAAACGAAAAACTATTCCCACATAATACCCACAAATCTTTTGATAATAAAAAAAGCAGATAATGACACGCCACTGACAGAAGAAAACAGCGTCAATGGGAAAACGCTCACAAAAAAAAAAAAAATATTCGCAGACTATTTTTGGATATTTGTTCATTTGTAGACTTTGGGCCTGGTGGAGCCGTCCAAAACCACCACTTATCGTTGATGTTTAAGACACGACGACGGCCCTCCTCTTCTTTCTTCGACCCAATCTAACCAGTCTGCATGGCCAAAGGCGACGGCCGATAAATAATTAGCCGAAAAAAAACATACCAAAATCCACCACCAACCACACACCGAGAGAGTGAGCAAAGTAAATTGCCAAAAACATGAAAAAGAAGCCCACTCAACGAAAAAAAAATAAAAATAACGAAAAATAAATACATACAACAAAAAGAAACAGATTCGAAAACAAAAACTGGAATAAGTTTCTTACTTACATGGAGGAGTTTTGACCTTGAATTTACTTTAAAAGGAAAATTAAATTTATTCTCTTGATCCTCGGTTATTACAGCTGTTAACACAACGCAGTTGTCAATATACTGAAATGAAATTCAGAAAATTTTCCGCCGTGTGTCCCTGATTTTTGGGGTAGCGTACTTAACGTTAGTGTAGACGGGCCCTCAAATTTCATTGTTTACAAATCAAATCATATTCATACCCACAGGGTAAATATTTATTTTAATCGCCGCAAATAGCAAATGCAAATGGTTGACTTGTGTTTACGTCATTTGTATTGTATGTAAACGAGTTGTTAGAGATTGTTTTTTATTTGACAATGCGGCTATTTGTTGACATTTGAAGTTTTGTCTGTAGTAGGACACTTTTTGTCAATTTGATTAAAACGTGTTTTTAATCTCGTTTTTGCTCTGTCGAGTCGAATTTTTGTCTGCATTGCTTGAGCATAATTGCGTATTTTTTTTTTTCTCTCTTTTCGATTTTTCTTTCTGTATGTTTTCTTGTGGAATAACCCACTTCCAGGAAGTGCGGATGGCAGAGGGGGGCAAATAAATTTTATAGTGGAGACAGAGGTGGGGGTGTGGATAATGTTTGGTTTTATTACTTCATTTTTAATGCCACTACTAGTTGTAACTTGAGCGTCGCATTGTATGTTGTGTCTATTGAACTAGAAACGGATTAGCGGCGACGTCAGTCTGTTGTACATAAGATGTGGGATTATTGACACATATGACATCACGCATACGTCAAAATATGTGGACATGGCTTTCTCTATATAGTACAGTATATGCATGAAAAATGTGTATTTCTTCGTTTGGCATTCAGTTGAGTGGATTGAAACGAGGGTAAAACCTCAATTTCTTTTTCATTACAGAATATAGAATTTGCTGAGCAGATAGAGGATAATCGACATTTTAAACTTCTAATGATTTAGGAAATGCTATTATGTATAGTTTTAGATGGGTTAGTTTCGGGTTAGTCTAGCATGGATTAACGATTCAAGCTGTATAAACCAACCCGTAGTATGTATCTACGAGTATGTATGTACAGTGTATCAATCTCATATTCATACACCTGATAGGGTGATATATATTTAAGGAAAAATGTAAACAAATTGGGCAGATATTGCTAAATTTTATTGATTTTAGTAAGAATACATAAGAATAAAACAAAAAAAAAAACTTCAATTAATTCAAATATTTCAAATAAAATATTGCAAGTTCTTCATAATAAACATAAAATTAACAAAAATATGGTCAATTTCGTATTCGTACTCTTAGATATTAAGTTAAATTACTAAGTTATATCTCAAAATCAATATTTTGTAGCATATCCTTTGTTAGCTAAAACCTATTTAAGACGGTTGGGCATGGGTCTGACTAATTTTTCAGTACATTCAGGGGTAATTTTTTCCCATTCTTCAATAAGCCTTTCTTTGAGATCATTTGTGTTCCTTATACTTAATTTTCTTATTCGTCGGCCCAACAACTCGTCCCACAAATTCTCTATGGCATTGATATCCGGTGACTGTGGAGGTGTTTCCAATACTTTGCGACAGTTATAAAGAAGCCACATTCGAGTTGCATAAGCCTTATGCTTGGGGTCGTTATCCTGATAAAAGGTAAAATTGTTCCCGAGACCCATTTGAACAGCACTTTCCTTCAGATTTTGCTTCAATATCTCAATGTATTGCTTATGGTCCATTATTCCTTCAATTATGTGCAGTCGTCCCACCCCAGCTGTAGAAAAACATCCCCACACCATTACCGAACCACCACCATGTTTGACTGTTCCCTGTGTGTTATGTGGAAGATATTAGGTATTTGGTTTCCGCCATACCATTTGTCTGCCATCCGACCCATGAGCATTAAATTTAGACTCGTCTGTAAATATTACCGTTTTCCAGAAGTCGAAATCTTTAGATTGGTGTTGTTTACCGAATTCCAATCTATTGCTTCTGTTTATTAAACTAATGAAAGGTTTTTTACGCATTACTCTTCCATTGCACCTATGTTCCCGGATGCACTTCCTTAGCGTTTCTGTACAAAAATCTTTATTTAAACTACGACGAAGGTTTTCTGCAAGTTTTGGTGCACTACATTTGGGGTTTTTTGAATTACCCGTATAATTATTCTCTTGTCATGTGCACTAAATACATTTCTAGAGGTATTTCGTGGTTTATTTTCGATGCGGTTTTCATTTTTGAACCGATTAATGATTGTTTGGATGGTTGATCTTGGCCGACTTACCAATCTAGATATCTCTCTATAAGATATTCCGTCGCCGTTGTATTTAATTATCAGTTCGCGCAGTTCATTTGATGTCTCACCCTGTTTTCTACCCATTTTTCCAACAAATCTCGAAGAACCTCACAAAATAATTTTTCGTTTCTTTAATTCACTTTGAGAAATAATAGTTCAATGCAAAAGACAATTTTGACAAGCAACATAACAGTAATTTTTGTCTTTTAGTGAATAAACGATCGGTGTACGAATACAAAATTGAGCTACTTTTGAGCCCATTTTTTACTTTTCTTCTATTTCCAAACCAACGTGAATGTTAACTATTCTCAAAACTAGATGGAATTGAATGTAATACTTGATATAATACAAACATTTTTAAATTGTTTTAAGTTTCATTGAAAAAAACAAGTGGGTAAATGTGTAAGCATAATGATAATTTTTATTGCTATTCGAGTTTATGATTTTTATTACAGGAAACAAGCTTCTCAAACTTCCGAGAACTGAACATGTTAATACTTTGTAGTCCCTCCTTTTTTATTACTGTTTTTATCCGGTCGGGCATTGATGCAATCAGGCTGTGTAAAGTATCTAGTGCGATTTCCTCATACCGCACTTTTTCAATGAATTTATCCTGAGCCGTAATTATGGACCAAAGGTTCTCAATCGAGTTCAGGTCAGGGCTGTTTTCAGGCCACTCCAATGTTGCAATACTATTTTCGGTTAGAAAATTTTTGACCTGGAATGAAAAAATACATTTACAATAATAAAATTTTACGAACGTTTTGCTAATATTTTGTGGAAGGTACATAAAGAATGGCACTTACCAATTTCGTGTGGTGACAATGCGCAGAATCGTCTTGGAAAATCAGCTTATCCGGTAGCCGATTGTCTTCCAATATTTTTTTTTTATATTTTTCTGCGTTCACCGTTCCATTTATTAGAGCCAGCCGTCCAACGCCATGATATGAAAAACATCCCCAAATCATCCTTGAGCCTCCTTGTTACACGATTGTTGTCACGCACTCATCATTGAATCTTTCTCTAGTTCTCCGCCTCACGTACTGTATTCCGTCAGAGCCGAATATGTTGAACTTGAACTCATATGAGAAGATCACATTTTTCCAATCCGATATGGTGCAGTTTTCATGATCTTTTGCCCACTGGGGACGTCTTCGGCTCCAATTCGTTTATTTAGAAATGGTTTTTTGTCAGGTCTTCTTGCGTTCAAGCCAACTTCTTGAAGCTTTCGTCTTACAGTCCGTGAGCTTATCTCTGATCCTCCAGCCTTTACAATGTATGTCCTTAAATCTACAGCAGTTTTGAATCGATTCATTTTAAAAGCCGATCTTCAGCGCTGTTGGTGTTTCTTCTGCGACCCGTCCCCTTTATTCTTTGCAATGAGCCCGTTGCCTCGATTTTTTTAATGAATTCAGCCACTGACGACTTGCTGAATCCCACTTTTCTCGCTATATCACGAACACTCAATTTTTCATTCCTTAAAGTCATTATTTCGACTTTTGTTTTCTCACTCATCTTCTTTTTATTTTCCATATTAATAAAATTATTTCCACTTTCACTCAAACTACTTTTTTTTCAATGAACTATTACAAAAGTGAACTAGAATCACGTCCAGCTCCGTATCCACAGTACGGCGTGGTACGGCTGCCCATGTCCAAAGATTAATTGCGCATGTCCAGGAAAAAATATTCTTGCATGTCCAGATGATAATTTTATAGCTTAAAGCTTATCCACACCAAAGAATCATTACGGAAAATATTTCTTAAAAGTTTTTATAAAAATGTTTCCTTAGTGTAGACAAGCCTTAAGACATGAGCCTTTCAAATTTCAATACAAATCATCACACAGTGTCATGTGATAAAGCCTAAAACAATTGAATAAAACCAGATTTTAGAAATGTCGATTTTTTTTTTACTTTCCTCTATGCTCCGAGCGCATGTCCAGTATTTTCCAGCTGGTGACGGGGCTGATCACGTCATCAAAGCCTTTTTATGTAAAATCCTAAAAAACTACCTGCTAGTTCGCAAGATAATTGAAGTTAAAGAATTTTGTTTACCCTGTCCGGATTCCTATGTCCGTTACTGTACGTCTGTCTCTGTTTGGAGGCCGAAACAGTATAAGTGTAAACATTTTTTAAACTCGACTACAGACTTTACTTTAAAAACATTCTCTTTCCAATGATTTCACTAGAAATCGCGAAGAATTGTCTTTATAAAATATTTAATCATCGACTTGCTCTATATGTATGTAATGCACGCATATATTATACTCGTAATATATAATATTTTTTACAAACTCTCAGGGAAAGCAGACCTATAAAGTTGTAACATCGCTCCGAGATGTCTTCAGTGTCCGCCCATCTGTCAAGCTTCGAAACGCAATTATGACTTCTTCACGGAGCCTATAGCAAGATGTGATGGAATCTCACAACGCGACAATAGGGGGATCCCCTGCTTGTGTAACAGCCGCCCCCTGGGGTAAGCTGGTGTGTCGCACATGGGGTAATAGATGCACCTGGATTTTACTTTCAGTTTCGATTTTCAACTATGACCTTACTACCTAGGAAGGGATTCCGGACAGCATTGTTCATAGCATCATTAAGGTTACTTCTTCTAAATGGATTTTAGTCACCTCTTACCACAGGATAACGTTACTTCAGGACTATTTTTGACACCGATGCGGTGGGTGTTGGGTGAGCATGACAAAGGTACAGGCCCAGTTTGTGGACACGTTTTCGTAAAGAAAATAAAGTGCACAACTGGGTCGCACTCAGATTTTAAATTTAAGCAAAATTGTAAAATGTTTTTTTTTAAATTCGTTAAAAAGAATGAAAAAAAAATATTTTCAAAAATTTGGTATGCCGTGTCCTTGCATATTTGAAATACAGTGGTTTGCAAAAGTATAACCGCGCACCCTGGAAAAAGCCGTTTCCAGGAAACTCTATTTCCAGCAATGAAAAACTGTTTCGTCTGCCTTGCAAAAGTTTAGCCTTTTCCAGGAAACTCTACTTCCAGCAATAAAAGACTGTTTCGTCTAGCTTGCAAAAGTATAACCGCATTGTATTTTTCTCAGTTTTTTTTATTTTGACTAACTGTTTTTACAGATATGGGATTTTATTACCCCTTTTTTCAATGATACTAAAAATTCCATTGGGCATACTCAATTAGTTTTCTTAGTATGGAATCCTCCAAGGAGTTCCATGTATCCATAATTGATGCTCGGATCTCGGCAGCGTTCGCGAATTTCCGATTATGGGCATAAACTCGGCGTGTAATTATTCCCCAAAGATTTTTCTATCAGATTACAATCCGGAGAACGTGCCGGCCACTTCATCAATCTGATGTTTTGGACTTGAAACCATTCCAAATTTCGATGACTGGCGTGAATCTCTGCATTATCTTGTTGAAAAACATGAGGAAATCGCCGATATCGCCTTAAATATGGTACCAAGTTCTCTTAGAGTAGCTGGGTGTATGCTGCACTATCTATTTTTGTGAAGGTAAAGGCAAGTGAAACATTACCTCGAGCGCAGAAAGCCCCCATACAATACAACTTCCACCGCCGAAGTTCCTCTTCGAAAAAAAACCTTGGTTCCTTCCGTAAATCGTGCTAATATCCAATAAAGCCATCTGGCCCATCAAGATTAAACAGTTTTTTATTGTTGGAAATCCCAAAAAAAAATATCGGAGATTTTTTTTTTGCTCCGTTTAGAGTTTTTTACAGGGTGCGGTTATACTTTTGCAAAGCACTGTATTGCTTAGATGTTTTTTTGCAACAAAATCGGTTGGATCATATCCGAAAAATAACAAATTTTCAAAAATTCGTTAATACTCAAATATTAAATTTTAACGAAATCGTTATAGCTTTTTAAAGAATTTTTTATTTTTTTTTAAAGTCGGTCATTAGTAAAATACTGTTAATTTTGAGGTTAAAATGAAAATTCTAATTCCGCATTGAAATGTGATCCCACACACCCCAGATATCAAGCTTGAAGAAAATCCGTCCAGTTTTTTAGGCGCAGTCGTGTGTATAGTCATAGAATTGGCGGACCTACTTTTTGGAGTAGAGGAACTTGTAAATATTAGAATTTAACAAAATGCCGAGTTTGAAAATTTTCACAAATATATATATGAGCATGTACAGTGTCGTCCATAAGTTTCCGGTCAAACCATTTTGATACATTCATCTATCTGTGCAGGTCTTAAATAAACAAAATTCTTTCAAATTCTGTTAGGGATGATAGTAGACATTACATCTCAAAAAGAATTAAGGCATAATCCGATGTAGGAAGTAATAAAACAAAACTGCAAACGTTATTAACTTATCATAAAACCCACCGGAAATAATTTGTTTTTTTGTCCAAATTTTTTTTAGAAACTAATTCAGGTATTTTTTTGGGGTAAACTAGGTTTGTTCTCTAACTATAAAAGCAGGTTGCGTATTCTTCCGGCGCCAGTTAGTCTTGAAACTTCAATATTTAAAGTTACTTGATAAAGAGGCAACAAAAAAAAAAGAACTCAAATGGGAAGAAACAAGGAAAATAGTGAAGTTGGAAGTTTTGGTATAATAAAGAAGAGCATACAGTACGTGCTATATTGAAGTCGACAGTGAAGGCAACAAATTAACATCAAAACGAGAGGACCAGGCTATAAAATTAATAAGCAAGAGGGATCGGTTTTCAGGTCCAGAAATCTGTGCAGAGTTCAATCGTTTGCACTCAAAGCAGATATCATTAACGACAAAAAAGCGTTTAGTTGCCGCAGGCCTTCACGGTCGAGTAGTATTACGAAAATCTTTGTTACGACCTCAAAACAAAGTCAAGTGGCTAGATTGAGGAAGAGAGCACCAGGATTGGATATCAACCGACTGGTCAAAAGTCTTATGGACGGACGAGTCCAAATTTTGGGCAAAAAAGGAGAGTTTACGTTCGGCGGTCTGCTGAAGAAAAGATATTCCCTAGCTGTGTGGTCCCAATAATTAAGCTGTGTGGTCCCAACAATCAAGCATGGCGGTGGTTCAATAGAATTTGGTATATAACCTTCTTAGGACTTGAAGTAGTGTAAGGGAAACAATTTTTAAAATCCACCCACATGCCTAATAAAAGTATAAATCTTCGCTGCACAAATTAATTGTTTTGATATGGACATCGTAAAAAGAGAAAGGACAAGGCAATATAGAGGGACTTTAAAATATAAGGCTCCGAAAATTCTTTAGACCAGTATTTCACAAAATCGAGTGAAATTAATATTTATATGAGAAAAAGAGTTGAGTATAAGAATAAGTATTTTTACTAGTAACTGGAAAATATCTCCTTAACGAATATATAGACGTTTACATTCTTGACAATTCGCCTATACATTATATGTATAACGTCCCACTCCCACTTTTGGAGAGCGTTTACTTAAAAAATATATTTTGCTTTCTCAAAACTATTTACGGCGATGATTAAGTCATATTGTGAATATTTCACCAGAAGCCTTAATTTTCGCTAACAAATGACAATTGCCACGCTCACTTTCTTCTATGAAAAAGTTTTAGCCACAAATTATGTGGTAAAATATCCGAAAATCGAGAGAATGTCAATCCTTTGAGTAAAAAGATTTCATTACATTTGAAGCAAAAGGTTCACGACGCCACGCCCACTTTATTAGGGGTGTGTCCACCATAACTTAAATTCCAAATTTTAAGAAAATCGTTAAAGCCGTTTTCGAGAAAAATTATTGTTTTCCCAAAATCAGTCATTGTAGCGTTGGGGTTAAAATGAAAATTCTGATTTCGCTTGGAATCGTGATCACATAGATCCCAGATACGAAGTTTGGAGGAAATCATCATAGCCATTTATGCCGACAGACAGACAAAATTGGTAGACCTACTCAAATTTCTCAATAATAGTAATGTCAAGTTTGATCAAAATCTCGCGATCGAACATTTTCACGAAGTTGTTGTTGTTAAGAAGATAATATATTTATTCCCATTGTCAAAGTGACAGCTTGTCACCCACTTCCTTTTAAGACTGATCCTTTACCTGTAAATTCGTAGCCTCACTTTTGTGCCTACCTTATTTTTGTGTGACTCGACCATGAGAAAAATAGTGAATGCATGATTTGCAGTTCCTGCATCTGTCTGCCGGGTAACAGTTAAATTCTCATATGTTTGTATTCATATTTAAATACATTTAATAAGAAATGCATAACTATAAAACAATACTATACAGAGATTTTAACTGGGCACCATGTTTCCTCGATAAGAATGTAAATTTCATTGCTGACGCACACGGGTAACCTTCAGCTGGCCCAGACCAAAACAAGAACAAAACAAGACTGCGTTATGGCACCAAATACCTTTTGAAGAAAACTGAAGTTTCTTCAGAGGAGTTTGAAATGACTACCGTAACACTGACGTAAAAGCTGTAAATCGCTTTGGTGTCTGCTAATCTACCATGGCAGCCTTTGTCTACAATGATGGGAATATTACATACGCTAAAGAGAAATCTTATCTGCCAGCTTTTTGTCTTTCTGCATCTATGACAAATTTTCCGAAACTGTCTCGTAATTGCAAGAAATCTTCTGGTTCAAATGCAGTTTATATCCTTGTTTTGACAATGCGATCTTCCTTAGTCAACAGGTCACAGGCACTTTCTCGCGATAAAACCTACTCTTCTAACTACCGACTCTAATTTTTAACATTAGTGCTTTATAAATTTTCAACAAAAAATACGAAATCTACGTCATAGTATGCACAAATTCATATTTTTAATAGTTTTAATCAATTCCATGTTGAAATTTGTTTGGCACGTATCCCAATTTTGCTCTGTGTATGGACACGGCCTTGGGCGTTAGGTCGCATTACTACTAGTCTAGTTTTGGTATCCATCTATTTCATCCAGTCTAACTTCAGTGTCATATGACCAGAAGAAGAGATAAACGCTGGTGATTGGCATTTTGAAAATAAAAACAACATCTATCAGTTAATTACATACTACTTGACAGTTGACCTAATCTTTAAATATATTTCGAAACGTCTAGAAATTTCTATATGTACAGATTCTATTCAGTCGGCTTATGAAATATTTGTTTCCTATAAATAAGTAATCCATAAAACTATAAACCAGATGCTCGAGTCTCCCGTCATTTATGACAGCTGCTATATCCGTAATATTCCAACAGTTGTTTAAATTTTGGCAAAAATATTATATTTTGTTTTTTTTTTTTATTTTATTGCAACAACAGTTCATAACATTGTATTTCCTCTACTCGATTATCTTAATGACATTTTCTTTGATTACCTAACATATCAGTGTAGTTGATAATGACCTGTTTCTGTTTTTTTTTTAGCTTTTTTGTTGTTTTTTTTCGTCCAAGATTAGCCGGCATGTCTAGTTTGTCATGCCCTTAAGTAAATAAATAAATAAATAAAATGCGTAATCAATTAAAATTTCTTAGGTTGTCAGCGTTTGTGTGCTGTTTGCAATTTTACCTTGATTGGTATTTGTATATTTATTTTATTGAAAGCTTATAATCTTAATCTTGTTATTGGAAGGGTTAACGAACAAAAACAAAAAAAACTCTTATCTCGTTAGGATTTGTGTGTACTAAGAGTAGACTTAACTTGAAGGTTGATTAGAGAATTTTATTTAATACAAATTGAATGACTGCTGATTGAATGACATCTGTTCAGTTACGACCTTCATATGTAAGGTGTCGCACTCTATGGCACCATGCACCAACAATTTACAGCCGTGAAACTGTCGATAAGTAAACATACATAAAAGTTACATTCCGTTTGAAACGGATTGTTTGTTATGCTGTGCCTCATCTGCCAACCCATCCTTAGTATGTAAAGTTGCGAAATGTGTGTCCTGGCTACAATAATATCTGTCTGCTCAGAGGATATTTTCTTGATTTTTAAGAAATGTTTTTGGACAGATTGTTGCTAGGATTTTTCTTAGAAGAAAGTGGACGTGGCTGTCACTACATACATACATATTTAGAACCAAATACCACAGACTCCTAGAAATATCAACTGCTCGCTCGCCTGCTCTGTGGATGGACAAAACCTTAAGGTGTTTTTACACATGCAATGATTTGCTGACACCAGTGACTATTGGCGCGCCAGTAGAAATGAAATACAAATGTACTACATGTCTAACCCTTTACTGACGCGTCGAAAGCCGTCCAACCTTTCAATGCGTCAGGAAATTGAAATAATATTTTAATGTTCCAATTTGTGTGTATAAACTTTTACCTAGTTGTTGTGCAAACTTATCTACCAACTAGACCATAAGCCACATCGCAATACTGAAAATGTACACCTATTGTTGGACCAACAAGCTAGCTCCGGTAGTTTTTGATGCAAATGTTGGTACTTATATGGGACACTTAAGCCATCTGCCATGCACGCACCAACAGTTGGGCCAGCTAGAATATTTATTATGTTCCACGTCGCTTCCGTACGACCGCTTCACGTGCCTGAGTCAATAAATTTGCGTAATATTGACCATTCATCGTAGTTCCCTTTGGCAGGTAATTAATCAGCAATCTTCGCTGTCCCAAAAAACAGCCGCCATAAACTTCGAAGCCGACTTTTGCACCTTGAATTTCTTCGGTGGCCTCTCCCCTTTTTCAATCCACTGCATAGACTCTTGTTTGGATTCCGGATCGTATTGGCGAACCCAAGTCTCATCCGCAGTTACGATTCGGTTGCAAATTTCGTCGGGATTATACCCGGCTAACTCCAACAAATCTTTGCAGCACTCAAGTCGTCGTTGCTTGTCGAACGGCGTGAGCATTTTCGGTACCCAGCGCGCACAATTTTTTTGCATGTTTAAATGCTCGTGCAAAATTTCTTCAATCCGTTCTTTGCTGTTGTGCAATCCGTCCGCTATCTGCCACATTTCTATTCTTCGGTCGTCCAGAACTAATTTTTCAACTTTTCCGACGTTTTCTTCAGTGATCACTGACACAAGATGGCCTGGACGGTGGTCGTCTCCACAGTTGTTCCCTCGCACTTGTTGAAATAAGCGAGCCGATTTTTTGACCATGATATACGAAGGCATAGAATCCTAAAGAATCGATGACATGTTTTTGAAAATTTCTTTAGGTCATTTTCGGTGCCATGAAATAAAGTCAAGGTCCAAAACGTAATTTTGGACTTTATTGCACTTTTGAAATCGCAATAAAGTCCAAAACTCGTTTTTTGTCCTTGGACATTATTGCACTCAGCTATTTAAAAGAAAAAGACGAATAAAATAAAACAGAAAATATTTTCCGCTGATAATGGTCTTATTTACTTGTATTTTTTTTTCATATAATTTTTGTTATAATAAATACTCAGTCCATATTTTGAAAAGGAAATCAGACATTTTTCGAGTTCTGTTAGTTAAAAATAAATTAGTTTTCGAATTTATTATTTTTTTTTGTAAATTTGTGAAAAAAAGGGTGCAATTCCGAACTTTACATACAAAAAAACCTCGCACCCACTCCAAACCCTACAGTGACCCCAAGCAGGGTGGTGGCAGGGGGCAGCATGCCCCCCATACATATTCTACTGTTTATGCATTGTGGATAGCAAATTCTTTCAATTCTCCCCACATATTTGTTGTTTGGATTTTATTTCCACTTCGATTTGGACTTTATTGCAATTTCAAAAGTGCAATGAAGTTCAAAATTACGTTTTGGACCTTTTTGCATAAGACTTTATTCCATGGCACCCAATTTTCCTTTTTTCACGAGGTACTACATTCAGTGCTATTCAGTTATTGCACCAATTAGGTCAGGAGTCATCTGTTTTTATCGTTCGAAACGGACAACCCATATTACATACTGAAAGCAAGACCAAACACATAGCAATCAACCATACTTACTGTTCTTATGGTACAAACCATCCTGTGGATTTGATTGCACCCCAATTGCCACATACGCACCAACTTTTGGACCTACATGGTAAAGTTTGGTGCTTGTTGGTGCCGACAGGCAGGTTGGACATGATTATACTACTCCAAAGAAACGGAGTAGTAGAATCACAGTTAGTGTAAGAATCACTACTATAGATTTCAAAATGGCGACGATATCTGCAATTCCGTATGAACGACTATTAACAATTCCATTCGCCCTACGTCGCATAGGTATCAGCACGTGCTATAGTACATATCCAAGCTCAGGTCAAACTAGGCTATTGAAGTTACAGAAGCTCATGCTTCTGTATATTTATATTTTGATAATTTGGAAAATACGATCGGATGCGCGATGTGTAACTCATAGAAAGAAACCCTCTTTAACTGCGGTAATAGATTATTGGTTGATTTGAAGTGGACATCGATGAGGTGCTCGTATATCTAGAAAGATGTCTTTTAAATAAAACCCTCGTCAGCAATCAAAGTTGACATACAAGGTACGAGGGCAAGGTGAAAAGTTCTCGGCCTGACAATGAAAGACTGCGATTTTCAGTAAAAAAAATGATTTTATTTTTCTACATAATCTCCCTTGACTTCAACACACTTGGTCCAGCGTTTCTCCAACATCAGTATTCCTTCTCGGAAGTGAGAGTGTGGAAGGCTGTGAAAATATTCATCTACGGCCCTCTCAACTTCTGCCTTGGATACGAAGCGCTTCCCAGAAACAAATTTCTTCAAGTTTGGAAACAGATGGAAGTCTGAGGGTGCCAGATCAGGTGAATAGGGGGGATGACCGACCCAAATCCCGCAGTTTTGCCATCGCTAACGCACACTTGTGTACAGGTGAATTGTCCTGGTGAAAGGTGATTTTTTTCTTCTTCAAACCCAAAACACACTGGCCATGACCTTTCCGGCAGATGCGATCGACTTCGTTTTCTTTGGCGCTGAACCACTGGCTTCCACCCATTGCTTCGACTGCTGTTTCGTTTCTGGCGTGTAGTTGTGGACCTGTTTCTCATCCATGGTGACAAATCGACGCACAAAATCGGTCGGACCCCTATTGAATCGGTCCAAAGATTGCCGCGAAAATCGTTTGCGCATTTGCTTTTGATCGGCATTCAGCAAATGCGGCACCCATCTTGCGCAGAGCTTTCGCATCCCTAAGTTTTCGTGCAAGATGTTTCGCACCGTCTCTTCCGATATACACATATCTCACTCGCCTATTGTCCAACACGATAACATGCACTTTTTCGATGGTTTCGGGTGTGGTTGCGGTTTTTGGCCGTCCTTCACGTGGGTCATGTTCGAGGGACGTGCGACCACGTTTAAATTCAGCTGCCCACTTTTTAACGGTTGACATGGAAGCAGCAGAGTCCCCTTAAACTTTTGTCAACTTTGGATCAATTTCCTTAGGGAATCATCCAAAACGAAGAATTTTATCACCGCACGATATTCAAGTTTATCCATTTCAACGAAAAACACGCAAGACGTCTACTGCAAAAATTTGTGGAAAGAAACTACTTGAGAGAACAAGTAGGAAACGTCTGCGTCAGGCCGAGAACTTTTCACCTTGCCCTTGTATGTTATTTATCTTGGCACTACTCTTCACTTTTCTAGTGACCCCAGCGCAGACTAAGGGGAATTCGATTTTGTACTAGACTAACCATACCCGTCATATTTACGGAGACAAAGACGCACAAAGACGCTTTCAATATTTGATGAAGTCATCCTAGTCCTTTGCAAGATCTGTAGCACCGTGTATACCGAGGGAGATTCAGAAATAGCAATACTGACCTCGGTCCTATTTCTCCAACTATTTATCACTTACTATTTATCAATGTATCACTTCTCCAAATATTTTTAATCATCTCTTTCTAATAACAAAATCGATAATTTTAGCAAACCATTGCTAATAAAAAATTCGCTTTTCAAAAAGAATTTCTAAGCAATCGATGGTGTTTTTGTTAATATGCATCCAGAAATGTTTCGGTTCGAGAGATTATGTGAGGAAGACTCGGAGGAATCAATACATTTTAGACATTGTCATTGTAAGATCGGAAATATATTACATATGAATACGTGTTATTAGAGATTTGAAAAACGGTAGCAACATACTAATTGGCAAAACAATCGTCTATCACCTGCATCAGTTATTGACGACTTACGTATAGTATCGGCAATGCCGGTCCGAGCCAAATGAGCGCCCTGTGCAAGCCCTACGTTTAGGGCCCCATTCTTCAGTTTTGGCAGCATAAGTTCTTTCCACATTACCCAAGAGGTAGACTTTCAATCCGTTTTATTTTATTAAGGTATCCCCGGTAGGCCTAATCCTCGGTATCATACATGCATATATAATATATGAAATGTAATTAATATTAATATAATTTATATACATATTTGTTAAAATAAAAAAAAAAAAAAAAAAAAAACATAAAATATGAACAAAATATGTACAAATAAAAATTATTACTTCAAGGAACTTGAGTTAATTTTTTTAAGGTGAAAAAAAGTAAAAACCGATATTAAACTTAATAGTTATAATAATTTTAAATAAAATAAAAAGATTAAATGCAACGAAGACATGCGCAGAGAGGAAAAGTTCAATTTAGGAAACTAACTTTTCTGGCCTTAGCTTTAGCAAATTCAGTTATAAGGTCATCATAGTCTAAAGACTTCAATAACTCCCTTTCTATTGACATTATAGACAAACCTACCAATCTTTTTTGAGTCATGATTGTCCTAAGGTAATTTATTATTATCTTGAGTTTAGAAAAACTACGTTCTGAAGCTACTGTGATTGGCATTGTGTTTAAAATTTGGAGGGCAATAACTACATTGGGAGCAAGATCTTCTAGGCATGAACTAAATATAAAATTTAACACTTCTAAACATGAGCTTTCTGGTTTTACAAGCGGGGATAATACTGTTAACTCTTGATATAATTTTGCCCCATTCTAAATCTTTAAAACCTCCAAAAGTTAAAACGCTTTGCAAATTAAGGCGTGAGGAACGTAAATTGTTATTTTTCAAACATTCGCTTATGTTATTTAAAAATGAAAAATTTGTGTTGTATGCTTCAAGCTGCTCAACCTTTCTGTAATTGATTGAATCGCTTGATCTAGTATTTTGAAATAAACTCTACCTTAAATCTTTGTTTCGGTTCTCAAATAGTGTCGGAACATTCATCAGCATAAAGTCTTTCGCCGACGAGATCGTAAGGAAGATGTTTCTGGAAATTTAGATGGTATTTCAAGACTACTAGCAATACGCTCAGTTAATTGAACGTAATCATTAAATTTTTCATCTGAACGCATTTCAACCAAAGTATGTTTAGTATTTTCTAAAACCTTAACACTTGCTGACAAATTAACGGACGGACTTTGCAAATATTTAATGGTTATGTTTATTTTTTCTAGTATATCAAACCAAATCAATACAACATATAAATGTAAAATCGAAAATTTTATTTCCCAGCGACTCAGCAATGTTTTTCTCTTCAGGATTTCCTCTCTCAGATATTTCTATAACGGCTTCATATATATCTCCTAAGTTTGTTTTTAAGGGTTCCTGCTTTCCCATCTTGTTTCTGAAAGAGGTTTCAAAGTAAAATGCGAAAAATGCTCTAGGTTCAAGGGTTCGAATTCTATTCTGGACACCAGCTTCTTTTCCCTTCATATTTGAACCATTATCGTAACTTTGACCTCGACAGTGGCGTATTGAAATTACATGGAATTCGAGTTTGCCTAAAATTAACTTTGTAAGTCTCTCTCCGGTCTTGTCTTCTCCTTTCAAAAACCCTAAGAAATGCTATTGAACCTGAAATATGTTTTGTTTTCTATGCACAAACCTAACGACAATAGTAACTTGTTGTATACGACTTTTGTCGGTTATTGAGTCGACAATAAGGGAAAAGTATTTGGCCTCTTTTAGCAATTTTATTGGTAACAGTTGTGGAAAAGATACTTATTATTTCATTCTGTATATTTTTGCTCAAATATTATTTTGGGTTTCTTGATTCGTTATTCTCCTTAAATGCTCTCCTAGAACCAAATCAATTGAGGCTACTTCCTCAACAGGCTGTAAAAAGTTACCATTATTGAACTTAAACAACACTTCAGAAGATCCTCGAAAAGCTAATGCTTGAGAACCAAGAAATTTAACCAAACTAAATAGCCTTTGCAAAACAGCTCTCCAATGCTTTGTTTCAGTTTGGATTGAGCTTTCGAAAATTGAGTCTATCGTTGTGCTTGACCTCAAACCTTACTGTATTGGGTGTAAAATGGAGGGCAAATCATGGGATAGCCAAAATAATGGAAACTTAAAATTAACCGTTTATAAGGTGACTCGATGTACGTATTCAATATTTGGGAATGGCGAGGCTCAAATGTTGCGCACTAATCGACGTAAATTCCGACATACGCCACCCTAATGTTTACTTTGTATTTTTTTTTTTTTCAAAATAAGTATAATTTTCGTTAGGCAAATCCTATCAATAAGAGCTCTGCTTATTACAGAACACTCATAGCGCCACGGTAAGTGGATTCATCATTGATTGAGTATCAATAAAATAGTTCAGCAATAAAATAGTAGTTCGGAATTTCATTTCAGATCATAAAAACTCATTTAGAGTTCGGCCCTGGTTTTCAAAAGATATATTGCGTTAATTGTTTTTTTTTTTTTTTATTTACACAAGAACCGCCATCAAGGAATTATGTGCGAGCTTCTAAATATAGTTGATCACAGAACCTCTTTCATATGACACATTTAAAACAATATTGCACTAGTTATTACTTTCACCTCAACGTCTTCAAACCAAGGTACCACAGAAACGACTCTCGGCAATGAATGAAACTTAAGTCCCATCGTGGAACATCTACCAAGCACAAAAGAGAAAATAAATATAAATCTAAGTTCCTCAACCGCTACATCTAAACAGGTGATAGACATGGACCTACCCCGGATACCACCTTATGTTTCTATAGGCTCCATGAAGTAGTCGTGATTACTTTTTGGAGTTTGTCAGATTGGGCGGTACGACATAAATCTGGGCGCTGTCAGCGTTATAGGTTCTATCCTGTGAGAAGGTTATAAAAAAAAAAAATAAGTCGCAGTTGCACTTGGACGACTCTGAAATGTAATGCAGGCTAAATAAAAAAAAAAGAAGATCTTCCCAATGATATGTAAGACTACTTCCTTTAAAACTAGACAAAATAACACATTACCACCTGCCCACCACCTCATTATGAAGGTCATTCATTAAATTTTGTCAATTCTCGTTAATCTGACTTATCACATCCAATTACATACAGACGTGCTTCGATTACCTTGCCAAATAGCGACTTAATTCAATACACAAAGACACAAAATGGCGGCAGCCAAAATAATCGAGCATCCGTCAACGTCATCGACATCGCCATCCTGGCTACCATCACCTTCGACACTCTTGCCTATTTTCAACTGTAAGTTGACATTTACATACCTTCTCTTACACCCCCATCTCACGCCCGCCGTCACCACCACCTTTAATTATTCGTGAATATTATTAATATTTAATAAACAAAACATAAATTAGACGTTGAGCGGAATAAATTAAAAAGTTGCCTCATATTTCTATTACTCTCTCTGTGTGCTGCCCCCGCCTACACAAATCTTTTACAAAATTTTATTTCTTTTTTTATGGTTCTGTTGCTTGCTTCTTTATTTATTCTAATTAGTGGGCACGGCAACAAAATTATTACACACAAACACACTTCAATCAGAATCAAAAGGAAAAAAAAAAAACTTTAAACAGCATACTCGTATAGAGGAATGATTTATTAATTTCGAGAATCGAATGGCGACCCTCAAAACAGCACAACACCCGACCACTACCGTGCGTCCCTACGTCCCGCCACCACAAAGATCTAAGAGAAGTTAAAAAGTGTCGGGTAAACTGGCCACCTCCACCGCTGCCGCTATAAATGCTGCTTTGGCACGAATGCAACTATTGCAAATTATAGTGGCAGGGTCACTGAGTTCATTATTCATTCATTTGTTAAATTAGAAATGAACGATATATATATGCACCGAAAAAAAGCTATAATAAACTATATATAAAAAAAAAAACATGCAATTTACGTTAAAATATTTGCCTTAGTTGTTTTTTGTTATTTGCCGCTGTTTAATCAGTGTGATTCAAATGACCAGATATTGTTCAAAGAAAAGTAAACGATGTTGTTAATTTTTTTTTTTAGAACTAAGAATCCATGGCATATTCGAATATAAAAGGGGAAATGACGCCATTTTATTTAGCACCTATGTGGGGATGATTTTTTAATTTTAATTGCACGTGAAAGTTGCAATTATTATTGTTGTTTTTTTTTTTGTTATGTTTGTGGACTTTGGGACATTATACATACATTCATGAGAGTATTTTAATGGCCTTGTATGTCGTAATCGATTTTTTAAGGAAACAACTGAATCCAGATGACAGCTTATATTCGAAAAAATGCATTTCGAATTTGTTGTCTGTTGAAAGTAACATGCGAGTCGACTTTTTCCACACACACATTCTGCAAATTCAGATTGTTTACGACAACACAGGCGTTCGGAAAGCTGCAAGAATACATATGTATATTATAGCTATTGTTTAACAATTCAACACGCCTATTTATTGTAGAGTTAGTATTCGCTTTGGAAAAAAATATAAAAGTATTTCAATCAATAATAAGTCTGCTTTTTGGCTTAGTGACATAAAAGTGTGAAACAATCTATCAACTAAAGCAATGATTAGTAAAATTTGTCAAAAAAAAAAAAAGAAGAAAATCCCTGACAATTAGCTGGCGGGCCTACGCTGCGATCGAAATGTTATTTCCGTTTCGATAAGCCATCATGAAACATGTTATGTATTAAGTCACGACGTGGTAAGATAGATAAGCTGAAAATATCAACTCATATCAAAAATTTTTTGACACGATTTTTGCACAAAAAAAAAAGGATTAGTATCTTAATTATAATTAGACGGGTGCGTAACTGCGGTTTAGCTCAGTTGTAGCTGGCCTTGAGGATTTTACGCACCGTAGTTCGAATTCGATATGCGTCACATGTAGATGTAGAAGGCTTCGTCCACTTTTGGGCATAAAGGTCCTTACATAGTCGGACAGTCGTTCACAGACTTTCAAAGAGTGCGCACGTGTTTCGGCTTTTAATTGAAAACAATTGTGTTCTCTACTAAAAAATTAGACAGTGTTTCTTCAAGTGGCGAGTCAGCCTAATAGAAGTGGTAGTGAACCGTCAACCCGGGGTCTTGGGTTCAATCCCCAGCCAGGAAAAATTAGCGGGACCAGCTGATAACAAAGCATCAGCCGATGAGCCAGCCAAAACAGGCAACCCAGTAACAGTGGCTGCTGATGGTACATCGAAGCGGAGAAGAAAATTGAAACCATCTCCCAATTTGGTAAAGCGCCCCTCCACATCAGCTTCAGCTGTACAGCTGCCAGGTGGAGTGAGGGAAGGGGCGCCGACTACAGCAACAGCAGTAGCAGCAGAGAAGAAGCGGCAGAGGTCGGATGACTCTGTCGAGTTAACTTACATCTCCGACGGTGTGGAAGGCCACTACGTTGGAGATAACAACAACAGCTTCGCAGTTCTGGCGGCCTCCGAATCAGATGATGAAGATAAAGAAGTCGAGAGTCTGACTAGCAGCAACAGGCACCTCGAACAAAGAGTGCGTGCAATAAAGGCCAAACAAGTGGCCAGAAGAGAGAGGGAGCGTCAGCTAGAGCTCCAGCGCGCTAATCAACAACAACAATTACAGCAGCAGCCGCCAGAAAGCCAGTGGCAACCGCCAATACAGCAGCAAATACTGCAGCCGAAGCAGCAGCAACAACAACAGCTGAAAAAACAACAGCAAATACAACAGCAGCAGAAAATGCAGCAAGAAATAAAACAACAACCGCAGCAGCAGCAGAAACAACAGCAGCAGAAACATCAGCAGCAGCAGCAGAAACAACAGCAACAACAACCACAGCAGAACCAACAGCAACAACAACCGCAACCGAAGACGACGACAAAAGCGAGGGTACCGCCAATCAACGCCTATAAGGTTGAGCTTATGGACACTATTAAACTACGTAAGTCGGCCATAGGCAACAATTTTTATATTAAACGCTTAAATGAAGACAGGCACGCTATCCACTGCAATACAGTGGAACAATTTAAAAAATTAAAGATTTGTTGAAGGACACGACGACGGAGTTCTTCTCCTTCACCCCGAAGGGGGAAAAGCGACAAACAATGCTGCTGAGGGGGATAGATCCGTCCACTGATCCGGAGACGCTCCTTGCGCTGCTTAAAGAGAAAGTGTGCAACGAGCTCGAATTTGTAGGGGTCAAGCCATTCACCACAGCTAAGGCAAAAAGGGAGAAGCGGAAACTGCCGTTCTTCCTAGTTCAGCTTTCACCCAATAGCAAACTGGATGGTCTAAGGAGTATTAAAGTCCTAGACTACCAGGTTGTCGCCTGGGAAAAATTAAGAAGGAGCGAAAACATTTTACAATGTGTTCGCTGCCAAAGGTTCGGGCACGCCGCGTCGAACTGCGAAATGCAGCCTCGATGTGTCAAGTGTGGAAAGAACCACAAAGCAGAGGAATGCACTCTGGGTAAGGATGGAGTGGCAGATAAGAGCCAGCTCTCGTGTGCTTTATGCAAGAACTCGGGATACACCGCAAACTATCGGGGTTGTCCTAAGTTCCAGCATATTAAGAAAGTAAATCTGGTTCGTCAGGAGAACCAGAATCACCTGCTCCAATTCAAACACAATCCGTGACTCCCCAAGTGACCTACGCCCAAATGGCGGCAGGTCGGGGAAACGCGGAACAGAAAAGACCGAAGGTTGCTTCTCAGGTTCCAGCGCCTAGAGAACCGGAGGCTCAAACTGACTTGCTGGCCATCTTGCTCTCTATCCAAGTTAAGATGGAGCAGCTTCAGGTACAAGAGCAGGCGAAGCGGGTGGACCAGATCTACGCACTTCTGCCGGGTCTAACGCACCTCCAGTCGTAATGGGTACGAACATGGAGGAGCAACCCTTGAAGATCCTTGCGGTGAATGTGAATTCACTGATTAGGATCGAGCGAAGAGCCGTATTGTTTAAGTTGTTAGAAGACCAAACCCCTGATGTGCTTATGGTTAGCGAAACAAAGCTATCCCAGAAGCACAAATTGGGGCACAATAAATACAATATTGTCAGAAGAGACCGACCCAACTCCACACAAGGAGGAGGTGTTGCGATCTTCATACGCAAACAACTGCAATTTAAAGTAATGTACAGCGGTGAAGTGCGAAGGTTCCAGGAGCTGGAAGCGTGTATCGTGTGCATCCCTCTCCGTAGTGGAAAGAGGATGTACTTGGTCGCACTCTATGCACCTGAAGCTACTCAATCTACTTTATTTATTTCAGAGCTCGAGACACTTTTTCGATTCCTAAGGCTGGAGTCGGAGGAGAACTATTTCATCATGGCCGGAGATCTTAACGCCAAACATAGAGATTGGGGAAATAACACACCAAATCCTAGAGGGAACCTAATATTCAATTGGTGGGGTCGGCACAGTGTCGAGTATAAACTCGATTTGAAAGCTACAGATAGTCCGTCGTTTCCTAGAAGCGGCTCCTATCTGGATCTTATGCTGTTCGACATACGGTTACAACTGACCGACATGGACCGACAAACTATAAACTGCCTGCACACTTTTGTGTATAACATTGCGGACTCAGTGCCGTAATAACGATTCCCAACGAAATTGCGGAGTTGGAGGAGTTTGTCCAAACGTACTCCTACAATTATAGTAGGACGCGTTGGACTCGCTTCTCAAGAACTTTGACAAGAGCACTCTCCTCGAATTCGCTCTACCCACCGTCCAATAGGAATCTGTCAAACGAGGAGATTGACTGGTACCTAAAACAAATGGACGAGACAATTAAACGAACTATGGACAATACGATACCTCGGTATCAACATACTGATAACGCAGACATATTTCGCAATGCAACAATTGACGCACTACACCAACAAAAAAGTAGACTGCTGTCGAGACTAAAAACCTTGTACAGACAGTTTACTGACAGACAAAACTCGGAGGTTAGGACGCTGAAGTCGTTCATTAAAAACCTCCAGAACAACAAAATTCGGGCTGTAAAATTCAACAACCCGAGTATGTTCCAGCAAATAAATAAAATATTTCGGAGGAATAATCAAAATGACCTTTCCGTATCTTAAGATCCACCGAACGACGAACAATGGACAAATACTAATAACAGCAGGTATAGATCCAGATAACGCAGTAGAGGATGACAACTTCTTTGTGATCGAAGATCCGCAGGAGAAGGTAGAGGCTATAGGAGTGACTTTCCAGAAAGTGTACAAGGTGAATGATACCATTTGCCCGAACCACGACCTGAAAAATCGCGTCCTTGTGCACAACTTCTACCTTCGAAATGATATAGACCACTGGCGATCCGAGAACATAGGTTTTACCGGGTTCAATGACGAACACTTGGCAAACAATGCCATCGCCAATGAAAGGGTTCACCCCCCGTACGTATCGAAGGTAGAACTCCAAACGATCTTCGCATCATTGAGAAAGAAGAAATCAGTGGGAATCGACGGAGTGTCGAACATTGTGCTTCGACATCTCCCTCTAGAAGCGGTGGACATTTACACCACTCTGTTTAACAATGCACTGAATAATGCACATTATCCAGCGTATTGGAAAACTGCAGTGATACAACCCATCCCCAAAAGGGGTAAGGACATCTCCAATCCGGCAAATCTCCGGTCGATAAGTCTCCTTCCGAACATCAGCAAGGTATTCGAAAAAGTAATAAAGCCCTGCTTAAATGGACTGCGAACAGTAATATAATTCCGGATAACCAATTCGGTTTTAAGGCGGGGCATGATACAATACATGCCGCGTCTAAACTGGTATCGGATATCTAATGGAACAAAAGCAAGAAACAGTGCACGGGTACCTGCCTGATTGACTTGGAGAAAGCCTTCGACACCGTATGGTTAGAGGGACTCTTCTACAAACTAAGCAGGCTGGGCATAAGCAAACCACTGCTGTACATACTTCATAACATGCTCACCAGTAGACAGTTCATTGTCAAAAATGGCAATGTGACTTCTGCTGGAACATTTCAAATTAAAAACGGTCTGCAACAAGGTGTGGTTAATTCACCGATCCTTTTCAACATTTACACAAGCGATCTGATAGGATCACTTCACCATGCCATAGCGTACGCAGACGACTTGATCGCGTACAGATCAGGACCAAAAATCGAGGTCATTGCAATTCTCTTGCAAGGTGACTTCGATAAGATTCAGCGATATTGCGATGACTGGAAGTTGAAGATCAACTTCCAGAAATCGGAAACCATTCTTTTTAGGACGCCGTTGTCTGGTGCCTCTAGGGATACCAGAAAGAATTGGCAAATGTTCTCAATAGTTGGACCGCACGGACAGCCACTTGCGAGTCGAAGTGTAGTCAGATACCTGGGGCTCTGGTTAGACCAATATTCATATTTTAACAAACATATAGATGCTGCTCTGGCCAGAGCCAAGGGTGATTTTGCCCTTACAAAGAGACTTTTTTATAGCAAGCAACTCGATGCAAGGGTAAAGGTAATCTGCTACATGGCCCTCATCCGGCCCCTTCTCGTAGATGGATGTCCCGTGTGGTTTAACGTGGGAGCAAGCTTGTTGGAAAAGATTCGGGTGTTTGAGAGGGCTTGTCTTCGGGCTTGCCTTCATTTGTACAGAACACCAGAGTCCCAGTACATAAAATTCTATCCCAATGAGGTCCTATACAACAGGGCTAACCTAATAAGAGTGGATAATTTCGTTATCAAGCTGATTCGAAGGCACATTGCAAGAGCAATAAGCTCGACGAACAACCTGATCTACGGGGCTTATTACCCCAATCACGAGTATCACGAGAGAGTGCGCCTTAACGGCTTTGTTCCCCCAGAGGCGTTCCTCTATTTTGATAAGAAGGGTCTGATCCAGGACAGATTGGCAGTGCCGCTAATCTTCCACGTTGCTCGGACAGCTGTGGATAGGCGACTCAACTAAGACAGAGACGTTGCACACGGCAGTGTGGAGCGTCTCCGGTTTAGTAGGGCGGTATCGGGTCACGATGTTGAGGACGTACAACGTCAGTACGGTCATTTCTGGTGGCTGGCCGAGAGAGAGGAGACTCCTTCGTCGTTTCCTCCTAATCCAAGGTAGCCTGTTTGACGTTGAAAGTTGTCTGTTCTTGCCCGTGGCCGACTTACATAGTTTAGGTTTAGGTAGTTTAGGTAGGTGTAGGTAAAAATAAAAAAATATCCACAGCACTTGGATGAAAAAAAACACAAAAAACACAAAAAAAAAAAAAAAAACAGCACTCGATAAAAAAAAACAAAAAAAAATAAAAAAATTTACGTAAAAAATACGTAAGGTAGTATAAGATAGGCTAATTTAGAATAAGGTAGTTTAAGATTTATTTTAAGGTAGATTTGTAAGTTTTATACATAAGAACCATAAAAACAAGTCCATGTACTAAGTTCTTTCATTGATTAAACATTTTTCTTAGTAGTAATAATTAATAGAATAATAAAATAAATAAATAAGGAATCTAAAGTTAGTTACGTCGAAAGACATAGTTTTAAGTATTAGGCTTAACTTAGAGCGCCCGCATAGGGCCAGTAAGTTAGAATAAGAATAGTTAAGTTAGTTAATCTAGTTTTAAGCGTTTTTTGTCTAGCAATTAAGTTACAATGAATTTAATAAAAAATGCATTAAAAATGAATGAAAAAAAAGGTCCTTACATAGTGTGTATTTCGTTTATATCAAATAAAACTATTGAATATTGATCTGCATATTTATTTATGCAGGTCCCTGTAGAGCATAACATTATCTTCCCTGCAAATAGGTCGAATTGGACATCGTTTTAAAGTTCATGATTCTCTTATTTCGGATACAATCTCAACTGTCCAGATGCAATGATATTTAATGAAGCTCATATGCCAATAATATTTTTGACATTGAGCTAGATTTAGTAAAAATGGGGCCTAGATTGGATCCAAACGAATTCAAATTACAAGCCTACGTTAAGTACATACGCAATATTTTCTACTTCAGAAATCCCTAATGATTTTGATGAAATTTCATTTCTTAATTTGGTTTAGTATCCGTATGTACATAGCACCATCATTTGTGATTCTGTCTGAAAATCATCAAAATCGGATTATTTAGGGCATGGTGTTTAGATGCTTGGGTGGGGTGTAAAAATATTCAAAAATCGACTTTATTGCATTGATAAGTGATGGTAATATTTAACATATCCAATTATAAAGGAACCAAACTTTTGTTTCTCTGAATTTAATTATTTTTTTTTTGTTCGATGTGAATTCCAATTGTATGAAGGTTGCAACTTCTTCATCTACAATCAATTTCTTCAAAATATATTGTAATAAAATTCCATCAAACGATATTAAATGAACTGAAAGAGATGGATGAAACTCTCTATTATGTCTTAAACTGACCCCCAGACGATCAGTATCCTCCGCGGCATCCGAAATAACAAAAAATTTTAAAATTTCGAAGGACCCTCTTTTTTCAGTTATTCTAGCAAAACTTGAAGAACAAAGCAAAATAAATAAAATTATTCTCGATAGGCTGGTTAAGCTCGAAAGTAATTCAGGGAAAACGCGTACTCCAACTAGAATATGAATGAAAAACGAATGTTAAATATATGTACTTGGAATGCAAACGGACTTCGAATCGCATTTAAAAATAAAAGTCTATAATGATTACCACGCTCACATCATTGTTTATTAAAGACTGCATCGAACATTCCGAAGACCTAAAGATCGAGCTTGAAACTTTGCAACTGTGCACGATTCGAGTAAAAAATAGTCAGCGTACTCTTAAAGTCTCGTGGTGGGCAGTAGATAGATTACTGCCCACCACGTTCTGCGCTTGAAAAAGTGATTTTACTAATTTGTTTAAATTGCTGAAACCTAATTTCATTATTGGCGGTGATTTTAATGCGAAACATACATTCTGGGGCTCAAGACACAGCTCTCAGAAAGGCAGAATGCTCTATGAGGAAGGTATGGAGTACAGTTGTGATTTCCATTCGACGGATAAACCGACCTACTGGACAACTGATACTTCGAAAATACCTGACCTGATCGACTTTTTCGTCGTGAAAGGAATTTCTACCAACCACATTAAAGTTGAAAAAAGGTTTGATCTGTCGTCTGACCATTCCCCAGTTGTTTTGACATTGAGCGAAAAACTAGTCTATACCCTAGAGCCAGCAAGATTAACCGGTAGAACAACTAACTGGGAAGGCTTTATGAACGAAATTGAAGATAATGTTGAACTGAGCGTTCCACTTAAGACACCCTATGAACTTGAGGTTGAAGTTGATCGCTTCATTGAGATCGTACAGCTCGCCTCTTGGAATAATACTGCCAATCCAAGGAGAACTCCGGACAAATACGGTCTACGATATCCTGGAAATAAAAGAATTGGTCATGGAAAAAGAAAAGTGTGTAAGAAATGGCAACAGTGTCGTGCTCCGCTACATAAAGCACACTTGAATCACCTGTGCAATTCGTTGAACAAGACTATAAAGGATTTTAAGAATCGTGCGATAGGCTCTTACCTTGAAAGTTTAACAGCGAAAAAAGATTCCAATTATTCACTTTGGAAAGCTGTAAAAGGCACCAAAAGACCCATGGTCCCCGCGCCGCCAATTAAATTAAATCACAATGAATGGGCAATGGAAGATAAAGAAAAAGCTGACGTTTTTGCGGCCCACCTGGAAGACACCTTTAAACCGTACAATGGTCAAGTGTCTTACGACAATATCAATAGGCCGGATTTACCATCTGACGATTTAGCACTTATGTACAAGTGCAACGCTAATGGAACTCAAACATGAGATCGGGAATCTAAAACCTAAGAAAGCTCCTGGTTATGACTTGATCACCGGAGAAATTCTCAAGGCTTTACCTAGAAAAGCATTGATTAAGCTTCTTCATATTGTAAATGCTGCGCTCAGATTAAAACACGTGCCTAATCAATGGAAAGTTGCGGAAGTTATAATGGTTTTAAAACCAGGAAAGCCACCAAATGAGGTAAAATCTTATAGACCAATTTCGCTACTTCCAGTTATATCCAAAATTTTCGGGAGGATATTACTAAGGCATCTCCAACCGGTTATAGAAGGAAATAATCTTATCCCTGACCACCAGTTGGGGTTCAGAAGTAAGAATTCGACGATTGATCAAGTGCATAGAATTACTGACGTAATCGAGAAAGCACTTGAAGAGAAAAAGATATGCTCAAGCGTATTTCCTGACGTCTCGCAAGCCTTTGATAAGGTGTGGCATGATGGCTTGAATTGCAAATTACGACAAGTTCTCCCTGTATGCCTATACGACATTCTAGAATCAAATCTCGGGAATAGACTCTTCCGTGTTAGATACGAAAATGAATACTCGGAGCTCAAAAAAATTTTGGCCGGTGTATCGCAAGGAAGCGTTCTTGTGCCACTTCTCTATCTGTTATATACTCGATATATACCGAAAGAAAACTTTGGGGCTGTACCAAGAAAACAAACGCCAATATTATACAAACTTTTCAAAATAAAGTGCTAAGAGAAATTGTCCACGCACCGTGGTATACTAGAAACGATGATATCCACAGGGATCTCGGAATTCCGCCAATCGAAGCTGAAATTAGAAGCTTCGCGAGAAAGCATAGAAACCGACTAATCGGACATGTCAACAATACAATCCTATAAATTCTGGATGAAAGCAATTTATTGCACCGACTACAAAGGACGAAACCTTTCGACTTGGCGAGATAGGAATCAACCGCGCCTAGATTGCGGAACATGCAGGATCTTTCAGTGGAAAGTAACCGGCCAAACGAGTTTTTTTTTCATGATAGAAAAATTGCTTGATAAGGTCCTTCTTAGTTGCAATATATAACAAATTAAATCGCAGGGTGGTGTTTTTTTTAGTCAGTAAGAATCGGACACTACTATGAGCACGCGCTTGCTAACCTCATAGTGTCTATGGAAGATTTTTCATCAATCCTCGGAAAAATAAAATAAAAATAAAAAAAAGTTCGAGTGCGTCTTTTTGTTATGCATGATAGTGTATATTCGTTTTGCAACCCTTTGTATTAGGATCGATGTATTTTCTGCATTTAGAATCTCAGACGTAATTTTGATAATTCCAAAACCTTGAGTGATGCAGATGATTTTCGCAATCAGAGCCCCCTTCCCCTTTTGCTTTTTTCACTAAACTGAGGGAGTATTGTTTTTCAATATTGTCCACAGACCATTCCCCCATATTGTACAAACATTCAATATTACACTAGAGACGGTCAATAATATTGTGCCTTATTTAATGTTAATCGTATCGGACCGTTTAATTGTTTAACTGTCCGCTTGTCACGCGTTTGAAAGTTTTGAACTGTTTGAATATTTGTATTCTTTTTATTTTATTTTTTTTTGTGGGCTTTTGAGGGCATAGTGTACCACAAAAAAATATATATATTTTCCATCCCATTATGCGACATATAAATATAAATTCTAAGCAGTCCAAATATGTATACAAAAATTATGTTTTTTTTTTGTACAAATTGAATGAAAAAGCTCATTAACTAGGGCAGAAGCTATACCCTGGTTTTTGTTTTAAGCCCTTCCCCATATCTTACCGCCACTTTCTTCGATTTCCATAATTTTCAAGTGGGTGGGACTACTAAGGTGTAAAGACTTTCGAACCAAATATTATCAAAATCCGTTCAGATGTTCTTTAGTTAGGTGACTATCAAAGATGATTTAAAGATTTTTGAAACCTCGTGTAAGTTTCCCATTATGTATTTGGAATATAAAGAATAGTATATTCCCTGTGGAAGACCCACACATATTGATAAATTTAATATAGAGGAGGAAAAAGTATTACGCTCACCTTGTATTTCGAAGATGCTTGTGGTTATTTTCCGTATCCGATTCTATAAGATTTCGAAGTTTCAAGATTATCCATGGGCTTTTGCGGTGGTATGAAAAATTACACACATGTAGAGACATTTAATGCAGTGGAAAAAAAAAGTCCTTAGCGATACCCCGTTGTCTTTACTGCAAGAGTGAAAGCTTCAGCTTTCTAGATCACCCAGGTGCATTTGGAGAGGTGCGGAAAAACACGCAGCTATCGCACAATTTTATATAATTGACAAAGACAAATGTTCTGAGCGACACCTTCCTGCTATCTTATGTTATTCTACGTATAACAGACCGACAGATTTCTTTGTAATCTAGGTGCTTCTGGAGAGATGCCGGAAAATGTACACATTGAGAAAATGCTCAATATATTAACCGCGGGTTTCTTAAAGGGTGCGAAAAGATACGCACACCTATTCAAGAATGGAAGAACGATGACGCGACCGCAGAGATTTAGGGCACTATTGTTATGTTACTCAGTACATTCATAACTCAAAAAAAAAATCAGCTTTACGTTATCACTTTGAGGTTTTAATACCATTTTAGTCTAGTAATTATGTGCTAATTAATCAACTAGAAGTATATACGAGTACGAATGTACGAATCTACTAAAACCGTCAACTGTTTTTTTGTGTAAAACTATTATAAAGATCTTCAAAATTAAGATAATTTGAAAAATTAGGATGTAGGGTCGATTAAAAAAAATGTTTGTAAGTTTATCACGCTGCCACGCCTAAATTATTAAGTGTATACAAAAAATGATCCATCCATTGACATTTCCCTTTTTGCAGAAGTTTAAAAAATGTTTACTCAAAATTGTTGTCGCATCCTTTTTTTCGCTCAAAGTGAGTACTCTTTTCCACTACCAGGAAAAATATTAAATGAATTATATATGCTTTTTATTACCCACAGTTAATATGTGTGGGACGCTAATTTTGGTCATTTGTCAGTTTTTTTCTGAAGTTTTTGCTTGCTGGTGTCAATAATTATTTATTGGATTTCGTTTGCTGCTTTATTTGGGCAGCATGACAACAGCAAAAAAAAAAAAATATCAAAAGAATGAAGAGTCTTTGAAAAAGCTTCTACGATATTTATAGAATTTGTTAACAGCAATCAATGGTTTTGTCTTTGTAAGTCGGTCTTTTTGACGTAACAAGCGAAAATGATTCGATGTGTGGTAAACATGTTTTTTTTTCTCCTACCGTCTCCAATTCTAATTAGTAATTAGAGTTGATTAGAAATTAATAAAATCGAATGATTTATGATGTTTTGATCGGGAAAATGTGTGATTTGTAAAACACGAGATCTACAGAAAAAAATAATGATGACACATTCTCTAATAGCGCACAGACTTAAACAGCAGTTTTCAGTTGAGTGTCAATAAAATAAAAATATTTTTTCTAGATAAATTTCACGTGAAATGTGCACATGGCACGTTCTACACAGTTCGCTCGATTGTAATGTGAATGTAAATCGTAAAAAAATGTTTATTTTGCAAATTGAAAGCACAAATGTAGTTGAGCAAGCAACATACATAAACTTACGATGGAAATGCGTTGCAGTTTTCTTTCGATAACAATCGATGCGATTGTTGTTGTTAATCCTTTGATAGTCGCATGGAAATTTATTAATCAATGATTTCGTAAGTTCCAAAAATATATGAGGGTAACTAGTTTGTGGCTGTTTTTTTGTTTTGCAAATGCGTAGATTAAAGTAGAAATTTTGATTTCGATCGATGTGATCGGAAACACAGCTGAGACTTCACAAAAGTTTATTAATCGATCAATTAAGTTTGGAGTGTTATCTTGGTGATTGTTTAGTTTTTTTTTCTAGTATGTATTTTCTTCCAAAATTGTAGTAAATTTGAATGCAATGCTGTTTCCAAAAGCGTTTATCTTTAGAGATCTTTTTGCGTCGATATGAAGGAAACAAAATTCACTTATCGATAAAGTGGTTTCGCATGATTTGTCTGACTTATCGCAATGGCGCTACAAGTCATATGTGTTTAGAATAAATCATTGACTTGCGGATAACTTTGAAACTCACATCGAAATGTTGAACTGCATCTTTTCTTTATTAGTGATTTGGTCTATTTCTGTTTTTAACGTTGTAGCGCGGGATCACAAGAACGCGTTAACCGATTTTCGAGGTAGTATAAAAGTTGAGCAATTTTCTTATAATAATACTATGAGTATAACCATGTTGGTATATCTCGTATAAAATTGTGAGAATTTCGATAATTGCAAAAAGCTATATGAATTACATAAGTAATAAATCAAACAAATCTACAACACATTTTCGTCCAATTTTATGTGGTCTGGGTAGCAGCACTGGTGTCTAAAACTTAGCAATTTCTAGAAAGATGTTTAAAAAATATCAGAAAACGCTGCAGCTAGATAGGAAAAAAAATCATTTATAAACAGAGTTGTAGGAAGTGAAGGGATAATTTGTTTGATGATCTTGAAAGACCTTGAATATTTTTGGTTTTAAGGATGTGAACCAAACTAACATTTTTTATGTGGAAATGAATACTATTGAGATGTACGATATTCAAAGACACTGAAGGTCACCGACCAAAGGAGAAAAACATGATAAGTCCAGCTTTGTGAACTTTAGCCAATAGAGTAGATACTGATTCTGAAAAAAATATTTAAATGGAGAAAAACCTGCATACATCTAAAGAAGTGAACCTTTTAAAAATATGACATGTAAGACGAAATATGTGGGAAAACGTGGCTAACTATTATCCTGAAAAGAAAATGTTAGTAATCGTTTTTTCGTGTATTTTCGATTGGCTATCCCAAATTTATCTTCTTCCATTTAAAAAAAACTGGATTCGAATATCTATAATCAAGGACATTTAAGTTCCCGAAACAATTTCTCTCTTAGTTTCCATACACATTTTGTTATAAGTGTTTTTCTCATAACTATATCGAAATATTTCGAGATACGAGTATTGTCGTGTTTTAATTTAAGTAAGCAAGTATAATAAGTAGGTTCAAATAAGTGACTGTCGTGAATGTTTTTGTTTAGAGATACCCAAACATCACGCTTTATTGCATAAAATCTGTCAATTATCGTAAAAATATAAAAAATAAATGATCTATTTTTGTTTGTTGTGTTGTAACTGAAGCTGAAGAATAAAGAGTATAAATATTTTGTGTGGTAGCGATATGTACATATGTATGTAAATAGTCTGTGGTGATAAACGTTGTAACAGAATAACTGTTTTTTGTTTTACTAACTTCTCTTAGAAAAGGGGAACCTATAGCTATGTGACGGCTTCCCGAGATGCCTGTAGTACCGGGTCATCTCCCCAAGCTCCGAAACATAATCTCGATTTCACGTATGCTATAGCAAGTGTGAAGCAGTAACCCCTCTGAAATCAGATGCTGACCAGTGTGCTGCATATTGTGTGAGGCACCTGGATTTTACCTTCAGTTTCGCTTTTCAAATATGATATCACTGCCTAGGGAAAGTGTGTTAGGGATCGGGGTCCGGAGAGCATTGCTCATAACATTACTAAGGTTACTTCCTTTACACCCTTACACGGGTGTTAAGCTAACTCCATCGTGAGAGCCTTATACACTGCTTCATGCTTGAGTTTGCAAGAACAAGCCTATCTACGAGATAGGCTTGTTCTGAATCTAACACAGAGCCCTTTCTCGCCAGTTGAATAGTTTTCTCTTTACCTGACTATGCAGACATGCTTTCCATGAAATCTACACTCGCCATAGTTTGCCTTTCGCCTTTTACAGGGGACTCTACCTTGAGGTGAAGATGTGATTTTGTCTGCCACCCTTCTAACAGTGTTGCATGCAGAAAATAAGCCCTCGTGTTCGGATTTGTGCAGTAAGTCGTAGTCGACGTCTGAAATAAGTCAACTGGTTAGCTTAAGGTGAATTACTGCTTGTATAAGAGGATAGGTGTGAATTTCGTCATATTAGTCTGATGAAAGGCATTGAAGAATCATCGTAGTCTTACGTGCATGCCCTTGAAATATTCTGAACATTCCTACCTAAGGTTATTGACCTAAGAAAAAATTCTCTACTTTATTGTTCTGTAGAAGGTCAAACTCAAATTAAATTGCCATTTGTTTTAAAACAAACTGGCCTATCTACTATCTCTAACTTTGAATCCAATTACTATTCAAGTTTCCATCCCGCCAAAGCCGATCTTTAACAATGATCATTAAAGGTACATAAATGCGGAAATCCATACCTAAGAAGGTTAAGCTGTTATTTAAATGATCTCTCTAGTGCCCACATAAGGGTTTCCCACTCTTCAAATCTAATAATCTGACAAGTGGACTTCGTATTCTATAAATAAAATCAAAACATTCCATTTCCTCTCCTTCGCGAAGGTCAAAAACGTAAAAAATTCCTCACTCGCAATGTGTAACCAAATACTTGAGGCAACAAAAAAAAAGATAACTAATCCGGAACATACACACATTACTTGACACTACTGCTCCAAAAGAAAAGAAAAAAATAATAATAATAATAATAAAAGGCTAAAACCCAAACATCTCTTTCGCTCCACACGTCTCCAATGACAGAGAACTTGAATAAATTCGACACCGAATAACAATTCAATTTGACACTTGAGTTCGAAAATTTGGACGCCTTTACAACCCTACACATTGCATAGGTGCTACTCTGTGCAAATTGCAATACGGGAAAAGTTTTATTATTTTGTTTTTCTTCCTTTTAGTAGCATTTTGAATAATTAGCAGTTTTTTACTTTATAACAATATTAATTGTCACTGAAATACAATAAAATTAATTAAATGGGACATGCACTTCCGCCAAAGCAACAGAAGGAAAAGGCATTGAACGCATTAAATATTTAATGTATTTTATTTATATTTAATGCTTGTGCTGCATGTTCAACCCCCAAAAAAACTGCAACCAAAAATTGAAATTAATTGCGGAGATTTACAGTAGGAAATTCCACAAAGAAATAATTTCCCTAAAGGCGAAGGTTGGAAAATAAAAGTGGATGAAGGAGTGGGAGAAAGAGCGATAGAATGATGAATCAACAAATTATTGCGTAAAAAACAAAGGTGACAAAATATGAGCAAAGTAAAATGCAGCAGCAGCGCTCCAAAATCAAAGGGGGGAAACAAATTGCGAAATAAAAGTTTCAATTAAGAGCCTTCCACTGGTGTTTTGTTGTTGGCATTTTGTTTCCCCTGCAACCATTGTGCCACCGACCTTTGCTGACTATTCTCGGCGGAGGCAAAGTGCGCATTTTCAAACAATCGGACCGAAAGGCAGACAATTAATTCAGGCCGCAGTTGACGGTGCACAGTGGGTTCGAAAGGTTGTGATTGGGAGAACAAGCACTATTAAGAACACAGGGTGGATGGGTCTTTTTTCGACTTCTGTTGTTTATAGTAGTTTTGTTTAATGCAAATTGGAAGGAGCAGACGTGATCTTTGGGTATGTTTTGAGAGGTTGCTTATTTATAAATAGCTTATTGTGCAAAAGGACTTTAGATAGACGGTATACATGGTAGCAATGATTGATTGATAGGACTTTTTTTTGTAGGTCATTGATTTCTTGGATGACGTTTTACGGCGTCCTATCTAGATATTGATGGCGAGATTAGGTCGAAACTGAGATCGATTTAAGTTTACAATATCACTTGAAAGTACAACGACATAGTCGACTTTAAGGGGATGCTCTCTATTTGCACCCAAATTATTTGTTCGGTTATACAGCAAAGGTATCGATGTATAGGTTCTATTTAAAAAGCATTGATACCAGGTTTGGCGGAGACATATTTGTCTCTAGATCAAATTTAAAACCAAAATGGGTCAAAAAGTACAATTTGTGGTAGTTTTAGTCTAAAGACAGGCTTGTCTTTTAAGCGAGTGCTATGAATATAGGCGTGTTTTTGAGAGTTCGGATCGGTTCCATTTATTTTTCTTCAAAAAGAGTCAGACAGACATATCTTCAAATAGTAAGTCCTCGGTGTGTCAGTAAGTTGTCTGCAGCAGTCATGCTGTTCTGCCTGGCTCTTGTCGTGCCCGTAGTGTGCTCCATAGAAATACAAATGATATCATTGTTTTACATACCAATTTTGTGGATGTTGTTATAAGAACTTGGTTAAAGTGAACTGAAACTGAGCGAATGGACCATTGGATCACCATTTAATTTTTCTCGTGAAATTACCTCTTTGTCAAACTGTTTGTAAATAATGCAAAATGAGTTGTTCACAATTTTTTTTTTTTTTTTTTGATGGGATGCAGCTCTATCTAACCTGTTGTTGCCTTTGGCGGCGCTGAAGACTGGAGGTTTTGGGAGGGGTTCATATTTCATATGTATTCACAGACACGAGCCGAAGACAAGGTCATTTATATTTTGAAGGTTTGCGGGAGGAGGATATTGTAATTGCAAGTGGCTCGTCTCTATTATTTGTCTCTAAGTACAACTTGCCGTTCTTCGTCAAATATGTAACGATTTGACAGCAACGCCTGCTCGCCATGCTCGGATTTTTGCAATGCTTTTCAACTATCTCCAACTCATACCCAAAGTTCTCGATTGCTCCACTGCATGGCAACGGAATTATTTTCACGCCGTAAGATGTGACTGATCTATTGTTCCTGACCTGTTCCCACATAAACCTAACGGAGCTGGTTTTATGACAAATTTAGTTAAATATTAAAGCGGATTATGTGCAACATTTCAAATGATTGCCACAGCTACTTTGTTTTTCTCCTTCAATATTTTACACGTCCGGGCGAAAGTGTAAAAAGAAAAGAATGTTCCCCTAATTTGTACAGTTTTTTATGTTCAATTATAGATCCAATTTGCTAGGCAGCCGGTCTCGTCCTCCATTTTGATCGATGTCATGCATTTAATACTTAATACTTGTGACGTTGTTAAGGCTTTTAGTGTTGTTTACTTTAAAATTAGCATTTTCGAGCATAAACTGCACAAAATAATCTCGTTTGTATGGATGGTTTTGAATGAAATAGTGTTGAGATTTTATACTGTAAGCATTGTTAAGAATGTTAATTAGTCGCCTGGATCCAAATGTTCTGTCCAGTTTGCTGACACGCCTATTTGAGATTGAGTATGGTCTTCCTGTAGATATATTTCTAATTGTATTGTTTTTGCTTTCTGGGTTTTTATAATACTTTGCTAGAAGTACGTTGAAAGATCGCGATTGTTTAGTCCATTATTGCAGGGGAAAGTCAAAGCGTCATTTCTTGTAATAATGTTACAACCTGACGGCATTTATGCACTTCGTTATTAAATTAATCTTGCTAATATTTTGTAATCACAATTTTACTAATTCAGACCTTTATTTTAACGTATTCAGCAGTTTCTTTCTCTAAAAGAACCACTTCCGTACACAAAAGAAATCTCAGCGAAATCAAAAGCAGACAGCTGATCTGGGATTTATCAGAATATCGGTTGCAAAACATGTCACAAAAGCTTTCTAATCAACTTGTCTGTCAAATAATAATTTTTTACCACTTTTAACAAAAAATCAACCATACAAAGCATTCTTAAATGAGTGAATCTCAAATGTAAAGAATAATTATATATAAGAAGAAGAAAACATTTTATCCAAGGGCCACTGATGCTCCATCAATTAAACTATGCCTCGGTCAATTCTCCAAAAACACAATTTAGTGAAATTCTCTATTTTATTTTTTCACATAAGACCCGTCTACATCCAGAAACTTTTGCATGTGGTGTTGCCGCTTCACTATAAAAGGCAGCATCCTTCAACGAAAACTACCTTAAAACAACCTGTTTAGCGTTCTTTATCGATTCCCATCTTTCCCTTTTGATGTCATCTTTTAGTTTTGAAAATAAAAAAATAATTAAAAAACAAAATAATGAAAAGCATAAGACTTAATATTATAGCGATATCCCCTTAAAACATCTCGAAATTGTATTGAAGAATGGTTTGGGGCGTTATCGTGATGAAACAAGACTCGATCTCCAGGTCGTTGCAGTTTTCAGTTTTCGTAAAACCTCAACATAATGAGTTGCTGTCATCGTCTTCGGATTCTTAAAAAAACAAAACAAAAAAAAAATTTACAAATTAATTATTCAAACAATCTACTCAATGATCGTGGGTACAAATTTTGGGGCGGGTTTCGATTATGCGCACTGAGCAAAATTTTTTATTTTTTTTTTCTGGCTTATAATGGCCTAAAAACATAAATATAATATTTTTTTCTTAAGGAAATAAATTTTTTTTTTCGCATGTTTTTCATTTGTTTATAGTTGAGAACAGTGTTGCCAGTTTAAGTGAAAATCACCTGGCGCTTTAAACGAAGTTACATAGTTGAAATAGTGTATACCAAAAACTGTCAGGCAGGCGCCTGTAAGAAAGTCTGGTGTATTTTAAAGTATGGGGTGCGTGGCTCGCTAACAGGATTTTAACCCATTTTTCCGCAGGGTTTAGCCGCTCACGCGACTTCGTCGCTCCGCTAAGGGTATGTCAACAACTGTCAGGCAGGCGCCTGGAGCTAAAGTTTAATTATATTTACTCTGGGCTAATTAGCAGTATAATATTTTCAGTCAATAAAAAAAAAAGAAAATATCAAAAAAGACAAAATTAACTTTAAATTATTTTAACTTTGGGACATATGACAATACCTATAATATTTTCCAATATTCACTGCATTCACCACCCCATCCATCCCCCTCTTCAGCAACAGAAATCACTTATCACAAGCGTTTTGCGAAGTGAACGCGTCCATTTGTGCAGTTTGTATACATGCACTTTTCTGTGAAAATTGAAAACTTTAAAAGTAAAAAGAAAAAATAGAAAAAAAAGTTTCCGCAGAAAAATTCTTTTACAGTACATCTTAAAATAAGTCAATTTAAACAAAAATTATTTGCTTAGTGCGCATAATGGAAACCTCAGCCCAAATTTCTGTAGTGCATGCATTTTTTTCTTTACGCTTTAAAAATTGGGGTGGGTAGATAAAGCGGATAAAGTGACATGTCACGGTTTCATACTCATCACATAATACCCAATCCCTTGAGCCTTAAATTAATATAAAAAAATACACTTGAAACTCATCTATACCAGCCCTCTAAGCACTTTCCTTTTTCTAAAATTGGACCTTTCTAATCAAACAACTTGTAGCTATATTTCCAATTGCCTAATTGGCCCCACTGGGCACGATGTGCCACATGTCGAAACTATGTTTTTCTTCTTGTTCTCTCTTTTAATTTGAACTTCAATATGAGAATGACGACGATGTCGGCAGTCGCAGCATTATCATCGTCATCATCATAATGAGCATTATTATCCGCAATTGTTGATTCATTCATTCCGCAAGGAAGTGGCCTTTTGTTATTATTATTTACATTGAAGCGCCCCCTTGGGGTTAGTGTGTATTTTTTTCTGTCTATGACCGCCTCTTTGCCGCCACTGTGTTGTTCGAAAAAAAAAAAAAACACATAAAAAGCACATTCACCATCAAAGAAATAGTCAAAACATTTGAACAACGATTCTAATTTATTTCTATGCTATAATGTTAACAATATATTATTATTAAATCATTAGAGGTGATGTATTAATGTTTTACTATCAACTTGTTGCTGTTCACAAAACAAAGAATAAGCATTTATTGGTTTTCAAGCTGTCCATGATGACAATGACACATAGAGTGTCAGTGTCGTGGCGAGAAAACACACTGTTTCGTTGGCACAACGGACACATTGGGCGCAATTAAATTGTTTCTGACAGGATTTTTTTTTCACAAAGCTGAAAATTCTTTTTCTATCCGATCGGAAATTTATTTTTCCCATTTGTACTCCTTTAAGATGCCGACAATCAGCGGAGATATAAAAAGGGGGGAAATAAAATCATAATAATTGTGACAAGCGGATTATACCGGAATTCATTGTCTTTAATCATTGTTTTTCTTTTTCTCAATCTTCAAGTTCACATGTTTCTTTCGTTTGATGTATAAATAAATATGTATGTATGTATCTATATTTATTATTTGTATTTCGCGATGATTATAGTCGGACGAGTAATTAATTCACCGGAATACGGCATCGGAATTGAGATCATACTTGTGTACTCTCACATCATGTGGGTGAACGCACGTTTTGACATGTGACAAAGATTCGAGCTTAATGAAAGACTTCCGGTTATCGATGAGTTATATGGAATCAGTTTTATTTGATGATTTAGTGTCCTGATAAAAAAAGAAACTGATGAATTAATGGTGGAGAGTTTCTTTGAAGTTTTGATTATTCTGATATTGATTTCTCTTATTGAGTCTCCTGGTTTGGGATGAACTTGACCTGATTTATTTGCATAGATTGATTTTGTTGACGAAGGGTTTTTTTTCCGGTTTTTGAAAAGGTAGGTTTTTGTAATTAATCGGAAGACACGTTAAGCAAAGAGGGGTAAAGACATATTTTAAAAAACTTTGAGGACGGGTTACGTCTCTCCTGGGCGTAATCGAAAGTCTTTTTTATTTTATTTTCATGCTTTACAAGCCGAAATATACCTTGGCCTCAATGGGTATATCTGAAAAGGTTCTGTTTTTTTTTTATTATAATTAGATTTACATACATATGTATATAAAATATAGTTTGTTGAAAAAAACAGGAACAATGACAATTGACAAAGACGATCCCACTTTCTTTCCCCGAATCTATTAATGCGAAAAATGTGTAGTCATTCTCAGTTGGGACTAGTAACGTGTCAATCTAAGCTTTCAAACCAACCTTCATCAAAATCTTGAAATCTCGCCCAACATCCTAAATACACTTATTTGATTTTGACAGTTTTTAGACGAACCTATCTCAAGGTTCCGGATCGCAGAGTACAGGGAATTCTGGAAAAGCCGTGCTGCAGCCTACCAAACGGGTCCACGAGTTGTGGATTTACAAATAAGGGTTAGGTTCGAGGGATGCTGGAGCAAATTCAGGTGTCAGCTCGCATAGGCCTACACGGGCCTTCAGCGTTACTCTTAGTTCTACCTGAAAAGAAAAGAATTATAGTTGTTTTGTGGAACACAACAATTCCTATTCGGACTTGACACATAACTTAGAATTGTTTTTAGAGATATATTTGCTAGCAGGGTTCGGAATTTACTGTAATAGCAGTAGATCTACTTTTGACAAATTTTAAATCGACTTCTTCTTAAAATGTATCTTAAATTTTCTTAAATAATTGAGTGTAATTCGATTTTGAATGCCAGTTCATGCGATCGCGATCAATTTATGAGATTGTGTCACTTTAAATCTTTGCGCAGAAAATCAATAATTCACAGTTTTGAATATTTAACTCGATAAGGGATGCAAGTAAAGATAACTAAAGTATCGTTACTTTTGGTTCGATGTCAAATACTTTTGGCACTGATACTTATAACATACCACATCCACATGGCGAGTTGAAGCCGGATAGAATCTTAATTGAATCCCATGTAAAAATAAGGAAGAACTCCATCACAAAATTTTTTTTTTTTATAATTTGCACGTGTTAAAGGGGATATGAATACCCTTATACTAATTTCATGTCTCTCCCCCTTTTTGTGAGAAACAGAGAGAAAGACAGAGTGGTGTAGTTGGTTTGAAACTCAGATGGTATTAAGTTTTAGTGAACTCCAAGGGTGGCGTCAACAGATATCTGGGGAGTATTTTTGTTCTTCTGACATTGTCGTTGCTTATGATTCACAGTATTTTTTTCCGTCCTCCTGATGTCATCATCACGATCAAGTTGTATTTTAGCCATATGACCACCCTATTGCCAGTGTTATGCCTTCGCAGTAGAGTTGACATAAGCTTTCGCAATTGATCGACTTTTTTATTTATTTCATACAAAATAAATAGATTATTCTTGACATCAGGATTCGAACCGTGAACCTGCAGCGTGACAAGCAACAACAACCACTACACCATGGCCAAATGGTGGGAATCAAATTTGACTGACAGGGAGAGGAAAAAACGATTTTTCTTACACTCGTCGTAATCAGACTCAAATGGCGGATAAGAGTAAATAGTTTAGTTTAGTCACATGGGGAGTTGAAGCCGGATAGAATGTTAATTGAATCCCATGTAATAATAAGTCAAATGACGGATAAGACTAAATAGTTTAGTTTAATTTATTTCCATCCTATTGCAATTTTTACTAGAACTTTCAGTTCGATTCGATACATGGAAACGAAATAACAAATTGGTTATTAAGGTCTGTACTAACAACCGGCACCAACCTTAATAATGACAAAAATGTTAGTCTATTAATAGCAATGTCGTCTTGTTTTCATTCACTTGCGTATGTGTAGTAGTCTTAACAATGATAGAGCTAGATAAGATAGTCATTCCGTGCCAACGACTTCTGGAATAGGAATAAAACGTTTTAAAGCGATTGCCTTCCCCAAGCTTTTAGCTAGACGTCAAATCTAGTTGAGTTACTTGCCGGGCTATGAAATAGTAAACATTATATTAACCTTTCGTAAGTGTAGTGGACAAAATTCAATACGGCAAGAAATCATGTAATAAGAAATCATGTAGTAAATGTATTCATTTAAACTATCTATAATCATTGGTAATTGAGCGCTAGAGGTCTAATCTTAAAGTTGGAAGTTCTAGTACTGTGATATGGCATATCCCACAAGGCATAAGGTCATAGTTCCACAGACCACAGCACAGACCATAAAGCCACAATACCATAATTTGATTCATCGAATCATAATTTCACAACTAAATTGAAGAAGTGGGCCCAAGTCTACAGTTAAAGGATGACTATTGCCCCTTCGTTTTCATTCACTAATTTGCAGGACTTCAAACTCTATTACGTGGGACATAAGTACACAATCCAATTGTGGTGTAATGACTCATTTGTTTGGGTCAAAAGTTCGATAAGGCCTTATGACGTTGCCCAACCCCACAACACCAACGAAGGTTTACTGACACTACGCTGGAATCTATGTTGTTAGTTAGTGTTGGCTCAAAACCACCCCAGTCAGCTCGAATATAACCTACATCACTACCATCAATTGTCGGTTCAATAAATAGTTAAAAATGTAATAAAGCAAGAGATGTATAGACTGCAACAACTGAGTTTTATAGTTTGTAAGAATTGTCAAATTGTACTTATCTACATACATTGCCGTTCAATGAAGCTTTTTCTTTAAAACAGTACAATTTGTAATTGAACTCCTTTGAAGAGCTCTTATAATCACTTGTTTCTTTTTGCCATTTTTATTTCCGAATCAATATTAAATTAAGCACTTTTAACACTTTTACTGTTATGTTTAGTCTGTCATAAGGGACACAAATACTGACGAAGTTATACGTGTAAATATCCTTGTTTGCAATGCAAACAATACAAATCTCCATTCTGTGCCCAATGGCTTACTTTATAACGCAGTCATTAAGACCAGTGTACAGATCCTTTATACCCAACTCGAAATTTAATAAAACATAAATACAATGTCTATATTCCCTTTATTGGTAGTTCATAATGATGTCATAAGGATTCTCGCTTTCCATTTATACGGATGATATCATTAACCTTTTGTTTGAGAATAAAGAGCGTTGCGTGACTTGCGGGGGAGAGTTAGCCCTACATGCATGTAGGTACTAGGTTAATGCACTTGCAAATATTTTACCTGTCTAGTTTATTGATTCTGTCGGAGAGAGAAAAATGTGCTTTGTTGGCTTTGTACTTTATAAACTTTCCATTCTCACACAAATTTGTTTGTTTTGATTTTCGGAAATTCTAACTTCGACAGCACATCGCAAGCTATGTTATCTGATAAGAATAATAAAATGTCGACTGTGAGTAAGGTTCTTTACCTAGTTTATAACCATATAAATGTCTATTTTTATCAAAGTGTAGAAGGTAAATAGTATGTCAAATATGGATGGAAATAAGTTTTGTATGGCGGCATTCGATCGATTGTATTGCGCATGGAATCAAATAAGTTATTGATACTTAGTAAATATTTAAAAATAGCAACATTACTGCATCAAATTGTTAGAAAAGGCTTAAGCTTTATATATACAGTATACAATGTAATTATTTCGAGATGAATCAATAGCCATCGAGAAGGTCGCCCACGTGGGATTTAAAAATTCGACAGTTCTGTCTAAGGAATCCTTTCCAAAATAGCTTTGGGTATTGCTGTTAAATAACAGACCCACCATATCGGTAGGGCAAATCTTTCGGTTGTGATCGTTTTCTACTAACAAGCTGACTGTATATTGTAGATAATTAAAAGCGAAGATATCTTTGTATTCAATTCTCATAGGAAGCCAAAAATCTGTAATCCTTTCTAGGCAGCAAACTCACATGGAATTCACAGAAAGACGCGTCGTCGAATCTGCGAAAAAAAGGGGCTTAGTCCTCTGCAATCTTGGAGGACAAAGACTAACAAAGTTAGTATAATGTGAGGGTTATAACAGATGTAACAGAACCTGGACTGAAATGTTATCTGGTTCACTCTCTAGACTCTGATGATTTTACTGGTGAGTTATAAAATCTCCTTCCACTTTCCTGATAGACTGTGGTCATAATCGACTTTTCCTTAAATCCGTGCAGACATCATCAGGTACTTCTTTAGACAATTTCCCACTCACAAGCTAGAGGTCATTTTAACAACAACAAACTTACCTTAAGTCAGTAATTTATCATACTATAACCTCCTTCTTGGACCCCTCGTCGAATCTGTTACTTTGTTTTCTCCTAGGACATGTGCGATAAAAACAAGAGATTGTTTGGCTTAAAATATGTGTAGCGGAGATGAAAGTAGCAGTGCAAAAGTTTCTCATGTAATTTTTAAATGAAGGGCTTCAGAAATATATTGAAAACTTCTCACATCACTGTCTTCTCCACCATTTTTTATGAATACATAATGCAGAGGAAAAGCAGCGGTGCAGCATCAGATATACCTGAAAAATCGTTGGCATCGCCGCTTTGCCGCCTCTTCATTATATTTTCAGCCTTCAAGGCTGATCAGAATGTGTGCTATTGAGTCTCCACTTCGATCAGCGATAGTAGCCTAGTAGATGTTCAGACAAGATGATTTTTTGTTGGACATAGGAAGAAGTCGAAGGCGCTCAATTTTAATTTTTACAACAAATTCTCGATATTGGAATTTTAAGTTTGATCACGTAGGCTCTGGTAGTTTTATTTGTCTTCAAGTCTTCGAAAGAGGTTCAACTGTATATTTATATTTGAATTTCAAACTTTAAGAGAACAATGAGTTAATGTTGGCTCCTCGGATAGTTTAGATTTAGAATTCGACGTCCAGTTCTGTGCAGCACTCGTAGGTGTTGGGACATACCCATTAGGCTCAGGTTGAAGAATCTAGTTCTGATGGGATGCCAGTTTTTCCCCTAGTCATGTTCCGTCAATGGATCCACACTCTAATTAGTGCCATCCGCATGAAAGTAGAACAGGAAAGCTTGGATGGCAGCCAAATTTTGTGTGGTTGAGGGGGACATCTGCCAACTTGAAACAAGCTTAGAATTTATAAACCGAATTCTCGTTGATAAAATTATCAACGTTCCCGTTAATAGAATTATCAACGTTCCCGTTGATAGAATTATCAACGTTCCCGTTGATAAGATTATCGACGGATCTCTATGAGCTCGACAGTTTTTTTTTTTGTAGACCTGCGAAGCTTCTATGTAGGGCCGACTACTTAGTGATCAGTGGTGAGCTAATTATTTTTTTCAGTTAAGATCGTGGGTCCGAGGTGAGTTACACCATGTCCAGCTTACTTATTTTTCTTTGTGTCTAGAGAAACTCAAAAATATGTGTCTCTCAATTAAATCTATGTGTCTGTCCTCTCTGTCTGGAAAGATGTTCTTGAAATCAGAATTTTCAATTTAACCGTAAACTTAGTGGTACTTTACTAAAGCGGATTTTAAAAAATTCGATTATCTCAAAAATCGCTCTTACGAATTTGTTAAAATTTAATATTTAAGTTGGGTTGGACCTGTGCCACCAGATGGCATACCAAGTTTTTAGAAAAAGCTCATATAACGGTACTAAACTCAATCTATTTAGTTGAAAATCGAATTTTTTTTTTTTTAATAATTTGCTCGTGTTAAAGGGGATATGAATACCCTTATACTAATTTTTAGAACACGTGCGTTTTTTGTGGAAAGGAAGAGACAGAGAGAAAGACAGAGTGGTGTGGTTTGAAACTCAGGAGGTATTAAGTTTCTGTAAACTCCAAGGGTGGCTGTCCAGATAACTGGGGAGTATTTTGTTTGGTTTTCGCTATTATTTTCGTTGCTTAAGATTCACTGTATTTCTTTCCGTCCTGCTGATGTCATCATCACGATCAATTTGCATTTTGGCCGTATGACCACCCTACTGCCAGTGTTATGCCTTCACAGCAGAGTTGTCTTAGCTTTCGCAAGTGATCGACTTTTTTATTTATTTCATGCGAAATAAATAGATGATTCTTGACATCAGGATTCGAACCGTGAATCAATAGCGTGACAAGCGATGATGTTACCACTACACCACGGCCACCACATCTAACTAATATTTAATATATGTAAGCACATAGCATCCTACGTTTTAGAAAATTATCAAAACAAGTTTTTCTTTTTAACATATTTTTTTAAAAAATATGCATTTTAACCCTCTAACAGGCAAAGTTAAAATAACGACGTAAGGTAAATCTGAATTTTTGTTTAGGTTAGATATTAGTGTAAGAAGCACGAATTTAGTGTCGAGGTAAAAAGTAAATAATTAATTTAGTCACCGGGTAAACAAATTGGAAGGCGGCCTCAGGGCAGCCTTACACGTTTAAGCATAAAAAACAGTAAGGTGTATATTTGTTGGAAAAAAAAGTTTTTTATTTATTGAAAAAAAATCAAAATTATTTTCTTTGCACAAATGGAGATCACATTTCGAACAAATGCATTGTGTTTGCGATGTTTTGGAAAGTTTGCATTTTTTTACCACCATCTTTGCCAAGCCATAATGGAAAGTGATCGATATTGTCATACCTTATGTCAGCCACGGGTTGTTTTGCCCTTTGACTGATGCCAAAACTATAGTGCTGGGCTCTTTTTCTTGTGTTGAAGGCCAGCCAACTGAACGTTTTCCCTTATAAGACACAAGACCTGCAGCTATTTCTTCACGAAATTCAGGCAACGTCAGCAACTTTTCTTCTGTATAATTTGAATCATCAGATGATTTTTCAGCTCCGATACGACGATACAAAATGTATGCATTTGTAGCAGCCATGTCAACCAAATGATAAAAAAGTCTTATCATTGGGTTTCTAGTTTTGAGTCGAATATGATATCGACCTATAAGACCATCCATTAGATCAACTCCACACATGTGGCTATTATATCCTATATAATTTGTGGGCAGTCAACTTCAATGTACTTCTTTTCCTTTCGATCGTAACGCGATGCCCTATTTGGGTGATTGTATGGGTCCACTCTTGAAAATGGAAAAGTTCCAACATACTCGTATGTAACAACAACATATATAACTATAAATTCAATAACAACTTGAAACAAAAATGATGTTTATAATAATATAATAAATATATAATAAACGTGATTGTTGAAAAAAATAAATAATAACATACCGGACCCAATAAAACCACCAGCTGATGGTACGATATTTGGACCAGTATTTTCGACAACGGGTAACGGCGATTGTTTTCTTTTTCGTCGCTGGATAATTAATGCATTTGATGGTTGTATTATTTCCTCTGCTTCTTGTTCTGTTATTGTTCCTGTTGCTACTTCTACAGTTGCAATTATAGCAGTTGCTTCTGCTGAAGTCGATGGCTGATTTGATAATGAAGACAAATTGATATCTCGAAGGAGAACTTCACATTGTGTCTGCAGAGTTCATTTCACCTTTACATTTCATTATGAATTGGTCATCTTCAGGTGATATTTCCTCCGGAATATAATCTGGATCTTTGAGTTCATCATCACTAAAATCATCTTCGTCTGAATCTAATTGGACCGAATCCATGAAATTTTTAACCTCTTCATCAGACATTTTGGATAAATCAATTTTCTTTTTTTTCATATCACTATAGTATCTTTCCATTTCTAAAAAAAATTAAGAAATAGAATTCGTTCACAAATAGTCTTTCAACAACGAAGAATAATCACACGTAGGGACACATTTTTACGCTTAAACGGGCAAGGCGGACTGCTAAATCACTTTTACATATTCAATTCACACTAAATACAAATATTACACCAAAATACATGTGTTTAGTACTTACCGAAAAAAATGTCACTAAAATCTGGAGTTGGAAATATATTTTATTCAATATTTAATTTTACACTAAAAGATCAATAATTTTGTTGTCTTCACTCACTGCCTTGTCGCACAAAATGCACTTTTGCTGCCAAACTCAGCAGTATGAAACTTTCAAACCGGTAAAATTATGAAATTACATATTTTCCAAGAAGCTGTAAATATTAATTGGGCGCGAAATGTTTTACGATTCAAATTTAATTAAATTTATGTAAAAGCTGCCTCAGGGCAGCCTTACCTGTTAGAGGGTTAACTATTTCGCTTAAATTTCAAATCTGAGTGATTTGCAAGAAAACAGTACATATGTGCATGTACGTGCGACCCAGTTGTGCCATTTATTTTCGTCACCAAGCATCGAGATATGTACATGTATCATTCGAACACCTGCTAGAAAAACTGAATTTAATCGTATAACAGTTTCTATTAATCCGCTTTTCTGAAATTACAATGAATTCCTGCGTCGCGTCGAGCATAATTTGGACAACAAATTGATGATGCGGATTAGCTAAGTCGTTTACTTAATTATTGTGTAGACAGTGTCGATAGAAACTTGAGATAGCCATTTGCTAACGACTTCGTAACCTTGTAATGCACCAAATATGAAGGCTTTGCCACAAACAGAGTGTCTGTCGTCTCTGTCAAAGGGTTATATAGTACTATGTCTATTTTCATTCCTCATTCTTGAGATCTTTCTTACGCTACTTTTACTATAAATAAATTTCCGATACTCATGTCACATTTCACAATTCCCATAAATCTCAACCGTTAACGTTACAGCCAAATTCTATTTTCATATTCCACTGAAATGTTGGATAATATATTATTTTTTTGGCAACCGTCGACCTTAACCTTCAACCATCTTCAAAAAAAAAAAAAGAGAATGTATGTATGTATTTGTTTCAGCCCTCAATGCGTTCGATTACTGGCAATTCCTTGATGTGACACACTCTTCTCAAGATCGCACTTAGTCACGAAAGATTTCTTGTTATGGTACTACTCCTCAAAATAGCACTATTAATGCAGAGATGTAAGAGGGGGCGAAGGAAAAGGAAAATGCATATAAATTCATCTCATTGCTGCATTTCGAGGAAATGGCCATAACAATAATCCACACAGGACAGCGGAGAGAGGTGGTGTGGTATAAAAAGTTGCAGTTTGTATACATATCGCGCGACACTGTTGGAATAATGAAATATCGCCTTGACATACATTTTTAGTCATTGTATCATATATTTGTCCAGAAATCATTGACTGTGTTAGTGTGTTTGTCTTTAATAGGACGAATAGGAAGAGAGGAAGAAATATATGTCTCCGACTGTCATCAGTTTTATTGGTTGGAATAATGAGTTTTCATCCGGTGAAGGATAAAATGTAAACCTACCCTTAGACAAGATTTTAATACAATTAGCATTTCGATTGGTTTCCATTTATAAAGTGAAGTCACTTCGTCTGGACATGAGTCAATAATGGTTAACCCTCAATATTGCCAAGGAGAGTCTCCACTGTGAAATGGAGTAGAATAAAATGCAACAAAGATATTGTGAGATTTAAATTTGTTCTTTGAATGATTTGCATGTTGTCACAGAAATGGACAATTTTATATCCTGCATTGCACTTGGAAATCTCAAGTATTGAGTGACGGAATGTAGCTGTATATATAGAACGGTAAAGCTAGATGATTCATCCTGACTGACTTATAAAAAAATGATGCTATCCGATTTTGTAATGCAGTCGTCTAAAGCAGGGAAGACAGTTATAACCCAGACAAAGTGATTCCTCAGTTCGCGAACGAGTGGGACAGTGAAACGTCTACTAGCAATAAGCTCAATATTTTTTTGATCTTCGAAACAAAGTCCGAATGTCTCTACCGGATTTTTCCCTAGATTTTTGAAACTGAGTTGAGGAGTAGCTGGCAAAGAACTTTGGTTTACGAGCGTATTTATAAAATTCCTAGAAATGCCAAACTTTTCTTAAGGTTTTCCATGTCATTTAGACTACTAGACTGATTTTTTTATAAGTTGTATTAACTATCATCTAACTATAACCAAGGAATATTAGATAGAAAAAATAATGTACGAGGGCAAGGTGAAAAGTTATCGGCCTGACGCAGAAATGTCGTTCCAATCATCAAAAATTTATGTTTCCTGCCTGGGTGCACTTCTCATTAGTTCGTATGACAAGTTGCAACTTGTTCTCTCAAGTAGTTTCTTTCCACGAATTTTTGCAGTAGACGTCTTGCGTGTTTTTCGTTGAAATGGATAAACTTGAATATCGTGCGGTGATAAAATTCTTCGTTTTGGATGATTCCCTAAGGAAATTCATCCAAAGTTGACAAAAGTTTAAGGGGACTCTGCTTCTTCCATGTCAACCGTTAAAAAGTGGGCAGCTGAATTTAAACGTGGTCGCAACTGCATCCGAAATCATCGAAAAAGTGCATGATATCGTGTTGGACGATAGGCGAGTGAAGGTGAGTGAGATAGCTGAAGCTGTGTGTATATCGGAAGAGATGGTGCGAAACATCTTGCACAAAAACTTTGCTGAATGCCGATCAAATGCAAATGAGCAAACGATTTCCGCGGCAATCTTTGGACCGATTCAATAGGGATCCGACTGATTTTGTGCGGCGATTTGTCACCATGGATGAGACATATGTCCACCACTACACGCCAGAAACGAAACAGCAGTCGAAGCAGTGGGTGGAAGCCGGTGCTCCAGCGCCAAAGAAAGCGAAGTCGATCGCGTCTGCCGGAAAGGTCATGGCCAGTGTGTTTTGGGATGCGAAAGGGATCCTGTAAGGCAGAACAATTACAGGCGAATATTACTCCAACCTTCTTGACCAGCTGGATGCCAACATTGGCGAGAAGAGGCCTGGCTTGAAGAAGAAAAAAATCATCTTCCACCAGGACAATGCACCTGAGCACAAGTGTGCGTTGGCTATGGGAAAACTGGAGAATTTGAGGTGCGATTTGCTCGGCCATCCCTGATTTGGCACCCTCAAACTTCCATCTGTTCCCAAACCTGAAGAAATTTGTTATTGGGTGGCGCTACGCATCCAATGCAGAAGTTGAGAGGGCCTTAGATGAATATTTCCACAGCCTTCCAGACTCACTTCCGAGAAGGAATACTGATGTTGGAGAAATGCTGGACCAAGTGTGTTGAAGTCAAGGGAGATTATGTAGAAAAATAAAATCATTTTTTAACTGAAAATCGCAGTCTTTCATTGTCAGGCCGAGAACTTTTCACCTTGCCCTCGTAAAACTAAAAATTTGCAAACAAGCGTCGGCAAATTGTAGTGAACCAAATACTAAAGAACCCCAAACTTGCTTTGTAATCCACTTTTTGTTAAATATTACATAGTAATGGTCGATAAAGTCTAAAAATTGGTTCGATGATCCCACCAAAATCGGATCGAGCCAGGGTAAAAAAATCCTTCACATCATGCGTTCCAGTCAAAATCTGCGTGTCTCAAAAGTTTTCTTATAGTTTTCCCATAACGACATACTCTCTATTTGTTTCCGATTTTTTGCATCAATGCTCTTAGATGGGTAGGGGTCTACTCGCTGATTTTTTTTGGCAATTTATCATTTGGCATTCATTATTTCGCAATTATAATTTCGCTTTTTGATAAGTTAGCATTTTCTTGATAAGCTTTAAGTTACTTAGCTTTACTCGTTCCCTTATTTCGAAATCCCAAAAAAATTGTTGGTTGTTTACAATTGTAAATGCCGGTTATCTGGCATGCGCCTGTATCTTAACAGTACTTGGGTGACCCGCTTATGACGGGATAAAAGGATTTTACACTATGGGACATCTCTTCGACTCATACACCGGACGGCCTTCGGCCTTGTGTAGCGGCGTGTAACCAAACACCAAGTTTTTCAATTCAAAACCACACTGAGACACGGCCGGCGTTTGCAAAACCAATGAATGCCAAGTGTCATTTTTCCAATTACATAAACAACAATGCACCAAAACGGGAATTAACAGTTAGCGAAATGAATTCGTTCAAAACAACAAATTGCGCCTAATCATAAGCGAAATGTAAAAGCGCGGGAAAAATATTGCTAAATGATCACGTCGCGAGATAAATCAAAGACTGAATGAAAATTTGCGAAACGAACAAAATTTGTTTCGATAAATGCGAAGTAATATTTGCGAAATAAATTTTGTCCAATAGGCAGGCACTCCTCTCGGAAATAGAGGAGGGAGGAACGTCTTTTTAAGCTCGAAAATAAAAAAAAAAAATCAACTTTCCCGCTTTCATTTGTTTTTTCTTGGGATATTTTAGGCCCCAAAACCGATCTAAAAAATACACCGTAGGTTATAATATTTGTGATGCATTGTTTGTACCAACTGTCTATATAGTATATATTATCTGCATGTCTCCAGTTTTTGGACGTTAAATTTTGAGCTTAAATTATATTTTTTTTAGAATCCGAAGCTGTACAAGTGCAAACATTTTTGAAGTCCGCTCACAGAAAATCCTACTTTTCAAAAAATATAATTTTGCAATATTTCAATGCAAATATTGGCTGAACAAAATATGTACATACGCATATGTACATGCATACATATATACACAGGCTGACATAATTCATCGTACAGCACACATAAATGCTCTTGTCCAGTACCTAACGGTTCACTCGGAAAATGACTAGAATTTAAGAATCAGAACAAATAACAAAGATTATTTTTAAATTTGATTTGGATTGAATTTAATCTTTATTAACTTATTATTTAAACAAAAAGAAATTATTCATTTCATTCAAACGACGAAATTCATCGTACGGTAAGTTTCTATCTTAATATTTTAATGAAGTCGGGCAATCAGTATCTAGTTGGGCCTCCACTACATTTAAGAACGGCCTGCAGTCGACGTGTCAGAGAAGAGACCAGGTTTTTCGTAAAGTCTACACGATCCCATTCTATTTGGAGAGCTTGCTTAAGAGTCGCTTTTGAAGTTATTTGATATTTATGGAGCTGTTTTTCCAAATAGTCCCATAAATGCTTTATTGCGTTTAAGTCTGGGCTCTGCGGGGGTGACTTCAACTGTCTTGGAGCATAATACAACAACCATTCCTTCAATTTTCGAGCGGTATGCTTAGGGTCGTAATCTTGCTGAAATATCGACCTAGGATCCAAACCCAATTTCTGCACTGATGGACGTAGATTTTCTTTTAGTATATTTAAATACATGTGCTGGTCCATGTTTCCTTCAATAATCACCAGCTTTCCCACGCCGGACTAAACGATACTCTCCCACACCATAACACTACCTCCACCGTGCTTGACTGCTCTTCGAAGATTTTGAACTTTCATTTCTGTAGCGCTCTTTCGCCAAACTCTTGAAGGACCGTCGTGACCAAAAACATTATACTTACTTTCGTCGGTGAACAACACTTCCTTACAAAATGACAAATCTGAGTCTTTGTGTAAGGAGGCAAAGTCCTTCCATTTTTATTTATTGACTTCTTGAAAAATACCCATGTCCATTAAGAGTTCTTTCAATTGTACGCGTGCTGACGTCTTTGTTGCATGTATTCGAGACTATTTTTTTATGACAGGGCAATTAGTTTTTGGGTTTTTCCGGATAGTGTTAAGAATGACCCTTTCAACCCTTTCATTTAATTTGCGTGGACAGCCTGATCTTCGCACGTACTCAACACTTCCTGTTTTATTTTTGCACGTTTCTATGATGTGTTGTATAGTAGATTTGTATTTTCCCACTATACGTGCAATATCCGCTAACTATTTGTGGTTATTGTAACACAAATTTACAACTACTTGGCGGAAATCTTGGGCTTTTCTTTTCGGGGTTGTTGAGCTGACATGATCACTTTTTTCGCAAAATATGTACATTCACTGAGCACTGAAGACAGAATGACATAATTTTTACACAAATTGCTATGAAAAAGGGAAAAAAGAAGAATTATGTCGTTTGGACTGCAATGCATTTTATTGCTTTTATGAATAACTTGAGTAAAAGGGATGGAATGAGAGAATACACATGGGTGATAGAGACGACATTAGTTATAGGTATTTAAAAAAATAATAAAAAAAAATCTATCCACATACATAAAATATATTAGAATTTTATCTATCCTACGATGAATTTTGTCGGCCTGTGTAGACGCTGACTTACTTTATTTGCGGTCGATTTCTTTAAAAAAAAAAAAAAAACGATTTTTATTTTTTAAAGATATTTAAGTTGATCAATAAGCCTTCTTTTTAAAAATATCACCAGAATACTTAATTTTTGGTTACTAATATTGGAAGAAAGTCTTTAAGTCAATTTTTGTGATAAAATTACTTAAAAATCGAGGAAACATCCTACGAGTAGCAAGATCTTATATTTGGGTCATGAGGGAAGTATATCATACGATCCGTTTCAAATGGGATTGTGGCTTTTGTATATAATATGTTTCTTAGGTGTTTCTTAAATGTTTGTTTTAAATGTTAATTCGGAATCTATAATAACAAATTATTTTTCTTTTTATTTCAGTTAATATGGTCAACAGCATCTCAGAAATTGCTGAATTATATTTACATTCATGTCAGAAACACAATACCACTCCAATTCAGTCGGTTTTAGATCATTTAAAAATTATCGAATTGAATAAAACAATACGTCAGCCAAATTTAACGTTAAAATCTATAAAACTTTTACCATCCGATTGTGAAGCACTAGAGGAGATATTCAAAAGGGTAATCCGAGACCTACATAATGGGCTTTAAACTATATTTATCAAACTCCTTTACAGGTTCAATACAAATCCATTGATGTCTCGTCGTGTGAGCTGAACGAAACTGCCGCCAGTGCTCTCTTTGATATGTTCGAGTATTATGAGGCTACAAATGAATTGGATATCTCATCTAATGCCGATGGTATGACATCACGTGGATGGACATCCTGTATTTATATGGTTAGCCATAGTAGAGCATTACAAGTATTAAATGCACAAGGTAATCCGCTGTCGAAGAACTGCGCTGATAACTTGGGATCAGCGCTGAATTCATCAAATCTACATACAATCAAATTGGAGCACTGCGGATTGAGGGGTTACGCCTTGGACGCATTATGTGAGTAAAGCGTATTATGATACCTGATGTGATTTTAATAATTGTATACTCTGTGTTAGGTCTTAAGCTGCGTAATAATCAAATTTTAAGGGAACTATGGTTGGCGCACAATGATCTCACATGCATGGATGCGGATAAAATTGCACAGTTACTAAGAGTAAATCACTATTTGCAGTTGATTGATATTAGCAACAACAACATTAAGGTGAGTTTGATGAAAAGTTTTGCGTTCACCCATCAAATATAATACATTTTGAGGGAAATGTCAATATTATCCACGTGAAAGTACAAGTAAATACCAGCTGCAAATAGAAAATTCCAGTTGCCTGAAATTTTTGAAAATAATTTATTTGAATTTGTTTGGAATGACCTTGCGACAAATTCTCTGGTGATGTTTACCGCTGTGAAATTCCAAATTTGGTTGTTTTGTGTGTAGTTTTTGGCTGCTTAAATATTGGCTTCCGAATCCGTGTGAAATTGTTTATGTACAGTGATTAACATTTAGACGGCAGTCACGATTAATCTTTGATATGGATGTAACGAATTAAAATGATTCTGCCGCGAATCATTGCGTTCTAGTTCCAAGTGTACTTGTAAGTGTAGCGACACTATTGGCTATTCCAACGGAGTAGTTCGTTCGTTCACTCCGAAATGATTGTAGATGCCTATTAATTCTGTTCTTAAATAGCTGGACATTAAAAAGATTCTGGGAATATGTCTACTAAGAGTAAAGGCAAAGTGTTCAAATGCCGCATATCGAAGAACCATTCCATTGAGGACTTTGGAGCATCTGCCATGGTAGTATCTATAGAATAGGCATAGTTCTGCTACCAGTCCTCAATTAATCAACGGTTGCGCTGTAAGTTATCTCTTTGCTCTAGATAGTTAGCTCAACTTCATGGAGTCTGACTTTACGATGTTGGATATGTTGTCATGCCATCTTACCCCAAAGTTGACTGTAACGCCAAGAAGCTGAATAGTTTCCTTAGCTAATGATTTGATCATCAATTTGAAGCTGTGGTACAGTAGACAGGTTCTTTCTGGAAAAGGCGACGAATTGCGTTTTCTTCACATTGAAGTCAGACAAGTTACTCGTAGCTTTTCTCCACTGCAAGATTTTCTGCAGATCTTCGTTTAATAAGTGGGTTTGGTTGTATCTCTGACGATATGAGATATTTGCATTCACGGGCATGTTGTTCGAGCAAGTGCTATATCGGTAAATTTAAAAAAATTATTGTTTGTCGATTTTAGTAGCTCATTAAAATGGAGTAGAAATAAAGTTAGTGAAAATATAGACACACCATCGACCACAACTTGAATTGATCTATCCTGAAGTAAAATGTCTATCCAGTCGCAGACCTGTGCCTGTAGTACATAAGAGGCTATTTTGCTTAATAATACTCTATGCCAGACTCGATCGAACGATTTTAAAATGTGCTAGTGCTGTCCTTTAAATTAAGCATATTAAGCTAGTCCTTTAAATTAAGCATATTTATTGTCCTGTTGTAAATATAATAATAAAAAAACTCGATCGAACGATTTTAAAATGTCACTGGTAACAGCTCGTGATTCCCCGTTTTGCTTTATTTTCGGCGTTGGTCGCCGGACTACCTCAAACATTTTCGCTATCCAATGTTGTGTTTTCTTCTCCGATTATGCTTAAAGAATCCATAAAATTTCACAAAATCATTAATGCGCTTCTTTCTACTTTTTCAGGATGAAGGTCTCACGAAAATCGTCAAAGCTCTCATCGAGCAGTCCACCGAACTGGAACGGCTGCAAATCGCTGCTGCTGCAGCTGCGGCCGCCGCAGCCGCTCTTGCCGAAACTGAACACAAAAAACGACAACAATCGTTAAACAGCGCAGCAAGCAGCACCGCATCAGCAACAAATGGTACAGGTACAAGCACCGACGATGACATGACGAGTGGCGACAGTGATGCTAGTCCCGCCGAAGAAGAGGAAGAAGAAGACGATGACGACGATGATGACGAAGCCGATGACGCTGACGTCGATACAGATGCAAATGATGCTGAAGATGATGATGGCACAACCACAGATGACTGTGGTGGCTCGAAAGCCGATGATGATGACGATGATGAAGACACAGTTAAGACGACGACAATGAAAACCACTCCACCTATTAACGGACAATCAAAGTTGGATAAATTACTGTCGATGAACAATAGTGACAGCAGTGAAGATGTACCTACGGACACTGTAGCCGCTTCAGACATCAGCGTAAGTGATGATATTTTTGACAGTACAAATGCTGTGGTCGTAGTTACATCCACACCGATTGTGGAACCAGCGATAGAGCAACAGGAACGACCAGCGCAAAATAACAACAATAACACTGCGGCAGCTACAATTTTCGAGGTTAGCGATATAGTGGAAGGAACAGAAGCCGAGGCGGCTACAATAGTCACTTCCACCAAAGCGCTGGATGTGAATAAGAATACGACCAAACTAGACGATTTTGACGACACACATAGCACAGATTCAGCGTTTGAGAGTTCCTCAGACGGTGACATCAGTCGACATTTGCCCGATGAATTCGGCAGCAGATTTGATAGCAAAGACGACGTTGAAACGGCGACAATAGCCACAGAAGCTTTAACAACACCAACATCCACTCCACCACCGGTATTAGAGATGCCACCACAATTGGCATCACTGACAACACCAAAACCAATCGGAATCACGTCTTCTCATTCGCTGAACCCGCTTGCAACATCCGCTTCACCGAACACCAGCTGCGACAGCTCAAGTGGAGATATGTCAGCGCTGAAGAATGCAGCTCTGACCGGTACTAGTCCGTCGCCTGTGTCGGGAATGCGTCGCACCGAATCCACTTGCACTATGACGCAATCAACACGCGTTCGATCGCACAGTTCGGATAGTTTAAGTAGTGATAATTCGCTAGATGGCAGCATTGGTGATGCCAATAGCGGGAATTTCTCAACAAAAATCAACGAGAAATTAACCAAAAATGACACCTTAACCAGACAAAAGCAATTCGATGTGCCTCAAGATAGTAATAAGACACCGCATGGCCTTAAAGCGTTGGCCCTGTGGAATAATAACCTGACCAAAGAGTCGGGACCCCTAATAGCTGATCTCTTAGCCACAACAGTATCACTGGAGCTTCTGAACATCGGAAAGAATATCCTCTGCAATGACTTTGTGGCGGCAATACGTGATAGTTTGTCCCAGAATACAACGGTCACTACACTGGGGCTGCAGAGTGCTCATTTGAGTTGCGCGGGCATTCGTACGTTGTCGTCGATTTTACAATTCGGTGGGAATAGCACGCTGCAAAGGATCGATATTCGTGATAACAAAATCGAAGTGGAGAGTTTGAATATGCTGGCAGAAGCGCTGAAGTCTAACACCACTGTAACACAGATTGACATCGATGACGAACCGAAGCGATTGTCGGTAAGTAGTGTAATTATTAAATTGTAATCTAATATTGATACTGTACAACAAAATGTATACAAAATGTGCACACACAAACAGTTTGAGAGGGTATGGAAAAAATCACCATTCCGATCCCACAGAGTGGTGAGTACTTGAGTATGCTTGTCGCTGTTGTTGTTGAAACGACTAAGTTTCGTTTCGTAGATGTTTTTTTCGGAATCTTTTTGTTGTTTTTATCTTTTGAAAGTAAAGATTTCTACTTTGATTTGCCTATCGGTTTATTCTTTGTAGAAATTTATTTGTTTTTTGCTGATTCTGGCAATATTGTCTGATTACTCTTCTTGAAGATACGAATCTCTCTTTATGCTATGAATATCATTTTAATATAGCTTAGATATGTATGTTGTCTATTATATGATAATTCCCGATCCATGGCCTTAAATATCTTCACATTATCAAATTGTGCAGACGTCGTATCTGGTCATTTTCACTGTTTTTTTTTTTTTTTTTTGAGCTACTAAGTTTGTTGTTGCAGATCTCCTTTGTTTCATCGACTCATTACGTGGATCCTCTGATTCGACCAGACCAGATATTGTTTTTATCAAAAATTCAGTTTTTGAGTGCTTAAATCTGTTCTTAATGACTAGTTCTCGGATCAGGATTTTATAGAGCATACATCTCTCGGACCTAACTCTTGGATTGCTTGTTAACGTAGTAACCATTCTAAATGGACTTCCCTTATTCCAACGTGTCGTTAGCATCATGCGGTAGAGAGTCAAGGGCCTCCCAGACTTTCCTCCGAGAGTAAACGATTCCATCTCGGGGTGATGTCTCAGCCTCTCCTGAGAGAAGATTATAAAAAAAATATGGAAATCGGAACTTTCCTCTTTTACACGTAGAAACTTGCCTTATATCCAGCGTTATGGAGCTACGGAACACCCTACAGTGCGTTTCATATATATAACCTTTTTTATAATTTTCAAATAGCTGAAAATGTACGACACATTTCACCTGCTTTGCATTTTGGAAATATTTATCATGAATTCAGATATAAATTGAAATGAAAATAAGTTTTTTTTTTTTCAATTAAATCGCAAATATTTATTGGAATTTTATGAATTCAAGCGTTTCATACAGGGTGGCTGATGAATATTGCTACATTAAGAAACTCAAATAACTTTTTTTTCAGTGTATGGAATTCATTGTTCTTTTATTCGTGTTAAAGCTCATTCAATTTTATTAAATATAGCTTAATTAGTTTTAAAAATAATGGAATTTAAATGCCCCCCCTGCTCGTTGATGCATGTGCGGCATCTTACCAAAAAGTTGTTCATTACTGCTTGGAGAGTTGAGACAGGAATAGCCGCAATTGTTTCTCGAATGGATTGCTTTAGTTCATTCAAATTTGTTGGTTTTGCTTTGTAGACTTCCTGTTTGCAATAACCCCACAAGAAAAAGTCAGGTGCAGTAAGGTCAGGCGACCTGGGGGGCCAACGGAATGTGGAGTTTCTGGATATCAGCTTATTGGGAAATTTTCGTCGCAATTCTGTCATAACAGGCCGGGCTATGTGAGGACTTGCACCATCTTGCTGAAACCACACAGAGTTGAAAGAAATTCTCATTCGGCGTAATTCTGGATAGAAAAACTCTCTCAACATGCTCAAGTAACGGTCTCCAGAAACCGTAACGGTGTGACCGTTTTCTTCGAAGAAGTAGGGCCCGACAATGCAGCGTGATGAAACTGCACACCACACTGTGACACGAAGTGGATGCAATTCCGTCTCATGGAGTATCTGTGGGTTGGAAGCACTCCATATTCGACAATTTTGTTTGTTTATGTTGCCGTTTAAATCGAAATGGGCCTCATCAGACATAAAAAGACAGTTCAACATGTTTCCGTCCTCTTCCACCATTTGAAGCATCTTCTGGCAAAATTCCAAGCGAATCGGTAAGTCTGCTGCGTTCAGTTTGTTGGCCATTTGAATTTTATATGGGAATAAGTCCAAATCATTGTGCATAATTGACTGCAATGACTGTCTGCTTATACCCATTTGAGCAGATAAGCTTCTTGTCGAAACTCTTGGATTGTTTTGTATGGCAGCAGCTACAGCAGCGATTGTTTCCTCCGTCCGAACTGAAGGGTTTCGATGAGAAGGTCTTCTTTCGACTGTCCAATGCTCGGCAAAATTGTTAACAAGTCTCATTATGGTCCATCTGCTCGGAGGATTGCCGCCAAACGTGCGCCTATACTCTCTTTGAACCGAAACTACGGACTCCAGTGCGTTATAGCGGCGGACAATCCAAATTCTTGTTTCAGTGTCCCAGTTATCCATTTTTGTTAAATCTAAAAATCAGTCTACAAAATAAAAAAACATTAACCAGATTCATTAAATAGAAAAAAAGTTATTAAATTTTTTTTTGGTAGCGGCTTTCATCAGTCACCCTGTATTTATAACCCATGTTTTATTTTCTTAACATAGGAAACCAATGAAAAAGGCTAATAATTTATTTGAGATCCTTTAGCTAAAATCAATTCAAATAACCTCTTTTCCATAGATTTTATCAAGTTTTCCAGCAGTGCAGGTTCAATTTTTTCCCATTCTTCAATAAGTGTTTGCTTCAGCTCTGCAATTGATTCAAATTGTCGATCTTGGGCATGACCAAAATGCACCAAATATTTTCAATTGGGTTTAAATCAGGAGAGCATGCTGGCCAACTCATCACATCAACTGAATTTGATCTAAGCCAACTCATTGTCTCAGTGCTGGTATGAATTATGGCATTATCCTGCTGAAAAATCCAATTTTTTTGTCGATTATCGGCCAGAAAATGAATTAGACTGATTTGAAGAACCTTAATGTAGTCTGCACTCTTCATCTTTGAAGATGTAAAGTGCATTTTTAAGCACCCTCTTGAAGAGAATGCACCCCACATCATAACCGAATCACCTCGAAAATTTCTCGTTGAGAAATATCTCAGTTCGTTACGCAAATCTCGCCAATAAGAGTGCATACCGTCCGGTCCATCCAAATTCCATTTCTTCTCGTCAGAAAATATCACCTAAGAGACAAATTTAGAACAATATTATTAATGAAATTCAAATAAAGAAAAACAATGATTTCACCTACAGTTGTCCAATCAGTAGCCATATTGTTTTGCGCAAATTCCAGCCTAGTTGTTTTGTGGCGACTTAGGACAAGTGGACAGCAATTCATTTTGGACCGGACTAGGATTTTTCAAAAAATTACTCACTACACGAGGACTCCGACCGATTATTTTGGGTATCGCACTTACTTTATGGTTTTCACCTTTTAAAGCTGAAATTTTCCCTTTTTCAATGTCGGATAATGACGTACCACGTGGCATTTTGAACAAACAATCGAATTTAACACAATAAACACCGTTCCACGGTCTGTAGTTCTCGCTACTTGAGTATATTGTGAAATGGGTTATAAATATGAAACGCATTACTACATATCCAAATACAACATTCTCTCTTAAAATGCTTCTCTCGTCGTAAAAACAAAAAAATACAAAAACTAACGGTATGGTTGACTGACGTCATGCTATAAATGTGTTCTATCTCAATTTTCTCATTTGCTCGCAGTCGCTCTTATATTTTATTCGAATTTAAAAAACTAACTGAAAAGTGGGTTATAAATATGAAACGCACTGTATTAAAAAGAGTTTGCATCCGAGAAATGCAATCGAAAATTGCGGGACCCGGTCATTCAAACCTGATAGAAGATGAATAGAAATGCTGGTACTTCGATGGTTCCATGGATGATTGCTGAACGTTCGACTAACTCAGGGTTAATTCGGCTATTGATACAAAACTCAGTGTAAAAGACTTTTGATGAAGTCGGAGTAGCTTGCTAAAGAACAACGAAAAGTCGAAAACGTGGCCATTTTTCGTCCAGCTTTACAATGACAACTTGGCTTCTTCCAACTGGCTGTGAGAGAGGTCCAATTTTTTTATTTTATTATCACGTTTGAATCATTTTCTCGAAAGCAATGCTGAACCTAGCAAGACTAATTTGAAGAAAGTGTGGAAATATTTGCAATTCACAACGTTTGTCTAAGAAAGATCCTCTTATTCTAACGACGTATGTACATATGTAGATGTAGATGTTTCCATCCTCTTCATTCCAATTGTTTTTCCATGCAGCTGCCCTGAAGAAGTCAAATCGTTCCTTCTTCAGTTATTTTCCTAGTTTCATGGAATAGTACCTCGATCCAAAGATTGTCGTTTTTTAACCCACTGTTATAATTCTTTATAAACACCAATTCGCTTTGTTCACTTGAATTCAAATCACCTAATATTCTGCGTGGCGTTCGCACGATTTCTAGGTTTCAACCTTCTGCACTTCGGTTACTGACCCACGTTCATGAAGGAGTATTTTTGGTTATAAAAGTGTATAGGTATATTTTCGTATTATTTGTTGTTTCTATGGTTTTCGTTTGTATGCGAATATTTTTTTTAGTTTTTGTCCTATCATATCCCTCATAATTTCTTAAATTTCATAATGCTCATGTTCGCCATCGTCCCCATCGGGAGGAGGTTTACTTTTGTGTCATTGCATAAAAAAGTTCTTAAAAAAAAAAAAACATTTAAAGTTCAATTATCCTCTCACACGTCCCCCAAAATCTCACTCACTCATCCGCTTTCATTCTTCTTCCTTTAGATTGGCAGTGATGCTCAATTGGACTACGCTCGCGTTCTGGAGAAAGTACGGTCCCTCTGCTCTCGCAATGAAAATCAACCTCCACAGGCTGTTACTACTGACAAGACGGCGACAGCACCACCAACAAAACGTCGCGGTGGCTACTACCTGGGCTCCCGTAAAATCTCCTTAACTTGCCATACTGCCCCTCCACGGGCGATCATCGACCAGGCCAGCAACACAACACCGACAAGCAGTAAACTCGAGGTGAAAAAGAAATCCGGTGTTCGTCTTCGATCTCCTATCCCAAGCCCACCCACAATCTCACCGTCGTCGTCCCCAGTGCCAAGTCCGTCGAAAAGTCGGTTTCAAGTATTCCGTGTTTCGGAAGTTAGTCCACTCACATCACCAATGTCCCCGTCCCCATCACCATCACCATCCCCATCGCCTTCACCGACACCGATTTGCACGGCTAAAGACGTCACTGGTGTCCTCATCAATTCCAAAGATTCCACAACAACCATTAAGAGGCTCTCAACATCGCCACGTTCTAGGTTTCAAGTGATGAAGATCTATGAGGATCCTGGTGTGCCCATCGCACATCGTACTCTGCCACCGATTACACCATCACCATCGCCACCAACAGCGCCTAGTATAACAACACCACCGCTTTTGAAGAAGCAATCACCCCCGCGGGCATTTGAAGAGCCAAAAATTGTAACAACACCTGCAACGCCACCTATTGAGGAGGAAAAGAGTACCGAAGCACCATCTTTTGTTGCAGAGACAACGTCGGCTACTACAACAACAACCGAAACAACAACAGATACCAAAATAAATCCAAATTCATTAATAGTAAATAATAGTACAAATATCGTAAAACCAAATGATCAAGTAGATGCGAGTGTTCCAATCCCACTTGCTCCACAAGAAAAAGTATATAAAGATAAAGAAGAAAAAGCAGAAGCAGAAGACGACAAATTAAAATCGCAACTGTCTCCAGAGCCAGCGCCAGCAGTGGAGGAAGATCAACGAACTCTCACCAATAGCTCTGTAAATAGTTGTTTAATCGATTCCATATCAGTTACAACCACGATCACATGTAAAAAAGCACAAAGCGAAGCACCAGAATTCACAACAACACAAACTACATTATCCACAGCAACACAAGAATCACAAGAGCCACAAGAATCGCAGGAACTACAACCACAACCCGCCGCTTCTAGAACAAGAAAAGTGTCTTGGATACCAAATTCCACATATCCTGGAACGGTTGACCGCCTCTTGAGTATGTTCCAGAATCCAGCACAGATATTCCAACGAAGTTCCTCACCCGAGACCACTCTATCCACAGCGAAGCCCGACGAGAGAGCACCACCATCCGATGCCGATCAGCAGTCATTAGTTCCAGTGCGCAAACGATCTCCGCCGACGGCAACCCAATTTCCATCATGGTGCAAACTAGGCACAGAAATATGTAAACCAGTCACAACAGTCATTCAAACGGCTGCAGCCGTCTCTAGCGGGTATACAGCAAGTGGCACTACATCTGCAGTAGTCGCCTCCTCCTCAGTGGAGAGTCCCCTATCCTTCTTTGATGTCGCCTCCAAGCAGCTACGTGACTTTAGCAAACAAGTATTCCGCCAAAATATGGCAACCAACATAAGCACTCTCAATCAGGAGCTGCCACAACAACTCCACCATGACTGTGATACAATACCAAGTGATATGAAACTGGAAATTAAGGAGAACATCTCCCCCGAGCATACAATCAACGAGGAGCAACTGCAAACTTTACAGAAGATTGGCGGTAGCCCAGGCAGCAGCAGCACTAGCAGCAGTGGAACCGACACAACCGAAGGTGCATCTTCAACATCCACATCATCTTCACCGTCGTCACTGCTCAGTGCACCGCTAATTGGAATTGTCTCATCACCATCAGAAGTATTGGGTGCAGCAGCAGCAACAACACAATCGCATGTTACAACAGAGGAACAATCCTGCACCTCCTGATGCCAGGGGTGGTGAGTAGAAAAACAAAAATAAAAAAATTACTAATTTTTAAAAACAAAGAAAAAATCAAAATTTATGTATAAAACCATAAAAATTAAACAAACAAATGTACAACAGTACTTAGTAGACGTATTGCATAAATGCAGACAACAAAACAAAAACAAAAGAAACAAAAGCAAAATAGTTATTATTACGAATTTTATTTTTAGTATTTTTTTTCTGTTTATATTTGTGTTAGAAAAAATAAAAAAAATATTTAAGTTTTATAAGTGATATATCTAAATGAGTAGAACTTTTTTTTTTGTTGAAAAAGAAAATCAACTTTGAAGTTTTATAAGGAAAATTCGAGAGAAAATAAAAGTAGAATGGAAGGAAAAACGAGGCAGAAAAACGTGAAGAGTTCGTAGGGAGGATGGGAGGGAAGTCATTTACTGATCTCTAAAGTTAAGAAGAAAATATCACAGATACATGCTTCTTTTATCGCCAAAGATAAAGATTTGTAATCAGACATTAGCCTTCCTGAACTGATCACCAATACACGCTTCTTCTATGTTTTAGATGACTTACCAATATACGCTTGTTCTGTCGTCACACACATAGTATTAGCTCAAGTTTTATTGTCGGATACTCGCCTTCTTTCAGAGATGATACGGATGATCCATAGATCTTGATAATCTTGGCAGATGACTTCCACCGATCTTATAGAAAAGATAATTGTTAAAGTGTTATAGTCAGACACTCATCTCCTGTCACAAATGATCTTAATGCCTCACTGATTTTAGTAATCTTGTCTCACAGCAGATCTTCTAGTAATGCACATAACTTTCTTGCCTCATAATCGATCTTCTTGTAATCTTGTTTCATAGATGACTTTATTGCAGGGATTTTGCTATAGTCACAGTTGGTTTCGAAATACATATGTAGCTCGATCCCAAGTACCCTCTTGACATGAAGTTTGGAGAGAACCCGTTCAGACAGAGTTAAGAGTTCCACTTTTTCGAGCTCATTGCTGCCATGATAGTAATACTAAGACTGATTAAAATCTCGAGATAGAACATTCGCCAGCCAGAAATTAAGCGAACAACTTAAGCTCGTATTAATGAATTAAACTTAAGCTAGGTGTTTGCTTACGAAAAAATTGCATAGAAATGACAAGAATTATTAAATTTAAGGAGATCCTTAACCCAGAGAAAAAACATGTAATAGAAATATGTAATTTTCTACGAGTTAAATCTAAATAATTAATCATTGCGACGTCCAGTGCTCTCATTTATAAGCAAATCGGTGTCATAGAAAATCAAAAAAATGTCGACAATTATCCGAAAGCAAATATAGCTCTGTTGATCGTATAGCACAGAAAGATTCTGTGCGTTGTTCATGAATATCATTTTGTAGGCATAGCAAATACGGGCGTAAGCGAAAGATTATCTCTAGTGGTGGTCATATGGCTTAAATGCAACTTGATCGTGATGATGACATCAGGTGGAGGGAACAAAATACTGTGAATCATGAGCAACGACAAAAAGCAAAACAAACAAGCTCCCCAGTTATCTTGACGCCACAGCATGTTGTTTATTTCTGTTCTACATTTTAAAGTACAACTATCGCACAAATTGACTATTTAAAATAGAAAAATTGTGAAATACCATACGATACAAATATCGTGTCGTGGCAACAATCATTTATGTATATGCACATAGATTTAGTGCTGAATCGATACCGTCAAATTCTGAAATATGTAGTAACGGCTCGATCATCTTCTTCGAAATCACGCAGTTATTGTGGTTTCCCAATCCAACTCCAAGTCCTATATCCGCATCAAACTTCTATATCTATATCTCAAAATCAGCCTTCCCGTTCTACAATTTGCAAGAAATAGTTCGGCTATTTCAGGATTTGACTGAAGTTTGTGTTCCTGAGAATACTTCTCAGAATGATTAGTTCTGAGTTGTACCGATAATTCATACAAATTCGTATGAATTTCTAGGTAGAAAACTTTTGATGCAAAAGAAAGTATTTTCCTTCCCTTCTCTCATTTTCTTAAGAATAAAACAAACAAATAAAAAAAACTTAGGCCACATTGACATAGACTCGATAAAAGGTTTGATTAACAACATCCCGTTTGGAAACTTAATTGTGTTCTTCATGATTTGAATTGTAAACCGATCTACTTATTTTTTCACTCATCGCACCATTTGCGTATCAAAACTATCTTAGTCAGACTGAAACTTTTTGTCGAGTCTATGTAAACTAATTATTTTAAAAAATTATGATAAGTAACATACATGAACTTACAACAGAGCACTATACACAATAGCATAGTTTTTGATCTGGTTTTGTGAGAATTGTGTACCTTCGGTTATAAAAGACCTCAAGGACAGAGCTATTTGTTGAAAGGGAAATCTCTTTTTTTTTTTTTTTTTTTTTTTTTTTTTTTATAATATAATAAATATGAACTGAATGACTGTAGGGCGAAAATTACTTATTATTTTTAATAGAAAATATTTAACTCATTTGTTCTTTAGAAAAAAAACTTTGGCAGTCGTGGTGTTGATATTAGCTAAATTATTATGAAGTGGCTAAGCCAACCAGCTCCGCCGCTGCTTATTACTTTACCGGGTTAGTGGCCTTATGTGAGGTAAAAAAAAAAAGTGTAAATCAAGTATTTTGAAATTTTTAATTATGTGCAAAGAAGCATTCTATTCTCTTTCAATTATGTACAATCATAAAACGTAACATTCAGTCGAACTCATTTTTTAAGTTGAACGTTGGCTTATTAAATAGCCATTATAAGTGTCCATTTTAGACGTTTCCTGATAACAAAATATGAAGCTATGGTTTTCAAGCCTTTTTTTTGGGAACATATATCGAAAAATAAACAGTAAAAAATTAGGCAACATTTTGGAAAAAATTATAAAAACTTCTATTATTTTTAAAAAAAAAGGTTTATTTTTTTGGAACTGTAAGTCTGATATGCACGGTTAATATTTTTTGTAAATTATAGTAGCTTAATCATTTAGAGCCAATAATTTATTAAGACCCCCTTCCTGTAAAATAGTTTGTTTGTCTCACCCTCATTTTTATCGGAAGAACTTGAAACACCTGTACACTTTTTAGTAAAATTTCAAGCAATATGAAAAGAAATCTAACTCCAAAGAAACAGATGAAAAAAAGAAAAGGAAACAAAATAAAGGAGATGGCTGGGTTCGTTTGTAAATTTTTCTGATTTCAAATTTAGGCAAAATCTATAAGAAATGAAACAGAAGAAAAAAATAAAAGGAAACAAAATAAAGGAGATGGCTGGGTTCGTTTGTAAATTGTTCTGATTTCAAATTTAGGCAGAATCTATAATAAATGAAGAAATTTAAATTTTTAATCGTATGTTCAAAATTTTAATGTACTCGACATATGTCCTCACATACAGGGTGTGTCCATATATGAGGTATTTTTATTTAATTTGATCCTTTACAATTTATTTGGACTAGCTTTTGAATACAACATCAATCAAGTGGTCGCCTCTATTGACCAAAGCAAAATGTGCCCTTTTTGTTGCGTTCTCCATCACTTTTTCGAGCAACTCGGGCGGTTTAGCGATGATTTCGGCACGAATGCTTGCATTGAGCTCGTCAATGGTCTGAGGCAGTCAATGTGTTTTGACAGCACACGTCCAGGGAATTTTCGTTGCAGAAACTACATTGTTTGATTTGCAGTGTGGCATGGCGCACCGTCTTGTTGAAACCAGTAACCGTCCAGATCTTTTTCACACATTTGTGAGCAAACATAATGAGCCAACATCCACCGATATCGATTCCCATCGACTGTTTCGCCTTCTTTGAAGAAAAATCGCTCAATGATGGATTTGGCGCAGACGCCGGCCTAAACAGTCACTTTTTGGTCATGCAATGGTGTTTCATGGATCTCGTGTGAATTCTCCGTTCCCCAATTTAGCTTGTTAACGGCACCAGAGAGTGCGAAATGGGCCTCGTCAGGTTCAGTGTCAACCATTCGAGCGACTGTTTGGCCGTATTCCAAACGACATGGCCACTTTTACGGCAACAAATGCAAATCATCCTTCAAAATGCGCCGCAAGGTGGTTCCACTGACGCCACAATACTGAGCGCGGTGACGATACGATACATGTGGGTTCTCGGCAACACTCTCTCTTACCTCTTTAACCAGTTCATTGGAACGCCTTGGGCGTTGATGAACGGCATGTCGACGATCTCCCACTGTCTTGTGCTCAACAAAATTCGACACCAAACGACGAATAGTGTTATCAGACGGTGCTTGTTGGCCACGATATTTTCGACGATATGCACGTTGAGTTAACACAACTGAACGACTATTTTCAATGTACAGCGTCACTATTTCGGCGCGGTGTTTCGGTGTGAAGCGATTCATGGTTAAAATTGTACTGAATTGACATTTCAAAAACATGTCCACTCAAGTCAATCGGTTGATAAATGTCAAAGTTATTCAATGTTTACATACCGACATAAAAAATGGCACACCCTGTACATATGTCGAAGGTGACTTAGATATTTCTTATTTCAAACCTCCATATTACCTCAGATATGAATTTTTGCCGTAATTGTTAGATCAGTTTTTGAGAAAATAGCATTTTTTTTAAATTGACCTTTAAGTAAGATCGAGGCTAGAACGAAAATTTCGATTTCGTTTCTGGGATTAGCCCTCGGACCCCAGATATGCAGTTTGAAGAAAATCCACCCAGGAGCAAGTAAAAATCTAACCAAAACAATAAATATTCCACTCGTCCCCTGTGTTGATTCACACAACCGCGATTGAAAATTGATGATACAATAATTTGAGGAAGAAATCGTGTTTCTTTTAATGATTGCAAAATGATTTATGTAAATTTATAATTATTGATTGAATGACTAAAAGAGTGGCTATGAGAAGCTAGGTCCTGTATGGACTATCGGCGCCATAATATTTATTTATTTAAGAGAGAGACCAGTGGTAAACGGAAAGAAATTGTGATTTCAGTGTCTTTTCCGCCTAGAGCCAAAAAGAAACCATCATGCGAAATTTCAAGATTCTAGGCCCAAGAGTTTCGAAGATACGGAAAAGAAAGAATCAACCTGTGAGTCAGTGAGTGGGTTGTCTTTTATATTATTTAGGATTACTAAAATCAAAATCCCGAGATCAAAAATCACTGCCTGCTTTTTTCTCTCTTTCCCTTTATAGGTGCAAGTAAAGCGAAACGCACACCGTCGCTGTGGCTGTCAACTGATTCATTTGAAATACAATGGAAGTGCGCACACAGGCGATCTAGTCATCGCGTCCGTGTTCCATGTCGGGTTGTACCGCCACTGCCTGACCTGACTGGCTGCATGCGCTATTTGTCCGCCTAATCTTTGCAATGCAAGAAATTAAACAAATTGAACATAAGTCTTCTAAATCCACAGGCCTCTTTGGTCTGCGCACTTCTAGATCGTTAAGGCACTGTGCTCTTCATTTAAAAGAACAAACACAAGACTGACTTTCACGGAACGTTACAGAAGTACGAGGAAAATCGTACTCTAACGAATTTTGTAATAGGAATCAATACAATTTTGCTCGGGAGTGCAATCCTGTCAAAAATTAACGAAGCCTGTAGCTGTCAGCTGGACAGTGAATATTTCCTTACTGGTTTTCTAAGATCTAATGGGTTAAATCAAACAAACGGTGTTTTTTTTAGTTAAAAAATTATAATTTATAGGTATGTACTTCATTTATTAGTTTTTTTTATTTTCTTTTATTCATTATAATGTTAAGCCTAGTAACCTGTTTCAGTTAAAAAGTTACTGCACAAAACAAGTAATTGGATTAATTGTAGTTCTATTCGCCAACAATATTTTTTCATTGTGAATGAACCCTTTTAATACTTCACTAAAAACCATTCGTGTGCTACAAAAATTAGAAGGAGCTGAAGGGAAAAAGTTTTAACACAAAAACTGTTCCTTCTTTTGGCCTTCTCTGAGATACGACCTACTCCATTTGTTTTGCAAACGTTTACAGAAATGGTATGTACATTTTTCGATTACGGTCTCCACATTGTTCGGGACATTGTATTGACTTGCAACCACTTTGATAATAGCAATGAAATCGCAGGAAACCGAAAAATAATGTTTGGACAGTAAAAAGTCTCCATATTAACTAAAACGAACTATAATCAATTATATAATTGAAACCAAAAGTGTGGCAAAAGTGGTTAAGTTCGCGATCACTGAGCGGAAAACTCAACGTTCGAATCCCGGAAAATACCAAAAAGGTTTTTTTTTTTACATCCAGTTAAAAAAAATACTCTCTCGAAGTCGGAAGAAAAATTATATTTGAAGATCGGGAAAAAATGTAGCTTTTTCTGAACAGCGTACTAGGTTTTAGATCTCACACAAATCAAAGTTGATAGTTTGAAAAAAATATATTTGTACTTATATATGAAAACAGATAAATGGTATAAGACTAGAGATTTTCCTAGAAACTAGATTTTACCTAAGACCTTTTCTTATGACTGTTGAAATCTTTATGGAGTATTTACAGCAGACATAACCTTAGCACTACTATTTCGACAAACACTGACAATTCACGAATTCATTAAGAGATTAGATATTTATTTTTATATTTTATTCAACTAGTAAATATGAACTGTCTAATTTGAGGCTCACAAAAGAAACTCGAGTTGCTAGTCAGTCATTCAATAGCTCACATCGAGTGCAATATGTTGCTAAATTCAAAACCAAGCCATACAATATCTCACAAAACATATATGTAATGAAGCTGAAAAAAAAACACTTAATATTATAACTAAATATTATTTAACATAATACATGAACATTTGAAATTTTTTTACGTACCTTATTCAAGTTTTTTTTAAAAAAAAAAAAAAAAAAAAAAAGATAAAAAAAAATAATTATTTTATATTATCAAAAAAGTGATATTTTTTGAGAGGAAATTGAAATGAAACGTATGCTATCCTCGATCTATATTTTTTTCAAAGAATTCTATTCTTGTAATTAATAACTTTTAGTTTATATATTTTTTACCCATAATAATGTGATAAAAATGAAACAACAAATAAACAAAAAAAATCAACAACAACAAAAAGCAAAGTCTTAAAAAGAAAAAAAAAGTTATTGAATTCAAATGAATTATTTAAAAATATTGGTAACCTTAATTAATGAGTAAATATTTTAAGAAAACAAATAATGAAAATATAAATTATATTATGTAATAAATTCACCTTTTATCACTTTCGTACCTTAATTCAAATATCAATAAAAAACAAAACAATTTATGATTAATTATTGTCTATATGTATTTTTAAGTGAAGTGGAAATAAATTGGAAACCATACCTGTAGATTACCTTAATATTATTACTAATTTAAAAAAAAGGAGTCCTTTTTCTTTATGAATACATAAGTAGAAAAAAAAAGAAAAATACTTAATAAAAACAAAACAACAATATAAGAAGAACAAATCGAATGTATATGAAATATCCTACCTATTACTAATTAAAAAAAAATATTCAAATTGTTTACTACATATAGGTATAACAAAATCAACTTCAAGAAAGAGTAAAAAAAGTAACTGTGAATACACATTTATTTAACAAATTATATATTAAAAAATGTAAGCAAACTGTCTAAGTAGAGAGGTTAGAGAATAGAATTTAGTCTTAAAAATCACTATAATATCTATACCTGTTTTTACAAACATGCATAGTATTTATATAATATAATTATATGTATATGATATAATATAGTATATATGATACTATTTTTTATTTAGACGATTCGACCCCTGCTTACAGAATGTTTTTTTGAGAGAGTATTCTACCTAATCTACCTAAAGCCTCGTCTTAAGGCGTCAAAACTTGAAATGAACAACAGTATTGAAATATTCAACTTCCTACTTTTTTTAAATAAATTTCACCATTTTTTTTTCTACAGTTTGTAGGACGATAGAAAAAACGTCTTTAACTATCTCATTATAGGTTATCCCTGGTCAACAGTTTATTTCAGCTTACAAAGCACTGTACTCGAGGGTGTCGCAAGAATTTTACGAATTCGGTTATTATACAGGGTGGCTGATGAATATTGCTACATTAAGAAACTCAAATAACTTTTTTTTCAGTGTATGGAATTCATTGTTCTTTTATTCGTGTTAAAGCTCATTCAATTTTATTAAATATAGCTTAATTAGTTTTAAAAATAATGGAATTTAAATGCCCCCCCTGCTCGTTGATGCATGTGCGGCATCTTACCAAAAAGTTGTTCATTACTGCTTGGAGAGTTGAGACAGGAATAGCCGCAATTGTTTCTCGAATGGATTGCTTTAGTTCATTCAAATTTGTTGGTTTTGCTTTGTAGACTTCCTGTTTGCAATAACCCCACAAGAAAAAGTCAGGTGCAGTAAGGTCAGGCGACCTGGGGGGCCAACGGAATGTGGAGTTTCTGGATATCAGCTTATTGGGAAATTTTCGTCGCAATTCTGTCATAACAGGCCGGGCTATGTGAGGAGTTGCACCATCTTGCTGAAACCACACAGAGTTGAAAGAAATTCTCATTCGGCGTAATTCTGGATAGAAAAACTCTCTCACCATGCTCAAGTAACGGTCTCCAGAAACGGTAACGGTGTGACCGTTTTCTTCAAAGAAGTAGGGCCCGACAATGCAGCGTGATGAAACTGCACACCACACTGTGACACGAAGTGGATGCAATTCCGTCTCATGGAGTATCTGTGGGTTAGAAGCACTCCATATTCGACAATTTTGTTTCTTTATGTTGCCGTTTAAATCGAAATGGGCCTCATCAGACATAAAAAGACAGTTCAACATGTTTCCGTCCTCTTCCACCATTTGAAGCATCTTCTGGCCAAATTCCAAGCGAATCGGCAAGTCTGCTGCGTTCAGTTTGTTGGCCATTTGAATTTTATATGGGAATAAGTCCAAATCATTGTGCATAATTGACTGCAATGACTGTCTGCTTATACCCATTTGAGCAGATAAGCTTCTTGTCGAAACTCTTGGATTGTTTTGTATGGCAGCAGCTACAGCAGCGATTGTTTCCTCCGTCCGAACTGAAGGGTTTCGATGATAAGGTCTTCTTTCGACTGTCCCATGCTCGGCAAAATTGTTAACAAGTCTCATTATGGTCCATCTGCTCGGAGGATTGCCGCCTAACGTGCGCCTATACTCTCTTTGAACCGAAACTACGGATTCCGTGCGTTATAGCAGCGGACAACCCAAATTCTTGTTTCAGTGTCCCAGTTATCCATTTTTGTTAAATCTAAAAATCAATCTGCAAAATAAAAAAAAAAAATTAACCAGATTCATTAAATAGAAAAAAAGTTATTAAATTTTTTTTTGGTAGCGGCTTTCATCAGCCACCCTGTACTACACTCGACATGTTAAAGGAAATATTGTCAATATCCAATTAGATGCTGTCTATCAAATCAGCTTTAGGTTGTTATCGCAAACTATATACTTGTATCTGCTGATCTTGTATGAAATTTTCTAGAACCTCACGATCAATTTTTTTTTTTTTCGTAGTAATCTAGTCCCATAGCTTTTATTTAAATTAATTAACGTATAAATTGTAATTCAAATAAAAAATACAATTGCATGATGAAGTAGAAAGAATAGAGAGACCAGAAATGGGAGGGGATGAGGTTGCTACTCTTAATACCCAACTGATGGCAGTTTCGCAACCAGGAGGATTTTTTTTATTGAAAGAATCATTGTTGTCCTCAGTCCATGGAGCTTGTTTATTCAAAGCCTTTGAATAAACGCAATTTACCGACACAGTGTGTCCGTAGTGGTTTTCGGAGAAGTAACGTCAAAGAGTACGCACATTCCTCATTCTACAGTATTCTTACCTTGGTTGCCTTAAAGCGGTTTTACACATCCAATGATTTGCTGGCGCCAGTGAAATCTGCCTTTATCTCCGATGATGTAGTAATCAATTTTTGATGTTTTTGAATCAAACTTTGACTCGTTTCATCATTGAAACGTCGAATATATATATTTTTTTTTTTTACAAAATTGTCTAAGCAACGACGAAAAAATTATAATAAAAACCTAAATAATACAAATTAAAAAAAAATACTAGAAATCGTAATCAACTGTAAAAAATAGTAAGAATTTTCTTCAATTAGTTTGGACACCAAATCCAAATTTCAAACCACTACAAACCAAACTGTTTTTTTTTTTTTTTTCGCTATGTCCGTGTCTCTTCGTCTAACACATTCAAGTGCATTATAAGGAAAGTTGTAATTCCTTGCGCTACAGCAGTCCCACTGAAACGGATTCGAAAACTCTCCGGACTCTTGGCACCTTCAGCACTCAACTCGTGTCTTCCTCAACAAGTTGTTATCGCTGTACTTTTCGCAGTTAAGTGTGTCTCTGCAATGCTGATAGAACCATAAATCTTACAAAGAAATTTTCTCCCCAGGATTCCAAGGATACTTTCATCCTATTTTGATAAAGAATACGCTTCTGCAAAACAAAACAAGACTGGAATGATGATACAGATTCTTCTTAGTTTTTCTCGATTGAGTAAGATGACCCACCTTATTCAATTGCATTATTAACTCAAAGAAGCTACGATAGGCAGATTATCTTTTATCCAATCTCCGCACTGACAGAGCCTAGGCAGCTAAAACTGCAAGACCATAGCATATACACCGTTGTATACTAGTGGTTTCGTCCGGATAGCCAAGAAGTTGACTTTAGTGTACGCTTGCACTTTCCCAACGTTTACCTGCTTGCAATCGGTACCAAACACGGCATTTCAATAAGATGACCGGTGTACAGATTGATCCCTTAATAACATTCATTTTATTAGCGATAAACTTAATAATTAAACAGCCAGCAAAATACAATCTGCAAGAAAACCATTTTCCAATCGGCAAAAAGTAATTTCGTCACCAGCTGGATCTACAGAAAAGTAAAAATCAAAATCACAAGAAAAGGTAATGATTAGGAAGAAATATAAAAGATGATCTGAAAAACGTTTTCTCAACAAAAATTAATTATTTGATCAGCAGAAAGAAATAATGCTTTAAGTAAAAGAAAATTAACGAAAGAAATAGTTATGCGATCGCTCAAGTTTATTCTTAAATAGCTATTTCTTTCTTTTCGTTTTGTTTTTGCATATGTTTGCAGATTGTATTTTAATTTAGCGCTTCTGCTAGTCAAATAAATATAAAACAAAATATATATACATGTATATGTATAAATATTACATATATATGTAAAGGGTCTTTCATTAAACGCTTCCTATCTTTAAATTTAAATCAAACATAGTGTGTGTGAGATATCATCGACATTATTTATTCGTTTGAAAGGCCTATCGATGCTATTATGTATGGAATATAACATCGTTCAAATGTCCGCCGCGGCTTCTCTGCGTGGCACGCATCCGAAATGTCCAATTTTCCATGACTCTGGCGCATAAATCAGGCTGAATTTGACCGATGGCATGGGTTATGTTGGCTTGAGGGCCGCTGTGGTTTGTGGCTTATTCGCATAGACCTGCGAGTTCAGAAAACCCCACAAGAAAAAGTCTAACGGGGTCAAATCGCACGATCTCGGTGGCCAGTTCACATCACATCTACGTGAGATGACCATGCCCTCGAATCGCTCGTGCAGAATTTCCAATGTGTCCATATGATCCAATTCAGGCCAAAAGAAGTTGGTAATCATCGACCTATAGCGCTCGCCGTTGACGGTGATGGCCTGGCCAACGTCGTTCTCAAAGAAATATGGATCGATGACGCCGCCAGCCCAAAATCCCCACCAAACAGTGACTTTTTCGGGATGCACTGGTATCGTCCCAAATTCAACAATTTTCTTTGTTGACGTACTCATTCATCCAGAAATGGGCCTCATCGCTGAAGATGATTTTTCGATGAAAATTAGGGTCAGTTTTCAACTGCTCCAGAGCCCATTCAGCGAACACACGTCGTTGTCTATGGTCGTTTACCTTCAGCTCCTGGGTCAGTTGAATTTCGGGTGCAGGCCCAAGTCACGACGCAAAATTCGCCAAGTTTGTGGTCTGCGAAAGGCCGAGTCCTTGTGAGAGACGTAAAATCGGCTGCCTCGGATACGGGTGTTGGTTGATCGTTTATTGAACCAGTGGACTCGAATTTATCCACCACACTGCGAATAATCCTCTCGGAAGGACGATTATGGCGACCGTAAAATGGGCGAAGCGCGCGGAACGTTGCCTGAACAGAACACCCATTTTGATAAAATAATTTTATTATTTGCACGTGTCGTTGAACGCTATATCCGTCCATGGTGATTTGGCAAAACAGACTAAATAAATGACAGCCAATTTGACAGATGTAGCTTCAAAAATATGTCCGCTATAAACTGTCCAAGTTCGGAAGTCCCTATTGGCTGTTGCCAACTAAATAGCAACGTATGTGTCGTTATAGGTTTTTCGTTTTATTTCCAACATTTCGAGGAATATTATTAAATTTATATTTTACTAGCTTAAACCCCTCCCGCTTCGCCAGGCATTAAAAAAAACTATTGTTGTACTCAGCTGTATGTACCACAACGGTATAGCACACCAAAATTTCAAAGTTTTTTTTTTTTTTTTCAATGTTTTTGAATGTTTTTGTAATTTTTTTTTTGCCTATAACCTTTGTACCGTAATTATCTACATTTAAAAACCAACTAAATTGGTTGAAAATTACGATTTTTTTTTACTTCCGGTTTGACAGGCGATTTACTGAGAAACCACTGAAACGAGACGGTGGAAAAAATGTTACAAAATATAGGTTAAGTTATATTTTGAGCTGTGTTACTATTAATATTTGGTAGCAAAATCTCGAAGAGCTCGTCTAAATTTTAAATATTTTGAGCGCTAACAGCCTTCTTAACATCGCCCACAAATGCTCGATCGGACTTAAATCTGCGCTAGATGATGACCAATCAAAAACTGTTACGACGTTGTCTTCGAACATTTTTTTGTGAGTTTCGCGGTATGTTTGGGGTCATTGTCTTATTGAAACCTCCAAACAACCGGTAGATGTTCTTCAGTCCAGGGTAACATCACTCTTTATATAATCTTTACATACTTTTCCTTCATCAAGATACCTTTAATCCGATGAATTGGGCCTATTCCTCCCCAGGAAAAGCATCCCCATACATTCATGAACCTTCCGCCATGCTTGACAACTGACGAAACGTATGTAGGATCAATAGCAGCATTTTTTGGGCGCCGTACATACTTCATGCCATCCTGACCTATGCAATTAATCTTTGTTTCATCGCTCCAAAGTATGTGCTCTTCCAGTTGTTGTTTGTTCATGGGGCATGTTTTTTGGCAAATGCCACCCGCCGTTTTCTTTGCCTTTTTGTTACTAACGGCTTCTTGTGAGAAACTCGTTTATGAAGCCCAGCCTCAACCAAATGACGCGCAATAGTTCTTTTAGATATCGGCTCATTGGTTTCAGTACAAACTTCACGCATAATATCTGCAGCACTTTTCCTAGGGTCAGCTTTTGTCAGGCGAACGATCTTACGGTCCATTTTTTGCGATGTTTTTCGTGAGCGTTTTTTGAGTGGGATGTTTTCGATGGTCTCATATCTTCGAAAATGGTGACCTGTTGAATGCAGTTCTACAATTGCCTTTTGCATGGCTGGGATACAACTGGGATAGAACTACTTCCAAACAATTTCATTTAAGCAAACATCACTTAAAATGCGAACTTACCAAAAAAACATAGGAAATATAAAATATATCAAATTTACTCAAAAAAGAATTCAGCATTTCTAATTACTCGTAGCAGTCCACCCTAGTTAACCACTAAAATTTTTGATGGACAATTTGCAACTTGTTATATAATATGTTATAAACGAAGATGTTATTGAACGTAGAGTGTGAACAGCAACTACAGTAGTGTTTCTAATTAGTTGACAACAGCTGTATGTGCATACATATGTATGTAATATATATATACACATTTACATAAGTATATATAGACATATATATGTAATATATACAGAGCTGTAAAATTCAAGTATAAGTACAATTACCTCGTACTTATTTTTTTTTTAAGTACAAGTACAATTCCTGGTACTTGAGGTAATTGTACTTAAGTTGTACTTCAGTGCCAAAATACTTAATTACTTTACAGATCTGAATATATATATACATATATAAACATATTTGTATATATACGTACATATATATATGTGTATATATGTATATGTATACATGTATACATATATGTTTTTACAGCATTGGTCAAATGTATAAGGCACCCTTTAAAATTCGTTATATCTTCAAAAAACAAAAAGTTTAATGAAATAAAAGGAAGCAGATATGATAAATAAATAGTTTTATTACAGATTATTAGTATTTAATTGGGCCGCCTTTGGCCTTTATGACTGCAGCGACTCTTTGGGGCATAGTGTTGACTAGCTTGCGACACTCATCCGAAGAAATATCACTCCACTCTTGCTGTAACACATTTTTAAGTGTTTCTTTTGATGAAATCGAGTGCTTCTGGATCCTACGCTTTAGAATACTCCATAGATGTTCTATAGGATTGAGATCCTGGAACCGCGCAGGCCACTCAAGCAGGTCTATATTATTCTACTCAAACCACCTCATAGTTAGGGCTGATTTATGACAGGGTCCTCGAAAATGTTGGAAAGAGAAAGTTGAAGTACATTTTCCAACACATTTATATACTTGCGGGAGTCCATCCGACCATCAAACACATGCATTTAACAGTCGGTACCACGCACTCTTGTGCTCTTCTCCGCACTGGGTTGTACTCTTCTCCAACCCTTCATCTGAGAACCACGGCTTCTTCCTTGCTTTGCATCCTTTAAGTTCAACTTCCCCAAGTTTCGATTCTTGAAGAAATTTTTTTACCTCGATCCTTCGACAACTCAGGAGCAAGCTTAGATGAGGTTTTCTTTCGATTTTTTTAGCGAAGATCGTATTAAAAATCGGTCCTCCCGATGCGTGGTAATCTCTTTTCTTTCGGATTTTTCGCGATTTACGTGCGAACCAGTCTCGCTGTACCGCTTAATTGCGTTTTGCACTGCACAACGTGAACGAACAATCCACTTCTTTTGCTATTTCAGTTTGATTTTTGCCTTCCTCAAATAAAAGCTGTATTTTAACACGTTTTGCCAGACTAAGTTCACTTGTTTTTGGCATTTTAAAAGAAAAATTATCAAATTTCACTATTATGATCAATAGAAAGCAAATTGGTCACGCGTCTCTCGATTTCGAACGCTATTGCATCATAAAAGTGCATTCGTGACCTTTCTTAAAAAATAAAGGTCGTTTACAACCTCATATATTGATAATTCATAAAATTCAAACTAATTACTTCCGAGAAATAATTAGGCAGCATATAGATATATATATATATATATATATATATATATATATATATATATATATATATAATGTATACACATATACATATATACAGTGTTGGCCAAAACTAAACACGAAATGATCCCACTTTGGAAAAAACTAAAGAAAATTAAAAAAAAAACTTTTGATCATTTTCGAGTTTTTAACAAAATAAATCAGAACTCATTAAAACGTAAGTGGACAAAACTAAACTCGGCGATGATGAATCAGTCAGGACATGTTCATCAGATAGAAAATCTAATTTTTTATAAAATAGACCATTAATAAAGTACCGTTAATTTTGGGGTTAGTGTGAAAATTTCGATTTCGATTTCTTTGAATTGTGAACCCACAGACCCCAGTTATAGAGTTTGAAGAAGTCCTAGATAATATTTTAATTATTTGTGAGATTGACAGTAAATGAAAAATACATTTCTGAAACTAGGGTAAGTTCGGAAACGCTAACAAGTTTCGCGTTAATGATTGTGATGCTGCTGCACAACAAGGCTGATGCAGATGATTTGTGTTTAAAAATGTGTAGTTTACTGAACCTCATAATTCATAGCGGGCGCCGTTGCTTAGTTGTTAAGTTCGAGTTCAAGTTTCTAATCGAAGAAAATAAAAAAAAAATAAGAAAAAAGTCTTCTCACTTTCCCACCTCTCGAAAGTCTGACAAACATCCAAGAGTAAAATTGTCATGAGAAGCTTCGCTCAATCGTAAAATTGGCCTTCGGAAACACCTTAAAAATAAGTCCAAACCATTCGTGCGGCAAAGATTGCAAAAAGAACAATCATTTCAATTGAAAGATTTAAAAAATATTTTTTTTCTTAGATTTTGGTCATCAAAAATGTTCGCGATGCTTATTAATATTCCGTACCGGAATTGTTGAAGAAAACGGAATACTAATAGATTCAGCACGGTGTCTGTTTGTCCATGTGCCTGTCACACGTTGCAACATTCGGTGGTGGATCAAAAATAATCAAGAAAATACAGTGTAAAAATTATTTGTGTGTAGTGTGCTTTTGGCGGCGTACCCAAATTCGTTTAGTTTAGTTTTTAGACGGTTTAACGACGAAGGTAAATGCGTTTTTGAACGTTATGCAGAGTTGATACTGCATCACAACTGCAGTGATACGTTTCCGGATTTACCCCCAGTTAATATTTCCGAGAATGGAATATATATAAATTTTTCATTTGCTTACTGTATAAATATTATTATATTTGGTGGCCACCCTTTCATCAAAGTGTCATTTGTGTGATCAAATTCTAACTTATAACCTCTCTACATACCCAAAGATATCTTAAAAATTAAGAGAAAGTCTTAAAGGAAATAATCAAAACTTTTCACATTAAGAAAATTAAAACAACAATTTTTTTTCTGTCGACACCCTTTATTTTGTGATTTCTATTAAAAATTAAATATTTTCCCAATTTGTTTGTGATAAAGTATTGTTTTTGTTTAATAATTTTAGTCAGATACTTTTATTTCTTTTTTGTTTTGTTAAATTCCCCTTTATCTATATATAAGCAAAAACATATACTAACTTAGTTTATCAAAAAATTTATGTTTTTTTGTTTCCTCTCTTCTGTACACAAATTAGAAATTAGTTTGTAGTTCTAATGTATTAATTAGTTTAATTTTGTCGTCCCCTCCCTTAAAACTGTTTATGTTATTTTAATTGTTACTGTATATAATGTAGTTATGTACAAATAAAAAGAGCAAAAAGTTAAAAACAAAAGAAAATTAAATTAAAATTGAAACAAAGAAAGAAATGAAAGAAAAATAAATTACATAAGAAACACCTTTAATTTCTTTTATTTATTTTAAAATTATAAAAAAAAAGAAAATGAAAACTTTCTTAATTTAAATAAATGAAAATTATGATTTAATAAAAATGTAAACTCTTTTATTTATTGGGGTGTGGATAATTATTTGAACAAGAATTTGCGGAGTTTTTAAATGTAAAAACGTCTTCACAGAAAGATAAATCCATGAAATAGAAGGGCAGACCACCGTGGATTTTAATTATTTGTCTTTATGCTGGGCCGTGAGTTACGAATTAATTTATTCTATCGCACGTTTTGTGTCCAGTTTCGCTTTTCATAGTGGTCTACCGAAAATGTATTTGAGTAATGGAATTAAACGGGGAAATTCCCCGTTGATGGCCAAGTGTATTAATGGATTGTGATGGTGTTTCGAATTTACGTTGGGGGCATTTCCCGCCTAATTAGAGGAATATTTGGTGAACTTTAAACGTAGAGACGGTAACACTTCCCTAAAGGACATTCTGCAAGTGTATTACATTGTCTTTTAAATGATTTAAAATAATGGGCGCTGGTGTATCTGAAATTGTATGAACGATTGGGTAACTATGTCCAAAACTTTAACAAAAATGTGTGAAGTGAATTGAAGGGTTTGCTACCCGAACCGGAGCTGTATGGAAAAATTGCGAGAATAATAATAGAAAGGCTATGGAATTTTAAATGGAGATGAAAGCAGAAGTTTCACAGTCATCCAGTTTAATCTGGATGACCTATTATTTTGAACCCAGCCGATCGGGTTTGTTTAAATTCCGACCTGTTTTGCATTTCGAGTGAAAGTGGATTAAAATCGAATTTCAATTTCTCTCGAAATGAAATTCAGTGTTCTGCATTCCGAGTGAATTCGAATTTTTTTAAACCACTTCGAATTCTTATTTGAAATGTCACAATCAGCTGTAAAATCATTTTAAAATTATTTGAGATTCACAGTTGCTTAGCTTTTCTTGTGAAAGTAAATTAAAAATTTAATAAAATAGGTTTTATTAAAAATGGATGCTATTTTACTGCATATTATTGGTGAAAACAGGGAAGAAAACCGAATGGAGAGAGTCCGTAGGAAGATTTTGAGAGATAACTCTAAAATGTTGGATCTTCCCGAAATAGTGTAAGTATAGAAGTGCGACAACTGAAGAAAAGTAATTAATATCATGATTGTTTGCAGTTTTAAAAACAATTTTAGGGTTACATCCTTAGTTGGAGGACCTTTGGTGTTCAACCGTTGTTGAACTAACTTGCTCCACAAATTTTCAGTATACGCTTTGTCCCCTTTAACAAAACCCTTCGCAAAATCCTGATTTTCCTCCATGTAAGTCAAGAGAATACTCTCTTGCCTCTGATTTTTATGTTTTCCCCTATAAGCACTAATGGAAAGTAATTTTTTTTTTTTTTACATTTTTCAAAATGCTTCTTATTTTCACAGCTAACACGTAAATTCACAATACATGTGTATTCAATTCACAACACAAAACTCAAGTGAATTAAATTCACATGAAAACAGCAATTTTTCGAATTGCAGAACGTCAATTTCCATGAATTTACCGTTTTTATTTCGAGTGGAATGTAGAACACCAAAATATTCACTTTCGAACATACAATCCACAATTCATATTTTTTTACTCTTAGCTAAACCTAATACTTCAAACTATGTCTTTCGACGTAACGTACTTGAGCATTTTCTATTTATTTTATTCATATAATTTTAACTGTAACTAAGAAAATTTGATAAAAAACTTAGTGAATTAAATTTTTTTTTTTTGTATTCTTATATATAAAACTTATAAACTACCTTAAAATAAATTTTAAAATATCTTATTCTACCTTAATCTATCTTACTCTACCTTACGTAATTATATAAGTACTTTTTTTGGTTTTTTTTTTTACCAAGTGCTGTTTTTTTTATTTTTTATTTTGTGCTTTTTTTTATATATATATTTTTTTTAATTTTCTTTTTTTTTTTTTCATTTTATCCAAGTGCTTTGATAAACATTTTTTTTTTTTAATTTTTTTACCTATACACAATATATCTAAAATACCTAAACCTAAACTATGTAAGTCGGCCATAGGCAAGAACAGACAACTTTAAACCTCAAACAGGCTACCCTGGATTAGGGGGAAACGACGAAGGAGTTCCCTCTCTTTCGGCTAGCCACCAGAAATGACGTTGTACGTCCTCAACATCACGACCCGATACCGCCCTACTAAAACGGAGACGCTCCACACTGCCGTGTGCAACGTCTCTGTCGTAGTTGAGTCGCCTATCCACAGCTGTCCGAGCAACGTGGAAGATTAGCGGCACTGCCAATCTGTCCTGGATCAGACCTTACTCATCAAAATAAAAGAACGCCTCTAGGGGATGTGATGTAAATGTCCAAAGCCGTTAAGGCGCACTCTCTCGTGATACTCATAATTGGGGTAATAACCCCCAGAGATCAGGTTGTTCGTCGAGCTCATTGCTCTTGCAGTGTGCCTTCGAATCAGCTTGATAACGAAATTATCCACTCTTATTAGATTAGCCCTGTTGTATAGGACCTCATTGGGATAGAATTTTATGTACTGGGACTCCGGTGTTCTGTATAAATGAAGGCAAGTACTCTCAAACACCCGGATCTTTTCCAACAAGCTTGCTCCCACGTTGAACCACACGGGACATCCATATACGAGCATGGGCCGGATGAGGGCCATGTAGCAGATTACCTTTACCCTTGCATCGAGTTGCTTGCTATAAAAAAGTTTTTTTTTGTAAGGGCAAAAGCACCTTTGGCTCTGGCCAGAGCAGCATCTATATGTTTGTTAAAATATAGATATCGGTCTAACCAGAGCCCCAGGTATCTGACTACACTTCGACACGTAAGTGGCTGTCCGTGCGGTCCAACTATTGAGAACTTTCGCCAATTCTTTCTGGTATCCCTAGAGGCACCAGACAACGGCGTCCTAAAAAGAATGGTTTCCGATTTCTGGAAGTTGATCTTCAACTTCCAGTCACCGCAATATCGCTGAATCTTATCGAAGTCACCTTGCAAGAGAATTGCAATGACCTCGATTTTTGGCCCTGATCTGCGTACGCAATGGCATGGTGAAGTGATCCTATGAGATCGCTCGTGTAAATGTTGAAAAGGATCGGTGAATTAACCGCACCTTGTTGCAGACCGTTTTTAATTAGAAATGTTCCAGCAGAAGTCACATTGCCATTTTTGACAATGAACTGTCTACTGGTGAGCATGTTATGAAGTATGTACAGCAGTGGTTTGCTTATGCCCAGCCTGCTCAGCTTGTAGAAGAGTCCCTCTAGCCATACGGTGTCGAAGGTTTTCTCCAAGTCAATCAGGCAGGCACCCGTGCACTGTTTCTTGCTTTTGTTCCATTGGATATCCGATACCAGTTTAGACGCGGCATGTATTGTATCATGCCCCGCCTTAAAACCGAATTGGTTATCCGGAATTATATTACTGTTCTCAGTCCACTTAAGCAGGGCTCTATTGATCACTTTCTCGAATACCTTGCTGATGTTCGGAAGGAGACTTATCGACCGGAGATTTGCCGGATTGGAGGTGTCCTTACCCCTTTTGGGGATGGGTTGTATCACTGCTGTTTTCCAATGCGCTGGATAATGTGCATTGTTAAACAGAGTGATGTAAATGTCCACCGCTTCTAGTGGGAGATGTCGAAGCACAATGTTCGATACTCCGTCGATTCCTACAGATTTTTTCCTCCTCAATGAGTCGAAGATCGCTTGGAGCTCCACCTTCGATATGAACGGGGGATGCACCCTTTCATCGACGATGACATTATTTGCAATGTTATCGTCATTGAACTCGGTAAAACCTATGTTCTCGGATCGCCAGTGCTCTATATCATTTCGAAGGTAGAAGTTGTGCACAAGGACGCGATTTTCCAGGTCGTGGTTCTGGCAAATGGTATCATTCACCTTGTACACTTCCTGGAAAGTCGCTCTTATAGCCTCTACCTTCTCCTGCGAATCTTCGATCACAAAGAAGTTGTCATCCTCTACTGCGTTATCTGGATCTATACCTGCTGTTATTAGTATTTGTCCATTGTTCGTCGTTCGGTGGATCTTAAGATACGGAAAGGTCATTTTGATTATTCCTCCGAAATATTTTATTTATTTGCTGGAACATACTCGGGTTGTTGAATTTTACAGCCCGAATTTTGTTGTTCTGGAGGTTTTTAATGAACGACTTCAGCGTCCTAACCTCCGAGTTTTGTCTGTCAGTAAACTGTCTGTACAAGGTTTTTAGTCTCGACAGCAGTCTACTTTTTTGTTGGTGTAGTGCGTCAATTGTTGCATTGCGAAATATGTCTGCGTTATCAGTATGTTGATACCGAGGTATCGTATTGTCCATAGTTCGTTTAATTGTCTCGTCCATTTGTTTTAGGTACCAGTCAATCTCCTCGTTTGACAGATTCCTATTGGACGGTGGGTAGAGCGAATTCGAGGAGAGTGCTCTTGTCAAAGTTCTTGAGAAGCGAGTCCAACGCGTCCTACTATAATTGTAGGAGTACGTTTGGACAAACTCCTCCAACTCCGCAATTTCGTTGGGAATCGTTATTACGGCACTGAGTCCGCAATGTTATACACAAAAGTGTGCAGGCAGTTTATAGTTTGTCGGTCCATGTCGGTCAGTTGTAACCGTATGTCGAACAGCATAAGATCCAGATAGGAGCCGCTTCTAGGAAACGACGGACTATCTGTAGCTTTCAAATCGAGTTTATACTCGACACTGTGCCGACCCCACCAATTGAATATTAGGTTCCCTCTAGGATTTGGTGTGTTATTTCCCCAATCTCTATGTTTGGCGTTAAGATCTCCGGCCATGATGAAATAGTTCTCCTCCGACTCCAGCCTTAGGAATCGAAAAAGTGTCTCGAGCTCTGAAATAAATAAAGTAGATTGAGTAGCTTCAGGTGCATAGAGTGCGACCAAGTACATCCTCTTTCCACTACGGAGAGGGATGCACACGATACACGCTTCCAGCTCCTGGAACTTTCGCACTTCACCGCTGTACATTACTTTAAATTGCAGTTGTTTGCGTATGAAGATCGCAACACCTCCTCCTTGTGTGGAGTTGGGTCGGTCTCTTCTGACAATATTGTATTTATTGTGCCCCAATTTGTGCTTCTGGGATAGCTTTGTTTCGCTAACCATAAGCACATCAGGGGTTTGGTCTTCTAACAACTTAAACAATACGGCTCTTCGCTCGATCCTAATCAGTGAATTCACATTCACCGCAAGGATCTTCAAGGGTTGCTCCTCCATGTTCGTACCCATTACGACTGGAGGTGCGTTAGACCCGGCAGAAGTGCGTAGATCTGGTCCACCCGCTTCGCCTGCTCTTGTACCTGAAGCTGCTCCATCTTAACTTGGATAGAGAGCAAGATGGCCAGCAAGTCAGTTTGAGCCTCCGGTTCTCTAGGCGCTGGAACCTGAGAAGCAACCTTCGGTCTTTTCTGTTCCGCGTTTCCCCGACCTGCCGCCATTTGGGCGTAGGTCACTTGGGGAGTCACGGATTGTGTTTGAATTGGAGCAGGTGGACGTTTCACTACAACCTTCTCCTGACGAACCAGATTTACTTTCTTAATGTACTGGAACTTAGGACAATCCCGATAGTTTGCGGTGTGTCCCGAGTTCCTGCATAAAGCACACAAGAGCTGGCTCTTATCTGCCTCTCCATCCTTTCCCAGAGTACATTCCTCTGCTTTGTGGTTCTTTCCACACTTAACATATCGAGGCTGTATTTCGCAGTTCGACGCTGCGAACACATTGTAAAATGTTTTCGCTCCTTCTTAATTTTTCCCAGGCGACAACCTGGTAGTCTAGGACTTTAATACTCCTTAGACCATCCAATTTGCTATTGGGTGAAAGCTGAACTAGGAAGAATGGCAGTTTCCGCTTCTCCCTTTTTGCCTTAGCTGTGGTGAATGGCTTGACCCCTACAAATTCGAGCTCGTTGCACTCTTTCTCTTTAGCAGTGCAAGGAGCGTCTCCGGATCAGTAGACGGGTCTATCCCCCTCAGCAGCATTGTTTGCCGCTTTTCCCCCTTCGGGGTGAAGGAGAAGAACTCCGTCGTCGTGTCCTTCAACAAATCTTTAATTTTTTTATATTGTTCCACTGTATTGCAGTGTATAGCGTGCCTGTCTCCATTTAATCGTTTAATAGAAAAATTGTTGCCTATGGCCGACTTACATAGTTTAATGGTGTCCTTAAGCTCAATCTTGTACGTGTTTATTGGCGGTACCCTCGCTTTTGTCGTCGTCTTCGGTTGCGGTTGTTTTTGCTGTTAGTTCTGCTGCGGTTGTTGTTGCTGTTGTTTCTGCTGCTGCTGCTGTTTCTGCTGCTGTTGTTTCTGGTGCTGCTGCAGTTGTTGTTGTCTGTCCTGCTGCTGTTTTTTCAGCTGTTGTTGTTGCTGCTGCTTCTGCTGGAGTATTTGCGGCTGAACTTGGCTTTGCCGCTGGCTTTCTGGCGGTTGCTTCTGTAGTAGTTGTTGTTGTTGAGCGCGCTGTAGGTCTAGCTGCCGCTCCCTCTCTCGCCTGGCTATTTGTTTGGCCTTTATTGCACGCACCCTCTGTTCCAGCTGTCAGACTCTCGACTTTTTCTTCTTCGTCATCCGATTTGGAGGCCGCCAGAACTGCGAAGCTGTGTTTTTGTCTCCAACGTAGTGGCCTTCCCCACCGTCGGAGACGTATGCTAATTCGACAGAGTCATCGGACCTCTGCCGCTTCTTATCTGCTGCTGCTGTTGCTGTATTCGGCGCCCCTTCCCTCACTCCACCTGGCAGCTGTACAGCTGAAGCTGACGTGGAGGGACGCATTACAAGGTTGGGAGTAGGCTTAAGTTTCCTTCTCCTTTTCCCCATACTTTCATTCGCCACTGTTTCTGGGTGGTCTGATTGTACAGCGTCATCGACTGACGCAGTCACTCCACCCGCTGGTCCCGCTACTGGGAGCCCGGACCGCTCGCTTTCCATCACGTGTTATTATGATTTTTAATTTCACTTTTTTTTTTTTTAAATGAAAAAGAAAGTCTATAGTCTTATTTTCCCTGGGCGGGATTTGAACCAGGGTCTCTGGCTTAATAGACCAGCACCACTGCCACTAGGCTAGCTTGCCACTTAAAAACACACTGTCTAATTCTTTACTTTAAATTACTGCCAATTACACTCAAAGCCGAAACACGTCAACACTCTCTGAAAGTCTGTAAACGACTCAATCCACAATTCATAATTTCAGTCGGAATGCAGAACTCCTAGTTCCACTTTTGGTGGTTGAATTCGCTAAAAGTGCATCGCATCACAAATGAAATACACAAAGAAAAACAATTTGGTTTGCGACATGCACAAACAAATAAGGCGAAACAGGAAAACATGCTTCGTTGTCGATAGCTGGACCATTGTTTTTCAGAAACAAAATTTCGTTGATATTGTTTTTTTTGCACTGGCTTTTTATTTATCGTATTTGGGAGTTTTCGTTGAGAATGGACGTAGACGCAAAGAAGTTGTTATATTTAATTGAGGCAAGAAGCCCAATATACAAATACAAAGATGATGCTAATTAAATTATTATCGAAAAGCTATTTGACAAAAATAACGTTTTCTTGTCTATGAATCAAACAACTTTTTAACTTGTCCGGTGTATTTTCAGCCTAAGCCTTTAAAGAGAAGTTAAGCATGATAACTTAGTGTTGTAAACTTTCTTGAATATCGTAATTAAACAACTTGACAACTACACCATCTAACAAAAATCTTAGTCTTTGTTTAATTTTATTAGATGGTCTGAAACCCATGATATCAATTGCACAAATGTATTCAAAAATATGCTGAAAATCAACAATCAACTTAAATGTTGGTTTTTGTTTTATGTAGCTAGTCAGTCTGCCACCGAAAATACCGGTTAAATGGAATTTGTTCATTTCACCCATATGTCAACGACTTTTTGAATTTAGGCCACCTGAAATTCTCACAAAACACTGTGTACACTTCAGGAGCTTCCAATCTGTGCTGCTGGGCATCGTCCGCTGTGTATCGATTTTGTGTTTATTTGTTTTTGCTGTAATTTTTTTATTTGCTGACTTTTTGCAGGTGCTGTGAAAAAGAAAATTTTCTGTAGAATTTGGGATAATGTTAACGTGGTGATCATAAGATGGTGGCCGAAACTTGTCGAGAAAAAATATTTATTAACTAATTTAAACTACAAATCGTAGAGACACAAGTGATTTGTGGCCTACAACTCAGACTTTGTGTTTGGACCGTATTCAGTGCCTAATTGTATGTTATGTAACAATTTAACATTTACATACTTACGAGGCAAGGTGAAAGGTTCTCGGCCTGACGCAGAGATGGCGTTCCAGTCAGCAAAAATTTATGTTTCCTGCTTGGGTGCACTTCTCATTAGTTCGTGTGACAAGTTCTCTCAAGTAGTTTCTTTACACGAATTTTTGCAGTAGACGTCTTGCGTGTTTTTCGTTAAAATGGATAAACTTGAATATCGTGCGGTGAAAAAATTCTTCGTTTTGGATGGGTTAACCATCATCCAAAGTTGACAAAAGTTTAAGGGGACTCTGCTCCTTCCATGTCAACCGTTAAAAATTGGGCAGCTGAATTTAAACGTGGTCGCACGTCCCTCGAAGATGACCCACGTGAAGGACGGCTAAAAACCGCAACCACACCCGAAACCATCGAAAAAGTGCATGATATCGTGTTGGACGATAGGCGAGAGAAGGTGAGTGAGATAGCTGAGACTGTGTGTATATCGGAAGAGAGGGTGCGAAACATCTTGCACAAAAACTTAGGGATGCGAAAGCTCTGCGCAAGATGGGTGCCGCAAACGATTTTCGCTGCAATCTTTGGACCGATTCAATAGGGATCTGACCAATTTTGTGCGGCGATTTGTCACTATGGATGAGACATGGGTCCACCACTACACGCCAGAAACGATACAGCAGTCGAAGCAGTGGGTGGAACCCGGTGTGTTTTGGGATGCGAAAGGGATACTGTTAAGGCAGAACAATTCCAGGCGAATATTACTCCAACCTTCTTGACCAGCTGGATGCCAAAATTCGCGAGAAGAGGCCTGGCTTGAAGAAGAAAAAAAAATCATCTTTCACCAGGGCAATGCACCTGTACACAAGTGTGCGTTGGCGATGGGAAAACTGCGGGATTTGGGGTACGATTTGCTCGGCCATCACCTTATTTGGCACCCTCAGACTTCCATCCGCTCCCAAACTTGAAGAAATTTGTTTCTAGGAAGCGCTTCGCATCCAATGCAGAAGTTGAGGGGGTCGTAGATGAATATTTTCACAGCCTTTTAGACTCTCACTTCCGAGAAGGAATACTGATGTTGGAGAAACGCTGGACCAAGTGCGTTGAAGTCAAGGGAGATTATGCAGAAAAATAAAATCATTTTTTAACTGAAAATCGCAGTCTTTCATTGTCAGGCCGAGAACTTTCACCTTGCCCTCGTATGTTCTTCCAACAACAAGCTACATGGCTGAAGTAAACCTAAAATTTATGTAGCTGCACATAGTTACGCAAGAAATAGATTGAAACAACCATTAGCGACAACCGATACTTAACTAAAATAAACAAATCAAAAAAATTCTGAGCCATTGTGTAAACACATTAACGCCAGCAACAACGTCGTTAGAGCAAATCTTTAAATTGTTTGTCTGTTGCTGACACTGAAGATTGGTTAAACCTGTTTCTCGGTTTAAAAATAAATTTCCAAAACCCGGAACACTCGGAACTATTTTTTGGTTTATGATATATAATTGGTATATATTCAATTACTAATAAAAAAATTTAATATATACCAATTATTATAAACCAAAAAATAGTTCCATGCGCTAATACAGCGAAATATTTAAGTATGACTCTAGATGCAAAGTTGAGATGGAAAGAGCACGTAAAAAAGAAAAAAGAAGAGTTAGAAATCAAATATAGAAAACTACACTGGCTGATAGGAAGAAACTCACTCATCCGTATCAATTGGAAATAAAGTGCTTTTATATAATCAAATTCTGAAACCAACATGGACATATGGAATCCAACTATGGGGTTGTGCCAAAAAGACAAACATGGACAAAATACAACGTTTCCAAAATAAGGTGCTTAGAAATATAGTAAATGCACCTTGGTACATAAGAAATACTGACCTTCATCAAGACCTGAAGGTAGAAAGTGTATCTGCGGAAATTCTAAAGCATGCAAAAAACAAAGAAAAGCTAGAAGAGCATATAAACATAGATGCAAGAAAACTACTGCATAATGAAAATCAATTACGAAGGCTTAAAAGAACAAAACCTCTCGATTTAACTTAATATAAGAAAAATTAAAATTTATATACTTGCTTATAACTAGAAATAAAGTGTCACCAGGGGGTGAAACTCATACAAAGACTAAGATGTCCGAAAAAAATTGCTTATTAGTCCAAGTGACTAGATCGCAATTATGTGGGAGGTGGTTTTAGTCGGATCATCAGTATCTTTTGAAGATCTCCCCTTCCTCTAAAAAAAAAAAAACTCGGATCCATTGTTCTACCAACCAGAAATCCCTTTTTGATGTAGTGAGTGGAGAAACTTATATTTTAATCGATTCTCTTCTGTGCCTGGTTAGCTGTTGGTTGATGTTCCCCACCCGGGCTAGAACTTGCACAGTTCGGGTCACAAGCAAACACATTAGCCACTACACCTTGTCCACTCTCTCAGATTTACATGCTGCAGAACAAGCAATCTTTGAAACTCACTCACAGAAGACATTTCCAGAAGCAATCTCCATTCAAAGAGAAGAGTCAATAAGCATCTCGGGACGCTATTCTTTTTTGAATTTATATTTCGTAACTTCTTCGACGTCATCTCATAACTCTTTTGTTTATCAGGCTTTTAGACTACACGAGTATTGTTATAACACTAGTGACGTACGGTAATAATAATAAATGTTTGTTGTCTTCCATATAAACTCATTCAGAGGAAGCAGGAATCGAATGAGATACTGAAATAATATTCATGTAGCTTTGGTAAGTGCAATAGGTAGGGTAGTCTGCCGACTGAAAGCAGACACCATTATTTAAAAAAAATTTCCCCTCAAACGACTAAAATAATATATAAGACTAATCTGCAAGTGTGAACATACCTTAGCTTGCTAAGATACTTATTCAACACAATTTGCTGACACCTGGCATATCTAAATAAAACTACTATCATTTCAAACCACTTCCCCTCAAACGGTAACATATTATGTAGTCTAATCGCAAGTAGAAATCTACCTTAAGCTACAATTCAAATATCATAACAATGAGTCGTTACCGAATTTTCACCGACTAAACATACAAACAACATAAATACGAGGGTGGGTCAATAAGTCCCTGGAAAATGAAATAAGGAACACTCTTTTCGGTATAAAAACATTTTATTTTTCAACATAGTCTCCTTTTAGCTCTATACACTTCATCCAACATTTCTCCAATTTGTTGATGCGCTCCAAATAATACGATGCCCTCAAAATAAGCGTTTGTTTCAGCGATGACCTCTTCATTCGACCCAAATCTCTTACCTCCGAGCCATTTCTTCATGTTTGGAAACAAGAATAGTCGCCAAATGCGCCGTTTTTGCTTCAAATCGGCTTGGAATCGATCCAGCAGATCTGCGTAATATGCACCGGTGATCGTTGTCGCCATGACCTTGTTTGCTGACAAACCCGCCTAGGCCTTCTTCGGCTTCGATTCACCAGGAGAAGTCCATTGTTTTGACTGTTCCTTGGTTTCTGGTGTGTTGTGGTGAATCTAGGTTTCATCCACGGTTACGAAACGGCGCAAAAACTCAGCCGAATTTTTCTGGAACATCGCCAAACACACCTTTGAAGTTGTCAAACGAATGCGTTTGTTGTCGATTGAGAGCAAACGCGGCACCCATCTTGCGGAAAGCTTTTTCATGTCTAAATATTTATGTAAAATCGAAATCACTGAACCATGTGATAAGCCTGTGGCTTCTTCAAGCTCGCGCACTTTCACTCGCCGATCGTCCATTATCAAACCATGGATTTTGTAGACCATTTCTGGTGTGGTGACCTCAATTGGGCGACCAGGACGTTCGGCGTCACTAGTGCTTGAACGACCGCACCGAAATTAAGTAAACAAGTGGTGAATGGTTCCAATCGATGGTGAAGAGTCCCCATAATATTTGTCAAGCTTTTGTTTGGTTTGCGTGATAGTTTTTTAATATGTGAAATCAATACAATATTTTCATCAACAACTTCAAAAATTGCTTTGTTATGTTCTACATCAGAAAGTATCCTTTAATTTGACACCTGAAAAGTTAAAATTCGTCAACAAACAAAAAAGATACAGGAAAAACGGATCAGCGGAAAATCTGGTATTTGGCGAACGATGCCAACAGTTTGGGAGCTCCAGGAGGGTCAGTATACCTGCTGTTTTCTCAAAATTGCTGGTGGTCTGGTGTTCCACAAAAATTCGAAAGTATTTTTCGCACGTATCGAGTGGGCAGATTTTACGCAGCTGGTCGGTATCTTCGGCTATAGATCGACTAGCGATATGAAACAAAAGCCGAAGTTTAAGGTGTCGTTTATTTCCAACATATGTTTGAATACAGGGTGGTAGTGTTTTGTATGTCCAATTTATCCAACCGTGATATCTTAGGCTCGAGATGGGCTAGCGAAATGAATTAAGAAACAAAATGTGGGTAGAGGGCACTTCATTTTCAGCAGAGATTTGGGGCAGATTTGTGCGGTTGTAGACGGACTAGCGACATGTAACAAAAACCAAAGTTTAGGTTACAGGGTGCAATTTGTTTTCAGCATGCTTTTTTTGAGTACAAGGTAGCCTATAATTTTGTATTGGTTGCAAGATTTGCAATTGATAATTGCGGTGCCAGGCGGGTGAAGTGAAACGAAAACTAACGCATTATAATGTATAGTTTATTTTTAGTGAAATTTTTTTTAATATATGTATGTAATTATTTTTAATGTAGTTAAAGAAACGGTGTTTTTTTTTGTGTGTCGGCATGAAGATGTTCAGTTGTTTCTCGGAATGTCTAACGGGATATGTAGAAGTGTTGAATTTGTTAATTGATTGGATCAGTTGAACGGGTAAGCAAAATCAATGTAGTAGGAGATAATTGGTGGAGGCGTTCGTAGTTTATTGGTTGAGGCGTAGATGTTGGCGTGGATCAAGCCAAGAATTCAAGGAGTTAAATTCAAACTTTAAAGTTGTGGTGTAGAGGGAAAAGACAGTGGTGCGGATGTTTACGCTTTGTTTATTGAATGAATCAGTTGAATGGATTTGCAAAATCGATGTAAAAAGAGGTTGCAAATTATGGTTGGATTTGTGTCTTTCACGGAAGAAGTGTTGAAGACTGTTCTATTTTCCTGTGAAGGAAAGCAACTTTAGAAACGAGTTATTTAAGTAGAGAAATTAGTTACCTTGAAGGAAATAAAGATGTTCGTACATTCTTTGTTCAATGTAGAAGCGGATACGTTAAACTGATGGTGCTGAATTGACTCAGGTTCAGCGCTTGTAAAGAAGTTGACTTTAAAGATGGCTGAAGTATGGGGAAAGAGGAATATAAAAGCTTTGAGTTGCTGATTGATTATATTAGTTGAACTAGTGAGCAGTTTGCAACTTGTTGATTGAATCAGTCAAGCTGATATGCACAATCGATGTAATTGGCGGTTGTTAGCTACGGGAAGTGAACCTTAGGTATTAGTGAAAAGTAGTATTGCAAGTGATAGTTGGTCTATGATGATTACTGGGGAAGTGTTGAATGAAGGGTGTTCTGTTTTCTTGTGAAGGGAAGGAACTCTAAAAATATTTTTTTTTAAGGTAGAACAAATACAATAGTTACCTTGATGGATATGATTGTTAGGGCATGAAAGGAATTACTTCGTGTCCACTTGCCTTCTGTGTTGAAGCATTGTGAGCAAAGCTTATCGCCGGTGAAAGTGGGAGTCCTAGGAGAGTCAAAGGTAAAAATAAAAAGAAAAAGTTTTAAGTAAGTACACGGAGAAAGTAATTCCGATAAGAATGAAAATAATAATGTTAGAGAACATTTTTGTTGAAATGACACACACTGGAGATAAAAATATGGTACAACATTCAATGCAAGGACAAAACAGTTAAGCTCTAGAGAGACCGCAAACTAAAAACCGTTTTGCCTTAAGAAAAATTTGTCTTTAAAGCGTGGGCTATGAGAATATATGGGAGAGCATAATATGGGCTTCGATCTAACAAAACTGCCTGCGGTCTGTGTAGGGAAAACTGCTTTGTGCAGGTCCATATATTTGTATAGGACCACGACAGATAATTTGTTGATATACGTACGGCCAATTGATAGGAATTTGGAGAAGTTATTAGAATGAGTGTAAAAACTAGGAATGAAACTTGTATCTTCTTCTTCTTTTCCTTACGGCGAAGTTGTGATCCGGAGTAGAAGGATCACAACCCTCCCACTTTACTGCATTCCTACTGGTCCGCCTGTGGGGTTTCCGGTTTGACCCCAGGAAGTACCGGCAGGCTTTCGGGTTTCGGATCATTTCATTCATTAGATTTTGAACAGGTACAACATCTAAATGTTTAACTGGAGTGTTATTATATTCTACTAGAACCAAGTAAAAATTTTCGATCTTATCAGATTTTATACTTGCTCTTATAGTGCAAGTATTGTTTTGGTGGGGAGTGATATAATTCGTACCCAGTTTGAAGTTTATTTTAAATTTAAAGTGCGTGTCTGAAACAAGACATATATCTATCATATTTTGTTCGTGTCGAGAACTGCTTGAATTTCTTCTTTACGATTCTCGATACCATTAGCATTTCATTCCAGGATTTGTATATTATCCATCATGTTTGTCTCTTTTGTGCAGCCTTTTTATTGCTGCTTTTTCTCTCAAGGAATGTATATAAGAATATGGCATTCAAATGTTTGACATATAATCAAATTTTTTTTTTTGCCTTTTAACACATTTTACGAAAAATCTATTTGTTCAGTTCTTATCTATTTCTAAAAAAATTTAAATCTGAATAATTTACAGTACATATGGGGCAAGTACGTGCGACCCAGTCGTGCCTTTTATATTAAAAAGTTTTTTACGATTTGCACTCCTCCTTTTTCAAGTCCATTTCACTTGGGTCGTTTTGTTCTTAATTTTAGGTTCGTTCAAGTACTCATATGCAAACGTATGAAACCGTAATATTACATCTGAAAACATCTGCAAACCACACGCGTATTGAGAGACTTAACGAAATTGAGAGAGATAGATTTTCCCCTAACGCATTTTTTTGTAATTTTTCTTCACTTCACCCCGGAAGCAATCTTAACGTTCACGACGCTAAACTTACGACGGTTTACACATCAAGATGTGAAAAAATATTGAGTTATATGAAAACATATAGAAACGGGCAAATTCGACGGATACGATTCAGCCTACGCGTTTGGATTCCAAGTGCATAGTTAGGTAACTTTCTTTTGATTGATTATTAGGTGATCACGTGTACCAGTCCATCAATCTACAGAAAGTTCTCTAGTTACGCCTAACTAGGGTCTTTGGAATCCGAATGCGTCAATTCCAACTTTTTACGCATCCAAATGCCAGTTTCAACCTCTCAGCTGTTTGCTTCTTGGTGGGGGAACTTTAATTTGCATATTTCAAAATTGTAATGAAACTAATTAAATTTGAATAAAATAAGTAAAGATTACCTAATAAAGCCTGAAGAGTGCATAAAAAGATGAATTTAAAAGGAAACAAGTGGAAGGAAATTGAAGGAACATTAAGTGTCGTGTGCGTTGACCTTTTAATCCATCTACATCTGCTTCGCCTCCGCCGTAAGCGTCGAGATTGTCCGCATCATCAGGAAAGAATTAAAACTGTCAAATGAAAATCTGCTACTTTTTTTTGCAAAAAACATGCATTGACATTTATTTGAAAACCACAGTAACATTTCGTACTGCAACGATTTGGGTATTATATTATTAATCTATGATTTAGAAATAGTAAATTATTTTAATAGTTTGGTAAGTACTACACTTGGATATCATAATTAAATAGAAACAAACGAGTACATTACAATATTGCTGATATGACGATGAGGGTCAATAAGTGGGAGATGACGGATGGGTCAATAAGTCCCTGAAAAATGAAATAAGGAACACTCTTTTCGGTATAAAAACATTTTATTTTTCAACATAGTCTCCTTTTAGCTCTATACACTTCATCCAACGTTTCTCCAATTTGTTGATGCCCTCCAAATAATACGATGACCTCAAAATAAGCGTTTGTTTCAGCGATGACCTCTTCATTCGACCAAAATCTCTTACCTCCGAGCCATTTCTTCATGTTTGGAAACAAGAAATAGTCGCAGGGAGCTAAATCTGGGGAATATGCTGGATGAGGGAGGAATTCGTAGCCTAACTCATGCAATTTTGCCATTGCGACTGCGGACTTGTGCGCCGGTGCATTGTCCTGGTGAAAAAGAACTTTTTTCTTCGCCAAATGCGCCGTTTTTGCTTCAAATCGGCTTGGAATTGATCCAGCAGATCTGCGTAATATGCACCGGTGATCGTTTTACCCTTTTCAAGGTAATCGATGTGAATAACACCGCGCTCATCCTAAAAAAAACTGTCGCCATGACCTTGTTTGCTGACAAACCCGCCTTGGCCTTCTTCGGCTTCGATTCACCAGGAGAAGTCCAATGTTTTGACTGTTCCTTGGTTTCTGGTGTGTTGTGGTAAATCCAGGTTTCATCCAGGGTTACGAAACGGCGCAAGAACTCAGCCGAATTTTTCTGGAACATCGCCAAACACACCTCTGAAGTTGTCAAACGAATGCGTTTGTTGTCGATTGTGAGCAAACGCGGCACCCATCTTCCGGAAAGCTTTTTCATGTCCAAATATTTATGTAAAATCGAAATCACTGAGCCATGTGATAAGCCTGTGGCTTCTTCAAGCTCGCGCACTTTCACTCGCCGATCGTCCATTATCAAACCATGGATTTTGTAGACCATTTCTGGTGTGGTGACCTCAATTAGGCGACCAGAACGTTCGGCGTCACTTGTGCTTGAACGACCTCACCGAAATTGAGTAAACCAATCGATGGTGAAGAGTCCCCATAATATTTGCCAAGCTTTTGTTTGATTTGCATGATAGATTTTTCTCGCAAAAAATAGTGTTTAATGAGCACTCGAAAATTTACTTTTTTTCCATTTTAACGAAAATGCTAGTAGGCGTCTATATAAAATGACTGCCACAACAAAACTATTTGACAGATCTGTGTGAAAATTTGGATGCGTTCTTTTGAAAGATGATTCTTGACAAAAAAAAATAAATTTAAGGTGGCGACACATACCTCGTATGTACTTGTCTTCTTCATAATTGCCTCCAATGGCTTTTTGTCGCTATGAACCAAAACTTTATTTCCATAAATAAAGTTATGAATCTTCTAACATACATGCATGTTGGCGGTCAGGTACAGACTCTTAGGGTAAAGTCTTTGTACGAACCCTACAGCCGACCGACAGGCGAGCGGAGCTTAAAGCACTGATCTCCCACCTGATTAGTTCAAAATCAGTTCTAAGCTGCTTCGACAGTTTAAAAAATTTGGTTCTATACAATAAAGTTAAATTGTGGTGGGTACCGGGTCATGTAGGTGTTGAAGGCAATGAAACTGCAGATCTGCTAGCCAGAAAAGGTACCTCTGAGTTGTTCATTGGACCTGAACCCTTCTGCGGAATATCTGATTCTGCATTCAAACTATCACTAAACAATTGGGAACGCAACATGTGCATCTCCCACTGGAATAACTCCCAAGGGCTCAGACAAGCTAAAACAGCTGTTCAACCCTTCCAAAAAAGGCAGCTGATATCCTGAAACATAGCAGAAATGACATAAGAAGGCTTGTGAGTTTCCTTACTGGTCACTACCAATTACTCTACCACCTAAATAAAATAAGAATTTCAGAGGGTATTATCTGCCGCCTCTGCTTAGAAGAGGACGAAACTGCAGAACACATACTATGTGAGTGTGTAGCTCTGTGTAGAAGTAGGAGAAGCTTCTTTCTTAAGGACATAATATCTCCACTTGACCTAAGGAACTCCCCGCAGCCGTAATTATAGCTTTCATAAGGAAAGTTGAAGTACTGCTGCCCTAAATAGTGGTCTCTGGTACAATAGATCTCTCTGGTCGCAGTGCCTACATGCTTGCTGCTCACTTTGCAGCCAACTCCACGCTGCCAGATAATGCTTTGTCGTCACCTGTATTTGAGAGCGTCAAATTTTCCATGGGACAAGTCCACTTTCGCAAGAGTACTCAAAGGTCTTGACATACACAAATCCGCTGGTCCAGATGGTATCCCCCCATAGTCCTGAAGAGGTGTTCTTCTACGCTGGCAAAACCTCTGCGTATGCTTTTCTGTCTATCCTACTTTTCAGGACTCTTTCCGAGCAGATGGAAAACAGCATATGTCCAGCCCGTCCCTAAAATAGGCGAATCTCCCTGTCCAATTACCGACCCATTGCACTTACGTCCCTTCTTTCCAAGGTTATAGAAACGCTGATAAATCGTCAGCTTATGAAATATCTCGATTCACGAAAACTCCTTAATGACCGGCAGTATGGTTTTCGTAGCAACAGGTCCACTGGTGATTTGATGGCCGGGAAGTGAAACCAATCTCTCCATCACTTCGGCGAAACTAAGATGGTTGCGCTTGATATTTCAAAGGCATTTGACAGAGTTTAGTATGAGGCTCTTTTGTCGAAAATGCGTGCATATAGCATCGATGAGTCTCTTCTTCAATGGATTAGAAATTACCTTTCGGGGCGTTAAATACAAGTTGTTTTGGACGGCTTCAAGTTTGCAATTTACCATATAATTGCTGGTGTTCCCCAAGGCTCTGTTTTGTCTGCGACTCTCTTTCTTATTTTTATAAATGATCTCTAGTCTGCAACCGCTGATGACAGTACCCTCAGTTTTTCATATTCGTTCCCTAACTCACGTCCTTGCTCTTCGGCCGTAAAAGGAGAACGGCAACGTATGTTAAACACATTAAATTCCTACCTGGACAGCATAATCAAATGGGGTTTAACCAACGGAGTGGAATTTAATGCTTCCAAAACACAATGCTGTCTTCTATCTCTCAAGCGAAACCAAAACCCTCAACCATTATCCATGGATAGTGCTTGCATCATTGAAACCGAAAGACTTGCCATTCTCGGTATGTGTATTAATAACCATCTTCGATGGAACGATTACATATTCGAGGTCTCCAAAAATGCTGCAAAATGTCTAGGATTCCTTAAACCGTGCAAGAAATACTTTACCCCGTCTGATCTGGCCTCAATTTTAAGAAATTCATCCGCCCTAAGCTGGAATATAACGCCCATATCCGTGGGACTGTTCTGTACATTCTTGACAGGTTTGTACCCTATCGCGCGTTAAAACTTATAGGTGATAGACACATTGTGAATGCTATACACTCACTTGAACATAGGAGAAATGTCTCATGTCTCTCCCTGTTTTATCGTTTTTTCCACAAAAAATGTTCCAGCGAAATAGCCAGTTGCATTCCTCCCCTTCAAAATTTCTCCCGCAATACGCGACATGCTTCGAATGCACATCAGTTCACCCTAAAGCCTAACCTCGGTTGTACTGTCATTTATAGGGATTCGTTTATAAGCCAAACGACACGAATGTGGAATGATCCATCTCCGTGCAGGGACGGGTTAAGAAAATCACATCTAGGCAATTTTAAAATATCCAGGTGAGCCTAGCGACACATGTACATACATACCATCTTAAAACTGTCCCGCAAGTGTGCATGCGAATCCGTGGGTTGACACGACTGGAGATCACCAGTGTTGTAAAAGTAAGATCAAACATAAGTCAAAAGTCAGGAGCATGCACGTTTCAAACGCTTAAACCCTAGCATTATGAAAAAGCTAAAAAGAAAAGCACTACCCCGCCAGTCATTACCAATGCTACGCATGTGGTCCTGGGAAGAGCAGAAATGCTCGGGTCAGAGCTATTCGGTTTCCGGGGGATAGCAAAATAATGCAAGGGCTTAGGCGTAACCTAAGGGTCGCGAGTTGGTACCTTGGAAGTATGACCGGTCGCAGCTACGAGCTTGAAGAAACGGTTGATTAGAAGGCGAGTGGACATCTTGTGTGTACAAGAAACGAAATGGCGTAACACCGGGAACCGGGCGTGTTTCTTGGACGTTAAGACAAAAGCTTACAAGATGTTCTACTATGGATCGGGACAAGGTAAAAACGAAATTGCTATCATCCTCGCGGCAGAGCTACTTGGCAACATTTTGACCATTTCAAAGTCCAGTGACCGCTTGATGTCTCTCGTTCTGGCTGGATTTTCACAACCTCATCAAAACATCCCAGAGGAAGAGCTTTTGTTTGTTGGCGGAGATTTGAACGGACATGTCGGGAAGACAAACGAAGATTATGAAGACTGCCATGGAGGACTGGGGTACGGCACCAGGAATTCTCCAGGTAAAGACATCCTAAGTATGTACAAGTCATACGGTCTTATCGTGCTAAATGCCATGTTCGTCAAACAAAGCCCTCACCTGATCACTTACTGCAGTGGCGGAAATGAAACCCAGATTGACTACCATTTGGTAGCGAGTTTCATGAAGCCCCGGATTAAAGATTGCAAAGTGATCCTGGGAAAGGCGAACGCCCAGCAAAAATGTCTCCTTCTGGCAGAAATTTATATGGAGACGGGGAAGAAAACAAATAAGCAAACAAAAATGGCTGAGAAAATCAATTGGTACAAGCTGGACAAAAGAAAAGGCGAAGGCTTTATTACCAGCATGACAAATTACCTCTTTACCATCATGGATGAGGTTGGTGATAAGGAGTGCAGAGCATAAGATATGTGGGATTCCCTACAGTGATCTTGTTTGGAGAGAGCCAAATCACTGCTTGGAACGTCGAAAGGCCCCTGCCAATACGCCAAAGAAACATGGTGGTGGACAGATGAAGCTAAAGTAGTGATACGGGAAAAGAAAAAGGCTTTCAAGGCTTGCTCAAATTACTCTTCTACTAATAGAGATGAAAAAGCTCGCCTTGAAGCGATATATAAATGTTGCAAAGGTCTCGCGAAGTAGAAGTGCTCCCAATTTCAAACAAAAAGTATGGAAGGCCACTATCGGGAGTTGGAGGAAATATCGTCTTCGGCGTCCGAAAGGAACCACGCTATCCAGGAGTTTCGACAAAATAATTTGAACAAGGGGACAACTATCTTCAAAATTGTCGCCCAGTGATGAAGAAATGCTCAGGAGATTCGTTTCCCAAAGTTCATTAACAATGCTCAAGGCCAGCTTCTTGTGGAAGACGATAAAATTCTCACAGATGGCGACAATATTGTGAAAGACTTCTTAACGAATAGTTTCCCCGGGTATACTTTCCAAGAGCCTCCCCTAACCACGACGAAATATCCGACATCACTGTCGAAGAAGTTAGGAATGCGGTCGAATACTCCAAAAAAAAAAAAAAGCGGTTGGGCCAGACGAGATAACCTCTGAGTTCTAGAAAAAGATGGATACATCGGGTCCAGATGGCTCATAATTCTTATCTCCAGTGATCCAATGTCTAATCAGTGGAGGGAAAGTTATCTTCTTCCTTTACGCAAAGGAAAGGGCGATACGTGAAACTGCGATAACTACCGTTCTGTCAAGCTGATGTCACACACCATGAAGATCGTTGAGCGAGTATTAGATGGCCGACTAAGGAAAATAATACGGCTATCTGATGACCAGAGCGGGTTTGTCTCGGGTAAATAAACAACAGATGCAATCCAAAGTATAGGGATCATAATGGAAAAACATCGTGATTCCTTAAAGGTCTTGTATATGGTGTTGGTTGATTTTGAAAAAGCCTTTGATAGACAACCAAGAGATCTCTTATGGGTGGCACTAAGACAACGAGGAGTTCCAGAAACCTACGTGTGCCTGATCATGGACATGTATGAGGGTGCAAGGACAGGAGTAAGATGTCTCGCAGAAGTCACAAGGGAAGCGTCCTCAGTCCTTTGCTATTCCCATGTGCGAAAAGTTCAAATATCTGGGATCTACGATCAATAGCGAAGCAACTTGTTATGGTGAAATCAATCATCACGTAAGCGTAGGGTGGATGAAGTGGCGGGAAAATTCCGCTATATTCTTTGATCGAAAAATGTCCCCTAAAAAACATCTGGATCACACAAATGCGAAAACACCAGCATTTGATTGGCCTCAGTGACGAAATGATCCGAAACCCGAAAGCCTGCCGGTACTTCCTGGGGTCAAACCGGAAACCCCACAGGCGGACCAGTAGGAATGCAGTAAAGTGGGAGGGTTGTGATCCTTCTACTCCGGATCACAACTTCGCCGTAAGGAAAAGAAGAAGAAGATACAAGTTTCATTCCTAGTTTTTACACTCATTCTAATAACTTCTCCAAATTCCTATACAAATATATGGAGCTGCACAAAGCAGTTTTCCCTACACAGACCGCAGGCAGTTTTGTTAGATCGAAGCCCATATTATGCTCTCCCATATATTCTCATAGCCCACGCTTTAAAGACAAATTTTTCTTAAGGCAAAACGGTTTTTAGTTTGCGGTCTCTCTAGAGCTTAACTGTTTTGTCCTTGCATTGAATGTTGTACCATATTTTTATCTCCAGTGTGTGTCATTTCAACAAAAATGTTCTCTAACATTATTATTTTCATTCTTATCGGAATTACTTTCTCCGTGTACTTACTTAAAACTTTTTCTTTTTATTTTTACCTTTGACTCTCCTAGGACTCCCACTTTCACCGGCGATAAGCTTTGCTCACAATGCTTCAACACAGAAGGCAAGTGGACACGAAGTAATTCCTTTCATGCCCTAACAATCATATCCATCAAGGTAACTATTGTATTTGTTCTACCTTAAAAAAAAATATTTTTAGAGTTCCTTCCCTTCACAAGAAAACAGAACACCCTTCATTCAACACTTCCCCAGTAATCATCATAGACCAACTATCACTTGCAATACTACTTTTCACTAATACCTAAGGTTCACTTCCCGTAGCTAACAACCGCCAATTACATCGATTGTGCATATCAGCTTGACTGATTCAATCAACAAGTTGCAAACTGCTCACTAGTTCAACTAATATAATCAATCAGCAACTCAAAGCTTTTATATTCCTCTTTCCCCATACTTCAGCCATCTTTAAAGTCAACTTCTTTACAAGCGCTGAACCTGAGTCAATTCAGCACCATCAGTTTAACGTATCCGCTTCTACATTGAACAAAGAATGTACGAACATCTTTATTTCCTTCAAGGTAACTAATTTCTCTACTTAAATAACTCGTTTCTAAAGTTGCTTTCCTTCACAGGAAAATAGAACAGTCTTCAACACTTCTTCCGTGAAAGACACAAATCCAACCATAATTTGCAACCTCTTTTTACATCGATTTTGCAAATCCATTCAACTGATTCATTCAATAAACAAAGCGTAAACATCCGCACCACTGTCTTTTCCCTCTACACCACAACTTTAAAGTTTGAATTTAACTCCTTGAATTCTTGGCTTGATCCACGCCAACATCTACGCCTCAACCAATAAACTACGAACGCCTCCACCAATTATCTCCTACTACATTGATTTTGCTTACCCGTTCAACTGATCCAATCAATTAACAAATTCAACACTTCTACATATCCCGTTAGACATTCCGAGAAACAACTGAACATCTTCATGCCGACACACAAAAAAAAACACCGTTTCTTTAACTACATTAAAAATAATTACATACATATATTAAAAAAAATTTCACTAAAAATAAACTATACATTATAATGCGTTAGTTTTCGTTTCACTTCACCCGCCTGGCACCGCAATTATCAATTGCAAATCTTGCAACCAATACAAAATTATAGGCTACCTTGTACTCAAAAAAAGCATGCTGAAAACAAATTGCACCCTGTAACCTAAACTTTGGTTTTTGTTACATGTCGCTAGTCCGTCTACAACCGCACAAATCTGCCCCAAATCTCTGCTGAAAATGAAGTGCCCTCTACCCACATTTTGTTTCTTAATTCATTTCGCTAGCCCATCTCGAGCCTAAGATATCACGGTTGGATAAATTGGACATACAAAACACTACCACCCTGTATTCAAACATATGTTGGAAATAAACGACACCTTAAACTTCGGCTTTTGTTTCATATCGCTAGTCGATCTATAGCCGAAGATACCGACCAGCTGCGTAAAATCTGCCCACTCGATACGTGCGAAAAATACTTTCGAATTTTTGTGGAACACCAGACCACCAGCAATTTTGAGAAAACAGCAGGTATACTGACCCTCCTGGAGCTCCCAAACTGTTGGCATCGTTCGCCAAATACCAGATTTTCCGCTGATCCGTTTTTCCTGTATCTTTTTTGTTTGTTGACGAATTTTAACTTTTCAGGTGTCAAATTAAAGGATACTTTCTGATGTAGAACATAACAAAGCAATTTTTGAAGTTGTTGATGAAAATATTGTATTGATTTCACATATTAAAAAACTATCACGCAAACCAAACAAAAGCTTGACAAATATTATGGGGACTCTTCACCATCGATTGGAACCATTCACCACTTGTTTACTTAATTTCGGTGCGGTCGTTCAAGCACTAGTGACGCCGAACGTCCTGGTCGCCCAATTGAGGTCACCACACCAGAAATGGTCTACAAAATCCATGGTTTGATAATGGACGATCGGCGAGTGAAAGTGCGCGAGCTTGAAGAAGCCACAGGCTTATCACATGGCTCAGTGATTTCGATTTTACATAAATATTTGGACATGAAAAAGCTTTCCGGAAGATGGGTGCCGCGTTTGCTCACAATCGACAACAAACGCATTCGTTTGACAACTTCAGAGGTGTGTTTGGCGATGTTCCAGAAAAATTCGGCTGAGTTCTTGCGCCGTTTCGTAACCCTGGATGAAACCTGGATTTACCACAACACACCAGAAACCAAGGAACAGTCAAAACATTGGACTTCTCCTGGTGAATCGAAGCCGAAGAAGGCCAAGGCGGGTTTGTCAGCAAACAAGGTCATGGCGACAGTTTTTTTTAGGATGAGCGCGGTGTTATTCACATCGATTACCTTGAAAAGGGTAAAACGATCACCGGTGCATATTACGCAGATCTGCTGGATCAATTCCAAGCTGATTTGAAGCAAAAACGGCGCATTTGGCGAAGAAAAAAGTTCTTTTTCACCAGGACAATGCACCGGCGCACAAGTCCGCAGTCGCAATGGCAAAATTGAATGAGTTAGGCTACGAATTCCTCCCTCATCCAGCATATTCCCCAGATTTAGCTCCCTGCGACTATTTCTTGTTTCCAAACATGAAGAAATGGCTCGGAGGTAAGAGATTTTGGTCGAATGAAGAGGTCATCGCTGAAACAAACGCTTATTTTGAGGTCATCGTATTATTTGGAGGGCATCAACAAATTGGAGAAACGTTGGATGAAGTGTATAGAGCTAAAAGGAGACTATGTTGAAAAATAAAATGTTTTTATACCGAAAAGAGTGTTCCTTATTTCATTTTTCAGGGACTTATTGACCCATCCGTCATCTCCCACTTATTGACCCTCATCGTCATATCAGCAATATTGTAATGTACTCGTTTGTTTCTATTTAATTATGATATCCAAGTGTAGTACTTACCAAACTATTAAAATAATTTACTATTTCTAAATCATAGATTAATAATATAATACCCAAATCGTTGCAGTACGAAATGTTACTGTGGTTTTCAAATAAATGTCAATGCATGTTTTTTGCAAAAAAAGTAGCAGATTTTCATTTGACAGTTTTAATTCTTTCCTGATGATGCGGACAATCTCGACGCTTACGGCGGAGGCGAAGCAGATGTAGATGGATTAAAAGGTCAACGCACACGACACTTAATGTTCCTTCAATTTCCTTCCACTTGTTTCCTTTTAAATTCATCTTTTTATGCACTCTTCAGGCTTTATTAGGTAATCTTTACTTATTTTATTCAAATTTAATTAGTTTCATTACAATTTTGAAATATGCAAATTAAAGTTCCCCCACCAAGAAGCAAACAGCTGAGAGGTTGAAACTGGCATTTGGATGCGTAAAAAGTTGGAATTGGCGCATTCGGATTCCAAAGACCCTAGTTAGGCGTAACTAGAGAACTTTCTGTAGATTGATGGACTGGTACACGTGATCACCTAATAATCAATCAAAAGAAAGTTACCTAACTATGCACTTGGAATCCAAACGCGTAGGCTGAATCGTATCCGTCGAATTTGCCCGTTTCTATATGTTTTCATATAACTCAATATTTTTTCACATCTTGATGTGTAAACCGTCGTAAGTTTAGCGTCGTGAACGTTAAGATTGCTTCCGGGGTGAAGTGAAGAAAAATTACAAAAAAATGCGTCAGGGGAAAATCTATCTCTCTCAATTTCGTTAAGTCTCTCAATACGCGTGTGGTTTGCAGATGTTTTCAGATGTAATATTACGGTTTCATACGTTTGCATATGAGTACTTGAACGAACCTAAAATTAAGAACAAAACGACCCAAGTGAAATGGACTTGAAAAAGGAGGAGTGCAAATCGTAAAAAACTTTTTAATATAAAAGGCACGACTGGGTCGCACGTACTTGCCCCATATGTACTGTAAATTATTCAGATTTAATTTATTTTAGAAATAGATAAGAACTGAACAAATAGATTTTTCGTAAAATGTGTTAAAAGGCAAAAAAAAAATTTGATTATATGTCAAACATTTGAATGCCATATTCTTATATACATTCCTTGAGAGAAAAAGCAGCAATAAAAAGGCTGCACAAAAGAGACAAACATGATGGATAATATACAAATCCTGGAATGAAATGCTAATGGTATCGAGAATCGTAAAGAAGAAATTCAAGCAGTTCTCGACACGAACAAAATATGATAGATATATGTCTTGTTTCAGACACGCACTTTAAATTTAAAATAAACTTCAAACTGGGTACGAATTATATCACTCCCCACCAAAACAATACTTGCACTATAAGAGCAAGTATAAAATCTGATAAGATCGAAAATTTTTACTTGGTTCTAGTAGAATATAATAACACTCCAGTTAAACATTTAGATGTTGTACCTGTTCAAAATCTAATGAATAGAAGATAGCACAGTAAGGTACCTGTTCAATATTAAAAAGGCTATAAAACACGGATACAAAACGAAAAATATTACAAGGTGGCGAGAAATAAAGTTCAATATAATTGTAAGAGTTTATTGTAGAATAGGAAACAACTGGTCTTGGCAATATTTGTATTCCTTCGAAAAATAAAGACTATATATGTGTAGAAGAAATTGAAAATCTTTGAAAAAATACTAGAGAAAGGATGGGGAAAATACTAACACATATAACAATTTCTATAGTAATCATTTCTTTGTTAGTTGGCAACAATAATTTTTACATTGAAAACAATAAAACTCATTCGAAGTACACAAACATTGTTTATTATGTATAAGAAGTTATATACCATATAACATATTAAAAACAAAATTAAGTTATGATTACAAATGAAAACTATTTCATTCCGTATTAATAAGCAAAAAACAAATTGAAACAAATGTATTTTAAAAATGAAAGATTAGTATTTAAATTTTTCTTTTGAGCTTGGATTAACTTATATATTGTATAAATTTGAAATTATATTTTGAACTTGAGGAGGAAAATTAGAAATAAATGTGCACAAATAATGTTCTAATAACTAGGACTTCTCTTTATAATTGTCATTTCTAATCCTACGGATATATGATACATATGTCATTTGATAACTTAATAAATCACTTTAGAAGATAGTGAATGAAGCGGTTGTTTTAATTATTAAAGAGTTTTGATCAAGACATCGGATGCCACATACACCCCGAAATAGATGCGGTTCGACTCTTGCGAGCATTTCCGAAAAATTTTTCAAACTCCATTGTAATTAGCATCAAAAGCACGTAACTGCTATTTTTTGAAAATATAATATTGTATGAAAACTATTTGTTTTTGTAAATTTTAATTTCGTTTTCGTAATCAGCAGCAAATACGTCGATTTGTTCAGGTTTTTAAACTAATCAAAGCAAAGCTGATAGCTCATTAAATTAACAACTTAAATGACACGCCAACTCAATGTTTAATTAAGATTTAGCCGAAATTAAAAAGGATTCGATTTCCCTAGCTATTGTAGTCCCTGGATAACTTAATTGGTTCTATCACAGAATCGTTCCCTGCCGTTGGATGAAATATTTTCTACTTTGTGCATTTGTCCAACAATGCTTCATTCTTTACATTGATACTAAATCACTGAAAAAGAATGACTTGTATGGTTGATTTCCTGATATGATTATTAATAATATGAAAAAAAAAAGAATAATAATAACATCAAATAATCATCGGTGCCGACGGTATTTGAATTTTTCAAACTCCATTGTAATTAGCATCAAAAGCACGTAACTGTTATTTTTTGAAAATATAATATTGTATGAAAACTATTTGTTTTTGTAAATTTTAATTTCGTTTTCGTAATCAGCAGCAAATACGTCGATTTGTTCAGGTTTTTAAACTAATCAAAGCAAAGCTGATAGCTCATTAAATTAACAACTTACATGACACGCCAACTCAATGTGGAATAAATAAATGATTCTTGACATTAGAGTTTGAACCGTGAACCTGCAGCAGGACAAGCGATGACGTGACCAGTACATCACGGCCGTCCTCTTAAGCTATATTGTTTTCCCTGGTATTTTTTGCATGGGTTAAATCATGCCTTAGTACGACGTCCTACCAGGTCAAATTTAGAGATTTTCTTTCCAACTTCTTTACAGCCCAAGCTGATGTTCCTCAGAGTAGTCACTTAGGTTCTATCCTCTTTCTATTTGCTATCAATGATGTTAAGTCATGTATTTTTTTCTTACAGCTTTTATTAATTTCAATTCATTTTCATACTTAGATGCACATTACAAAAACGCTTAAACGCTTAACTAACTTAACTATCTTAGTCTAACTTGTTGGCCCTACGCAAGCGCTCTGAGCTAAACTTAATCCTTAACTATGTCTTTTGACTTAATCTATTACTTATTACTATTTTATTTAGAGAACATATTACGAATAAGACAAATTTTTATTTAAAAAAAGAAACTTAGTAACAGTACTATTTTTTCATCTTATATAAAACTTAAATGTTACCTTAAAATAAATCTTAACCTAACTTAACTACATGCATATACATACGTCATGTATTATTCATAGTGATATTCTCATTTATGCTGATGACCTGAAAGTCTATAAGAGTATTAATAACCAAAGCGACGAAACTGATATTGACAGTTTCGAAAATAAAATCCAAATGATTGATTAGAAATCCAAGCGAAGGCTCTACATTCAGACTTGTTGAAAGGTCCCTCAATGTCAAGGAAAACAACCATAGTATACTTCTTGATGCTCAGTGATCTTTCAATGGTGGGTACTAATAGAATAAAAGAGCTAAACAAATCCAAAAAGAGAAACATTTTGCTTATTTATGGGTTAGTAATGGGGTTATACTGATGAAAAAACAAGAAGGTGAAAAGGTCATAAAAATTTGTTCATTTGAGGATGTAACTACTTTAACTTTGTAATTTTAAGATGCTTGATTTAAACAACCTTATTGATGATTCTTATAATAACTACCTAGTTATTCCCTTTTGCCAATTTGATAGTGAGCGTTGTAGAAGTGTTTTTCATTGTGAGCAATCAGTCAATGACTTTTTTATAATTTATCAGAATATTCGTAGCTTAGGAAAAAATGTTGATCTTTTTTTATCTCACTTAGAGTCATTTTTAAATAAGCCTGATCTGATTTTTCTCTCCGAAATATGGATCTTTGATTATGAAAAGAATACTTACGGAATACCAGGGTACAAGAGCTTTACAAAATGTAATAGCTGATACGCTGCAGGTGGTATTATTGTTTATGTGAATGATAACTCTAGTAAATATATAAGTGGATGTGATAACCTGAATCTTAGGTGTTCAGATATGACAAAAGTTAGTTGCACTATTGATGCTCAAAATGTAGTTTTTATTGGTTGCTATAGACTTCATAATATGAATAAAGATGCGTTTATTGATGAGCTACGCTCCTTATTAATTGAGGAAAATGTAAGGAATCTTATTATTATCGGTGATATAAATCTGGATATCTTAAGTGAATCTCCACCCGTTTTAAGGTACCAGTCTTTAATGGTCTTGAATCATGTATTAATGTTCCGACTAGGCAACCCTCCAATACTTGTATTGATAATATTTTCGCTAGGCTTGATTGTAATTCTAAATTATCTCTAGTTAGCAGCACTGCTGACTTTAGAATTTCTGACCATTCCATGATCTGTTTATTCTTTCAATCTGATAAGGTGCAAAGCATTAATAAACAAAATCCATTTCATTATTCGAATACTTTGAACTACACATATCTAAATTTTCGGTTACTACAGGAAAGCTGGTCAGACGTATGGACATTAAATGATCCTAATATTGCTTTAGAGTTTTTTTCTAACATTCTTCAAAAACATGTTGAAATGTGTTCTGTGACGGTTCGTAAAAAATGTAAAAAACTAAATAAACTCAAGCCTTGGATATCAAGCTATTTAGTAAATAAAATAAACAAGAAAAATATCTTAAGAGTAAAATGTAAAAGGCACCCTAATAATGTTCATCTTCGAAATGTTTATGATAAAATTAGTAAAGAAGTTGCCGTTGAAACTCCTATATGTATAGAAAATTATTACATCAACAAATTCCACAGAGTAAAAGGTAAAGCAAAAAAGGAATGGGGTATCGTCAATGAGCTTTTTAATAGAAACGTTCCTACGGGTATACCATCGCGATATTTTAAACTGTACTGAAATAGCCAATTCCTTCAACTTATACTTTACTAGTGTTGCGGATATTACAATATCTGAGGTAGGACTCAACTCTAGTTCAAATTGTTGTATGACTGGTTGTTTCAATAGGGAAAGAGCAGTTGCTCAGAGCTTTTTCTATGAATCTATTTCATCAGTGGAGATATATAAAACTATCATGTCCTTAAACAACTCGAATTCCTCTACTCATAATTCTTATTCTAATGCTTTTATTAAAAGTATTGCTCATAATATTGTAAATGTTTTGGCCCATATCTTTAACAAAAGCATCCTCTGTGGTAAGTTTCCCGATATGCTAAAAATTTCTGAAGTAATACCTATCTTCAAAAAAGGTGACAATAAAATATTAAACAATTATAGGTCTATCTCGCTTCTTCCAGCATTTTCCAAAGTATTCGAAAAACTCATCAAAAAGAGAGTTGTGTCATATCTTAACTCTATTTCATTTCTTAGCCACAGACAGTATGGCTTCAGAGCTGGTAGATCAACTGAGGATGCACTTCTAAGTTTCTGCAGCAGTATATATGATAGCATCAATAGTAAGAAGTTAACCGCTGCTCTCTTTATTGATATAACTAAAGCCCTTGATACTGTTGATCATACCATCTTACTAAATAAATTAAACAAAGCTGGATTCAGGGGGTTTATACTTAAGTGGTTTGAATTCTATTTCACGAACAGAAAACAAAGGGTTAGAATATCAGGTACATTTAGTGAATGCTGTGATATAAAAATTGGTGTTCCCCAGGGCTCTGTTCTTGGGCCAATACTGTTCTTAGTATTTATAAACTCCATCTTTAATTTAAATGTCAAAGGCATACTTACGGGATTTGCTGATGACGTAGGTTGTTCATACTCCAGCAATTCTCTCTTAGACCTGACTGCTGATATCTGTCATGACTTAGAAATATTGAGACATTGGTTCCGTTTACACAAGTTAGTTATCAGCGATAAAACCAAAATCATGCTTTTTAATACGTCTGGTCTGAATTTACAACTTCCAGATTTCACGTTTCATAGTTCGTTCTGCAACAACTTATTGGTAAGTTCTTATACTTGTTGTGTATCACAATCTCTAATGACATTTAATAATACTAAAAGTTGTTCACCGAATTGTTTTGTTATTGGTAATGTAAAAGTTTTTAAGTATCTGGATCTTGAAATCGACAATAGACTAAACTGGAGCTCTCATACCATTTCCCTAAGAAAGTACCTGCAAAAAACAACTAAAATATTATACCATTTGAGACTATTTTGCACGAGGAAACTCTTAGAAACAGTTTATTATGGTCTGGTCCAATCCAAATTACAATATGGTTTGACTTGTTGGGGCGGCAAACACAAAAACAAAATGCAACCTTTGCTAGTAGTTCAAAAACATATACTTAGAATCATCTGGAAAAAAGGCGCCATGAGCATAGTTTCCCACTATTTATGATTTCCTTCATACTGCCTCTAAAACATCTTTACTTTTATAAAGTTTTAAAAATATTTTTCTTAAGAAGCGGGTATTCATTAAATCATGATCCGAATGCCTATAATCTTCGCAGCTCAGCTGGTAATCTTGCTGTTATTCCTCCACATAATACTCATCTCTTCTTAAATTACTATTATTCTATAGCTCCTCGTATATTTAATAAACTACCCATTGAACTAAGATGTTGTCGAAATATCTTTTCGTTCATCAGTAAGGTAAAGAAGTGGCTGTTTAACTATGACCTTAATGAGATAGATGATCTATCTAAGTTAATTATCTAGTGATATATACTCACCATGAAATTAAATTCACCTCACTACAGTATTAAAATTTGAATTCAAACTTAAATTTTCTTTGCAATCTAACTCGATACATTCGCCACTAGTTTTACTAACTATAGAATGTATCTACTTATTCATTCTCCCATGGAAAACACTTAAAATTTACATACTATAATAACTAAAGTTTTTTTTTTTTATATATTTGATTTCATCTTCATTTTCTTTTAATTATTCTGCAACTTAAATTGTTTGTTAATAGTCCTTGTCAATTTTAAGTCAATCATAATGAATAATGTATATCTCAATGTATTAAATGAATAATGAATAAATAAAAAAAAATAAAAAAAATAAAAAAAAAAAAAAAATATGTACATACATAGAGCATCTATATATTCATCTCACCCACACATTACCATACATAAAAAAAATACCATACATACTGGAGTACTCTATGTAAGCAACCGTTTAATGAGTTATAATGTGATAGTCTAAGAAGAATGGTGTTTAACAGATCCCATTGCTCATTCATACCAGATAGGTCTTACCATTTGTTGCGATGCTAATGCTCAAAACTTTGTTTGGGGTAGCAGATCGTCTTTTGGACTTCATACTATCGTCTGATCTTACCATCAACAATGTTGGCTCCCAACCAACATTTGTTACGGCGCAAAGACAGGAAGTAATTGACTTGACCCTGTCCAACAGGTACTTTAAGTCTATTACCAACTGGAGAGTTTCGCCAGAAATTTCCCTCAGACCATAGATACATCGAATTCCAAATCGAATGTGAAGCTACACATTTGCAGGAGAGGAGGAATCCTAGAAAAACCAACTGGGTTCAGTTTAAGGAAGAGTTAGGCAAATCTATTAAAGCTGTACCCAAACTTAGAACAAGACAAAAGGTAGAGGAAGCCGTTCAAGACCTGAATAGTACCCTTACCAGATGTTTTGAACTAACGTGTCCGCTGATAAAGAACCCCTGCAGAAGGCCAGTTCCGTGGTGGAACTCAGATCTGCAACGAATTCGTAAGGAAACCAGAAAACTTCTAAATAGATCACTCAAGATAAATTCGGAGGTGGTTTGGAACCTTTACTGGTTGAAGCAAAGAGAATATAAGAGGTTAATTCGAACTTCGAAACGTACCTCGTACAGAGATTTTTGTGGCAAGATCGAAACTCTCGGTGAAACCAGTAGGCTGGTCAAAATTCTTAAAGGTAGAGGAAGCCCAGTAGGCTGGTCAAAATTCTTAATAATGGAAAACCAATCAAGCCGGAATCACTCAGGAAACCTGATGGTACTTTCACTGAGTCGAAAGCGGATGCTTTCAGTCTTCTGCTGGAGACTCACTTCCCAGGGAATCAGGTCAACATCGGCTCGCAACCAGGTTCAACTAGTGAAGCTGTTAGCAGGATGGGCCGAACAACTCGGCGCAGCTGGTATACTGCATCGGTCGTGGCGACGGATGAAGCTATCAAATATGCTGTCACATCTTTTGACAGCTTCAAGTCACCTGGCACTGACGGAATATACCCAGCTATCCTGAAACAAGGTATTAGTCAGTTGCTGCCAACTCTGAAGAGAATTTTCACTGCTGGCTTTGCACTGGCATATATACTAACCCCCTGGCGAACAGTCAGAGTAGCTTTCATACCAAAAAACGGCAGAGATGATTACTCTCTCGCCAAGAGCTTCAGACCTATTAGTCTGACGTCCTTCCTGCTGAAAAGCATGGAAAGACTGGTTGAGCTACATGTGCGCAAAGTTGTTTTGAGGGTACATCCTTTGTCAGAGATGCAACATGCCTATCAACGCGAAAATCCTGCGAGACTGCGCTTCAAAATCTGGTCAGCAGAATAGAATGTGCGCTGGACAGGAAAGAATACGCGATAGGTGTTTTCATAGACATTGAGGGTGCCTTTGACAATGCGACTTTTGACAGCATTTGTAGCTCCGCCAGAAATCACGACATAGAAGAATCACTAGTGTTGTGGATCAAAGCAATGCTGGTGAACAGAACATTGACTGTAGATGTAGATTGTGGCCGGTGTGTTATGGCAGGTGTAAATAGGAGCTGCCTACAAGGCGGTGTTCTGTCTCCACTGCTTTGGTGCATGCTGGTTGACTCCCTGTTGAAGACACTCAATAGTTCTAACGTCTACGCTCAAGCATATACAGATGATGTCGCCATTCTGTCTGTCGGATCGTGCCTAGCGACTTTTTGCTCTAAGGTGAATATGGCCCTAGACGCAATCGACGATTGGTGCGCTAGGAATGGGCTTTCAGTTAATCCTCTCAAAACCGAAGTGGTTCTCTTTACGAGAAGGAGGAAGTTGACTGGTCTGACTCAGCCAGTGCTAAAAGGCGTCACTATCCAACTCTCCAAGGAAGCCAAATATTTAGGAGTAATCTTAGATAGCAACCTTCTTTGGACGAAACATGTCGAGCTAAAAACTTTCAAAGCTCTACCAGTCTTTCGACAATGCAAAGGTGTTTTCGGCAAGACATGGAGCTTGTCGCCAAGGAAAGTCCCTTGGATCTAGATGGCAAAGATAAGCCATTGGGTAAACACACATCTGTCTTCCAGGCAGAAACTTATGCTATCCTTATGGCTGCGGACTATATTGGGAAGAACAGGTGGAAGGGCCGAAGTATCTGCGTCTGTAGACAGTCAGATTGCGCTTAAGGCCTTGCTCAATCTTTAACCACTTCCAAAATAGTTCGAGAATGCAAAACATCCTTGAATTCGGTCGGAAGGCTGAATTCACTGAATCTTGTTTGGGTCCCAGGACACAAAGGGATAACAGGAAATGAGATCTCTGACTAGCTTGGTTAACAAGGCTCAGAAGAGAATTTCTCTGGACCTGAACACACGTTGGGTTTGCCAGCGTCCTAGGTTAGGGCTTCCTTTGACGACTGGGTTTTCAGTGAACACAATTGAAGGTGGCATGAATCTTCAGGATGCAGACAGACTAAACGAATGGTCCCCGTCGTCTATAAGAAATCAGCGGCTTTCTTGCTATCTCTTAGCAGAAAAGACTGCAGACAACTTACTGGCGTTCTTACGGGCCACTTCGCCTTTGCCAAGCACCTCCATGTGCTAGGTTTGAGCGCTACCCCAGTCTGCGACTCCTGTGGAGAGGGCGATGATACTTCTGAATACTTCCTATGTGGTTGTCCTGTCTTTGCTCGGATCAGGTGGCGGATTTTTGGTGCCGATGTGGTGAGTGCTGATGACCTAAGCTCTTCATCACTGAAGCGTCTACTCGTCTTTTTACAAAAGACGAAAAAAAAAACATTAAAATGGGGTTCTCTGCCTGGTTGTACAATGGCAGCAAGGGAAATGATGGATGAAGAAACAAGGGTTTGGGATATGAGACACCAACAATCCGTAGCAATATGAACGAGATAACAAAGACAGCAACTACAGTGGAGAGCGATCGAAACAATCATATATTACTCAGGATCAGATGCAAATATATATATATATATATATATATGTAAGTAAATATCCGAGCAATTCAAAGGGCAAGAGAAGATGAAACCAACCAGCGAGACATTATATTCATTTGGAGGCGACAAACTAGTTTCACTGGGATGCTGCTATTTTGTTTGCATGTTTAAAAATATAGTAAGTGTTGAACATTTTATAGTAGTTTTAAATGAATATGTACCTGTTTTGGGGTTATACGCATGTTTGAGTCTGAAGTTAATTCAAAGAGTGGAAATGATTAATATGATAAATCACAAAGTGGAAACAAAGGACAACATTTTGAAAACGTTTAAAAATAATTTTAGTGGGATTGGTTTATTGCCGGAAGTTCACAAAATTGAATTAGTTGACGGTTTGAATTAGTTCTTGACGCCTTAATGCAGCCTTTTGCATTAAGGCGTCAAGAAGAGTTCTAATTAGATTAAAAGAAAAAGTAAAATTGGAAGAATTAGTTGATCTTGGTATAATTTCTCCAGTGGTAAAATCGAGGAATTGGGAACTTAGTCATAGTGGAAAAAACCGATGGTTCTATAAGACTGTGTTTAGATCCTATGGAACTAAACAAAAGTATAAAGAAAGAAAAGTTTCTGTTGCCTACTATGAATGAAATAACATCACAAAATGGAGATTCTCAATACTTTAGTGTCTTGGACATAAAAAAAAGATTCTGGCATGTGAAACTAGATCCACATTCGGCAGAGTTGTGTACTTTTGCCACCCCTTCGGTAACTTTCAATTTCATCGGCTTCCTTTTGGCAGACCTAATGCATCAGAAATCTTTCAAAGAATGAACACACATAGTTTTGGGGATTTGTCTGGGGTAATGATTTATATTGGATGATATTTTGGTTATGGGAAAAACTAAGGACGAACATGATAAAAATTTAAGAAACGTATTTATCAGAGCACAAGAAAAAAATATTAAATTCAATGAAGACAAATTTCAATATTGTTTACCTAAAGTGAGATATTTAGAATTCTTATTTGACGGGAAACATATTCAAATTGATGAGAGCAGGATTGAGAGCATTTAAAAGTTAGAAATGCCAAAAAATTAAATGGAAGTTCAAAAGTTTTTAGGTGTCATAAATTATATTAGAAACTTTATTCCCAATTTAGCCGAAATAAGTTCTCCTTTAAAAGATCAAGTAAAAGAAGAGATACATATATACGTAAAGCAGCCGCACTTGCACCATTTAATCCGGGAAGTCTAATTTTTTTTTTCATTTTTAATGCACCTTTATTTTTTTAAATTCATTGTAACTTAATTGCTAGACAAAACGCTTAAAACTAGTTTAACTAACTTAACTATTCTTATTCTAACTTACTGGCCCTATGCGGGCGCTCTAAGCTAATCCTAATACTTAAAACTATGTCTTTCGACGTAACGTACGTGAAAAATATTATTTATTTATTTCTTTTAAATTTAAGTGTTACTAAGAAAATTAGTCATAAACTTAGTGACTGAACTTTTTTTTGGTATTCTTATATATAATACTTATAAACTACCTTAAAATAAATCTTAAAACTATCTTATTCTAAATTAGCCTATCTTATTCTACCTTACGTATTTTATACGTAAATTTTTTTTGGTTTTTTTTTTTTTTTTTTAATGTTTTTTTTATCGAGTGCTGTTTTTTATAATTTTTTTTTTTTTGTTTTTTGTGTTTTTTGTGCTTTTTTTGTATTTTTTTCATCTAAGTGCTGTGGATATAAATTTTAATATAGTCTAATTTTGATACAAAGTGATTCAAGTCAAAGTGGAATTGGTTGCTGTTTAGTAGAATTGATTGTGTCATTTGCTAGTAGAGCTCTATCAAAAAGGGAAACAAGATATGCAGAAATCGAAAAAGAATTATTGACAGTCTTATTCGCTGTAAAAAAGTTTCATTATTGGATATATGGACAAACGATTATAATCTGAAGTGATCATAAACCATTGGCATCTCTAATTAAAAAAGAAATACATACATAAGGTTCCTTCTAGTAAGCTAAAAAGAATGTTAATGCAACTGTGAAATTACTACAATAGATTGGAATGGGTTCGTTACATATTACAAAATAAAAGACTCGACGACATATTGGGATGAAGGAATTGTATTTTTTGAAAATCGTATAGTGATCCCAGATACAATGAAAAACAAAATGTTAAAGTTGCTTTATGAGAGTCAAAGTTGCTTCAGGAGAGTGAAGGAAATAATATTTTGGATTGGGATAGATAAATACATTGAAAATATTGTGATGAAAAAGAGCCAATGGTTGTACAAGAAATGCCTGCACTACCATGGCAAAAAATTGTTTATGATATTGCGAATTACTTAGTTACAATAAAATATTTTTCAAAATGTATCGATGTGAGAAAGCTAAAAAATAAATCGGCCGCGGAAATTGAAAAAAATTGGATGGAGATTTTTGCCGAATATGGAATACCTAGAACTATAATTGCTGACAACAATCCATTCCCAGCTGTGGAGATCAAAGAATTTTTACAAAATTGGAATATTAAATTAAGAACTCGCAGTTCACTATATCCAAAAGGAAATGCGTTGGCGGAAAGGGCAGTAGGGATCGTTAAAGCAATACTTAAGAAAAGTAAGACTCATGAGGATTTATGTATGAATATCGAGACGCTCCAGTAAAAGACATGACATACTCACCTTCACAGCTACTGAATAATAGACGTCATCGTACTAAATTACCGATCAGTGAGAAACTACTTGTCCCAACAATAAATGAAGGCGTACAACAACAACATGCAAACAAAATTAAAAATTACACCAAGTATTATAATACACATGCTAAAACTAGAAACTCTTCAGAATCATACATATTTACATGCATCAATCACACAAATGGGTTCGTGGAAAAATTGAAAAAAATGCACGCCGTTGGTACATTGTTGAAGAGGAGAACAAAAACATTTACAGACGAAATAGTGGTCTTATTAGATCAAATCTAGAGTCCAGTTTAACAATGCGAACAAGTGAAGTACCAAATATAATAGATTCGAAAACAAGAAGTGGTAAAATACATATATAAAAATACATGAAATAAAGTTAACCTTTTGTAACTCCGTGTGACATTACTGTCACAAACGGAAAAAGTGTTTGCCAAAATTCATAGCAGCGAATTTTACACTTATAACTCAATGTGATACATCTGTCACATACTAACGCATCACAATAGTTCACGTAACAACATACATGTACCGTTATTACTTTATTTTGTTCAATAGACTTGCGCGGCCTATAGAGAAAAACGTTTTGCCAAGTAGAAATTATGAAAATTAAAAATCTTTACTTTTTGTGAAAATAACGGCTTGTTACTGATATCAACCTTTAGGTACATAAGTGATTCAGAAGTAATATTCATTGTAGGCAAAAAGAAGTTTAATGTTTCTGAATAACAAAACAGAGCTATCATGTTTGTAGCATATCTGCAACATTAAGTAACGTGGGTAAAAATTAGGATATTGTACAATAGTTGCTCATAATGTAATTTATTTGTTTTAGGACGGTTTCTAGAATTCTCCGCGATGAAGCAAGTACACAGGCACTCCAGTACGATAGCGAGGATGGGCTCGACGAAGAAAATGACGCTGACAGCGTAGCTGATTCCGATTTTCAACCGGAATTCGAAGAGTTGGAACATTTATCAGAAGACTGTGAACACAGCATTGATATTGATTCAATAATCCGCAATTCTCAGCATCCGTTCCTAACCAACAGTCAGTGCGTGGGCAGAAAACAATACCTGCACGAGTTTTTGAAAAAATACGCTTCAATGATAACTCGATAAATCTTCCTCGAGATGATTTAAAGGCCGACAGATAATTCAAAAACAGGCCAGTTGTGACAAAACTAAATGAGGCCTTTAGTAGTGTTTCACTCGAGAAATATTTGTGCGTGGATGAACAAATTTGTGCTTCTTCGAATGTCGTCATGAGACTGACAAGGATGATGCTAAGCATCAAAATTATAGGCCACGGGTGGCCGTGGTGTTGTGGTAACATCATCGCTTGTCACGCTGTTGATTCACGGTTCGAATCCTGATGTCAAGAATCATCTATTTATTTCATATGAAATAAATAAAAAAGTCGATCACTTGCGAAAGCTAAGTCAACTCTACTGTGAAGGCATAACACTGGCAGTAGGGTGGTCATAAGCTTAAATGCAACTTGATCGTGATGATGACATCAAGAGGACGGAAAAAAAATACTGTGAATCATAAGCAACGACAATAATAGCGAAAACAAACAAAATACTTCCCAGTTATCTGGACAGCTACCCTTGGAGTTTACAGAAACTTAATACCACCTGAGTTTCAAACTACACCACTCTGTTTTTCTCTCTGTCTCTTCCCCTTTCCACAAAACGCAAGTGTTCTAAAAATTAGCCAAAGGCCAAAGAAGAATACTCAGTCTTGGAATACGTAGCTGACGTTGAAGATGTCGTGGTGGGCAAAAATCCTCGTCCTTAGTTCTCCCCGTAGGCGCCCGCCAGAAATGGATATTCACCTTTCGGGTGTTTATTGTCAGCTAAGGATTTACACGCATGTTTCAATCGCGCTCTGTGGTCCATTAGGACGAGGTTGGAGTAAACCATAAATCTCACTTAAGCCAAGGTGTTGAGGTACCCGTGCCGATGGTTTCGTGGCCACCTGGTGATTAAAGGTGCTGATCGCTAACGGTCACTATCGATGCCCTGGCGAGGTCGGTAATATAAATGCCTTATCCTGGTATGTCGGCTCTGCCCGGATGGACTCTCTTTTCCGGACTTACCCGTGGGACCAAAAAAATTAATCCAAATAAATCAAAAAATAAAGAGAAAAATCAAAAAAAAAAAGAAAAAAAAAAACAAGGTCGAGATGGGGATGCCAGATATTGGCCCCTCATCTGAAGGCGAATTGTTGGCCTCCAGTCACTGGCTGCGGCTGAGGGGAAGACTGTCGACTATCTTCGCCTCAGCCGCAGCCAGTAAAAGCATAGGGGGCGGCTCACCAGTTAATTGCAGAACACACTGTTACAACGGCAACCAAGTCCACTAAGGCCAGAGGCAACGGTTCGCCTAACAATAAGAAATCGCCGGGCGCCCTCATGAAAGGCAGGTACAACATGGCAAGATTGCCAAAAATGAAGCGACTGGCTGCGTTCATGAGAAAGACGCAGCGGACAAGGTTAAGTACCAAGCTGTGGTCGATGAGTACATCGCCCACCTTCAAAAACAACAGCTGAAGAAGATGGTCCCCATTGCTAACAAGCGCAACAAGTCTCTAGATGAGACCAATCGCGCGGCAAAAAAGACCAAGTTTGCCAGGACCCCTTCTTCGTCTCTTCAACAGCCAAGTACGTATGCTGCGATTGCGGACCATCTGCAGGTCGCTCTGGTGGACGACCGCTCCTCCGACGGCAAGACGGTAGGTGAAGTATGGATCAGCATCGAGGCTAGATTGCCCGATATTGTCATGGACTACCTTTTGGCAAACCCAGGGGGACCTCTCCCATGTTTCGACTCCGCCAATTCTCTAAGGATTTCCTTGGAGAGTGTATCACTAAGGTTAGTGATGTCTGGGAGGGCTTGAAGCTCAAGCGTATCCCTGCCAAGGATATCCCCAGGAGACCTAGGGCCCGCATCTGGTTTCCCAATATGAAGGTTGACGGAGGAAGGCTCCTTCAATGCCTAAAACTGCACAACCCAGGGGTTCCGGTGGATGACTGGGCAGTCATCAAGGCAGAGGAACCTCAGAAAAACAGCTCCTCTTTCCTGCTTCTGATCAACGAAGCGTGCCTGGTGGCACTCGAAGAAGCCGACCATAAGCTGCATTTTGGCATAAGGCATGCGAAAATCAAAGTTTTCTTTGATTCCCTCTGGTCCTGACGATGAGACAGGAGAAATTGATGGCACCGACAAGTTGTCGGAGGACATGGTTGTCGACGCCATCACCAACACCACCATCCCGAATGTTGAAGATCGCACAGACTAATCTGCACCACTCGAAGAGTGCGTCAGATAATTTGCGTGTTTTCCTAGGCGAGGAAGACATCGATATTTGCCTTATTCAGGAGTCCTGGGTGAAAGGTTTAGTCGTTAAAAGGCTGAAGGACAACCGGTATAACATCTTCTACAATACCATTAACCAGGTTAGTAATAAACCTAGGACCTGCATCCTAGCTAAAAAAACATATAAATGTATTTCTATGTCCTAATTTCAGCTCTGCCGATTTAACTGTAGTTAAATTGGAGGTTGCAACTGACACTCTTTTTATTTCCTCAGCTTATATGGATCATGACAGACCATCACCGCATGAGGAGGTACGACAGTTGACATCAGCGATCGCGGAGAAAAATGGCAAACTGATTCTAGGCTGCGATGCGAATGCAAGACATACGCTATGGGGCAGCTCGGAAATCAACAAACGAGGTGAGTCTTTATTCGATTTCCTTGTGATGTCCAACATTTCGGTCTGTAATGTGGGTAACAAACCAACTTTTGTCTTTCCGAGTTCGGATAATTTCAGAGGTTGGGAGGAAGTCTTAGACATTACACTAAAGACCAATATCGACAACCTTAGAGCAACTAATTGGCGGGTATCCGATCGTCTATCTTTTTCTGACCAAAAATGGATAATCTTAAATGTTAGCCTCGAGGTCGAGGCACCTAAGCCATTTAGAAATCCTAAGAGAATTGACTGGAGCAAATTTGGTCAGGTTATAAATTCTAAAATTCACAGAACACCCGGCACGAAAATCGAATCAGTCAAGGAACTCAACAACCCTAGAAAAAGCTGGGTACGGCTTTTAAGGTTTCGTGCCCTATTAAATTCAGTAAGAAAAAATTTCCCTCATGGTGGAACGAAGATCTTTCTAATCTTACGAAGATTACCGGAGAAATCTTCAATGTCTGCTACCGACACAAGTTTTGGCAACCATATAAGGATTGCCTAAAAGAATATAAGAAAACCATTAAAAGGGCCAAGTCTCTGGCTTGGATGGACTATTGTCAGTCTATTGAAACCATTAAGGACTCTGCCAGACTGAGTAAGATCCTATCCAAGGAACACTCCAGTCCGTCCTTTATCAAAAGACCGGACGGGACTTGGGCGGATTCCTCTAGCGAGTCTCTGGAGCTTTTATTGCAAACTCACTTTCCAGGGTGCAAAGATGAGATTGCTCACTCAATTTGTTCTCAAGATGTGTAATCCTCATCTTGGAACCACATTAGGACAACAATTACAGAGGTTAATACCTCTTGGGCCATTTCCAGCTTCTCTCCCTATAAATCGGCTGGACTTGACGGCATACTCCCGGTAATGCTGCCAAAAACACTGGATCAGATGGTCCCTTGGCTAGTTCCAATCTACAGAAGCTGTATTCTTCTAAGCCACGTCCCCCTGAGTTGGAGGCGTGTTCGTGTTGTATTTATTCCTAAAGCGGGGAAGCGGGGGCATGAATCTGCAAAGGATTTCAGACCCATCAGCTTGTCATCTTTTCTCCTTAAGACGTTGGAACATATATTAGACACTCACATCCGTAATACAATAGATACATCCCGTCTATCAAAATCCCAGCATGCTTACACTAGAGATCGACTGAGACGGCGCTCCATGAAGTTGTGCGTACGATAGAAACGACAATACACTACAAACAATTTACTCTTGCCACCTTTTTAGATGTTGAAGGTGCTTTCAATAACGTCAGTACTGAATCGATTCAGGAAGCTCTGTCCCAACTGGGTGTAGGGGAGATTATTAGCAAGTGGATAGTGACTATGCTAAAAACCAGAATCATTCAATCAACACTCGGTAATACTGTTTCCACCATATCCGTTGTGGGATTATCTCTCCTCTTCTTTGGCTTATGGTAATCAACAAAATTCTGTGTAGGCTTGTCCGAGACGGTGTCAAGGTTGTCGCGTATGCGGATGATGTGGTAGTGTTGGTATCGGAGATGTTTCCTTCAGTGATCAGTGAGATTATGGAAGATGCCTTGGATAAGATTAGCACATGGGCCACTGGATGTGAACTGAGCGTCAATCCTAGCAAAACTGAACTGATGCTCTTTACCACAAAAACCAAAATACCGGCTTTCACGCCTCCACGGCTTAATGACCAATTACTTTCTTTATCATCTAGTGCTAGGTACCTAGGTGTGGTACTCGACCCTAAATTAAGCTGGAAGCTTGACATTGAACAGCGGGTAAAGAAAGCCTGTGTGGCTTTTTTTGCTTGTTGCAAAACATTCGGGAAGAAATGGGGACTCCGTCCGAAAATGTTCATTTGGATGTACACTGCAGTGGTGCGCCCTATACTTTCCTACGGATAGCTAGTTTGGTGGCCGGCGGTTAAGAAAGCATACATTACTAAACTCATCAACAAAGTACAAAGGACTGCGGCTCTATGTGCTACAGGGGCGATGAGAACATGCCCAACTGAAGCCTTGAACGTAATCTTTCACCTTATACCACTCGACCTTCATATAAAGTACATATCAGCATGTAGTTGGGTCAGATTAAGAGAAACAGGTAGCTGGCGCGATAGTCTTTACGGCCACAACAGCATCCTTAATCTGCTACCTCGGGAGTTGGCGGCAAATCTGACTGACTACATAATTCCCAGGGTGAACTTTGTGAATGGAAATGTGGCGCGGTGACAAACGAGTTCAAAACAACCATTTTCACTGACGGGTCGAAAATGGACTGCGGGGTAGGGGCGGGAATCTTCTCTGAATCCCTCAATATCTCTAGTTCAATCCGTCTACCCAATTCATGCAGCATATTCCAGGCGGAAGTTCTTGCTGTACGAGAGGCGTGCCGTCTCCTCAAACATACATCAATACAACTTAACACCATAGTCAATTTCATTGATATCCAGGCCGCTATCAAAGCCATCGTATCTGCGGCTTCCTCCTCCAAACTTATTGAACAATGCAAGGAGGAGCTTGCCGCACTTGGTCATCGGTCTAGGATCAGCCTCATCTGGGTGCCTGGCCATAGTAACATTGACGGAAACGAAAGGGCTGATGAATTGGCGAGGCAGGGATCTGCCCTTGATTGCTCCCGTGCGGAGGAGGTCAACATTCCGTTAGGGGCCCTAAGGGTAGAATCTTTGCTCATTTCCTTGCAGATAGATAGCGAGGGTTGCAGAACTGTATCATATCCAGGCAGGTGTTGGCCAAGTATAACTGGTGCAGAACACAAGAGCTACTTAACAGAAACCGGGCAGATATTGCTAGAGTTCTGGCAATTAGCACTGGCCATTGGCCCATAGCCAGTGACATGCTCTTCTCAATATAGACTTATTATAATGATATCAACCACGATTAATTTCCTAAGTTGGCAGCAACGGGAACAGCGAGCGTCAAAGCATGTCAACGAACATGTTTATGAATCTGCTCTCTGAGCGTATGTAAAAGAAGACAGTTATGCAGAAAGAAAAGACGGACGTTGTTTTCTTCTTCTACGCCATAAAGCTGTGGTACAGTCGCCGATTAAATATCAGCTTGCATAAGCATACTGTGTCAATGCCAAAGCCAAGTTGTACGATCAGACAACTTGTTACCAGGCACGCTTGGGAAGCTCAAACCAATGATGTCGTTATGTTGTATGTGATGTCTCTCTCTCTTTTTCTTTTATTTCTTGTAATTTCTTTTTGTACTTTCTCTTATATTACATTTTCATAAAATCTATATTGTCCGCTGTTACTAAGAGGAATTAAAAAAAATGTACTTATGTGAAGTTCATTACAAGTTTAGCTTCGGAGGAATAAAGATCTGTGTAACAATTTTGAAACAAAGCGCTTTTATTTTATTTAAAGATTGTGTGTTATTTTAATAACGTAACTATAGGGGTCCACGCAACCAGACTGGGCATTACTTTTAATGCACTTTGTCGTAGCTGCAATATGGCCAACGAGCCTGAAACAATCCTTCACTTCCTTTGTAAGTGTCCGGCCCTTAGTAGGGTCAGACACCATACACTTGACAGATACCTTTTTGATAATATTAGTGAGTTAGTGGAGATAAGCATCGGGGACCTTATCAGTTTCCCCAATGCCACGGGGTGGATTTAAATAACCCTTTCCCTCCTTTCCCACAAGTCCAACGTCAGTTTTTACAACAAATTAGGTCACTTGAGTTGTGGTATTAAAACGGCGCCTTTGCGCTAATTATCTTTCAGCATAGTATGTTGTCACAACCACACCAACCTACCTACCTACCTGAAGATGTAGATGTATCAACGGTGACATGAAAAGATAACAAAGTAGTGAACCTGGCTTCAACTTTCGTCGGAGAAATGCCTAAAGGACAAGTCAGAAGATATGATAAAAGTAATAAAAGATACATGTCCATAGATCGTCGTAATATTGTCAGCGAATAAAATCGCCATGTGGGTGGTGTCGACTTGATCGACAGCATAATGGGCAGATATAAAATTGAGTTGCGAAGCAAACGTTGGCAAATGCGTATGTTTTCCCATTTTTTGGATCTAACCATAGCCAATGCTTGGCTTATATATAAAACAGTTTGTCCATTCAAGAATATAGAAGGCAAGCAATTGTCGTCAGCTGATTTTCGTCTGGAGATTGCTACCACGTTGTGAAAGCTTGGTGTAAAATCAAATATAAAAAAAGAGAAGCAATTGAACAAGTAATTCAAGCTAAACGACACAAAGGTCCTGCACAGCATGATCTGCCAATGACAGTACGCCAAGACCAAGTTGGCCACTGGCCTATATGGGAAGAAAAAAAGATAAGGTCGAAATACCCTAAATGTGAAAGTGTTTCACAAACCTTATGTGAAAAATGTGGCGAAGCCCTCTGTTTTAACAAAAGAAATAATTGTTTTAAACTCGTCCATACTTCTTAAATTTTTACGTTTCTGTTATTAATAAACTTTTTTTTTATTTTTATATAACATTTTTCATTAATTTTCTGTTAGAGGGTGTAATATGCCTCTAAGTACCATGTAACTCAATGTAACAGAAATGTTACACTCCCTATATTATGAAATAACCTGCTGTCTAATAAAAAACATTTATTTTTTACTAAATACGTGTTTTTTTCAATTACCAAAACATTTCCTAATTCCAGTATTTTTTTTATCTTTGATAATTTGAGTTAAAAAGGGTTAAACAAAAAACCTTGAAAATTTGAATTCAATAAGTTTAAAAAAATTAATAAGTTAGACAGTAGATATAAATGGTTTTAAATTAAATACTTGAATTTAATAAGTTTTTAAAAATGATTAAGATAGATAGTAGACATATGCATGTAAATGTTTTCGCTTTTACCTGCTTTAGGCAGAAACACGGTTTCTACCTCGGTTCACAGGAAAATGAAATTTATAATATAAGCTTCCAGTACAAGGGTAAGAATTATTAAAATCTGCCCACAAACACGCCAACTTTTAAAAAAATGTCGATTTTCTCATTATCTTTGCAAGAAACTGAAAAATATTGTATAGGTAAAATTTGTAGACGTTGACTTCCTCTACATTTCGTCCACACATTGTACATGGTCACACTCACTTTTTGGGGGCGTTGCCTTAAAAAAAAATATTTCCAAAGCTATTTACGGTGATGATTAAGTCCTATTGTGAATATCGCATCGGAATCCGTGAACTTCGCTTACAAAGTTTCTCTGCTAGTTGTAACAACAGTTTTTTGATAAAATTTATTACAAATCGCGGAATATATTATGTATATATGTATGTTATTGCAACTGCTTTAAAAATTTCGCAACGGTACGCTCACTGTATTAGGGGTGAGATTGTAACTTTCCTTTTTTTTCGGGCTTGATCGATGCACCTGATTCGTTATCCTCAATTTTATTTAACTTTCGTGGGGGATCTTACAACCTACCCCGTATCATATTATGGAATGCGTGGACGAACTAGTCGCATGAGCAGCTTCTATAATATAAATTCTAACCTCTTGGACTAATATTAATCACTTTAGTTTAAAAAAATATTACGTTCCAGTGCTACAAGTTAAATATTTGTATTTATTTGTTTTTTGTATTCGTGCTACTGATATTTGTCTTGTTTATTTCTAACCACTAACACTAGCTCTAAATGCTGAGCATATGGATGGATTCTCTATGCTTTGGCAAAACTCTGCTCGTGATAGCTGCTTGTAAAAAGCATTCTACGACAATGATCTAACAGTGATTCAATTGCCATAGTTGGACATCGATTACAACACAACTTCTACGTTTTCCGGAAGAAAACAACTTTAATAATGACTTTTATAAACAGGCAGAATCTAGTTCAAGCGTCTAGTTTCAGTTACAGAAATAACATGTTTTTTAAGACTTTTCTATTGTTTATGGGGATCTGTAACAATTGCAAGTCTGAAAACTATTAAGAAGGTAAGGATGCATTCTGTTCTCACATACACTGTTTTAATTACATATAAATTCTCTACTTAGTCATAACTTATATCAAACTCAAGTGCATAATCACGATTTCACATCTCTTTAAATGTAGGAGCAGCAAACCATTTATCACTTCTATTCAACAAGAACAACAAAAATCTATGCAACACTATGCAAATAAAAGATACAATTTCACATTAAAATCAAAAAAGGTAATGCATTAATTCTAGCCCATGGCTTTAGAGCAGAATCCATTTAAAAAACTAAACAAACAAACCCTATTCGAAATCTATGAATGAAATACAAACAGAGGAGGCTCGCCTCCAAAAAAGAAAAAAAAAAAAAACATACACTTTCAAAGGTGCCACCAAAAATGTCACGCAATGTGAAGTGGAATGAGACGTAAATACCTAGGTGCTTACCTCGTGCTTCCAGATTCATGCAAGGGATGAGGGCTGTTTATTGTTTGTTTACATTTCCTTTATATCACAGTTTCTCATTTCATTCATTCTTTGTCTCTCATTGACGGAAGTGGATAAAAACAAACGTGGGTTGTTAAATAATATCAATTCCCAGTTAACAGAGTCATAACAGAACAAACCACCCGCACCACGGTTCACGAGGGTTCGCCTGACTCTCATGGGGGTGGGAAATACATACTTTCGCGCTAGAAAATCACAACCAGAGTAGAAACAACAGTTGGAAACAAATTTTCAGTTGCAGTTTAACGTTGGAAGTGTTCAGTTGTGCTAACTAACGGTCGTAGTTATCTTTTGGTGACACGACGGTTGAATTTTTTGAAAAGTAGAAAAAAGCCGACGGTTGTTTGCATTTCGGTGTGATACAAGGCAAGAAAAAATGCTAATGTAAATTGTACGAGTAAATAGATAAAAAATTTGCCAGAAAAGTATTTGTTTCGTCAACTAATTAAAAAAAAATACATTTTGATAATGTCTGAGGTGAATGGCAATAGTACAAATGGTTCAGAGTCATTTAGAAAAATACTAAATATTCACAATGATTTAAATCGTACTAATTTGAATAATAATAATAAGTGTGTTACTATAGACAGTGAACGGGGTGGCGGTACCATTAATCATGTCAAGTTCAATAATAAAGTTTTTGGTTGGGGTAAATTTCAACCGAAATTTTTACAAAGGTTCTGCAATGCTAAATGGGCACTATTTTGGTTGTGTTGGGGTGGTGCGATACAGGGTAAGTACTATATAAAATATCCACAGAAAATAGGCTCCTACGCCGATACTATCGCAAAAGCCGATATTGAATTCAAGAATTTAATTTTTAGAGTTTTAGTAGCAGCTGACATGTTAAATTAAATTTGTCTTCAAAATAGAATTTCCCGATTTCAAGCTGATTTTATAAGTAGAATGAAAAAATTCTATGTTGACTGTAGATTAGTAGAACGTAACTGAACACACTATTGTTGTTGCGAATATTTCCACAGAATAGAATTTTTACCTCTAAGATTATTTTCTAAAAATTAATTTGAACAACCTCCCAAGCTCTGCATCATTCCGTTGTCGTTGATCCAGTGCATGTTCGGTCTTCTTTGTTATATCTATTCTAGACTTAAAGACTTTTTTTGATCGTAGCATTGTTGTCCGTTGGTTTGATGTATCCGAGGCAACTTTTGGACTACATCCGCATTTATGTGCATTGGTATATCTTCCTTTGCATTCACCGTCCATACGAGGAAGAATTTTACTATCGAAGAAGTCTAATATGTTGCTGTTCTACTTATAGTCCAGCACTCGGCCCCATGCAACACAAATTTCAATCTCGATCTATAAAGCATCAATTTTGTTCTTCAAGTTAGAAGTTTTAAATCCAGTTGTAAGTTGCTTTTCTGTGAACTTATTATTGTGCACAATAGATCGAAGCGATAAGAAAATTTCGACTAAATTACGGCATTTGGACACGTTCGTAAACGCATATACATATTGTGAAATTTCTTATACATACTATCTATGTGTACATACGAGTATGTGTTAGCAGATTGGTCTATAAACCACATAGCATTAAGCAGATTCTATGATAATGCAGACCTTCTTAATTTACGAATTAGTAGCACGTATGCTAAGTTTTGAAAACCATACTTCAGACTTGGATTGCGAACGTGCCTTTTTTAACTTCTTATACTCGGTTTTGGTAGGTATAAAAATACATTGGGATTTCAGTTAATAGAAATCTCGGAAACCTAGTGTTATACAAAAAGAATCGTATGGTCAAAATTGTAAATTTTAAAATCCACTGAAAAAAATATGTAGAATTTTCAAAATTTAAAAAATGTTATCCTATTTTCAAAAGTGGACAACTATAGTCCGACGAATGTTAGACAAATATATATATCTCAATAGCCTGTCTAGTAATAGTGGTGAAATGTGTATATTTTATATGTAACCTCCCGTTTTACAATTTTCGATAAGCATCTTAGTTCAAATAAATTACGAAAAAGAGGTGTAAGTACTCCAGGGCTAATAATTGTTTCAAAAATTCTTAAAAACTACAGCGAATAACAAACTAAAAGTGTGCGAATAGGTATATTTTTTTTTATAAAAGGAAATTTCCAAATCCCGGAGCACTCAGGCACAATTTTCTGTGTCCATTGTACTACCAGGCAGAACTCCCTTTAGTGTAGTGGTTGGAGAAACCTAGATTTTATTTGTTTATTGTCGAGTGCCTGTGGTTGCTCTTACCCGTCCGGGCTTGAATCTGCACAGTTCGGATCACAAGCGAACACACTACCCACTACACCGTTATTAATACAAATATGTATAAACAAAATTAAAAAAGGATTTTGAAAACGCTTTTGCCATTCTCGTCTTTTGATTTATTTCATTAGTTTTCTAAGCTGTATAAATGTGGGCCACTACTTCAGAATCTGTTAAACCATTGAAATTTCATTTAGTATTTAGTATACCGGTTTGTACCATCATTTTTATCTCGACTCTATCTTCACCAAATCTATAAAAATTTCAATGATTTTACTTCCAGTCAAAGCAAAATGTCCTACCGTTCTTTTTTCGTAGGACGCAACTTAACCAGTTTATTAATTTTGTTAAAATTTGGCCTGTTAGCTTAACCTTCCGTTCAGATAGTTCTGCCTGAAAATATTTAACGTGGTGACGGTAAGATATGGAAGGTAGAGTCCAAAATATCTTCAAAAATCTTACTTCTAACCCGTTTAACTCAAGAACTTATGGATTTTTATGAAATTTGATTTGTTAGATTGATATCAAAATCGTGTTGAGTTGCCGTAAGATATGCTGTGTGTGAAGTTGCAAAAATCTTCACAAATCATTTCTTTGTGAAAATATGAAAATAATTAAAATTGGATGGAGTGGGTTTAGGGTATAAGAGATGCGGTATCAAAGATATTTATTAAATGCCTACATAAATAGTGAATTCAGTTTTATGAAAAAGCGCTATACCGTGGCAGATGTTCTTTTTTTTTTCTTTTTCTTTTTTTTAATTTATTTAATTTTATTATAGGTACAATGTTATAGGTACAATGTACTGAGTAAATAAAATAATATGTTACTGAGAGAAAGTTTGGAAATCATAACATCTTCACAGACTCTCGAAAAGGCGTATTAAAAAAAAGGTAATTTGACTTGACTTGTGGAAACTTTAAAACTTATTTATAAAAAACTAATAAATAAATATTTTGGTGCGAACAGATCATGCAGGGCCTGGTGGTTAAGTGCGTGAACCACTGAGCTGGAATCTCAGGTTTCAGTTCCAGATACCTAAAAAACAACTTTTTTCCACCGTCCCGCCTCACCTCACGCGAAAAATCTGAAAAACATCAGAGTTTAAAACTGTTACAAATAAAGGGCACGACTGTCGCATTGATAAGAAGCGAAGGCATTTTAAGTTTACGTAAAATACTTTAAAAAACAATTTTAATTTTATCATATATCCGAAATTTGAAAGTCATGCCCTTACATATATCAAATGTGACTTAGATATCAATTTTGAACAAAATAGTTTTAGCCGTATCCGAGAAATAGCCAATTTTCCTGAGGCGGCTAATGAGTAAGAAAAGTATTTATTGCAGACGTCCATATTAATTGTTATCAAAATCGTTAGAGCCGTTTTCGAGAAAATTACACTTTTTCAAAATTGGCCAGTAGAAAATCATCCTTAATTTTGAGTCTAGAATGAAAATTCCGATTTAGCCTCGGGATATGATCCCACAGATTTCAAACAAGTTTGAAGTAAATATATCCAATACAATGCCAAGATTGATCAAATCTTGAAAACAAAAGTTTTCACGAAAATAATACTTGCTCTTTATAGGAGCAAGTAAAATGCTTCTCAATTATGCCTTTCGGAAAAGGCAAATAACTTTCTCTTCTATTTGTATTAAAAAAAAAAAACACGCACAGCACGAGCGGCTGTGAGAGTTAGACTAGCCTCTATTTGGGATGTTAGCGCTGAAATATTTATTTATTGAAATTTTATTTTAGCTCCACCCTAAGCTAAGCTTTTGTATAATCTATGCGAAATTTTGGTGATTTTAGCGTTGTCTGTGGTCCAAACTCATTTGTGAAAAAAACCTCCTACACATGAGCTTCGAATATTTTGATTTCGATCTGTAGACGCTATCACCAGTGGACTCCGATGGTTACTTGAACCAACAACGTAAATGCTTTTTTTTATCTAAAACTAAAAACATATCGCTCATTTACTTGAAGACTGTCATAACTCAAAAACGCGTTTTTGAGTTAATGTTGCAAAATTATTCGTTTTATAATACTCCATATTGTGTAAAAAGTTCATATTAATATCTTGTATACTCTCCGCGTTAGAAGAGAATATGCTGTTATTTCATTTCATATGTACCAACTTTTGTTCGTTTAGGTTACCCAAAATGCGGCATATTTCGTGCTGTGACTGAGTTATTGAAATATTGTACTTGTTTCAAACGTTATTTTTCTCAATAATAACAATACATTTTAACTTATGACACTCAAATGAATATATTCTTGCAACAATAATGTCACAATTCAAAGTAGAGAAAGTTTTGGTTCAGGAAAAAACCATAAAGGACTAGTTGTTGTCGAGATTTACCTTTATGGATATATTAAATATCACTAGTTAATTTCGAAATTATAAGATTTCTTCTTTTTTCTGCAAGGTGGTGGTAGTCAATTGAAAACTTTAAACGCGTTTTCTGCAAAATCGCGTTTTTTGAGTTATGACAGTCTTCAAGTAAATGAGCGATATGTATTTCCGCTTAAGGGTTAAGGATTAACAAATTAATAACGTACCAGAATCCTTCAGTAGTTCTGATTCATATCCAAATCGTTAGGTGGTTTTCTCGATAGATTAGATAGTTAGCAAGATTAGCATTGTATCAGCCGAAAGTTGAATATTATATGGAATTCGCCACTGTTCTTTCTCGTCTTCTAAGCGTTGCTTTTATCAAATGAATACTAGACAACATTTGATGATATTTTATCAAATATTGTCTAGTATTCAGAGCCAATCAAAGGAGTGGCCACGGTGTAGTGTGTTTGTGAAACGAATAAAATTTAAGCCTTTTCAACCACTACAGCAAAAAGGAGTTCCTGCTTGGTAATATGTACATATATACAATGGACAGTTTGATTTTGAATGCTTCATGATTTGGAATTTTTTTTTTTTTTTAATCTCATTGGTTTGCTTAAAAGTATTCCTTTTGGAAGTCCCTAAATTAATTTAACAAAGCCGAAGAAGATGGTACCTAAATAGACTATTTTTGCATTTCAAATTAAGTCCTGCGGCGGCGTATATAAAATAACAGGTCAGTATTACTAAACTCCATTCATTTTTTTGTTGTCAATAATTTGCTCGAGTTGCACTGAATGTGGTCCTGGGAGCTCGGTACACCCAATTTTTAGTATTTGCTTAAGAAGATATCTAAGGACTGCTCACTTTCATTTCATTAGAATGCTTTTGACTCAGATAATTAACCTGTGTATTACTCATCCACCATGAATCTTTTTTTGTATACCCAAGCATCAGCCATTCAGTTAAGTATCCTACTACCCCTATAGTCCCAACATCAATTTTGAACTAAAACCGCTAAATCTCCTTTAATTTGTATCGTGTGACTAACGCATTGTCCGACTTTAACACCAATTACAAGCAATTATTTAATTTGTGTGCCTCGGGGGCAATTGTCGTGTCGGTGTGTGACTAAGCCACTTACGAATGTCAACACACAAGTTCTCTAGTACGATGGAACATATTTATTTTGTTGTATCTAATTTTAAACTGTTTATAAGCAAATTGAACCGATTGAACCGAAGAATGAAAAAATCTGCTGGATAATCCTCGCACCGATCAAATTGAATAATGTGACGCGTGGGTGGCGTTATCTGAGTTCCAAAACGAATTTTTAGTTGGTCATTTATTTTCAACGCAGATTAACATAGTCATAGTGTGATACCGGAACTGCGTACCCCAGTCCGATATTAACCATGTGGAAGTTGTGTCAAGCCTGCCCACTATAGTCGGGGTACATGTAAAGTTCAATACTCGTTTCCAAGAGATTAATTTGCTGACAGCGAACCGTAGCGAGGCTCAGGCATACCTTCACTATATGCCATAAATCCTCATGCAATGCCAATTTATCTCTTATGGACATACTCGTACCTACAGATATTTTTTCGCGTTCACCAATTTTTGGCCAATTTTTCCGGATCCCTGTGACCAATAAATCAGTGAGCAAGAATGTGATTGATAAGCGCACCATGTATGGATAAACGTTAAAAAAAAAAAAAACAATCTAACATGTGGAAAGAGAAGAGATTACCTGGAAACGTTTTGAAAGAAAATGGGGAATCAGAAGCAAGCATATTACATGAACAAGATGTTGAAGTAGGATTCCCCAATTGGGAATGCAGCAGTGAAAGGAGAAAAGTGTGTCAGATGATTCTGTGAAAGAAAAATGAAATCTGCGTATCCTGCAGGGCATTGCATAAAGTCAACTGAACTCAAGTGGGGCGGTAAGATAAGATTGGTCCAGGAAATTGAAAAGAGATGATTTTTTATCTTCAATGAGGTTGGGTTAGTAATTAGGGTGAAGTTATAAATTCTGGGTCAGGTGTGGAAAAATGAATTTTTATAAGAAAATACAGTGGTGACTTAATTACTATTCGAAGTACACCAAGTGAATGTGAACGGTGTGATTTGCATGACAATAGGCCTAGTTTAACAATGGTTCCTATTTACATTACCTCGATTAACTGTTGTCACATTTATTTCATCCGCATTGTTCCATTAAACATATTAAATTTCTTGATTCACATTCTTTAGGCCTACGCGCGTGGGATAAACAAAATCAAAGCCGTAAGCCATCTGATTTAGTAGTAAATTGCTATCATTTTACACATGACAATATTTTATAAATATTAATACCATACGCACGTGGTATCCTTTTTCATTATTACTCTTATTTACTGGGACAGCATACCAAACAAACGTAGCAACAGAGCTCGTAGCCTATGAAAAATTCGCATTGTAAAATCACTCTTAAATATTTTGCAACAAAAAATTCCTTATTGTATGACCACAATATGTCGTTGGCTTCCAAGGCGCGTGCCACCTCCATTACCAAGGACGAGTATAAGTGTAACCACTTAAATCCAACGAGAAATCATACACTCGTACATATTTAATGGATGTTCGTAGATTTAACAAAAAGTACAGGATTCATTGCACCGAGAAAACGAGATTTCGTTAGTAATTAATGCACGCATGCATCTGTTGCTAGGATGTCACTGCTGCTGCCAAGGACGACCGACCGTATTGTGTGCGTTGAATTCATTTTGTGTGACACGTGATCAAATATCAAAGTGTTGGATTGGGGAGTGGAATAACAACAGCACTAGGAATGGAAGGATTGCGAGAATGGAAGGTGGCGATGGTGAAATGAACGATTTCATTTGCTTCAGCACGCAACTTAAAAAGGATGTATGTATGTTGGACAAGATACTTGTAATTAAAACGGCTGTATAAGTGGATATCGCGTTTGGGCATTTTAACGTATGGTGCAGGTGGCGACAATAATTGGAATTATTGAAATGGATGCACTTGAAGGATATTTTGTGGCTATTTTTGTTTCGTTCAATGTTTTTGAAACCGAAATATGTACCCGTATGTTTGTTAGTACAAAAATGTTCAAACGTAGATAGTAGGACAGCACGCAGATATGTAGTTGAACAGTTGGAAATCTATTGACATGCGAAGTTTCTCCAGTGAGATTGACTACGTGGGGGCCAATGGACCATTAAGAACATACGGTTGTTGGTCATCAGTTGCAAAGTTGCATTAGCAAAGAACTGATGTCTTGCCACCTCGTTTAAAAGTTGTATTCGGTATTATGTTGTAAAACCTCTGATTTGATAACCAATATGTACAACCGTCACATTACCAAAGCCAAAAGAAAAAGTGCAAGAGTGGGTCACACGTACGTACGAGTATGTTGTTTATCTATAAATCACTTAGATTTAAATTTGAAACAAAATCTTTAAAAAGCTCTGAAAAAGAAAAAATCGGTAAAAATAAAAAATTTAAAAATTTGTAAATTTTCCAAAAACTTGACACGTGATAATCTTGTACATGACAAATATTGTTCAAATATTTATTTCGAACAAAATCGATCAAGTCATAGCCGATAAATAGCAAATTGTCAAAAACCAACCAATAGGTAAAGTGCCATTATACACACGCTATATGTGTGCATATGTCCGCTGTACCTCAAACATTAAATTTGAACAAAATCGTTTTCGAGAAAATCGATTTTTTACAAAATCGGCTTTTAGTAAAGTACCTACCATTAATTTTGGGGTTAGAAAGAAAATTTCGATTTCACCTCGAATTATGAACCCACAGACAGACCCCAGATATGAAGTTTGAAGAAAATCTGTCCGACTAAATTGCGAGACCCAGTTTTTTAAGATTTTCCATTATAGTAACACCAAGATTGATTACAATTTCGGGGTCGACTTTTTTCACGAAACCATTACTTCCCTTATACTCGTAGGTGCAAGTAAAAAACATTTTCTGAATATTCACACACAAAAGATGTTTCTATTAACATCTGGGTAAAGTCAGAGATTTTGGTATATTTCGTAAAATTTTCGAACATTTTTAGAAATTCGGTACCCACATTGTAGAAAATTCCAAAACCAAAAATTTCGATAGAAATCATTTTTATTATAGTATTTTTATTTTCGAGTCGGTTTCCATTAATTTCGGGGTAAAGTCGGACATTTTTGATAATCTCATACAATTTTCAAAAATACAATTTTACATACGCACATACTATATTTTACATATCAACTCATAAACCTCTCTGTAACTAGTGATGTAAAAACGATTTTATTTCCGCGAGCCAATAACTCTGTGGCAACGTCCTGAGATGCCTATAGTACCGACCTATCTGCCAAGTTCCAAAATGTAATCACGACTACTTTCTTCAGGGAGCCTATAGGAAGATGTGGTGGTATTTCACCGGACGACGAGGGGGTAGAATCCTGTGTACCACGTTTATGTGCAGATCAGTGGGCCCCATTTGTGTTTTAGACGCACCTGGATTTTGCTATAAGTTTCGCCTTTGAATTATTACCTTACTCCCATAGCATTATTAAGGTTACTTCCTCTGAATGGACTTTAGTCACCTCATATGACAGCTATACCTTACCTCAGGGTTATTCTGGAATCCAAATTAGAAAACAACAAAATGGAGAATAAGCAATTCTCTAAAATTAATCCGAGAGAAAGAATTTTTTTTTACGAAACACTAATATTTGTTTATATAACCAAAACCCAAAATTTGGAGATTTTAGTATCCATATTTATTTAAAAAGATGAAATTTACACTTTTGGCTTCTTGGTCCTCACTCCTAATTTTTCGTAATGTTCATCACTAACCCGAAGTAGGCTCTGTTCACAAGTTCCCGTACAATTTCAACCAAAAATTATTTCTTTTTCTGATTTGCTACGCCCACAATTGCATTAAATATTGGACAATCTCTCTTTTATGGCAGTTTTAGGCCGACTACTACCTATTTTAATCCGGGAGGGAAACATAAAATGTCGTGACGTGAAAAAAAACTACGTGGCACGAAATAAAATCGTGCGACGCGAGATAAAACCGCGTGACGTGAAAAAAAAATTTTAGATGTAAAAAAAATTATAAAATTCAGCTTTTTTCTTATATAAAAAAAAAATATAGAAATTATCTATGTATATATAAAAAAAGATATTTAAATTATAAAATTTGTTCGCAGACTTAACCGTGAAACAAGGTTTGAGTTTAAATAGTTCACGTTATTTTTCTTGGAAACTGATAGAGATAGCAAAAAGTAAGAGAGTCTTGTCTGTTCAAAAAACCGTTTGGACTGCAAATGAAATTTAGAAATTTAAATAGGAGGAAGCAGTTATCGAGCTCATCCTCGAATGAAAGGATGGTATGTAGACACAAAATTGTTCAAAAATAGCAAAAAGAATCATAAAGTTGGAAACGTATTAGGCTTTGCAGGGCTCGCTTCACATTAAAGGTTTTCTCAAGAGCTGTAGAAATTTAATTTTGCCGACCAGTGTACTAGGGTTTACGGATAAAAACAAAAGAAGAAATGCAATAGTGAACAATGTGAACAAAACTTTCCCACCTATAGTCAGAGGGTATGTTCGAGCTTTTCAACAGGATTGGAAAAGAAGAGTTTTTGTAAGGAACTGATGATCTCCATAAAAAAGATAACAGAAATGTTTAAATGCATTTTGCCGTTCTGATTACCAAAACTGTTTTCAAAAATGTAATCAGATCTTACGGTTCATGATTTAAACCTTATATAGACCAAATACGGTGTCACTGTGTTCTGGTCACATTGTGATTTTTCAAGACCACAGCATGGGAATTCTTCAAACTGAACGCTTTAAATGATTGTGCTTCGCATAACAAACCATAGGCAACGTTTGTCATGACAGTTTGCACACGATATTAGTGTACGCATTGCTCGCAAAAAAACTGTGAATCTAAAAAGGTCTATCAGATTCAATCGAATGAGTCATACTGACTTCAAATGTATAAATACTAAGAATATAAATAAAACCGATGAACTTGGGTTTTTATTCGGTAAGGCAGGAAGTTGTCTATAGTCTTTTCCATGTAGACGGACAGGAATAATGCCGGCGATTTCTTACAGACACTCCGGAGCATTCGTTTAGTATGCCTACATCCCGGAGAGTCATGCCACCCACGATTATGTTCATTAGAAACCCAACCGTCAGTGGAAGCCCTCACCGAGGACGCAGGAAGGCCCAACGCAGGTTCAGGTCCTAGGAAGTCCTCCTCTGAACCTTGTCTAGCAAGTTCATCTCATTTCCAGTAATCCCATGGTTACACGGGACCCAAAGAAGACTCACTGAGTTCACTATTTGAGATTCGGATAGTGACGCCTTTAAACACTGGTTGAGTCAAACTTCTCCCTTCTCGTAAAGGGAATAACCTGAGTTTTGAATTGATTAACAGAAAGACCGTTCTTAGTATACCAATTATCGATCATGTCTAGGGCCACCTACGCCTTGTTGCAAACAATCCCTGGGCACGATCAGGTAGAAAGTACAGCAACATCATCCGCGTATGCCTGAGCGAACATTAGAGCTGTTGAGAGGGCTTAGCAGAGATCCAACCACCATGCTTCATAATAGTGGAGAAAGTACGCCATCTTGAGGGTAGCTCCTGTTAAACCCTGCCATTATATATCAACCGATGCAACGTACTTCAACCGATAGGTTAGGTTAGGTTTGATGGGTTGACGTAGAGGTTGAAAGACCTACTACGCCACACTTAGATAAATGTAGATCCATTGTGATGCTCATGGCCAACAACACGATGCAACATACCAACTGATTGGTCGGGTTATGACCCAGTTGTAATTTGCTTACCTGGAAATGAGTCTCCAGCAGAAACCTAAATGTTTCCGCTTTGGTCCCACTAAAGGTACCATACGTTTTTCCAAGTGATTTCGGTTTGGCTGATTTGCCCTTCTTGAGCACTTTAACCAACGTGGCGGAATATATTCCATCAGTACCAGGTTACTTGAAGCCATCAAAAGACGCTACAGCGTATTTGATAGCCTTGTCAGTTACCGCAACCGATGCAACATACAAACTGCGCCGAGTCGTTCGGCTTTGATTGTTCTCAGTCTCGGAGATCTGGTCGGGTTGTGACCCAGTTGTAATCTGCTTACCATACATTTTTCCAAGTGATTTCGGTTGGCTAATTTGCCCTTCTTGAGCACTTTAACCAACCTACTAGTTCCACTCAGTTTTTCGATCATTTCGCAAAAGTTTCTATAAGAAGCACTTTTCGAAGCTTGAATTAACATCTTAAATTCTTTTTGTTTTAACCGGTAAAAATTCCAGTCTTCCTCCAAATTGTCTTTACAGATCTGTTTAAAAGTATTCTGGTTTCTTTATGTACGTAATCTTTGCAGATCGTTCCACCGGGGAACTGGAGATCTGCAGGGGTTTTTTGTTACTGAACACGTAAGTTCAAAATATCTGGTAAGGGCGCCAATCAGGTTTTGAACAGTATCCTCTACTTTTTGTCTCGTTCTGATTTTTTGTGGAATTTTGATGGAACTATATAAAGCTCCTCCGTAAAGCGTATTCAGTTTATTTTCCTCGGATTCCTTCACTTCTGCAAAGGTATGGCTTCACATTTGATTTGGAATTCGATGTATCTATGGTCTGAGAGAGACACTTCTGCCAGTACCATCCAGTTAGTAATTGACATAAAGTACCTGTTAGACAGGGTCAAGTCAATCACCTCCTGTCCCCTTATCATAACAAAAGTCAGTTGTTAATTGTTGTGCCAGGCGATAGTTTGAAACAACAACAACCAAACCTTCACTACCGAATTGTTCAAGCTTAGCCACTGAACTTGTATAAGTTGGCCATAAACAGATAAGTAGGCCATAAAGTAACTACGATATTCTACACAAACTCACTATAAAATTCCACATTGTGCAACAACTATTCATCTCACTAACAATTCCCAAAAGATAACATAAGTTCACTTCCTTTTACAACCATCAAAAATCCGTATTTTGCAAATTAGAAGTCAAATTGTTTTCCTATACCAATCACTTTTCAACAATTGGAATAAAACTCAAATTCTACTTAGAAGGATAATCGCAAGTGACATGACAGCACCCCTATTACAGTTTACTGCTAAAAATCACTTCCCACTGGTGGCTATTAAATTATCGACAGTGTAAACATTTGTTTACCCTCATCTCTACTCCCTTTGTGATACTTATAAAGCATTCCACTTAAGTGGTTGTAGTTGGTGATAGTAGTAAAAAAAAAAAAAAACCTCCCTTTTTACATTTCTTTGCTTGTGGTCAGATCCAGGAGGGTGGTAGACGCAATGTATTATAACAACAAATTGCTTTTTTTTCCTTAAGTTAAAATTCTTTTATTATGAAATGTAGAAATCAATTTGCGATGCCTTATGCATTCTCAAATCTAATAATGGTCAAAGTTACAAAGCATCGATATCCTGCTGGTTTATTTTGTTGGGCTGTTTATAGGTGATAAAGGATACGAGTATTTACCTTACATTGTGTGTTTTGTTAAGAGGAAATTGCTCTAGCTCACATGCACAATTTTTCTAATAATTTTTTTTTTATTATTATTGAAAGGGCATACCTTCACGTATCCTTTCAGGAAACAAGCTTTTTTTCTCAAACATTCAATTATAAGAAAGAATAGAAAGAGTATAATTTAAGGACATGAGACTGAATTACATTCCTTTCTTTTTTCTCCAACAAATCAACAAGTCACGTTTTCGCAGTTAATCATTCTTTACACACCTTGTATAATATTTTTATGACAAGGAGGGAAGAAATTGGTCGGAATTTATCGCCTCCCCCCGGTGTTCTACTCTGCTTAAAATAACTTAACTTAAAGAAAAAGTTTAAACATTCAAAGAATCATTTAACTCCCCAGATGGTTTCTTTATGCCGATGAATGCATTTTACATGCTACGTGACATTTGTGGGTATTTCTTCATTGCATCATTGAGTAATCGGTGATTTTGCTCAACGAGAAAGGGATAAGCATTATGCCTGAGTGTTTTTTGTGCATGTCTGCAGTCAAGGAGGCCATCTTTGAACTGCAGAGAATGCAAGAGGAGGCGTTCAATATCCTTTCAATAGTTTCATTTTGAGGGGGAGATGCTTTTCAAGCATCCATTTAGTGAGGTGTCGCGCTACTGTTTTAGGAGATTGGAACAAGTTACAAGTTGATTTCTAATACATGCTATTTAGGGGGTAAAGTTTTGGGGACTAATGTGGCAGAAAGTATACCCAGTTAGCTTCGGATTGCAGGCAGAAGTTTTTTGTGAATAATATAATAAGTTTAAGTTCAAGTTTGATATAAGTTTATCGGACCGTCTAGACATATGAGAATCTAATTCAAGAAATTGGAACAAGAAAAAAACATATGCGACATACTTAGAAAAAAAAAAATATTTTTTTTTACGTCTAGATACATATCTTTTTATATCACGCGATTTTCTTTCGCATTATGCTATTTTATTTCACATCAAGTCATTATAAGTTACTGTCCCGTAAAATAAGCATGGCAGTTGACCTAAATTATTGACTTTTGCATAAGAGAGAGGTTATGCGCAGGAGTTTTTCAAAAAATCAAACACCATTAAATCTAATACGCAAGGAAGGTATACGAGTATCCACTCGTACATATGCATGTATCAAGTTTGATTCGTCTAGTTTGTAAATGAAGGTCTCATAACCTGTTACATACAGATGGCTCAAACAATTTCACTATCGATACTGATCGATCATATGTATACTTTTCATCAAAGTCAGTATACCACTATATGGATAGGGCAAACAGAATATGACAAACTGAAATGAAATTGGAAGGAGTATTTATGCCCAGGAAGAATATTTATGCCTAGTACTATTTAAACAACAAGGGAGTTGTTTGCGCGTATATGTTAAGGCCAAATCCCAATGACGCATAACGGCGTCCGTGCTCTGACAATTGAAATAGAAACAACGCGTGGGTTATGTGTCTGCACAACAACACCTTACCATCATGATCATCACTAGACTCATAAATCTCTGCTTGACAACAAAGATGCACCAGAACAGCAACACTGCACTGCACATCAGAAACATAACATCGCCGACATAGCGGCACTTGATCATGTGGACTTGTGCTAAATCTCAGCTTGACAACAAGTGAACATAGCAGCAGCCCTGCATCGAAACAGCCCAACAACAGAAGCATAACATTGTCGAAAAATAACATCAGGCTTAGTGCTTAAACTACGGTTTGTTAACAAGTAGCTTGGGTTACTTTTAATGTTAGAAAGATTAGTTAGTTTATGTTAGACGTTCGAATAAACCACATCGTGGACTAAAAAATTAGTTTAACTCTTTTTTCTTTTGGATTTACCAAAGGTACTTAACTGGAGCAGTCGAAAGTTAAGTGAACAACAGCAGCCCTGCAACGAAACAGCCCAACAACAGAAGCACAACATTGTCGAAAAACAACATCTGGTAGTAGAAGCACTTAATCATGTTTACAGGTTGTGCTTAAACTACGGTTTGTCAACAAATAGCTTGGGTTATTTTTAATGTTAGAAAGATTAGCTAGTTTATGTTAGACGTTCGAATAAACCACATCGTGGACTAAAAAATTAGTTTAAATCTTGTTTTTCTTTTGGATTTACTAAAGGTTAAGTAAATGATTTTGATTGTAGCTATCGTAAAGTTTCACAGGACGCCGGAATAGAGTCTAAAAGTACCTACTTTGACATTTTTTTATATTTAAGGGATGAGTGATTGCTTCCATTAATTGTTGTCAGTCACTGCTGTGAGTGATGAAAAGAAAAAAAAATGTGTGGAGGACTTCTTCCATTGAAATTATTCTAATAAAATACAAAATAAATTATTTTTACAAGTGTGGTGCGTCATTGGAATTTAGCCTTTAGATTAAAACCCTGAAGACACTCATTTAGCAAAAAAAAAATACCACAACAACTTTTGGCATTTCAGATTCAGTCACAAGGTTAAATTCGTGTCGTGTCTTTCGAAATAGGTTATAAAGTTGTTTGGCAATATGGAACTGTCACAACAAATTCCAACAAAACATTTATGGACATAAAACAAACATTCTTTTGTCGAATGTTTGTTTTATGTTGATAAATTGATTTTACTTGGCCCGTTTTTTACATTAGTGTTTTTGGTGAGATATGAACACTTTTTGCAAAGATTAGGCATGAATACATAAAAATTAAAATTAATTAAAATTGTATATCGTCGATGCATCTGCAAAATCCAACAAATTTGAAAATTTGAAGGAGGTCAAAGGAAATTAATTTGGCAAGCACTATAAGTGTGCAGCACTTTTAGGTCATCCGAAGGCCTCGGAAAGACACAATTAATTTCTTAGGTTATTAAATGTTTTGGATTTTATTTCAAAATCTTCAAACATGCAATACAGATACTTCAAAATTCAAATGCTTCTAGTGATCTTGGAGAAATTACAATGACCAATGTGATGCGTTCACCAACTGACAATTTCATAAGTCGATAAATTATACAAGTGAATAATTTTTTCACCGATAAAACATGTACCTATACATACTAATATAATAAATAATTCATTTAAATAATTTTGTTCCATATACAAACATAAAATGAAGATGTAATGAAAGTTGACATGCTAATTGTACTGAGTTTGGAAGAATTGTATTTCTGCATTTATTCAAAATCGATTGTATCGAAAAATGTGTCGTACAGTTCTACCGACTTTTTCCTTCCTGTCCTCAATTAGGATTCTGAAGTCTTACTAATCTTACCTGGCGATTGCCTATCGACGGAATGTTTTTTTCACTACATTATTGTAGTAGGTATGTATCCAAGAGAGATTCAAGATTCTAAACCCAGAAAAAAAAAAAAAAAAGTTTTCTCACGATCCCACGTCTTGTTAAAGTCTGAAAAATATCAGTGCTTAGATTTGGCATGGGAGCTTTTTCAATCCAAAAAAAAGACCTTCGGAAAGGGCCACGCTGCAGGTTCACGGTTCGAATCCTAATGTCAAGAATCATCTATTTATTTCGCAATAAATAAAAAAGTCAATCAATTGCGAAAGCTTATGTCAACTCTACTGCGAAGGCATAACACTGGCAGTAGGGTGGTCATATGGCTAAAATGCAATTTGATTGTGATGATGAAATCAGGAGGACGGAAAAAAAATACTGTGAATCATAAGCAACGACAATAACAGCAAAACAAAAATACTCCCCAGTTATCACTCCACCCTTGGAGTTCACTGAAACTTAATACCACCTGAGTTTCAAACCAAATACACCAATCTGTCTTTCTCTCTGTCCCTTTCTCCACAAAAAACGCCCGTGTCGTAAAAAATTAGTACAAGGGTATTCATATCCCCTTTGACACGTGCAAATTATAAAAAAAGAAAAAAACCGCAATAGACCGATGTGACCATGGATAGTACCGTCCAAATCGTACACTAACTGAGAACCTACTCTAACCTAATCTCTACGAGTAATTACATTAAAAATGACTTTATGCACTTTAGATCTATTTAAATTTCAAGACAAATAATTTTATAAATGGTTTATACGAGTATTGCTTTATTAGGTAATCACCAAATTGCTTGATTGTTGACTGTTTCCATGTTTTCTTCTTTGTTGACTAAAATTGACCTGCTTTTTATTTGCACCTACATATGTGATCATGAATCAAGTATTGGTTTCGTGGAAAAATTCGACATCGAGATTTGAATCAATCTTGGTATTACTATAATGGAGAATCATAATTTTATCTGCTCGTCTGTGTGTATGTATATATTTCCGGCTGAAGCCTAAACGGCTGGACGGATTTTCTGAAGTCTGTGGGTTCACAATTCGAGGCAAAATCGAAATTTTCACTCAACCACCAAAATTAACAGTACTTTAATAATGGCCGATTTAGTATATTCTCGAAACAGCTCTAACGAATTTGTTCAAATTTAATATTTGAGTGACAGTGGGTATATGTATGTTAATAAATGGCGTATTAGGTTTTTGCCAAAAAATGCTTATAACGGTACTTTACTTAGCTGGTTTCGGAAAATTTACTATATTATCTATGACTATGATTATGGCATACCAAGTTTTGAAAAATTGTATTAATTTTAACGAATTAATTTTTTTTTTAAATTTTAACGAATTTAAAAAAAAAAAATATGTTTAAAGATTTTGTTTAAATTTTAAATCACAGTGAATTTGCAGATAAAACAACATATAGGTGCAAGTATGTGCGACCCAGTTGTGCACTTTATTTGTTGCTTCTACAGTAATTTATTTTCCAACATAGGTTTGCTTGTTTTAAAAAACAATCTTTATCTAAACTGATAACAGACTGATGATATGAGTTTGTTTAATTTTTGTTTACTTACAGTGAGAGAATACACTCCTCGCTTTGACAACTCCATGAAACTAATAACATGCCAAGTTCTTGAACCTATATAAATCTGTTTTTGCTTAAGTTAAGCAATTTCAGTTACATATGTTAAGAAATGGCAACACTACATGTCTTTCAGTATAAAATTAAACCTATCATCTGCAAACCAAAAGCAATAGATAACACTTTTCAAAGTAAATTTGTTTAAATATAAATAAATTTGTTTCGTTTATTCTGAGAGGAATTCCAAGCCATTGTTGACTTTGTGACATTATTATTAATGGTTTACGCGGGATCAACGTTGTGATTTTTTGTATGATTCAAAAGAAATATAGTCACCCCTTATATTTTGGTAGATATATTGATACATTGAAGTTTTAAAGCTATTTGTGGTTTTTGACCCAATTCAGCTGTTCAACAAAGCAGATCGACATTTATTTTTCAGTGACTACATAAGTGACACTGCTACAATTTCAACTGAGTGTATTTAACGATTAATTGGCTTGGGTCCAATAGTACTCGTAAATAAGCCTTTAAGATGATAGACTTTAAGTTAAAATAATAATACTAGCATTTTACTGCTCATCTATTTGACAGGTCTCATAGTAAACGGCTTCATTAATGTCTCCATTACCACTATCGAGCGGCGATTTGGTCTGCGGTCACGTCAAACAGGTCTCGTAGCTAGCGGTTATGACATTGCGTCATTCCTCTGTTTAGTGCCAGTCACCTATTTCGGTGGACGTATTGGAGCATCAAAACCTCGCTGGATAGCATGGGGTATCATATTAATGGGCCTAGGCTCGCTGACATTCGCCATACCACATTTTTTAGTCGGCTCGTATAGAGCTTCTTTCGCTGAGGTCAACACCTGTCAAGATGACAGAAATTCCACAATGGAGGTAAATTCTTTCAATTACAACTGTCAAATTTTCATAACTCTTAATACTTTGTCCAGCACTGTAGTGAAATATCCGCATCAGAGGCTGAAAATGAGAACCTCTCATGGAATGTTTGGTTCTTTTTTGCCGCCCAACTTCTTCATGGTGCTGGAGCATCACCACTCTTCACCTTGGGCGTCACTTACATCGATGAGAATGTCTCCAAGAAAATGTCATCGGTTTACTTGGGTAAGAAGCAATTTCTACAACGCATGCAGATTTATATTATTTACTCTAAAACTTTCGAACAAATAGCGTTTTCCAGCTGAGTGTGGTGTTATTCCTTTGCGTTTCGCTTAGACAAATACAAGCCTTAACAATCATCCTTTGGTGTTTCAGGAGATCGATATCGAATGTGTAATCAAACAACGACTAGCGAGATGTTATTAGATGCCGATAAATACTGGGAAAGGGAAAGTTTTCAAAGGCCATGGGGGGTGCCTTGTCAGATAACAGAGATCTTATTTGTCGGTCTAAGACGCTTGTTTACATACAGTACCCTGACCCAGTTAAATTTCATTCGCCTTAGCATTGTCTTTCATGGGTGTTCATGGGTGGTGGATGCATACCCCGAGATAAGGGCTAGATGGGCATGGTGTAGGAAAATTTATTGTCTTTTGTCAGACAATTGCGATTGCAGCTAAAATTTTGTAACAGGAGAGTGGGACAGTAAACAATCGGAAAGAGATTTACAATTTATTAGCAAATGGGGAGGATGTGTACAGTGTCCCGAAACTGGTTTGTTTTGGTGACGCATTTGCCTTTATTGAAAAAAGGTTTTGTGTGTACCGAAAGATATGCGTACCTAGAATGGATCATAATGCCTCTGTATAAGCCACAATAAATTTTAAATGTTATCTCATAAAATGCAGGACATTGATGGCTTATTATAAAGTCAAATGATTTAAGAGGACAATACAGAGGAGAACAATATACCTATCATTTGGGGAGATTAGTATTTATTAAAAAGCGAATCAAAGTAACAGTAGTTGCGACAAACGTCGTGTTAATGAATGATTTTAGGCTTTAAGGCTTTTATTTATTGAAGAAAAAGGCCCATTTTATGATAAATAGGTAAAGAGCCTTTACAATGTTAATCGGCAAGATTATTTAGTGTCTCAACAAATTATTTAACGTCGATACAGACTAATAACTTGACAGTCAGCAATCAGATGTATCGCTTCTCTGCCCTTCCCTTAAAGAAGAGCCTAAAGATGGCAAAAAAACGGTCGCAATCATGCATTACAAGGTTTTCAAATAAGCAAATTAATTGACGAGTATTAGCCAGGTGAGCTACGTATTAAGTCATTTGCTCCACCTGAAATAGACGACATATATCGGCAAGTGGCAGAGGAAATCGGCAAGATTATTTAGTGTCTCAACAAATTCAACGCAACAACGTCGATACAGACTAATAACTTGACAGTCAGCAATCAGATGTATTGCTTCTCTGCCATTCCCTTAAAGGAGAGCCTAAAGATGGCAACAAAATGGTCGAAATCATGCATTACAAGGTTTTCAAATAAGCAAATTAATTGACGAGTATTAGCCAGGTGAGCTACGTATTAAGAAATTTGCTCCACCTGGAATAGACGACATATATCGGTAAGTGGCAGAGGAAATTGTTGTTCCTTAGCTTAAACAGATTAATACGTATAAATACTGTCGTAAGCTACTCTCCTAAACATAAGAGGTGCATGTTATTTTCATTTACAAAACTCAGCAATCTAATGGTTAATCATGCAACCTTTAAGGGTAACACGCCGACACATATGTCCCACTCAATGTTCACATAGACCTAACACCGAAAATTTGCTTCCAAAATGGGTGAATTACATCCCCGTATTTTAACAATTTCTAACGGTTTATTTTCAAACGTAGTGACAACTGTGCCAATATTATCGCGTTCATTCACATTTATAAGGTTGTGGTGCTTGGATGTTTTTCTATAAGTGAGTGAAAAAAGTGTAAATTGAGCATTTTTTTTGCACTTTATAAGCATAAAAAGTAAAAAAAAAATTATTTGTTGCTGTGTACTGATATACATTGGAGTAATTATAATTAAAGATTCTTTATGTACTTTACGTTTTATTGCCCTTTTTGTACGCTGGGACACATATGTGGCATTCGGTCTTTTAGGTGGGACATATGTGTATGCCCCATTCGGCAATTGCTACTTGATTTCGCAATATTTGTATTATTCCAAAAAATATATTTGCAGTTCCTAAAATAGCGATGAAACTTTCACCAAGTGAAATAGTGAATTATATAAATAATTCAGCCATAAAAGTGGCAATAGCGCGCTATCGGTTCCTAAGTATTGTCTCCAAAATGTATTTCGCACCACCTGAAAAGCCTGAAAGTGCGGGAAAAACTTACTATATTGATCATGTAGTACACTGCTGAAGGACCATTTTTTGAAAGCTCGGCAAGACAGCCCCTTCCAGAGCATTGACGAGTCCATGACAAAGTTCAAAGGCCGCACTTCACTCAAGCAATACATGCCACTCAAACCCACCAAACGTGGCATAAAAATGTGGCTGCGATGCGACGCTCTAAGTTGGTACATCTACGACTTCAACATCTACAGCGGGCGTGAAAAATAGGTCTTGAAAGGCACGTTAGGGAAACGTATTGTCAATACGAGTACTCTGGTAAAATCGATTACCGAGGCAGACGTGTTACACTTTGTTTTGATCGCTTTTTTACTACAGTGAATTTGCTTGAGAGCCTAAACTATGCTGCGCTGGGAACTATCATAACAAATCGCAAAAAATACCGATCATAAGCCAAAAATTACAAAAAGGTGAATCTGTTTTCAAGACTAGTAATACGGGACTCATGCTCACAAAATGGCACACGACACCAAAGAGGTAACTGTTCTTAGCAGAAGTCATGCTTCGGGCCTAGTTCAGGTCAATAGGGTTTTAATGTTGAAGACTCTCTTGTTCTCATGTTTCTAGTTCGGCCTCAAAACTAACTTCCAATGTTAACTTATCAAAGACTAGCAGTAGACCTATGCCTATATTATAGATACTATCATGGCAGACGTTCCGAAGACCTCAATGGAATATTGTCTAGAAATGCGACACTTGAGACTTCTACCAGGCGAGCGCACGGACATCCCTGTATAAAACCCCTTTCTGCATCAGGATAAAAGCATCTTCTGTCAGAAGATTATAAAAAAAAGTATATATGCATTCTATGCTATACCAAAATAGAGTCCACAGCAAAGCTGCATCATACGGAAATCCCCCCACGAGAGTTTCTTGAGAAGTGAATAGCGGAAGTTTGGTCAGCAGAGAATCATCGCAGGACGAGGGAAAACACATACATAATACTTTCATTAAAAAGAACGATCAGCGCTGGTAACTCGAACAGAATTTCAGAATATGCAGCTCAATAGCTGCAATATTAGCTCAATAGCTGCAATAGCTTTGTTTAGTTAATTCGCTGTCGTAAAATTTTAAATATTACACAAGCGCAGATCATACAAAGATTACTCCTGTCAACTGGTATTTCTTTGTATCTAGCAGGCAATTGAGTAACAAAACTCTTTCAAGGACAACTAAGGGGACTTTGAATAAATTCCTCATCATTCCAGATCTTCTTTACAGCGTAATTTTTATCAAAAGTGGAGGAAAATATTCTTGGTTGTTTCAAAAAAATATCGAGGGTTTTTTGGTTCTGTTTGTATTGGCGGATGTGATGTTTGGTGTCTTAGATAGCTAGGACATGTATGGCAAAAGATTCTTCGAATTGGTTCCAGGTAAACTACACATTAAAAGAAGAATTCACCTAAGTTGACACAGGAAAACTGGAGGACGCTAGCTAGGTACTGAGTGTCATCTAAAGTAAAGTAAACTTGCTCGTCGCCGACATCCCCGCTTAATCTGGTGCAGTTGAGTTGTCCGTAAGATATTTTATTATAGTATCGGCCGTAGATAACAAATATTTTCTGTTACAAGAACATACAAAATATACTCGCATTGCTATGACAATTATCACCCAGACTAGTATCTAAAAAAACTCTATTTTTCCTCCTTGTCTCACTATTGCCCATCAAGTTATTTCATTCTCGTGTATACCAATAAAAACCCAAAACAAATGAAAATGTCTCAGTTAAATATGCTCAATTTGTCAGGATGCCCTGTAAATCTAAAGAATACTCGCATTGCATGCACAAAAACAAGCGAATAAAACTACAATATACAAGTATTTATGCCAAAAAAATATTACATGGTTGACTGCAACTAATAGCCAGTAGGCAAACGCAGTAAACCAGTCCCCCAATTTGTTTATGTTTGTATCAAATGTACTATAAAGTCGTCTCATTTTTTTTGGTTTACTTCCAGGAATTTACTACACAATGGCAATCATTGGCCCTGCCGTTGGATACGTCCTTGGGGGACAACTTTTACTTATCTATACGGACTTTCTTACCGTCGATTCAGCAATGTAAGTTGAGATATTTCTTTTCTAGTCGGTTAATTGAAATAAATGAAACTAAATGCCAGTGCGTAGCGGACTCACACAATTTATTCTTTAAACATGATCTCTCTGTTTAATTTCTTATGTTTCGGTCCTTTAAGATGAAACGATGCCATTTGGAAGAGAGGATGAAGAAATAATAAAACACAATCTCATCTGTGATAATAATAAACCGTGTCAAGCAACCCCTGTATGCCTGTGACAACCTCCTGTTCGTTGTCTCGTGCAGCTGGGTGATGGTGGGGGTGAAAATAATAACACATTAGCACTGTGTTCGTTGGCTTCCAGTCGTCATTCCTCTTTTATTTATTGCTATGGTGATCCTGAGGTATTTTACAGTTTTGCACCTGTAAAATACAATTTTTCTTGCATCATAAATAGGGATGATCTGCGGGGTACGGGAGTGTAGTAATTCCTAAATATTTGTAAGAAATTCTGAGCAGGACTTACTTACGTGGGGGGTAATGTAATGACGTGGAAAACACATTTCATTGCTAAGAGAGGGATATTTCATTTCATTTTTTTTATTACGCGTTCTCATTTTATTTAATTGAAATTTTGTACAGGGGTTGGACGAGTGTGGGCGAATATATTTTCTTCTAAGTCGTCAAGATCAAATGAGGTGTGAGATTTTAAATTGGAATTGTGTTCAACAAGGTGATGACAGAAAATGGAATTAATTTAAATTTTAAAATAGAAGACGTTGACCACTTCCAACAAATGTAACGACTTTACAGATTATGTAGAAAAACAGTGAAGGTTTTGGAAATCTAGTTAAGGGTTTGGAAATCAGACTGGCAAAGAAAAATTTGGAACCAAATATAGGAAGCTTGCTCAGTTACTGGCATTGGTAATAGCCATGTCCCATTCGATCTGGGCAAGTACTCGTATAGTTGCGGTTTTAATTGTATACTAGATGGCGAGATTTTCCCTTACACAAATTACGAGTAGATAGGTGAATGTCTTTGCTAATAAAATCCGAATAGGGTTTTGTGCTTGCTTAAAAACGAAATAGATTGAAGGTTATTGCTTATAAAAAAACGTGTCAATAAAAAGAATAAAATTGTGGCTTAGTTTTTCCACCGGTTATGAAAAGTGCGTTAAATTCAACATCTATCCGCCAGTATGCACAGGAGTTGGAGTAGCTAGTAATAGCTGCTCAAGTTTGTTTTCGTGTCTCCAAGCCGTCATCGATAGGCACTATATATATATATATATATATATATATCTAAGACAAGCATTAACTCCTGATAACTTTCGATATATTAACAAAGTAGTGTTTCCAATTTGAATTCTATAAAATTGACCATATTCGCCCAAAAGTTTATAAAGCAAACAGTGAGCACCTGGAGCTGGTACCCTAGCATCCATTCTACTTACAAATTCTTAAGTTGATAAGCACGTTTGTGTACTTTTCCAATGGGTGAACCTCAGGATACCTATCAAACCTATTGACTGAGTTTGTCCTTGACGACTTGGAAACTTATATTGGATTTTTTATTGTGATTTTTCCAGAAACGTCCTCAATGCTCAGTACTCTTTTCCTATGTTGAATCTTATGGTGTCTGCTACTTTCAGCTTGTCTTAAATATATAATTCTGTTATTTATTTATTTATTTGTTATTTATTTAATTATTTATTTATATTTTATTTTATTTATTTATTTATTTTTTTTTTTTTTTTTTTTTTCTTCATATGAGGGTTTTTTCTCGTTGATTCCCCTCGAATATACTTAAAAATACAAAAATAATTCATAAACAATATTGTAAACTACTTTCTCAGTTGAAAGATATATTAAATATCATATCACTGTGTGTAAATTGTGTGGTGGCAAACCTTGTACAAATTTTATAAACGAAGTTAATAAATATCTATCTATAATTCTGTAAATACATATATGATTTTTATTGAAATGTTTAGACGGTCGTATTTTACCACCCATATTGAATCTTTTATGGTTTTATTTTTTTGTTGTAACGCTTCTCTCTATGACTTGTAGTTTGTCTTAAACATTTCTCGCGTAGACAAACATACGTAATTTGATTAGAGTTGACTTTAGCAAAGACGACTGCAAATAAATTTCGCTAGTATTTTTGAATTCTGGCCAAACTAAGCAAGTATGTATGCAGATTACTAGAGAATGCCTCATTTTTTGAAGAATGTAGCAAAAGCTTTTCAGGAATCTGAACTCAAATTGACTCAAGTAGACAAAGTTCGCCAAAATTCTTAATATATTTTTCTCATAATCCCTAATCGATATAATGTGTACTTCATAGGTATTTGTAAACTCTTTCTTTCTTTATTACTTTTTTAGATTAGGACTAACGAGTTTAAGCAAAGTTTGGATAGGAGCCTGGTGGATCGGTTTCATCTTCGCGGCACTGGCATGCGTTTTACTATCAATTCCGATCTTTGGTTATCCAAAATCTCTTCCTGGATCCGAGGAAATACAACAGGAAAGAATTTCCGAAGCATATAAAGGAATAACGGAAGTCACCGAACAAAATTTCACTAAGCTCAAGGAACTGCCCAAAGCATTGCTATCTCTACTCAAGAATCCGACGTTTTTTTTTCTGAATTTAGCTGGAGCATCTGAGGGTCTTATAATAGCTGGATTCTCCGCCTTCTTGCCGAAACAAATCGAAAATCAATTCAGCATTTCACCAGTGTGGTCAGCGCTGCTAATGGGCCTGATTACTGTTCCAGCTGGTGGGGGTGGAACATTTCTTGGAGGCTATCTAGTCAAAAAATTCAATTTAGCCTGCTCGGGAATTATAAGAATGTGCTTGATAGCGACCGCTATATCGACATTCTTTACAATGTGTTTCTTATTGACGTGTCCAAATCTTAGTTTTGCTGGAGTCACGTCTGCCTACAGTGGTGTGGAAGGACATACGGGCTATGGGACTCAATTCGACGCCACTTGTAATAGAGACTGCCATTGTAGCAGAATGAATTATGACCCGATTTGCGGTTCGGATGGTGTTATGTATTACAGTCCTTGTCATGCGGGATGTAAACAGGAAAAGGCTATGGACGAGTCGAAAACTTATCTCGATTGTGATTGCATTAAAGCACCGGAGAATGTCACCTATGAAGCTATCAATACAATGTGTGAGTCAAATTGCACACGTTTACCCTATTTTGTAGCTTTCTGCTTTGTACTGATGTTGTTCACTTTTTTGGCCACAATGCCTGCATTGGCAGCTACATTGAGGTAAGAGTATCAGTACAAGTCTCCCTTCTGGTAATTCTATGATGAATTTTATAGATGCGTTCACGATGACCAACGTTCCTTTGCCCTCGGTATTCAATGGATCAAAGTCCGCCTCTTAGGCACCATCCCGGCTCCTATGATTTTTGGAGCGCTAATCGACGAAACGTGTATTTTGTGGCAGGAATCCTGTGACGAACATGGAGCATGTCTTGTTTACGATAACAAATTCATGAGCAGGTGAGAAGCAATAAGGTAACAGGTGAGCATTACGTTATTCTCGCACCTAACAGGTATATGTGGATCCTTGCGCTCTCGGGGAAAATAGCATCGGTGTTTTTTTTCTTTGGCGCATGGTGGTTTTACATTCCACCAAAGCACGTGAATGAAAACACTGCAGAGGTGGATGATGGTGGCGTTATTAACAGCGACAACAACAGTCCTCCCCAAGGGGAAATTTGTAATAAAGAAGAACAACAACAGTCACAACAACAGCAACAAGTGTTGCCCTCCATTGAATGTAAATCTATGAATGAAAATGGTATGGAATATGCGCAGAAACTTGAACACAGTTGCGGCCGTTATTAAGTGACGTCTTTATGACTTTATATTTTATAGAGATAATGAAACCTAATTAAAGACAAGGGCACGAGTACGATAACTTTGGCGCCAAAAATTGATAACGGTTTTTTGTAGAGGGTCGAAAACAAGCATTTTTTACTATGGAAGGGGGGGTCTATCTCGCCCCGTTTATGAGGTAGGGGCAATTTTAGAAAAAAAATTACTGAAAATGAAAAAAAAAAATATTTAAAAACAACGGCAACACTTACAATGAAGTACTATACCGGTTTCGAAAGCCAGAAACCTGTTCTTTAATCCTAAATTTAAATTAAATAATTTATGTCAATAGTTTTTGAAAAATTCGCATACAAACCCAAAATTTTGATAAAAAAATTAAAAAAAAAAAGTTTAAAAAATTTAAAATTACTATTTTTGTTTTGTTTTTTGGCTTTTAGGTTAATGAATGAATAATCGATTAAACGTCTGGCAGGTGCCTATATCAACAGTTTTCTTAATTAACGGTACCAGGGTGGCCCACTTCGCGGGATTGAGGGATTTAAACTCCCTTTTCGCATGCGGCAGGTCCCGCTCATGCAACTTCGTTGCTCCGCTCGGGGTAGGTGCTTTTCGTCAGGCAGGCGCCTTTGTTATCAATACTCTTCATCTACAGTACTTCTTTTTTTTCATTTTTTTTATCAAAATTTTGAGTTTGCATGCGAATTTTTCAAAAACTATTGACATAAATTATTTAATTTAAATTTAGGATTAAAGAACAGCTTTCTGGCTTTCGAAACCGGTATAGTACTTCATTGTAAGTGTTGCCGTTGTTTTTTAATAATTTTTTTTTAATTTTAAATCATTTTTTTCTGAAATTGCCCCTACCTCCTAAACGGGGCGAGATAGACCCCCCCCCCCCTCCTCCTATAGTAAAAAATGCTTGTTTTGACCCCTCTACAAAAAACCGTTATCAAATTTTGGCGCCAAAGTTATCGTACTCTTCTCCCCAAGACAAGAGTGCAATGAAACTGCCATTTAATTTTATATAACGAAGTTGAGGCATATTTAGAGTAAGTTTTATTAAAAGTAGATGTTAGCAGATTACACAAGAACTATAGAAAATATAAATTGGTGTCATGTATTATATTAATTGTGATGGTTTTTTTTTGTTTAGGACTTACATATGTATGTATATGCCATTAAAGGTGTTTTTATATTACGATTATTTTTTATAAAAAAATCTTTACCGGTATTGTATTAATATTACTAGCAAATTAGACTACAACTTGTAAGAAATATTTATTCACTAATAATTAGCAGCTTAACATAAGAAAAATTGCGTCGTAGTACTTTTGTTAACAAAATCATAATAGGAATAAACACAAGATTACGCGGAAATTTTGATGTAACTTTACAATTTTTTCTATGAAATAAAAGATTTTTTAAATATTTGATACAATTTTATAACTATTAATATTAATAAATGTGTATGTTTTAAAAAGTGCGCAAATGTTTTTCGCGGTAATCGACACAAGAAAGGTATTCATGAACAGAAAGGTAAGAAATATATCGACGTAAGATAAGTCTGGCATTGGTATATTTTTTTTTCAAGACCAATGGTCAAATATTTAGCGGGAATATGTACTCTAGCGCCGATCTTAATTACCGACATTAATTATGGATAGTACATAGACTGATCCATCGCCTTCAAGGTGATGTTAGTAGTAACAGAGGCCCTGCAACCATTTTATTAAATAAAACAGGAAAGAATTTCCGAAGCATATAAAGGAATAACGGAAGTCACCGAACAAAATTTCACTAAGCTCAAGGAACTGCAAAACTATCTACTATCGCAACTCAAGAATCCGACGTTCTTTTTTCTAAATTTAGCTGGAGCATCTGAGGGTCTTATAATAGCTGAATTCTCCGCCTTCTTGCTGAAACAAATCGAAAATCAATTCAGCATTTCACCAGTGTGATCAGCGCTGCTAATGGGCATGATTACTGTTCCAGCTAGTAGAGTTGAAACATTTCTTGGAGGCTATTTAGTCAAAAAGTTCAATTTAGCCTGCTCGGGAATTATACGAATGTGCTTGATAGCGACCGCTATATCGACATTCTTTCCAATGTGCTTCTTGTTGACGTGTCTAAATTTTAGTTTTGCTGTAGTCACGTTTGCCTACAGTAGTGTGGAAGGACATACGGTCTATGGGACTCAATTCGACACCACCTGTACTTTTTGATTGATTGATTTCTTTATTTTGTCTTTAGCTGTTTTTTGTACAATTGTTCTTAAAAACTAAATAACTAACTAATATTTAAATTATAGTTTAATTTAATCTAAGGAACTAACATACATTTGAAAGTTTTAATATTGCGTTTGTTTTTTAATTCATTTGGTAGACTATTAAATAATTTTAATCCATTATACAATAAAATATTTTGAGATCTATTAGTGGAAAAGAAACCAAGTCTAAAATCATCTCTATTTCTCAAATTATATGGTTTGAAATCTGCAACATAAACCAATTGATTTGTTAAATACTTTGGTTTAAGGTCCTTTGGTTTATTGTTGACCATTTTAGAGTGTTAATCATTACTCTAATAGGCGTTAATATATTACACATCAAAATACATTCCCCTATTTTGTAATTTTTGCAATCTTTCTTAAATCGGTTTTGACTAAGGAATACAATTGTTGAACAATATTCAAAGTGTGGTTTCATCATGACATTATAAATTTTTACAGAACTATTTATTGATAACTTTAGCCTGATTCGTTTGAAAAAAAAAATTTTTGAGCAATTTTTTTTTAAAAATTTCATCTAAATGTTTCTCAAATATTAATTGTTTATCAATTATAAAAGCTAAATATATAATTTTAATTACTTTATCTATTATAACATTATCAATAATAATATTATTCTCTGATTCTGCATTTATGATAATTGCTTTAGTTTCATTAATATTAAGTTTTAATTTATTCATTTTTAAATAATTTAATACACTTTCTAAATCTTTATTTAGTTGCTCAATACATTCATCCACCGAACCCGCAGATACAAAAATAAGTGCATTGTTTGCAAAAAGCCTAATTTCAGTAAACTGGAGCACGTTCTCCATGTCGTGGGTTGGGTACGATTAACCGGTTTCAAAAATACCGATTGTAGGAAATTGATCAATAAAATATCGAAAAGAAAAATGCCGATTAAGAAAAATGTCGACTGATAAAAATATCGACAGAGAATATGTTGCTTTTTAAAATATCGATTTTAAAAGGTCGACTATAGTTAAGTGAATGATGTTAACATCATTCACTTAACTATAGTCGACATTGAGTTAAAAAAAAATACTTATTTTCATTTGAAATACTTTACATAAAAAGCTAGGTAAGGAGTATCTAGTCGTCAAACAAACTGTAGATAAAATTCAAAAAGGAGAAAGAAAAGATCCGAAAAAGTATGTTCTAAAGCAAGAAAACCAACTTTCAACTATCCTTAATGATAAACCTAATTATAGTAAATTAGATTTTCTTAAGAATATCGCAGTTGATTTGACTTTGCAATGAACAAATATATATATTTACATATATAATTGTATGAATTATATTTTTTTAAGTTTTTGTTATTTAAATTGGATTCATTAATATAATTAATTGTATACATTCATAGCAGCTTGTTTCATTTCACTCGAATGTTCGGACTACAATCGACATTTTTGCCGACAGCTTCTTTATTGTAGTCGACATTTTATTGAGCTATATTTCAAATTGTCAACTATTTAAATTGTCGGCGACATTTTTTTTGCGGCAATTCGTACGCGTTCCCCCTGTCGTTGATATGAAATGATGATGAGTTCTACCGTCAAACCATTTGAGTTCAACTCCTTTTACTCTATTTTTTTTTTTGCTTCTCAATAAGGATTGTTTTGCATATAGTTTCAAACATCCTCTAAAGGTCCAAAAATAGCGCCATTATTACCTTTCTGTCATGTACGTCCATTTTCCATTGTGTTACCACCAGATTTAACAGCGACTCAATACTGTTTTATCCGCCTAAATCCAGATTAATATTCCGATAATAGGTTATTGCCTCCACATATCTAGCCAATAGATTAAATACCAGTTTTTCGAAAATTTGGCTTTCGGTTAGTAACACATTTACTGGACGAAATTCCACTGGTTTGTCGTTTATAAAGGGTGACCAGATAGCAATGATAGTTTTTTCGATTCATATGTTTCAGCTGTTAGAGTTACCAATGAAATCCAGCTGTCAAAATATTCAGTAAGGTTTGCCATTTCATCATGCATCATTTGACCCTTCCCGAACGTGTGAAAATTATTAAAAAGTATTATCGAAATTCCGGCTCAGTTATAAATACGCAACGTGAGTTTCGTCGTGAGGTCAGACGTCATCATGGCTTCAGTGCGCAGGCAATTCGCCGCACCGCGGAAAAGTTTAAGCGTAAGTACACTCTTTTGGACCCTAAGCCACCAACCAGACAGAGATCGGTGCGAAGTAAAGAAAACATAACTGCCGTAGCGGCCAGTATCGAAGAAGACCCAGAAATGTCGATTCGGCGCCGATCAGCTGAATTGGGCATCGCCAGAGAATCAACCAGGCTTATTTTGCAGCTGGATTTGGGCCTACATGCGTATAAGATTGTGCTGACGCAAGAATTGAAGCCGTGAGTTCGCTAATTGGGCGCTGGAAATGTTGGCCGGAGATCCGCATTTTGGTCAAAAAATCATCTTCTCGGACGAGACCCATTTTTGCCTCAGCGGCTAGCCAAAGTTCGACAACATCGATATATCTGACCTGTGGTTCCAACAAAACGGCGCTACATGCCATACAAGCGACGCAACGCTCGAAGTGGTGAAGGAAAAATTTACGTCAAGTCCTTAGTCTACGCTTTGGACGAGCTCGAGGCCAACATTCGAGACGCTATTGCCAGAATAACGCCGCACATATTGGACAGAGTCATCAAAAATTATATCGACCGCTTGAAGCACTGTTTTATTTAAATTTATTTTCCTATAGTTCTTATCTGGTCACCCTATACCTTTTCGATAGGCAGCACCCAAGAATTTCGAATGATCTTAACATCATTTTCACTGATAAAAGGTTAAAATCTTTCTTATTGTTCATGCTCTTCATCGTGTCTTTTAGCTCATTGATTCCTATTAATTCAAATTTAAAACTGTAACATTTTTTATTTGGTTGACATAGGATTTAAAAGGAATATTGTCGCTAATTTCTTTTACGCTTGTGATAAAGAATTTGTTTAGTGAATTTGCTATAATTTGTTTGTTTATTATTATGATAGATTTTTTTTTTATTTAATTTTTTTTTTCATGTTTTATTGTCCTCCACATTGTTTTTTGGTCACTGGCTCCATCCACCTTCTTTGCAATATAATTATTTTTTGGTAACGTTAGTTCTTGTGTATATTTATTTCTAAGGCTTTTATAGTTATTCCATGTATTTGTTCAAACAGCAATCCGATAGCATTGAATTTTGCTTTGTTTCAAGTTGTATAAATATTGATTGAACCAACGTCTGCACTAATTATTGCCTCTGCACATTCTTCTGACTACCATATTTTGCATAGGTTTGTTTAGTGAGTGACAAAAACATCTTGTTACTTCGTATAAATTATAATTACGATTTTTCTTAAGGATTGCATTATTTCCTAGCTCGTTGTGAAAGGTTTCTTCATTAAACACCATAGTTTTATATATTCTCTGACGTTTTTTCTGACTAATTGACTTCATTTCAATTCTAATTTCAAGAGATTCGTGGTCACTTATTTTAAAGTCAATTATAACTATGGAGTTAACACCCCTAAAGATTGCCACAATGTAGTCAACTAATGTTGATGAAGTATCAATTATTTTTGTTGGTTTTACAACAATTTGTTGAAATTAATTGTCTAGAGGTATTATGATTTGTTAATTTTTTGTCTTGTATGTCCTTAAGTTAGCAGGACAATACCTCTATTTTAAATTAAAAGGAAATCGCAGTATACGTTCTCCGGGGATTGCCTATTGTCTGGAAATCTGTAAATCTCAACCCAACCTGTAATAGAGACTGCCATTATAGTAGAATGGATTATGACTCAATTTGTGGTTCGGATGGTATTATGTATTACAGTCCTTGTCATGCGGGATGTAAACAGGAAAAGGCTATTTACGATTCGAAAACTTACCTCGATTGTTATTGCATTAAAGCACCGCAGAATGCCACCTATGAAGCTATCAATACGATGTGTGAGTCGAATTGCACACGTTTACCACAATGCCACTCGGCAAGAAATGCATGGAATTTCAGAATTTCATTCTTCAAAGATGACTTGAAGAAAGAGTTTTCAAAACAATCTGAATAGCGGGATAGTAGTAGGCAGTGGTAGGAATTTGAGATTCGAAAGGTATGCGACAAGGTTCTACACTATCGTCACTACTTTTCTAGTGCTTTGTCGATGCGAAGTGGTGGAATGCAATAGAGTCTTATAACCTATCTCAAACATCTCGACTACGCCGATTATTAGCATTATGGACCAAATATCCACCGGTTTGGTAACGAAGCCACTCCTGCTAGGGCTGAAGATAAACTCCTTTAATAAACTTAGCCAACCCTAAAAGTGGAGCAGCAGCAATGCAGATATGTGGCCGAAATATGGAGGCAAAATCAACACCGCATGCCTTTTAAAATCTATAACCTGTTTCATCAATCAACGTTTGCAGAGAGAGAACTGCGCATAATTTTTGGGTGCATACCGGGAAGTTGCAAAAGATCGAAGAATTGTCAGATTTCATGGAGTGGCGATTTGATTACTCCTTAAATTCAAGGGTCAAATGCTAAGAAATAGGTAGAATTGGTATATCAAGAGGTTTCTAGTAGATAGATAGATAGATAGGTAGATGTACTTTATTTTTCAATAACAAAGTTTTACAATCTTTTATAAAATATAGTACAATTTAAGCAATGGCTTCGCCGTCTGCCATAGATTGACAAACTTATACGAGTAGTTCATATATGTATATATAAGTATGTATTTAAAGAACATTATTAAAATAGAAGCTTGTGTTTTAGGTTTAGATTAAAAGTTTCTTCCACAATTCTATTTCTGTAACTATAAGCTACATGACAGTATGCTACTAAGGATCTCCAATCACTACCATTTAACAGATGCTCGACTTCATTTCTTTCGCTCCACTCCAAAATGTGATTGTCTGACTTCTTTCAAAACTGGGCAAGTACCTATAAAGTGTGCTGTTTCTTCTGTTTCTCCTGAGTTGCATAGGCTACATCGCAAAGGTAGGTCGGGACGGTGTGGCATGTAATTAAGCTTTAAAAGTTCTCCTCTTGCTCGCACATTAAATGATATTTCGAAGATACTGAGGTTAGAGTTCGGTAGATGATGTCTTCGTGCACTAGGTTTTTGTAAATTAGGCGTGATTCTGAGTTCTTCGCCGCCGCGATGTGGTCTCGTTTTATCGCCTGGTCTATGTCAAATAGGAAGTTACGTGCGGCTCTTGACCATTCTGGGACGTTGGATTCCGTCATTGTATGGCTTATATTATACCTAGAGGCAATATTTTCCCAATCTTTGAAGAACTATGATCTGGTACTTAAAGCTTTTTTAGCAAGAATTTTGTTTAGACTTTAGCCACATACTGCAATTTAACTTTAGAGTGAATATAAATAAAGGTGGTATTCCGCTCTCAACATGCAATATGTAGTTAGGTGTATTTAACGGTAGGCGTAACTGTTTTTACCACGGAATTGTATTTTGGGGTGTTAATAGAAAATGGACTTTGCTTTCTTGAAACAAAGAGATATATGTAAAAATGTGGAAATGAAAGAACACGCACCGATATCAACGTTATAAACTTCTTTATTCGAGTGTGTACTGAATTTACGTTTTTGAGTATTTATGCTTTTGTCATTTACTTTCATTTTGGCGCGAATTACAATTTGCCAATGTATTGGTTTTATATATTTGAGATTTTGTGTATAAATGAATAAATTACAAATGTATTTACACAAAACATAGAATCTGAATTAGTTGTGTTAGGTTTTAATTTAATTTAACTTTAGAAGAACTGTCAAACTGTCGTCTTTGGTTTTCTTGGTTTTAATCGCCAACATTCTCCCCGGCTGTGAACGGAGTTCGCAATTTTGTCCACAAACTTGCATAATTCATCCTTCAATTCCGGACCACCCTGTAGGCCCTTGTGGTTGAGCTAGTCTACTTCGTGTTGATTGCAAAGGGTACATGCAAAGACAAAGATGATTAATAACATGGAATTGAAACATGAATGGGACAACACATTGCGCCACAATAATAGGGACATATACGGAGTGAAAAGACAAAACACATTGACGGTCAATGTCGTTCATTTATTGACTGATGATGATCATTCGGGTGATATGTATGCGTCCTTCTCTTACTCCCACTGCCTTATGCGATTTTCATAATACATCTTCCTTGTTCACGCTGGAGTTGATTTGATTTGTAAACTGTAGTAATTGTAATTCATTCATAGTGCGGTGTCGTGCCGAAGTGCGGTGTATTTTTTTTTTTATATTTGTAATGTTTTAGTTTAATATGTTGTAATTTAATGTACTTTTTGTGTTTGGTGTCATTTGGACGACGTGGGAGGATTTCATGTATCCAGGTGAGTTTCTTTATTACTATTCATATATTATGTTTTATATATTATAGTAAATTTGGGTTGACGATATTTTTTTTTTGATTATTGAACTTGTACCGGTTCATGTACAAGATTTCGGTGCATTGAGTGGGTGGCATCGCTGCGGTTGTTGTTGCTATTTTTTCTTCTCTCGGTGTATGCAAGTTAAGTATGTACGTAAGTTTTGAGTGAAGTTTCGCGTGAGAAAAAAAATAAAATACAAAAAAAATCAAAAGAAATGTGTGCAAATGTGTGTGAAAAGTGGAGTGCTAAAAAATTTTGAATGTGCGTATCGAATACGTTGGTACGCGTCGTGTTGATCTATATCGCATGTGATTGTTTTGATTTTCACTTTGTAAGTGTAATTTTTTTTTTTTTTTTTTTGTTAACGGGTAACGGCGCGGTTCGATTGCTGAAGAATCGTGATGGGTGGTTATGGGTGATGATCAGCTGTGACGAATGTCGATGAACTTGGCGTTTCGTTGACAAGACAGCTGAGGATGCCCATAGATTATGTGTTTGTGTGTAGAGAACGTAGAATTCAGTGTTGTGTTGTTTTAGATTTATGTGTACAATGTAATATAAATACTATTATTATTTTATTGATGAAATTGTAATAAAATTTAAGTTTTATTTATTTAAATAAAGAAAATTTATCAAATAAATGTGTTGTTTTCATTGTTTCTGTTTGATGGTAGATAGCAAATTTTCGTTATCGGACGTTTGAGTTCTCCGGTTTTTGTTTTCAGTGTCACAACGCGAATTAGACTGTCGGCTCCTGGGTGAACTTCTCTAATACGTGCAAGCATCCATTGAGATGGTGGTAATCGTTCATCCTTAACGATTACTAAATCCCCAACCTTCGGTGTCTGCTCGGTTTTAAGCCACTTCGGCCTCTGTTGCAAACGCGAAAGATACTCACTGCACCATTTACGCCAAAAGCCGTCGGCAAATCATTGAGTTCTTTTCCATCGGTCGATATTGCTTACATTAGCGTGCGATGTGTCTCCGTGCGGTATGGTGTGTAAAGCTTCGCCTATTAAAAAATGTCCTGGCGTTATGACCTCCAAATCCTCATGGTTATCCGAGAGAGGGCATAAAGGTCTGGAATTCAGACATGCCTCTATCTGCGTAAGTATTGTGTAAAGCTCCTCAAATGTCAACTTCTCGTTTCCTGTCGCGTGTTTTAAATGGTGCTTAATGGATTTCACTCCGGCTTCCCAAAGTCCCCTGAAGTGTGGCGACGCGGGAGGGATGAAGTTCCATTTGGTGCCTTGATCTGAAAGGATCTCTGCAATTTCTGCCCAATCATGCTTTGCAACTTTCATCATGGGGTCGAGTTCTGTGCTAGCTCCAACAAAATTTGTTCCGCAATCGCTGTAGATTTGGCTGCATATACCTCTCCTTGCAGTGAATCGGCGGAAGGCAGCTAAGAAGGCTTGAGTAGTTAGGTCTGATACGACCTCGATGTGTATCGCCTTGGTTGCTAAGCAAACGAAGATTGCTAAGTACCCCTTAAGACTCTTTGCGTTGCGTCCCTTCCAGGTCTTTATTTCTATTGGTCCAGCGTAGTCTACTCCGGCATTGGCAAATGGTTTGGCCATTCGGACACGAGGTGCAGGTAGACTCCCCATCAATTGTTCCATATGTTGAGCTTTGTGTCGAAAGCAGACTAAGCAGTTGTGGATATGCTTCTTCACAGCCCGTTTGATGTGGAGTATCCAATATTTGGTACGAATATACGCCACCATTTGCTGCAACCCTCCGTGTAGCGTTCGATCATGTGCGTCGCTGATCACTAGTTCCGTTAAGTGATGATTTGGGTGTAATATTATTGGGTGCTTTTGTTCATAGGGTAGAAGCGCAAATTGAAGTCGTCCTCCTACGCGAATGATTCCCTGGCCGTCGATGAAGGGGTTGAGCGCCTTCAAATTTGTTGGTATAGCGATGTTAGTTTGGCTTTTATGCAGTTCCGATGAGCCCATCTCCCTTTGAGTTGTTCGAATAGCGACGAGTTCAGCTAATTGCAACTCCTTCGGTTCGAGCGCGTTCATTTTCCTGGCTGGAGCCTCCATTCGACAGTTTTGCATAAATCGCAAGCAGAAGGCCAAGACTCGGACCACCTTTGACAACCGAGAGAACTTATGGATCAGTTTGCTCACACTATCATTCATGTCTTGTGTCGTAACGTGATGAGTTTGAAGTTTTCTGATCTCTTCCATTGTCTCTGTTGATAATGGTTGATCAGGTTCCTGGAATTTCCATTGTATGCGGAAAAAGGATGGGCCTTTCCACCATAAGTCCTGTGCCCCTAGTAAGTAAGGGGAGATACCTCGAGATGCCAAGTCTGCAGGCTTATCGTGTGTAGGAATGTGTCTCCATTCGTCGTGCTTGGTAAGACGTTGAATTTCCGCAACCCTGTTGCTCACAAACGTAGTCCATTTGATCGGAGGAGCACGGATCCAAGCTAGGATTATCGTGGAGTCTGACCACGCATAGGTGTTGACGTGTTGCATCTCGAGGACATCTTTTATGTAATGCAGCAGTGTGGATACCATGACTGCGCCGCAAAGTTCCAGCCTAGGAAGTGTTTAGCGGAGCGACCTTTGTTTTCGCCATAAGTAGGTGCATGTGCGTTGTGTCTGTGTTGTCTAGTACGCGTATGTAAACCGCTGCCCCGTAAGCCTTTGTTGAAGCATCGCTGAAGCCATGCAATTCAATGCCCTTCCAGCCCTTATGTGCACCTATCCACCGAGGAATCGCGATGCCTTCAATCATGGGTAGTTCTCGTTGAAAGTTATCCCACTCATGCTTCAGCTCTATTGGAATTGGGTGATCCCAATCACTACCTCGACTCCAGAGTTGCTGCATGAGTATCTTGGCCTTGACAACGCATGGTGCTATCCAGCCAAGTGGGTCGTAAAGCTGGGCTATCGCTGAAAGGATTGTTCTTTTTGTCGGTTCTTCGACCTTGAACTCAAACTTTTGAAACGAGAATGAATCGGTTTTGGGGTACCATCTAATTCCTAGCGTTTTTACATGTTCTGATGACCCCCGAGGCAGATCAAATTCTATTTCCCGGTCCTGCTCAGGAATATTAACCAGAAGTTCCTTATCATTGGAAGTCCATTTGCTGAGGTTAAGACCAGCTGATGCTAACACCTTGCGAGCTTCATCACGTTTTTTCCTGGCTTCTTCAATACTGTCGGCTCCACTGATAAGGTCGTCGACGTACATGTCTTCCTTGACAACTCGTGCTCCGATCGGATACCTGTAGGTTTCATCATCTGCTGCTTGGTGTAAGACCCGAATGGCCAAATAAGGAGCACATGCTGTACCGAATGTAACAGTTTTGAGCTTAAAGGCTCTTATTGGTTGTTCTTCGGTTGGTCTCCACAGGATCAGTTGATAGTAGCTATCCGGTGGGCTTACCCAAATTTGGCGGTACATTTTTTCCACATCTGCGGTAAATGTGTACCGATGTCTTCTCCAGCGAAGGATAATGTCTACAACTTTGGTTTGTAACTTAGGACCCACCATCAAGTTGTCGTTTAGCGATGTCCCATGACTAGTTTTTGCTGCGGCGTCAAACACAACCCTGAGCTTCGTGGTGGTGCTTGCTTCCTTCAGCACGGCGTGATGTGGGAAAAACGTGTGGTATGGTGATTTTATCACTGCATCGTTGCCCATATCGACTTCCTCCATGTGTTGCAACGTGAGGTACTCCATGAGACACTCGCTACATCTCGTCCGTAACCCTTCATTACTCTGGAAACGTCGTTCCAACTAAGCGAATCTCCTGAGAGCCACTTCTCTGCTGGCATCTAACGCTGAACGCTTTCCGCCTTTAAAGGGAAGTGTTACTTCATAACGTCCATCTGCTAGCCGCCTTGTAGTTGCAGTGAAGTGCCTATCGCACTCTATGTCCTCTTCGGAGTCCTGAACTCGAAATGGAGCTTCTTCTACCTCCCAAAATTTTCGTAACTGTGTATCAAGATTTGTGAGCTGTACGAAGGTCTGTATGGAACGTGGTATCATTTCAGGAACTTTACCTATAACGACCCATCCCAGCTTGGTCTTTTGGGCAATTGGTGAGTTGGCGTTGTCGGTCCTGATAATTTCCGGAAGGATGACCTCAGAATATACATCGACTCCGAATAACAACTCTATTTTGATGAGAAAGGTCTGATCCAGGACAGATTGGCGGTGCCGCTAATCTTCCATGTTGCTCGGAAAGCTGTGGATAGGTGACTCAACTACGACAGAGACGTTGCACACAGCAGTGTGTTGCGTCTCCGGTTCAGTAGGGCGGTATCAAGTCGCGATATTGAGGACGTACAGCGTCAGTACGGACATTGGTGGCTAGCCGAAAGAGGGGAAACTCCTTCGTCGTTTCCTCATAATCCAGGGTAGCCTGTTTGATGTTCAAGGTTGGCTGTACATTGCCCACGGCCGACTTACATAGTTTAAGTTTAGGTAGATTGTAGATAATAATAATAAAAAAAAAAAAAAAAAAATTTAAATAAAAAATCCGCAGCACTTGGATGAAAAAAAAAAAAAAAAATAATAATACGTAGAGAATTACGTAAGGTAGAATAAGATAGGTTAAGGTAGAATAAGGTAGCTTAAGATTTATTTTAAGGTAGCTTTGTAAGTTTTATATATAAGAACAATCAAAATAAGTTCTATTACTAAGTTTTTTCACTTAATTAAAATTTTTTCTTAGTAATAAACAATAAAATAAATAATAAAATAAATAAAGAACTAAAGTAAGTTACGTCGAAAGACATAGTTTTAAGTATTAGGTTTAGCTTAGAGCGCCCGCATAGGGCCAGTAAGTTAGAATAGAATAACATAGTTAAGCTAGTTTTAAGCATTTTTTTTTGTCTAGCACGTAAGGTATAATGAATTGAAAAATAAAAAATGCATCAAAAAAAAAAAAAAACAGCTCTATTTTTCCGGGTATGTTGAAGCTTGGGTCGGCTAACTGCAACCCATTTATATGGTTCCACTTGTCAGGTATCACGGATCTGGCCGGAAGAAGCCCAGTTAACGACTTGAAAACTAAAGCCCTAGCAGAGCTCTCGAACGTGGAATCCCTCGACGTAAATGTAACGTCGACATAGTGCTGAGTGGTGCCGTTACTGACCTTCCCTAGCCCCGATACCTGGACATGGGTACGTTGCTTAGGGAGTTTAAGCTGCTGTGCAGCTGATTCAGAGATGAACGTTGCCTCTGATCCCGGATCGATTAAAGCACGTAAGTAAACGTATCTTCCGTCACTTGACCTTGCCTTAACAACTGCTGTAGCTAGCAAAACATTTGTTGTGTTGACCTGCTGCGATGCGTGAAATGCGTTACGCCTGGTGCTACTGGATTGGTTGTCACTCATTGGATGAAATGTTGGTGCATTGGGGTTCACGCCTACCTCCTCCGTTTGAGTGCTACCATGGTTGTGTTGATTCCGTGGTGTTGTTGTGTACGTGTAGGGTGGTGATGTGTGTGCGTGTGTGCTTGCGTGTAGTAGTGAATGGTGGCGTTCGTGGCAGAAGTAGCAGTGTTTGCTGCTAGGACATTCTCGTGTCGGATGGGTATAAGCGAGACAGTTCTCGCAGACCTTGGCTTGTCGAACAGACTGTTGTCTATGCGTCACGTCCATGCCCAAAAATCGGTTGCATTTCCTCAAGGAGTGTTGCCCTCGGTTGCACACCTTGCACGAAAACTGCTTCGATTGTGCCGAAGCGTGAAAAACCTTGGGGTTGTACTCCGATTTTGACCATGGCTTGGCGTTAGACTTAGTTTCTCCCTGTTGCGCTACAGCCTCTAGCGTGCGGTAACGTGTTTCTAGGAATTCGTTGAACTGGCTTCTCGTTGGCAAATCCTTGCTGTTGCCCAACTTCTCTTCCCAAAGCTGTTGCGTGAGACTGGATAATTTTTGGAACAGAATGTATATCACAATAGCATCCCATTGATCAACTGGAAGCCCTAAGTTTTCTAAAGCGTGAAGACTTTCGGAAGAAACATCTAAAATTGTTCGCAAACCTTCTGCAGACCTTCTTGAATTGAGCATTGACCAACACTCGTTTATGGTCAAACCTCGCCTTTAATAGCTCCTAAGCCTTGTTATAATTCCCAGCATCTAAGGACAAATGTTGCAGAATTCTCGCTGCATCACCCGTGAGAGACGACTTCAAATAATGAAACTTTTGGATCTCACCAAGTGACTGATTACTGCGGATCAGCGAGACAAAAATTTCGTGAAACGCCTGCCATTTGGTGTATGACCCAGAGAACTCGGGTATATTAATGTTCGGACGAAGTTCACTGCTACTAGAAGCTGTGGAGATTAGCGGCGCTGGAGGTGCTGTTGTTACCACCGCTTGAACCTTACTTGTCGGAGCACACTTGTCCATGGCATCTAACAATTCACACTTATATTCAAGGTAAATTTCCTGTATTTCCTCATAATTTTTTTTTACATCCTCCTTTTTAATTTCCTTCTCCAGCTTACCAGCGATCATAATCTCCTCATGGTATCGCCGAGAAGTTACGAAACTATCTTCCAACAGAGCAAGCCGAGTGGATATATAATTCGTCGGTCGGCGAGATTCACCTGTCTTTTTAAAATTCGTGAAATCTCGATTTAATTGCGACAATGCCATGAGTTGGAGCTCTCCAAAAGACATTTTGCACTTTATTTTATCAATTAATAAAAAAAGGACGAAAAAAGAAATTGAAAAAATAAGGACTTACGAATCGAAATTACGCGACGCAGGAATCCCGATTTGCACAATTGGGTATAGATGGCTTCCGTGTAACAAAGGGAAGACAAAGGAATTGCACTTTGCACTGCACTTGCACAATGTATATAGTATGTATATGTATATATATGTCAATTATTTAATTTTTTTGTAAATTTCTTTCTAAATCAATTTTTTTATTTTATTTAGGACCACAATGTCTGGCTTCGAAGGACCACTGTTTTTACCACGGAATTGTATTTTGGGGTGTTAATAGAAAATGGACTTTACTTTCTTGAAACAAAGATATATATGTAAAAGTGTGGAAATGAAAGAACACGCACCGATATCAACGTTATAAACTTCTTTATTCGAGTGTGTACTGATTTACATTTTTGAGTATTTATGCTTTTGTCATTTACTTTCATTTTGGCGCGAATTACAATTTGCCAATGTATTGGTTTTATATATTTGAGATTTTGTGTATAAATGAATAAATTACAAATGTATTTACACAAAACATAGAATCTGAATTAGTTGTGTTCGGTTTTAATTTAATTTAACTTTTGAAGAACTGTCAAACTGTCGTCTTTGGTTTTCTTGGTTTTAATCGCCAGGAGAAAACTAAGCAACTTTTCGACGTCATCGTACATTCTACTTTCCCATACCTGTGCTCCATAACACATTATCGAACGCATTACCGCTTCAAAAACTTTTACCTTTGCTTGTAGACCGACTTTTGGGTTAGATATTAGTTTTCTCCAAGTTGAATTTATGGCTTTCTTCGCTTCTGCAAGCTTGAGTTCAAAGTGTTTTTCCATTGAAAGGTTATGGGTTAGGGTTACACCTAGATTGTAGCTTCTCACTACTTCTAAGAGTTGTCCACCGTACTTCCATTCTTCATTTCTCGCGAAGCGCCCTGTACCTTTATGAAAGGCTAACACTTTTGATTTAGTGGTATTTATTTGGAGACATTTGGCCTGACAGTACTGATTACCTCTTTGTTAATCATTAGTTGCATTGAACTTGGCGATTCTGCTAGAACAACAATATCATCTGCGTAGAGCAGTGCCTTGACTTTCAATTGGTTTACCCGTATGCATTCAGGAAGTGTGTCGGATATATCGTCAAGGAATAGTGCAAAGAGAAGTGGGCTGAGCAAGCATCCTTGTTTAACACCGATTTCCACCTCAAACCAATCTGACATCTCCTTACCGTTCCATATCGCCGACTTATTGTTCATGTACATATCTTTTAACATATTGATAAACTTTAGCGAAACTCCGACATTAGATAATTTGTAAAACAAATAGTTTCTATTTATCGTGTCAAAAGCCGCTCTGAAATCGATGAAGAAAGCGTATAGCTTCTTTCCTTGGTCCAAATACTTTTGAGCTACTGATGTTAAATTAAATAATTGGTCAACTGTTGAATAGCCAGCTCTAAAGCCAGCTTAGAACGGGCTTAGTTTTTTATTTTCATTTACCCATTTAGTTAATCTTGTGGTTAACATCCCAGTTAACATTTTCGTGATTGTATTCATAAAGGAAATTCCTCTATAGTTGGCAGCTACATTCGGATCTCCTTTTTTAAATATATGTAGGAAAAATAATCGATTTATAGAATTTTTTTGGTGCTTTTCCCACGTCGTAAATTCGATTGAGTGATAACAGCAATATTTCTATAAATGACGTTGAGGCGTGTTGGAAGAACTCGAATGGGACTCGGTCTTCTCCCGGAGCTTTATTTCTTTTAGCTTTTCTTAATACTTCAAAAAGCTCCATTTCATCAAAGGGCTTATCTAGATCCTCAATATAAACGCTTGGTTGTGCATAATGAATAGCAGTTAAGGGTTCCTGTGGATTAAGCATTGCTTTAAAGTGTATCATTAAAGCGGGCGTTTCTATTTGTGTTCCAACTTTGAAGGTATTTCGGTTTATCTTATTCACCAACGACCAAAAATCTTTGCTAATGGAGGCCTCACTTAGCTCTCTAGCGATTTCGGTGAAATACTTTTGATGTTTGTACTGACACAAGGATTTGTAGTATATATTTGTATTGTTGTAATTCGACGATTCAGTGTTATATTTCCTAAAGAGATTCAGTGTCGCAAAAGTTCTTTTTCGCGCTTTATAACATTCGTCATCAAACCACGGTTGTTTTCGTTTGAAATGCTTCGGATTATCTTTTGCTTGCGCAGTCATTTTGATTAGATTTGTAAGCATTATTGGATGTAGAAGAGCATTGTTCCATTCTGGTGTTAACCTTCCAATGTACTCATTCAGATTGTTGCGGTAATGATCGATGTTGCTGTCTTTCCAGATAAGTGTGGGAAGGAGAGTTAGCTCTTTGACGACTGCTATTTTGGTTGATACTGAACATTTGATTACAATCGGAATTGACCCTGGTAGCAGCATTCCATAATAGTTTATACCCTTCAAAATACTTTTCATACTTATCAAAATCTTTCTCCATAATAAGGGTGAGGGTGGCCGTGGTGTAGTGGTAACATCATCGCTTGTCACGCTGTTGATTCACGGTTCAAATCCTGATGTCAAGAATCATCTATTTATTTCACATGAAATAAATAAAAAAGTCGATCTTGCGAAAGCTAAGACAACTCTACTGTGAAGGCATAACACTGGCAGTAGAGTGGTCATATGGCCAAAACGCAAATTGATCGTGATGATGACATCAGGAGGACGGAAAAAAATACTGTGAATCATAAGCAATGGCAATGATAGCGAAAGACAAACAAAGTACTCCCCAGTTATCTGGACAGCCACCCTTGGAGTTTACAGAAACTTAATACCACCTGAGTTTCAAACCACCACACCACTCTGTCTTTCTCTCTGTCTCTTCCTTTCCACAAAAATGCACGTGTTCTAAAAATTAGTATAAGGGTATTCATATCCCCTTTAACACGTGCAAATTATAAAAAAAAAAAAAAAAATGTTTCAAATAAAAAGAATAGTTCATAATTTTTAACAAATTCAGAGAAATTCAGAAAATTACATTTGTTTCTTAAACCAGTTATATTATAACCCAAAATATTAAATGAATGATTTTGGCAGACGGCAACACTTTCAGGTACGCTGCTGTCTTTGGGTTGATGACTTCGATAGACGATTTTCTCCAGGTAAAATTCCGCGAGGTGTCACCTTCATAGCTAGGGTTGACGTTTCAGCTGTCACTTGATTTGCACACATTTTATCTAGAATTTCTATCCCGTCACCATGCTCGCACATAAGCCTATCGATTTCATCATAGTAAAAGGTTGTGTTTTCTATTTGTATGTTTACTCCTTTAAGTGGTATTCGAAGATAAGGATTTTTACTCAAAAGGCTTTTCTTCAAAAGGAACACTTTACGGCGACGCATTCGGACTGCCTGAGGAAAATCCCTGTGCATTGAGACTCCTGTATTTCTTAGCCTTCTAGCATGTTCGATGATGTTGTTTCCGAACTTCACACTCTTACCCAAGTTTCTTAGTCCCCTTGAAAATCGCAACAAGTACTGAGACGCCCAAGCACTCGGTACATAGTTCTTTGGCTTGTGTGACTGGGTCTGTGTTTACATTTGTGGGAATATGGACGATGACGTTGTCTTCACAAGCTTTTTTAGCTCAAAAGAGCATTCCTTTTTCCCAGGTTATGCATCTAGACCGTGTATGTGTCAAGGCATCTTGAGTTTGCTGCAGTTGAGCTTGTGTTTCGGACAGTTGTTGCTGTAAATAGTCAATTTGTACCTTTTGAGCTTCAATGTCTTCTTTAAGCAATCTAAGATCATCTTTAGTCGCAAGATTACACATTTTTCTATCTAGGAGCTTTTCTGACTCCTCAACTGACATATTTCCCACTCCCATTGTTCGTGCTGCTTTTGGATTGATGCGGTTGTGGTCAGGTGAAGTTACGCGTACTTTGCGTAGGTTTGTAGTATATATGTTGAAGCGGAAAGATTTCTTACTCAAGCTGAAAACATACGTCAGAAATGTATAACCTCATCTATTGGACGAAGAGGAATACAACTCACCGGAAATCCTCTTAACATAATATTATATTGAAAACAATATGGAATCGGTCCGTCCATTTGTCACAACCTTTTAGCTCCTAAACTATAAAAGCTTCAAGCACATAATGCCGGCGACATATGAGTATTTTTTTTTTTAAAACACCATTTTGAAGATGGCTCTAGGACAAACAAAACACACAAAATTAGTTTCTTCGGATATATGCATCTGACGTATCATTGACAAGAAAGCCCTCTATGATCAAAAAAGGTTTAAATTTGCGCTCACACTAGAGGAATGTCTTCAAAAAAATGGGTCTTTACACACCAATCAAATTTCTAAAGTAAGTAACTGAAAAACTTGAAAAAAAAGCATTTTCGAATACTTAACGACAAATAAGTCTGATTTTGATTTTGTTATTAATTTGCGAGATATCACATATTTTATTTCGTATCGCTTCCTCACGCTTTCTGATGGAGTGGCCGAAAAAAAATCTTCTTCTAACGAACAAACAAAAATTTACCAAAATCGGTTCAAGAATTCAAAAGTGATTTAAGAAAATGACCGGCGGAACGCTATGTTTGTTTTTTGTAACCATCTTCGTTCTAACGGAACCCTGTAATTACGAACTGAGTCTTAATTATTAAAATTGAATTAACTAATTGAAGAAAAAGTCAAGTAATAATTAACACTCTGGATCAGTTACACCGAAGCAAATACATATAAATTTCATGGATGGGCAGTCTGATATGGCGAAGAACCTTAGGGAAGACAACTAGCTGCAAAGTCCAATGCCTCTGAGCTGATATTAGATATTTTTAATAAAGTACCTACTTTTGGCTGGGAGAAGCTAGGCCAGGCCCTGCATTGAGTTGTTAGCTCCAAAATATTTATTTATTTATTTATATAACGCTATCGAAAAGCAATACATTTGAATGCCGAAATATATTTTCAAATTTTGTTTTCACTTTGAAACAATTTAGGAAACACCCACACATGAAAATCGATCGTGTAGTTACAATCGTTGAGACGACAGTACTTGACAATTTTAATAGTCATTTGGTGCAAAATCTAAATCGTCAAAATGACGTCGTTTCGTCATACGTGATAATCCTTATAATAATCGTATATGCACAATAATGACAGCTATTCAGAACAGACGTCAACAAAAACGCTAACAATTTTTCAAGTAAATTTAAACTGTTTAGCTAACATCCCTGGTTGATTTTAAATCACCTCACCATATCACATGATGAACTTGTCTAGACGGAATGTTCCGAATTCGATTTGATACTGAATGGATGAATGAAAATAAATTCAAAACGTTCCCTTTAAAGAAATCTAAAAATCCGAGTCACAGCTGTTTGTCTACGCTATCTATCTTTTTTTTCTAATGGATTCGCCTTCGCATGCGTGCTCTGCGCAATGTAGCCCATCTTTATCAATTCCAATTGGTTGTCATAACAAAACACACTTTTCTTCTCATCGCAGATGATTTTTGTTTTCATTAACAAAACGGCTCACCTCTCAAAGAGCCACCAAGGCCTATTGACATTTTTCTTTCGTATTGCTATTCGCGATGATTTCGCTTTCTGTATCGATTTGAGAATGAATCGAGAAGAGAAATGGCAGCCATTACAGAAAAGTTTTAAACAAATGGTCGTTGAATATCCGATTTTAGTAGAAAATATAGGTATGGAGAACCATACATGATTTTCATGTTATAAAATCATTTCTTAAAATAATGTGTGATGCGCAATTTTGGTGAAATTTACCAGAATGTCACTGGTTACATAGGTGACGTGGGAATAGTTATACATATGTACATGTATTGGTACCAAATATTATGCGCACATTTTGAAGGAACAATTAAAAAAAAAATAATTGGCATATTTTCGAAATCACTCATCCGATTGTACGAAAATTAGCATGGTTTTTTATATTCTACAACCTACAAAAATGATCTTTCAAATCTTTTTATTCTCAAAGAAGTGATTGTGAACAAATGCAAGGCAAGATTGAATGCACACAAAGGCAATACAAAATCGCTTATTTTTCCACGCAAGAAGAATCGTCAAAACTTGGAGCTCAAGTTATCGTGAACGCAAAAAAATTCACTCAAAAAAGGACATAAAATAACTGTATTTTCAAAACCGTTAATTCAATTACCACCAAAGACGAATAGGTCTCAAGTACTACTTCAGGCAAACATTCTGCAAAAAGACTCAATTGAAATTGGTGCAATTTCGCAGAAGTTATCGTTAATGAAAATGGCGAAAGGCAATGGTACAAACAGGCACACAGATGGATAGACAGATCCACGCACATCCATCCTTTGGACATCTTGAGTATAGTACCGTTAGAATCTGGAGTTTTTTCGGAAACGAATTTTTACACGATCATCATACTACCATTTCTATAGAACATGGAAGTAAAACAAAGAACAAATTTCTTAAACAATCAAATAAAACTTGACGTACAATATAGAAATACACTCCCTTATGTAAATATATTCTCAGTAATGTCCGCCGAAACTAAGGTGACAGGTACAAAGCTCTATTTTCAGAAGTTCATGCAAATACATGCAAAGGTTCGTATAATATCGGCAGGATTTTCAAATACGAGAAAGCAACCCGCAACATTAACAGCGCGATACGCACACAAAGAACAGGTAGCGTGACAAAGTCATTATACCACCACTTCTTGCTATAGGCTCCGTGAAGTAGTCGGAATTACGTTTCGGAGCTTGGCAGATGGGCTGCTACAGCAGGCATCTATGGGGGCGCCACAGTTTTCTTGAAAAAAGTCGATCCCGAAATTTCGATTAATCTTAATACAAATACAGGAAATTCAAAAACTGACTACAGCCTAAAAGGCTGGATGAATTTCGTTCAAACGGTACTTCACATATTAGCAGACTTCGGTAAATTGGCCATATTTTGGATATGGCTTAGACGATTTTAATCAAAATTGACATCTAAGTCAATTTAGTTACACAATACATATGTAAGGACCAAACAAATTTTTGACATATGTTCAAAAGAATTTTTCTAGTCATTTAACGAATTTTTTTGAAAATTCTAATTTGATCGACTCTTTTTGACTTTGCATGAGTTCTGAATCTGAACAATATACGAACGAACAGTTTAAATAATATAATAATATATAAATTCACGAACTCTATGCACAGTGCATATGCTCTTTTTTTAGAAATAGAAGGAGCCTTTGGGAACACTTCACATGAAGCCGTCATGACAGCTAGGACAAAAGGAGGAAGAACTTTACGATTTTAAAGTGATAAGTTGTAAAATTTTTTTTAAAAATGAAATTTCCAAATCCCGAAGCACTCAGACCTAATTTTCTGTGTCCATTGTACTACCAGGCAGAACTCCTTTTTTGGTGTAGTGGTTGGAGAAACTTAGATTTTATTCGTTGCTCTTTTATGTTCGGGTGGCTGTGGTTGCTGTTCCCTGTCCGGGCTTGAACCTGCACAGTTCGGGTCACAAGCGAACACACTACCCACTACACCGTGGCCACCCACGGTTGTTGTAAGATACTACGTACGTGAACAACCCATTCATTAGTATAAGGCAGGTATTGATATTGAATAAAAGCAAATTTTTACAAAAAGAATCAACATTCGAAAGAGCACTCATTGTTTGCAGAATTATAGCGGGTAAAACCTGGGGATGTAGTCCCAGTATTCTATGCTGTATTTATATCAATATTATGATTGTGCGAATAATCATCACCTACGATAACTTGTGGTAAAATAACCTAGTTGAGCACGACAAGGAAGAGCCTGTATATGCTTTGCATATCAGTGGCAATTAGGGTATTATCGGACTGCGGCAGTTAGGAGTGGTCTTCGATGAGGTGCCTAAAATAGGTCCATTGTATTGCAACTTTGTAATGATGGGTGGTGCACACCGCCTATTCCATGGACCAATTAGTTTCCACAATGGAATGTTTAGTTTTACCGTGCTTGCATGAGATCATTAAGATTATTAAGAAGATATTCACCTAGTGTAGCTTTTCTAATGTTTGCTACAACAAGCTATGTACACAAGAAGTGTGGTACTGGTTTTTGTTGCTCCTCATCTTTGCAACTGTCGGGTGGTTAATTGGTTCGTTAGTTTAGAGTGGTCTTCGAAGAGGTACACTTAGTCCTAAAATAGGTCCATTGTGTTGCCGCTGAGCGAGGATGGATGGTTCATACAGCCTATTCTCGGAACCAATTACTTTCCATAATGGAATTTTAGATCATTAAGATCTTTGAAAAGGTATTCACCTAGTGTAGCTTTTCTAATGTTTGCGACTACAAGGCATGCACACAAGAAGTATGCTACAGTTCCTTGTTCCTCCTTTTCTCTGCAAGTTCTGTAGGGGATGCCCAACCTTTGAGCAAGCCTACTCATCGTAAAGTGCCGTTACTACGTTGGTCAGTTCTGTGAGCGTTCGTCTCTCGTGTTTCAGACGTCTAATAAAACTCTTTTTATTTAGTACTGCCCACAGCATCCTGGCGATATTTCAATCATCTGAAAGCTTCCACCTATGGTCTGCCTTATTTAACGCATCTACGTGATGAGGTTCTTAGTAAAAGACATTCGTGCCTCGAAGTTGGTTATACTTGTTTTTGGAATTTTATTTTTATATTTTCTTTGGTGAACGCTTAGCAAGCACAGAAACGTGATGAGTATGAGTGAGTATTTTGATGAGAATCATCAGAAAGAATTTTGCTTTATTAACTTTATTTATTTATATATTAATGTAAAATACTTAATTATCGAATAAAAAGAGATTGGAAATATTCAATTTAAAATATTTAAATAAAATTGTAAACTACGTAAGAAAAACAAAACATATCTGCTACAAATCCACAATCCACCACGTTCCTAGCATTTCAATCCAATTTGCACCACTTTGCAACCAGAGGACAGCTGAGCTCCGGATATGTTTTAGTATTTCATCTTGAATTCGCCGCAAAACACATGTTCACTGACTCTTTTCACTCTTTCACACAAATGATATCTGTCCCATTTCCACTTCCAATTCTAATTGGAATTTAATATTTTGCTCTCCCACAAAGTTTTCTTGTCTCTCCTCCATTCATTCATCTTCGTTGGTTCAGCCATCGAATTTCTTCTTTCCACAGTCGAACGGTGAATTTCCAATTAAACGGGATGACGTGCGGAAGATAAATTTATTTCTCCTTAGCAAGTAAAAAATACAATTTGGTTCCCTCATTTCTATTCCATTATTCACTTTCGGGTCATTCAACTCAAAAAAGGAATTTACAATAAAAAAAAATTTGCAACAATAATAACCTGTAATAAAATGGAATTCTTTTTTGAGCAAAGAAAATGATTGAATTTCACCTGTTTTTGTCACAAGGTGTATGTGTGTGTGTGTTTCGGGGGAGCGAACAGGAATAAAGTGTGTGTGTGTTCGCGCTGCATGTGGTTCTTTTTTTTTTTTTGTCTACCACACGTTTCTTTGTTGTTTGGGTTACATAAAACCAAAACACTAGAAAAAATAATAGAGAAAGAATTTGGAAGGAGCTTCTGAATAAGGATGAAAGGCGAAAGAAGAGATCGAATTGGAAAAAATAATCGAATCGGATAATGTTTTGAGGTGGTGAATATCTGTTTTTTTTTTTATAAACTTTTTAATTATTTTCTTGTGGTAGGTAATAAATTAAAGGAAGTGGTGGGGTTGAAAAAGAGAAAAAGTGGAATAAGCCAAACAAATAAAGTGGAGCAGGTCTTCTTTTTTTTTTGTCTTCAATTCGTGAAGTTCCCATTATTTTCTGTTAACTCTCCTGCTCAATAATTCGTTGATAATTCTCTAACAAAAAAAGGAGAGAAGAAAAGAAAATTAAATAACACCTATACAATCGCAAAAAATTATAAATAAAATAAAAAAAATTGTTCGTTTTCACTTTCACCTACCGCGCGGTATTTTACCTATTTATTGTTAAATTATCCGCTTTTTGGTTATGCATTTATTGTTTGTTCCCACAAATGCTTCAAAAATTAGTTTCGCGAAGTGAATGGCAATTTTTTTTTTATAAAATTACGTGAGTGTGTAAATTATCACAAACAAAGAGGAAGAGGATAATAACAACTATAAATTGTTGGGTATGTTTTACTTAAAAGTTTTAATTAAACTCTTTCTGTCCGTGGGGTGGAAATTGATTTTCATATAGGTACCTCTTCTATTCCAATGCCATTTTCTCATCAACTTGCCATCAATTTTATCAGCACCCTAGCAGTTTTTGATTCCTTTGAAGGAGATTTATTATTGGATTTTTTATTGGTGTATGCTAAATCTGTTTTGTATGAGGCAATATTCTTGAGAAACGAGTGGCCTCTTGTAAGACTTCTGAGAGAGATGGACAATTGTCGCGTGTCTCAAGTATCAGAGGAAGACTATTTTGAGGAATTTTCGAATGTCTGCTGTGTGTTAGAATTATCTGATTCTAATGCTTTAGAATGATATTCGTACGTCATAGAATTCATGATGACATTCATTTTATATTGCCTACGTGACTGTATCTTTAAATACTTGAGAGCAAACCTACCTTCAAGAGCTTATTGTATTCACATTAAATATTGTCCCTCATTTTTGTAACTGATCCTTCTTAATTATATTCCGAATTGTGATAGCCTTGTTCCTAAGATGATGCAGTCATCTATGTAGGTTAGATAGATGGGTGCCCTGTGATTTGTTTGTCACTTCACACGACCAAGAGTTGCGTCCATTGTGTTTATTGATTTTGGAATTTTACTCTGGGAATCAATAAAGAGAAAGAAACCTACCGATTTAGAACCACCCGGAAAGAGATGAATCTCAGGAGGTCTGTCAGCTCAATTTTACTTAAGTCCTCCAAGTGAAGAAGTAACTAGAAGAGATCTTTTGCCATAAACCGGCCATAGGGTTCAAGCCATCACACATGTATCCAAGTGGACCCAGCGCCTCTTGGCTACACAAGGAGCTTTATCGTCAATGAACTTATTAATAGAGGTAATGGGATTTCATACAAAGGGGATAGCCTGTGAAATATGCAACGTCGATCCCTTCCTTATCCCATATGGGATACACATAAATATGTATGTAGATATGTCCTGGTATCCAGCATAGAGTCACCATACTTCATTTAGATGCCGCCTGCAGATACATACTAGCCACATACTGACATCTATTTTTAAACCGTCAATGTAGAAAGCCAGTTCATTTTTGGATGTAACTTGTCGATTCCTCCAGTCGTTTCTGTTAGCAATTATGATAGGTAATCTCCTGTCAAAAACCAGCATCGGAGTCACATAGTCTTTTTCTATTTGCCTGGTAATGCTTTCATCTTATATTACGCATAGCTATCTTATGATGAAAAAAGAACCACCCCCATGTCATATATGCAACAACAATGAAACAATGTCCTAAAACATATCATCTATGAGTGCGACCAGATTAAAAAAAATATCAAAACTTATAATCCCTAATACATCTTTATCAGAATTGCTGAAACACACATCAGATAAAAATATTAACGATGTTTACCAGCTATTTAACGAACTAAATATTGCTAGTAATATTCCTAGTCATTAATCGAAAACAAGCCGAAAGCCCTGGTAGCTAGTGCTTATTTTATATATTAATAAAGTAATAATAATAATAATAATTATCACGATGGGAAGAGACCGTACAGTGCTGATGACCACTGTCCTGCTTTTCGTAGCTTTAACGCAGTTTTGGCTGTATCTCTTTATATTAAGCCTAGGGCTCCAAATGAAGAAATAAAATAATAGAACGATTTATTCAGTTGTTCGCGATTGTGACAAGAATTTTGGCTTCTAGATGTTAATCTAGAAGAAAGATACCTGACATGATCTCTACATCCCAATTCAATGTAGTTTTATCTGCAAAAACAGATTTTAAATTTAAATAAAATCATTAAATTTTTCTTTTAAAAAACGGTAAAATAAAAAATAAAGATGCCATAATCTTGTATATGTCAAATATAGTTCAAATATTGACTTCGAACAAAATCAATTGAAAGTAAACATAGCCGAGAAAGAGTCAATTCTCAGAAACCGGTTAGAAGCACAGTACCGTTAAACAAATTTTTTGGAAAAAAGAAAATCTGGTACGCCATCTGATAAAATATATATCCACCATAACTCAAACATCAAATTTGATCAAAATCGTTAGAGCCATTTTCGAGAAAATTGATTTTTTTTTTTTTTTTTTTTCAAAATCGGCCACTAGCTAAGTACCGTTAATTTTGGGATAATAATGAAAATTCCGATTTCACCTCAAATTGTGACCCCACTGATCTTAGATATAAAGATTGAAGAAAATCCGTCAACCGTTTAGGCTGCAGTCCGCCATATACAGACAGATTTTTGCCAAAAAAAATACGTATAACGGAACTTTTCCTATTAACTGGTTCTTAAAAATTGGATCAATCGATTTTATTCCAAATTAATATTTAATAAGACAACATTTTGGAAAATTGTCAAAATATTTTATTTCGAATTTCAACGATTGAAAAAAAAAAAAAAAATTTTAAATTCGGTCGGTTATTCTGGAAAATTTCTTATAAAATTCGAAGATTTTTGAAATATTCGGCAAACATGTCTCGGGCATAATAATTCCTTTATCGTAAAATGCACCGTTTTTGATATAATCGCGCTCAGAAACCCTAGAGAATTTCAAACCCCGGTCATAATATTATCACACAAATACAATTTATATTAGTCTTAGAAATTTAGAAAAGAGAATTTCAAAAACTTAAAATTTCGAATGTAATAATTTTGTTAAAACTCAGTGGCTCTCTGTTTTTGAGATATTTGTACTCAAAAGCTATTTCCATTTACTTCCGGGTAAAGTCGGAGACTTTGAAAATTCCGTTGAACTTTAAAAAATTTGGCATCCACTTCTTAGAGAATTTCAAAACTCAGAATTATAAGCATAACAATTTTGTTCATAAGACACACCGTTTTGTGATACCTAGTTTTCAAAACTTCCCATAATTCTCGAAAATTTTAGAAAATCTAGCATCGACCGAAATAATATTTTTCATAAGACTCACTGCTTTCGAGATATTCGTAGTCAAATGTATAGTATGTTACCGTCTTGGTGTTCAAATATGAATGAACCTTTAGTAGTCCGGCATCCAGGTATACTCCTAGATACTTAACTTTCTCGGACACATTGATGTCCCTTCTAAAAAGTTGCAGGGGTTGATTTCCAGATTTTTCTTCCTTGTAGTGAAGATGATCAAATCTGTCTTCTAACACCACTGCTCCACCACTTGGAGTGCATTCCTCATTAATTTACCACTTGCCAATATAGCTACATATGTACCTATATCGTCTGCATAACCAACTGTCTGGATGTATGCTCCCTCAAGTTTGTCTAGAAGAAAGTCCACAGAAAAACTATTGTTAGCACATTCTCCTAAATAAAAGTTGATGACACCATTTATGGACCTAGTTTTCAGATTCGAATAAGATTTGAAATTTAAAAATTAAGGAAACAAATTATTGAGTTATGTACACACAAATTATTGAGTTTAACACACAAACACAGTCTAAAATTTGTGTTGGCACCAGTGGCGTGGGGTGAAATTTCTAGAGAAGGAAGCCGAAAAAAGTTTAAGTAAAATGTTTTATTCAAGACTTACCATTTTGGTGCTTATTCGAAACACAGACTTAAGATATGTAATCCAAGCCACCTTTGTTATACTTTAAGTCATTGGAATTTACGTAGACAGTGAGCTCATCGCATAAAAAAAGTGGCTTCGAAAGAAGCCGTTCTGGGCAAAGTAATCTATATAAGTTATTGATAACTCGGAGCGTTGTTAAATATAAAAAATTTAGCAATTACAATTATGTACTACCTATTTGTACTCTAAAGCTATCCTACGATTCTTTTTTACGAATTATGCTAAAACTCTTTCATAAAAATTTGAGCTATTTTTAATTTCTAAAAGAAGGTGCTTTTCGATAGATAAAAGTGCCAGGTCTGAGAGTCTTTCTTCTTTTTGGGAATTTCTTAAGTAAGTGTCGACTCTTTTTGAAGTCGAAAAAGATCTATCGACAGAGGCCACAGTCAAAGGCAGGGTTAAAAAGATTTCACACAATGTTAGAGTTTGAAAAAAAGTATTTCTAAGCATTTCCGTATTAAAATGCTTATAAAGTTGAAAAAACATCAAACTTTTTAAGTGAAGGGGTAGTGTATAAAACTTTGAGTTCATTTTTTAAAGTAGTAAAATTAAAAATGTCAGGAAATAGGGTAATTAAAGAAGATATTTTTTATCATCCGGCATTGAATTAGAAAAATATTCATATTTTGATTTGTTTAAATCAAAGAAAATATATGAACTAAATGAACTTAAAAATTCAGAATGAATCCATGACTCAAAACCCTCGATCTCTTGCTTCGCAAGCTCTATGTCAGTTTGTTTATTTTGAACTAAACTAAAAAAGAATATCTGTTTTTGCAAATATGACCGAAGTAACATGCAATAAAAAACAGAATTCTTTGTCCTGCAGTTTGTACAACAAACTTTCGCACATTACCAGAGTATCGTTATCCCATTCTCCTGGTTCAGATAAAATCTGTTCAAAAGTCTTTATAATATCTTCTCTGCAATTGAATAAGACGTTCACTATACGCGAATGATATTGCCATCGAGTCTCTGATACCCCGAGCATTCGTCGATCAGCAATTGTCTTTAGCAGATTGGTTCTTTTAGATGATTTATTAAAAAACCTAACGATACTACTAACAAAGCCAAAAAATAATTTCAACTCAGGAATAATAAAAATAGCCATTGGGCATATATTCCGGATTCTTATTTGGAGTCCACCATGGCCACCGAACATTACGGCTGCACCATCGTAGGACTGACCTATTAACTTTTCTTTACAGTTAAAACTATCTAAGACATTTATAATTTTATCGCACAAAGTAACCGCGTTTCGACCGACACTCACATCAAAGAAACCTAGAAATCTTTCTTGTATTCTATTTTCTACTAAATAACGCACTACAATACTAAGCTGTTCTCTGTGGCTCACATTTGGTGTTTCATCGACCATCACAGATACAAATTTTATTGAACTGATTTGATCCTTAATTCCGGATTTGATGACTGCGGCGATGCTATGTATCAAGTCATTTTGAATGTCATTGGAGAGGCCGGAAAAAATGGAATTTTGGGAACTTGAACTTTGTTCTAAATGCGAATCCATTAAATGGTCGTACTTAGCCAAGTATGAAAGGGTTTCAATATAATTACCGCGATTATCTGATCCAGATTTTTCGTCGTGGCCACGGAATGCCAGCTCTTATTTTTCTAGAAGAACTACAGTGTCTTTGAAACGCTTCATTAAATCGCGATTGCGATCAACTTTTCTATACCATGATGGTGATACCATGTCTTTAAACAATTACCGTCCTATATCCCTGTTATCCGTTTTTTCCAAAGTCTTTGAAAAAGGTGTCAAATCTAGAATGCTGTCTTTCTTAGACAAAACTAATTTCTTTCGTATTTCACAATTTGGCTTTCGAAGTGGCAAATCTACTGAAGATGCCTTGTTGAAGTTGTGCGGTGAAATTTATAGTAGTCTAAATGTTTCTGATATCCCTGCTACCTTATTCATTGACATCACTAAAGCATTTGACATGGTAGACCATAACATATTGCTTAAAAAACTTTATAACGCGGGTTTCAAAGGTTTTATCCATGACTGGTTCACTTCTTATCTTGATAACCGTAGTCAGAGAGTTAAGATTCAAAATAGTTTAAGTGAGAAAAATCTCAAACATACGTGTTCCACAAGGCTCTGTTTTGGGTCCTATTTTGTTTTTAATCTTTGTAAACTCGCTTTTTCTTCAACCTTTTAGGGGTAAACACACAGCTTTTGCTGATGATACTGCTTTGTCTTATTATGGTAAATGTTATTTTAATTTATATATGGATGTGAACTATGATCTAGATATACTGCGGAGATGGTTTAAACTTCATAAATTGGTCATAAGTGACAAAACGAAGTTCATGTTTTTTAAACTTATGGGTAAAATCTGTAATGATATGCCTTTGAAATATCATTCGCCAAATTGCAATAGATTCCCTTTTATTAATCCTTGTACACACAATCATAATTCACCCACTTTTGTTTCACATGCCTATTGCACCGCTGACTGCTTTGTAATCGAACGCGTCGACAGCTTTAAGTACTTAGGTATTACTTTAGATTATAAGCTCAGTTGGTTGGAGCATACTATGTACTTAAAAAAATATCTAAACAATGTTGTTAGACAGACTTATAATCTCAGCCAATACTGTGATTTGCCAATCTTAAAGTTAGTCTATAATGGTCTTCTCAAATCTAAACTTCAGTATGGTATAGCTTGTTGGGGTGGTACACATTATAACAAATTAGAGCCTTTGCTAATAAAACAAAAACACGCTGTTCGTATTATGTGTAAAGTTAACCGTCGTACTCCTAGTTTTGGATTGTTCAATAGTCTTGGATTTCTTCCATTGAGACATTTGTACTTCTATAAAGTTTTAAATTTTTTTTTGAAAAGTCCGGGTTTATGAAAACCGCAATTTGCGCGTCAACACTAGTAATCTCGTCAATGTACCTATAATCAATAAATCTCATTTTTCCACCTTCTACAATGTTACTGCTTTGCGTTTGTTCAATAAAATACCTTCAAGTCTGAGATATGAGCGAGTTAAATCCGTATATCTTAAAAATGTAAAATGTTGGCTTTTCTCGTTAAACTACGCTGTAATTGGTAATTTACTGAATCCTTTGGTTTGATTTCTTTTTGTTGTATTTTTTTTTTTTTTTTTATTCTTTTTATAGTTGAATTTATACTTATTTTTTATCGCACCCCCATCGATAAATAAATCTTAATTCTTTTTTTTTTTTTTTTTAAGTATGTACTGTACATTCGCCTCTTGTCAAAATCTGGCAACAGAATGTACATAACTATTTCAGTTTATAACTTAAATGCTCTACTATCTTGTAAATCTATATTTGAATTTGTTTTAAACTTTTGTATAACTTTAAGTTATTAATGAAATAAAGAAATTAAAAATAAAAATTAAAAATAAATAAATAAAATATTATGAGCATCGTAAGAATTCCCTAAAGAAGTCTCTATGCGATATTCGCCAAATTCATGCAAATGCAAGCAGCTGCGTATATGCTTTTCCGTTTGAATATGTTTTTTGGAAGAATTAATAAAATTGTTTATATCAAAGAAACCTGTGTGACTCCAAACACTAGAAGACAGGGAAAACAAAACATTCTATTTAATTTGCAACTGCCAGTAAGCCATGGATTCTTTTTGTAAAAAGACTCATGAAAATGTTTCTGATGATGGTGTCGAGCGATCTAGTTCTATAAATTTTTTGCAAAAAAGAAAGCTTACTGAAGTCGTGGGTTTCTTTTAGAAGAAAATCAGTTAAACAATACTCAAAATTAATTGGGAACATCTTTTGTAAGAATAATAAGAATGTTCAATGGGGCACCTCTGAGTGGATTTATAATTGCTTACTTGGTATATAGCTAATAACTATTCACTTAGCTCACTCACTATTTTATAATAATTTAATAATTTAAAACACTAACTTAACTACCAATATGTAATTGCTAAATTTTTAAAATTTTCTAATAATTAGCAGTCACAAAAATCACAAAAATTTGCATCCGAATTTTCAATAAATCACGCACAATTACACAACCGATTTGCAACTGTCATTTCAAATTTGCAAACAAAAAAAATTATATCTACAAAGAAATTATACCCAACAAGTTTAAGAAAAACCTCAAACGCCGTTCGAACCAAAACCCGATTTTCGTCGGCTTATTTTGTTGCCTACATAAAAAAAAAAAAAAACTCCCTCGAACTAAAACCTTTCTCCTTCACCAATGTTCATCCACAAAAGCCGAGAAATCCCGGGTTATTTTCCTGATAGGCGAATGTATGTTAGGCAAATAAATCGCAAATCAAACTTATATTATATGCCAGAAAAGAATAGAGTTGAAAGTTCGTACTGTGAAGAAATGAATGCATAAGCCGGAAAATGAACGGCTTTTCAAAAAAAATTCATTGCACGCTTTTCTTTTGAAAAAGAAGTTGTCTCTCGCTAGCGGAGTTCATACTTGTCTCGGCTATGTGTGCGAGTTTGTGTATGAGTAAAAATGAATAAATAACCGAAGTGGTCGCAGCATTTCATCTTCGAGCGTGTATACGAGTAAAGTTATGATTTATAAATGAAAAATGGTTTGATGAACAAATAATTGAATATGATTGTTGGCAAGTGGCAAAATAAAATTTGTTGATATTTGAAAAGGGAAGCCGGAAGGAATCGGCTTGTATGGATGCCATGCCACTGGTGGGCACCATGGCTCAGTGGTAAGTGCGTGATCATTGAGCTGTAGACTCAAGTTTCGAGTTTCAGAAAACAGCAACACTTTTTAATTGCACAAAGGGCAAATATCGGTTTCGTGAAAATGGTCGATATCGAGATTTTAATCAAACTTGGCATTACTATAATAGAGAATCTAAAAAAGAGTGTCTCTCAATTCTGCCAGTATGGCTGTATGTCTGTTTGTGTGTATGGCTGACTCTAGCCTAAACGGCTGGACGGATTTTCTTCAAACTTCATATCTGGGATGTGTAGGGTCACTATTCGAGATGAAATTGCAATTTTCATTCAGCAGCTCTTACGATTTAATTCAAATTTGATATTCGAGTTACGGTGAGCATATGTATGCTAAAAGATTGCGTACCAGATTTTTACCAACAAATTAATATAACGGTACTTTACTTATGGACCGGTTTTTGAAAATTGTCTCGTTCTCAAATATCATTTTATGATTTGAGTGATTTTATTCAAAATCGATAATTATGCAATATTTGAGATACGCAAGATTATGGCTTACCAAGTTTTGGAAAATTATCGAAATAATTTTTTTTTCAAATTTTGGTGGATTTTTTTTATAAAAAAAGAAATCATTTTAATATTTTGTTTTAGTTACAAATCAGAGTTTTTGCAGATAAGTAACATATAAATACGTGCGACCCAGCCGTGCACTTCATTTTTCATGGCCCAATCTCTCGCGAACGTATGATGCGCTTTAGAATCATCTGAATTAGATAATTGGGCTCCTGCTGAGGGATCTCATCTCAAGCGTCCAACCACGTAGGTGGTTGAAATTACCTCTAACTTTCATTTTTATCCCATTTTGGACATTCATGTTTGAACTGGAACTTTTTCTTGAATGTCTACCTCATCCAGATAAAACAGAGAAGCCAGCAGTGTGAGCTCAGATACCATGATGCATCAACGATGAAGCCCATGAGACAGCATGGTCTTGTTTAGTGTCTTCAAATTAAATTAATTGATTTCATGTTTACGGACATACTCGTAACTTAGCCGAGGTCTTTAGTAACATCTGAGCAGTTTTAGCCCTTCATCCGGGTTAAAAACACCTTCATTCCTCCTTTTTATTCGTCTTCTCACTGCCGCCCTGTTTTACAAGGTATAAGAAAGCAATTTTACCAGACATTCAGCTTTGCAACGATCGTTTCTTACTCCTTTCTTCACTTCTTTTTACTTACATTTATATGTATAAGTGCAAGTATTGCTTTCCTGAAAATTTTCAATCTCGAGATTTTCATCAAATTTTACATTACTATAATAGAGAATCTCAAAAAGCGGGTCTGTCAATTCGTCTGTCTGTATGTCTCATACACTGAAGCTTAAATAGATAAATAAATTTGTTAGAATGAAAATTGCTTTGCTTTTGAACAAATTTAAAAAAAAAAAAACTGAATTGCTTAAATTTTAAATCTGAGCGAATTTCAAATGAATGTACTGGTGACCCAATCGTGCACCTTATTTACTTTGTTTTCTCCACTTATCTTTCTTTTATCCATTTGGATCTACCGCTCCTTATACATATATATATGTACAGTATGTATTTCTCACAGGTAACTCGTTGTTTGGCTATAAACACTCATAACTCATAATATTCACCTAAGCCACATTCGTTGCGAGGAGCGTAGGTACATGAAATTTCGTTTTTCCATCTCAAAATTAAAGGCCCATACTCTGATGACATACAGACAGATGGACGGACGGACGGGTTGGATTTAATCTACCCGATTGTTGTCCTTATTGATTTTTGTTTTTGTTCAACTACGAATACATTTATGTATATCTTAACAAAGAATCTAACTGATAGTTTGTTTCCTTACGTCCTCGTACACGCTCAAAGGTGGGTACGTGAGTAGACTATGCCGCATTGTTAAGAAATAGGATTTAAAAAAGTCCTATTGGCATAGGTTATAACCTATGCGAGAAATGTTTTCATGTTATCTGGTTACATTTAACAATGACTATCAAGGTTACTGGAGGTGGTGTCACCTTGTTCTACCCAAAATAGAAACCCAATTCTTTTGGCATTATTACCCCAAAACTCATATTTCTTTCTTTTCGTCTTTTCTGTCTGATAACTCACCCTCCGTTTGTACTTATGGCATGTCCCAGAATTCCCATTTAATTATGTGTTTTCTGCTTCATTCCCAGTCACATTAAGCTAATCACTGCAGTCAGTCAGTTAGTCAGTATCGTCGTCATGGTCACAAACGAAATATAACCGGTTTTCTTTCATTCACACGCAAATTATCATTATTAAACCACATTTTTGACACACATACTTGCACGCATTATAGGTATATCACAAGGTTAATGAGTTCACATAATAAGTTCTTTTTTTGTGACACTATAATTTTTGGTTTTCGTTTTTTGTTTGTACTTTAAATTTATTATGAGGTAAAGTGGAATCCCTGAGAAAGGATACCCGATTAATAAGCTGCCAATTATAGGTAATACCCATGAACTTTTTGAACCCTTTACTTACTGAACATTTCTACTTCAAACAAACTCCGCCCCCATTTACTCAACTTACTCTTGAAATGTCAATAAATCGATAACGAACCTCTTAAGAATATTGATAATGTGCCAGGAGACATCCATTGGTGTTTATTCATTCAATCCCCTCCCTTCTGGTTTTCTATTTCTCATTCTGACTTACAAACATAATTTATGAGAATTTCGACATTTGACATTGGATTTGTATACCAACGAAAGTTATTAATAAAATGGCGAATTTATTTAGCAGACTTTGGCAAACTCAATAAATTACAGGTATAGTGTTCGAATACTTATAATTTTGACGCATTAGAACCAGAAGTATATGTGAGTTAGCGTGAAGAGAAAAGGGTAACACTGACAACCGAAGGCGTGCTCAGTGGGTGTATCTGTACGTAATTTGAAAATGTTCAATAGATAAATCACGACTGTGTTCGATGTAATTTGGACAAAACATGACTTTTGACTTTTATTGTTTCGATTGTATGTAATTGATTGGTTAGGAGTCGGTTATGTCAAGGTTTCAATGATACAAAAATGATGTAAGAATGTTGGTAATTGATCTTGATAATCAATTACTTGTACCCTTTTCCACATAGTGCCAGCTGTTTACTTTAGTGTTAGTGTGAGTTGTAAACATTTCACAGTACAGTGTTAACTGCATGTGCCGTTGATCTTTCAGAAATTCGAGGTACATTTGTACATTTTTGTTTTTTATCATCCATTCATGTTAGCGAAAGCTCATACACAATGTTCGTTCTTCAATTTTCAGAGCCGTTGTCCTCTTTATTTTTTCACTTATACGAGTATGACAAATTTGTACTTTAAATAATTGTAGGCTTCTGTTTGTTTAAAACACGAAGCAATCTCTTTCACAAACTTAGCATGTCTTACTGAAAAGTCAATAAGTAAAACCATTATAATGCTAGATGTTTTATTGATGTCCAACTATCAGTACCTGTTCGGAAAAAAACATGGCTTTCTCTAAAACTGTCAGAGTATGACGACAAAAGTGATGCGGGTCGGTCATAGCTTAGTTCACAGCGCAATATTATATATCGCAAGTTATACCACCGTGACAATGAGTGAAAGGTTGTAGAGATTTAAATACCGGCCGGTGGCAGAAATTTGTATTTTCAAATTAAAAATAGCCTCCTGGTTACGACTGGGGATAGACATCGGGCTCGGGTTCTATTTCCCGTATTTCAGAAACCTGTATTGCAAAAGCCTATTTTACATTTGCCTGTATTTCAAAAGCCTGTAATTACAAAGTCTGTATCAACAAATGATTGTATTATAGAAGACTATGTAATAAAAGTCTGCATTTTCCTGAATATGTGAGCATAATAAAAAAAAGCTTGTATTTTTATGAAAATGTGCGAACAAGTAGTTTGATCTTTTCTTCAAACATATATAAATACAAAAAAATCAGACTATACACATTTAAAATTCTCTTTAATCATTTAACAACTCTGGTAGAACTTCATCAATCTCAATTCCCTTTCTCTGTCCGTCAAATTGGGCGCAAATTTGTGTTCAGTTACGACGTTGTTCAATCATTTTGCAGAAAATAAATAAATAAACTCATTATTAGGTTTGTATCAAAAGGAAAAGTTGTCATTGCAATAGCCCTGTAGTGTCTTCATTTATTATTGATTATCAAGAAATCGTCAAACTTCCTTTCGATCATTCCCATGAGCCCATTGTCTTCAAGATCCCCATAGCCAAAGTCAGGCAGACGGCAACGAGTAAGAAAGATATTTTGAACTATACCAGTATGCAGCCATTAGACATACAGGCTTCTCCAATCCTATCTTTCAAATACAGGCATCTTAATTACTTAATTTTACTTTATGTGGCGCTACAGTCTGGGGGTTGGTTGAGATCCCTTTCCACGCGCCTTCGGTGATGCTTTCATATACCGCGTCGTTCCTCTGGGAAGGATTCGAGGACCCCGGGCCTGAGCGTCCGGTTCCATTCGCTCTACATGTCCTAGCAATCTCAGGCTATGAATTCGAACCCTTCTGACTAAGTCGATGTCGCTGTACAACCGGTATAGCTTGTTGTTCTTTGCGCTGGTGTCATTATTTGAATTTACCGCAGAGCCTAGGTATTTATAAAGTCCTTAATTACCTCAAGATTGTATCTGTCTATTGCAACGTCCTGTCTAAGTAAATTTTCGATGATAACATATATTTTGCTTAGCCCTCGTTAACCGCTAAACCCATTTTTGTCGTTTTTGCCTGATAATAACATTTAGACAGCTCGATTTACTCATGTTTATAGCCTGAATTATACGTGCGTGGAAGTATAATTTCTGCTGGTTATACCATTTGAGTGTATCAGAGTAGCCCGTGGAGTTGACAGGAGGATGGGCCAAACATGTGTTGCTATTTTTTAGTAGTTCCGCCTGAGACAATTAGATGTTTGCAGTCTGACGTGCAGCTTGTGTACTTTTTTGACTGGATTTAATTCTTCTATGGATCTTTTGTCGGATCTGCGAAAAAATTGGCGCACCGAGATGATATACATACATAACCTCATGAATCTTTTATTTGATTTATTTTTTAGGGTCTGCCTCGAGAGGGACAAAGTACATGTCACACATAGAATCCCGAGAACTCAACCGCTAAACAAAGTTGATATTTGTTGACGCGCTCATCCCATTATCAAATCTTGCTGACATCGATTCAGAGAATATCATTTGCCCGACAGCCTCTGTAGTGAACAAATACTTAAGGCCTCACTAAGGAAAATTACAATAGCATTCTCTAGCTACTTAAATGCTCTCCTGAAATTTGCTGCGGAAGGTGGCTGCGGAAACGGGAATTTTCGCACTCTTGCCTGAAATTTTGACGACGACAACGATAGTCAAGATAACATCACGACGATGAGAGCTTGAACTATAAGGTCTATGTCAGACGAGGGGAAATGTCGACCTCTAATAGTGGCAAGCAAATTCTTTAGTGGTAAATGGGATTCTTCTCTGAGTCCGTCTAAATATTTAAGACATTCCCAATCTATAAGGAAACCTTTATATGACTTCTTCCATGTTTATGGGCAGAGCGCATTTATTTATACGACTATGATTCTAAAAATATGCCTTGTTCCAAAGAAATTTAGAATACCGTAAACAAACGAACACTCATATTTAATTATTTCAGTAATTCCCTCATAAACCCCATTGCATAAACAAAGACGTAGGAATACGTAAATCAGAAAACTTTTTTCGGTAAACAGATTTAAATTTCTTTTTCCACTTTAGCCAAAGATACCATATTCCTCCTAAAAATAAAACAACATGAGACCAATGAAATATTCCACGAATGGCAAATTGGCAGTTATTAAAAATACTTCTAGGATTTAAATGAATTTTGCCAATTTCCATGGTAATTCATACTTTGCAAACCTACTTAAAATGCTCACAAAAAAAAAAAAAAATATATATTCCACTCCTTAAAATAGCAGAGTCATGCCACTTACTATTCTTTCTCATTCACCTCTCCTCTGAATAATCTGAACGATGAAGAAGAAGTTTTTGACTTTAGCACCCACTTCTAAGCAATATCGACTTCCTCATCCGCCAAAAAAGTGGAGAAATGAATAAAAAAAGATGATAAAGTAGATAAATCAATAACCTCTTAATTTTAGAGGTCGACAAGTTTCGCTTATCTATGGATTTGTATGCACATAACAGAAGGAGATGACAGCTGATATTAATGTGTGGTGGAGATTGTCAAACTAGTCTATAATGAATGCACACACAATCTTGCAGAGAATCCGGAATGAAAATCACTTTGAAGTTGATTTTTTTAACAATTAAAATTTGAATCACTTCTCTAACAATTACATTATGACGTTTGTTTCACAGTTTTGTGGCTTTTTTTGATGGTTATGTGTTTTGTCATAGTCATGTCATGTTGTCACATTTAGATTTCCTTTATTTTGACTTTGAATGTTGTGTTTGGAAAAACATGTTTATAATTTGAGTCATAATAAGGTTTCATCTAGATTTTAAACATTTAAATAATCAAGCACGAGTAATCGTCGTCTTGAAGAGATTGTGGTTATAAAATTATGACTCGACTGCCGACTTCAAGTGAAATTTTCAATCATTTTATATCAGCTGGAGATTTTATGTCATAATAGGTACCTGATAGCCCAGAGAGTGCCCATTTAGCACTCAAAATGGGCTCAAAGTAAATCCTAGCTAAATTGCTTCACCAAGAAATAAAGGAATCCCTACATAGAACGGCATCAACCTTGCCGATACACATCTAATACCCTATAACATGTTAACGAAGCTTCAATACCTCTGCGCTTCAGTAAAATTGCTATTGGAAAAGTGTGGAGTATATATATGTAAGATTAGATTAGTCAGGGTTATGAAGCTATCGTTATATATAGCTATATAGCTATCGCATAATAGGTTTCGTCGAGAACCTTCATAAAGGTACAGAAACCTAGATACATTCCTCGATGCACTTGATTTGTCTGCACAATTTGAAGATGTACTTGATGAAGCCTACTTCCTCTATGTTACTGTAAAAGTATCTGCCTATGTGTTTTCTGCAGTATCGAGCTATATCTTGAAATTAATTCTGCGACACATATTTCGTTGAAGTATCTTCATACGTCGCTGTCTGCAAGTCGGAGTCGCTTGGCATGCTTCTTCAAAATGAAGTGCTCAGAAAGAATTTCTATTATTACTATTAACTGTAAAGTTTTATATAAAATTTTCAACCCATGTAAGACTGTTCCAGTTCTTTCCTCTGAGAGAAGAAAAACTGTAGTACCTTGATTTTTCCAATGATGTCAAATACCTGGGAGCTTTCCTAGACAAAGGCCCCGACTGAAATTCTCATATTAAGTTTATTACAGAAATAATACAAAAATAATCCATTGGGTGTATACGAATATCATGATGGTTAGGCCAATTATTACATACTCGTACATTCTAGTTTGACGGCCTAAAGTACTCGAAAAGATTACGGCAAAGAAGGTTGATAAGCTTGAGAAGAATTACGTGCTATTCGCACGTGTCCAATTAATACTATTTCAAGTCTTCATTAGGAAGACAGTTACAATGAGTGGTATCACACTGCAACTAAAATATAAGTAGGTATAAAGCGGGTAATCGTAAGGGGCACGTGAAAGTCCTTAATCAATTTCCTGGAGCACAGTTTCGTACTGTCTTTAATATAGGTAATGATTAGGGAACTTTCTTTTAATGGAAAATTTGAAACAGAAATTTTAGACCGTACCGACTGGTTTAATGGTGGTCCATTACTTACTTACTTAGGTGGCGCTACCGTTCGGGGTGAACCTGGGCCTCAACCAACAAATCTCTGCAGTTAGCCCGGTCCTTAGTCGACTTGTGTGCGCCACCTGAGGCGGGGTCTTCCTCTAAGGCGTCGTCCTTCAGCTCGTACAGTTCGTCGTTGAATCTCCTCCACCAAAGCCCCTCGACCCAAACGGGACCTAATATCTTACAAAGAATTTTTCTCTCGAAACGACCAAGGATATCTCCATTCACTTTCGATATTGTCCATGCTTCAGCGTCATAGAGCAGAACCGGGACTATCAAGGTCTTATATATAATCTCCTTAGTTCTTCGGGATGGGGCCTTACTACTCAATTGTCTTCTCAGCCCTAAAAACAGCGATTAGCAAAAGTTATTCTTCTTTTGATTTCTGCGCTAATGTTGTTGTCTGATATGATAGCAGAGCCAAGGTATAAAAAGTCCCTAACAACCTCGAAGTTATACCTGTCCATTGTTACGTTCTGTCCGATTCGTCGATTTTGGGTGTCCATTTTGGTTGACAGCATATGTACACTTTGTTTTGCCCTCGTTCACCGCTAATCAAATTTTGGCTGCTTCTGTCTCAATACTCGCTGATTTCTGTCAATGTCGATATCGTTTTAGTACGCAAGTAGTTGCACCGACTTAAGATTGTGTCTACGGTATTGGCTTGTGAGTTTCGCACAATTCTTTCAAGTATGATGTTAAAGAAGTCACCTTGTCTAAATCCTTTTTTGACAAAGGATTCGGTGAGATCGTTATCGATATTGATGGAGCAGTGAGCATTCTCCATCGTCATCCTGCACAGACGGACAGGGATGCCAAAACTAGACATGGCTCTGTATAGCCCGTCTCTATAAATTCTGTCGTAGGTGGCCTTAAAATAACATATGATCAGTATTGATTTGAACTTCTTAAGTTTTCTTAAGGAACAGTGTGAAAGTTTGATCGACTGTGAACTTTCCTGGAATAAATCCTCACTGATAGGGACCAATCAGGGCTTTGTTTCAGGCGTTCACGCAATATGACAGATAAGATCTCGTACGCAATGTTGAGGAGACTGATGCCTCTGTAGTTGGGCAGTTGAAGTTTCTTGTAGGTTGTCAAACGATGCTGAGATTCCATTCATCAAGCATATACTTGTCTGACCAAATAGTAGAAATGAGTTGGTGTCCCCTACCAACTCATCTCCAGCTGCTTTAAATAACTCCGTCGGAAAGGCGTCAGGTCCAGCAGCCTATCCTCACTTCGCTATCCTCACTTCGCTTTGATCAGGTGGACAGAAGTTTCGGCTATCATCGTCTAAGTTGAATGGTTCATTCTATCTGGTAGCGGGATGTTGGTCTTCGTCGCCGTTATACAGTCTGCAGAAGTACTCGTAGTTCTTCCATATTCTCAGCACCGACTGTGGCTACAACATGGTTTCCTTCTTTATCTTTACAGGTATCTGTACGGGCTTCGTTCCCACGACACGATGGCATGTTGGCAACGTTGCCACTGGTATTTGGCACGACTCCTTGCTATTGGGATACGCGTTCGGCAAAGATTTTGGCGGTCTCTTGAGATCGCAGCCTTTCGGCATTGTATCACAGTGATTTTTCTTTGTTGTGACTGAATAGTGTATTTTGTATCTATTGATGCAATAAACAATTGTTGGGTGAAAAACCGAATGAAGTTCAACGCGTCAGAAACTCGCTTGGCATGTACATACATATATATATTAGCCCGGGCCTTTCACAATTTTCAAAAGTAGCGTTTTATGCATTTTTTTCCAATTTTTTTTTTTACTAAGTAACATATAAAAATTTCATCGAAATCGTTAAAGTGATTTCTGAGATATAGTAGTTTTGAAAAATTAAAGTAATTTTGTAGTAGGCATTCAAAGCAACTGAAATACAAAATTTGGTCAAATTCGTTCGAACCGTTGTCGAGAAAATAAGAGTTTCACTTTTTCATTGTAGCATGCATCCAAACACACTGAAATACCAAATATGATCAAAATTATTAGAGCCGTTTTCGAGAAAAAAAGGCGTTTCGCCTTAGCGTTACATTCGAGCAAATTTACTCCAGCGTGGCTAAAGAAGTTTCGCTTCAAAAACAAAATTTGTTCCTTCACTGATGTCTGTACCATAAACCAAAGGCTATGACTCTCGTTACACGCACCTCTCAATTAGAGGCTACTTGACTGCAAAATGTTAGCTTTCTAGCTTTTCCTCGAGATTTGAAGATTATGTAATGATTAGTGGATAACCCTGTCGCTGACAGGCGATCAAAGCTTCAATAATTTCGACGAAATTTTTTTGAGATTCACACTCCCGGGAAGTTTGCCTGTAGCCTCCCACTCCTAGGGCCTTAGCCCTTGGAAAGAAACAAGTTATGAAGAAATTTCTTAGAAAATTATGTTCATATAGGTATATTATGAATGATGATAGTTTAAACATTGTGAGGTCTCCCTATTATGATCTGACAGGTTCTCCTATCCTCTGACAATTATTACCCACCCCTTGATAACAAATTAAAATTATTCCCAGACAATTCCGACACAACTAATAAGTGGAGAAAATCATGAAATTTCTTATCAGAAAGAAAAAATATTTATACAAGTGTTCCCAAGATGTACTTACTCTCGTCACTTCTCAGACACAAACATCGATAAGATAAGACAACAAAATATTCATATGTATCTCCAGGCCTGTATCTCTATTTGGTTTGTTCAGTTTGGAACAATATTCTATTGAGAAGACAAACAAAAATTGTAGATTTTATTAGTTACATTACGACACACAATAAGTGGCAACGGGTCTCTCTTATTAGTTTATTTTGTCTTATAACAGCCTACGAAACTTAAAAAAGTAATTTATGGATGTGATTACTTTCAAGATTTAGTTTATAGTGAATATTTTGAGAATTAATTGGGCTCGTGATCCGATGAATGCATTTGAGTCTATAAGATAGTTTGGGTCTATTGTACGTCGTTGTTACTGAGACCGACGAGATATTTATTTGAAGTTATTCTTTGATTAAAAGGTTTATTGGAACGTGTAAGAGGTGATTGTTTTTATAAACCTGATAAGCACATACTGTAACGTCTGATAGAGTTACGAGTATCATTTGAGTTTCAGTGAATTACTCAAATAAATTTTCCGGAACAGTGGGCGATTTGTCGTCTTCTCGTCATCATCAGTTAAAGTTAATTTTCCATTTAAAAAGAAACTTATTATTGCTTTCTCTCCCAAACACTTGTTTTCGTCAAAGTCATAAGCAAACGCACTGTACATCCATATTGCTTTTATAAAATTGCAATTAAATCCGACTGCACTAAAAAAAAAAAAAAAACTTGCACTCAGTTTCCTGTATTACGAACGCATCCTAAATCTCCTTTGAAATATCTGTCTCCAACGTTGAAAGTTGCATTTTCCCACTTATATGCACTTGAGTCAAGCAACCTTAAAACAAAAAATACCCACCATCTTTACGCGAGACAAGTGTTTGCGTGTAGATGCAAAGTTGATCGCACTTGTTATCTTGGAATGGCTTAATGGTATCATCACATGAATACGTCATGTATCTATTTTTCTACAGAACCTCGTCGGACTTATTCCCCAGCCCCACTTATACCTCTTGTTGGGAAAAAAATGCTGTTGGGAGAAAAATCCTTGAGGAACAACGCTAGAAAACTGGTTTCTTATATCCGCGAGAGACACTGCGATGCCTGTGTATTTCTCACTTCCTTTCATCAGATACATTTGAAAAGAAAAACACGCAAAAGAACTTAAATTCAAAAATAACACGACAAGATCTAAGGAGGACCTGGGGAGGTTTGTATTTGATGCCTTTTACACCGACTATCATTCAACCAAGCAAACATAGTTTGTGGTTTTGTTTGTCCTCTTTTATCAGCGTATGTGTGTGTCTACCTGACGCCTTTTGTCGAATCTAGTTCCTTGCTGGCAGTTTACATATCCCCACTTACAATATTTCTCGAGGAGACAATGTGGCATGGATACCATATGCAGGATTCCCCTTCTCACCTATTTTTCATGCCAACTCCATTGCGTTGGCTTAACAAAAGACCACTGGAAAATTAACTCGACTGTAATTAACTGCGTTCCGAAGAAATAGTACGGTATCTTAGAAATTTCAACCAACAGATAAATGTTTACTTCCTTTTTTTTCGCTTACTTACATACACACAAAGAACCATTGAAGTATCTCTTTGTGCTGCCTTCAAGGTGGGATGCGGTGAGTGGGCTTTGCTGTTCACGTGGCAGAGATACATACATACATATGCCGGAGCAGGTTCGTCTCAACTCCCCTAATGGGTCTAATTAAATTCCAAATTAGGTATTAAAGGTGACATTGGGCTGCTAATCAAGGTCGTTTATATGGTAGTGTTGACAAAATAACGACTGAGTTGAGTTAAGGAATTGTGTTAGATTTCCCTTGATGTTAAGATACTTGATATTTTCTGTACATTTTTGTGTTTTCATTGCGATTCCCTTGTGATATGGTTTCATGGTGATTTGGGACATTTTAGTGTATACGTGGTTTATTAACACATGGTACTGAGTGGAATTTTCTTTATCAGATTTCTTCTAGGACTTTTCAAATGTGATGATTGATGCTGTGATTTAGTTGATGAAGCAACAAGATTTAGTTGGTGAAGCAACATCAAGTAAAGTGATAATACTTAATGTGTTTAATTAATGGTAATATAGCGATATGCTGAGCTTTTTTGAAATGCAATCTGTAACTGTAATCGTCGACGTTCTTAAGAAGATTGCTAGAGTGATTTTCAACATCTACTACACTCATAAATTCTGGAAGCTTTAATAAAACTGTCTAAAAATATGCAATGTGTGTGTTTATCAGATGGACAAGAAACAAGCTTGGATGTACTACTGCCAATGCATTGAAACTCTTAAGGAGTCGGCAAGGCTCAGTAAAATCCTGACATAGCTTCTCATAGCAAGCAATTCGTAAAACCTACAGTTTTATGCCGCTTACGGTGATAATTTTTGTTCGATTGAGAGAAGTTTCATGAATTTTTCTCTCAGACCGTGAAAACATTTTTTATTTTCTGAGACACGAACGTCGTACGGTACTGCTACTACTTAAGGACCTCAGTCACCCATAATTTAGTTGATTTTGAAAACCTGAGTGATACAAACGATTTTCGTACTACGACTACGCAAAGACTATTCACCATACTGTACAAACGTTCAACATTGTACTGGAGTAGAGACGGTCAGTAATATTATGTATTGTCTAATATTATTTGTGTACTCTTCATCGTTTATTTGTGTATTTAAAACTTCATCGTTGAGGGATGAACATACCTAAAAAGACATATGTAAATTGCCCTTGCGGCAAATTAAACTTTTTCAGAGCTAAATCAATTAAAATATGGCTAAATCTAAACCTAAACGGGCTAAATTGGCATTCCTGGATAAAAAATTTTGATATATACTCATTCAAAAATGAACTGCGGGGTGGGTGCGAGCATTTTCTCGGAAAAGCTAATTACTACCGAAATCATACAACAGGCCGGATTTAGTTTTTCAGGCAGAGGTACTACGAAAATAAAAATAATCCAATACCCATGGAAAATATAATAGATTACTTTTTTTTTTTTTGGGAGGTGGGAATCTTTCAAAGACGAAACTGAGCCCGTACTTAGTAACAGTAGGGGATTTCCACCCACTAAATCCACCTCTCCCCTCCTATTCCTGGTCCTCGCGGCACTGCCGTCAAGCATTTCATCGCGAGGGGGACTTCAGCCTTACATACTCGGCTCGTTCGTGTTGGCAGCCGTCTGCGTTGTTCGTTGTTCTTTCATGATGGTAGCCACAGTTTCGCTTACTGCTTCCCAAGCTTCTTGCGTGCTCGTCATCTGTCTGGTGGTGTTCCCTGATGTTAAGTCCACACCCATGCTTCCGTGCAAGTTGGGCAATATGGGTTGTCTTCAGTAAGCATTTGCGTCGGATAGTAGTTCAGCTCTCCATGCTTCCTATTGATCCAAGGGTCTATATTGGTGATTAATCTATGCGTCCTTTGTCAGAAAAGTTCCACCTCTCTTGCCATTCTTTGAGGCTTGTTCTTGGCGGTACTTCAGTGCCACTTCGACTCGTCGCTGTTAACACCACCGTCCTGTTGGCACGATATTTCCGTTTGGCTTCTTTAACGAGGAGATCTATTGGCACCATTCCAACAACAACACATGCCGCGTCGTAGGAAGTTGTTCGAAAGGCGCTGCATACTCTCAAGGCATTGGTTCTGTAGACCGCCTCCGTCTTCCTTCTGTGCGCCGCCTCCGTCTTCATGGCATCATATATAGTAACGCCAAGGTACTTCAGCTCTGGTTTGGAAACGTGTTTCCTCTGCTGGTTTTACGTCCATGCTTAATAGCCAGTCCTGTACCATCCCGATAGCTTCAACGATCGCTATGTCGTCGGCGAAGCTAATTATTCTCGAGGACCTCGGGATTCGAAGTCTGAGGATCGTCGTACATTAGATTCCGCAGTAGTGGACCTAGTATGGTCATTCCGTCGTCGGTAATAGTATAGTACTCTATTTCTAAAGTAGTCCGCCATTATTTTCTGCAGGTAGTCCGGAACTTTCTTGCCGGTAAGTGATCGCAGAATGTTACTTAATTTTTTTTTTTTTATTATAATCTGCGCGCCGAAGTGGATATGAATACCCTTAAACTGTTTCAGGGCACGGGCGTTGGGGAAAAGGGGGAATAGGAACAGGGGAGGAGCCTATGCACGTTGGCTTTGAATGTTTGAAGGTTGTAGTTTGCGATGTTGAAGGCGTTTTTAACATCCAGCGTTATGATTGCGCAGTATTGTTTACTTCCCGCCCTTCCATCGTCTTCCTTCGATGGCTTTTTTCGCTGTATTTACGACTTCGTCGATGGCATCAATCGTAGAGCGTGCCTTGCGGAAGCCATACTGGCGGTCTGCGAGGCCTCCCACTTCATCGATCGCGCTTTCCACTGATCGGGGAATACTCGTTCCTTGAGGCAGGCGTTGTATACGCCTGTAAAGATGTGTGGGGGCCAATTAATTGCTGCTTTTAATGCAATGTTTGGGATTCTATCAACACCAGGTGCTTTTTGATCCTTGATGTTTTTGCAGACTTGTAGGACTTCTGCTGCTATGGCGAGAGATATTGATAACGCCCTCGTTATGGTTCTCCTCTCCGTTTGTTCCTGTATTCCCTGTTGTTGTGGAAAAGCTCAGATACCACGTCTTCGAGAAACACTGGGGACGTGGGCGAGGGTCTTCTGCCACCCTTCAACTTTATCATAACCACTTGGTAGGCTTTTCCCCACGGGTTTTGATTGGCTTCGTTGCACAGTTCTTCGAAGTTTTTCTTTTTACTGTTTTTAATTGCAGCTTTTAAGTTTCTTCGGGCAATTATAAATCTCTCGTGGAGTTCTCCGTAGCTGCTGTGTTCCCCGGAAGGCTGGTACAATCGGCGCGCCCTGTGGCAATCTGCGCACAGTCTGGCGATCTCATCACTCTACTGTGGGCCGACGCAAGTTTGCTGCTTTCTGCTGCATGGAAGCGTCACAAGCTCTTGTCACTCTTCTCGAAAGCTGCTTCGCTTTATCGGCAACAGGTCCGTATGTCCTCCGTCATCAGTTGGAGTACTTCGACGTCTAGGGTGTGAGTTTAACACCCCTTATTCTGCATCTGTCTCCTCTCCTCTCCTCTATTTCCTGTATGACTGGGTCGTAGATGAAACTTATTAGCCTGGTGATCGCCGTTCGTGTATGTTTTGCTTACTCTCCACGCAGCATCTCTCGCCAAACACGTACTCACTAAGGTGATGTCCACTATTGACCCTCTTTCGTTTTTGCTGAAGGTCAGCTCGTTTACTGAGTTTAGGAGAACTAAGTCCAACAATGCAAACGCCTCCAGGAGAGTTCTTCCTCTGGTGTTTGTGGTACGTGAGCCCCATTCAACCGCCACGCGTTGAAGTCGCCTGCAATGACGACGCGGCTTCTTCCTCTTGCAGTGGTTACGATGTTGTCGAAAATTCTTTCGAATTTTTTATGTGTTACGTTGGGAGGGACGTAGCAGCGGAAGAAGTAAATGCCACTAACTTTGGCCCACAGGAAGCATGCCTGGTGCATCATCATCTTTTCTTCGAAGGCTCTTTGGCCGCGTATCCCATATCGCGGCTTTGCCTGAAGTGTCCGCCGTCCATATTCCCTCATTCAGCTGCTTGTAGGGCTCCGTATCGTACTCTCGGACCGACTGTGTAAGTAAGTCCTGAGCTGCCTCGCAATGGTTAAGGTTTAGTTGGATAACCTTCATGTCCACTTCTGGGAAGCTGTAATGCAGGGCATCTTATGCTTCCAGTACTGTGTTTGGCGCTATGGCGACTTGCTTTACAGAGCGTGCATTCCGGCTCTGATGAGCAATCCTGTTCGGACCGGTCTTTGCTCTTGCAGTCCTTTGCACAATGACCAAACCCGAGGCATCGGTAACATCTTTTCAGGTCCGGTTTTTCTCTTAGTCGGCAATTTACCCAACCGATTCTGATTCTTTCGACCGCTAACGCTTTGTTGGCGATGGTTGCTGGCAAACTTACCACTGCTGTCTGCGTCCCAGCATAGGTCTTCCTCATTGATTTTACTGCAGTTACTGGTATCGGCTTTTGTTGGTCGATTTGCTCTGAGAGAGCATAGGTCTTCCGCATTGACTTTATTTCAGTTACCGGTATCGGCTTTTGTTGGTCGATTTGCTCTGAGAGAGCTAGAGCGACCTCTTCCTTGGTCGTGATTTCATCAAGGTCCTTTACCTCAATTGTGATCTCATGTGTCACGGTCCTGACTTCAGCTTTGCTTTCCAGGATCTTCTCCACTTTTTGTTGGAAGTCCGAAAATTGAGCGTCTGCTGTTTTCTTCAGTTGCAGCAATATGCCTCCTTTCACGGTCTTTCGGATGTTGTCAACATTTTCTCCCAGCTTCTTTAGTGAGGGGTCCGTGTAAGGAAGATCGCCTGTTGCCTTTATCACAAGTGCATCTGGACGGGTTGGTTTCCTTCTGTGCCTTTCACGTCCCTTCACCTGCGTCCATTCTTGCTTCTTTGTTGGTCCTTGACTCTTCACTGTTGTTCATTCTCGGTCTGGGTTCGCACGTTCTTTCAACCGCCTGTGTCTCCGATTTTTTTCTTTATTGCTCAGGCAAGTTTCGTTTTTGTGGACTGGCTTGCATATTCGGCTTGGGAGTTGTATCTCTCCTCCTTTTGATTGTGATTGTTGCCTGCTCTCCAGGATTCTGCACAGGACTCCGTGCCTGACCGCGCGTACTTATGGTAGTGTGAGATCTTTACTCACTAAAAAACACCTCTCTCTAAGATTAATACTTCAACTAAGCCGACGCTTATCCAGCAGTTTTATTTTCGCTTACGAGACTCGTGATTTTTGGAAAAAGATGTTCGTATGTATTTAATTAACAATGCCAGAATGAACTCAGCTTAGGCTGTCTGACAAAATTCATCCACAGGGCACAGGAATGTTATGAACAAGCTGACGATAAAGCATGAGAAGATTAGAGACAATTTTTCGCAAAATTTCAATCATCGAAGATTGCAAGAATGTCCTAATCAAAATGGCCACCACTTTATAGATATTTCGATTTCAGTATGTCGGAGTCATTCTCTCTTCTATATTTCGCAAATGTTTTCGAAAAAAATGCATTAGTATAAAAGATTAATGATTTTAATTAATAAGTTTAAGACCAAGAACAATAAATGACATTCAAGTTCTCTATCCTACTGTCATAAGTGCTATCTCTCAATCGAATGTGTCCTCATGAAAGATAGTCGACTTAAACTAAAAGAAGTTACTGAAGGATCAAAATATTCGAAACAACGAGTTTCAAAATTCTATACGATCATCTTGGGATGTCAAAAATGAGCTCAAGGTGGGTGCTCAGAATGGTTACGCCGCATAAAAAAAAAAATACCGTGTGAATGTTGTAAGCATTTTTTAGAGCAGTCCAGAAGAAGATATTAATAAAATTGTTACTGGAGATGAAACTTGGGTTCATTATTATGACTGAATTAAAATTGTATAAACATTCTTGTAAAATAGTTTTTTTGAAATAAAGAACTTATTATTATTATTATTATTATTATTATTATTATTATTATTATGACCCTGAGTCAAGGCAGGAGTCCATGCAGTTGCATGAAAGGGGTGATCCAGCCCCTAAGAAGTTTAAGGTCGTACTATATTACGTTAATATTCTAAGACACTCAAGAGAATATATTAAATTAAAAAGAAGGGGGAGATTAAAAAAGGCCTGTTCCCAAATTTGAAGAAAGTCTTACGTGGGAAGCATGGTAGCCGTTAACGAGCATTTTGAAGGCAAACCAGGGAATTAATTTTATGAAGGCTTAGACAAATTAATCTATGGATCTAGGAACTGCATTCATGTTGAAGGAGATTATATCGAAATAAAAAATTAAAAAATTGTCCTCGTACTTTCGATTTCCATTTAAAAATATAAATAAGTCATTAAAGGTCTCTCAGGCAACGTCCCCCTTTGTACTCTACAGCTTCGTTCATAAATATTTTTCTCCTATCTCTAACCGTTTAAAAAACTCACCCTTTATGTATATCCAAAACAATTGTACTAAGAAATTTTTTGAAAATATCCAAGTTTCCGTGATATTGTATGATGCCAACTATTAAGACCCTTAAAAACTTGCATAAGTATGAAACTAATTACCCAAAATGCACCTGCGAAAGCTCTTGTTTCTCAGAATTACCTCTCAGATGTAAGCTATGGCATAAATAAAACATAACCCCTTTTATTGCAAAGCCGAAAGAAACACTCAATAGTCAACACCAACTGTCGTCTTACATAAGATTCCATCACCAGTACAAGCTCAACGTGGTAAATGGGGCAGACATTTTCTTCGTAAAGAAAGAAGATGTTAATCCTCTTCGCTCTATGCTCTCCTCTTTCACATTTCTCTATCTTCATCTTAGCCTGCTGCTGTTCACTACTGTTACATATTTTTTTCGTCAATTGAAAATTATTTCTTCCACCTGTGTTCCACATCTGCTACCCAATTTCACACTTTTCAGCATTTTTCACACTTCCACCTAAAAGGAAAATGAAACAAAATGCGATTTTCCACAACTATGCTAGTAATAGTGACGTAAACTATGCGAGGAGGTGAACTACTTCGTGTGCATGCTGTAAAATTAAACCCACTATAAAAAACAACAACAACAACAACAACACCTCTAATGAAATGCTAAAAAATCTCAAAGTTTATAGTTTGCTATGGTTATGTGTTTTACGGTCTGGTTAGCTAAAAAGGCATAGTTTCTTGATTTGTTTATTATTTTTTCTGCTGCTACTGTGGGAGGCACTCGTGTTCTACTCGCAGCGTTTCATGATGTGCATTTTAAGTTGTAGGTTCCGGCTTTGCATTTTAATTAGCCCAATGAATGATTGAATTGCTTGCCATCTTCTTTCCTTGTTCGGAGATTTAAGTTTAAATTTTGATTTGAAAATTGAAAGTCAATTAGGTGTGGAAATTCGGGGAAAGAAGAATGTAGTTAAATTAGTGGGTTGTTTCTATTACATGATTAGACTTAGATATAAGTACACTGAATTGCGGTCGGGTGTGCGTAAGCTAAGTGTTTCAATTTAGTTTGTGAATTTTGGGTAAACAAATGGCGTGATAAATTTGAGTGCTGGTAGGGATGTCTTGGGGGCTTGTGAAAAGGTAACTGAAAATTACGAAATGCAACGAAATGTGTTTTTTTTATCCAATTAGGGCGCATTACATAAATTTTCAGATTAAGATTGTGCCTTGATAAATGTTTACTCATGCAGTGGTTTACGCACATTGAAGTTTGTTGCAGTTGTCAATCAAAGGGACATGGTCTATCAGTACCTTGGGTTGACTTATTTACAGGCGAAGTTGTAAGAGATTTGGATGGCAAGTTAGTGTGTACATCTTCTTGTTGTTTTAAACATTGCTGGGAAAGTAGATTAAGTAACTATTGCGATTGCTGTTGTACACAATGCGTTATCATTCGATCGATCAATTCGATCTGACCGTTTATCTTCCCTTCTTATCTTTTGTCGCTAATTTTTATAAATAACTACTACATATGTGCCTTATGTCTTTAGAGGAATTATTTTCGTCTTTGAATCGTTTCACTGCATATTTTGGTTTGTGGTATACATACATAGATACATACGAGGGCAAGGTGAACATTTCTCGGCCTGACAATGAAAGACTTCGATTTTCAGTTAAAAAATGATTTTATTTTTCTACATAATCTCCCTTGTTTCTCCAACATCAGTATTCCTTCTCGGAAGTGCGAGTCTCGTGGGCTGTGAAAATATTCATCTACGGCCCTCTCAACTTCTGCATTGGATGCGAAGCGCTTCCCAGAAACAAATTTCTTCAAGTTTGGGAACAGATAGAAGTCTGAGGGTGCCAAATCAGGTGAATAGGGGAGATGGCCGAGCAAATCGTAGCCCAAATCCCGCAGTTTTCCCATCGCCAACGCACACTTGTGTGCAGGTGCATTGTCCTGGTGAAAGATGATTTTTTTTCTTCTTAAAGCCAGGCCTCTTCTCGCCAATTTTGGCATCCAGCTGGTCAAGAAGGTTGGAGTAATATTCGACTTCGCTTTCTTTGGCGCTGAACCACCGACTTTCCCCCACTGCTTCGACTGCTGTTTCGTTTCTGGCGTGTAGTGGTGGACCCATGTCTCATCCATAGTGACAAATCGCCGCACAAAATTGGTCGGATCCCTATTGAATCGATCCAAAGATTGCCGCGAAAATCGTTTGCGCATTTGCTTTTGATCGGCATTCAGCAAATGCGGCACCCATCTTGCGCAGAGCTTTCGCATCGTTTTGTTTTTTGTGCAAGTTGTTTCGGACCCTCTCTTCCGGTATAAATACATCCTCAGCTATCTCACTCACCTTCACTCGCCTATCGTCCAACACGATATCATGCACTTTTTCGATGGTTTCGGGTGTGATAGCTTTTTTCGACCGTCCTTCGCGTGGGTCATCTTCGAGAGACGTGCGACCACGTTTAAATTCAGCTGCCCACTTTTTAACGGTTGACATGGAAGGAGCAGAGTCCCCGTAAACTTTTGTCAACTTTGGATGAATTTCCTTAGGGGTTAACCCATCCAAAACGAAGAATTTTTTCACCGCACGATATTCAAGTTTATCCATTTTAACGAAAGACACGCAAGACGTCTACTGCAAAAATTCGTGTAAAGAAACTACTTGAGAGAACAAGTTGAAACTTGTCATACGAACTAATGAGAAGTGCACCCAGGCAGGAAACATAATTTTTTGCTGAGTGGAACGCCATCTCTGCGTCAGGCCGAGAACTTTTCACCTTGCTCTCGTACATATTCGCCGTTGCTCAATGGCTAAGTTCGAGTCCCGAAAAATACCAAAACGCTTTTTCACGGTCTCACATTTGGCGAACGTCTAACAAACTTGCGGGAGTAAAATTGTCATGAGAAGCTTCTCTTAATCGAGCAAATTGTCCTTCGGAAACGGTATAAAGCTGTAGGTCCCTTACATTCGTGTGTCGCACAGCACGAATGGCAGTGAGAAGTTAGGTCTGGCCTTGTATGAGCTGTTAGCGCCAAAGTATTTATTTATCACCATACGCACGGGTGTCGTGCGTATGGTATAGTACCTAAACTATATTGCCAATTGTTCGTAAATTTTATTATAATTATTTTTGTTTTTTTAATTTCAGACTTTAAGTTGACTAGAAAATCAATGGTAAGCCACCATCATTATATTATTTATGTTACTAGCCCGGCTTTCTACATTCAGGAGTACAGCGGTATTTACTTATTTATTTATTTGTTTACTTTGTTTCTATTCCAATGAATTGTGTAACAAAGTCACCTAGGTACACAGAAAATGCAGTACACTAGTCAACAAAAAAATATTCTTTTTGCCGTGGTCCGAAAATGATTGTCTTTTATTAATTCAAGGGTGCGAAATCCGAAATTGTAACAAGTATATATTAATAATTCTGGCCCAGGAGAACTACATTTTTTATTTTTTAGCAATTTTATACTAAAAGTCCCTTTCGTGACCATGGTAAAATTTAAAAGAGGCGGGATATAATGTTTTTATTAACAATTCATTTTCTTGCACTTTTAGGGGAAATAATCTGTATTAATATTATTTATAATTAATTTAGAAATTAAAAAAAAATTAAAAACTATTTTTAAACAAAGTGAACGACTGTGTCGCGTGTACTTGCACTTATATATGTGGTTTATTTTCAAATCACTTGAAAATAAATATTTTGACAATTTTCCAAAACTTGGTGTGGCTTTAGATATCGTTTTTGAATAAAATCGCTCGAGACATATCCGAGAATGAGCCAATTTTTAAAACTGGTCGAAGAGTAAAGTGCCGTTATACGTACTGTCACAGGTGTCACTGGTGTGCCATCCTATACCATATGCCCACTTCAACTCATATATGAATTTTTATCTAAATCGCTTGAGCTGTTTTCGAAAAAATATTTTTTTTTCAAAATAGGGAATTTATGCCAACTGCGTCATATCCAGACGGATATGGCCCACAAACAACCTCAACAGAACTATACGTATCCCATTTAACACTCACTGCCAAATTGTAAGGACGTGAAGGAGGAAGAGACCCTTACTTTGAAAATGTCCTGCCCTAGCAAGACATCGGGTACTGGGTAAACCCATCCTGTCTAACCTTAATGAACTCTCATTGAAAAAAGTGGCTGACTTGCTACTCTTCTTAAAGCCTACTCAATGGATCTTGAACCCGTAGTTGTGGTGACAAAACGATGCGCTACAACGCTAATTGGGTGTCAGACATGTTACGTTAGCCGCCACTTCACTTCTACCTACCTACTGCTTTTAGGCTGATTGGAACCAACTCGCTTTGCCCCCAACATTTCTCAGATTCTTCTAGATTTTTTTTTACTATTTCTGATCTTTTAACGTTCTTATCGAGTACTATGAATTAATTGTTTGTACAACATTTGATATTCGCAACCGTTGCAGTTGTGAAGTCCCCAAAATGTTCCAGGTCTTACAAATTAAAGCATACTTTTTACCTCTTCTTTTCTGATAGTTTTCCAAACAAAGCTGCCCTTTAGCAGGTCTCCAAATCAGAGGCTTGTTCTCATTTGTTCTCAATTCTACAAACTAAGAAATACTACAACATTTTCGCTCGTTTCACCATATAATCGTCAGATAACTCTCTAGTAGTCATGCTCTTGAAAACTGCGTTAGTGGAGGAAATATGAAATTCAAAGTATTCATTTCATTTCGCATGCGAAAAGCTACTATGGTGCCTTACTGAAAACGAATAACAACCAATAACAGCGCGATTTTCCAAAGCAGATTTCCAAAATCTTCTAGTTCTAGTTCAACTTAATAGTTTGCAAAAAAAATCATTCAAATCGGTGCACTTTTGTACAAGTTATCGCGAACAAAAGAAAATAATGGATTAAACAAAATTAACTGTGTATTCAAAACCGCTAATCCGACTTGGGCCAAAAACAGTAGGGCTAAATTTCTATGCGAAAAGAATCGTTGAAATTTACATTATATAAATTTAGTTATCATCGTATGCCAAAAAAAATCTGGTATGATTAGCCCAATGTAACTGTATTTTCAAAATCGATAATCCGATTGACACCAACATAAGCAATTTTTAAATCTATATTTTCAAAGCCGCTATCCCGATTGACACCAAAGTCGACGAGGTGTTAACAGTCAAGAAAACGAATCATTCAAATTAGTGTTGTATAAAAGCCTCGCAAAAAATAATATAGAGTTGAAAATTTGCGAATAGTCTCATTTAAGTTATAGGTGCACTGAACAACATAAAAGTCCCCTAACTTTCCGTGTCCGTGCCATCGTTTTTTCGTGTTTAATGTGGTTGATATATATAAAGGGTGTCCCAAAATTCATGCAAGACGTAATTTTGATAGAAACCACAGGTTTTTAATTAAAATTGTAAATGATTTATTGATTCATAAATTATACAGTATAGGGTTATGTATGGAATAGCGTATCGGGTAAATGGCCTCCACGGCTTTCCTGGCACATATGCACTCTTTCAGTGGCTGAATTTCATTGATACAGCGCTCAATTTGCTCCTTCAAGGCGTGGATGATCGTGGGTTTGTTGACATAAACCTTAGGCTTTAAAAAAACCCCAAAGAAAAAATTCTAGCGGCGTTAAATCGCATGATCTGGGCGGCCAATTCTGATTACCAAAACGGGCAATTACACGATTAGAAAATGACTCATGCAGTAATTGAATTGTTTCTCGGGCTGTATGGCATGTGGCACCGTCTATCTTACTATTTAGGCACGAAAAACTGGATTATCATGTCGCGATAGCGAGCCCCATTAACTGTTAGTGCCTGACCAACCGTATTTTCAAAAAAGAATGATCCGATAATGCCTCCAGCCTAAAATCCGCACCATACAGTTTCTCAACAATCACTCGTGGATTTTCTGAACTCCAAATTCGACAATTTTGACGATTAACAAAGCCATCAAGATGAAATGTTCGTATGTAAATTTATTTAATTATTCTAATATTGCGAACATAGTTCACGGGCGTGGAGAATATTCACTCCTCGTGTAAATAGAGAATGTTCACTACTCGTGTAAACTCAGAATAAAAAAAAAAATATGTAAATGTAAATGTTATATAAAAGAGAAGATCTAAATGTCAATTATAACCAAGAATAAAACACTTGTCATTCAACCTCAGAAAAGAACAGACTGGTTTCCTTTCAATCTCGTGCTTACGCATTTATTTCAGTAAAATCTTTTTGAACTCTGAAGATATCATTCGAACATTTGGTCCTTCGAGCCTCATCGCTGAAGATGATTTTGTTTGAAAAATCAGCATCCACTTGTTGTTCCATAATCCATTCAACGAACTCTCTTCGTTGTGTAGCACTCATTGAACAGCTGTCACACTGTCTTTTTTTTTTTTCGTTGGCAACACTTTACCACACAAATGGCGCAAAATTCAAGTTTGGCGTGAATATTGGGACACCCTTTATTAAGCTGAAAATTTGTACACTTATAGCATAATCTATAAGGAAGAACCTAGCGGAGCTAGTTTTTCTAAATACAGAGTGTTGCTTTAAAAAATTGTCATCTCTTCCTTTATAACATTTCCTCAATGTGTGCGTTGCGCTGAGAAGAAGCAAGAAGTTTACAGACGTCGGAAAGTAATCGTTTAGTCTGTATGCGTTATGAATGGTCATGCAACCTATGTATGTTTCATAGGAAATCCAATCGTCAGTGGAAGCCCTGACCTGTCTCCACTAGGAAGATAGATGCATGTTTGCCTCTTACGAAAAGCTGAGACTAATGTTGTCGCCTTCTACGAGGACATCAGCAACACACCCTTGACCTATACGTGGAAATTCGACTTCTGGCTGAAATTCTACCCAGTCTGACGAACTGGGGCTACTTTTTTCTTTTGTAGCGTAATAACTTTGACAGCTTCTACTTCAGCTTCAACTATGCTGCATTGTACGATGGATGCCTGATAAGTTCGCGGTATGAGATACTCAACAACGAGTCATCTTCTCATTAGTGATAGCACTAACTGCGACACTGTTTAGTAGTATAAATATCACCTCGTTTCAATAATAATCTCACTTTGTTATTACGATATGTATATGTGGTAGGATAAACATCACCATGTTAGCCGGAATCGCAAATTCTCGCAATTTTCAGCACCGCGCCGGCCATGATAAAATACCTCTATAATACTTAAACCTGCATGGCGTGATTTAGATATTACCTTTAAGATGCCAAAAGGCTATGAATTGCAGACTCAAACACATATTGATACGCCAAAGAATAGCTCGGACTAGAATCAGATATTGGCAAATACTTCTACATTAATCTAGAGAAGGCAATATAGGCTCTTGTTTTTCCAGTTGAAAGTTTCATAGCTTCACGAAGCAACTAAATCCAAACGAATGAGGAACTCTACTTCGTCGTCACTGTATACCGTCCAGGCCTCTATTAGTTAACATTCTGACATTTCGAAAACTGTCTTGGACGTCCAAATGAAATCTGCTGCTGACAAACAAAGTACAAATTTGAATGAGGTCAAAAAAATTAAATTTTCAAGCATTCAACGGATTTTCTAGAAAAAATAATACATAGAAAATGAATCCCTAACATCTTAAGACTAGTTCCCTATAAATTTATTTTACTAAAAGATCAGTTGAGTGCTCGAAAATTCCGTTTTCTTGTAAGTTCTTGAAAAAACTCCATTTCGTCAAACCAATAAATAACCTAATCCACCATAGCTGAGAGTCTGTGTAGGTCTTAAAAATTGTTGTTGATGAGACGCAAAGACTTACAGATTTTCTTGAGTGAACATTTTTAAGCAACTCCTTTTTGGTGTAATAGTTGAGTAAATTAAGATTATATTCGATTGTTGCAGTGGTTATCACAAGCAGTCACACTATATCCACTACACCGTGGCTACTCATAGTCGAATACTTGCTTTCTTTTTTAAATTCAACTAAAAATGTTTGCTGTTCCTTAGCATACATATTTCTTTGAAATCAAAGCTATTTAAGTTCTCATATATTACCAAATATTTCAGCGTACATACCGAAAGCTTTCGAATAGTACCCAGTATGGATTCACTGTGTTTTACCAAAACTATTACGATAACTCTCATATATCAGAAAGCCTTAATGACTAGTGACTACTCCATAAAGCTACTGTGAATATCCTAATTAATTGCCCTGTCAAACATTTGTCATACATGAAACCTACTCCCTCATGTTTCGAAAACAAATTCAATATCCTTTGATCCGTGGTATAACTCCTATATGCTGGGCAAAGGTTCCGCCACAAAACCAGACTGGCAAACATTTAATCAACTTTATTACGACCATTTGTAGACCGTGAAACTGAATCATGCATAGAAATTCAACTTTTTGTTCTTGTATTGTGTATTTATCTGTCTGGCTTTAAAAGAAAAAAATACAATAAATCCTTTGTCCTTTTTGCATTGGGGGAGGGTAAAAAAAAAAAAAATTGCCAAGCACGACGCCGTTCGCATATACGAGGGTAGGTCAATAAGTCCCTGAAAAATGAAATAAGGAACACTCTTTTCGGTATAAAAACGTTTTATTTTTCCTCATAGTCTCCTTCTAGCTTTATACACTTCATCCAACGTTTCTCCAATTTGTTGATGCCCTCCAAATAATACGATTTCTCGAGCCCCTCAAAATAAGCGTTTGTTTCAGCGATGACCTCTTCATTCGATCCAAATCTCTTACCTCCGAGCCATTTCTTCATGTTTGGAAACAAGAAATAGTCGCAGGGGGCTAAATCTGGGGAATATGCTGGATGAGGGAGGAGTTCGTAGTCTAATTCATGCAATTTTGCCATTGCGACAGCGGACTTGCGCGCCGGCCGGTGCGTCGTCTAAGTGTTTAATGCGTTGTCTTTAGTGTTTAATGAGCACTCGAAATTCACTTTTTTTCCATTTTAACGAAAATGCTAGTAGGCGTGTATATAAAATGGCTGCCACAACAAAACTATGTGACAGATCTGTCTGAAAATTTGGGTGCGTTCCTTTGAAAGATGGTTCTTGACAAAAAAAAAATTAAATTTAAGGTGACGAAACAAATTGTGTTAATTTTCAGGGACTTATTGACCCACCCTCGCACAGTTTTCACAAAACATTTCTGAGCGCAAATTAAAAAATTTTAGTTCGAAAGAAATATTTTTGGATTCTACTCAAAAAGAACTTGTCACATGCCTACTATACACGAACATTTTTTTTTTTCTTCTACTTTTGCTTGTACTGGAGGCACCTCCAAAATAACATTTTTCTGAAAAATTGTATAAATATTGTCTTTGCGTTATTATTTCGCATGACTTGTGAAAAAATCATACATACTCGTATGTATAATTTTAATGGTTGGGAACTAGAAGGGTGTAACAGACGGACGGACGCGCTAGCGAGAGCTATAGGGTTCCTTGGCTGTTTGCGGAACCCTGAAAAACCACATCACACCGTGGAGTGCTATTTAATAGATCACCGTTATACATTGTGTTGACAACTCTAATTCTCAGGTGACTGTTTGAAAGAATTTAATTTTTTATTGCAAAAAAGAAAAATATTTAAATAAAAATTTACATTCTTCCTACATCGCAGAGTTGATATTATTTTACGAACGTGTTCATTAAGTCAATTGACACTTGGTTGTAAAGTTCTCTAATCATCGATGAGTTTTGTTCTTTTTTTTTTCTTCTTTCGTTAATTAGTATACGGCTGGCTAGTATATAGTGTTAATAGAAAAAAAAAATATGTATATTTGAACCTGAAGTAGAAAGTCCCAAAATGTTAGCAGCCCTCTTGTTAATGATGGAGTAGTCATGATTTTCAAATTGACACTTTATGCTCGAGTGAATAGGAAAAAAAAAAACCGTCAGTTCCACTTAAAGAAAAAAACGCAAGTGGTACATAAACAGCAACAAATTATCTTGTTGACATGGTGGGTTAGCTTTTTTTTTATTGCGCATTGTACTCTAATAGATGAAACTTAAAATTTGTTTGAGATAGAACTACGCATTAAGGGGCTGATATGTATTATGCTAAATTAAGACAAGATATTCTTAAACTAGTTGAAAGGATATCGTTTCCTTGAACTATTAAATCAAATTAAAACACATGGCTTAACAGATCTAGCCTAAACTGAATAAAAATAAACAAAACTGGTAGGAACTACACGAAAGTAGGAAAATGTCAGCAAACAAAACTATAAAAAACTGAATTCAATTCGTCAAAATTCGTTGAAATTCAAAAAATCATAAAAGATGAATTAATGGAGCAAAATTGATCATAAAAGCGAGTAAGAGCAAATGAATCACATACGACCAATGTCATCCAAATTTCTTCGCATAGCCACATAAATGAACTAGCTTCAGAAAAATCATAATTTTATGTTACCCTCATGCTGAACAATAAACAAAATTAATATGTTCCACTGTTCTAGAAAAAACTAGTAAATTTTATTGAGCGAGTGTTAACGCAACCATGGGTTAAGTAATTTGTGTGAGTTGCGAATGAAAGATTTATTTGTTTTTGTTATTCTGCATATGGGAGACAATGTATAGGCATATATTTCTTTTTGTAGAACAAGGACAGTGATTCCCAAACCATTTTTCATTTCCAAAAAGAAAAAGTTTGCAAAAGTAAAAGAAAACAGAATTGTTTACAGTCCTCTAAGTAATATTAAAGGCTAAGCCTCTGTTGAAGTACGAGTAGTTTAAGTGTTCGAGAAATGATAGATCGTTTCTCCCTCCTCCTCGTCCCGCATCGTCTTCAGAAATTTGTCCGTGCTTTGTAAACCTGTGATGAACGTATTTTGTAAAAAGTCGACAAGCAACCTCAAAAGTTGTTTTCTATCACAATACCTGCTTACAGCACAATGCTCCCTTCGGCCAGGTAGTACTTACATGCACTGGTCTTGCACATTATGGACAGAAACTCAGTAAAGACATATTGAGTTTAAGTATCCAAGACAATAACATAGGTTTTAACTTTTGGTTGGCCATTTCAAAATGGCCTCAACCACTTTTCGTTGAACTACATGAACTTTATATGATGAAAGCTGCGTTAGTACCATTTATAGCTTTTTACATTTTACTTAGTCACCAAGTATTTTACGGGCGACCTGCTATTCTTCCATCTTGGATAAGTGGGTTCCAGTGCATGGCCTGGCGGAGTATGCATTTATGCCAGCCTTACCTTTTCGAAGCATTCTGTAAAGTGCAAGGGGTAGTCCTACTTTGTATCAGATGGCAAAGTTTTGATTTTAGGTAAGATTACACTCGTGGACTTATGGTAGGTGTCCTGAAAATTACCCAGTTTGCGACTTCCCCACATGCATACTTGTGTCGCTATCTTGAAAAATGCTCAATATGCATCTCCTCTCCTAAAACCGAATATTATAGAGGTGATAAATCCTCAGTGTTGTCTTAACATTTTTTTTGCCAAATAAAATAGTTACCGAAGTAAAGCAAAATACAGAATTTTGGAAAATCAGAATTTTACTTCCTAAATTGTGTGTCAATTCATTTAATTCCAATTCTCATTGGAAGACGGTCAGTTTTATCTATTCACAATAAATTCTTGCTCTACAAACAAATAATAAAACCAGTATGGACCTATGGCATCCAATTATGGGGTGTGCTAAGGAATGTACCATCAAAACCATTCAAAGGCTTCAAAACAAAGTACTGCGGCGCATTGTTAATACACCATGGTACATTCGTAACGCAGACCTTCATCGTGAGCTGAGGATGGAGACCGTATCTAGCGAGATTCAGAGGTATGCAACAGGTCACGCGAACAGACTGAGGCAGCACACAAATTAATAGGCATCTAAACTCCAAAACCAAAGTGAGCAAGTTAGAAGACTCCAACGTACGAAGCCGCACGACCTAGTAGTGCAATAGACAAACTAGTGACTCCGATGGGCATCAACTAGTTTAATCATTTATTTACTTTTTAATTTTATTCATATGCAAGCTGCTTGTTAGTCTTATTGACTAGTTGTAGTGTCATGTAACAAAGAAATTGTTTAAATAAAAAAAAAAAAAAATCATTTAAGCTTTTTTAAATTTGTGTCTCCTTATTTAATAAAAAACACAATTTATAAACATGCATAGGTCATGTATGCAATCTAATATAGGTCCTTCAGAAATTCTTTACAAATAAATAGTTCAGCGTATAATAACATAGCCTGGCTACTAGTAAGGACCACAATTTAAATACTATCCAATTTCACAACCAATGTGCACCTTTAGACGACAGGTGGTATTGAGTAACTGGGTGGCTAAGCTGCCAATTTCTTCATAGTTTTTAGTGAGTATTCGTGCTAAACTAATCTGAAAATTTAGTACTTATGTACCATACCTGTACTCGTATATAGAAATAAATTAAGACAAATGCTTTCTCTAATTTATCTATCTAAAGTGATAGGTTATCATGATATCCTATGAGAATGGTAGCAGTTACACACTTTTAATCATGCGAAAACTTTTAGAATAATAAAGCTAATATGAAGGCCATATACCACCAAGTTTATAGATACTCGTAAGTGTAGGTATAGTGGGAAAAAATAAAACAAATGACTATAACGTTAAAAATCCCCCAGATGAACAAAGAACAGTTCTTATTACAGTTCTACTAGTAATCAGCTTACTAAACTAATGACCACAACCTCTTCGTCATTGACCACTTTTAATAGCCATCCAATCGTGGCATGAGCAACGCAAACACCAAAAAGAGTTGAATTTCATTGGGTTTGGTATCCATTCCATTTTCTTTCCACTGGAGATAGAGTAATGATGTGAATCCCACAACAAATTTTATCATCACCGGACCACTGGGCCGTAACACATGCGTGTTACTGACGCTGGTTTATTGACCTAAAATAACGTTTTTCGGACGTCATTAACTTTAGTTGTTTAGTTTTCAGTTTTTGGTTGTATTAAACTGTGGTTGGTAGGTTTCTGATCTAACTACATTAACCTGCAGGCGCAGTACTACCAAACCATGTCAACACACAATATCGCACCGTAATCTTTGTTGTCATCATCATCAGTTTAGGCTAATGACTAAAACAAATGCCTTTTTTTGTTTTGCGAAACTGTAGATTAGTAATTTTAATTAGCCGGGAGTGGGATAATGAAGTTTTAACCCCAGTAGAGTGATAAAAGTGATGGGCCAGAAGGGTCACTGGTTAACAGTTGTTGAAATGAAAAAAATCGCTGCTTCTTTTCTGTGAAATACGGAAATAAATCATAAACCTTTATTATATCTGAAGGCAAGAATACGTCCATTAGAATATATATATATTCGACATTAGGTTTGATATTGGATTCAATTGACTTTTCTCCTAACCTTAAGAAGTTCAAGAAATTAATTACGAAAGTTTAAAATTGAAATTTGGCAACTCGTTCCTTTGACATTTAATACTTTCTCGTTTGTAAAATAGCTCTTATGCAAGGCTACTGTAAATCAATATCCTCTATTTACCGGTAGATTAGATAAGCACCCACATTTGTTAAGCCCTCATAATTTAAGTAAATTTTATGTTAAATATTTGGTTCGCTAACATTTTTATCTCCAGTAATAATCCCGTTTCATCGGATAGCGGCCAATCTTAAAACAAGTTACACAACTCGAACGACTGAACTTCATGGCACAAAGAGACGAAAATGACTCATTGTGTGCGCAAAGCAAAGCCAAAAACTAATATACTTCATGCCTCCTCTCAGGCAATGGATTGACAATCCGTTGAAGAATGCTAACACTTAGACTTCTCGCAGCACAGACCCACTTGAAGAACAGGCAAATATTATAAAAGAGAAGGAGAAGAGAGAAGCAGAAACACAATACAACAAAAGACTACTAAAAGGAATAAGGTGGAAACAGCCGGATTTGCTTATAGCTGCTAGTTGATTTTTTTCTTCTCCATCTCCCGTGGTCTTTAGATTGTATTGCTAATAACAATTCCTTCTATACGTGATGATTAGGTCATTTTGTTGTTGAGAATTGCTCGCCTAGTGCTTTTTTTTATGTTGTTGTTGTGAAACAACCACCCACTCCCACTTTAAACATTCTCTGACATTTTAATTGATGTAGTTTAAAGTCACACTAGGATAACTCTGCCGGTACAAGTGATTTAAGAAAAATTGTATGCAAAAAAGAATGTGATGTGTAGTGAGCAAGAAGATGAATTAATTTTAAGTAATATTTGAAACAAGGGTGTTAGAAAATAACGTCATGGTCCTTATCCGCAGATTGTAAATTTATCCATATTATACGCTTCTTTGAATATCATTTGTAAGTCTGAAATATTAAGAAAAGCTCTGGTAATAGTACTCGTTGAAGAAAAGTTTAATATTTCTAGGCCCAGGGACTCAGTGGTTAATTACATGATTACTGAGAGGGAGAATCAAGGTTCGAATACCGGAAAACACCAAGTTTTTATGGTCCCACCTCTCGTGAACGTCTGAAAAGCATCCAAAAACCAGAAAAAATTGACCTCCGGAAACGCCATAAAACTGTAGATCCTTGCCATTTATGTGTCACACATCACGAAAGGCTGCGTGAAGATAACCCGGGATTTCTATTGTTTATGTGCCTATATACATATGTACACATGTACGTATATAGTATAATATTTTGGGAAATACTGAGTTGTGTCTTGGTTAATGCTTTCGATTAACGTCGGAAGGTTAATGTTCAATTATTAGTAAAATACCAACAATTTGTTTAACAAACCTCAGAAAGTAAAGTTGCGAAAAATATAATACAATTCTTAGGTTTTTGTCCCCTTATGGGTCTTAGGGATTGTGTCTTAGCTAAAGATGAGAGTGTGATTGCGTTCACTGCTTCTCATCACTGTTCTTCGCACTGAGCAGTGAACAATTGTCATTGCTCTGCAGAATTACCAATCTGCTGCCCAGCTTTTACTGCTTCACATTGCTTGCTCACTGCTTCTCAGTAACATTGTGCCGATAGGTACATACTAAGCTGCAGTTTTCATGCTTTGCAATGCATTTTTTTTATTTCGTTCTTGCCGAAATGTCTCAATTTACTCACATTTTAGTATGATTGAGAGAGAGAATTTCAAGAATCTCATACCTTGTTGTTCGTTTGTGTAGATTTATTATTGTTTATTTTTTGCTTGTTTCTGTTACCTGCAAATACTTTTACCATACTATGTGCAAGAATTATGTTTCTCGATGCTGTTTATTATTTGTTTCTATATTCAATAAACACTAAGAACAGCCCTTAAAAGGTCAACAGTGACAGCTCTAAAGAGAACAAAGCAATCAAATGTTAACTGTGATCTTATGAGTGATTAAATCACAACTTGTCTTAACTTTTTTGTCAGGCTAATATGTTATCGGTTAGGCTGAGAATTTTAGTTTCAGCTAAGCTTTTCTTCAACTCCACCAGTACTCCCCCAATCAGCAAGCCGCTTGAAATTTGGCGAAAGTTCATATTTTTATGCAATACCAAACAAACACTGACGGCATAATTGAGGTGTTTGAGATAGGTTGTAAGAATTTCAGCACTTCGTACGAACAAAGTACTTTGAAGACCGCCACCAGAAAGTAGTGGCGATAGTATACAATTTTGTGGGACACCGCTTCGAATATCAAATTTCCTTGCAGCACATGACATTTCCTAGTTTCTATGCCTTATATGGGCTTTTTTTTTGTGTTCTGTGCCAGAATGGTATAAAATAGAGAACTAATGGATTCAAAACGGTGTCTATTAGTCTGTTCGTCAATATGGCACACGCTTGTAACTTTTGAATTGTTAGAGCTAGTGAGCTGAAATTTTGCACAAAAATAGAATGTAGTGAACCGAAAATAATAATTTGGAAGGAACATTTTAAAACATATTTTTTTTTTTTTTTGAAAGAAACAAATTGTACACCCTCATCAAGCGACGAAATGAAAGCCAGAGTTCAAATGAATTGAAATTTGGATAATGTTTGTCGAACAAACAACTTAAACAAAATTTAAATTATTTACCTCACTCTCATTTTTGCTTAAAAAACTATTATTTTACTAACGATTGAAAAAAAGCAAAGAATATTCCTAAAAGTTAAAGGGATATTAGCCTATTAAGTCTCTTAAGCAAGTTGTTCGAAAAAATAATAAAGGAAAACTTATAAGCCGTATAGATACAACAAATATTTATCCTAAAGGGCATCCTGAGAATAAAAAAAAAACACATTAAAAATAGTCTCAATTCAAAATTATTAACAGGTTTGGTACTCTTCGATATCGAGAAAGCCTTCAATAGTGTGTGGCACGATGGTGTTATTTACAAACTTATCCGGTATTTTTGTCCAACTCCTCTTATCAAAATTGTTCAAAGCTTCTTACAATTAGAAAATTTGTAGTCTACGTATGAAATGCTATACTCTTCGGCGTATCACAAGGCTCAATACTGGGTCCCATTTTGTATAATATTTTTATTTTTTACCGATATATACTACCTCTTAGTGAGTACACTCTTTTAGCCATGTTTGCTGTCGACGCAGCCATTTTCTCATCGAACCTTTTAGCACAGGACACATTCACTGAATTTGGTTCAAATCTTTTCTTACAAAATGAAAAATTAAAGTAAACACAAAGAAATCACTTTCTTCAAATGACAATGCAGCTAAACTCGACAAACAGTGAGTGGTCTGAAAACTATAAATACTTAGGAGTAACTTTCGACAAGAAATTTACTTTCGAAAAACATGTATCGTTCACAGTTCAAAACGTGAACCTCATTATAAAGATATTATACCATTTCATTAACAGGAAATCAAAGCTTAGTATGCATAATAAGATACTAAAATTAAAAACTACCTTAACTTACGGTGCACCTATGAGGACTGATTGTGCCAAAAGCGACAGATAAAGAAGCTCCAAATTAGCCAAAATGAAGTACTAAAATTGATTTTAAATCTACCTTGCTCAACGACGTGAATTTTGTTTCGTACCTTATATTTAAATAGATTAACTGGAAATTTATTATCATATGTAAATGCTCTTACTCAGAAAATGAGTTTATTCGTAATGTTTTATATTAAAGCAAAAACCAATCACTTCTCTCAATCCACTATTATATGTATTTTATATCATATGCCTTTTGCACAGAACTTGGGCTTAGGTGCAATTTAGCTGTAAGGGTCATAATAATGGTTTTTGCTTGTAGTGTTTCCCTTAAACGTTGACGAATTTTTAAATCATATTTTGTAGCAGTGTAATTTGTTGTTGGATATACTTTACCCGCCATAATACACCACCAAATTCTCCAGCAAACTTCTGCACTAATTCTAGTTAGAACTGCACTAACTTTGTTAGCTCTTCAGAATTTTGAGACTATTTCTGGCCTACATTATTAATTTTCATCAGCTACCTCCAGCTTTGAACACCAAAGTTCTTCTGGTTCTCGAGCACTTGCGTTCAGTTTTATTATTTTAACAACATCGTGGCACATTTCTTGAAAAACATCGTAAAAGAGTAGTGTAATATTCTAGAAAGTTATAGGTGGTTAAAGACCTGAAAACATTCATTATTTATAGAAAAGTAATACAACTTTTTCCACCTTACAGCAGCTCGACAATCATTCCATTCACTAAATCAAATGAAATTAAAAACTCCAAGTAAGAATGTCCTTCGCCCAAACTAATTTACATACTTTCATTAAAAAACAAATTCAAGAGCACATAATTCATTGTGCCCTTCACCAGTCTCATTAAACGACGATATCCTTGCATGATTGTAATATTAGCTCAGCACACATAGATGTTAACAGTAGAAACGAAAATTCTATAGTAAAATTCGTCCTGACGGCATCCTGCACTGCACTGCAGACTATCGAAAATAAACTTGCCCTTGAACGGGGCAAATCCTATACTCTTGAATATTGTTTGTGTGCAAGAGAGTCCTTCGAAAATCACTTAAATATAGTTTTTGAAAATTGTATCCTTGACATCATGCATCGGACTGTGTTACAGTTGAATCTTTGAATCATTCAACCAAGCTGGAGGCAATTTTAATTGAATTAGAGAATTAAAACTCCTGGTGGTGTTGAGAGTTTCTATATCTTTATAAACCACATAAATATCAAGGTTATTTGCATGTGACATAAGTTTTCATATATCTTGTCACGAATTTGATTTTTTTTTTGTAGGGGGAGCTCAAGTTATTGATTTCTCGTTTTCGTCTGTCATTCATTTCTTTGGTCGTAAAGGGGATGATTTTATTTCCCACATTGCATGAAGGAGGGGAGGAGGGAGAAAGTAGAAATTCTGAACTTGCGGCAGGTAAAGGCAACGTCAAGTGTCCCTGTCGTTTAATCATATTACGCGAAGCGCATAGTGTATTGGAGCCTACATCAAATATACGTTTTTATTAGGTGGGTTATTAAAATATTCATAAATAGTAACGGTGCATGTGCGGAATTCAAATGACAGGAATGTAATTTCGAGTTTCTCTACTTTTTATTGTAGTAAATGTATTGTACAATACTTCAATTTTATTATTAACCAGCCTAGTTTTATTAGGTTTATTAACATTCTTGAAGTGAATTTGCAGTGGTAGAGTGACGGCTACTTAAATTTTCACGATGTGATATAACTCACGAGCTGAATTGCTAATTTGGGAGAAATAAGCTGTTATCGAAGTGTAAAAGTGGAAATAAATAATATTAATAATAAATAATAATTTTATAACATTTTCTTACAATCGAAAATGTTATGGGGCGAACACTACTTTTAAACAACAATTAACCTTGTCTATATATCTGAAAGAAAACTCTTATTCACTGGTTACTTGGACTTTTCAGGATCCTCGTCTGAGAGTTGCTAATTTTTAATGCGAGACATTTTTCATGTAATTGAGAAACATTTCACTAGACTAGTCGTAGTTCAGGCTGCGTACTTAGGTTGAGGATTTCAATCTTCGTTTCAATTCAACTCGCGTCGCCCTAAGGTCTAACAAGTGTTCCATTTCCAATAGGAAAATAAATATACGGCTCTGAATACAGAATACTCTCAAAAAGGCGATAGGTTTAAATTCGCAGAAGTTTATTCAACGGAACTACGAGTATATCCTATCGAAAACCTTAAATGCCTGCTTCAGAGATGAAACGCGAAAAAATGTCGAAGAGAATCGATTGAGGAAATGAGTGGCCCATTATGCAAATTATCAAATTTAAGAAAGCAAGTGCTAAAGCTGAAGAGGTGTGAGAAAAAGTCAATCAAATCTCAAATCAAACCTCAAATGAACCAAGGTCTGAAGTGCGATTCCATACACTTTTATAGAAAATTGAATAAGCCGTCTTGAATATACATACTACAAGGACAAACAAATCAAAAAAAAGGTGACGTATAAGTATCCAGAGATTCGCGCCAAATTAACATTTTTCGGGATCCCATTTTGGTAGCTCTCTAGACCTTAGATGATATTATTTGCGGTTTGGTTTGAATGGGTAGTTGATTGCGACTTGAAACTGGGAGGCTGGTAGTTCTTCCAGGATTTTGTAGACGGCATTGATATTTCAGTTGTTGTCATGCTTTCGTCCACTCATACTATGATACATATAAAAAACTCAGATGGGAGACGAGGGGAAGCAGTGGCTTCTATACTGAATGGAATGCCTCGATTTAGATTTTCTTCATCTGCATCATACATGTGTTACGGCTTAAGGCCAGTTGACAGTTACTTGGCTTTATTGTAAAATCTCCGAAATATATTTCGATGGTGACTCTTTTCGGTCTTGTGGCAGTGTTTGTTTGTAAACAACGATACTTATTTTCACAACCTCTCAGGATGGGCGAACCTATAACGCTGTGACAGCACCCCGATATGCCTGTAGTACTGAGTCTGTTCAGGAAATGTTGTCCATAAGAGCCTAACAAAATGGGTATGTACATATGTGAAAGGTATGGGTATGGCTGGTGGTAGCATACTGTGGAACTTTTCCGTCAGACGAAGGCTAGACGTCCTCGACGTTGGATAGCCTAGTTCTGAATCGGGTTTCAGCAAAGAAATGTTTGGCAGTTCCTCCATTTGAAAACGGCCAAATGGATGACGAGTTGACGTTGTTTTGTTAACTGTGCACTAACGTATACCTTGACAAGTATTGAGCTAACTATTAAATATTCAATGGTCTACTCTACAATTTTTATGAAACAAGCCCTGGATGTTGTATGGGCTCTATTGGACGGACCTAGTGCTACATGATCGTCAAGTTAAGTCGTAAAGGTTGGGTTCTTAGCCAGCCAGAGATGTGTTGCTTAATATTTAATACAAGCTCCGTTGGCTCCGTTCAAAATTGTCAAAAAGCTCTTAGTCGAATCGTTTGGGGATTGTGTGTCTATTAAGCTAATGTTGTTGAATGTGGCTTTGAAGAAAATCACAGCCAAACGATAAGTTAAAGTATATAAATAACTATTGACCGCAGTACGCAGTCTAAAATGTGCAATCTATTGTCACAGATGTAGCAGTACGGAGTGGCTACTATGCAGGGCATCCTCTATACCGCACTAATGTCTTCCTTATATTGCGTAAGAACAATTTCAAGTTTGCTAGTACTGCCGCTGAAACTTCAAAGGTCAATTCGCCACTTTTAAAATTCTGACTCAATGTTAAGAAGACCTTTCCTATAGACCCTAGCTTTGAAATACAGTCGCCAGAGTTACATACCTTTGTCTCAACCAATGATTTTCTTTTAATATAAAGGTTTTTTTCGTTTTTACAACTAACTGTCCCGACAGTCCATTTGTTGACGTCGTTTTTTTATTGATTTTGCATTTGCGAATATTGAGTCAGAGAGGAATATTCGAAATCAGCCTCTTACCCATAAGGGAATTCAAGGTATTAATCTATAAAAAGTTTCCTAAAACGTAGCCATTTTTGGACGTACTTATCAGTTCGATGAACTTTTTCTAATACATATTAGAATTCCTTATGATATACATACTTCGATTGGCATTAGCTGATGGTGCCAACGGGAGTAGAACCTTTTTTTTTGTATTATTACAGAGCCTACAAATAAAATTCCATTCATCTTTTAGTCATTAAAAAACAAACCGTAGCGCATGCTGAAATATCAAATTCAGTCACACGCTTCCCAACCCAAGAAGTTCACAGATTTCTCATAAAAGTTCCGAAACTGTTCGTGTAAGTAAATGACTCCATTCCATTCCCATCTATATCATGTATCTGTGATATTAGGAGGTGGTATGCCGATGGTGGCCGTGTGTATGGCTCAAATTGTAAATCTACTTTGAGTTGGTATTCCCAGTCATGTACTCTTTGGGAATTGATAATTGTTCCCTCGGCAGCTACGGCGAATTCAATTCCCATGAAGCAAAAGTCATGGTTCGCTGTTCGGTGTAGAATTGTTTTTTTATTTAATTTGAAAATTGTATTTTATTTCCATTCAATTTTGATTTCATTACCCTCAAGTCAGTTAAGATGAATGAACTTCATTTCACTTTATGCGTAAAAAAGAGAAGTTTTACCTTAATATTTGTTTGCTTAACAGACCATGAAAGGAGGGTACATCAGTAAGACAGGATATAAAGTTGTATTTCTGGGGTGAAATTTTGTGTATCATGAGTTTAATTTTTAGGGTGGTAAGTTTGATAGACTGATTTAGTAATTCATAAGGTCCAAGACTTCACGATTACTAATGCTGTGATATAGGTATGTAGATACGTACACTGAAAATTTAAAGATTAAATTTTGAAATTCCAATAATTCAAAAACCTCTCCATCCTACGAGTACACCTCTCTTTCAAACCCACAGACCATCCGTTTGCTGTATCCTATTCCTGGACATTACCCGATTCTCGAGTCATCCTCTTGAGAGTCCTTTTCGCCCCTCGCCACTTGTCCATAGATTTCCGAACATATTCACAGTATTTTATCATTCCATGCCGGAGCTCTAAGGCTGTATGTTTTTAACTAGTAAATTCTTGTATGGTATCGTCCATTGTCCAGTTGTAAGTTCAGTCATCCCCTAGCCACCATGACCAATAACACAAAAATCCGCCTTAGGAGTATATAACAACTGCAGTCGGTTTGCAATTGCCACTCCGTGTTCTTTGGCCGTCGACCAATATTTTAGAGAAGAGGGAGGGACTGGTGCGACGTGTCGTTAGGACATTTCCAACGACTATTTTTTTACATGGAAAATGGTGATATTAGAGAGTACAAAAAGGAGACGGTTGGGAAAAGTTTAAAACTGCAGTTAGCTCTATGGTACTTTTTTTAAATTTCAATCGGCATAACGCTGAAGCTGATCTTTGGGTATAGGTTAACGAACCGAGGTGGGGTTTTAGGGGGTTAGGTATAAGGGATTGAAAAATGCTGCCGCTAATGCTATTGAAGTTGTTCGCTATATTTGGAAGGCAAGTGAACACGAAACTCCAGATATAGGTCAGTTAGATAAGAGTTTATGTTTGTGTTTGTGTTCCCGCCTTTCCCGATTCAGTTAGTTTAACTAGCGTGTCGCTTTTGTGGGAAGGGTGGATAGAAGGCAATACATAGGCTTTTTGTATGATTTATTTTATGGAATGTGGAAAGAAACTAGGTTATTTGGGAAGATGTTAATAATTTAGCACGTCACAGAGTGAATAGTAAAGTCGGGAATGTAGTTGACAGAATTAGGTTGCCGAGAGTGCTAATTCAGTGTACGGTAGAATGCGCTTGTAATTATTCGTTTGGCTGAAGTTTTAAGTGGGCTGGGCAGTGTTTGCTGATATATACCTATCGAAAGTATTTTGATCATTTATAAAGAGGTAGAATGGCGTTTCCAGAAGGCGTTGTAGAAACTACTTTTGGTGAAAGCAGATTTGAGGAAGTTGGAAAGCGACTATGTAGGTGGAAAGTAAAAAATTTCCAAAAGTTAGTTGGGGGTTTATAGTACAGAAAAAAAAACCTTTACGGTATATTCGTCCTAAAAAAAATCAATTAACTCTGGAGTAAAATCAAAAATTTTCTAAGATTCCGTGCAGTTTTCGAAGATTTTTAAAAATACGTTTCCCACCTAGCAGCCAATCTCAAAACCTAAAAATTTGGTAACGCTCAGTGGTTAAGTGCGCGAACACTAAGCGTTAGACCAAGACTTAAGTTCCAGACAAACCAAAAACCTTTTTTCATGGTCTTACCTCTCGCGAAAGTATGACAAACATCCGATCATAAAATTGTCATAAGAAGCTTCTCTCCATCGAAAAAATCGCCATCTGGAAATGGCATAAAACTACAAGTTCCTACCATTAGTGTGTCGCACAGCCTTAATGTCTGCGAAAAGCTAGGTCAAGACTTTTGTGGGCTATTATCGTCAAAATATTTATTATTTAATTATCTATAATGATGACTCCTTCCTCTGCAAAAATCTCCACTGTCATTCACCACTCCCGTTTCCATCTTCCGTCGTCCTTTGTCGGTCGTATTGTCATCGGTGTTACCATCAAGCTTTTTCTTTGTTACATGTTTTTTTTATTTTTTTTTATTTTTCCGACCGAGATTTTTATGCTTAAAAACGATTTTTATTAATTTCGGTGATAGATAGGAGATAGGAGATTTTCGAATATTTGTAGCTAATTTGTAGAATATAAAACCTAAAATTCCAATCGTAATAATGTTTTAATTATTCTCATAGGACGCATAGTTTTCAAGATATTTGCAGTGAAAAACGTTTGCGTTACTGTATGGGTAAAGTCGAACCTTTCGGAAAATTTTTAAAAATACGGCATCGTCCAGTATCGAATCTAAAATTGCGATCGTATTATTCTTTATCGTATGACTGACCGTTTTCGAAATTGCCGTACTCAAAAACGAACCTAACAAGCGGTAATTTAAAAAAAATCACTATACAGTACCGGACATAGAAATCCGGACAGGGTAAAAAAATTCTTTAACTTCGAGAACTAGCAGGTAGTTTTTTAGGATTTTGCATAAAAAGTCTTTGATTCTAGTTCACTTTGTAATAGTTCATTGAAAAAAAAAAACTAGTTTGATTGAAAGTTGAAATAATTTGATTAATATGGAAAATAAAAAGAAAATAAGTGAAAAAGCTAAAGTTGAAATAATGACTTTAAAAAAAGAGTGTTCGATAGCGCGAAAAGTAGGATTCAGCAAGTCGTCAGTGGCTGAATTCATCAAAAAATTCGAGGCAAAGAAAAAAGGGAACGGGTCGCAGAAGAAAGACCACCAGCGCTGTAGATCGCTAGTGCAGATTAATTTTTTGAGTGCTGATGTGTTGAAAATCTCTTTCGATGTTAACAATATTAACTATGTAGTTTTTTGTTTCTATCGATTGCATAAGTACAGTTTTACGGTATTTTTGGAGGAATTCTTCTGGATAATGAGCATTCAAAAAATTTAGTAATTCTAGGTGATTTCAATATTAACATCTTGGAAGGTAGTGCTGTTGTCTCGGATTACTTGACTCTCCTGACCTCACATGGTCTAGCCTCTTTTATTAATGAGCCAACTAGGCAAGAATCAGGAAAATGTTTGGACCATATTTATGGACGTTTCTCCAATTCTCAACTAAGCGCTTGTGAAAAAGGTGTTTTTGATTTTCGGATCACTGACCATTCAATGACCGGCTTAATTGTTGATACCTAGAGAAACAAAACAAGTGGAAACTCTGACTCGAGTAAAAACATAACTAAGATTAATTTTGAAAAACTGAATAGGTCTCTATGTTTTGAGTTCTGGGAAGGGGCTTACGCTGAAAATAATGCCTTTGGGTCTTACGATCTTTTCATTGACTCACTCACTAAGCATATTTCTCTGTGTGGCTACATAGAGGGCGTTAAAAGCTCTCATAAGCGCCTCAAGCCCTGGATAACTAGGTGCTTGTTAGACAAAGTGAAAAGAAAAAATAAATTAAGGATTTTATTGTATGTTCAAAGCACCCGGAAAATATAAACTTAAAAACTAAAAAAAGATACACAAAGTTATGCTCACAATTAAAAAAAGAAATTCCAATATGCAAAGATCGCTATTACAGGAATCAATTCAATTATTTTAATAGGAATTTAAAACGCGAATGGGACGTTGTAAATAGCATTCTAGGCAAGTCGTCTCGTTCGAAAAATCCAACTGCGATTCATATTGATGGTAGAGTAACATCCGATAAACTTGAAATTGCTAAAACATTTAATAGCTATTTTTCTTCTATAGCCGAAGCCCTACAACCAAACCCTAACCTTGAAGGTTGTACAAATTGCAATCGCGTTGCTTCTATTGAAATCGATCGGGACTTTAAAAAACTCTAATTCGTGCGGATATGATGGTGTATCTAATAGAATTTAAAAAAATATCTCATGGTTTGTGGCCGACATTCTTGCTTCGATATTTAATAAAAGTATTCTAAGTGGGAAATTTCCTTAGATCACAAAGAGTCAAAATAGATGAAATCAGGAGTGGAATTGAATATATTAAAATGGGTGTTCCACAAAGATCGGTTTTAGGACCGATTCATTTCCTTATTTATATCAATTCTCTTTTTGAGCTTAATTTTAAGGGCGTTTTGACGGCATTTGCTGACGATATAGGATGCACTTATGGATCTGTCTCCCTGTTAGACTTAGTTGCGGATATAAATTGGGATCTGAATTTGCTTAGGAATTGGTTTGTGGATCATAAGTTGGTAATTAGTTCCAAAACTAAGATTATGTTATTCAATCCTTCTTCACAACTCTCCGAGGCAAATTTTTTGCTTTCATGCACCTGAGTGCCAACAATTCAAATTGAATGCTTGGTCTTGTTATTCTTCGTCCATTTTTTGCAACTATTTTAACTGTAGTGAAAAGTGCTTTCAAATAGAGAAAGTTAATGAATTTAAGTATTTAGGGTTGTTAATTGATTCCACGGCTGGCTCTAATAAATGGAACGGTGAACGCAGAAAAATATACAAAAAAAAATATTGAAAGACAATCTGCTACTCATCATACTCAGATAAGCTGATTTTCCAAGACGATTCTGCGCCTTGTCACCGCGCGAAATTGGTAAGTGCCATTTTTTGTACCTTCCCCAAAATATTAACAAAACGTTTGTAAAGTTTTATTATTGTAAATGCATTTTTTCATTCCAGGTCAAAAATTTTCTAACCGAGAATAGTATTGCAAAAATGACAATACTGTCATTAACCGAACACTTAATCTTTACTATCATAATGCTAGTGGAATGAGGTCAAAAATATATGATCTTTTCGTCGCTTCTTCCCAGTATGTGTATGATATTGTCGTCATTACTCAGACCTGGCTTTATAAGGATATTCTCTCATCGGAAATATTTGGTACTGCCAAGTATCGTGGAGGTGGAATTATTATTGCTGTTCGATCATTCTTATCATGTAAGCTAATACCATTGCCAATAAATGATGTTGAACAATTATCTATTCAGATTAGCTCAAGCTTAAACATAGAATCTAAACTTATCTTAATAGTAAGTTATGTACCTTCTGGTAGTGTAGCAAGTGTTTATTTAAAACATATTGATAATATTGATCATGTTTCAAAAATTCACAATAAGGAGTCTCAATATGTATGTGTTTTAGGAGATTGTAATATTGGAGATGTAAATTGGTCTTGGTCAGATGAGGATAAAATGTTAATTCCTTCGAATTTAAGGTCCGATTACGAACATAGCTTTGTTGACTATCTGTATTCTTTAAGTCGTTCCCAAGTAAATACTATTCAGAATTCATTAAATAGAATATTAGATCTATTGTTTGTAAATGTGAAACAAATTAAAGTAAAATCGTCAATCGCTTCTTGTAATTTACTCAATAATTCAATCCACCATAACCAAACTGGGTTTGAATTTGAATTTTATAATATTTTAAAACCTGTTAGTAATTGTAATATAAGTTACAATTTTGCTAAAGCCAATTATACTGGTTTAAATTATTGGTTAAATTCTTTTGATTGGACTAATGAATTTAATTATTTATGTCTTAATAATGCGTATGTCCGTTTCACAAATATTCTTGAAGAAGGTTTTGTAAAGTTTGTTCCAAGAACTTCAAAAAGAAACTCTCTAAGCCCCCTTGGTACAACCAACGGCTAATATATTTAAAAAAAATTGAAAAAACAAGGCTTTGAAAAGGTTTAAAAGATCACTTGACATGATGGATTATGCGTATTTTTGTGCTTTAAGGAAACAGTTTAGCGTACTTAATAGGTTTTTGCATGCGAATTACATCATGAATATTGAAAGTAAGCTTGTAACTGATAGCAAATATTTTTGGACTTTCATAAAATCGAAACGTAATACGTACGGTATTCCGGAGATTATGGAATACGAGGGGACTGAGTCAAACGATAGTCAATCTTCGTGTGAACTGTTTGCTAAATTTTTTGAATCCGTTTACTCCAATAGTAATCCAGTGCTCCCTCTTTCCAGCATCTTTGACTCGAAAGTTGACATTGGTTCTATAACTTTGGATTTTGAAACCATCATCAAATGCTGGAGCTGATGGTATTCCTGCAATTGTCTTAAGGAACTGTAGTGATATTTGTCACCCATTGTTGCAAATATTCAACATGTCATTGAAACATGGCATTTTTTTTGGATAAATAAAAGATATCGTTTCTGGTTCCCATCTTTAAAGCTGGCTCCAAAAACAACGTACAGAACTACAGAGGGATCTGCAAACTATCAGCCATCCCAAAGCTTTTTGAAAGCATAGTGAAAAATAAATTAGAATTTCTTGTAAAAGAACATATATCCGAATTTCAACATGGATTCCTTTCGGGGAGATCTACAACCACAAACCTAACTTAATTCACATCATTTGTATTAAATTCATTCGAAAGGGGCTATCAGGTAGATACAGTTTATACGGACTTTAGCAAGGCATTCGATTCTGTTAACCATACTGTCTTAATACACAAGCTAAAATGTTTTGGCTTTCATTCATCTTTATTAAAATGGATTTCCTCTTTTTTAGTTAATAGGGTGCAGTTAGTAAAGCTCGATTCCGCTTATTCAAAACCAATTACCTGTAGTTCAGGTGTGCCTCAAGGTAGCCATTTAGGACCATTACTTTTTATTCTTTTCATCAATGACATAACTTCCGTTATAAGGTACTCCCAGTGCCTTCTTTATGCCGATGACATGAAATTGTTTTTAAGGATTATAAGCTTAACCGATTGCGCTAAACTACAGTCTGATATCGATGCTCTATTTATGTGGTGCAAGAAAAATTGCCTTCTCTTAAATGTAAAAAAATGTAACGTTTCCTCTTTTAGCAGGCGTTCAAATTCAATAATCCAACGTTATACAATCGATTCTGTTAAACTTACTCGGGTAAACACGGTTAAAGATCTCGGGATTGTATTCGATCAGGCATTGACATTCTCGGACCACGTGGACTACATAATTTCCAAAGCTAATGCTATGGTTGGGTTTATCAAAAGAAATACTTTTGAATTTTCCAATCCTCACTCTCTGATGTCTTTATTTGTGTCCCTAGCTAGATCTCTACTAGAATACTGTGACATAATTTGGTGTCCATTCTACCAAGTTCATATTGATAGAGTGGAAAGGGTACAGAGAAAATTCTCAAAATTCATTTTTTTCAAAATGCACTGGAAATTTTCACCTGGTTATGATGCCAGGTGTCAACTTCTTGGTATATCTGTAATGTTCATTAGAGACTTATTATGCTATCATATAAAAAGTCCAAGTTTAGTTGCATTAATTCCTCTGTATGCTCCCGAGAGGCCGTTAAGACAAAGAGAGCTTCTTTTTCGCACGCGGCATAGAACAAACTACGGGTTAAATGAACCTGTATCGCGGGCAATTTCTAATTTTAACTCAGTTTGGATTGAAATAGATTTCAGCTCATCTAGAACCAAGTTTAAAAATAAATTGTTTTCATTAAATGTTTAAAAAGTTAGTCTAAATTTATTTTTCTTTTGTTTCTTATATATATTTATACTCAATGACCTGAACCCAATTGACAACTTTTGGTTCATGATTAAGGCTCAGGTAGCGAAGAAGAAGCCACACATTTACTCACTTGTTTTTTTCAATGAAACTTAAAACAATTTGAATATGTTTGTATTAAAGCCGAATAGCAAAAAAACTATCATTATGCTTACACATTTACTCACTTGTTTTTTTCAATGAAACTTAAAACAATTTAAATATGTTTGTATTAATGCCCTTTTTTTGGAAATTGGTTTATTGTTTTCCGAATCTGGAATGTATTTCAACAAATTAACGTTCGGTAAAGATGGGTCTTGATTATCTTTAAAAGCTCAAAAATTATTCTACTAAAATTAGTTTTTTCACTATGTCTGGATTTCTATTTTCGTTACTGTATATTCCGATTTTTCAAGCTGAAGTTTTTGCATATGATTCATTCATGATTAGTATTCGTTAATCTGTAGTCTCTTATACTCATTCTGGGTGGGTGCCTACGATATTCGTGGATGGTCTTTCCTCATGACTGATTAATAATATCCCGTCTTTGGGAGTCATTCGCCATGCTTATTCCGTAGTTAAATAATAATAATAATACTTCGTAGTTACTCAGAATTGGTACTCCATCATGACTGGAAGATTGTCTTTTAATACAGTTATCCTATCGAGTTTGATACCCAGTGATATTTACAATTTATTTATTCACACTACATCACGGCTACTTCACCCGTTGATACTCTATGATGACTGCTTTTTCCACGCACCATTGGTTTTTATTTTTTTATTTTTGTTTTTCACAAGATCGAATCAGTACATTCTGACGTCAATCACACATGATTTGAATTTCGGTAGTTTGGTCGAATTTTTAAATATCACACATCCTAATATGCACTTTAAAGCAGTGGTTTGTAAACCTTTTTTTGCCCCCGAACTAAGAGATTAAAACCTATTGATTTGGTGACCCAATTTGTCGGGCCTTTGGATGACCAATTTCTGAAATGTCTGTGCAGGTCGATGACAAAAAATTGAGATTAAAATGTTTGACGTGTCTCAAATGAGAAAGTCCACGACGTTTCTGTAAGTTGGTGACATTAAACGGGATGAAAATTTGGGTCACGACTAGGGAATCACTGCTTTGCTATAGAGCCTGATTTTGGGTACGCATTAAAATTTAGTATAGTATTCTTCTGGTCTAGATAGGTAAGTTCTTCTAGTGGCTGAGCATCTAGAAATAAACTTACGGCTATGACAATTCAGAGAATCCAGAGTCAGCACACCGTACAATAAAACTCTATAAACTGAAGTATACTCGTATGACATCTGGACGTAAAAAACAGCATAATCCACATAAAAGGGAAGCAAATGTGCTTAGCCCCTTCACGTTTTTGAAATATAGCATCGAAATTGCAGGGAAGTCCCCTAAAGATTAATTACGGACAAAAATAAATGTGCTATATTTCATTCATAAAGCGCCCAAAAGTCACAATAGATAAATAAATCATTTTTCCCCGATTCTCCTCCAACCAAATAGTATCCTCCTCCACCTGAAATGTTAAATCATTCATATTTTTATGTGAATCATCAAATCATTCATCTTTTTTCTGTCTAATTTACATAAAGTTCATATTATTGCCAATGACAACGGAGACCACCACCATAACCGACCTCGTGTCACTGTGAATAAATCAAAACTAAACAAAAATACCATATTCTAGGTTTATGTAGGTTTTCACACAAAACCTACGAACTTGAAAATACCTGCATAATAGCCTGCGTCTCGTATCGTCGCTAACCAGGTGACACCAACAACAAATCGTACGGAACACACGTATAATCTGATTTGCACAGCTCTTGAGTGAGAATAAAGAATAAATGAACTTAGGTCACTTAGTGTCCCCACTCGTCCCACATTGCCACGTGCGGTCCATCTATGACATCAAACAGAACATAATTAGATAAGTTTTGAGAGCAAAAAAGTTGGCTACTACTTACCTCAGAGGCGAAATGAACATCATACCTTCATTCATAGGAAGAGCATGGCATATGCTTGTTTGTGCCAAATTGGGTATCTCTAAGTCACTGAAGAACGCCCCTTTGAATACCGCAACAGCAAAAAGTATTTGTGTTGGTTTGGGGATTGATTTTATGTTTTATTCCCTTTTTTTTAATTCCGTTGCCATTCTTCTGATTCGGTTAAATTTTTTTTAATCCCACTGCCACATGGCTTTTCAAGTTCAAGTTGGAATGCTTCCCATCTCATTGCCCCCTCCCCAGACATTTATACCTCTCCTCTGTGTTTGCTGATTTTTGGTACAATAAAACTGCAATGCAATTGCAGTTGCTGTCAATTGGCATCATTCACTGCACCATCCATTCCCTTGGTTCATGTTTCATTGAAAAAATTTGCATAATTAAAATGAAAGACGATGAGAACAACGACAACGGCAGCGTGAAAATAAATATCATTTGCACCGGTTCCCATGAGTTGAAGTTCAGTTAATCTGTTTTAGAGGTTATTTTGTTTTCGTTTTTTTCTTGGTTTCTTGCAGAATATTTTATATGTATCTCAAGGGAATTATTGTCCAGAAAGACAACTGTTTAACAAATTAAAGATTTAAAAAGATATTATGCAGGCATGAAGTTTGTTTAGGTAGATGTGTCGTGTTACCATGGATCCATTGCGGTACCGCTTTAAGAATGAAATTATTTGCACAAATGCAGTCAACTTAATTAGAGCATAGCAAAATGTGCCAACAAATATAACTTAATTTTTTTTTTTCAAAACCCATGCGTATCAGATTGATTCGCATATTTAAAATTTACAACCATTTCTTTAGCTTTTTCAACTTTAATAAAATGACGTCTGACCATCATATCGCTTTTCTTTTTACAAGCACTTTCTTCTGATAGGTTACAAATAACTTCACTTTTTTCGATGAAACAAAATGCATCCCACTTTCCCTCTGTTTTTTTTTTGTTTTCAATGATAATTATCTCCAGCGCTACTCGAGATGTAATCATTGGAAACAAAAAGTTTGTCGGCCGTCTAGGCTCTAGGTGTTCAAATGTCTTTGGTTCTCCAAATTACAGAATATAACGTGTATAGTCAGGTAGTTTAGAAGTATATAAATGTATTTAAGAAATCGCCCTTGCAAACCCTTTCGTTTGATATCCCACTTCATAAATTTTAAATAACTTTGATTTTTCGATTTGAATAAAAATAGCGTCAAGTATGCGCTATATTGGATTTGTTGAATAAACATTTAACCGGTGTCACTCGCACGATTTAGGCAAACAGTAGCCTTCGTTGAGTTACATTTATACCAACAATAGGTGCTGCCACTAGGTAGCGTCGGCGTGGATCGCACCCCCTACTCTTGAAATCACTTATATGCTTTTCCTAATGAAGACCTTAATTTGTGCTGCTAAGATCGTTATGATCGTCTCCTTCTCCTCACCCACATCCCTGCAGCTCCTGCAGAAATCATTGTTCGGATACCGCTGGCACACGACTTCGGTCTGGTGGTAACTCACCTACCGGAGCCAGCAAAGGAACGTATGTCATTTTCGTTGAAACTACATGAACTATAAGATAGAGGAATCTTACTATACTAACGGACACCTTGAGCTTTTTCGATAAAAAGTAGTGAACATGAAGACAGTGGCTTGGCTACAGACTTAATTTTTTCAGAAGTAAAAAAAGTGGTCAAAACTCTCTAAAAATGTGAGTATGGTTTTCCTTGAGAAAGGCCCACACACAAGAACGGCGTTCAAGAAGAACTAGGGAGGTCAAACACTTCGAAATGCTCGGCTCTCCAGCCACTTAAGCGGATATTTAGCAACCTGTTCTTCCCCCTGGAAAACTTTGCCGACATGTATAAAATTGTGTAATTCGAAACAATTCTGGTTTCGTTAACCCTTTTAAAGGACGGTACAATAGGTTTTTCTAAAGTGTTCCTTCCGCAGTTATACGTGGATGCCATATGGATTTGCAAGTGGTTGATGGCATCATTCATCGCTGGCTGGAGAGACTACATCGGAAGTGCATGCACTTTATACAAAATGAATGAGATGAATGTATGACTGTGGATGGGTGACTTAAGAAACCGCAATCCAATGTAAATATAACTTGAGGTATTCAGGTAATTATTCCGCTTAGGCTCAGCAGAAACTGCATAAATGATATCTAATGGTAAATAACTCTTTTCAGTTCCCATTTCTTTTAACTATGGAGATAACCTGAGTAACAAGGACGTATCGAGAAGAACGAACTAAGAATGAGAGTCGTCGAATCCATCACGGAAGAAGACCTCTCCTAAGATGATGCACGCTAGTGGAAGGGACGTCAAACAGGTTGGTGGAGACCTAGGGCCACTCAACTCCACTATAAAGTAAATTAAGTAAGAAATGCTATGGAAAAAAAGCGTGGAATTTAACAAAGACCCTTCGTATTTTAACCAGAAAAATTCTTCGTAGAATCAATGGTTATCGTGACGGTGCATGAAAGAGAGGATTCAATCATAAACGAAAAAAAGTGCCCATTCACTTCAGGCGACTAGAGAAAAAGAAAGCCATACCGGCTAGGAGCTAACCAGAAGTGGTTAGCATTATATTCGATAGAGAGCGCATTGGAGTGGATCTTAATCAATTTGGTGTACGTAACTAAAGTATCGTGCTAGCAGGTTGGTTGAAGAAGATTCTAATCTTCTCTTGATGGACTCCAAATTAAATCCACAAATTTCATAAAACAACCATGTTCTAAACAAACTTACAAAAGTCAGTTTAAATCTATTCTTATATGCTTAGAGTAGTGTATTCATACTGTAGCTAAACAGTTCATTTCAGTAACTGCACATATTCTTGACTCTATCACGCACACTGTCCACTTCTTTGTTCCTTATAAAAAAAAGAAGCTGTACGCACTCTTATTGGAAATTTTACACTTAGACAGACACACAAAAGCTTCCATTCACTGGCCTGACAATGAACCATGCCATTCGTTGTCCGCCTCTATGTGTCAAGTGAAATAATTATTTCATTCAGAGCCATAATAGGCATACAGTTACACACAACTATACTGACGTAAATAAAAAGATACTTTCTGTTGCCATTGTTTGCAGTCCAAAGTCACAGTCTACATAAATGGGACGCCTTTTTGCATGCCACATGACAACAATTGCAACGACAATAACAGCCACCTCACCAAATAAATTCGCTTTTGAACACAGAGAGTGCAACACACGCCAAAGTGAAAAGACGGGACTAAAACTATATGCAAAATACGCTCTAATTGTTACCAATACTTGCCCGAAGGGCAGTATGAAAGAATTTGCAAATTCTTGATTTTGTAATGAAAAGCAGATATACTGTATACATTTTTATTAGATTTTTGTTATAGCTGTACACGCGCCGGACTGCGTTTGTTAATGATAAAATGCAGTTAATGAAGGCGGCGCACTGAACTGAAAATATGCAAATTCTTTTCCTTCGTATAAAAGAAAAACAAGAAAACAACTACAAGAAAAAAGACTAATTGAGTTGCATGATGATTATGATTGATTACCATTGTTACAACAGATTTACATGCAAACCGACTAAAGGTCGTGGAACTGAGAGTGAAAAGGCAAATTATGCACCTTTCCTTAAATGCAATTTATCACGTATCCTACCTACACATACTATTCATACATGCTATGGAATATCGATTTGGACTTAAACAGGAGAAGCACTTAAAAGGGATGCTCCCTGTAAAACAATTCATGTACTCTGTGGGGAAGCACAGAAAAAGACGAGGGCAAGCGTAGAAAGACGTCTATGTACGATATACGGGAAAGATGGAAAAGTCAAGAGCGCTCTTTTAGATGGAAAAGTATTAGCCTTATTCAAGTGAATAGCCTGTCAATGCCTTTTTAAGTAGATGTCCTAGTTATTATACAGCATAATTGGAATTTGCTTTCATGGCAAGCATAAGAGTAGGGAAGAGAGCTTACTTGATTTGACAGAATGTTGCATAAGACACTGTATGTGTTCATTTGGGAATTGTAAGCTTTTAGTTAAGAACATAGTAAGTCTATTTTAAATGGTTCTAGAAGATACTATAAAATATTAAGGATCGCGTGGTATTTTCGAATATGCGGATGATTCTCGGAAATGCTACTACTTTGTGCTTTAACGGTGAGCAAATGTTAGGCAAAATTAGTTGTCTTGAATTTAAATAAGACATTAGCGGATTGCTTGAAATAGTGGATAGTGTGTTGACTTTATGAGCGGAAATTATGGGACAAAAATGTATATTGCAAGAGCAGGATCAAAAGGCATCTACGAGCATCTCGACACAGCGCTATAGATTCGCCTCTTCTGACAGGAAATTATAAAAAGAAAGCGACATCTTTTAGTTACGACCAGACTGCCATCTGTGACGTAGTAAGAGAAGTAATCAGAATCTAAGTTTCTTCAACCGTTACAACAAGAATTAGAAGGGAGACGAAAAGGGATCCAACACGTTTTTTAAATAGGACGCAACGAATTGTTCTCTACTTTGTCGTTAGTTCTACTGGGTGTGGATTTTGTACCTTTATGCTAGGGCACGAAAGCATTAAGGGTATGTAAAATTACTGATGAACTTCTGTAGAAGCCTAGAGTCCAGTATTAGAATCAAGCTAGAACTTTGTATGAAATACCACGTTTATATGACCGGATTGAGAGATCGGATTGAAAAAGGATTGAGTTTCGATCCAGTTTTTCGCTGTAACCGAATTGAGGGATCGAGTTAGAATGGAATCGAAACAGGATTGAGTTTGACACTTCTCTTGTGTGCGGAGTTGTGTATGCAAGCCAAACACCCTTATCGATATTTCTTTTTTCTCTATCTGTCAATCTCAATCTTTCGATCCGAGTTTACATGCAAAAACTCAACTCGATCGCAGAAAATTTTGTGATCGGATCGAGTCAATCCTGTTTCAATCCAATTTGAGTTTACATGACACTCAAATCGAGAATCCGTATTCAATCCGCCATATAAACATGGTAAAAGAGCACTTTCACCCCTCCTCTTACTTGTCTCCCAATAATGATAGGAAGATACAAGTGGTACACCGCGTTGAGATGATATTGGGAATCGGACTGAATGTGAATTTGAACTTAAGCGATTGCTAAGATATAACTAACTCACTTACCATCTAACCTTTTGATTAGATGCGAACATATCTGAGTTTCGATTTCACCTTGGGGTATAGACCCACAGATATGAAGTTAGGCAAACGGTCTGAAGTAGAAGAATGCGTTACGAATTTCCGCAATAAAAACTAAATAAATATTTGGCGCAACAGCTCTTTAAGTGCCAGGGCCTAGCTTCTCGCAACCACTCGTGTTGTGTGCGTTATATTATTCACACGAATGGAAGGGACCTACAGTTTAGTGCCGTATCCGAACGACAATTTGTTTTGAGAAGCTTTCTCGTGACAACAATACTCTCGGATGTTTGTCAGACGTTCGTGAGAGGTGGGATTGTGAAAAAAATTTTGTTGTGTTTTCTGGGATTCGAACTTGGAACCTCTTGCGTAGTGATCCGACACACTAACCACTACGCCACGACGCCCACAATAATAATAATAATAATATTTTGGCGCTAATAGCCCAATGCAGGGCTTGGCCTAGCTTCTCGCAGTCACTCGTGCTGTGCGCCTCACGTATGTTGGGGTCTACAGTTTTATGCCGTTTCCGAAGGTCAATTTTTTTCGATTGAGAGAATCTTTTCATGACAATTTTACTCTCGGATGTTTGTCAGACGTTCGCGAAAGGTGGGAATACCGTGCGAAAACTTTTATTTATTTTTTCGTTTTCTTGGATTCGAACCTTGAACCTCGCGCTCAGTGATCACGCACTTAACCACTTAACAAAAAAAGAAACCTTAGCGAGTACCTATTTCTGCCATGTCATAAAAGATCGACATGTTTAAGTATATAAAAATCTACAAAGTAACTTCTTAACACTTAAACTGTCAGCATTATAACTTATCTCTATCACTTCAACTCATCTTATCTCGAAAAAAAGCTGCTAAACTGCTTAATAACCCTGATTAGGTTATTGCATTATTCTTAATAGCATCACTTTGTGCTCTGCATTAATTCAGTGTCAATGATTTAATAATGATTATGAACTCTTTATTACCCTATCAATCTGTGTCTGTATATTTTAATGCAGCAATGAAAGGGTCAATTGATACAGCACAAATACAAAGCCAGTTCATTGCACTAATCAGTGGTTCAAGCAAAATATAACTTCCTCAAAGATCTTTTCTTGCTTAAAAAAAATACAAATATTGCCATTTAAGTAATGAATACTTTATCGGTAAATTAATTTTTATCTGCCCGCCATATAAGGAAGCCAACAAAACTGTCTGGAGGCCCACAAACCCAGAACTGTGTCTGAAATGTTCTGACGATGAATTTCTGAATTTATTCCGCACTGTCATTTTCATTGGCTCTGTTAGCTCATATGAAATAAACTTTCGCGGTCTGTTGCTCTAAAAGATGTTTCCGTATGAAATTTTGTGTTACATCTTAGAAATGATTAATTATCCGACTGAGGGGAAGATATACTTTTGGGGCCAATTTGTCTAAATTCATAGGCGCCTAGTTAACGGTCATTGATACTAATTTCGTATGTAAATAGTCAAATGGGAATTGGGTTGAAGAAAGCAAAAATTCAAATTAATTAATTTCTTGACATTAATAAGAAAAGAAAGCATATGACTAATAAAGTGTCTGTTTTTCATTGCAGGTGTACTTAAGTTGTGGAGGAAATAGATTCAACTTTTTTGAAGAAAACAAAAGGTGAGTGAAATAAATTAGTTTATTATATTTATGCTAAATTCATTTCCTTTGATTTCTGCACTCTAATCAAATGTATCTTGAAAAGCTGCTGAAGCATTTCAAAATGCAATTTTCCTTTCTGGCTCCAAGAATTTATTCATTGGTTCTCCAATCTCGAATTGTCATTGCTGGCACCTACGTATTTTCCCGACCAAGTGTATTTGTCAAAGTGATGATACGGAAATTACAAATCCGGTGTTCATGCGGCATGCAGTGCATCCTCATTTGTTTCATCACATTGAACTTTATTGCAAATGTGGCGTAAGCACACACACCGGACTCGTGAAAGATACATTCAGTATCTCATCTTTGCTAAAATTTTAAATAACATTTTTTGAAAAGTGGGTATGTTTGTGGGCAAACTTAAAAAATGTTTACACTCGCATTGCTTCGGATTTTAAAAGCTTATATATAAAATGTTATGTTCCTAGCTCAAAACCTGTTGACATGCAGACGGATGGACAGACGGACGGACAGACGGATATGTTTACATCGACATAACTTTCGATGCTCATCACAAATATATGTACTTTTGGGGGTCTATCGTTATTATTTCTTTATATTATAAACTAATGCGGTGGCCAGCAACAGGCGGAATGCGGTCCGTTTCTGGACCGCCGAAGGTTAAACCTTGGACCTTAAAATATTTTTAAATATGCCGACTACCTATTCAATTCAATTACATATATTTTTTATAACTAGCCCACCATTCATACATTCAACACCCATACTTGCACCAAACAATACAGTTGATATTTAATACAAAATTTTATGTAAATAAATGTGTGTCAATCCGATGCATCGATGTTTAACGGAGTATCGATGCTTTCATTTGATGCATGAAATGAAGTACTGCTTGCAAGTATACTGAAAACTCTGTACACAAATATGCTTCACTATGACACACACGCAAGCAAGTTCGTTTGCAACTCCTCCATGCAATTTCAAATATGGCGGCTAAACACGTATTCACAGCCAGATAAATAAAAATAGACAACAAGTTATCTCCTTCTTGCAAAGCTTGGATACGCCGGAGGCAAGGAAGCACTTGGAGTTCATAACAAAAGAGCGCAATGTGCTTGCTGTGGCTTTTCTAAAAGATGTTCTGAAATATTTAAATGAGCTTAACATCGAGTTTCAAGGAAATGGGAAATTAATATGTGATCTGATACAAAGCGTGTCTGCTTTTTGTCGTAAGTTGGATGTATTTAAAAAAGATATTGCTAGACAAGAATTTATTCATTTCCCAACAATTCTTGAATGTAAAAGGAGAACTCTGAAGAAGAAGACATTGTAGTGTTTTCAAAGTTTCTATCCGATCTTAAAAAAACGAATTTGCTGTAAGATTCCAAGACTTTGCAGAGATTGGGAAGCTATCTCAATTACTTAAATTACCTTATGAAGTCGCTGCAGTAGCAGAATGGACTGACGTGGCTGCGAAGTTATTCGGTCTTTCAAAGGCTTCACTGCAAATGGAATTAATTAACCTGCAAGAAGATATTTCCTTCCAAAAGTATAAAATGCATCCACTGAAGAATTTTGGGGTAAACATGTTTCAAAAAAATATCAAAATTGCAAAAAACTAGCTATCAACTTGGCTACTATGTTTAGGTCAACATATGTATGCGAATCGTCTTTCTCAAAAATGATTTTTTTGAAGAACAAATATCGTTCGAGATTATCAGACGCCCACATTGACGACACTCTTCGCATTTGCTGTTCCCCGCGTGAACCAAATTTTAAAAACTGGCTCAAGACCGTCGTTGTAATTTCTCCATTAATTTTACCTATTGCGTTTTCTACTGTTACTTAAATGAAGCAAAATAGAAAAAAAAATACAAAACATTATGAGTTTTTTTTTCTGGCCCTCGATAAAAGTTTCAACCGTATCTGGACCCCACTTAAAATTACTTGCCGACCCCTGAACTAATGTATACAAAATTAATATTTTATTTGCATTAGCCTTTATTATTAGGTATGAGTTAAAGATGAGGGGTATGCTATCATTCGATGCGTTCCAGACGGATTGTCATTTTTCTATATGTTTTTGATGTTATTGGTAGCCGTTATTTTTCTCAAAGAGAAATGTCGGTGCTTCATTTCTTATGGTGTTGTGAGATTTGACTGCACTAGGAAGGGTGTCTTAGTATTCCCTTCTATGCGGGTGAATAGTTACGATCACAATGCAGAGATTCACACTAGGCGCAGTACAAGATCATGGTTTTTCACTCGCAAGATTAGGGTTCTGGTGGACGTGTTTCTCTGACTTGAATCCCATTGAAAACAATGGGGCATTCTGGTTCGGGAGGTTTATGAAAAAAACCGTTCATACCAAGCAGTTGAAGAACTGAAAAGACCATTCTAGAGACCTGGCAAAATCTAAGTGCTACCACGCTATGAAATTTAACTTTATTTGAATTGATTCAGAAAAGAACAAAATAAATAACTACTCTATTATATTATAATTATTAACAAAACAAAGAAGCAAATCTTTTTTTTCTTTCTATTATTTCCAACACTGGCCTTATTGTTTCGAAACTCAGAAATCTAGTTTTCCGCATTTTCTTTGAAACGCATTTCTTTGTGGTAACATTTTTGTTGCATTAAAAGAAAACACGTCTTTCTTCTCAGACTTGACAAAAGGAACAGTATTATATTTTATATAAGATAAGCTTACAATATTAGATCATAGGAAAACTTTTCATCATTTACATAGAAGTGTACGTTATTAAGTTAAATAAGAAAATAAGAGAATTTCAATGGAATGGAAGAATATCAATTAGAAATACAGGATGACTCAATAGTATTTAAAACAAAATAAACTATTTTAACACTCCTACTGTTATGAATGTTTTAAAGAAAAATTTCCTAATTTAACATTTTATTGAATTCAAAGTTAATATATAAACCATCTAAAGATATAACTCCCATCATGGAGCGAAATCGTTGAAATTTGTCATTGAGTAACGCTTTCGTCAAAATATCACCAACTTGGTTTTGTATCTGCACATATTCCAACTCAAAAAGATCATCTTCGAACTTTTCACGAATAAAGTTGAAACGGACATCTATGTGCTTAGTATTCTTATGGAACTCAGGAATTTTGATCAATCTGATGGCTCCTTGATTGTCCATGTATAAAACTGGTTTCATCTTCGGATTCAGCAAATCGTTTAATAATTGTAGGATCCACACTAGCTCTTTGACTGCTTGGCATGTAGCCACAAACTCGGCCTCAGTTGTAGATAGTGCCATGCATTTTTGACGTTGCAAGGCCCAAGTGATGCAGCTAGACTCAAGACAACATATCCACTGGTCGCTCAAGACAACATATCCACTGTAACATGATGTAGCCTAGGATTATCCAGATAGCGAATCACACACCCAACTGCAAAGACTATATTCGGACGTGTAGACACCATGAGATACATGAGGCTGCCCACCGCTTGTCGAAAAGGGAAATTTATCTTTTGAGGTGACTCCTCCGAACAGCTCACACTCAGCAACGCTTCTGCTGGAGTTGACACAGGTACTGCATCCGACATATTAAATTTTAAAACTAATCGTTTCACATACTACGATTGATTAACGTGAACCGACCCATCTCGAAATCTCCTTATCTCCAATCCCAGGAAATGTCTTGCCGGAAACACCTTTATTTCAAAATTAAGTTTGAGATGCTCACAAAACTTCGAAATTGTACAACTGTCCGTTGAAGCAACCAGGCCATCGTCTATATAAATCGCCAGAATAACCTTTTTTTTCCTTTCCCATCACTTATCATGCACTTGTCATGCCCACTCACCATCACCTTCGAATCATGAAAACGAACATCCCGGCAGACTTCAACTTTATTATATATCTATCCTATATCCCTTGACACTGTTATCATAGCCTACAAAAACACCCTTTTGTTCGCCTCTTCTGTTGAGGTATATGAACAAAAGTTTCAGTTCCAAAAACTTGAAAGTTAGCCCGCTTTCCATACAGCTCATACAGGTCAGTTTAAGTTTTAACCAATTTGATGTACCTTGCAATCAGAGTATGCACCTCCGTTTTCTCCTTTAGAAAGAAAACCGTCCTAAAGTGGGAAAACCATCTTAGAACAGCAAGAAGTACTTTGATCCTTCAACTGAAGTACAGTGCATCGGCTCACACACGTCAGAATGCACAAGTTTCCCAACCCAACTCGCTTTATTTTCACTGGAATGAAAAACAGGAGTCGGACAGAATCCCGAAGAACATAATCCCGAAAAACCAAAATCCCGAAAACCCAAAGTCCCGAAAACCCAAAATTCCGAAAATCCACAATCCCGAAAGGCCAAATTCCCGAAAATGAAAGTGAACACCTCGCACCCACTCCAAATCCTACAGTGACCCCAAGCAGGGGGGTTGCAGGGGGGCAGCATGCACCCCCATACATATTCTACTGTTTATGCATTGTGGATATAATATATATATATTTGAACATTTGACAAATTATTAATTTTATATAATTTTTCGGGATTTTGGCCATTTAGGATTTTAGATTTTCAGGATTTTGTTTTTTCGGGATTTTGGATTTTCGGGGTTTCAGTTTTCGGGATTTTGATTGCAACCCATGAAAAACTGCACGATGTTGTTTTCCATACAAGCACGCCTCACAAAAAAAAATCTTCTTCGTCTTCAAAAGTAATATTTCTGGCAGAATATCCGGAACATAGCAGAATATCCGGAACATAGAGCACATCAGCTAAATGGTTCTCGTCCCAGCTGACATTGTTAAAAGACAATACATTTATGTCTCCTCTGCCATACTCATTAATGGTGGTTCCATTCCCTAGCTTGACGATTATCGGTTTACCAAACTCCTTATAGTTAATGAACCACTCTCTCCTGCTAGTAATGTGATCACTCGCTCCAGAATCCAGGAACAACTCATCAGCTCTGGCGTCACCATCTGTTAATAGCGCTTCACAAACAAACCCATTACCTTTCTTCCCATGTAACTCATCCAATTGTTTCTCCTTCTTCTTTGGACATTCATTCTTCCAATGTCCAGTGCCTTTACAAAAGTAACATTTTCCCGGCTTTGAAGACTGCCTATTTTAGTTATAAAACTTTTTGGGTGTAAATTGCTTGTTTGCAGTCAAAGCACTACTTCCTCCAGGTTCAGAAAAATTGTTTTGTGAATTAATACATGCCTCTTCCAGAACTAACCTGCCAGTAAGAGTTGATCCAATGTCTGCTCATCAGCTGCCGTCAACTCCCAAGCACTACGAAAATGGTTAAACGAGGCTGGCAAAGACATTAGGCTCTTGGTTATGACCATCGAGTCAGAAACATCTTCCCCATATCGGCTAACTGCTGCTCAATTGCCTGCAACTTCGAAATGTGCAACGCAATATCGTCTTGAGGGTCCTTACTGTAGCTATAAAATTGCTGCTGAAGCATGTGGATACTCGCCTGTGATTTGACCTCGTAAACACTACGAAGTTTATCCCACATTTCCTTCGAAGATTTGCAGTTCATAATGTGCAAAAGTGGTTGTGGACCTATCGAAGTGACAATAACTTTTTGCGCCTTACTATCGAGCGACTCCACAGCAACAGTTTTTCAGGATCCGTCGGCTTTACCTCATCCCATTTAGACAAACACACAGTTAGATCGAAAGAATCGTGTGACATTGACCCGTTATGTCCAAATACCAATCGTCGGCAAACTAATTCTGCTTCTCGATATTTAATTAATTCCCGTTCCTTTATAAATTTATTTGCAATTTCCGATTTCAGCTTTATAAAAAATAAAAAAACGTGATTCTCAAAAAAAAAAAAACTTCACGCAACTGAGCCCATAACCTGTTGCATTAAAAGAAAACACGTCTTTTTTCTCAGACTTGACAAAAGGAACATATTATATTTCATATGAGATAAGTCTACCATAGGAAAACTGTTCATCATTTACATAGAAGCATACGTTATTAAGTTAAATAAGAATATAAGAGAATTTCAATGGAATGGAAGAATAGCAATTAGTAGTACAGGGTGACTCAATAGTATTTAAATCAAAATAAACTATTTTAACAATTTTTAAGGTTGACCTCCTACTATAGAAACGCGCTGTACATTAAAATATAAACAAATAAATACTAAGTACTGTAAAATATTATTATTTTATTTTAATTGTAAGAGCCCTCGCATTGGCTTTGGTAAATACGCGAAATCGGAAAAGAGGCATGAAGTACCAATGCTTTTTCACATCCAAAAAGTCTGAAATAGCAACATGTCTCATTTTCCTAATAAATTGATCTCTCTTTTTCTTAGACGGGATCTTATATATATATATTTTTTTGAAAAATGTATCACTGATATTCGTAAAAATGATCAGTTTGATTTCGAGCCATTTTACTCGATGGTCCACAAGTTACAATATCATTGCGCAGGCAGAAGACCATTATCAATTCGATTCCTACCCGATCATTATATAACTTATCAAGGTTTTCAACATTTTTTCGTTATTATAACTTGATTGGCACAATTTTTTTTCTCCATACAAAAGTCCACTCCACTCTAATATCCATAAAACAATTTGTGAAGAAAGATTGCGTTTTGACCTTGTGATTTAAAAGTCTTTAAAGTATAAATAAGTAATGTTGGGTGTTCTTCTTTCTTCGATATCTAATAAACGGTTGTGTTTTCGAAATGAATACAAATGATGATGGTTTTTTATTGTTTTATATAAGGTCAGTTTCGAAAGTGGCCCTGTTCATGCAAACAAATATAAGTTTAGTCTACACCCTTAAATAAAGGACACTCAAAGACTTCCGAGCTCACTACTAAACGTGGCCTTAAACTCCCTACAATTTTCCTCATTAGGGTTTTTTTTTTTTTTTTCATACGAGTATCTCTAACCTTTTCCCGGATATTGTGAAGTTAAAAAATTTGTGATCTGAGCATTACTGTGCAAGTTCGGTCCTTGTGTGACTGTGTATCTATGTTTTTCTTCTTTGTGCAATTCTTCAATAAATATTTCTTTCTACAATTTGAATAAAAAGTCAATTGAAAGAGCATGTTGTCAGTATAAAAGTTGTTAATAGAACCAATTGAAAAAAAAAATGGACAAAATGTTCCTTTCCCCCGACGGGACTCGATCACAGATCAGCCGATAAAAAAATGCGTTCGGGTGGTTGACGCAACCCACTGGCCATTTCGGCCACGGAGGAGTTATCGTTAGGGAGGTCAAAAGTAATATGTACTAGTTCTTCGCATACGTAAGTATTAATTCATCACATATAATTGTTATCAGCATCAGAAAGTTATATTGCTCCAGCCATGTCCAACTGTCCGTCCGTCTGTAGATCACCGGTTTCCGGGGCTTAAATTCTGAAATAGAATATTTTTTACAGGTGGAATTCTGCAAGGCCATCCGTGGTGCCTGTTCGGCCGATATCGTTTTTCATATTTGATGTCAATGTCACAACATTGTATTGACATAAAAATATTAGCAGTTTATCAAAAATTTCAAATTGGAGCACCCTTTATAAATTGACGGTGATGAATGAACACCTTTTTAAAAATGTAATCGCCATACGACAGTTTTGATTACAAATAATGACAGCAAAGCCCACTTTTTCCTTTAAAAAAATGCATTACAATAACTTGTCCGATGAAATCACTTAAAAATCGAGGAAATACCCTACGGGTAGCAAGATATTCTTGCATTTGAATCAAACAAATCACAACACCACAAATACTACATGATGGATAAGATAATTCGTAATGAATGGTAAAATTTCTGTATTTTTTTTTTTTTGTTATAAAAAAAATTTATACGAAAAAAGTACTCATACGTCAAAGAGCCGGGGCTTTAACCATGCTCTTATGGACATGCGCCACCTGAAGTGCAATAAACCATGGAACAAAATAGCCCATGAGTATCTTAATTTAAATCAAACCATGGACACCTAATTTATTAATATTTATTTATTTATTTGTAGTATACGCTTTACCTAACATTTTTAGCACTAATTATGATGTACTAGCATTCATATCTATAAAAAACGCAATAAAATTTGCTTTTAATTTCAAAATCAATTAAAAATATTCAAAAAATTTGTTGTTACTTCTTTGGCCGATTGCCAGAGGTAAAAATCTTTGCGTATACAGAATTTATTTCATAATAAAGAAATTAAACACATTGTTTTTACTTAATAAGTTAAGCGTTTAACTGATTAAAACAATAAAAAAAAAAAAAAAAAAAAATCGAACAATTAATTAAAAGCAGTCAATCATTTCTATTCATCAATCGGTGGACTGTTTCAATTAGTTGTCAAGCATCGCCATGCAGTTGACAAAATAAACGTTTTATACTCTTCTGCTGTTTATTGGCCGACCAACAAAGCCACAGTTTGGGTATGGAAATTCAAATTAAATTGAATCTGATTGGCATTCATTTTTTTGGAATTTGAAAGCTATGCACTTAAGTTTGAAGAGAGATAGGATAGAAAAGGTAGGGCTTGGTGATAGCAGTTTACATATGAGTTCCATTTTTATTTTTCATTCGGGTTGGATAGTGATGTGAATGGTTCCATTTACAGCGGTCAATGGAACTGGGTCAATTGGTGTGGTTTAGGAGATTGGATGGCTGTTCTTGAACGTTGTACGATTGTACAAATTTTCTTCAGTTTTTTTTCTCTTTACACATTGCCTTGTTAATTTATTGTTACGAGAGGAACATGTCATTTAAATTATAATTGATAGTAACCAGATAAAGCAGTCTCCAAACAAGATTAAACAAAAAATTCTCGTAGTCGATCTCGTGACTGTATTCATTAAAGCTCCTAGATTAACCCAGAAACCTATCATTACTTTCATCATCTTTCTTTTTTCCACACTTTATATCCATCGGTTTAATTAAAATCTGTAAAATTAACTACGACAACTAGTGTACACTTGCGAGTGAGAAATAATTGCTCATTACAGGTGGCACGCAAATGTGCTCTCCTTATAAAAAAACACATTCCCATATGTTCAGCCCGCCGCGCTACTATAAAACAGAAAAAAAGTCCAACACTGTATCCAGTAATTAGCTACCGCAAAGAGCCAATTAACGTCAATTGAAATCTGAAAATGAATTTTTGTTGTTGTTCCCCTTGTATTTGTGTCACCGCGCAAATGCGGAAACGTGGATTGTTTTGTTGTTCCGTGAAAACACTACTGCAACACACCCGACGTGCAGATACGAATATTTTGTAACTTTTTAGCAATACTCGCCGTCTGCTGGCCTAAATTCTTTCATTTTCTGGGTTATTTCCATTTTAACAGTAAGTGGAGGCGATAATTCATTTGATTATGTTAATTTTGTATATGAGCGGACGAAATAGTGTGGACAAAGAGGACAGAAAAAGTAAATAAAAATTTGTACAAAAGGCAAATGAAGATGATTGCCTTTCAGATTGAGGCTAGAGAAGTTTGTTAACTGCGGTCAGAAAACAAAAATTAATTGGGATAGGTCTACAAATAACTTAGAGAGGAAACATTTTTCATACAACATAATGTGTCTTTACTATTTATTATGAAATTATGATAGCTTAGCCTACGAGTAGATGTAAGATGAGGGTGGCCGTGGTGTAGTGGTAACATCGTCGCTTGTCACGCTACGGTTCGAATCCTGATGTCAATAATCACCTATTTATTTCGCATGAAATAAATAAAAAGTCGATCAATTTCGAAAGCTTATGTCAACTCTACTGCGAAGGCATAACACTAGCAGTAGGGCGGTCATATGGCTAAAATGCAACTTGATCGTGATGATGACATCAGGAGGACGGAAAAAAATACTGTGAATCATGAGCAACGACAAAAGCAAAAACAAACAAGCTCCCCAGTTATCTGAACAGGCACCCTTGGAGTTCACTGAAACTTACACCAATCTGTCTTTCTCTCTGTCTCTTCCCCTTTCCTCAAAAACTCCCGTGTCCTAAAATTAGTATAAGAGTATTCATAACCCCTTTAACATGTGTAAATTACAAAAAAAAAAAAAAAAATTCTTTGACCACTCAAAGATGTCAAATGGCAAACAAGACAAAAACGAGCTTAAAGAAGGTTCTGTACAGCAAAGATAAATTTAAAATTAAATTGATTAGAAACTATTGATCCAAATATATTCGCCATCGGATACATAATTTCTAGTAGTTTTCACACTGATCCGATGCCGGGTATACCGCTTTGGATTTCGGGGTTCAAGGAGTATATATCAATGTCAACATCAGCAGATATACGACGCAGACCTTGTACTAGTATACACATACAGAAGTAGCTGCGTTCACGTAATTATAAACGATTTCGATGCCGCATTTACTTTCAAAGACCCTGTGTTTTCACCCTAATCCTTTCCAAAATGTTGGTTTTTGGTATTCATGACTGCCATTCAAGTATTGAATTCATGTTATTTTTTTAAATTTTGCACAATGGGAAAAAACAAATCTTGTCACGCAAAAACTTACAACCTAATTCTCTGTCATTATGACGATGGAAAGTTATGGCGGAGTAGCAAAAATACTAAAGTATTTAAACAAAAAATGGAACAGTTGAAAAGGTCCTACGCAAACCTAGAGCAAAGTCAACATCTACTCCAGAAAATACTTTGATTGTGCGCCAAAGTAAAAAACACTCTCACTTAACATGAAGAGAAATTCGTGCAGCAGTTTTCGGCGAAACAGAGAGTGGACCATCTGTTGACGCAGTTAAACTTTAGTTGCGCAAAACAACTGGACGCTTAGCCAGGAAGAAGCCGTTGTTGACTTAGCGAAACCGGAAAAGCGTTTAGTTTAGTTTAGTGTTTTATTTCTCAAACTTTATAAATACAATCTTAGTCTAAGTGTATAATTCCACAATTAAAATAAAAGAGAAACGTTAAAGACATTCAATATTTAAAAGTAAAAATAGTGTAGAATGTTACCTCAAAAATTAGCTTAATAATAAAATATAGATGATCACCCCATAAAAGTAAAGAAAAGTAAAAAAAGAAAAAATAAATAAAATAGAAAGAAAATTCATAATAATTGAACAATTTAAAAAACATATGCAAAAGAAAAACAAATTAAGCATTAAATAAGAAAAAAAGAACAACAACAAAAAAAGAAAAGAAAAAAAGAAAAGAACAACAACAAAAAAAACGTTTGGAATTGAGCCATAAATATAAACACTGAACTATAGTTCTGTAGAAAAATGTGCTCTTTCCGATAAAAATGTGCTCTTTCCTTTGATTCCCGAGATCAAAGGAACTCGATCCAAGGTACACTCGCCCCACCGTAAAACACTGTGGTGGTAATGTTATGAAATGGGGTGCTGCATCTTCGTGTGGGATTGGTCAAATTTACAAAGTTGAGGAACATATAGATAAGTTGCAATATTGTAGTATCCTCGAGTATGTAGAGGAATATCTACCAGAATTTGGACGTTCCAACAGGATAGTGATCCAAAACACATGGCAGCTTACGCAAAAAAAAAGTGGTTTCGGAACAATAATATTACTTTATTGGACTGACCGGCGTATAGCCCGGATCTAAATCCTAATGTGGCAGTACTGTAAAATTCTCACGGAAATCCTCCTTATGAATGGAAATCCTCAAGTATGTGAAAATTTAATAGAATCTATGTAGATGATTATTCCACTAATAATTAGAAAAAACTAAAATAAAATATTATACTATATTTATCAAAATATTACTGATGTTTTATATTTTTTTCCCCATTTTATGAAAGTATCGAAATAATTTGACGATTAAACAACCTTTTTAAAAATTTCAATATGCATACGTATGTGTCCACTAAAATAAACAATTTCAGTAGACTACGGGCTAAAACGCAGGCACTATGACTCTCGCAATTCAAGCATCAGCACGGTTTCTAATTATGTGCACGGCGCTGTATATGATTTTATGATTCTCACAAGATTCTAATGTTTTTCCGATGAGACCATCTTCGCTATCAAGACTTTCGATGAGCTTTGGCACTTAATTAATCACATCTTACTACTCTATGTATTCAATTTAATCATTTTCGCATTAGGTTGTACTAACAATCCAAATTTTATCGAAATCTGTTTAGTTCAATAATTGTGTTACCTCAATCCATCCGATTCTGATGAAACTCAAAAGGGCTCCAATGATGGCAAACCAACGTTGGGTACTGATATTGAGAATTGTGTGGACGCCATGATTAAATTTTATACAGCCGTTCGATGTCGGATATAACTGAGGTTTCTCCGGCAGTTCTATAAATTATCACGGCGTTTGCAGCTCAAGTGTGTCCTTAATAGATGTTCACTCACTCATAGGAATATACCTAAACAAATTCAATTTCTTCATAAACCAGGTATGTACTCGTATTAATGTGAAGCATTTTCTGGGTCACTAAATCTGAATTCGACGTCAGAATTTCAGAACTCAAAATGGAGGACAAAACCTAAAAAATCGTAAACAAAATCTATTTTGTCTTATAATGATGAAATCAATAATTTGTACATTTAAGTAAAAATCTGAATCCAAAGTCAGAGTCAAAATGGCACAGTTTCCTATTTGGTTATGCCTCAAAATTAAAGACTAACGAGTATTAAATACTTCACCCAATTTTGAAAACTGCGAACAGCTTCTAAAATGTTCGTATGTGTTTAGTGCGTTGGTGTTTTCCTGCAATTCAAAAGATCGCATTTCGGTCTCAAAATTTTAAATGGTTACGATTTCCCAAGAAGGGTAGATAAAGGGCGGCGAACTTGCTAAAATAATATTACTCGTATCATGAACACGAGATTTTGACAATTTGGAATTTGGAAAGTGTGATCGCAAAGGATCGTAACATAATCCGACAAACAATTCAAAACTCGTTTGGTCTTTTAGAATTCAAGATTTTAATTTCTCGGTAATTTTGTTTTCGGGATTTAAAAAAAAAAATCTTTCAAATTACAGGAAAGAAACTGTAACCCAATGTTCCGTACATGGTAAACGGAATTCTAATGGATTCAACACAGTGTCTATTTGTGCATCTGTCCATCTGTCGGTGTGTTTGTCAACACTTGTAACTTTTTAACCGTTTGCCTTGAGAGCTGAAATTTTGGACAAAAATAGTACGTGGTGGACCAACAATAAATCAGTGGAGCTGTTGAGGACATGATCTACCCCAAGAAAAATAAAACATTTTTAAACCTCATCATACGACATATCAAATTAAATGGAGTCCAAATATATAAATAAAATAATTTTTTGGATACTATCTCCGAAAATATTAATGCGAACAATATGAAGAGAGTTGAGAGTATATAAATGTATGAGGATGTAAGCGCAAAATTATAGCAAATCTTCCGGCACAAACAGTTCTTTACAAATATTGGAATACTTGGGGTGAAAAGTCATCCCACTATATCTTTCCCCGTCTTTGTCTGACTTTGATGGTTTTCAGGTAGATGCATCCGCGTGTCCAACACAACTGAAAACCCAAACTTCATCAAAATTCATAAAGTGGTCCCGAAAATGCTTTAAACCCCTCCACATATCTCACTCCCACTCCCATTCAAGCGAAACTAATAGCGTCATCGAAATCCTTTTAGGAGTTCTTCAGTTAGGTGGCTAGCAAAGATGATTAAAAGATTTTTTGAAGCTTCGCCCGCCACATCCCACTCATACCTGATCCGATTTTTACAGTTTTCATATGAAATAACCTACGCGTTTACCAGCCAACCATTAGGACAAAAATACATTTAAAGTAACGGTACGGAACACAAACTGCGCGAGGCCCGACCCGCTCTTGACGAATTTTTTTTAAATAAAAGGAACCAAAAAGTGGGCGTGGCTCTGTGAGTATGTCATGTATGGATGAATTTTAGAGATTTATAAAAAAACATATACGCGTTGGCAGTCTATATATTTTTTTATAGTTTTAAAAATTTGTGTTAGATTCAAATATAAATCTTTATGTAACTATTTCGTTACCATCTACAGTTATCTTTCCTCATACTACTGATTCCTTATATTATCGATCATGACTAAGAAAAAATAACCGTAAATGGTAACGAAATACCTGCATGAATCTTATATGTATATCTGTATTTTAATATAGTGTATATCTGTATTATAATAATAGTGTATAGAACTCAATTAGAGCGTTCACACATTTCCGACGGCGGATAGACAAAACACACGCCGGATATACGTCTATTTGCCTGCGGGACAAACGTCAAGATCAATCCGGCGCCGGATACATCGAAATGTATAGAATTAGATGAGGGCGTTCACGTGATTTATTCATTAGCCAGATACACGGCGTCAGAAATACCGAATGTTCTATTGCTCCTTGCCAGATAAACAGATTTGCCTAACCACCGAACGGATTTTAAATAAAAAACTGGTATAGTCTATTTTCAACCTTCACTTACATTATTCATTGCTGCTCAGTCTTCCTAAGACCGAATATAATAATTTATATATTTAATCCTATTATTATCCGGACGAATTCCCCACAAAGCAGTGAAAACCGCATTAAGATTGGTTTAACAGTGTTTGAAATTATCGTCTAACAATTAAATAATGTTTCACTTCGGTGCGAGGTCATGCTGACCGGTAAGCCTCATGGATTGCTATTAATATCGTCTGAAAGGCATTAGCAGAAACAAGCGATTGGTTTCTTGTTTGGCTGGACTACACTATACTATGATTTTAATAATTATGTACCTAAATCGAAAGGTAAACGCTACAAGATTCGTTCCTTGAGCCCTTTTTAGTTTATTGATGTTGTCATTCATTCAGGTAGGTAGTATTATTTTACCTATTAATACACAGTGAATGGTAATGATCTCTAAGTCCGTAGTCGTAGAGAAAACTGTATGTTTATGGCTTTCGACTAACCCCAAATACACAACTTACGATCCGTGTATTTGCTTTATCCGGGATATTCTCATGATTTCCCTTATCACGGAGTGGAACATCATTGACACCAATATCACTAGATAGATAGATAGATTTACAAAAAGTTTAACACATTTATTTTAAGACATGACTTAAAGCCGTCTGTCCGAGTTTGACGAAGCTTATAAAATTATTTAAAGAGATTCTTCAATTATCGCCCTTCTATATTTTGATGCTTTTTGACAATAGTTGTGCAGTCTAAACCTGTCTGTGCCATTCAAAATGATTCTCATCTCCAATTCATCCAAAACTCGTTTCCCAAAAAACTGGAGTCTGAACTCAATTAGTATAGGACACCTACCCAAGAAGTGTTAAATGTTCTGCACAGAGAGCAAACGATTGGTAAATCTTCTCTATGCGGGATAAAGTTCAAGTCCATACTTTTACCTCTGGCCTTGAAAACTGTAGATATAGTATCATTAGAGTACCTTTCATTGAAGTAATTGTTTTCACATAGATTGTGTTTTAAACTTGCATATATTTCTCGGTGAGCTGAATTTTTTACATTTTCAATGCTGTCTGTGTGCATTTTCTCATCGACCGCCGACAGTAATCATTATTCGGCTGAAAAGGTTGCTTAGTTCCAGTCCTTGGGTTAAAATCGCCCGTTAGTAGGATATTTGTTCGTTCGTGCAGATTGTTTATAACATCCCTTAGTTTTTGCAGATCGGTCCTTGTGATCCATTTAGACAAACAGGAATAAAATATTACTTACAGCCTGGAGAGAACGGATCATTAATATTGAAGATGCTATACCCAATTATTTCATGGAATTCTATTTTGATATTAGTTATGCTTCTTCTAAATCCATTTTTATTGTGATTTTGAGAAATAAAAATGCCGCGTGCTACGCATTTAACGGAAGTAGAAAAGGGAAAAATTCAGGCTTTTCGCGAGGATGGTTTGTGCTTTTGAGCACAAGATCGGACCGTGTCATTCGAAATTTTTTACAAGATCCGGGTCTTATGGAACAGCAATCCGACCTGGCTGTCCACAGAAGCTTACAAGTCGCGATCGAAGGCGAATAATAAAGGCTTCGTCCAATTCGGTGCGTTCATTGTCAGAAATTCGGAGTGAAGTAGAGATATAGATGTTTCGGTTTCGACGGTTTCGCGTACTATAAAACGCAGCGGATTAATCGCTCGAAGGAAAATGCTGCCTGCTCCATGTCTAGTAGCAGCCCAGAAGGAATAGAGAGTGGAATTCGGTCGTAACAACATGGATCGTAATTGGAAAACCGTAAGTAACATTGTTTTCATTTCATCTTTTTTTTTCAATTTGAAATGTTTTAATCTAATACAATATTTTTTTTTTTTAAATATTATTTTTAGTGACGAAAATAAGTTTAATCTTGATGGACCAGACGGCTTTAATGGATATTAGCACGATTTACGAAAGGAACCAAGGTTTTTTTTCGAAGAGGAACTTCGGCGGTGGAAGTTGTATGGTATATGGGGCTTTCTGCGGTCTCGGTAAGGTTTCACTTGCCTTTACCCCCACAAAAATGGATAGTGCAGCATACACCCAGAGGACTTGGTGCCATATTTAAGGCGATATCGGCGATTTTCCCATGTTTTTCAACAAGATAATGCAGCGATTCTCGTCAGTCATCGAAATTTGGAATGGTTTCAAATCCAAAACATCAGATTGATGAAGTGGCCAGCACGTTTACTGGATTGTAATCTGATAGAAAATCTTTGGGGAATAATTATACGCCGAGTTTATGCCCATAATCCGCAATTTGCAAACGTTGCTGAGCTCCGAGCATCAATTATGGATGAATGGAACTCCTTGGAGGATTCCATACTAAGAAAATTAATTGAGAGTATGCCCAATAGAATTTTTAGTATAATTGAAAAAAAGGGGTAATAAAACCCCATGCTAATATCTGTAAAAACAGAAAAATGTAATGCGGTTATACTTTTGCAAACTAGACGAAACAGTTTTTTATTGCTGGAAATCCCAAAAGAAAATATCGGGGATTTTTTTTTTGCTCTAATTACTTGTTAATTGATTTCATAAAATAAAAAAAAAAGTAATGAAGGAAGGTGGAAAAAGGCTTTTTACAGGGTACGGTTATACTTTTGCAAAGCACTGTATACTTGAGCAAATTTCCTACAATCAGTGTTTCCTGGAAAAAGGCTTTTTACAGGGTACGGTTATACTTTTGCAAAGCACTGTATACCTGGGCAAATTTCCTACAGTCAGATGATTTGTGCTGTTTACATTTTGCATGCTATTTATAACTTGCTCTAACATTGCATTTCCATCATATTTGCCGCATTTCAATCCACGATTAAAGCTCCACGTCTGAGGAAAGCCTCAATATTTGGATTCCTCGTCTTAATTGACTTCCTGACTTCAAGCAGTTTTGACCTTTTTTGTCGGATCATTAATGGATAGTCTCGATGAATGGCTACACCCGCTTCCCTTAGAAACTTTGATGCGCAAAGAATGTTTATTGCAGGTGTCTTTTCTTCCAATTGAACCAACAAATTTCTGCTATCTGGATTGTTCGATCGAATCGCGATGATATTGTTTTCGGAGAATGTCGATGTAATTTTGCCATGGGTGCGATAAATGGTCGGTATTCGAGCTCTTAGCTCAACAGCACAATCGTTTTTTAGATGGAATATAAGGTTCCCCTTCGCATTTGGCTTATCTCCATTCAGTCAGAATTTGATTTCTGTTTTGTAGATGCTTTATTTCGCCGTGTAGCTTTTCCAAGTCGGGAAATTTTACTACTTCTTTCAGAGTTACTCTTATGTCCATGAGATTCTCTTCAAGAGCTTCTACATTATAGTGCGAATCATATCACTATCTATGACGTTGGTTACACTTATTATTTTACTTGGGTTCGATTTTGCCGGAGAGATTCTTGTGATTTCCTTTTATTTTCGATCAGTTTATACTTGTCGTTTAGGTTAGGTTTTCTGTTTTTTTTTTCGGTTGCAATTAAACTAATTGAAAAGGATAACTTACTGAATTTTCAATAAAGTTCTGTGAGCTAAGAATTTACGGTTTGTTTACTGCACTTTTTATATTTTTCTGATGTTTTTATCGCTTTTAATAAACTTTTTAATTACGGACAATCTTTTTACAATTTGGATCACTAGCCGGGGTTGCCAAACTCTCACTATCACAACGTCATTCTTCCTTCTTCATCATATTTCCATCTAGTCTCACAAAAGTTTTGTTCATGCTCAAAATCTCACCGAGACACACGGCTAGTCAGACCCTAAAAGTATGACAATTGTTATTACCTTCTTTGTTTTAAAAGGATTTATGTATTCTCAACGAATTATTGCATTGCAGGTTTTTACGAGGAGCCTTCCACAATCGCATTAATCAGTATTTACCATCTTGGCATAAAAACCCTCTCACAAAACTCTCACTTCGAACGACAGTCCACTTGAAATCCCTACTATCTACTATCATTTAAAACCACTATTACTAATATTAGTACGTCCTTCCTCACCACAACAGATTGTAATTAAAAAAAAAACGCTCGGAAAAACTTAAAATTCAATGCCGTCGTCGCCGCCAATCAATCCATGAATTCATTCGATTAAGCTCCTCTTCCTCTTGTTTCAAGAACCTTTTTTTCCAGTCGAAGGAATCTCTGCAGCTAATCAAATACCAGAGAAAAAGGAAAAAAAAATTTGTTTTAATTGGTTTGCAAGGAAACTGCTTCCCAAAGTTTTTCCCAGCAGGCAAACTATGGGAAACTATTTTTGGATAAAGAATTCTTCTTTCCTCAGACTTTGCTCAGGGGTATTCGCTTAGAATTAATTGGAATTCCTTTTTTTTGTGAGCTATTACCTTACCACCCACGTGTACACTTATGTATATGCAAATAACCATTTTGAGGGATGTTTACACTTTCCCTATTTTAAGTCAATTTCAATTTACCCCCTAGAAGGGTGCCATAATCTACGTCCTACTGCATAAGCATAGAAATCCCTTACTTTGAATTATTAATTAATAATAGGAAAGGATAACAATCAGGCTGGAACACACCGAAAACTATATAGGAAGTGGGAATTGCTTTTCCATTATCTTGAACAATATTTGCCATCATGTGTGTTGGGTAAAGTGCTCTAGTCATGCAAATTCGTTGAAAGTCTCCTGGTGTGTAGAGATATCCTTATCACCCTGCAAATGACATTTCAATAAAGGTAGTAAATTCTTTGTTATTTAAAATTTAGTTAGAGTTTATGTCTCATATACATATATCTATCGATCGCGTTTTAGGTCTTTTTTTTTTGTCGGTTCTCCGTTCTTCATTCTTGTGTGACCTTGAATGAAGGATTCATTGTTTTAACCTTCTAAAGTGGCCTCTCCCACGTACTACTTAGTATACGTATTCAGAATATCAATTAGGGTCGGCATTCATTGTTAAAGTGATTACCGAAAACATTCCACGAAATTTGGTTTTGTTGTTTAACTGAAATGCATTGAATTTTTTGTGATTTCAGGAAAACTAAGGATGTAGCGAAATTCATCAATCAAATTTTGTATATGTAATATATAATACATATTTTTTAAATGAATATTTGTTTGTACTGTATATTATAACAGTGCATCCGAACTGAGCTGGGTTTGAGTCTCACTCAAGTAAATTATTAGTTCGCTGTCAGAGGTATGTATGCAAATTCTTTCGGATGGTTAAAGATTAAACAAACACTTGCAATTACCCAGGAATCACAATGGAGCTTGTTACCGAAAATCATGTACGCAATCTTAGTCTGGTGGACTAGACAGGGTTAGGTACATCACTCTCCTCAATATGATTCAAGGGCTGCATATGTCTGCATAACTAGTGGATTGCGGACCAATCATAAGGTGGGACTCGAAACTATGCTACATATCCTGGTCTTGGATAATTAATAGAAAGGCAGCTATGAAACCGGCGGTCTGATAAAGAGAGTCGTCACAATGGAGGTGTAATGACACAAGGCACGTCAGAGTCCGAAGCTAAACAATACTCAATCATAACTTAAAGACTTTTTAACACCGCTCCTAGACTTATAAATCATCGCATAAATAAATCTGTTGAATATTTCCTTCTCAGAATGTTTGTTCCATCACAGTTTTTAAACGCCTTAATATATTTGAACAAACTTTGGCCCACATGTATCAAACTATCTTATGAATGATGCAAGTATTCGTGTGCCTTATTCAAATTAAAAAGAAACAACAGGAGCATCCTGACATACTGGTAACTGTCCTATTCCAGGTTTATAAAATTCCTTTAATTTAAAAGTGAAAAACCCATCCAGTACACTTTCGGCATGGGTCTGAATTCTCATTATCTGATTACTCAAATGATTTTGCAAGTAAGGGCAATGTCAGGAGGGTACGCTGGATTTTCTGGATTGTCTCTTCTTCAACATGTGAACTTGTTGGAATAGTATCCCTCTACGACTGATCAATGCTGACCGTTTTTCATCAAGAGCTGCCTTCAATCGGTTTAACTGTTGACCCTAAGTAGTTCAAAATGGACAATACCACGCATAACTCCCACCAGGCAGAGAACATTTCCTTTTTTCTGTAAGCTCTTGCCGCGGTTTATCTGAAGGACTTAGCAAAAGACATGGCATCAGCTCCAAATCTCGTCATGGTGCACATCTCATTTAAGCCAGTAGTACTTGTCTGAATCAACCTGAACTTTACTACCTTTTTCAGATATAGCCATGCTATATCTCCAAATAGTACCATATGCATTTGAGTCCAATAGTGGTTCATATATCACCCTCTTGTCGGTTGCCCTGCGATAGGCACAATAGAACACAGGTACGCTACGCCTATTCTGTTTTCACATGAAAAGTTTTAGCTGTCATGTCAGTGATATACATATCTGATTAATTTTGCAATTAAACCGTCCGTCCAAACCGTATGGAATGATTTTTCAAGGTCGACCAGACATGCGCCAGTAGATTGTCGAGAAAATTATGGCCGATATATGACAGGCCCAGAACTGAAGGACTCTTACAAAGAAATAGGATCTCTCTCTCTCCATTTTCCTGGGAGTGATTATCGGACATAATACGCTAAAATATCGCATGAAGAAAATGGAGCTCACATGAGAAAGCCTACACCCATCCCACCCCACTTCATCTGTTACACAAGATTTAGATTCCTCGAAAGATGTTTCTTCTAATATATAGAAGATCTGCCCAAAAGATCCTTGAAGGAATTGTACGGCTTTATTAGGACTATAGGATGGTTTATAATCTAAAGGAACAATCCAATTACTTAACCCAACCTAATTCTCCGTACCTATATCGTTAAATAAATTAAGACATTCTTTGAATCAAAGTAACATTATTTGGCATGCGAATGAACAACGTATCGTCTTTATTTATGGCTTTAAGAACATGTAATCCGCAAAATTTCGTCGAAGGTTAAAATTCAAGTTAGCTTTTTGAGACAAATATACACTAGGAGTTAGAAGTCATCATTATACATATCTTAACTGCAGGTAAGGTTCTTATTTCGGTTAGATGTAAAAGTATCCGATGTAGAACTATAGGGTATTGGAGACCTCTACTCACACCCAAAATTGTGAAATTTACTTCAGGAACATGTACATGTCGAAATTTATTAAAGTTCCCATGACTTAGATTTCAATATCATATTTGTAGTACAAAATAAAAGTTGGTTACACAATTCTGTCGTAATTTAGCAAAATGTTACAGAATGTAAGGAAAAAAAACATGTGCATAAAACTAAAACATTCTTATCTGACCTTGTAAAGGTCAAGGGCCAAAGTACTTTCGTCACATAGAAATGATGGGAAACAGCTTCCGTTAATTAGCACAAAACACGACTAGCTATTTTTATTTTGTGTTGAAATTTATTAAATAAATTTTGTTTGACGTTCCATGAAGCATACACATCACTTATTTTGAATGCAAATAGAGATGAGATATGTAGAATCACTCAGTGATTCTAATATTTTGCGTATTGTTTTCTGTGAAATATTTCAGAACATTTTATGTGTAGCTACATACTACGGACATTTAACTTATCATGTCTACAGTTGAAGGCCGGTTCTTTACGCGCTATGGTTGCGTCAATTAGACTGAATAATGAGGGCTACTGGTTGATAGGCACGCTTGTTTATTTAACATTTGGGACAAAAATGAGATTGAGTGTTATCTCTTTGGGGGTATTTTTCTTCTGCCTATTTGATTACTTAATATTTTTATTTGAAATTAACCTATAATAGAAACGGTATTCATTGGATTCTTATTCTTTGTTTTTTGGGAGGTTTACCTCATAACACTAATCCTATTTTGTATTAATATAGTGGGAGTGCAAATTTGTTGACGGAAGTAGAAAATCAAAGTATAATATTTATAATTGACTTAATCTGAAGATTATAACTACGATGGCTTGCGTTAGTCCTAAAGTTGGGGAAATCAAAGGAGGGAAAAATATATGTGTGCAGTGGTTTGAAACTCAGCTTCTGATAACTTTTTTTTAACTAACTGGGTAGTTTTCAGGGCTAACCTGAAAGAATTACTACCTCTTTTTTGTCCTCAGACAGGACACAATTTTATAGATTCTACCCAAAAAGCGGAATCTTAGCAATTAGGTACTCAAGCTGAATGCAATTAAGGAGACCAACTTGTTTTTTTTTTCCCTATGGCTCTATAGTCCGGGGTGGACTAGGGCTTCAGCCAACATACCCCTCCAATCAGCTAGATCTTTCGCTAGCTACATCCAGTTTCGTACGACAAGTTGGCTGAGGTCACTTTCCAACTGTGCGCTCCATCTAAAGGTGGGATCTTCCTCTGTTGCGTTGTCCTACCGGGGTGGACTGATAGGTTCTCCAGGCCGGTACGCTGGTGTCCATATGTTCTACATGTCCTAGCCATCTTAGGCGCTGGATTCGTACCTTTTTGACTGGGTCGATGTCGCTGTAAAGTCCGTTTAGTTCGTCGTTGAATGTTCTCTTCCACATACGGCCAATACAAACTACACATCACACGAAGAATCTTCCTTTCGGAACAACCAAGAGCACTCGCATCTGCTTTTGTTAACGTTCATGCTTCTTCGCCATATAGCAGTAATGGGATGATGGGGGTTTTATATAGTGTCTCCTTAGTCGTTCTAGAGGGGGCTTTACTTCTCAGCCCTGGTGTTGTATTCAGAGTTAACCGCGGAGGAGAGCCATCACCTATACTTATACCGTTTGTGACGTCAAAAGGTTCAAATAGATCTTTTCCGACTCTGACGGAGAAGAATGCATTTTCTATCAGTCTGTATAGCTCGTTTTCTATATTCGCTATCATAACGACTTTAAAATCGATAAAGAGATGGTGGGTATCGATCTGAAATTCCTGGGTTTTCTCCAAGATCTGCCGTAGTGTGAATATTTGTTCTATGGTAGAAGGAGACCAACTGGAGGTAGGAAAATGGCATTAAGTATCATGTCACTACATAAATCTGAACTAAGCTTGATTAAAAGAAATTGGATCTCGCTAAGAAGAACGCATGTTTTCGCAACAGTAGAACACTTTCTCATTGGAAGGAACACAAAGAGGCTTGACGTCTTCTCGAACGACTTCTGTAGGAGATGTAGGGACTAGGAGAAGAATATGACAACCCCTCACCTCCTCTGCACTTATCCAGACATCTCTGTCAACAGAAAGCTTCATTTGGGAGCTCGTTTCTACGACATTTTCTTAGACTTTATTAGAAGCTCTAATTGATTCTATTGTGTGAGGTTATGTCCAACGTAAAGAAAAATCCTTTCGTCGAACACCAATATAAAGAGCAGGCACGCTGCAATCTCAGACTTCGTTATCTATAGATGTCACATCAAAGCATTAACTTTCAGCTTCGGTAGGTACCAGTGACAGTAGCTGTTTTCATAATGTGGTGGCTCGTAAATATCTACTTTATAGCAATTCAGAATTTCCGCTAATTGATAGACAGCATATGATCTGTTCGGAATACGATTCCATGTAGATCTCATGCTCAACAACTCCAGAAGATCAGCAAATTTGCCAGGCCACGTTGAAGTGGATGGTAACAAATAAGCCGATAGACTGGTAGAAGACGGGACAACAAGCCCATTAATAGGAATAAAACCTTTCTGTGGTATGGGTGGACACATTATTCGAGAAGAGCTATGGAAAGAGAAGGAAAACAAGAGCATTAAACTCTTTAGGCAAATAAATGCATTCCTAGGAAACTACAATCGTAGAAGATCTAAAATCTTCATCAGACCAAATAGAATTAGCTCCACATACTTACAAGCTTCTTCACCGGACATTGTAAACTCCGTGAACACCTTAGGAAGTTAGAGGGCACCGATTCACAGCAGGTTAAGTTATTGGGAACGTGCCAGATAGAGGAGAGACTTTCAATTCTTAGACCAAAAATAGGTTTTTAAGTTCCCAAAGAAACACATGTTGAACGGGGTGCTTAAGCTCGAGAATCATTTCATCATTTCATCTGGCTTGCTAAAAAAAAGTGGTGGAGTACTACAAAACAAACTCCAAATCAGATCTTGGTTTTGCGAGCAATACATTTTGTGCGCGTATATGAATGTCTTACGAAACATAATCATGCACTTCACTGGAGGTCCAATGAACTGCGTCGCAATAAATGTCTGCATTCAGTTTTTATGAGGAGTGGGAGGATGTCATCAAAGAGACTGCCTAAAGAGACTTATTTGCATTGTGAACATGCTTTCCTTAGAATCGTTGTGCACTGGTAGAAATGACTGACCTGCATTCAACCCAGCTGAAATTATGTTTCTGATCCAGTTTTGTTTTTGTGCATTACATTTTTTTTTTTTTTTTGACTTACGGTATTATTGTTTACTTTTGTTATATCTTCTTTTCGTCTAGACAAAATGTATGTTTTTCAATTGATCTTTTTTTTAAGTGATGCCACTTTTTTAATTTTTATTTAGTACTTTAATTTTTTGTATTTTTAATTTTTTTATTAACTATGAATTATGAATTTTTTGCGTAGTTAAGCTTTATGAATTTTTTGGAAAATGTCGATAAACATTTGTTGAAGTACCTTTCTCTGAGCGGGTATGGGTCCTTATAATTAATTATTTCAATTTCCATGGTTTACAATATCTAGATCCTGACAATGTAAGGAACGTTCTCAATGTGTTGTGTGGTGCGTACGATGGGCTGAGTATTCGTCATTTAAATGCGGGAAGCATTTGGTCCAAGCATACTGTGCTCTACCAAACACTAAGCACTTCTAAGTTGGACGTAGTTATGGTATTCGAAACCTGGCTGAATAGTAGTGTCACGCCCCAACTAGTGAATTTACCTGGCTTTAGACTGTTAAGGAATGATCGCGTAGATAAAAGTGGGGGTGGTGTCTGTATGTATGTTAAAGAAAATAATCCTTCCAAATGTATCTACTCCTCAAATCCTTCATATTTTCAATTTCTTTGTGTTGAGTTAAAAAATAATTTTGAGAAATGTTTGTTAGTTGTGGTTTACTGCCCCCCTTATAGCTTTAAAGAGGAGAACTTGAAGGAATTTGAGGATACCCATTCGAAATTGAGTACTAAGTACGACAATATATTAATTGGTGGCGACTTTAATGTTAACCTTTTAGCTAACGACAACACTACTCGTCTTTTTCATTACCTTTGTGATAAATTGGGTCTGTCAGTTGTTCACAATCTTTATCCTACATGTTTTCAATCAACCGTTAATCCGTCTTTGATTGATTTGTTCCTTACCAGTTCAAAGCGCAAATTACTCGGTAATGATCAAGTTCGGCCTGCTTCAGAGTTCATTCATGATTACAGTGAATCGTTTAGTTACAGTTCGTTTCATAATATTGACTTCTCAAGCTTAGATCGGGACTGTGGCCTCTTTAATTGGGATGGAATCTTTTATATACCTGACATTAAGTACAAAGTTCAAGTATTTAATTCTCTTGTGAGCGGATTATATGATAATTATGTTCCACTTGTAACCAAAAGGATTAAACCTAAATGTTGCCCTTGGTACAATAATTACATTAAAATGGTAATTAGGGAGAGGAAGCGTTTTTTCAGATGCTATAAACGAAATCCCACAGAGTTCAATAGAAGACAATACACAGTATCTCGGAACAATGTCACAATGGTAATACGGGCGGCTAAGAGAACACATTTATTTCAAAAACTCGACCCTACTCTCAGTTCGAAAGAGCTCTGGAAAAATCTTAAAGCTCTAGTTGTAACCGATTATAGAAGTAAATCGAAATGTTCGTTAAATCCTGAAGATATGAATGTGTTTTCCGTTCCTCATTCTAATGTTTCAAAGGTTTTTGAAGTTGATTCGCCTTCGCCTTTTTATTGACTCAAGTCAATATTTTTCTTTCGACTGCGTTGGGATAACCGACGTTTTGGATGCTATTTGATCAGTCAAATCAAATGCTATTGGTCCAGATGGTATCGCTTCTAAATTTCTTAAGCTAATTTTACCTATGGTCCTAAGATATATACTACATTGTATTTACAGTTGTCAGTTTCCTGAAGATTGGAAAAAGCCCATCGGATTACAGGCCTATTAGTCTTTTGTGTTTCCTATCAAAAGTTTTTGAAAAAATAATCTCCAAACAGATACAAAATTATCTTATTTCGAATAAGTTAATTTCTAATTGGCAGTCTGGTTTTCGAAATAATCACAGTTGTGACTCAGCTGTCTTGAAAGTCACTTTAGATCTTCGTTTCGCCCTAGATTCCGGTCAGTTTGGTATAATGGTACTTTCAAATTTTACCAAAGCATGACAGTATTGATTATCCAATGTTGCTGAGTAAACATCGAAATAATTTTAATTTTTCATCTACTGCTGTCAAACTTCTGCGAGAGTATCTTGAAAATTAAATTTATGTCTCCTGAAGTAGCCTGAATACGGTATTGACTAAATATGTAATTTGATTTGACTGTTGCTCTAGACGCCCTGTTAATTCAATCAAAAGAATTATTTCTCTTCAGGGTGGGTGAAAACCAAAAGTGCCTTAATAGAATTACTCTTTGCCAGCTGCCAACGACGATCTTCGAAAAGCGTTGAAATTCAAAGTCATTTGGTTCTGAATATGATGCGCACGTCTACTTTTTTAAGACACCTGTGCAGTATTGGAGCAAATGAATTAATCTCTTTCACAATCGTTGCTGTGATAATGATGTTACCAAGTTCTACCCGAAGTATACTTATCTATAAACTGAGATGTAAGTTGCTCCATTCTGAAATCGTATCTAGATGGAAGACATTTCAGAATAAAACAACAGAGTACTTATTCAAAACTAAGAGAAATAAAGGCCGGCGTACCGCAAGGTAGTGTGCTGGGCCCAATATTATACTTATTATATACTAGTGATATTCCTAAACTAGAAAACCACACTATGGCAACATTTGCAGATGATACTGCAATACCAGCAGTCGGAAGAACCAATGAAGAATCCACAGAAAAACTACAAATTGGCATAAACAAAATCTGTGAATGGACTAATAAGTGGAGAATCAAATTAAACGAGTCTAAGTCAGTCCATGTTGACTTTACTAATAAAAAAATTTAATATATACCAATTATTATAAACCAAAAAATAGTTCCATGCGCTAATACAGCGAAATATTTAGGTATGATTCTAGATGCAAAGTTGAGTTGGAAAGAGCACGTAAAAAAGAAAAAAAGAAGAGTTGGAAATCAAATATAGAAAACTGCACTGGCTGATAGGAAGAAACTCATCCGTATCAATTGAAAATAAAGTGTTTTTATATAATTAAATTCTGAAACCAACATGGACATATGGAATCCAACTATGGGGTTGTGCCAAAAAGATAAACATACACAAAATACAACGTTTCCAAAATAAGGTGCTTAGAAATATAGTAAATGCAGCTTGGTACATAAGAAATACTGACCTTCATCGAGACCTGAAGGTAGAAAGTGTATCTGCGGAAATTCTAAAACATACAAGAAACTACTGTATAATGAAAATGCAGTAGAAGAAAATGCAAGAAAACTACTGCATAATGAAAATCAAGTAAACTACTGCATAATGAAAATCAATTACGAAGACTTAAAGAACAAAACCTCTCGATTTAACTTAATATAAGAAAAATAAAAATTTATATATGTACTTACTTATAAATACATACACACTCGAAACGAAGAGTCACCGGGGGGTGAAATATATACAGAGATTAAGATGTCAGAAAAAAAATTGCTTATTAGTTCAAGTGACTCGATCGCAATTATGTGGGAGGTGGTTTTAGTCGATAAAAATCCGGCATGCTGATTACTCGGATTATCAGTATCTTTTGAAGATCTCCCCTTCCTCTAAAAAAAAAAAAAAAACTTCTACCCAGACCTATCCTTTTGAAACTAATTCTTCTTTAAATGTCTTAAAAGAACTTCAAACTATTTGCTTAATCGAAAAGATTACGAATAAATTCAAAATTGACGTTAAAATGAATAAGCCCCGTTAATACAGTTTCTTACCGCAAAGAATCCAAACTGTCACAATCAATCTCCAAACTGTTCCACAAAAGACAAATCCCAGTTAACTAATTTCTACCAAAAAAGAACCCAATAAACAAATCTCATTCGTTGGAGCATTCATCTCCTTTCCGCAAAAGGACGCAAACAAGCTGCTGTGAAAGTCATTCTGTCACAATAGACAGCTCTATGTGTCAAAGAAGAGGAAAATAGCTCTCTTGTAATAAAGTAACACACATAAACGGAAAACTGCAAAACCGACTCCCTGTCCGAAAGATGAAGGATATAAATCACTAGATGTTTTGTTTCTCTGTATCTATATATCTATTAATAATTATCAGCTAAGAGAACTTTTAGCTTAAATTTGCCTAGTTCCTCTGTATAGCTTTTCCTTTTCCTCTCTCTTTATGGACCCTCACAATCTACCTCCCCATCGATTTAAATGGTTCTTTCCATAAGAGCATCGTGCAATATTTATTTATGTATACACGTACTGTACCGATGATTATTGAATTGCTTCCAGGAAAAGGATATTTTGCAACGCATTATGGTTTTTAATTTGCAGGCGACAAGTGAAGCTCATCCTTTCTGGAATACTTTGCAAATATTGGCTTTAGTTTTTTTTATGGACCTGTGTACCGGAATAGGAATGGGTGTCCTTCTAATTTCGCTCTAAAAACTGTAAAATTGTATTGATTTTTATTGCGCAAGAGAAAAAGTCAAACCAAGGAACCGCAAAATTGCTTGGCGTTTTAAGTGCGTGACGATGGTGTATAATCAAAAGCAGAATAGCTTCAGTGCCTTTTATTGCTATGAAGTGCAGAATAGAGTGCGTGAGTATGAGTGTTTGAAGGGTAAAATGTGTGTGGGAAGTTATTTAAAATGTCGTCTGCATTTAAAACGGTTTTGCTAGGTGGGCTTTTGTCGATAAATTAAATGGAAGTGCGTCAGCTTCCTTAAATGTAATTTCATCAGATAAGTTGTTATAGTCATATATTTATAGTACATACATATATGTACATATACTCGTATAGGCCCTGTCTTTAGGTTCATATTAGAACTACGTATACGAGTACAAACTGGCGAGTAGTCCAGGACGTTAAGGTTTTGATCCCCAAGCAACGGTGGCACTGGTTTCACATATTTCTAACTTTTCGGTCTTACCGATACGTCCACATAATTAGGTCTAATTAGGTCTTATTATCATAGTTACACGTAAAAAGCAAATTAAAACGAGAAAAAGGTAAACTGACTGGTGGTGAAGACCAGCAAACCAAACAGTACTTTTTGGAAGCATACAGGAATTAGATGCACAATTTTGTGTTGCGCCAATAGAAGATGGGTAGGAATGGACAAAGATGATTACCCTTTTTTTCATCCTCACTACTTTGAGCAACGCATAAATTGTTAAAATTGAGAAGCAACTAATAGCACAATCATGAGGTATGACTAGTTTTGGTGTTTTGGAAGTAATACTTAGACTTGATCGTTTGATGTGGTTGTGTCCGCCAAGATGCGCAGTAAGAGAATCACTTTTATACCTATATAGCCTTAATTTAATTCAAACTCAAACAAAATGAAACAAATGGAAGTCCATCAATTCTTTCGCTAAATTATTAACACTACTCTAATTGATTAAACTTTCACTTTAATTATGAAACTAAGTTTAAATTCACTAATTCACTGTTCAGATTTCACTTCTCTTCACTCTTCTAGTAGTAGTAGTCGAACAGAATTTAGGGCGTAGCTCACTGTGGCCGATGTTGTAAGTGTTTTGTTGTTATAGATGTAGATGTTCGAGTATCAGGTTTCTTGTAATTTGATGTCTCATCAATGTCTGTACTAAACCTTTGTTTCGTTTGAATTGCGCTGATTTGCTTTGAAAATGTGTTCCGGTACAACTATACTGTATTGAAACGCTGAAATAACAAATAAACTGGATGGCACGTACTTGCTGTTTATCTGCAAAGCTCAGATGTGAAATTTAAACAAAATCATTAAAATGTTTTTTTCTAAAAACGTTAAAATTTTTCAAAACTTGAACCTTGCATATCTCAAATTTAGCTTCAAATCCAATTTTGAATTAAATTGCCCGAGTCATACTTGAAAACGAAACAATTTTCAAAAACCAGCCATTAGAAAACTACCATTCATTTTGGGGTTAGAATGAAAATTCCGATTTCGTCTCGAATTGTGAAGCAACTGATCGCACATATGAAGGTTGAAGAAAGCCCGTCCATTCGTCTAGGCTGCAGTCGTGCGTACAGACAGACAGACAGAATTGAGAGACCTACTTTATTGAGTTTATTATAGTAATGTCAAGTTTGATCAAAATCTCGAGATCGAAAATTTGCAGGAAAACAATACTTATACTTATGTCCAAACAAAACACCTAGTGAGTCCAAAGGCTTTTTCTTTTTTGCTGACTCAAGGGCAGTACCCCAAAGTATGCATTGGAAAAATCAAATTAAAATGGCACATCGGAAGCATTAGTTTCTGTACAACATACCTCTGCTCACCGTACTTGAATTTCGCACCACTGCTAGCTCTAAAATCTAGGTGCCCTCTCGGTATCTGTATCCACGGAGATTTATTTTCACTTTTATTGATTTGTTTAACTCTGATTTATCATTGAACTCACCCCACTTTGCACTCTGGGGCTGGCATCTTTTGTGCTAATCTTGGGAGTGCAAAATTAAATTGAACTTACTTGCCAGGTGCAATAGAGTCCGTCTTACATGGGTACCGGGGCATGAAGTTTCATCGGGTAACGAAAAGGCAGATGAACTGGCAAGGAAAGGAGTGAGTAACATACATATGTAGAACTGGATCCTGAAAAGACGAGGGCCCCCCCCGACAACTATTAAAACGATAATCAATGAGAGCATACGACAGGAGTTCAATAACTACCGGTCGAATCTAGACACGTGTAAAGTAGTCAGATCTGTTATAATAGCACCGAGTAACAACACAGCAAAAAGAGCTTTCAACTTAAGCAGAACACAGTTGAGATTGATGGTGGGACTTCAATCTCAACAAACACTCGTTCAGACTCGGGCTAGCTGATACAACAATCTGTGCCAACTGTGAGGAGGAGGAGGAAGATATAGAATACTTCTGGGATCCCCAGGGATACCGGATCTAATACACTTCAATAAGAAAAGAATCGGTGATATATTGGAGTTCGCCAAACAAACCAGACGATTTCCCGATCACTATACGACATAGTTTCCTTTTGATACTCCCCATAATCCCAATGCCTACATCCCCTCTCAACGCATAATTCCCACATCACAGTACTATTCCTTACAGTTTGACAGGCAAGCAGAAGATAACGGGCCCAATGAAGGCCTAAGTGAAGAGCATAAGCTCATCCTCTAAAACCAGCCAACCAACCTGCCCCTCTTTGCCAAATGTTATGTTTAAAATATTATTTTTTTTTTTTCAATTTATGGTAACACTAACTAGATGCAAATTATACCAGCTGAATACTCGATCAAAAATGACCATCAAAGCCTTTCGGCTTCAGTGAATGATTTCTGCCTGCATTTGTACGTATATATGACTCGTTGCGGTCGTTTTGTATCGTCACTTACACTAAAATAAATACTCAAACTAAAACAGGAAACAAAATATACTGAAGAAATCAATATAGGTACGAGTATATAAAACACTAAAATGCTTAAGTTTTCATAAAATAATTCCCTTTGGTTATTCACTACAATACTTGGTGTAAACCGTCACTAAAGTACCTAGTTTAATAATTTCTCTATTGGGATAGCTCGCGAAACCAAATAGGGCCAAACGAAATGTCAAACCAGAAATTGTTGACATTCACTCTCTGCGGTTTTTAAGTTTCGTTTTTTTTTTTTTCCTTTTTTGTTTTTCATATTTCTTTCTAAATTAAAACAAACGTAGACAAAAAACCATTCCAAACACTGTGCAACGAATTGTATCTGTCGGCTACCAACACAGGCATTAAGCTATCCCCGGAGGCTATTGGACCTGCGAATTTTAAGAGTATTAGCGTCTGACCAGAACCAACCGCATACTACATAACACGCCGAGTCACGCAAAACTGCCTTTTTTTTTGCAAAAAGCTCACAATAGTAAGAGATCGGACAAATGTTTAGGAAATTTGTTCGTTTGTCTTTACCTACATTATGCATTGAGCATCCAAATAAAGGTGCATAGTCAACTCAATCTTTTTGAACACCCTGCGTTAAATGATTTTTTTTTTTTTTTTGTACAATCCTTTTGTCTGAAATAAAGAGTGCTTTTGCTCCATAGTAAAGGCTTCGGCTTAGTAGCAAGTGCTACAAAATTATTTCAGGGATTTTCCTAATTCTAGAGTGAGTTTTGTAATATAACAAGCTTCTGCTTAGTCAGTCTTTGTATCCACCCCATCCAATTCATCATGAGGGTGGCCGTGGTGTAGTGGTAACATCATCGCTTGTCACGCTACAGGTTCACAGTTCGAATCCTGATGTCAATAATCATCTATTTATTTCGCATGAAATAAATAAAAAAGTGGATCAATTGCGAAAGATTATGTCAACTCTACTGCGAAGGCATAACACTGGCAGTAGGGCGGTCATATGGCTAAAATGCAACTGGATCGTGATGATGACATCAGGAGGACGGAAAAAAATACTGTGAATCATGAGCAACGACAAAAGCAAAAGCAAACAAGCTCCCCAGTTATCTGGACAGCCACCCTTGGAGTTCACTGAAACTTAATACCAGCTGAGCTTCAAACCAACTACACCAATCTGTCTTTCTCTCTGTCCCTTCCCCTTTCCTCAAAACGCCCGTGTCCTAAAAATTAGTATAAGGGTATTCATAACCCCTTTCACACGTGCAAATTATAAAAAAAAAAAAAAAAAATAAAGAAATACCTTACAAAAGTTTGTGCTCACAAATAAAAAGGAATCTCAACCAATGTAGTACACAAAGCTGGAGGCGGCTACCTAAGTACCGAATTGGCTGGCAAGGCTTGTTACTCGGTTTCTTCAGGTTGCCAAACCAATATTCTTCCTTTAATAAACTAGTTTAGTCGTTGTGTTATATTCGAGCTTTTGCGTGGCGTTATTAAACATGTCGACATGGCCTGGCCTTATTATATATCCGTCGACTCTTCAAACGCCTTGGCTTTCGTATGAAAATAACATAACACAGGCCTTGTATGGGCTAATGCTAATATTTATTTATTTATCTTTTTTACCATCATTTTATTTCAAGTGTTTATCCCAGGCCATTGCCATTCCTGTATTGCATTTAGTTCGGTTCACATACGTGCTTAAGTGAGGCAAAGCAAAGTTTTTCTTTTTTAAATGGAAAAAATCGAACATCGTGCTGTATCTAACTATCTATTTAAACAAAATTTTACTTCGAAGCAGATCCATGAAAATGTGGTGGTAACTTTAGGGGGAACTGGAAAACAAACATGGAAGAGCGGGTTAAGAAAGCATGCATAAATTACTACACCTGCAATAGAACCTTTGTTAAGAAGTGGGGACTTTGACCTAAAATAACCATTTGATTTACAGCCATGGTACGACCGATACTTACATGTGGGTCACTAGTTTGGTGGCTCGCAATAATCAAACTTAACAATATCAATAAGTTAAACAGAATACAGTGAACGGCGACTATAGGTACCACATGCGCACTGCGGTCATGTCCTACGGATGCGCTTACAGTCCTTTTGCACCTCCTTCCACTTAACATACACGCCATAAGTTTGGCGACGTGCAGTGCTGTCAAACTCAAAGAATCTGCGGGACTGCCCAGAATTGTAGCTAGAGCTACACAGAAGTGATAACATCCCTTCGCCAAACTGGATATCAGGTAAGTCCATGCTGTGCGCATTCCAACCAGAGCGGAATTGGAAAACGGGGAAACACCTCTCTCCAAGATTAGTACTACAACTGAGCCGACTTGCTTACCCAGCAGTTTTATTTTCACTTACGACACTCGTGATTTTTGGAAAAGATGTTCGTATGTAATTAAAAAAAATGTAGCACTTTAGACAGGTTAAATTCCAATGAAAGTTTCTGCTGTTTTCACGACCGGCATATACTATGACGCCAGATCAAAAGGTTTTGTCCTTTGCAGACGACGAATTGAATTGTTCGCGTCAAGTAGTTGAATGATGGTACGGTTGCAATGGCCGTGAACACGATCTTTGTATTTACGAACAAATTTTATTATCTCTTCGACGACGTTGGAAATTCCCAGATCCCGATGAATATCTTCGTTACGTACGTACCATGGTGCGCTAACGATCGTTATAAGAACTTTATTTTCAAAAGTTTGTAGGATGTTTCTATCGCTTTTCCTGGTACACCCCCATAGTTGTAGACCATACGTCCACACTGGCTTTAGCACTTGCTTATAGATAACCAGTTTCTCATGTAGGCTCAACTTCGAATGTTTTCCGAGTAGCCAGTACATTTGTCGGTATTTCTTTTCAAGCTCGTCGCGTTTCTTTTTAACGTGCGATTTCCATTTTAGCTTAACATCTAGAGTCATTCCTAGATATTTTGCTTCGTTCGCGTACGGTATTTGAGCCGAGTTTACGGGTAATCTATTCACTTTTTTGTAGGTAAAGTTAACGTGAGTAGATTTGCGTGAATTCATCCAAGGACTCTATTAATAACATGTTGCAGCTTTTCAGATGCTGCTTCAATTGTATCGCCCGTTGTCAATATCGCCGTATCGTCCGCAAACGTGGCAACAATGCAGTTTCTTTCCTGCGGAATATCATACGTGTAGAGTACATATAAAGCGGGCCAAGGACACTTCCTTGTGGGACTCCGACCACAATCTCCTTGAAGCCAGAGTAATCATTTCCGTTCTTAACACGAAAAAGTCTTTCGGTGAGGTACGATCGTAAGATTAGAAAGAGTTGCCGTGGCAGTAGTAGTTGCAATTTATACTCCAAGCCTTCGTGCCAAACTTTATCGAAAGCTTGTGAGACGTCTAGAAATACAATACAACAAATCTTTTTTTCTTCGATAGTTTTCTCAATCACGGCAGTTATTTTGTGGACTTGGTCGATTGTAGAATGTTTGATTCTAAATCCAAACTGATGGTCAGGAAAGAGACGTCTTTCGTCGATTACTGGTTGTAGTCGTTTAGAAAGTAGTTTTTCGAATATTTTAGAGATAACCGGCAGTAGGGAAATAAGCCGATATGATTAATTCTCATTCAGAGGTTTGCCTGGTTTCGGAACCATTATAATCTCGGCTACTTTCCATTGTCTCGGAACGAAGAGCAATCTGAACAAATATAGCAGTTTGATAAGAGCTTTATTCGGCAATTGCTTGACCACCTGAGTAAGTCAAGTCGTAACCCCGTGCTTTTTCGTCTTTAGATTTTTTACGTAATGCAAATTTGTTTACTTTAAAGTTGTCAGATGTCGTGACTGGGGAGTCGGGCGTTATCAAAGGACCATCGAATGGCTTAAACGTTTCTTCTAAGTGCAAAGCAAAAAGTTCTGCTTTTTCTTTGTCGCTCTTGGCCCAATTTCTATCGTTTTTCCGAATTGGGGGCGCTTGCATTTGAGGTTTCCGGATGCCTTTTAGCGCTTTCCAAAGTGAATAATTTGATTCTCTTTCAGCGGAGAGATTTTCGAGGTAGATCGCTATAAAATAGCTTTTAAATTCCCTAATACTATCTCTAAGGCGATTGCATAGTCGGTTAGAGAACTTTTAATGCTGCGGTGCACGAGTGATTTACCATTTCTTTCGTGCTTTTCTTTTCTCCCTCACCAGTTCAATGATTTCTCTGGGATACTTTTCATTGCTGTTAATCTTATAGCTTCTAGAAGGAGTGTTTCTCCATGCCGCTCTTTGGATTGCTTCCACGAAACGATGAACTTCGTTCTCCAGTGTTTTAAGTGATACATTTAAGGCGATATTTGTTTCGCAATCATTTCTAAAGCCCTCCCAGTTTGTTCTATTGCTAGTAAGTCTTGGAGGTCCTTCTTTCTTGATCAACCCTTCACCAAGTAATAAAATTACCGGAGAGTGTTCAGAAGAGAGATCAAAACTTTCTTCGACTGTAATAAACTTCTCGTAAATGCCTTTTGAAACAAAAAAAATTCGATAAGATCGGGAATTTTTTCTAAGTCGGTTGGCCAATAGGTGGGTTTTCCTGTCGAATAAAAACTACAACCAAATTCATTTGCCACTACGTAGAGAAGTTTTCCTTTAGAAGTTGTACATTTTGAATCCCAGAAGGTGTGCTTCGCATTGAAATCTCCACCAATAAGGAAATTTGAACCAAGGGCATTGAAGGCACGAAAGTAGTCGTCTTTTTCGAGCGAGCATCGCGGTGGACAGTAAACAGACGCTACATTGTAGCACAACTGAAGTTTTTCCAGCTCTATGTTTATATCGACCAAGTGTTCGATGTTCGTTTTAATGAATAAGGACGAACCGCCCCGCCCTCTATCAGAAGGATGATAGGCGTGATAACCAGCGTAGCCTCTTATCTTTTTTTGCGATTCCTTTGTTAGATGGGTTTCGGAGATCAAGAATTCGTTTGTTCGTTTCACATTGCTCCTCGAAGTTAGCGTAAACGCAGTTCAGAATTTCTTTCAACGGATCAGAGGATGCCCGTCGTTTCGTTTGGTTGTTTTGACTGCAGCCTGAGAATACGTCAGAAAACTGGAATTCGTTGGCTTATCCGATGTTATTTTTCGTTTAGTCTTTTTAGTGGACGACTTCGACGTACGTTTAATCGGCCTAGAAGGCTGATTGACTGGTTCAAGAGTCTGCACTGCTGATTCGATCCTCCTTTCAGTCGGCTGAGGAGTCTGTACAACTGACTTACGAGCCCGCTCAGTCTGCTTAGCAACACGCTCTACCGACTTAGGAGCCCGATCGACTGATTTCGTTCCCCGCATAGTCGACGTTGTAGATTTTCTCCGTCGCATCTGTAGTTCCTTTGCGACCTTGCAACCGCGATAATTTGCTGAGTGCCTTTCTTTGTAGTTAACGCAAGTTGCTTTTTCATTTTTGCTCAAACTGTTATTTTCAGAAGAGTGTTTTCGAGTGCACGTAACGCGGCGCGGCTCTTTCCGAAAGTACGCCTGCGTATGATTAAACTTTTGGCAACGCTTGCATTGAGAGATTGTCTTCGTGTTGACACGTAGCGGCTCGATTTTAACGACCATACTCATGATTGTACGAATATTGTATATTTTTTCCTGGCTTTCCGTTTTATCAAACGATACCACAAAAAGCGGAGGTTTACGTTTCACTATAGCTTCCTCTCCACGGTCGGGTCGTTTTCTCTCGTTTCCCTCGGGCGATGAACCGGCCTTACGTTTTTTAGATGGTCTTCGTTTAAGTATTCCATCCGTTTCGCGCTCGAGTTTTGATGACTACGCGGAGAATGCTCACTATGAATAACCGTCTGCGTTTGTGAAGACTCGTTTTGAAGCAAAGAAACTTTATTCTCTGATTCAAGTTTCTCAACTTTACTTTTGAGCTCTCGACACAACAGTTCCATTGCGTCGAGCATCTTTCCGAGCACGGTGTTTTCTTTTTCCAGAGTACTCTGTTTTAAGGTTTGCATTTCCCGAATTAACACCTCCGGGTTCGCGAGACTCTTATTTTGCGCTTTAGGAGAATTCCTTTGAGGCGGAAATCTTTCTAGCCATGCGCTTTTCCTAAATGGGTTAATTAAGTTTTGATGCAATAAATAGGTCTCCCCAGAATCCGTAGAGCATGCCTCTTGCGAGGGTGGGCTGCCACCTGGGGTAGCGATACCGTTCGTTTTTATCATAATCTCAAGAAGACGGCAGGTTGGCATTTTAGTCGCCTTTTATGACAGGCATGCCTACCGTGGATATATTCTGACCCACAGGACAGAATATACCCACTAAACCGCATTAGTGGAGAAAATATGAAATTCGAAGTATTCATTTTACTTCGCATGGAAAAAACTACTATGATGCATTACTGAAAACGAATAAAATCCAATAAGAGGGAATTTTTCCAAAATCAACATGTCTTGAGTTCTAGTTCAATTTAATAGTTGCAAAAAAAAATCATTCAAATCGGTGCACTTTTGTATTATTATTATTGCGAACAAAACAAAATACATGGTTGAATTAAACAAAATTAACTGTGTATTCAAAACCTCTAATCCGACTTGTACCAAAAACAATAGGGCTCAATTTTTATGCGAAATTTATTTACATTATATAAATTTAGTTATCGTATGCCAAAAAAAAGTTTGCTATGATAAGCACAATGTAACTGTATTTTCAAAATCTATAATCCGATAGACACAAAAATAAGCAATTTTGAAATCTATACTTTTAAAACCGCTATCCCGATTGACACCAAAGTCGACGAGGTGTAGTCATACTTCACATTAACAGTCACGAAAAAGAATCATTGAAATTGGTGCTGTTTTGCAGAAGGTTAACACTCCACATCGTTCTATTTTCCCAGAAGTTATCGTGAACGTAATAGGCGAACGGCAATGCCACAGCCACCATGAGCAAAACCACTTTTTTGGACATTTTGAGCATAGTTCCGTTAGAATCTGACCTTATTTCGGATACGATTTTTTGACACGGTCACCATGCTTCTATTTCTTTACAACATGGCAGTAAAAGTTCAAAGTGTAAGGTTTTATTGAACTTGCATCTACTTCTGGCCGATCATTAAGCCCATGGTTATTCAATGAAACGGTATAAAAGCCTCGCAAAAATTAAATATAGAGTTGAAAATTTGTAAATAGTCTTATTTAAGTTATAGATGCACTGAACAACATAAAAGTCCCTTAACTTTCCGTGTCCGTGTCATCGTTTTTTCGGCTTTAAATCGCATGATCTGATTACCAAAACGGGAAATTACACGACTAGGAAATGACTCATTGAATTGTTTCTCGGGCTGTATGGCTGTGGCACCGTCTTGTTGAAACCACATCCTTATCTTGCAATTTAGGCACAAAAAACTGGATTATCATGTCGCGATAGCGAGCACCATTAACTGTTATTGCCTGACCAACCGCATTTTCAAAAAAGAATGGTCCGATGATGCCTCCAACCTAAAATCCGCACCATACAGTGACACGTTGTGGATGCATTTGTTTCTCAACAATCACTCGTAGATTTTCTGAACCCCAAATTCGACAATTTTGACGATTAACAAAACCATCAAGATGAAAATGAGCCTCATCGCTGAAGGTTATTTTGTTTGAAAAATCAGCATCCACTTGTTGTTCCATAATCCATTCAACGAACTCTCTTCGTTGTGTAGCACTCCATTTTTAATAAAGCTGAACTGTCAGCTGTCACGCTGTCTTTTTTTTCGTTGGCAACACTTTACCACACAAATGGCGAAAAATTCAAGTTTGGCGTGAATATTGGGACACCCTTTATTAAGCTGAAAATTTGTACACTTATAGCATAATCAACAAGGAAGAACCTAGCGGAGCTAGTTTTTCTAAATACAGAGTGTTGCTTTAAAAAATTGTCTTCTCTTCCTTTATAACATTTCCTCAATGTGTGCGTTGCGCTGAGAAGAAGCAAGAAGTTTACAGACGTAGGTAAGCAATCGTTTGGTCTGTATGCGTTATTAAGGGTCATGCCACCTACGGTTCATAGGAAATCCAATCGTCAATTTAAGCCCTGACCTGTCTCCACTAGGAAGACAGATGCATGTTTGTCTCTTACGAAAAGCTGAGACTAATGTTGTCGCCTTCTACGAGGACATCAGCAACACACCCTTGACCTATACGTGGAAATTCGACTTCAAATCTTTCCTGGCCCACATTCTATACAGTCTGATGAACTGGGACTACTTTTTCTTTTGTAGCGTAATAACTTTGACAGCTTCTACTTCAGCTTCAACTACGCTGCATTGTACGATGGACGGCTGGATAAGTTCGCGGCATGAGATACTCAACAACGAGTCATCTTCTCATTAGTGATAGCACTAACTGCGACACTGTTTAGTAGTATAAATATCACCTCGTTTCAATAATAATCTCACTTTATTATTATCTGTGGTAGGATAAACATCACCGTGTCAGCCGAAATCGGAAATTCTCGCAATTTTGAACACCGCGCCGTGATAAAGTACCTCGTGAAAATGGGAAAATCGCCTAAAGAAATTTTGGAAGACATGTCATCGACTCAACTTTTCAGGATTCTGGGCCTTCGTATACCGTCGTCAAAAACTAACCTCGCTTATTTCAAAAAGGGCGAGATAGCTGTGAACACGACCTCCGCCCATGGCATCCTGTGTCAGTGGTCATTGAAGAAAACGTCGGAAAAGGTGAAAACTTAGTTCTAGCCGACCGAAGAATAAGAATGTGGCAGATAGTGGGCGAGTGCACATCAGTAAAGAACGGATTGGAGAAATGAAGAAACATGAGATTAGCAGATGAGAACGATATCAAGGCAGCTGTAGAAAGTCATTTTGAAGTCGAAGAAAAATATATTTTATTTAGAATATTTTTTCGGTGGTATTAAGGCAATGCACTCGTATGCCCGATGTGAGAAATACATTTCACTCGAGGGAGATTACATTGAGAAATAAAATTTTTTAATCGGATCTCTTCTTTCACTTAACGACTTAGGACGCGAACCGGATATCCAATATAGCCTGGGTGAGATGTGATAGTTGGGGGGGGAATCAATATTTGTAGATGCTATGTTACTGCCACGACGTTTTCGTTTGCTTTAGGCCTAACATAAACAGTTCGTTTTCATTCTTTGAATTCGACGTGTTATTGCAATGAGTTCATGAAAACTCCGGGCAGACGCTCCACTAGATGCCGTTTTATATTTAAGTAGACTTGACATTGCGACTTCTGAAAACGTTAAGCAAGTGTTTGGAGTGTTGGCAGCTAAAAGCTTGTTCAGCAATACCTTAAAGCCATTGGCTTATAGAGAGTGATAAAATGCATACAAACTTAAATAAAAGTAGTAAGCGAAGCACATACATCCTAAATTGGTGTATTTACCTTTCGAACCATCCATTTTCCATTCTATTTAAAAATTTTCAATTGAATTTCCACAACGTAACTTTTTGTATAACGAAATTTTACCGTCAATGATTTTCTATTCATCTCTATTTCAAAAGATTTATTAATAGAATACTTATCCTTAAAAAGTCTTCCAAAAGTCCTTTTAAATAATTTTTATACAATTACACTTTGCCCTTGATTTTTGTAACCCTTATATTAGATACATGCATTTTGTATAGGGCAAGAATTGGTTTCGTGAAAATTTTCGATCACGAGATTTTAACCAATCTTGGTATTACTATAATAGAGAATTTCCAAAAATGTTGGTCTCTCAATTCTGTATGTATCTGCGCTGGTCTGCAGCCTAAACGGCTGAACGAATTTTCTTCACATTTCATATCTGGGGTCTCTAGGGTGGCAATTCAAGGCGAAATCGAAATTTTCATTAAAAAAAGAAAAAAAAAAAAAAAAACAATTTTCTCAACAAGGCTCTAACAATTTTGTTTAAATTTAACATTAAAAACAAATTAGAAAAAAATGTCGTATAACGGTACTTTAATTATTATCGATTGTTAAAAAATTGGTAATTTCTGGTAAATGACTGAAACGATTTTGTTGAAATTCTAATATGATATCTAAGATTTTTGCCTTTTAACGTATTTTTCGAAAAACATACATTTTATCAATTTCAATTAAATTTCAAATCGGAGCAAATGAATAGCCCTAGCTGCAAGTACGTGCGACCCAGTCGTCCACTTTATTAAATTTAAAATGTTTCCCAAAGCAACTGTTGCTAGAAGTATTTATACCCATTGTACCCTGAATAACCTTCTCATGCAAAAGGACATTTTGTTAAAGAAGTAGAAGACTTTTATGAAGAGATTGCCACGGCTCGCCCCTAAAGTTATTTCTCTCTGAAAGTAAAACGGATGAAGCAATATAATTTTTATTTTTATATCTGACTGGAATTCAGACAATGTCAGTTATTTGACATCTGGGGTGGAGGGGTCGTCAGAGTTTTAAAATGAAGACAATGCAGTAATAAATCCTTTTTCTGATATGGGCAGAGAAACAACCACATTTGGTATGATTAAAACTGGGGATGTGACTGCGAGGCAGATAACATTTTCACATCTGAATTGAGTTAAAAATTGAAGTGGGAGTATAATTCGGTTCTAAATTTATTCAGAATGTTAACCAGGCAGAAAAGGGAAAACATTTCATTTTAGTTAATGAATCAGTTATTCTGCGGCAAAGTATTGTACCTATATAAAGATTACAGCTTGTATTATTTTTCAATTTAAAAAGAAAGGAATTTGAATATCCTGATGAGATTTTGTCATGAAAATGAAGTATGGCATATCCAGAAAACCACAGCACGTATAAGATAAAGAAGGTAGTCTATTCAAATTTGTCGAATCGGAATTTGTTGTGCATTATACTCAGACAGGAGAGTTTTTGGAACGACACAATATGAAGATATTTTATTTTGCTTACAATGAAGTAGCGTTTCATTATCGGTAATTGGCGAATAGCCTAAAATAATTAATCAGAAGATCCAGAATGGCTAGACTGATCCTGTAGACACCGAAAGCATCCAGTAGTCTCTTTTTAGAGGCGTAGTGTTAAAGTCAGAAAGTACACGTAGATTCGAAAGCAAATTTTCTTGCAATGAACTCATGCGATGAAATGATAATTAAACAACATGAGGAACTGTCTATATAAAAAAAAAATTAATATTTTGCAGGGTTCCGAAACTTACAAACAAAGTTCAAAAACAAAAAAGATTTGGAAGTTAAAGTAAAAGTGAAAAAAAATATTTTTTTTTTTTTGTGCAAATATAATACGGATATCAAATGAAAGGTGACGGCTGATTTAAAAAAAAAGTTCAATTATTTTTACTTCATTAAGTTTCGAGGAAAATCCAAAAGCGTACATAATTAAAATCACACATGCAAACTTGTGAAGCAACAATTATTTTGGAATGGTCATAGTTGGTTAAAACAATAAAACTATTATATATACATATGTATGTAGATCAAAAAAAAAAATTGAGAACGGTGCATTTGGTGCGCATAGTATAAAGTATAATATCTGTAACAAAAAGCAGAATAATACCACCTATTTATCTAATATCTATCATAGTAATATATTTACTGTACTTGCTTTGGAACCCACAGCACATGAAGCACTTTAATGCTTGACCGTGTTTTTAATCGGGGTGTATCACTGCCAACGGTTGGGAAGCAGTTGCAAGGATTGTACCTGCATCCTTATTACTTTGTATGGAAGATTTCCAAATGTTAGGTTTTACGATACTGGATAAGATGACTGCTGAATTTTTCAAAATGTTCGCATAGTATACGCAATCTTCTAAAATATCCTACTTTATCGCGATGTTAATATATTATATATGTATTCAGAGTGCAAATATTTCGAAAACGGTTTTACCAACGACACATTAGCCCAAATTTTAAGTTTTTGGGTCGACTATTTCGAAAATTGTTCGGAAATTTTTGTCCGCCACTGGTTGCACCAATATAATAGGGGAAGCAACATTGTGACGTTTCAGTTGTTACTTGGTGTTGAGGATACAGCAAGGCTGCCAATGCAGAATTTGCTTTTCCTGATTGTGATGATAACATTTTTTTCTATTCAACAAGAAAACTCTATTCCTTTGTTCAATCGTGCAGTAAAACGTAGGCTAAACATTTTTTCGCAATATTTATTTGGTGCCCCGAACCTCTGATATAATAGTCACATCCTGCCTTCTTATCAGTGTTCTAAACAAAAAACTTGGATTTATGGGTGTTAATGATGTCAGCAGCAAATGGTAATGATATAACTTTGTCAACTTAGTGAATGTTCGAGTATAACATCCTCTTTCTTGTCTATACAATTTTGTACGTCCGCATTATCCCAGGAGAGAGTTATTCTTGTCATCAATGTTGATATCGTTTCCACGCCGCCTTTGAATTTATTGACATCGCAACGAACGTCGAAAAGACGTATGTTTCAGGCCTACGCCCAACCTACTTGAAAATAATTGAGTTTATGATCGCCTTTGATGAACTTGAGGGACAACGGGTGGATTAATAAGATCGACCGAACTTGTTTGCGCTGTTTGTAAAAGCACAACGTCAATATCTGTGTTCCATTGGACCTAGACAAGTACATGGAAGTACTTATGAGAAGAAGTTATATGGAACGATCTTTTTCTCACCAATCCTAAAACCTAATCTCAATTTTAGTATTTTCATTGACACATTTTAGTCTTTTAACAAAAACTTTTATTTGTTGCAAGGACTCGTTTTTTTAGCAAATACTTTCGTTTTTCAGCAACCACACGAATCTCCATATTAAAGACAATGATCTAACTTTTAACTAGATGGCGCTGAGTTGTTCGCCTCCTAGCGGATAACTTAACCCCAACTACGCAACTCATCTCTCCGCGCGTTGCTGAGAGCATGAGTAGTTGGTAGCGGCGTTATATGAGAGTAGTTGCCTAGACAGGATGGAACACGGCTAATGGTCCTTGTTGCCTTTGAGTGCCTTCATCTTGTTCTTAGAGTAAGTTGTGGTACGGATTCGAATATTTGGTACGTAAAACAGGACAAAAGTGCACATATGCTACGACAGTGATCATGAACCATTCGTCTTCTTCGTCTATTTTGTCGACGTCAACTTCTCGCCACATGATTTAATTGATTTTACGTCTTTTGCTTGTCTCTAGTTAAATGACTTCGTAGCAAGCAGAAATCAAGCAGTTAAAAGATATCAAACTCCAGCCCCCTTTCCCCGCAACACCCATTTGTTTAAATTGTTTTTGTTGTCATGTCTGTGGATCCGTGTGAGTAAAAGCAACAAGAATTTATGAACCTTTGAGCACGGTTCATTCGGCGTAGTGAATTGATTACCTTTTGTCAGGAATGTGCCGATCAATTTTTACATAATATCGATTATTGAGGAAGAAAACAAGGCCAAAAATCTGAATCTGGAACTTGTTTAACAATTTTGGATGCATATACTTGTTCAAGGAAATTAAGTAAAACAAAAAAGCGAATAAAACAAAAATAAATTAACAAGAAGGATTATTACTCAAATACAACTGATATTTACTTCCCACCACTCTTAGGGTTTTATTAAAAATTTGCACTTAATCAACTCTCCAAAATCGCGTCTTACATACAGAATAGATAATATTAGCTGGCCCCGTTCGACTTCGCCTTCCCTGTGCAGACTAAAATATCTCCCACACTCGTACTTAAGGCTGTCATTACTCCCAGTTTTTTGTATGCACTTCCCGATCTCCAGTTGAAGCCTGAAAATCTCCCGCTTTTTCAATCTTCCTAGTTTTTATAGGTCCCTGTCTTATTGATTAAATTTCTATTGTAAAGTAAAAAAAAAAAGATTATTTGACTAGAAACTAAGATTTTATGAAAGCCTTTCAAACTATCTTTATATTTTTGAGTTAAAGCATATTGACAGTGATTAATATAAAAAAAGCAACCAATTTTCGCTTTTAAAGAATGTAATTTAAAAAACATTTTCTATTCGTAACTAAAATTAATTTTAATTATACCTGTAAAAGAATTTTTAAACTTTTTGAGAACCAAAGAAGCTAAAGAAATTTTGATAAAAAACCAAAAAACAAATACAGAGACTAGACTTTGAAAGCTATTTATTTGAAACATTTATTTTGTTTTACCTATATTGACTCATGATTAAGAATATGATACTTATATGCAAAGTATAGGAAATCAAAAGAATCATCAACCAAAACAGAAGCTAAGGATATGACCTCATCATAGGTAAAATCCTAAATGAACTCAATAATATACTTAAGAAATCTCTTTAACGCAATTATTACTATAAAACATGTTCTAAAAGCCTGGAAAGTAGCTAAAGTAACCGCAATTCCGAAACCTGGAAAAGATTCTACACAACCTGCGAACTACAGACCGATCAGTCTACTATCAATTCTATCAAACTATTTGCTATTCGACTACAACATATATTGGATGAAAATAATGCAATACCCATCCATCAGTTCGGATTTAGACGTAATCATTCAAATATACAACAAATACACCGTATTACTAATAAAATCTTAAAAGACATAGATGACAAAAATTGTTGCGCTGTACTCTTCCTAGATGTAAGTGTGGCACAATGGCTTGACGAGCTATATTAGTGATCGTCTATTCTATGTACACTATAAAGATGAAATATCATCTCTGTACAAAGCTGAAGCCGGAGTTCCACAAGAAAGCGTGCTAGGACCCTTATTATACCTAATATAATGCAATGTCATCCACTTTTGGAGACTACACTTCAAAAATATCTGGACGAAATTACAAACTGGTTCGAAAAATGTGGTATACAAATAAGCAAAGGCAAAACTCAGCAAGTAATATAGTAATACGACAAGAAAAATCGTTAGCCTACCAATTGTTAAACTAAACATCAAAGCAGTATCCTTAGATAATCAAGCTAAATACTTGCGAATGTATATAGACAACAAACTAATATGGAAACAACACATACTTATTAAGATAAACCAAATTAAAGATAAATTCAGACTACACTACTGGATGCTCTGATGAAATTCAGTACTTTTAATTGTCAATAAGCTTCTCATATATAAGACAATCATCAAACCAATATGGACATACGGTAACAACTCTCGGGTGTAACCAGCAAAACAAATATTGACATCATCCAAAGACTTCAAAATACCAACAGTACTCGAAAAATTCAAAATTTCTGTGAAAAACACCAAATTCAACTTCTTAATCATTAACTCTCTTCGCACTCAAGAAAATACGCATATACGAAGGCTGAAACTATTTAGACCATACGACCTACTAACCAGGATATGAACCAAAATAATAAGTGTTTACGAGTAAATATTAAACGTATCAAAATTCTCGTAACCTTCCATGTTAACTCTTTAATCTATAGTCTAAATTGTAAAACATTTTATGAAACTATTGTATAACTAATAAGGTCCTTTAATGCAATAGCTTTAAAACTTTTTATAATCCTTTCTTTAAAAACCATTACTTAATGTCCAGTGGACAGATGTAAAATAATAAAGGAAATAAAAACAACAAATGTAAAGAAAAGGATATTTTCGTTTTTTTTTTTAATTTTAATTTGTATTATCCCAGTGATGGAGAGAGAGAAAAGTGTATAGAGAATAATTATATAATAGATAAAAGGTTAGATCACAACTGTCCACTTTGGGTCAGATGCTACGGAGGGGATCATGGCTTGATACTTATTTTAAGCCAATAGCTGCTCGCTTTGTCAATATTGGACCTACATAGGTATACTTACGTTTATAAAAGTTTTCCACACCTATCTACTGCTTGTTCCGGTCTGTTTATTTGTAAATATATAATTATTCACATCTAGCCTTTATATCTAATTAAGTGATGGAGTGATATTTATTATCTCAAATGTAAAGAATGATTATTTTTGGCAAATTGCACAAAGAAGTAAGTATTTGGTCCAAAGACAGAGAACGATCCTACTATTGATATAATTTTAGTCACCAACAATCTACGCTTCGATCTGCAGACATGCAATAGCAAAATCCGCAAAAAATATAATCTGCTGATTTTATCCCTGATCTCCCAAGTTTGTTGCTGGAATCTCCCGGTATGTTCCGAAACAAAGTTGGAATCCATACCCTCACCGCCGAGTTATTCTGATGATTTCTCAGCTTCGGAGTAACTTGAGTCCGTTTTTCACTACGTATTTTCTCATATCAATTTATCATATGATTTCATTCATATGAAGCTACATTTCCATTCATATGACATGATCAAAATATATGATATATGAAATTTAGATGCAATTTTAATTTCGTGGGAGCTTTTTATGTGAGCTGTCATTTTGTTTAAACATTTTTCGAAAATTGTTATGGTATATGACTTTTATTTCAATCATAATATATTCATTCGAATTTGTCAAATAAAATATGAACCCATAAATTGGAAGCTATATGATTTTCAATACATGTGGTGAATCGCATGTAAAGTAAAGCTTACTGTACAAAGATGATCATTGATTACTTTAAAATTTATTCAAATAGGATAAGCTATTATTACTTAAATTAGGTGCACGTGTAGGAATATATCGTAAACGGAAAAGGTAATTTTTAAGTCTGTCAACCACCCTTTTACCCCTATGTAAAATTTCAGGTTTGTTGGTCTAGGAGTTTTGGTGATACGGTGGTAAATGGATCAGTGAAGTTTTGCCTTTTACATAAATTAATTAGGTATAACCATCTTACTTCGGGTTGTCCCAAGGTGCACAGCATAATCTGCATGCGTTCTTGATAAACTTGAAGTAACCTGCTAACAAATTCTTTCACTTTTTGGAGCAAAAAAAAAAAAAAAATACAGCATCTCATGCCCCCTTAAAAATCGAATCAATTTGTCCTTTGTTATTTAGATGAATCTCATTTAGTATTCTAAGATCTTACATATAATGTACCTCTAGTCTGAAATCTTCGCAAATTGATGATCAGAGAACATAGTTAAAATATATGACCTTGTCCTTTCTTGCAATTAGGTACTATTAACCTTAGGTAATTTAACCAACAAAAAATCTCATTTTGATTGTCCTTCGTTAATCCCAACTCGTGATGAATTTCCTTGCCCGCTGAAATCGCAAGTTACGACACATTATGTATTTAATGCTCGTGGTGGTTGTGAAATCCTTTGAAATGATTAATAAATTGTTCTACACAAAGCCGGGCATCCTTAAAACGAGGGATTGTTCGTAAAACATCGAAAATAAAAGCTTTTTTTGTTGATATCATTAATCATTCTTTCGCCGAATAAATGTGTACCTATCTAGCCAACAACGCATATTTTGGAGATACGCATCAGCTTTGTCATTCTCTAGACAGTATGTCTGCCAATTACTCTAAACGAAAATATGTAGCTAATGGCGCGCATAAAAACTTCCACTCAATAAAAAGAGAACTTTTACAAAATTACACCTTATACGAGTCATTATCCTCGCCGAATGTCCTTTTTCTCATGGAATTACCGTTGATAGCTCAGCCTAAACCATTACCTAAAAAAATACCCATTAATCGATTGTCCTCTTCTTATTCATTGTATCATAAAAAGGATATTTTCTTAATTACTTCCCCTCTCTCCTTCCAGACTTAAAAAATAATTACCAGTTAAAAGGAAAGCAACAAAATTCCTTGCCGAGCACAAATGTTATTATGATATTAAGCGAAAAATCCTTAAAAATCAGGATATTTACACAATATTAAATTCAAGAAGGAAGAAACTAATAAAATCGAAAGAAATAACTTTCTACAACGACCTAGAACTTGAATGATTCCTTCATTATGACTGCAACAGCCGTTACTCTTATGCAACCACTCCAGCAACAACAACAACAAACATCACAGGATCAGGACGTACACCATCAAACACATCAGAATATTGATACCAGCGGGGGTGGAGGAGGAACCAGCAGTTTTACTACTACCACAAATATTGGACATCGGAAAGGTCACAGGTGAGTGAGTCAGTTAAATTGCATGCATGACGCGGCGGCGGCGGCGGCGGTGTCATGGAACGGAACCTATTCGATTTTACTATTTCATTAGCTCGGTGAGCACTCCCAAAGACTCAGGTTAGGCTGGCTTATGTGTGTCCTGGTACGTTAGAAGAATTCAAATGGAATTGTCGGAATAAATTATTTATGATGCAACATTGATCGCAGGTACTTTTTTTTTTGAGGGTTGTGTATAGTTCACGAACCGTCGTCGCAGAGTCAGTACAGTACGGGGAGGATATGCCGCGACGATGACGGCTGTTTTATTTGATTATTTCTCTGTTCATGGGGTCTTTTGGTATCCAATGTTTTTCAGTATTTTTTAGTGAAAATCTACACACAGCCAAAACCAAGCTGGTAGTAGTGACACGCTTAAACGACATTTGACCGTCAAATTGAGAGTTGAGGACCTTTTTTCATCGTCGGTTTTCGGTTGATGAGTGGGTGGCCGAGGTTAAGCTGAACGCAGTCTTGGTAGTCGAATTTTGGTTGTGGTGGGAATGCCTATTGTTCACACAGTTGCTAAAGTTGAAGAGAAGTGAAGTTCGACGTTTTTTTTTTTTTCCACTTTTGTGTTTTTGTTGTCGTTTTATTTAATGGACTTTTTGTGGCTTGCGAAAATCGTATTTTTATGTAATTGTTAGGTAAGTGGATTGTGTAAAATGTGACGGGTCTCATTTCATAAACGCAAAGTAACAGCATATTCAACCCAACTATCACAGAAACATAAAAAAAAGTTATGTATACGTCATGTAGTGTTCTAAATAAGTAGTGTTCTTTGTTGCCTTCTTGTCTTTTTTTATTTTTAAATATAATCTGTGTCGCGTATATTAAAAAGTGCTAAGCAACTGCTCATTTGTGATTTGACTAAATATTTTAGAGTCGATTCAATGGTTAGTTGCGCTAAGTCTAACTACAAAAATGGGTTACGGCATTACAATTAAACCAACTGTTTTCAGAAGAAGTGCGCCGAGACTAAAATCATTAAAAATCGAATCGACTGGGTGAAACGCTCTTTGAACCGTTTAGCGTAGAAATTGCGGGACACCATTCAGAAAACTAGCTAGATATAAATCTAGCTAGCTCGAAAATCCTCACCCCAACTTCATCCGAAAAATCGTAATTTCTCGAAAACTACTTATTGCATTCAGAAATCATATTTCTCGAAAACCACTTATTGAAATTTAAAGTCGAATACATGCTTAGATTCATAAAACTACTTAAAAAAATTCGAATTTGAATTGGAATGCCTATTTACATAGATTCAGCAAACATTGTAGTCTAGCGACATGCGAACTTTTGCAATCGCCGCTACAAGTAGTTAGGAAATCCTAATTTTGACCCACCCAACTCCGAAAAATTATAATTTCTTGAAAACTACTTATTGAAATTCGAACTCAAGTACAGATTTTGATTCGAAGGGGGTTTTTAAAAATAATTCGCACAAGCATAATAATGTGTACTCATTTTCCTATACCTTGTCATTGAAATTGTAAGAGTATGCTTTCCGCACAAAAAAAAGATATTAGAGGCCGAAATACCATCCATTTTGTGAAAAAATATCTAGGTGAGAATTGTTAAGAATAAAATGACTTCAAAATGACAAAATACATGTCGTCATTGAAGGTCTGCTTTGTTGATAGCGAGTGATTTAAACAAAAACACCCAAAGTTGTAGAGGATAAAGTTCTGAGTATTGTAGCAAGTTTTTTATAAAGAAAAAATGCCGGCCAAGCATGAATTTACCTAACCCTGCTTACCTATTTAATTATGTTAGAGTTGTTACACAGGGTGATTCCACTTCAAAACGAACAAACCAAAACAAGAATAGATGCAAGTACACAAAATTGTTTAGGGCGGGGGGTACATCTCTGTCACAATCCTTAGCTATAGGGCTACTCAGACCACTTAAATTAGTGCAACGGAAAACAATGCTTGAGGTGTGGTTGTAAAGCTTTCATTTCTATGTGTCAAATAAATCATAAATCTTTAAGGTGTTTTTTTTTACTGATCTCATTAAATTTCCCGAGGATATTGTAGTTTGTCTTATCTAGTTTTTAAAACAGATGTGCAGATGCACAGAATTACAAATTGGAAACCCGTATTAAAAAGATATTAAAAATGTACTTTGTAGCAAAATGTACTTTGAAATTTGAAAATCAGTCTAAGAAAGTTCTGCCCACGATATGTACTATAAGTGTGCAAAGTTTAATCTGTTTAGGTAGTCTGCAAGGTCCTTAAATTAGTGGAAAGGCGAACACACTCATTGAGAAATTGCATTGAAGAGATATAAACACTTTTCTTTATAACAGTCTGAAAAAATGTAAAGTTCTACACCATAACCTGTGCTGTAAGTGTGGAAAGTTTTATCTTTGGAGGTGGTCGGAGTTGTCCTGGAAGAACACGCATTTGGAAATAATATTAACCCGGGCTGTCCTGCCCGGGTTCGCCCCCAATTCTTATTTTAATTTTATTATAATTCATAGCTTCTTCGTTCGCTCAGTACAAATTACGAGTAATATACAACATCAATTTGTATTATACTGACAGGATCCTTAAAGATGCATCACTCAACACGAATTGTTTATATGTAATGTATGCAGTACATTATGTCTCTACCCTTAATAGCCTTCCTTGTTCCTTAAACCAATTAAATCGGATTCACCACAGCCATATAACGTACCGATGTGTGTATAAAACCCAAAATAAACAGACGGGGAAAGGAAACAAAAGAACCATCCACTGCCACACAGTTAGTGTCAGTGGTTCGCTGATTGGAAATTTATGATGCTAAAATCAGTCTTATTTTTCTGATTGTTCAGCTTTATGATAAACATACTCGTAGAAAAATGGTTTATGTGTAGCTTTAAATGTTTATTATAATAATAACCTAATCAACGAAAAAAGAAAATATGTTCAAACCAAATTCGCTATAATTGCTTATCTTTTGAATAGCGGAGCGTAATAATTAACTATCCATAAATATTCTGAGAGAAATTAGCTAATCGACCAAGCAAATGGCGTTGAAATCGATTCAGTCTTTCTTGAGTTATACCTATACATCGAACAAATCCAGCCATATACCAATTAATTTTATATTATTGGGGATAAATGTTGAAAATATTTTATTTTAGGAAATAAAAAGTCCACTTGCGTTGTGTCTATTCCTATTGCCCCGCGGTATGTGTTCAAAGTTTCATCTTTCTAGGACATTCGAGCGGTCCTGAAAATATTAAACGACACACGCACACGGTGGCAAGTTGCATTAAAGTGATTTTTAGGTGTTTCTTTTTTTTCCAACGCCCTGTATTTTTGAAATACACTTGGTACGTGTACAGCCTTACGTATGTCTTTCTAAACAGTACAGGGTTTCTATATTTCGAAAATCACATTATCAACTCAGTAACACTCTGTAGCGTTATGCTGGATGAGGGAGGAGTTCGTAGCCTAACTCATGCAATTTTGCCATTGCGACTGCGGACTTGTGCACCGGTGTGTTGTCCTGGTGAAAAAGAACTTTTTTCTTCGCCAAATGCCGATTTGCTTCAAATCGGCTTGGAATCGATCCAGCAGCTCTGCGTAATATGCGCCGGTGATCGTTTTACCCTTTTCAAGGTAATCGATGTGAATAACACCGCGCGCATCCAAAAAAACTGTTGCCATGGCCTTGTTTGCTGACAAACCCGCTTTGGCCTTCTTCGGCTTCGATTCACCAGAAGAAGTCCATTGTTTTGACTGTTCCTTGGTTTTCGGTGTGTTGTGGTGAATCCAGGTTTCATCCACGATTACGAAACGGCGCAAAAACTCAGCCGAATTTTTCTGGAACATCGCCAAACAGACCTTTGAAGTTGCCAAACGAATGAGTTTGTTGTCGATTGTGAGCAAACGCGGCACCCATTTTGCGGAAAGCTTTTTCAAGTCCAAATATTTATATAAAATCGAAATCAGCCTGTAGCCTCTTCAAGCTCGCGCACTTTCACTCGCCGATCGTCCATTATCAAACTATGGATTTTGTCGACCATTTCTGGTGTGGTGACCTCAATTAGGCGACCAGAACGTTCAGCGTCACTTGTGCTTGAACGATCGCACCGAAATTGAGCAAACCAGTGGTGAATGGTTCCAATCGATGGTGAAGAGTCCCCATAATATTTGTCAAGCTTTTGTTTGGTTTGCGTGATAGTTTTTTCTCGCAAAAAATAGTGTTTAATGAGCACTCGAAATTCACTTTTTGCCATTTTAACGAAAATGCTAGTAGGCGTCTATATAAAATGACTGCCACAACAAAACTATTTGACAAATCTGTCTGAAAATTTGGATGCGTTCTTTTGAAAGATGATTCTTGACAAAAAAAAAATTAAATTTAAAGTGACGACACAATTTGTGTTAATTTTCAGGGACTTATTGACTCACCCTCATATGTTGTTTATTTGCAAATCACCCATTTAAATTTTAAACAAATTCTTTTGGAAAATCCGTCAAACATAAAACAAATATATTTTGAAACTTTTCCAAAACTTGGTATGCCATAATCTTGTATGTGCCACATATTGTTCAAATATTGATTTGAATAAAATCGATTGAGCCGAAAAATAGCAAATTTTAAAAACAGATAATAAGTTAAGTACCGTTATTCGTATTTTGTGGCAAAAACTCCGTGCGTCATCTGTTGGCTTGTCTGCTGTAAGCCAAATATTAAATTCGAACAACATTTTTTTTTTTTTCTTTATAAAATCGGCCATTAGTCCGTTAATTTCGGTGTTAGAATGAAAATTCCGATTTTGCCTCGAATTGTGAACCCATAGACCCCGGATATGAAGTTTGGAGAAAATCTATCCAGCCATTTAGGCTGCAATCGAGCATACAGAAAGATAGATAGACAGAATTGCGGAACCCACTTTTTGGAGATTCTCCATTATAGTAGATTGATCAAAATCTCGAAGTCGAATTTGTTTATGGAACTAATACTTTCCCCTATAGCTGCAAGTAAAAAATTCTTATGACAAAAATGTAAAAAATTTACGCTAAACAATTCTTGCCTGAAAACCTTGTTCGTAATGTGAACATTTTCCAATATGGCGGCTTGAACACAACTTTTGTTTTTGGGTAGTATAGAATTTGAATGACAAGGTCAGGGAGTATACGTATACAAATTCCTTTGTTTGTATGATTTTTTTGTTTGTTTAATATCTAAATTGATTTATCTAATATATGAATCTTATGACATACGAATTATTTTAATCGGAAATCTAGCCACCTTCTTCCGCAGAAAACCAATTATCGAAATTCGAATTTGAATACAGATTTGAATTTAGGAAATATTTCATATCCCTTCTCTTTCCTCAGGCGACAGGAATCGATGTATCAAATGACCGGCCTGTATTCTGAAACAAACAGCGGCGATGACAGCAGTATCGATGTCCCAGCTGATTCTGGTAGTCCAGAGCCAATTATACCACAAAACAGCATCACCAGTGGCACCGCCGCTTCTGCCTCTACACACCGCAACCATCATCATCATCATTCGCATCACAGTAGTGTCACAGATACAGTGATAAAATGTCATAGCCGCCAAGCATCCAATACGTTAGTAGATAATCGCACTGGTCACCTTCATCATCCGCCGCTACCACATCAACAGCCATCACATGATGATCCTGCCGATGATCCAGATTTACAGAACCGCGATTGTGGCATCCTGAACTGTCGTCCATTTATTATACAGAAATTTGCTAGAATAAAAATCTTCGTCCTACTACTATCGATGCTAGTCACCCTGCAGCAGGCTTTAAGTTCTGGCTATATTAACTCAGTGATAACGACGATCGAGAAAAGATTCGAGATACCGTCAAGCTATTCAGGACTTATCGCGTCCAGTTATGAGATTGGCAATGTGATAACGGTGATATTCGTGAGTTATCTGGGTAGCCGAAGGCATATTCCAGTGTGGATTGGAATTGGTAAGGACAATGTCTTGGGAATAAATCTATACCTGAAATATTTTCTTTTTGATTTAGGTGCTGTGATCATGGGAATTGGATCTTTGGTATTCATGGTGCCGCATTTCACAGGAGAAGCAAATCCTGGGATAACACTTGCCAATCAGACTAGTGATAATATATGTCGAGGAGTTTCTATCAGGGAACAGGATATGGGATTGGGCCGATTGTCGAGTGGATTGTCAAATCCACCATTGGCACCACATACGTTAAGAGAGGATAATTGTCTCGAAGGCAAGTCTTCGACTTTCGGACCGGTTCTGTTGTTTGTTATCGCCCAATTGCTATTAGGATGCGGAGGAAGTCCGTTGTTCACACTGGGCACCACCTATGTGGATGATCATGTAAAGACGGAAAGTTCGTCGATGTACATTGGTAAGTGGGAAATGCTGTTTTCAATTGACAAATAATTATAATTGTTGTTTCTTTTTGAAGGGTGCATGTATAGTATGGCTGCGTTTGGTCCCGTGTTAGGCTTCCTTTTGGGTGCCTACTTACTTTCTTTTCACATGGACTCACTGTCATCGACTATAATCTCAATTGGTCAGTACACTTTTATAATTTTAAAACGCGTTCCTTGTTTTAAAAAGCTTAAGAGGCTTCAAATTGGTTGGTGATTTCAATGTAAACTGGTTTCAAAATTATAACATTTATAAAAAAAAGAATAAGAAACCGTAATATGAAGTAATAATTGGAAGCAAATAGTCTTACGCGAATAACCAATACTATGATACATCCACATTAATTGATTTAGTTATAAGATATGATATACATATCAAAGCTCAAACATATAGCAGTATGAATATTACACAGAGAATCATTTGCTAGATTATTAAGCCAAAGTGAAATAGAGTGTGTATAACATAGAAGGTGTTGACAGAAGCGCTAGTATATTTGAAAATCAACTGCTACGTATTATAAATAAATTTGTTACAAAAAAAAATATCAGTGACAGAGACAGTGGATGGTTTAGCATTAGCTTATGGACGATGAGGCATGTGGTACCCCACGACAATGCTAACAAGTGATAAAAGTGACTGGCGATATTATAGAATCATTAGGAATAAGTATACATTAAAAATTGGTAAAGCAAAAAGTGATTATATAAAAAGAAATCACCAGCAATGCGGTTGACCAAAAATCGATGTGGAAAGTGATAAAAACATAAGTTTTAAGGGAAAGTCAATATATGTACAATAAAAAAAATAAGTGTCACAAATAACGTCTATCCAAAAGGTTAAAAAATCATTTAAGTGTGAAGATTTTAGGCCTGTTAACGCGTTACAGCTTCTCGACTTAAATAAAGCTTTTGAAACAGTGGATCGATCGAAAAGAATGGTGTCCGATAGAATAATTCCAATGGTTTTATTTTTATAGATATCTAACAGGTCGGTCCCAACAAACGAAATTACCGAAACCCACAGTATTTGTTAGTGCATCACAAGGATCGGTGCTAGGAACGCTACTTTTTAATATTTGCAACAGTCATCGACTGTCACTCGAGCCGACAACATTGTTCTTCCGTTAGTGTTCTCGCTCTGTTTTCGTTGGTGTCTTTCCCGCTATCTCCATAGCATCTCTCTCACTCACACGCGTTTTAGTTTTCCTTGCGCAAAATAAATCAAGTCTAACGATTATAGTGGTTAAAAAAAATATCTAATATGGCCCCAGGGCCACGTGGTTTGCTAGAGGGTAATCCATATGGATTTCTATCAGAAGAAATCCTGTTGGAACCCAAAAACAAAAGACGAAAAACACCAAATTTCGAAAAGTGTACTCCTTTGACCTCCGATTCAAACCCAAAGTTCATAGTAATCTCCCCCTCCGATCCCACAAAACCTCTCTTTAACTTCAATGTTTTCCTTCTCAAAAAAGGTATAGATAGCATAAGTACAGCATATGAGAGCATTTCTCAATTGCGTGATGGCAGCTTGTTAATTCTCGTAAAGTCAGAAAAAATCGCAAAAATTTTCTTATCCAAAAAAAAACTCTCTAATGTATGTGACATTTCCGTGAAACTACATGATCAACTTAACACGTGTAAAGGAACTGCATATGCTCCGTGCTTAATCAATGTACCAGAGAAAGAAATAGTGGATGAAATGTGTTCACAAGGCGTAAAAGAAGTGTACAAATTTAACAAAACTGTTGACGGTAAACAAAGTCCATCTGGTCTAGTCCTCCTCACATTCGACCTTTTCCGACCCCCCACTACTGTAAACGTTGGTTGGTACAACATCAAAGTAGATGAATATTACCCCAATCCAATGCGGTGTCGCAGTTGCCAAAAAATAGGTCACACCGCCAAGCGTTGCAATGGCACTCCCTCATGTGAAGGTTGCAATCTTCCTCCCCACTCGCCCGAAAAATGCACCCGTATCTCATGTGCTAACTGCTCCGAAAGCCACCCATCATCTTTCAAAAAATGTCCAAAATTCATCCAAGAAAAGGAAGTACTTAAAATCAAAACGATTAGGAAATGTACAATGGCAGAAGCCAGACAAGTTCTTAAGGAACAGTACCCCCCCGCAACATCCAACCCATCTTACTCTGAAGTTGCAAAAAATTCAACCCAAACTGAATCCACCAACCAAGTAGATAAAACCCCCATACAAAATAGCGTCGAAAATAACTCCAACTCCCCCACAGCCTCCAACCCACCGTCACACCTAAACGAATACACATCAACAACAACCTCCAAAACCCAAATAGGAAAATCGCAATATCTTACTCCAAATCCGTTGGTAACTGCCAACGACGATTCCAATACCCAATCAACTTCAACCCATTCAATCTCCCACCAGCAGAACCAGATTAGCTTCAATACCACCGTTCAGCAATCACCACACAGTAACCCAAAACGCACACACCAAACTAATAATACTCAACTTACAGCTTTTCCACCATCCTCGCCAATATCTTACCTAACACAAGAACAAATAAAACAAAACAAATATTTTGTTAACGAACCCGAACGAATAGATGAATTCGACACATAAATATAAAACTGCCCCCAACAAAAACGACCCTGGCGCTCATGGGCTGGATCAACCGAGCTCCTCATCGAGCTCGATTGACCCAGGTCTTGGTCGTCGGGGTCGAATCGTTCACCCCAATAATTCGCTCCAAAAGGGCTTCACACAGTATGCGCCGCAACATACTGTGCAGAAGTCCTCCCTTCCTCAGCATAAAGCTCTACTTAAGGTTCTCCAGTGGAACCTCAAAGGTTACGTGAACAACTAGATGAGCTAAACTTGCTGATAAAAGATCAAGATCCCGAAGTAATATGCCTGCAAGAAACCCACTGCCCATACGATTCCACACCAATCTCTCCTAAAGCTTTCAATGCCTATTTTAAAAATCTGCCTTCGAATACAACTGCAAAGCAAGGTGTCGGTCTCCTAGTTAAAAAAATATCCCGCACAGAGAAATTCCTATCAACTCCAAATTAGCTTGTTCCGGCATAGAAATCTTACTACCGTCAAAAATTAGTATTACTTCCTTTTACATTACAACCTTTTCGAAAAACGATCTGGAGTCGATGTTGAACCAAGTTAGCCGCCCAGTCATAATAGCAGGAGATGTGGATTCATGGAACACCCTTTGGGGATCATCCACCACAAATAAAAGAGGGAAGAATATGGAAAGTTTTATTACAGATGCTAATCTTTCTATCTTAAATGATGGCTCACCAACCCACTTCTCCACGCACAGCACTCTTACACACGTCGATATCACCTGCTCTTCCCCAGAGCTTCTACCCAAAATACACTGGTACATTTCTGATGACCTCCACAATAGCGACCACTTCCCAATAATCACTACGGTAAACTTAGATCCACATTCCAAACAAAATCCCCCCTCACTAAATACAAAATCGACTCAGCGAATTGGCGAGTTTTCAAAAGTGAGGTATCCACTTTTTTAACCGACAAAAAACAATCTAACAACCCAAACAAAGAGGCTGCACTTATCCAAAAATCTATCAGGTCTGCTGCAAACAAAGCTATTCCTCAGACGTCTCCTAAACACCACAAACGCGTAGTCCCCTGGTGGAACCAAGAACTCGCAGATCTCCGCAAAGACAAAATGGCAGCTTGGAAAAAATATAAAAAAAGCACAAATCAAGATAACCTAATAGCATTCAAAAAATCCAATGCCAAATTTCGGAGACAGCTCAAAATCGCCAAAACAAAAACTTTTGAGGATTTTACGTCCAGCATCAACCCTGACGCCTCCCCAGCTAAAATCTGGAATAGAATTCGAAGTTTAACGGGTAACCCCACATCACTTGCCATAAATTACATTAAAACACCGACTCAAACACTCTCCGACCCAATTGAAATGGGTAATTACATTGCCCACACCTGGTCCAGCTACTCAGACGACTCTAACTTTACAAACTCCTTCAACAATCAAAAACACGAGGCCATTTCTAATACCACTGTCATATGTCCGAGTAATTCATATGCTCAACTCATTGAGAGAAATACCTCCCTAACCGAACTTGAAGCATGTCTAAGTAAACTTAAAGGGTTAATCCCCGGCAGGGATAAAATATCATACCCAATGATTAAAAACCTTCCACACGATGCAAAACAAAGACTCCTCAGACTTTATAACAGCATTTTTAGCACAGGTGTCATCCCACAAAGCTGGAAAACAACTTCTATAATACCCATACCTAAACCCAAAAAAGACAAGTATACAGTTGAGGGTTTCCGCCCAATCTCTCTCCTTCCATGCGCTGCAAAAGTACTAGAAAAAATAGTTGCAAATCGAATACTTTGGTATGCAGAAACAAAACACCACTTTAGTCGAAACCAAGTCGCATTCAAAGCCAATCGAGGATGCACCGATGCCCTACTCTACATAGATAACTATATCTCTAGAGCACTGAGCTCCAAAAACCATGTGTCAATACTTACCCTAGATTTCGAAAAAGCGTTTGACAGAATAGGAATCCATGTCGTGTTAAATAAACTCAAAGAATGGGGTGTTGGCCCTAACATTTTTTATTATGTAATAGGAAATTTTGTATTAAATCCAATAATTCCTATTCTGCCACTTTGCCCCTATATAACGGGATCCCCCAAGGATCACCCCTATCCGTTATTCTATTTTCCGTTGCATTTGAACATATATCCGACATCTTAGCAAAGCACAAGTATTTAAGTCACTGCATTTACGCAGATAACATATACATACTATGCAAAAGCCTAAATGTAAACGACATAAAAACACGTTTATCCAACGGACTCAAAGACATTTTAAAATGGGCAGGCTCTTCCGGGGCCAAACTCCCGTTACCAAAATGTAAAGTCCTACATGTTTGCCGCAAGCAATCTTGTATACCCCTTACTACAATATAAATATCAATAATGTAGAAATAGAAAATGTTAAAAACTTAAAAATTCTAGGACTACTTTTTAATCATAAATATAAATGGAGTAGCCGTTGTTTAGATCTTAAGAAGTCTCTAGCTGCAAGGTCTAATATCATTAAGTATTTATCTTGTTGAAAATGTAGTGTACATATTAACATACTTTGTAATATTACTAGACAGATAATTCTAAGTAAAATCGACTACGGCATCTACATCTATGGCAACTCTCCAAGTTCAACTCTGCAAATTATAAAACCAATTTACCATCAGGCAGCCAGATGCAGCGTTGGCGCTTTTCGCACAACGCCTATTAAAAACATATTGGCTGAAGCTGGTCTCCCTACTATCGAAGAGCGAAGAGATGCAGTGATTTCAAAGCTTTACTCTAAACTCACCTTTCCAAACAACTCAATAATTGACAAAGAAGTCAACCTTACGCTGGTATGCAAACGGATAGATAGAATTCCTTCCGCCATCTCTAATATCCTCAAATCCAATGATGACATCGAACCCCCTAAACGGGATTTTATCAACCCTACAGTTCCACAACCTCCAAGGCTTATTGACTCTGACTGTATTATATTGGATTTAGCAATAAATGGGAAAACGTACACAAATAACGAGATACACCGCAAGCTATTCTTGAGTATTTCAGCCGATCTTAAAGCCAAAGGCTGGAATTTTATATTCACGGATTGGAACTCTCCCACAATTCGCGTCTATCTTTACTGCAGAAGCCCTTGTCATCCTTATAGCCCTTCAGGCAACAATAAAATCGGGGAAAAAATATGTGATATGTACCGATAGTCTCTCCACCATAAAAGCTATCACAAACACAAGCAACAACACAGAGCTGATCAGTAACATTAGAAATATATTGATTAAATCTTTCAAATCCAGAAAACTCATGTGGATTCCTGGGCACGTTGGTATTCGAGGCAATGAGCTGGCAGACAAAGCTGCCAAATTCGCAAACAAAGCTCCAGTGTACCTATTCAATGTTTATACCAAGGCTGACCTCATCAAACACTTAAAAAAAGGATCTCTTCAGACGAACTAACTGATTGGAATCTGTACCAACACCACTACACCAAAACCAATCCCACAAAATCGCACCCTGCTTATCCCACAAATATCCCAAAAGTCAAGATAACAAACTTCGTTCGACTGCGGCTAGGTCACACTTCACACACTCACCTCCACCTACTAAAGAAGGAGCTTCCACCAACCTGCGATACCTGCCACACCGCCATAAATCTTCAACACCTGCTTCAACACTGTAATCGAGTACGACCATTCATCAACAAAATATTGGGTGGAGAAGACGTCATCGAAATTTTAAAAAACCCAAACAAATCCAACATAGAAAGAATTAATGAATTTTTAATAAAGACAGGCATAGTTGTATAATTAACTCATAATTAAGATATAGTTAAATTAAATTAAGTAACATAGAGCGGAAGGCCTCTGCAGCTAGTAGCTCGTTAAATTAATTGTTAGCTTGTAATTTATTACATGTTTAATAAATATATAATAATAATAATAATAATATTTGCAAACGATATGAAAGGAGCCATTAAGTATAGCTGTTGTTTATTGTTTATCAATTGCATAAATCTGAGTGATGGTGTTCCAAAAATTCAAGAAGACTTAAACCTACTAAGTGAGTGTTTGCTAAAGCAAACAGGCTCAAAATAAACGTAACTAAAACAAAACCAATGGTAATTAACAAAATTTTTAATTACACGTCAAACTTGAACATTATTAGAGAAGAGATAGAAACAGTGGGCGAAATAAAATATCTGGGCTTAATAATAGACTGTGATTTTAAATTTTAAGAGCATGTGGATTATATAGGTATAGCAACAAAAATAGGAATGAAGATGGGTTTTTTAAGAAGAATTCGGAGAAATACGTCTATTGTTTATGCAATAAATATATACATTTTGAGTAGCTATATCTATTTATATTATTTTAACCCTCTACTGCACAAGTAGCCATATATGGCTTTTGATTTTTAAACGCCGACTACTAGGATTGCGCAACTGCCACTGGAAAAGTACCGTTCTGATCGTTTAGAAAAGTTCTTTGTTTATGTGATTTTATGTTTTTAGTTTTATTTTTCTTTGCGCAATCGCGAAAAACCGTAGTCAAATTTAACAGCGCGCGCGGTGAGAGTGCAGTGCAAAAATATGACGGGGAAATATGATGAAATGTTTTTGTTTTGTTATACCGTTGAACTGAATTCTACATATATTTATTATTTTTTTTTTTTTTTTATTTTGAAAAATGTGTAACTGCACAACCAGCCATATATGGCAAAAGTTAATAACTTTTAATAAAATTTGTTTAAACAAGTTTTTTTTGTTTTAGTCTCTTAATTGTACAAAATGAAAAACAAACATATTAAATTTTTTTTTTTTTTTTATTGGATCATAGTGCGTGCAGTAGAGGGTTAAGGAACACTTCAATTAATTGTATGCTGAATGCATTACTGTGGTTGAATGTAAAACAAAGAACATTTATGAATGTGTTAGCTTTAGTTTTTAAAATCAAGAATATTTGTATGCCACAATATTTGTCTCAGTACATTAACTATGTATGTATGTATGTAGGTGATGTTCAATTATATAGACTTAGAAATTCACAGTACTTCAGGCTCCCAAATTACCCTGGCGAACGACCGCGAAATGGATTACTTTATACGGGATTTCAATTTGTTAACTCTTTGCCTAGTACTGTAAAACAAAGTGAAAAAAATATAATATTTACTTTTTTAAAAGGGATGTCACCAATTTTGTATAATCACTTTATTTATTCATTATAAATGCTCTTTGCTTTTTTTTTAATGAAACTTGCAGAACCTGTTTCATTATTTATTTTATTTTATTTATTTATTTTATTTATTTATTTTATTTATTTATCATTATGTTAGTTACAAAAAAAAAAATTTTAATTATAAAATTCCATTTAAAACTGAGTTAATGTACACAGTAGTTTTGTAAATATAAATATACTAAATAACTTTATACATACGATTATGGATACTGGTATGGATCATTAGTCAAATGAAGATAGCAATATTTAAGCTTAAATCGAACAAAGCTGATGGAGCTGACGGTCTAACATCACAAAAGGTGACGTACTGTGATGTGATTTTTTAACATCATACTTGAATGGATAGTACAAAAATCACAAGCTAACATCAGGGGAAGGACTTTGTATACCTATGTCTTGCCAACCGCTGTTTCTTTGGACTAAGAAGGGTGGCCATGGTGTAGTGGTAACATCATCGCTTGTCATGCTGCAGGTTCACGGTTTGAATCCTGATGTCAAGAATTATCTATTTATTTCGCATTAAATAAACAAAAAAGTCGATCAATTGCGAAAGCTTATGTCTACTCTACTGTGAAGGCATAACACTGGCAGTAGAGTGGTCATATGGCTAAAATGTAACTTGCCTGAGATGGGCAGACATGTAGAGCGAATGGACATCAACGTTACGGCCCAGAAAGTCTTCGAATCCATCCTGGAGGGACGACTCGGTAAAGGAAGACCTCGTCTAAGGTGTCGCACACAAGTGGAAAGGGACCTCAACCAACTTAGTGTGCAAAGCTAACAAACAAATAAAGCCACAGACTCTAATTTCATTTAAACATTTAAGAAGCTTAGCACCACATGTCTATTGAAGTGGATGCAAGCAATATTACTTCTAATCGCCATAACCTTTCTAAGAAGATAAAGAAATCAGGAAATTTTTTTTAGTTCTTTGAGATAGGTGTTAGAGCAACAAGTTAGTATAGATTATCAACTGTTTCAAGATCTGTCTTAAATTGCTACGGACAATTCAACACTGATCTAAAATATTTTCTTGATCTTGGGTCCATATCTGTGGGTGGTGGTCAATAGTTCTTTATTTATCTCGTAATTGACAACTACTAGCCGTGAAGAATTTGTTCTTTGCTTTAGAGACACATCTCTTTTTGACTTAAAAACTCTTAACATTCATATCACTTGGAGCTATCATCACCCTTTCTATAATTATAGAGACAAGTTTGACTAGTTTGACGTCATTGCGACAGTACTTACATTGATTCTAGATCTGTTCTTTCAAAGCTTTTCATTTCTGTATGTCCCTCATTCCTTTTGAGATACGTGTTTTAACACAGCTGCTCACTCCAACTACTCACTCCAGATTGTCACGAAGATCTTCGGTAGATCCTCGAAATATACTGCTCACTCTAGCTAGCTACACAGAAGTTATTCTTGTTGAGCTAATCATTACAGTACTTTCCAATATTTTTACTTAAAAATGTAAATTTATGTACTAAAGTGGAAATAAAATAAGACTAAAAAACAAAACAAAAACAATAAATCTTAATTCATCTGGGATTGGTGAGTGATCATGAGAAGAATTTTATTAAGCTTCTTTTCGTGATCATGAGCAGAATTTTTATTAAGCTTCTTTTCGTCGGCACGAACTTTAACTTTTTTTGAACTTTGGATTTCTAACCTATTTTCTTTTCCAGATCCCGGTGATCGTCGATGGGTTGGCATGTGGTGGGGTGGATTCTTGCTATGCGGAGTGCTACTGCTGGTGGTAGCAATACCATTTTTTTCATTTCCAAAGGTAATTGAGAGTTTTCTTTCTCAATCTCTTCTTCTAACTTCTAAAAAATCTCACCTCCTTCCAGGTCCTCACACATGAAAAGAAGAAAATTCGTAAAACTTCAGAAAAGCTACTGCCACCAATTCTGCCAAACAACTCTAATAGTTTGCCTCGTAAGCCCGAAGAAAAATTGAAAAAAGAAAAAGAAGATACAACAACGAAGGAGATTAAACCCAAAGTTGACACAGGTTATGGAAAGGATATCAAAGGTAAGCCCGACGACACACCTTCCTATATGTTGTTAACCTCCTTATTTTCTATGAAGATATCCCCCAATCCATGTTGCGTCTGGTATGCAACCCAGTCTATATAGTCACTTGCCTAGGAGCATGTATGGAGCTTATGATCGTCTCAGGTTTCGTGGTATTCCTCCCAAAATACTTGGAAACACAATTCAGTCTTGGTAAAAGCCAAGCCAGTGTATTCACTGGATCAATCGCCGTCCCCGGAGCTTGCATTGGTATCTTCATTGGTGGGTGTATTCTGAAACGTTTCCAACTGAAACCCAAGGGTGCCGTTCAATTTGTGTTAATCTCGAATGTCGTCTGTTTGGGCTGCTACGCTATGTTATTCTTCTTGGGTTGTGAAAATCTTAAGATGGCTGGTACCACAATTCCTTACTACAATAGTTCGACGCACAGTTCAATGGAACCATTCAAAGTGAATTTAACAGCTGCTTGCAATTTCGGTTGCGAGTGTTTGACAACAGATGTTGAACCCGTCTGTGGAAACAATGGGCTGACATATTTTAGTCCCTGCCATGCAGGGTGCACAGCATTTTCATCCAGTTCTAATTATACTAATTGTGCATGTAAGCATTTGGTGTTCCTTCGTAAAATCTTATAATCCATGTTTTTTGTTCCCCATTTTAGGTGTTCATTCCAATATAACGAGCATTTATACGGGAGCTGGAGGCAGCCAAGCACAAGCGTTGAATGCTCATGAGGATTTCGCCGAGGTGACGGTGGTACCAGTGGCTACAGCTGGTCCTTGCACTACACCATGTCGGACCATCTACCCATTCCTAATACTATTGTTCTTTATGACGTTTATCGTGGCCTCTACACAAATGCCACTGCTGATGATTGTACTGCGTTCCGTGTCCGAGGAGGAGCGATCGTTTGCCCTAGGAATGCAGTTTGTTATATTTCGGTTGTTTGGCTACATCCCGGCACCGATAGTTTTTGGAAATTTGATTGATTCGACTTGTCTGCTGTGGAAATCAACATGCGGTGAGAAAGGTGGACGATGTTTGATCTACGACATTGAAAAGTTTCGCTTAAAGTGAGTTGTCTTGTAATTCATAGAGATTTGGTTTATGGATTCGATATTCATTCTAGGTACGTTGGACTGTGTGCATTTGTAAAGATTGTAGCGCTAGCTATATTCATGGTAGATTGGTGGCTAGTACGGAGGCGTAAGCAGTTGGACAAACTGAAGCCGCTCAGTACAAATGAATTGGTAATTGGATCCATTATCAGTTTGGACAAACGTAAGTATTATATTCTATTTCATTCGATTCATACGTGTTTTCCAATTTATAAGAAGTGTTGCTAAACGTGTTAAGTGGAAGTGGTTTCAAAAATAATGGAAACAGATTGTTCGCAATTTGCATAAATAGTTTCGCAGGACAGAAAGACGTTATATCCAGGGTTCCCTTGATGGAAAACGAATAAATATTCCAAATTTTATTGAAGCACAAGATGTTTACCTTTTTCTCCTGTAGTTTTACTCACACTCTTGACTAGCTAAGAATACTAAGCCTCAATATTTTCCATGGTTAGGTTAGATAGATTAAATATGATAGGCAGACACACTTAGACCAGAGAAGGTCCATTGTGATACCACGTGATCTTGTGCTTTCTGAGTCATAGCTGGGAAGCTATTGTAGCTTTTAGTGAAACATTGGAGGTTCCTGACGTTCGTATTTACCAGCTCATCGAGGTTATCGTAAAGAAATGCTCCGAAGTGAAGCTGCCTTCTGAAAGAGAGGGTCATTGTATCTTTTTCATTGCTTGGCTGCTAATTAGATAGTGTTCTGTAATGGCTCCAACTGTTGTGCTGATATATTCACTTTCTTTTTAGCGAGACTAGGCTGATTTTCTGATTCAGCTTATACCGTAATGAGATGATACTTACGAGTGCATACTGCCGTTTATCCACCTCCAGCTGGTCTTCTTAATTGTATTCAACTTGAGTAATTTTTTACATGTAGCGATAACCATGTGACATACAGTTCCTTGGAATATCTCTATGCCTCGGCAACAGATGAATATTGAGTTGTTCAGCTATCTCTTTAAGAGACGAACGCCGTCTAGAGTAACATTTGATGTGGAAGAGATCCATTCCAGGGATTTTTTGGTAGCTTGGATCATTTGCAGATATTACATTTCTTTTCACCAAGATATAGTAGCATACTCCAGTTCTGCCTAGAGTACGCTGCAAAATTGGACGTATCAGAGAAATCTCTACACCCAACCCACCGACTGTAAGTGTAGAATTGTATATAGGGTCACTTCTCCCTTTCAGTCTTGTCTGAAGATTTTGTGGAGTGGCCCGTGTGTATGCTGCCAACTGTTTGCCATACAGATCTATTGATATCAGATGGGTGAATGTCTAGTGCATTCGCAGTGGCGGTCCTGAGGGGACCACTAATGCAAAGACGCTCTGATCTCAGTATATTAACGCAGTGGGCAGGTTTGGAGGGGTCCATCTACCAAAGGATTACACTGTATATTAGTATAAATCTGATAAGAGAAGATCTAAAACGTATGCTTTGACATCCATACTAAATAAAACTGGAAAATAGCAATTCAAGAAGAAGAATATAAGCAATTCAATAAAATTGAGAAAAAAAAGTTTTTTTTATATAAGGGATACATAGCTCTAATATGATATATTATTTAACCATGGATATTTTGATTTATTCATGGAAATAAGGTTGGTGGTTCCATTCAGTTGAGTAGTGGTTACATAAGGAATTTTAAATTTCATGGTGAAGGGGTCTAATTCAGCTTTGTGAGGATTATGTATACACTTACTTCACATTCATCAGTTTGGGGAGTGTGAAGAGGTCATTTCGCATAAGCTCCTTCACCCGTTAGTATTCATAACCTATTTACCAGGTTATCATTTCTAAGGAGTATCTTTGCTTTGGTCTTGATCTTGAATTCCTGAGCCCGATGTATTTTCCTTTTCTTTTTCTCAAAATTCGTACATTAGCATGCAGTGGTGTAAGATGGAAAATTACATTCATAACCGCTTTTGTGCATGATCATATTGTCCTTGACATGCATATGCTAGCCAATCTCTTCACTTTCTCGACTTTATCTTCGTTGGGTTAAGCATAGTTTTCTTGGATCAAGTGACCAAGCCAGGTTTTACTCGCTAAGCTCTTGCAAATTATGGGAGGTCGAGTGGTTTTTCCGACTATTTCCTTCACATGTTTATTCCAGATGAGTTTGAATATTTAACCCGGTTTCTGATCACCTGCCTGATAGATCTCAAGTGTGACAAAAGTCTTTTTGTGGAAAATGGTATTACAGTGGTCTACTCTCTACTGAGTGACAAATTTCCCATTTTACTACAATATGTCGTAAAGAGTCTCCTTAAATTTTTCTTTCAATGCAGTGTCATCAGCAACTTGTTACCCTATCAAGGAGTTTGTCCTATACCAGACTATATATTAAAGGTGGTAGAACCCCTCCTTGTAAACAGCATCTTGTACAAGATGTTATGGAACTTCGGCAGTTATCGCGCCTAACATCTAACACTTTTTTTGAAATCGTGTAGTTCGGCTCCCTATTTGGACTTAGTACGTTATTTCAAGGCTGTTCTGAAGAGCAAAAAAAATCATCAAATCCACCAAAAGGAGTGTATTTCATATTTAGTTTTTTTTTCTAAAAAGAGGTAAATTTACAAAATTATATTTATTTCTAAAACATAAAACAGTTGTCAAAACCAAAAAATAAATGCCAGAAATAACAAAAAATAAAAAACTATCAAGTTCCTAAAATTTTTGTAAGGTAATTAACCTTTTATCGATGAAGGAATCATCAAAAAGTACCTTGAATAGTATCAAAATTCATTCAAAAAGAGATACAATTTTAAATAAAGTAGACGTAATACACTATCTTTCAGTGGCGTGGAGTGAAATTTGAAGAGAGGGAAGCCGAAACAAGTTTAAGTAAAATGTCTTATTCAAGACATTATTATTAAGATATGCAATGCAAGCCAACTTTAAGTCATTGGAATTTACGTAGACAATGAGCTCTACGCATAAAAAAAGTGGCTTCGAAAGAAGCTGTTCTGGGCAAAGTAATCTATATAAGTTATTGATAACTCGGAGTTTAAGAAAAACCTCAAACGCCGTTCGAACCACTACATCACCCAATAATCCGATTTTCGTCGGCTTATTTTGTTGCCTACAATTAAAAAAAAAAACTCCCTCGAACTAAAACCTTTCTCCTCCACCAATGTTCATCCACAAAAGCCGAGAAATCCCGGGTTATTTTCCTCATAAGCGAATGTATGTTAGATAAAGAAATCGCAAATAAACTTCTACTATATGCCAGAAAGGAATAGAGTTGAAAGTTCGTACTGTGAAGAAATGAATGCATAAGCCGGAAAATGAACGGCTTTTCAAAAAAAATTCATTGCACGCTTTTCTTTTGAAAAAGGAGTTGTCTCTCGCTAGCGGGGTTCATACTTGTCTCGGCTATGTGTGCGAGTTTGTGTATGAGTAAAAATGAATAAACAACCGAAGTGGTCGCAGCATTTCATCTTCGAGCGTGTATACGAGTAAAGTTATGATTTATGAATGAAAAATGGTTTGATGAACAAATAATTGAATGTGATTGTTGGCAAGTAGCAAAATAAAAATTGTTGATATGTGAAAAGGGAAGCCGGAAGGAATCGGCTTGTATGGACTCCACGCCACTGCTATCTATAGACTGTTTTCTTGATTCTACTTATGTTAAGGTCACGAAAGGTCAGAGTACACCAAAAATACCAAAATCAGTAAAAATTTACTACTTTTATCGATTGTTTGTCAAGGTCACGAAAGGTCATCGTCATCATCCTCTTGAGGACGAACAAAACCTTCAAAAAGTAGACTAAAAAATACCAAAATATGAAATAAATTAGTCTTTTAGACTAATAAAATAAGAGAAGAATAATGGTCTTTTAAGCTCAAAATAAAAGATTTATAGCTTTTTATTTTGAAAATTGTATAACATTCTCAATTTATATATGTATGTACATATATGTATATGCTCAACATGTACTATGATATGGATTATAAGTAAAATGATCATCACTTATAGCTATACAATGTTCATTTAAGATCTATTTTTAAATCAATTACTGATTCTTTAACTACTCTATTTTGTTTAAAATAATCAATAGTAATTAAAGGATATTTTGACAAAAATTTATTATAATCAGTGTAATAGGTTCCTTTGCATAATACGAGTTTTTGAAATCCGCGATCGTATTAAACAGGGTATTCCATTTATTTTGTTCATAATCTAATTGTAATTCACAGAAGCAATTAAAATAAACCTAGGTTTTCTGTGGTCTGATTTTGTAAGTATAATTTTTAATATCTAGTTTTCCAATGTTTGAAATATATTCCTAATTTCTAAAATATAGATTCAAATTTGTATTACTATATTACTAGACATTTATTCATTAATTTCAAGTTCATACTCCATAGAAATTTCAATATGAAGCATTTTCATCCAATTAATTCAGTTATATTAATTTTAAAACTATAATCTACTAATGATTTATTGACTAAAAATACATATCTATCGTTATTTATTTTTTCTAATCGTAATTCCTGACTAGTTCTAAAAATGAATTTAGAATAATCTTTAATAAATCCAAGTATGATATAAAGTGGAATAGCACCTGAAAAATCATCTTTTGAATTTGTAATACTAGAATTTTCTTTAATATTCCAACCAGCATTATGAAAAGTTAAATTTATTGAAATCGAAGCAATTCCTTTCATTGTAGTTGATGTACCAGGATTACGTATCGATGCAATTTTTCTCGATCCACTATCATAAGAAATTTTAATAAAAAAATGCATTGAACTGTTATTTACAAAATTAATTTTTGTATTATCAATTGTTTCTAATTTTTTGTTTTCCATATCAAAAGCCTTACCTTTTTCTCTAATAACAAGTAAACTCCTATGAGGAAGATTTTGATCATCTTCTTGATTGATTCGTATCGTAATTTCGATGCCATATTTTTTAAGTGTAGTCAAATTACTTGATAAATGACCATAAAAGTGATTACTGCTTTAATATTTTGTTGCATACTATGTTTTTTCAAGAGACTGGTTATTTATTTTAAATCCAAATATTTATTTTTTATTGTTAATTTATTAATAAAAATATTTATCAAAGATTTTTAATCTTGTCTAATACTAATCTTGTCTAATACTAGTAATGATCCAATACTATTCTCTGCAGAAAAATATATTTCAAAAGAACTTTTAAATTCAATTTTAACTGTATTCATATGCATTTGCTCGTATAGAATTATAAACTAATTTATGATTGAGAATAAGTTTCGATATTTCGTTAATTTCATATGCACCTGTCGAAATAATAAATTCGTGTTTTTTTCTAAAATTTGTATAAAAAGTAAATTTATTATTTAGTATTTTTTCTGAGATATTTGGCACAGAGTTATAAGTTGTAAAGTTTATTAAACATATTTCATAATTTTCATTTTTAACCAATTCAATTGGGTTAGGTGGTACAGAATATATCAGAAGTTTCTGTTTAAAGAAATTGTAGTTAATTTATCAAACAAAATTGTTTTGAAGTGATGTCTTTAATATAAATTGAACAAATTACTTCATCAAAATTTTATTTATTTATTTATTTATGACAATATTAACTTATAATAAATTATAAAATTAATATATATAATATATAGCTCTAGCTGTTGGGCTTTCGGCTATTCTTTAAACTAATTGAAAATTTTTATATTCTACTTTCTAAGTTTAATGAAGAGAGCAATTTGTTGATGTTCTGAATATTGTGTTCTGAAGGGGCAGACAGAAGTTCGACAAAAGATAGATTTAAGGATAAGTCTTTTATTCTGGATTTTATAGTGCTGCACTCCCAGATTAAGTGTTTGATGGTTAGTAATGTGCCAAAATTACAAAGATGACAAAGGGGAGGATCAGTTTTATTCATGAGGTGACTGTGTGTTAGGTTTGTGTGTCCCATCCGAAGTCGTATATATTTTTTTTATCATCTTCGGAGAGCAGGTACCTGGGTAGTAGACAGGTTGAGCTTCAGGGTTGATTGTGCTGTAATGATGCGTATAATCTTGCCATTTTGCTTTTCTCTTTTGTTCCCAGTAGTGGTTTAAATATTTTCTGATGTCTTTTTTGTTGTAGGTCCACTGGGTAGTAAGAGGTTCTCCTACAGCAGCTTTAGCAGCAGTATCTGCGATTTCATTGCCCTTGATTCCCACATGTCCTGGAACCCAAAGAAGTTGTAGTCTGTTTTTATTTGTGTTTAATTTATCCCGGATTGATTCAATAATTGGTGTTTTGTTGTTGGTATTTTTAATTGCTTGTAGTGTTGAGAGGCTGTCGGTGCAGATTATAGTTTTGTTGTTCTTTGCTTTGCAGGCAATAGTAAGCCTGCATTATTGCTGTAGCCTCTACAGTAAATATTGAAGAGTAGTGGGGCAGAAGTCCTTTGGATATTGTTTTTCCAGTTTCATCTACCACAGCGTATGCCGCACCGAATTCCGATTTTGAGCCATCAGTGAAAATTATGTCCCATTTCGACGATAATTGGTCGTCTATCATCGCCAAATATTTTTGCTTATATGCTTCTTTGGAAGTTGAAGCTTTCTTTGGTATATGGAGGGCTGTGTTTACAGATTCTTCTGTTAATGTCCACGGTGGGTATGATATAGGCTTTGTTTGCTGGGGTGGTACTGGTATATCTAAACTTTTGCCAAGGCAGATGGCGCTGTATATTGCGGGTGGGTGTTTAGGCAGTTTTTTTGCTGACATAATTTTTTGGCATCTTGAGATATTTGAGAGTTTTTTGATGAGCTCAATTTTAATATGGTCATTGATGTGAGGAAATCGGCTCTGTTTTTGATGGATGGGAGTCCAGATTCAGTGAGGATATTCCTGATAGGTCTTGATCTGAAGGCTCTTAAAGTGGTCCTTATTGCCGAGTGATATGTTGGTTCGATTAGTTTCAATGATGATTTAGCACATTTTCCATATGCACGTAATCCATAATCTATCTTTGCCAAAATACTTGATCTTGTGATTCCGAGTAGAGTGTTGACGTGGCACAGGGTATTTTTAGAACTAAGGTATTTTATAATATATGCCCTGGTACTTAGATTTTTCTTAAGTCTAAAACAATGTTCCTTAAAAGTAAATTTACAATCGAAAATAACTCCAAGGATGCTTAATTTGTTTACATTTTTTTACATTGAAATTGTTAGAAATAAGAGAAATGTTTTTAGAACAACTAACTTTTTTACATATGTGAGAGATTTTAGCGCCTGAGGTCTTACACCAGGTGTTAAGGTCCTCTAGAGTGTTATTAAATATGACGGAGACTTCTGTAAGGTCTTTACATTTTGTGAATACAATTAAATCATCTGCATACAAACAGTGGTCTAACGAGTTATATTTAAAAATAATTTTGCTTAGATCATTAAATGCTATTAGAAACAGTGTTACAGATAAAGGGGATCCTTGCGGTATGCCATTTTTGATGTTGTAGATAGGGGAATAAGTTCCATTTAATTTGACACGGAATTTTCTGTTTGATAGAAAAGCCTTAATAAAGTTAGGCCCGACTTTCCACTCTGTTAATTTATTTAAAATAACATGGAATCCAATTCTATCAAAGGCTTTTTCAAAGTCTATTGATAGAATTGAAACATGGTTTTTGTTCGATAGGGCAGAGGAAACAAAATAGTCTATGTGTAAAAGCGAATCCATAGTGCAGCGCCCCTGTCTAAATGCTGCTTGGTTTATGTGTATAAGGTTTCGTTTTACCAAGAACCAAGATAATCGTTTTGAGATAATTTTCTCCAGTACCTTTCCCGTACGTGGAAGGAGGGATATGGGGCGGTATGAATCGACTTGGGTTGGGTCCTTCATTGGTTTTAGTACCGGTATGGTACTTGCTGTTTTCCACATTTGTGGAATGATACCTTCGTTAAAAATGTGATTAAACAGGGAGAGAAGACGTTTTTTTCAGAATTGGTGGGGCATTCTTCAAAATGACAAAAGAAATACGGTCGAAGCCGGGGGTTTTTCCTTTGGCTGAGCTGAGAGAACTTTCCATTTCGATATTATTAATGGGAGCTTCTATAAGGCTAGCTGATTTGATTTGAATTAAAATTTATAGAATTTTTGGGATAAAATAATTAAAATATATTATAGCTTCCTTTGATAGTTCTGTTCCAAATGAATCATAATAATCAATAATTTTATGTTTTTTTTTTTTTTTTTATGCGACTCAATGTGTTTCTGGGGGTGTAATACTGTAAATTAATAAATACCTGATTTATATTTCTTAATATTGTAGCATAATAATAACTACGCGCCTATGTCTATGCAGCAAATTCCGAAGTGACTTTCCATTCTGGCAGAATTTTTGGTTCAAACTGTCCTTCATTCGAGGTTCGTGTCTGGGACGAAGTCTCCACAGCTCATGTCAACGAAAGAGACAAATAATATTAGGGATAATATTAGGGAATTATAACTGCAAGAATTATTTCTCTTGTTCCAGTGGTCGAAGAATTTGCTAGAAGTTTCTGGCTATCAGAAACTTCTGCTATATAAGGACAGATGGCGATCAAAAAAAAGACAGTTGGTTTAGAACCGTGGCGAAGAGATTGGAAAAGTGATAATGGGCGAAGTTGTAATTTGGTGATAAATTGAAAGTTGAGAGTAAACAAGAAAAAGTAATTAGTTTGGATTTGTGAATTAAGTAATTGAAAGGAGATAAAGTGATTTGAGAGGAAAGAGACCTTGTAAGAAAAGAATTTGCGAAGAATAGTATAGTGTGAACTTGAATTGTTCTATAGACTAGAAAATAAAGAAATAAATTTCACAGAATATTGTTTTATCTACTCGAGCCGTAGCTCGCATATTACATTGGTGTCAGAAGCGGGATAAAACTTATTCTGTGAATAACTATTTCCGTGGTGTGAAATTGCACAAAAAAAAAAAAAAAAAAAAAAAAAACGATTTCTGTGTTGAGTTAATTAGTTGCGCAAAATGGGTCGCAAATTGGGAAAACTAACTATAACTCAACTAAAGGCAGAACTCAGTAAGCGGAACCTCGACACAACTGGGGGAAAAGATGCCCTACTGATTCGTCTGGAAGAAGCAGTAACGCAGGAAGGTGAAAATCCGCATGACATAGAGTTTGACGTGGAAGAGGAACCAGCAAGTACAGTAGCCGACCCGGGTATAACAAGTCTGCTCCTGCAACTTAAGTTAGTCATGGACGAACAAAAGAAAGCAATAGAAGATCAAAGTCATAAGCTCGATGACCAAAAGAATTCTCTAGAACTTAAGCTGGATGAACAAAGGAAAGCGATGGACGAACAAAAGAAAGCAATGGGCGACCAAAGGAATTCTCTAGAACTTAAGCTGGATGAACAAAAGAAAGCAATGGACGAACAAAAGAAAGCAATGGACGAACAAAAGAATTCTCTAGATACTCTGGAAAGTAAACTTGATGAGCAAAACAAGAACTTGGAATCCAAATTCGAAGTGATCGAAGAGAAAATCGAGAAGGTCGAGACGCAACTCGAAAAAGTCGAAATTAGATTCGATGAAAATTTTGAGAAACATGAAACTCAGTTCGGGAAGATAGAGACTCAGTTTGAAAAAGTGGATACGCAATTCGAGATAGTAGGAAAGCAAGTCGAAAATCTTGCTAAGGAGCTCAGCAACGTGAAGAGACAGAAAGCACGGGAATATTCCACTGACGGTCTGAGAAGAAAGGAGATGCAGCCTCCTATCTTCGATGGTCAAACATCATGGCCAATTTATAAAAGGCAATTCGAAGCGGCCGCAATGACCAATAGCTGGGACGATGAAGAGAAGTCCATTGCACTCACACTTGCACTGAGGGGTCCAGCTGCGGAGCTCTTGCAGACCATCCCGGAAGATAAACAGCAGAACTACGATTCTCTGGTTCAGGCTATCGAGATGCGGTTTGGGGATGAACACATGCAGCAGGTGTACAGGGTTCAGCTGCGTAGTCGAGTCCAGAAAAGGGGGGAAACGCTCCAACAGTTGCAAGCGGATATAGAGCGACTAGCCCATCTTTCATACCCTAAAGCCGGTGAGGAGCTTATCAACGAAATGGCGGTGGAAGCTTTTATTCAGGCCATAGAGGACAGACAACTGCAAATGGCTGTAAGGATGGCTGAAAAGCGAACACTCCCCGAGGCATTGGCATTCGCTTTGTCAATGAAGGCTGCGGACCAAGCATACCAGGGAATACACCGTGTCAGGGAAATGTCCGTCGTGGAATGCTCATGCCAGAGAACAGCCGTCATGGATGAAGACAGAGCTCGCGGAAGTCAAATCCGTTGCTGGAATTGCAACCAAACCGGACACCTACAACGGCAGTGCAGAAGTGCACCTAGACGAGGAAATTGTCCACATTGCGGAAGTAGGAGAAGCAGAGAGGAAGCATCCTGTCGGTCAGACTTCCCAAAACCAGCAGTCGGGAGATGCGTAAGGACCAACTTCGCGGGGCAGAAGTTGGTTACTGGAAGCGAGGCCCCCAGGAACACCATTCAAGTTTCGCAAACCAAACGGGGTAACAAGAGCCTGACAGTGGAGGCACTAATCAACGAGAAGAAGTGCGTAGCCACCATCGACACAGGTGCCACTGCCTCCATTGTAAGAAGAGATATCGTCAAAAGCTCCTGGCTGCACAACACCAACAGCTACTGCCTGAAGACTGCAACAGGGGAAATGGCGAAGGTATTTGGAGAAGTTCGTCTTACGATTACTCTGGCAGGACTGACGTTCTCCCATGCGTTTCTGGTGGCAGATATATGCGACGAGTGCATCATCGGAGTAGACTTCATGAAAGCAAATGAAGTAATCTTGGACATCGGGATGCAAGTACTGAGGTATCGAAATGTGGAGATTCCGATGGTGTACGGAAATGAGAATGCCGTAACTCTCAGGACAGTCACCAGCAAAGACGAAGTTTTGCCGCCGTCTTCAGAGACAATCATTTGGACGAAGCTGGAAGGTGATCTTGGGAGCCACCGATTCTACATAGTAGAACCAGACCCAGAGAAGAATTCTCAAGACTACATCGTGGGAAAGACGTTAGTCGAACCAAAGAACACCATGGTTCCAGTGAGGGTTTTGAACGCAAGACCACACACTGTCAAACTAAGGCGAGGGGAGGTGACTGGAAAATGCACGCCGATTACCGCCGTCGCAACAATATCTGAACGTGATGCTCCAAAACTTCTCCCATCACCTTGGACAGCGGAAGCGAGAGAGACGATTCTCCAGTCCAGTGAGCTGAATCAGGAGCAGCGAACTATGGCAGAGAATCTTATCAATGAGTACGCTGATGTATTTGCCTCACAGGACGGAGAATACGGCCGAACACACCTGGTACAACATCGAATAGACACTGGTGATACTAGACCAATTCGTCAGCCTGCTAGGCGCCTTCCATTGGCAAAGCAGACAGAAGTTGCAGAGATGGTGTCGGCAATGGAGAAAGAAGGTCTGATTGAAAGTTCCAAAAGTCCGTGGGCATCACCGGTTGTACTGGTTAAGAAGAAAGATGGCAGCACGCGGTTCTGCGTGGACTATCGGCAGCTCAATTACGTCACCAAGAAAGACAGCTACCCTCTGCCACGGATTGACGACACGCTAGACACACTATCAGGAGCCCGATGGTTTTCCACTCTCGACTTGAAGAGTGGCTACTGGCAGGTACAGATCCATCCAGAAGACCGGGAGAAAACCGCCTTCACCGCAGGAAATGGGCTATGGCAATTCACGGTAATGCCATTCGGGCTGTGCAATGCTCCGGCGACTTTCGAGCGATTGATGGAATGTGTCCTGCAAGGGTTAACATGGAAAACCTGTTTGGTATACTTGGATGATGTCATCGTCGTAGGAAAAACGTTTGCGCAACACCGAGACAATCTAAGGGATGTGTTTCAAAGGCTTCGAAGTGCCCACCTGAAGCTCAACCCCAAGAAGTGCGCCCTGTTTAGAGCGGAAGTCAAGTACCTGGGACACATAATTTCAGCGAAAGGAGTGAGAACCGATCCAGAGAAGGTCGAAGCGGTGAAAAACTGGCCAGTCCCCAAGGATAAACACCAACTAAGGAGCTTCCTGGGCCTAGCCACCTACTACAGACGGTTCGTGAAGGATTTTGCCGGGATCGCAAAGAACCTGCACCAGTTGACGGAAAAGGGAAAACAATTCAAATGGACAATTGAGTGCGAGAAGAGCTTCAAGGCACTTAAACAACGGCTATGCGATGCCCCGATACTGGCTTACCCCACTCCCGGGGAAACGTTCATTGTGGATGCAGATGCTAGTAATGTTGGGGTAGGAGCCGTACTCTCCCAGGTGCATGACGGCCAAGAGAAGGTGGTTGCGTACTTCAGCAAGGTGCTCTCTAAGCCAGAAAGGAACTACTGCGTGACAAGGAGAGAACTTCTAGCTTTGATCTTGGCTACGAAGCATTTTCACAAATACCTCTACGGGAGGAAGTTCGTTCTTCGCACAGACCATGCAGCCTTAAAATGGCTATTACAGTTCAAGAGTCCTGAGGGTCAGGTCGCAAGATGGATCGAAAGGCTGCAAATCTACGACTACGAAATACAGCATCGTAAAGGAAAACTCCACTCTAATGCGGATGCACTGTCCCGGAGACCATGCAGAACGGATTGTAAACATTGTGCGCGTCAGGAAGAACGGGAGCTGGTTTCCATCCAAAGAATGAGAGCCGAACCTATCGCCGGCTGGAGCGTAGATGAGATCCGGAACGCTCAGAAGGAAGACCCCGATATCGAGCCGATTCTGGCCTGGAAGGAGAACATGGAGAAACCGGATCATCAGGACATCTCTCACAGAAGCCCGACCTTAAAGGCATATTTTGCGCAGTGGGACTCCCTCCATGTCCAAGAAGGTGTTCTGAGAAGAAAATGGGAATCCTCCGACGGAAAATCGTTTGTAATGCAGCTTGTAGTACCGCGGACGAGGGTCAAGGAGGTGTTACAGGAAATGCATGGCGGGGCGACCGGAGGCCACTTGGGAGTGAATAAGACGCTAGAAAAGGTACGAGAACGTTTTTATTGGTTAAAAGCGAAGGAAGATATCGAAGACTGGTGCAGAAAATGCGACGTGTGTGCAGCTAGCAAGGGTCCGAGAATCAAAACTCGAGGTAAGATGCACCAATACAACGTGGGAGCACCTTTCGAACGAATCGCCATTGACATCGCAGGGCCCTTTCCGGAAACCGACAATGGTAATCGGTATATACTCGTAGTGATGGACTACTTCAGTAAGTGGCCGGAAGCGTTTCCGATCCCTAACCAGGAAGCCAGAACCGTGGCGGAGCAGATCGTCTACAATTGGGTTAGCAGATTCGGTGTGCCCTTGGAATTGCATTCTGACCAAGGGCGGAACTTCGAGTCAAGAATCTTCCAAGAGATGTGTCAACTACTCGGAATCAAAAAGACAAGGACAACCCCGCTTCATCCACAGTCGGACGGTATGGTGGAGCGTTTCAATAGGACTTTGGACGAACATCTCTCGAAGGTCGTAGGTGACTACCAACGGGATTGGGACCGGCAGATTCCCTTGTTTTTGATGGCCTATAGAAGTGCCGTGCATAGCACTACTCGACATACGCCGTTCGAAATCTTATTTGGTGGAATAGCTCGTTTACCCAGTGAGGTGAAATTTGGATCTCCTACCAATGAGCCCAGAAATGAAGAAGAGTACGTGGCGGACCTTAGGGAAAGGCTTAGGGACATACACCAAAGGACCAGAAGCCAGATTAAGATGACGAGCGACCGCATGAAGACCAGGTATGATGCCAAGGCAACAACGTCAGGATTCCAGGAAGGAGATCTGGTGTGGCTGTATAATCCCCATCGCCAAAAGGGGAAATCACCTAAGTTACAGCGGAACTGGGAAGGTCCCTACAGAATAGTAACCCGCATCAACGATGTTGTCTACCGCATCCAGCGAGGACCAAGGGCCAAAATGAAAGTGGTTCATGTGGACCGACTGAGTCGATACAATGGCCGAAATGAGGATGCACTTGTTCGGGACGAACACGTCTAAGAGGGGGGCAGTGTAGCATAATAATAACTACGCGCCTATGTCTATGCAGCAAATTCCGAAGTGACTTTCCATTCTGGCAGAATTTTTGGTTCAAACTGTCCTTCATTCGAGGTTCGTGTCTGGGACGAAGTCTCCACAGCTCATGTCAACGAAAGAGACAAATAATATTAGGGATAATATTAGGGATAATATTAGGGAATTATAACTGCAAGAATTATTTCTCTTGTTCCAGTGGTCGAAGAATTTGCTAGAAGTTTCTGGCTATCAGAAACTTCTGCTATATAAGGACAGATGGCGATCAAAAAAAAGACAGTTGGTTTAGAACCGTGGCGAAGAGATTGGAAAAGTGATAATGGGCGAAGTTGTAATTTGGTGATAAATTGAAAGTTGAGAGTAAACAAGAAAAAGTAATTAGTTTGGATTTGTGAATTAAGTAATTGAAAGGAGATAAAGTGATTTGAGAGGAAAGAGACCTTGTAAGAAAAGAATTTGCGAAGAATAGTATAGTGTGAACTTGAATTGTTCTATAGACTAGAAAATAAAGAAATAAATTTCACAGAATATTGTTTTATCTACTCGAGCCGTAGCTCGCATATTACAATATTCTTTGGTAAATTATAGTATATTTCATGAAAACACCACGAAAATTAAGAATATTTAGTTTTTACCCACACTTTTTTAAAACAATGTTGGACAATGGTTTCCTTGGAATATTGAATACTTTTAATTATTTTGTTTGTCCTTTTTTTTTCTTTTTTTTAGATATAAACCCTTCACTTGGATAAGTCTTTTCCATAATTTAATTGTGTCTTATTTTTTCTTCTAATATTTGTTTATTACTTTTATTATTATTTACTGCCTTTGCAAGAAGAAGAAAAAAAAGTTTTCTCACGGTCTCACCTCTCGCAAATGTCTGACAAACATCCGATAATAAAATTTGTCATGAGAAGCTTCCCTCAATCCAAAAAATTGACCTTTGGAAATGGCATAAAACTGTAGGTCCCAATGATTTGTGCGGCGCACTGCACGAGTGGCTACGATTCCCTGTTTTGGACTGTTGAGCTAAATTATTTATTTGTTTATTTAGGGCTAAATGAACAAGGATTAAATGATGTGTTTGATTACTTTAAAATTAGGAAATTACTCAAATTTTAGGAAAATATAGCAAAAGATACTAAATATAAATTTAGAAGAACACTATATACATAGGTAAACTGAACTTATGCGATATAAAAGTCAACCTTTAAGAACTGGATCTTGAATAGATTTTACATATGTAAAAAATATTAAGATTAGACAATTCAAATGTATTAAACCATAATATCAAAGATGTTTTGAATTTGCTTGTTAGAAAACAATAAAACTAAACATGCTGAAAGAACATCAAATTATGATATAAAAAATATAAATATGAAAAATTGAAATTGAAATACTCAATTATTGTCTATAAATCAATAAAATAAATTTATGAAAATTTTTTTATATATTTCAGTAAATGTTTATAAAGTTATAGAAAATGAAAAAGACAAACAAGAAATATCATTACTAATAAAAGTAGACAATTTAGTAAGAAAAAAAAATCATATTAACATATTAATGGATAATAAGACATATACTAATTATGTGGATGATGATTCTGCTGATTATCATTGTGTTTGATTAAAAATCTTATTGGATTACTCCTAGAAATCAATTAAATGAACATATTAATAACTGTATCAATGAAATTACTGATATTAAAATGCCAAATGAGAGATGTAAGGATTTATAATATAGATCAAGTGGAGCAGAACTCATCCTTATAGTATCATATATTAACACTAGATTTCGAGTCTACCCTCGAGAAATGTAATGACCTATTTATTGATACAAACAAAAGTTATTTCAGAACATAGCATTCTACATAGTTTTTGTTTTGCAAAAAATAAAAAAACTAAACTTATTCGGAAGGAAGATGTTACAATTTTAATGACTGAATTTAATAACCTTTTAGTAGATTATGGAAGAGAATACAGTAAAATACTAAAAGTAAATAAACCTATGGAATTAGTGATCAAAAGTGTAGAGATTTCCGTACAGCTATAGATAGAGTAAGTGATCATGATCACTTAACTGGTAAATATAGAGGCTGTAATATAAACCATAATTTACTTAATTTTATACCTATTAGTATACATAACCTTAAATATGATAACAAACTATTTCTTCGATGAATTATAAAATTAATTGAAAAACAAGAGGAAAAAACTGATATAAATATTATTCTAGTTACAACAGAAAACTGCAAATTCTTGTCAATTAATGTTGAAATTGATAGATATCCTGCAAAAAGCAATTCAACTTATTTTCTATTCTGTAGAAAAACTGTTGAAAAATTATTAAAAACTATGATAAATGTGGAAATATTCAGAGCTAAAAATAAATAAAAAAGATGACATTATAAAGAAATACTCGTATATGGAATTAAAATTCTTTGATTTATTAAAATATACAGACCAATACAGATCAGATTTAAAAAATACATAACGAATTACCTGATAAATTTAGTGATTATAATGATTATGCACCAGCTGCATATATAGTGTCACCTAACTTTGAAGAACTTTCAGATTTTTAAAACCAATTAATAGATATAAATTTAGGTTTAAAACCTAATGAAAAAGTTAAGAAACTATTGTGTACTATATACGATAAGAAAAACTATCCACTACCTATAAGACTGTCAAAAGAATACCTTAATCATGATGTGGTGCTAGAAAAGAATCCTGATGTCAATAATCATCTATTTATTTCGCACTACTACTACAACTGCGAAGACATAACACTGGCAGTAGGGCGGTCATATGGCTAAAATGTAACTTGATCGTGATGATAACATCAGGAGGACGGAAAAAAATACTGTGAATCATGAGCAATGACAAAAGCAAAAACAAAAAAGCTCCCCAGTTATCTGGACAGCCACCCTTGGAGTTCACTGAAACTTAATACCAGCTGAGTTTAAAACCAACTACACCAATCTGTCTTTCTCTCCGTCTCTTCCCCTTTCCTCAAAAACGCCCGTGTCCTAAAAATTAGTATAAGGGTATTCATAACCCCTTTCACACGTGCAAACTATAAAAAAAAAAAAAAAAATTTCTTGTTATTTTGTTATGGATGGTCTTGTTAAGGAAAAACAAAAATTAAATTAAGTTAAGCAAACGTATATTTGGAGGATTTGTAATCTTAGATTAAAATTATTAATCTTCGAATATTACTATCAAATTAAATTAATAGCAACAAATACTGATTAATTTATTATATTTGTTGAAACAGATAATGTATATGAAGATATTAAAAATAATCTTAAATATTTTGATACTTCACGATTGACATACCTAAAGTTAATAAAAAAAAGTGCCTGGTGTATTTAAAGACGAATATGATGGATTTCCAATAAGAGAATATGTTGGACTAAGACCTAAAATGTATTCATTTAGAACAGACTATAAAGAAAAAAGTTGTTAAAGAAATTAAGAAAATTAATATGGAAATTTAAAATTTGATACATAAAAGAATATATTATTTAATCTAGAACAAGCTAATGAGGATCAATTTGGTATAAGATCATTTAAATTGCAAATGTACCTTATTAAAGAAACTAAAGTGGGATTAAGTCCATATCATGTGGACATTAAAAATTAATGAAAACTAGTGAAGAAGATAAGAAAAAAAGAAGCGATATCGTCAGTGAACAAAGTAATGTCGCCAGTGAATAAAAGTGATACCATACTGATTTAAAATAAAAAATATTAATATTAAAGAATATATAGAAAAACTTGATAAACAATTTAGAAAAGAACAGTTTAATGAAGATACTCACCACTAATTGAACCTTTTAATCGAAAGAATAATAAATTAGAATCGTATGCAAATCGAGAGTATACATGAGAGTAATTAAATCGAGGTTATACTCTAAAAGAATTGATAGATAATCCGAATCTAAGCTATAATCCAAGTCCGACTATTTGCGCATTAGAATAACAAAATAAAGAGTCAGACTCAAGGAACTCAAAAATCTAAAGAATCAGATGACTTTAGGATATCATGCATCAAATAATATAAAAATAGATACTAATTATATATATAACTGAAAATGATAGTCATTTATACATTGAAGATTCTGAAATAATTATTGATAATAACGATACTATAATAAATGATACAAATTAGATATAAAGGTACAGCAGGACTATGGGAATTACTAACTTTAAAAGAAAGAAATTTAATTATAACTACTAGAACTAGAACTAATTTTAAAACATTTTCTTATAATTCAACCAATATTATTATACATCAAAAACAGGTTCAAGAATTAGAATCAAAAATTTGAACACAATAACCACAAAAACAAAACAAAGAAATAAAAAAATATATATACATGTCTATATATATATATATTGTATATATATATATATATATATATATATATATATATATATATATGTTGTATATATGTATACAAGGTTGGCTGCCATTTTGTTAGAAATGCATAAAATTGGTCTCTGTTTTCATGAAAAGTTTATTTGAAGGTGTAAAATTGATGACATTAAGTTGAAAAAATGATATCGTCAAATGACCACCTCTTGATGAGTGCACATTTGTGCTCGTTTTACGGCATTTTGAATTATTGCTCGCAAAACATCTGGCTCCAAATTTGTGGTTATTCTTCAAGACTTCCAACGTTTGTGGTTTGTTGTGGTAAATACGAGATTTCAAAAAGCCCCAAAAGAAAAAGTCTGGCGCCGTCAGATCCGGCGATCTGGCCGGCCAGTTCAAATCGCCAAAACGAGAGATCACACGCCCCAGAAATTGGTGATTCAAAAACTCCATCGTTGCCCGAGTTGTGTCAGCGGTTGCTCCGTGCTGCTGAAATGCTATATAAATGTGAACATTTTTTGGATGTAATAAATTCTCAGAAGATAGGAAAATATATAGAGGACGCTAATAATTTAAAAATAAAAATTAAAAAAATGTACAATGTAAATGAAGAAAATTTGAAAACTTAATTGAAACAAGTTGATTTAATCTCTCAGAATATTAAGGTGTTTGAGATGAAACTAAAATTAGAGAGAACAGGCTTAGTTGACTTAAATATTTTTATGAAAATGTTTCAAAATTTTCTTAATAGAAAATTAATAAAATATGTTAAAATGCGTTTCCTTATAAAATATATATTAATATAAAGGTAGTTGATAAATTTGGTACAACCAAAAAAAAAGATGAAAAGTGTATTTGATCATAGCTTTAGTTTATATGAAAATAATTAGAAGGAATATAATAATAAATTGGAAGCAGCGGAGTTTTTATTTAATGAAATGGGAAGCCAACTTAGTAAAGAATATTTATATGATAGGAGAAAATTAAAGAAACAAATGGATAAACTTAAAGGTATGAGAATGAAAATGAAAGAAGAATCGGCTAGTCTGAAAGAATTTACTTCATAGAAATGAAAGAATTGACTTCATACAAAATACAGAAAATTAAGAAAAATTGGATATTGCAAAATTAATAATGATAATGAAGAAGAAATTTTAAAGAAATGTTATTAAATGAATTAGAATAATTCTGAGAATCCGAAATTTAAAACTGGAGATTGAGTAAAAATTCAATATTATAGAAGAGTAATTGGATACATGAAGATTTTATGGTGGATACAATTTTTTATTGAGTAAAAGATTTGAATGATGAGGAAATAATATAAGTTATAAGAAATCATGATACTTTTATCCCAATTCTAAGATTAGTAAATATGATTCCAAATATTATAAGAGCTAATATAATTTGACCTTTAAACTGCGGTAAAAGAAACGTTTTGATCTAAATTTTATGAAATATATATATATATATATATATATATATATATATATATATATATATATATATATGTAATAATATAATTATTTGTTCAAAAACTACAGGACAATCTAAATATTTGAAATTAGAAGTAGATATTGATGAGTATAATTATGAGATTGAACCATTTAGCCTTGTTATTTTTGATGATAATTCAGCTGAATCACAAAATACCTACAACTAATTATTTTGCTTATTAATGGCATTTCTTGTTTTTATTATTATTATTATTATTATTATTTATTAACATATAAATTAAAAACAGAAATTCACATGTTAACAGTAGTGGGGCGAGCACTAGCTGCAACGGCTTACGGCTCTAAGGTGTTTTTATTTATGTCAAATGTATTCAAAAATAATAAGAGACAATGCAAATTATAAATTTTTATTTTTTTTTTATTGAATCAAGATAAAACTAATTTAAAGCATATTTTTAAAAATTATTGTACTGAATCATGGGAACAAAAATATGAATTTTTGGTATTGATAAGGAGAGTAAGTAAATAAATATAAAAAAAAATGTTTAAATTTATTTTCAGCCTTAACAAATTATTTTATATTTGAATAGATTGTACAAAATCTTGAGTATAGTCTTTAATAACCTGAGAAGAAAGGATATGAAAAATTGCGGTATTTTAATAATTGCAGTAGTTATGATCATAAAACTGAAAAATGTCCTAAATGAATAATAATAAAAAAAAAAAAAAATACTAAAATGATTTTACAATTTTCAACCTAGAAAACTACAAATTTTTTTTTTTTTTAGTCTAAAAGACCATTATTATTCTCTTATTTATATTTATATATAATAAAATAGTAGTTTTTTTTTTTTTTTTTTTTTTTTTCCCCAGGGGTTGGTGAAAAAATCTTCCATAGACACTATGAGGATAGCAAGCGCGTGCTCATAGTAGTGTCAGATTCTTACTGACTAAACAAAAAACCACCCTGCGATTTAATTTGTTATATATTGCAACTAAGAACGACCTTATCAAGCAATTTTTCTATCATGAAAAAATAACACGTTTGGCAGGTTACCTTCCACTGAAAGATCCTGCATGTTCCGCAATCTAGGCGCGGTTGATTCCTATCTCGCCAAGTCGAAAGGTTTCGTCCTTTGTAGTCGGCGCAATAAATTGCTTTCATCCAGAATTTGTAGGATTGTATTGTTGACATGTCCGATTAGTCGGTTTCTATGCTTTCTCGCGAAGCTTCTAATTTCAGCTTCGATTGTCGGAATTCCGAGATCCCTGTGGATATCATCGTTTCTAGTATACCACGGTGCGTGGACAATTTCTCTTAGCACTTTATTTTGAAAAGTTTGTAAAATATTGGCGTTTGTTTTCTTGGTACAGTCCCAAAGTTGTATACCGTAAGTCCACACCGGCTTTAACACTTGCTTGTATAAAAGCAGTTTGTTCTCAGTACTGAGCTGGGAGTGTTTTCCGAGCAACCAGTTCATTTCTCTATATTTGATTTCGAGTTCTTTACGTTTCATTTTCACGTGAGAATTCCATTTCAGTTTTGCGTCGAGTGTCATTCCAAGGTATTTGGCCTCGTTTGCAAAAGGTATTCGGGCCAAGTTTAGGAAAATTGGCAAAACATTAGTTTTTTTATAAGTGAAATTCACGTGAACAGATTTAGATTCGTTGAGGGCGATCCGCCAGTCCCTCGTCCATTCATTTACTTTATTCAGTGCGTTTTGCAGTTTTGCAGTCGTTTCTTCGATTGTTCTACCTACGGCTAGGATAGGTATATCTCGAGTATATAACAGATAGAGAAGTGGCCCAAGAACGCTTCCTTGCGGTACACCGGCCGAAATTTCTTTTAGCTCCGAGTATTCATTTCCATGTCTAACACGGAAGAGTCTATTCCCGAGATATGATTCTAGAATGTCGTATAGGCATACAGGGAGAAGGTGTCGTAATTTACAATTCAAGCCATCATGCCACACCTTATCAAAGGCTTGCGAGACGTCAAGAAATACGCTTGAGCAAATCTTTTTCTCTTCAAGTGCTTTCTCGATTACATCAGTAATTCTATGCACCTGGTCAATCGTCGAATGCTTACTTCTGAACCCAAACTGGTGGTCAGGGATAAGATTATTTCCTTCTATAACCGGTTGGAAGCGCCTTAGCAATATTCTCTCGAAAATTTTGGATATGACTGGAAGTAGCGAAATTGGTCTATAAGATTTTACCTCAGTTGGCGGCTTTCCTGGTTTTAAAATCATTATAACTTCCGCAACTTTCCATTGGTTGGCACGTGTTTTAATCTGAGCGCCGCATTTACAATATGATTTATGATGATATATCTCCGGTGATCAAGTCATAACCAGGAGCTTTCTTAGGTTTTAGATTCCCGATCTCATGTTTGAGTTCCCTCAGCGTTGCACTTGTAAGTGCTAAATCGTCAGATGGTAAATCCGGCCTATTAATATTGTCGTAAAACACTTGACCATCGTACGGTTTAAAGGTATCTTCCAGGTGGGCCGCAAAAACGTCCGCTTTTTCTTTATCTTCCCTTGCCCATTCATAGTGACTTCATTTAATAGGCGGCGCGGGGTGCCTTTTACAGCTTTCCAAAGTGAATAATTGGAATCTTTTTTCGCTGTTAAACTTTCAAGGTAAGAGCCTATCGCACGATTCTTAAAATCCTTTATAGTCTTCTTCAACGAATTGCACAGGTGATTCAAGTGAGCTTTATGTTGCGGAGCACGACTTTGTTGCCATTTCTTACGCGCTTTTCTTTTTTCCCTGACCAATTCTTTTATTTCCGTAGGATATCGTAGACCGTATTTGTCCGGAGTTTTCCTTGGATTGGGAGTATTATTCCAAGAGGCGAGCTGTACGATCTCAACGAAGCGATCAACTTCAACCTCAAGTTGATAGGGTGTCGTAAGTGGAACGCTCAGTTCAACATTATCTTCAATTTCGTTCCTAAAACCTTCCCAGCTAGTTGTTCTACCGGTTAATCTCGCTGGCTCTAGGATATAGACTAGTTTTTCGCTCAATGTCAAAACAACTGGGGAATGGTCAGACGACAGATCAAAGCTCTCTTCAACATTAATGTGGTTGGTAGAAATTCCTTTCACGACGAAAAAGTCGATCAGGTCAGGTATTTTCGAAGTATCAGTTGGCCAGTAGGTCGGTTTACCCGTCGAATGGAAATCACAATTGTACTCCATACCTGTCTCATAGAGCATTCTGCCTTTTTGCGAGCTGTGTCTTGAGCCCCAGAATGTATGTTTCGCATTAAAATCGCCGCCAATAATGAAGTTAGGTTTCAGCAATTTAAACAAGTTAGTAAAATCACTTTTTTCAAGCGCGGAACGCGGTGGGCAGTAGATAGATGCGATTTTAAAAGTACGCTGACTATTTTTTACTCGAATCGTGCACAGTTGCAAAGTTTCAAGCTCGATCTTTAGGTCTTCGGATTGTTCGAAGCAGTCTTTAATAAACAATGATGATCCGCCTCTCGCTTTTCCCGAAGGGTGACAAGCGTGGTAATCATTATAGCCTTTTATTTTTAAATGTGATTCGTTTTTTACGTGGGTTTGAGAAATCAAGCAAATATCGATATCTTTTTCACGCAAGAATAATTCCAATTCTTCAAGTTTTTGCAAAAGTCCGTTTGCATTCCAAGTACATATTTTTAACATTCGTTTTTCATTCATAATCTAGTTGGAGTACGCGTTTTCCCTGAATTACTTTCGAGCTTAACCAGCCTATCGAGAATAATTTTATTTATTTTGCTTTGTTCTTCAAGTTTCTCTAGAATATCTGAAAAAACATGAGAAACAGGGTCCTTCGAAATTTCAATATTTTTTGGTATTTCGGATGCAGCAGCCTGAGCGTAAGTCTGCACTCCTGATGTTCGAAGATCATTACCCGGTCGCTTTTCCAATTGTATCTTTTCTGTACCATTTCTTTTGGGAACAAAGGTCGAGGGCTTTTCTTTCGTCATTCTTTCCCTCACCTTTTTGCGCTCTGAACCCGGTAGTTTTGATTTGCACTCTTTCTCCTCCGCGACCTAACGCTTTGGCTTAGTTTGCGGTTTTGATTTTGCATTTAGGGGCTTAAGGAGCGCATCTCTTCGTTTTTGTAACTCTTTAGCTACTTCACAGCCTCTATAATTTGCCGGGTGCTTTCCCTTACAATTAACACAAGTTGCGGAGGTTTGTTTGTTTACTCCACAAAGAAGGGAGAGGTGATTTCCAGCACATTTCACACATCGCGGTTCTTTTTTGCAGTACATTTGCGTATGATTGAATCCTTGGCAACGTTTGCACTGCGGAATCATTCTTATATTTCTTCGCATTGGCTCGATTTTGACTACGATATTTAGTATGGTCCTAATTCGGTAGATATCGTCGATATGGTGTATAAGTAGTCTATTTCGCTAAATTTTAGTTAATTTAGGCGTTTATTTTTGTAATTTTTAATCAATTTTTAATTCATAGCTTTTTTTGTGATATTGATAACTTTTTTATGTTTTAGAAAAAATCTAATTTTGTAAATTTATCTATTTTTAGAAAAAAAAATTAAATACAGTATTTTTGATAGATTTAAGGTACTGTTTGATGATTTGTTCGTCCTTTTTAAGGAGAACGAGGTGATTTTTAGAAAAAGTAGTGTATTTCAAACTTTTGTTTTAATGAATTTATTCATTTATTTTGTAATAAGACGAATTTCTGATTTGGGTAAGAACACGGCTTTACCTACGCCTTACACCATTTTCAAAACCATCACCATCATCCTCAATAACCCAAAAAATCACACTTCAAAGAATCCGTAAACAAAAAACATGATGTGCATTTCATCTATTTCAGTATTCGAAGAAAAACTAACTGACAATAATCAAACCGTGCCTTACGGGGGCAATGAACTGATCATTCCTTCAGAAATCCTACGGCACTCTCGCAACGATTCTCGTACAATTCAGCTGGAATCTGGGTAAGATCAATCCCTACCTCACACTCTTATCATTATGTTAACTAAATCTCCTTCATTTGCAGCTACGATAAATGCCACAACTCGCTTCATCCATCTGCTGCTGTTGTCCCTCAGACAAAATCGAAAAAGCATTTCCGTAGCGCCTCATGCGACGTAAAAATGATCCGCGGCTACACCAAGGATAATAATGATGACTACAATAACACAACCAGTAAATTCCGAAACCTCAAGAAACTCCAATCACATTCCCGCAACAATTCTAACGATCTAAATTCCGAATTCCGACAAAAACTCACGCATTCCAGGAACAACTCTCGCGATGATCCCGCCCTCAATATCAAGTATATTCAAAACCAACTGCACAGGGATGATGACTATGACGATGATGATAATCTCACGCCCGGATGTGGACAATTCGTGAAGAAGCACTCACGCAATCACTCCTATGATCAGATTTATATGCCAAACAACATCCGCTTCGACATTGACCTCTTTCGCGGCCGGAAGAGTGTGAATGTTGTAAAAAATGTTGAAAACAAAGTGAAAAACTCGAATGAGGACGCTAGTGCATCGGGACATTCGCGCAATAATTCCAAAGATTTGAATATTAAGGATAAACAGCTGCTGGCAGTTGAGGCTGCTTCTAGTATTCTTCGACATCGTCGAACGAATTCAAAGGATCTGAATGTTATTGTTGGTGAACAGAAAGAGGAGAATAGCACAGTAGCGACAGGATCACATGCACATTCATCATCACATCATAAGATTCAAATTGATCAAGAAGAGAAGCCTACTCCAGAGAATACTGCGAATGGACAGGATGTCGAGATGTATAATGTTTCATTTTCATAGAAACACCTTGTATTTTCTTTTGTTCATTTTTTTAATTGTTTTCGTTCTTTCTTCTTAAAAAAAAAAACTGAAGAATTCATTAAACTAGGACTGTTTGTGCGGATGCAATGAGTGAATGAATACCGTGTGCACTAGAGAAATATATAAGTAAATATATTATGTGAAAATATTTCGTGAACTTGCATCAATTGTAGGTGTGTGACAGTTATTTGCAAAAAAAAAAAAAAAACATTGAAACACATAGCATATTAGATTCTCAATTTATAAGAAAAATATATTTTTTTGTTTATAAAAATATTTAATAAAATATATAAATTGGAATTTAGATGTATTTTTTAAAGGAATTTTTTGTTTCTTTTGCTCATCTTTTGTTTTTAATTTAGACTAGGATTGACTTAAGTTTAAAGTCGGCGCTATTTTATTTCATTATTTAATCATTCATATTGTAAACGGATTTTATGTTCACTATATCATCAATCTAAAGCTTATCCAAGTAGCATCAATCTAAAAATTTATCTAAGTAACTCGATTCTTTGCTAGCTCACGCCATTTATACTTTAGATAATTTCTGCTTCCTTTCTATTGCACCAAGTTGTAATGTAAAATGTAAAATTACTTTCCGCAATCGTTTCCCGTAACCTGTCCATGTGTCAATCTTATTCAATTCTCCGACATGCCATTTTTAGTTTTTCCGTACCGTAAAAGAAAGGTCCAATCTTCCTTACCGTCTCCATATCTATCCTGGTGTTTAAAAGATTTTTTGTATCCAATTTCTGTTGATTGTTGACTCGATTGCTCATTGAATTTTACACATTAAAGTTTTGGGTGTTTTTGAGTTCCTAAATTGTATATACATAAATATGTATATGTTAATTTCTTTATGTTTAAGTATTGTCTTATTTAAATTTGTTACATATAATCTTAAGTATTAGATAAAATGCTGACAATTATTAAAAATTAAAAACCGTCAGACATTTCCATGCGTAATAATGCATAGACTTAGACACGAATTTAAAAAAATAATTTTGAATAAAATAAATAAAACTAAATAAAATTAAATTCAATTGTACAGAAAGGATAGGACCGATCAGGATTGAAAATGTGTGCAATCGAATTTACATATAATTTAGCAATATTTAATATACAGATATTGACACTATAAAACAAAATTAAATCAATTAGTACTTTAAAACATTATGAAATATTAGTTGATTTTTTTAAACCACTTTAAGAACAGCGCAACTAAAATTCAGTTGAATGTGAGTGTGATATGTAAAGAAAAAACAAAAATATATATATATATATACATATATGTACATAGCTATATGCATATAAGAACTAATAAAATTTATATATACAAAAGAACATTTACATAAAAAAAAACTTATTAAAAGAATAATAAGAAGAGAATAGAAATTTCATAGAGAACATTATACCAAACTTAAAAGAAAAAAATTAACAAAAGAAACAAAAACAATGTCAATGAAATTTTGTGCTGTGACGAGATATCTGAGAATAACTTTAAAAAAAAAAAATATAAAAAGTAAAATCATTATATAAGAGATAACATGAATATTTTGTGGTCAAAGAACATCGTATTTAGATGTAATGATAATCGCGTACATATAGAACTGTGTTCACACTGTTGAACCGATCTTGACTGTGTGAAGGGAAATTACTTGTCATTACATAATATAGAGGGAGCGCCGTGACTCAGTGATTAAGTATGTGGACAGCTAACCGGAAGATCAGGTTGTAATTTCACGGAAAAGGGAAAAACAAATGCCGAACAATTTTTCTGCAGTCCCACCTCTCGCGAACGTCTGAAAAACTGATAGTAGAACGATCTTGATAAAGCTTCTCCTTTCGGATATGGCAATAAGCTGTAGGTTGCTTCCATATAATATATGCATAGTGCATTACACTGTGTCTAGTCGTTTCTCATTCCTTTAGTTTGGCCGTCCTGTCTCAAGTTTTCCGATATCTTTCTCCTGATCTTCTTCAGCCTTTGATTAGAAACTTGCATTCTAAAGCATGGCTAGCTAGTTACTATCAATCATTCCTAGCTTACCTATTGTTTTTCTTCAGCCTTTGATTCCATTGTAAAGTGTGGGTAACTAGCAGCTATCGACCTTTCTTAAGTTATTGGCACACTTTTCTATATCTACAGGTGTATTGTTTGGGACACATGCATGCACGAAGTAATTCTGTGGGAAAGAGATACATATACATTGGTGTCCGCTTTTTAAGTATTGCAACCATATAACCACACTAACAATATCTTTAAACAAAATAGTCGCTACTGCTTGCATATTTAATGCTTCCAATGCTCAATGTAAGAGCCATGAACTCATGCTACTTGCTTTATTAAGTACTTACTGGAGGGAGTAATGTGAATTTAAAAAGTTCCGCTAGCTAAAAACTTCTTGCATGGGAGTAGTGCAAATCTTAAGTTTTTTCTGTTCTTCGATTTGCTTCCGTGGTTGCTGTTCCCCGCCCAGGCTTGAACTTACACAGGGGTGGCCGTGGTGTAGTAACATCATCGCTTGTCACGCTGTAGGTTCACGATTCAAATCCTGATGTCAAGAATCATCTATTTATTTCGCATGAAATAAACAAAAAAAAAATCCATCAATTACGAAAGCTAACTCAACTCTACTGCAAAAAGACATAACATTCATTTTTAATGCATTTTTATTTGATAATTCATTACAAAGACAAAAAACGCTTAAAACTAGCTTAACTAACTTAACTTAATTATTCTATATTTATTATTATTATATATTCTATATTTATTATTATACTGGGAATCAAGAGCAATGACAATAACAGCACAACAAAAATGCTCCCCAGTTATCTGGACGGCTACCCTAGGAGTTTACAGAAACTTAAAATACCACCTGAGTTTCAAACCACTACATCAATCTTTCTTTCTCTCTCTCTTTCTATCTAAAAACGCTGTGCCCTTTGGCGCGCGCAAATTATAAAAGAAAAATAAAAAGTTCGGGTCACAAGCAAACACACTAAGCTTTATGTTTCTGCGTGCTTCGAACTGCTCCTGTATGATTAATATTAGTACTAGCATCAGGTGGTAATCTTGTTCAGTTCCGAACCGGCTGCTCGCGGACAACAACAATTAGGCTTTTTTTTTATATAAAATAAGTCGAACTCAATTCGGTCCACTGTACTACCAAGTTGAAATCAATTTCTTGATCTGGTTGTTTGAGAAACATAGATTTTGTTTGTCTTTGCTTTACGCTGGGGTGGCTGTCGTCAGCTGATGCCCATACCTGCACGTTTCAGGTCAGCAAACACAGTACTCACTACACTGTGGGCACCCTACATAATAACATATGGAAGTAGCTTTTTTTTTGAAGAAAATCTCGTCTCGACGTCATCAATTTTTCTGTCTGGCTTCTGTGCTTTGCAATAAACAATTACCTTACCAGTCAAAATTGTATCAAAAAATGTGCGCACTATTTTTACGCCACTAAAGGAAAAGCAAACAAAAACAAAGACTCATTGCAATAACTTACAAATATTTTTTTTGCTTTCAGTTTATGTTTACACCTAGTGTTCTCCTTATTCTGTAATAGATAAAATTACATTTCAATTTAGTGTACCTATTGATAATAATAATCATATCAATTAATAAAATTAAAGTTTAAATGTAGGATTAAATAAGCAAATTTAATGAAAACAAAATATAACTAGGTTTCTCCTTCTGATTTTAAAATTTATGTAAGAAAAATTATTGTAATTACAAAAAAAAAAAAAAATCCCAGCTTACTACGTTCCTAAGAGTCTAGTATTAATTGAAATAAAGAAAGAAAGAAAAACTGCTGTTCCCTTACAAAAAAAAAGGAAAAAAAAACAATGAATTATCCTTTTTATCCAAGGAAACAAATCTTTAACTAAATAAATAAAAATAACCTAAAAAGCTTTTTAAACAAAAATAATTAGTTCTTAAACAAATAAGTATAATTAATCACAAGTTAAGTGAATAAATAAATAAATAAATACAATTTATCACTAGATAAGTTACAAAAATAAAACAATTTTTAAAAAGAGACATGTTAATTATTGAAGAAAAAAATTGCCTTAAAAAAAAAAATTATATACATATATATTGAGAGAAGAAAAGAAAGTATGGAAATTATGTAGAAAGATAAAACAGGTTATATATGAAAAATATATATATTTAAAATAAAAATAAAAGGGAATCGCTTTTAAATTGAAGAAACAACTTTTTATCGGAAGTAAAACACCCTACATGTATTTCATATCAATTTGTACGTTCATCGGTTGCAAGATTCATTATTGTGACAGTTCGACAGCACACTACTCTCCTTAACATTTCGATGGCAGTTTGCTGAGCTGTGAATACTCCTCTATTCTACAACATTTTCTCCAGTTGACAAAAGCTTAACCCATATCAATTTTCGTACAGGGGCCTTACTCGAAGTCGAAATATTCGGAAGATGATAATTACCACTATGCTATATTCGAGAATCGAAAAACTTTTTGTTACCCGAAACAATTCAATTTTCTTTCGGAAAATAGCCACTTTGTAATTCGAAAACTAATGTTAAAGTCCCTCACAACATTGATGTTGGCCATTGACATTTTAGAAGGTGAGACTCGCAACAAATTATGAAAGTTGTGGGAAGATCTTTAGCGATATACTGCATTCATTCTTAAAGGGTTAGGGAGAGTCAAATCAAATTATAATCGGAAAGCACTTTCGAATAGTTTTCAAATTCGAAACGGAATACAGAGTAGCTCCGACATATGTACACTAGCTAGGTCATCGACAATTACTTTGTCAGACCAGCGTCACAAAGTTACATCGGCCAAATCTCTACAACTTTGCGATACTCTCCATTTGCATTTCTCTTTTGAATAGATTTTTCTGTTGCAGGGAAATCCGTATAAATGACAGTAATTTACACTTTCTAAGTAGAGTTGACAGGAAAATTCCTTGATCGGGGAGCAAACTGTGATAATTTCCTCATCCCAAATCAAAGTTAGCAGAAACAAAAATTTAATTTCACGCACTTTATTTCTGTCTGTCAAGAAGTCTAAAGCAAGTTTTAAGATTTAGAAAGGGTCCTTGCCGTATTTTTTAACAATTTCATGCAGCCATTGATCGCCTTTGAATTGGTAGACACTACTTGCCGGTGCACTTTCTCCGTTCGGTCGAAATACCATTACATTATGTATCAGATTTCAATTAATCAGAATATGTGCATTAATTAATGTTTAACAATTCGAACGTTCCCACTGTTGCATACATTTTCGTGACCTCATTTGACTTAGAGAATATGAATTGTCACCCATCTGGACTACACTCAACGAATCATACAACGTGACTCTTGTCTTAACTCTTGTCTTAGGGCTTAACGAAAGGAGTGAGCGCTCCCTCGTACAACATTCCCTTAATAAACGCACATTTATAATATTTGGTTACTCTCGGTCTTAAATCCCCAACTTAATAGAATAAAGTCTTGATTATATAATGCTGATGACCACAGTTCCACTTTCTTGAGCCTAAGAACCCTTTTATCCACTAAGACTTAGCATGTCGGAAATTTCTTATCAGTAAACCTTGAGAAGATCTTTGACTTTACAATCTCTGGAGTGAAAAAAAGATCCATATTTCACCAATGGAACAATACATTTCTTTAAGAGAAACTAAGTAACTGAGCTGTCCAAAAGCTCTCCATCCCACTAATATAAGTATAAGAGTGACTTGAGTCGTAGACGTACGCTGATATGCAGATAGAAGCACAGTTTCTCTATCTAGTTTATAGACGTCTTCTGTAACTCGTATAAGCTCATATATATATCTTCGTGCAAAATGTTAAGCAGAAACGCATCGAACCAATGCTTTACAAACAAATTAATGAACCATTATGCAGAACACAATAACACCAGCATCTTTCATACAAACTTTCACAATGCTCTAGTAATTCAGAAGTACATTTAAGGTTTTTAGGTCCTACATCATCAACAGAAAGAAACAGTCCAATGAGGCATTAGAATAAGATCTAGCATTCGTAAGTATTGTATAATAGGTAGTTCAATACAATTTACTGATATCTGCAGACTGAAAGCCACGTTGGTTATCTAAATGACGCTACCATCACGAAACTCCTTTCCCTAAAGTGGTAACAGTACCATAGCTTTATCTGTAAGAACCCGCCTTAAGTTTCATTTCAAATTTCATAACAATAAAACTAGGCGTTATGGAGTTATTACCGATTAAACACACTACACGCCATGCCCACCAAACGATCACCCTCACACTACATAATCACCAATCCCCAACACTCATTCATATTGTAACATAATAATAACTACGCTCCTACAGCCCATTCCAAAGTGTCTTTTCATTCGGGGTTCGTGTCTGCGGTTAGTCTCCACAGTTCATAAGATAAGAGAGGATAATATCACGGATAAGAGAGAATTATAACTGCAAGAAATGATTGTCATCTTGGAATTATTACATCAGAATTTTTATTATTATTATTATTATAATTTATTAGCAAGTAATTAAAATTACATGGTAATACAAGAAATAATGAGCCTAGCTGCGGAGACTATTGGCTCTATGATAGTTTAATGTTATACGGTTAAATTAGCATTTATCAGGAATTTGTTGATTTGATCGATATTTACAGGATTAGGATTCTTAAGTACTTCATAAATTGATGTTTCTTTAAATATGTTCTTAATTATAGGACTTAGCTTAGTGCAGTTTTCTAATATATGAGATATATCTATGGTAACATTACATAAAGGGCAAGCTGGAGGGTTGTTTTTATTTAGCAGGTGCTGATGAGTAGCCGAAGTGTGACCCAGTCGCAATCGGACGAAGTTGGATATTTTAGCTTTTGAACTGGTTGTGGGGTACCTGGGGTAGGATCTGTCGGAGTTCACTTTCGTGTAATGGTGATGAGATATGCTCCAATCGTTAAGTTGATTTCTCATTAGTATTTTCTGTACGGCTTTTTGCAGATCTGATTTGCTGAAAATGTCAAAGTTATAGACTGGAGCGTCTTTGGCCAGGTTAGCAGCGAAGTCAGCATTCTCATTTCCCTGGATTCCAACATGACCGGGGGTCCACATTAACTTTGTTTTGTGTTGAGATTTAATGACTTTATTTCTTATGTTGGCAATAAGGTCTGAGTTGTTGTTGGGGTTGCTGATAGCTTTAAGCACAGAGAGGCTATCGGTACAAATAACATGCTTACCGTGGCGATTACTAGCTGCTTTTAAAGCTTGTAGAATGGCGAAAGCTTCTGCGGTAAAAACCGAGGAAAATTCAGGCAGGATGCCGATGCTCAGAATGGAGCCATCTTCAAGTGAGACTGCAAAGGAAGTATTATCCGTAGTCTTTGATCCGTCTGTGAATATTAGGTTCCATCCTTCCGATTTCAGATCTGCTGAAACAGTGGAGAATAATGAACGATATGCTGTACTGTTTGTTTTTGTCTTTTTGTGTTCAGCTAGGGTCATAATAAAAGATTCTGATTTTATGAACCATGGAGGATGTGATGATATAACGTTCCGTGCCCGTTTCGTTGGAAGTTCCATTTGTACAGCTTTTTGCAGGATGAGGCTGATTGCCGATGGGATTCGTTTAATTAATTTGTGGCCAATAGACTGCTTGCAATCGTTATCGATAATTGAATTCTTAGTGAATGTGAGTTTGGCAAGAAGTTTGGATGTGACTGCTTCTTTTCGGTCTTCGATACTCGGGAGTCCAGCTTCCGCCAAGATATTTTTAACTGGAGTTGTCGGAAAAGCGTTGATACTTCTTCTAGCTGCCTGATGATAAACCGGTTTGATTATTTGTAGAGTCGATTTTGGACAGTTACCATAAATATATAGCCCATAGTCAAGTTTACTTAAAATTAAAGATTTGGTTAAGTAAGAAAGGGTGTTAATATGTACTCTACATTTTTTACCGGCTAAGTAAGTAACTATATTAGTTCTCGCAGCTAGGGATTGCTTAAGTTCTAAACAATGTTGTTTCCAGTTATATTTGTTGTTAAAAACTAATCCTAGGATTCTTAAGTTACTAACGTTTTTAATTTGTACATTATTTAGATTGATACTAGGTTGTGAACAGAGGTGTTTGCGGCAAACATGAAGTGTTTTACATTTCTCTAGGGATAGTTTGGCGCCTGAAGTGGCCGACCACTCTAAGATGTCATTCAAGGCACTTGTAAATAAGGAATTAATTCTACTTAAGTCATTAGTTTTGCAAAGGATGTATACATCATCCGCATATAGACAATGATCTAAAAGTTTGTGCCTAGTTAAAATGTTGCTTATATCGTCGAAGACGATAAGGAATAAAACTACCGATAATGGTGATCCTTGGGGAATTCCATTGTGCAACGGGTGTGCGGAAGAAAAACAGTTGTTTGTTTTTACGTAAAACGTTCTATTAATTAAAAATGATTTGACGTACCCATACATTTTTGGGCCAACACCCCATTTTTTAAGTTTGTTCAAAACAATATGAATTCCTATCCTATCGAACGCTTTTTCAAAATCTAGGGAAAGAATTGTTACATGGTTTTTGGTCGATAGCGCTTTTGTTATGTAGTAGTCGATATGAAGAAGCGCATCGACGCACCCACGGTTAGCTTTAAATGCTACTTGATTTGGACTGATCAGGTTGTTTGTTTCGGCAAACCAGAGTAAGCGCTTTGCGACAATCTTTTCAAGTATTTTTGACATGCATGAGATAAGGGAGATTGGACGGTATCCTTCGATTAAAGTTTTGTCCTTGTTTGGTTTAGGAATTGGGAATGTTGAAACTGTTTTCCAGCTTTGTGGAATGACTCCAGAGTCGAGTATGCTACTGTACAGTTGGACTAGTCTGGATTTTGTTGCTCGTGGCAAGTTTTTTAGCATTGGATAGGATATCCTATCTCTACCCGGGGTTTTTCCTTTAACTCTGCTCAGACATGTTTCAAATTCAAGAAAAGAGATGCGTTGAGCGGTGGAGTTGCTGACTTGCAGCATCTGCGGACTTCTGAGGTACTCGGTTTTTTTGTTGTTAAAAGCATTTGGAAAATTTATATCTTCTGAGTACTCTGACCAAGTTTGGGCGATAAGGTTACACATTTTTTGGGGGTCAGAAACCAGGCCAATGGGCGATTTGATGCAGCTGATGGTAAGTGGGGTGCGGTTTCCCGTCAAGCATCGGATGTTTTGCCAGATCTTAGGAGGGGAAGAATTAGGATTAATACTGGACGTAAATTCGATAAAACTTTTTGCTTTGCTCGCTTTAAGCAGTCTTCGAAATTTCGCGTTTGATTTTTTATATTGCACTAAGTTGCTTTGGGTGGGATGTTTTTGGAAATCTTTCAAGGCTATCATTTTTTCTCTTCGAAGTGATGTTAGTTCGGGGTTCCACCAAGGCACTACCCGTCTACGCTGTTTTGGGGTTGTTTGGTAGAAATATTTGCAGCGGAACGGATTGCTTTTAGCAGCAGTGCGGCTTCTTTATTGATGTTTGAGGTTGGATTTTTATCTGATAAATACGAAATAATTTTATTCCTAAAACTTGACCAATTTGCTAGATCTGTTTTGAACTTTACGTTAGGAGTGTTCTGCATGGTCGTATACCCAGTGTTTATGGTAGTGAGTAGGGGGAAATGGTCACTGTTGTGGAGATCATCGAGAGTCTTCCACGTAGTTTTTGGGAGCAACTCGGGTGAGCAGCAACTTATGTCTATATGGGTGAATGTACTGTGTGTTGAGAGATGGGTGGGAGAGCCATCGTTAAGGAGAATTAGGTTGGAGTGTAGAAGGAAATCTTCCAAAACTGCGCCTCTTTTGTTTGTGGATGGGGAGCCCCAAAGCACACTCCATGCGTTAACGTCTCCTCCGAGAATTAGGGGGGAGTCGACTTGGTTAAGAATGTTGTCCAAGTCAGATCTGTGGATAATTTGGTCTTGGGGGAGGTACAAACCTATGTAAGTTATTTTTAGTTTAAGTTGTAGTTCCACAGCTAGGACTAGAATATTGGAATTGAGGGGTAGGACTCTGTGTGGAATGTTATTTTTAATCAGGATGCCTATACCTTGCTTGGATGTCGTGTTATTTGGTAAATTTTTGAAGTAGCCAGTGAAGGCTTTCGGAATTATTGGGGAGTCGTTGAATGGGCAGTGTGTCTCTTGGAGAGATACAAGACAGGGATTGTGTTGTTTAATTAAAATATTTAGCTCATCAAAGTTGTTTATAAAACCTTTGATATTCCATTGCAAAAGTCTGAGAGCCGTATTTGAATAGCATTGATTCCACGAGCTTGTATTGCCTGAGGCAATGAAAGTGTGTTTTGCAGTATTTGGTTTGGCGTTTTGAGGAAATTGTGTAGTATTATTTACGTTTTGTTGTAAGAAAATCGGGTTGGCGTTATTGGGATGTCTAAAGTTATGACTCTGCGGTTCAGATGTTGAAGCAACCATGCTCCCTGAAGAGCCGGGTTGATTCAATTCCCGAACAGCAGAGTCATGGTCTTGGGCATTAGGTTTATTCTTACATGCTTTCATCGTCTGGTTCTGAAGTGTTTACATAGTAATCATTGTTCTTCAGAAGTGTTTGGGTAACTGTTGATATAGGTGAGTGAGTAACTATTTGGGTATAGTTGACAGTGTTGGTGGTTGGAGTGGATGTGGGTTGAGTATGGGTTATGCTATTTGAGGGGGTGGGTGGCATGTTTGAGTTTGTTGAAGTAGAATGAGGGTAGGACCGGTTTGAGTTCGATGATGGGGTATGAGAGCTAATGAACGGTTTTTGTGGTTGTGTTGCAGTGTGGGTAAGTGATTTTTGTGAAGCTGTGTTGTTGTGTTCGTTTAGAACATGATTCTCTGCCGGACTATTTACTCTTGAGCTGGATGATGCATTTGTGTTTGCAGTTGTAGTATTTCTTATCGGCGGAGGTGGAGGAGGAGTCAGATTAGGCTGAGGGGTAATAGGTACATTTTGTTGGGTCTGGGTATTGCGCTTAACTTTTTCGGCGAATGTTTCTGAAGCGGAAGGCGTTTGAGACGGGTTTTGTTGTTTATAAATGCGTTTGGCCTCGGCCATAGTGCATTTTTTAGTAGTTTTTATTGTTATTATCTCTTTCGCCTGTTTGTAGCTGGGGCACGCTTTCGAGGATGATGGGTGGGGAAGGGAACAATTGGCACACATGATGCGAGCACAGTTGTCCAGTGAATGTGGTGGTAGGTTGCATGACTCACATTTTGTGTCTCCGTTACAGCGCTTGATGGTGTGGCCAAGAAGCTGGCAATTGCGGCAACGCATGGGATTCGGGATATATTCCGTTACTTTGGTATTATAGAAACCGATTTCAACAGATTTGGGCACTTGGAAAAGGTCGAATGTAAATAACATCAGACCTGTTACTCTTTGTTTACCATTTTCATTTTTTGTAAATTTATACACTTCTGTGACTCCCTGAGGCTTCATTTCTGTAACGATCTCTGTTTCAGATACGTTAATTAGGCACGGGGCATAAACGATTCCCTTGGATGCATTTAAGCGATCATGAAGCTTCACTACAACGGGGCACACATTAGCAAGATTGTTTACCTTAAGGAAAATGTTAGCAATTTTCGGTGACTTAACCAAGATCAGCAAGTTCCCATCGCGTAGTTGAGATATCTGTTCATATTCCTTACTGATGTTATCTATCGCTTTCTTAAGCAAGAAAGGACTGAGTGATGAGATGGGTTTTTCAACACTTTTTGGAGAGATAAGAATGAATCTGGGGTTTTTCGCGTTTATTTTTGTTGGAAGATCGGGGTAATCGTATAAAGGTGTCAATGTGGTTTTTTGTTTTTTGTTAGGTTGGGTCTCGGGGGCAGGGTCTTCGTCTAGAACCCTGAAACGATTCCCGTACCTGTTCGGCCCGTGGGCCATTTTGCCCGTTAGAGAAAACACCCGCGTGTAAATAGAAAAAAATAAACCAGTTACACTAAAAAACGATGAGAAAAAAGGGGGAAAAAAGAACGCGGTGTAACGGGAGGTACCGGTAACTATTTCCGTGGTGTGAAATTGCACAATAAAAAAAAAAAAAATCGATTTCTGTGTTGAGTTAATTAGTTGCGCAAAATGGGTCGCAAATTGGGAAAACTAACTATAACTCAACTAAAGGCAGAACTCAGTAAGCGGAACCTCGACACAACTGGGGGAAAAGATGCCTTACTGATTCGTCTGGAAGAAGCAGTAACGCAGGAAGGTGAAAATCCGCACGACGTAGAGTTTGACGTGGAAGAGGAACCAGCAAGTACAGCAGCCGACCCGGGTATAACAAGTCTGCTCCTGCAACTTAAGTTAGTCATGGACGAACAAAAGAAAGCAATAGAAGACAAAAGGAATTCTCTAGAACTTAAGCTGGACGAACAAAAGAAAGCAATGGACGAACAAAAGAAAGCAATGGATGAACAAAAGAATTCTCTAGAACTTAAGCTGGACGAACAAAAGAATTCTCTAGATGCTCTGGAAAGCAAACTTGATGAGCAAAACAAGAACTTGGAATCCAAATTCGAAGCGATCGAAGAGAAAATCGAGAAGGTCGAGACGCAACTCGAAAAAGTCGAAACTAGATTCGATGAAAACTTTGAGAAGCATGAGACTCAGTTCGGGAAGATAGAGACTCAGTTTGAAAAAGTAGAAAAAAAAGCAAGTCGAAAATCTTGCTAAGGAACTCAGCAACGTAAAGAGACAGAAAGCACGGGAATATTCAACTGACGGTCTGAGAAGAAAGGAGATGCAGCCTCCTATCTTCGATGGTCAAACATCATGGCCAATTTATAAGAGGCAATTCGAAGCGGCCGCAATAACCAATAGCTGGGACGATGAAGAGAAGTCTATTGCACTCACGCTTGCACTGAGGGGTCCAGCTGCGGAGCTCTTGCAGACCATCCCGGAAGATAAACAGCAGAACTACGACTCTCTGGTTCAGGCGATCGATATGCGGTTTGGGGATGAACACATGCAGCAGGTGTACAGGGTTCAGCTGCGTAGTCGAGTCCAGAAAAGGGGGGAAACGCTCCAACAGTTGCAAGCGGATATAGAGCGACTAGCCCATCTTTCATACCCTAAAGCCGGTGAGGAGCTTATCAACGAAATGGCGGTGGAAGCTTTTATTCAGGCCATAGAGGACAGACAACTGCAAATGGCTGTAAGGATGGCTGAAAAGCGAACACTCCCCGAGGCATTGGCATTTGCTTTGTCAATGAAGGCTGCGGACCAAGCATACCAGGGAATACACCGTGTCAGGGAAATGTCCGTCGTGGAATGCTCATGCCAGAGAACAGCCGTCATGGATGAAGACAGAGCTCGCGGAAGTCAAATCCGTTGCTGGAATTGCAACCAAACCGGACACCTACAACGGCAGTGCAGAAGTGCACCTAGACGAGGAAATTGTCCACATTGCGAAAGTAGGAGAAGCAGAGAGGAAGCATCTGGCGGTGATAACATCCATCCTTGTCAGTCAGACTTCCCAAAACCAGCAGTCGGGAAATGCGTAAGGACCAACTTCGCGGGGCAGAAGTTGGTTACTGGAATCGAGGCCCCCAGGACCACCATTCAAGTTTCGCAAACCAATCGGGGTAACAAGAGCCTGACAGTGGGGGCACTAATCAACAAGAAGAAGTGCGTAGCCACCATCGACACAGGTGCCACCGCCTCCATTGTAAGAAGAGATATCGTTAGAAGCTCATGGCTGCACAACACCAACAGCTACCGCCTGAAGACTGCAACAGGGGAAATGGCGAAGGTGTTTGGAGAAGTTCGTCTTACGATCACTCTGGCGGGACTGACGTTCTCCCATGCGTTTCTGGTGGCAGATATATGCGACGAGTGCATCATCGGAATAGACTTCATGAAAGCAAATGAAGTAATCTTGGACATCGGGATCCAAGTACTGAGGTATCGAAATGTGGAGATTCCGATGGTGTACGGAAACGAGAATGCCGTAACTCTCAGGACAGTCATCAGCAAAGACGAAGTTTTGCCGCCGTCTTCAGAGACAATCATTTGGACGAAGCTGGAAGGTGATCTTGGGAGCCACCGATTCTACATAGTAGAACCAGACCCAGAGAAGAATTCTCAAGACTACATCGTGGGAAAGACGTTAGTCGAACCAAAGAACACCATGGTTCCAGTGAGGGTTTTGAACGCAAGACCACACACTGTCAAACTAAGGCGAGGGGAGGTGACTGGAAAATGCACGCCGATTACCGCCGTCGCAACAATATCTGAACGTGATGCTCCAAAACCTTTCCCATCATCGTGGACAGCGGAAACGAGAGAGACGATTCTCCAGTCCAGTGAGCTGAATCAGGAGCAGCGAACTATGGCAGAGAATCTTATCAATGAGTACGCTGATGTATTTGCCTCACAGGACGGAGAATACGGCCGAACACACCTGGTACAACATCGAATAGACACTGGTGATACTAGACCAATTCGTCAGCCTGCTAGGCGCCTTCCATTGGCAAAGCAGACAGAAGTTGCAGAGATGGTGTCGGCAATGGAGAAAGAAGGTCTGATTGAAAGTTCCAAAAGTCCGTGGGCATCACCGGTTGTACTGGTTAAGAAGAAAGATGGCAGCACGCGGTTCTGGGTGGACTATCGGCAGCTCAATTACGTCACCAAGAAAGACAGCTATCCTCTGCCACGGATTGACGACACGCTAGACACACTATCAGGAGCCCGATGGTTTTGCACTCCACTACTGGCAGGTACAGATCCATCCAGAAGACCGGGAGAAAACCGCCTTCACCGCAGGAAATGGGCTATGGCAATTCACGGTAATGCCATTCGGGCTGTGCAATGCTCCGGCGACTTTCGACCGATTGATGGAATGTGTCCTGCAAGGGTTAACATGAAAAACCTGTTTGGTATACTTGGATGATGTCATCGTCGTAGGAAAAACGTTTGCGCAACACCGAGACAATCTAAGGGATGTGTTTCAAAGGCTTCGAAGTGCCCACCTGAAGCTTAACCCCAAGAAGTGCGCCCTGTTTAGAGCGGAAGTCAAGTACTTGGGGCACATAATTTCAGCGAAAGGAGTGAGAACCGATCCAGAGAAGGTCGAAGCGGTGAAAAACTGGCCAGTCCCCAAAGACAAACACCAACTAAGGAGCTTCCTGGGCCTAGCCACCTACTACAGACGGTTCGTGAAGGATTTTGCCGGGATCGCAAAGAGCCTGCACCAGTTGGCGGAAAAGGGGAAACAATTCAAATGGTCAATTGAGTGCGAGAAGAGCTTCAAGGCACTTAAACAACGGCTATGCGATGCCCCGATACTAGCTTACCCCACACCCGGGGAAACGTTCATTGTGGATACAGATGCTAGTAATGTCGGGGTAGGAGCCGTACTCTCCCAGGTGCACAAGGGCCAAGAGAAGGTGGTTGCGTACTTCAGCAAGGTGCTCTCTAAGCCAGAAAGGAACTACTGCGTGATAAGGTGGGAACTTCTAGCTTTGATTTTGGCTACGAAGCATTTTCACAAATACCTCTATGGGAGAAAGTTCGTTCTTCGCACAGACCATGCAGCCTTAAAATGGCTATTACAGTTCAAGATTCCTGAGGGTCAGGTCGCAAGATGGATCGAAAGGCTGCAAATCTACGACTACGAAATACAGCATCGTAAAGGAAAACTCCACTCTAATGCGGATGCACTGTCCCGGAGATCATGCAGAACGGATTGTAAACATTGTGCGCGTCAGGAAGAACGGGAGCTGGTTTCCATCCAAAGAATGAGAGCCGAACCTATCGCCGGCTGGAGCGTAGATGGATATCGAACCGATTCTGGCCTGGAAGGAGAACATGGAGAAACCGGATCATCAGAACATCTCTCACAGAAGCCCGACCTTAAAGGCGTATTTTGCGCAGTGGGACTCCCTCCATGTCCAAGAAAGTGTCCTGAGAAGAAAATGGGAATCCTCCGATGGAAAATCGTTTGTAATGCAGCTTGTCGTGACGCGGACGAGGGTCAAGGAGGTGTTACGGGAAATGCATGGCGGGGCGTCCGGAGGCCACTTGGGAGTGAATAAGACGCTAGAAAAGGTACGAGAACGTTTTTATTGGTTAAAAGCGAAGGAAGATGTCGAAGACTGGTGCAGAAAATGCGACGTGTGTGCAGCTAGCAATGGTCCGAGAATCAAAACTCGAGGTAAGATGCACCAATACAACGTGGGAGCACCTTTCGAACGAATCGCCATTGACATCGCAGGCCCCTTTCCGGAAACCGACAATGGTAATCGGTATATACTCGTAGTAATGGACTACTTCAGTAAGTGTCCGGAAGCGTTTCCGATCCCTAACCAGGAAGCCAGAACCGTGGCGGAGCAGATCGTCTACAATTGGGTGAGCAGATTCGGTGTGCCCTTGGAATTGCATTCTGACCAAGGGCGAAATTTCGAGTCAAGAATCTTCCAAGCGATGTGTCAACTACTCGGAATCAAAAAGACACGGACAACCCCGCTTCATCCACAGTCGGACGGTATGTTGGAGCGTTTCAATAGGACTTTGGACGAACATCTCTCGAAGGTCGTAGGCGACTACCAACGTGATTGGGACCGGCAGATTCCCTTGTTTTTGATGGCCTATAGAAGTGCCGTGCATAGCACTACTCGACATACGCCGTTCGAAATCTTATTTGGTGGAATAGCTCGTTTACCCAGTGAGGTGAAATTTGGATCTCCTACCAATGAGCCCAGAAATGAAGAAGAGTACGTGGCGGACCTTAGGGAAAGGCTTAGGGACATACACCAAAGGACCAGAAGTCAGATTAAGATAACAAGCGACCGCATGAAGACCAGGTATGATGTCAAGGCAACAACGTCAGGATTCCAGGAGGGAGATCTAGTGTGGCTGTATAATCCCCATCGCCAAAAGGGGAAATCAAATAAGTTGCATCAGAACTGGGAGGGTCCCTACAGAATAATAACCCGCATCAACGATGTTGTCTACCGCATCCAGCGAGGCCCAAGGGCCAAAATGAAAGTAGTTCATGTGGACCGACTGAGTCGATACAATGGCGGAAGTGAGGATGCACTTATTCGGGACGAACACGTCTAAGAGGGGGGCAGTGTAACATAATAATAACTACGCTCCTACAGCCCATTCCAAAGTGTCTTTTCATTCGGGGTTCGTGTCTGCGGTTAGTCTCCACAGTTCATGTCTACGATAAGAGACGGATAATATCACGGATAAGAGAGAATTATAACTACAAGAAATGATTGTCATCTTGGAATTATTACATCAGAATTTTTTTTTGTTCCAGTGGTCGAAGAATTTGCTAGAAGTTTCTGGCTATCAGAAACTTCTGCTATATAAGGACAGATGGCGATCGAGACCAAGCAGTTGGTTTTGAACCGCACGAGGAGATTGGAAAAGTGATAACAGCCGAAGTTGTAATTTTGTGATAAATTGAAAGTTGAGAGTTAACAAGAAGAAGTAATTGGCTTGGATTTGTGAATTAAGTAATTGAAAGGAGATAAAGTGATTTGAGAAGAAAGAGACCTTGTAAGGAAGGAGTTTGCGAAGAATAGTATAGTGTGAACTTGAATTGTTCTATAGACTAGAAAATAAAGAAATAATTTCACAGAATATTGTTTTATCTACTCGAGCCGTAGCTCGCATATTACAATATTGTATATATACACATACGTATACTACACCCTCGAAAGATCTTTCTTTCATATAAAATTTCGATTTCTGACCACCTTGCGTTCGAAAATATGCTAAAAAAAGGCATGTCTCTAGCCCGCTATCTAACTACGATTTTCACCACAAATTTCTGTGAAACACCAGGCCACCACAAATTTTCAGAAAACAAAAGGTATACTGACCCCTCTTTGTGTTTATTTATTTTTCCTGTAACTTTTGTGTTTGTTGATCAGTTTTTTTCAGTTTCAGGGGTACAATTTAAATGGAGTTCATGGAAAATCCAGAATGACCCACTCAAAAGGCTTTTGTACAAAAAATATTTAAGAACTGAGTTAAATGTTGAAGACCAACTACAAGTCTTAGAGACAAGTGGTTTTCACCCACTTGTAGAGCAGACTGAGGGCATTACAGAAAATGACGGCGGTTCTCTAATTTGTTTAACACATGGTGGTCAGATTTTTTTAACGCATGATGAATAGATTTGTGCAAATGATATCTAGCGCTATACATTTAAGTTAGAGGGTGCGCTTCTTTTTAACATGGTGGTTCGTACATAATTGTGTAGGTAATAAGCAGATTTATATGGCCGACAGAATAAATGAAATGAATGAAACAAACATCAAAATTTAGGTTGCGAGGTGAATTGTAATATTATAGGTATATGTATGTTCGAATTTTGCAGCTGATAATTCGGTTCTAGACGGATTGACGAAATGAAACAAATATCAATATTTAAACTATAGGATGTGGTTTATTTTTAACGCAATTATTTTTTTATTCAATGTGGTATTTTTTTTTTTATAATGTAGTTAAAACAAATTTGTTGTGGTGTGTCGGAAGATATGTTGAGGTGTTACTCAAGTGATAAGTTGAGTTATTTTGATAATTTTTGGTCATTTCGTTTATTCAAACACATTTTCAATAACAAAATTGATGAGTTTAGTAAAACAATGCTATGAACAAATTCTTTTCGAAAGGAATTTCGCAGTAATTTTATTGTGATTTTCTCATGCACATAGTCAGCACTATCGAGAATTACGAGGGAACGTTCCCTTATACACGTGGTACAAAAACACAAACTGATCGTGATGTCTTCTAATTTTAAAGATATGTCCCAAATGCTTCCGGTATCTTAACGTTAATAAACTTCAGATATCAATTGAAGTAGTAAAGAGAATGGACCTTTTCGGAAACTTAAAAAAAGTCTATTGTAGATGTTCCCATCTTTTTTTTTGAAAGAACATCGAGAGAGTCATATAGTCTGCAGTAGGTGAAAATATTTTCCCCTCATTCCACATTTCGTGCAGCGATTTGGCATTTTCCTATCTGTTACTCTTTCCTCTCTTTTTTTTCCTTGTATTTGACATCCAGTTAGTGTAATAATAGTATTTTTTGTACTATTTTCAACCATCCTGCACTAAGGTACTACTCATTTCGATCTTGTATTACTATTTTACTATTTTAACAAAAATTTGTTTGCGAAATTTTTCGATTCTTAAAAAAGCATGCCATTGCTTATCGAGAATGTGATTTTAAAATCCTTACTATGTTCACTTTAAGTACTTCATACACTCCGTGCCAAAAAAAAAAAACCCACTCATGCATCTTTTCTAAAACGTATTGTATATCACTGAAATTTAAGCAAATCTTCTTCTTCTTCTTCTTTCTTCTTATACATACATATATATATTTTATATATATTATATATAAAGGATCTTTTATTAAGCACTTCCTATCTTTAAATTTAAATAAAACAAAGTGTGTGTGAGATATCATCGAAATTTTTTATTCGCTTGAAAGGCCTATCGATGCCATTATATATGGAATATAACATCGTTTAAATGTCCGCCGCGGCTTCTCTGGGTGGCGCGCATCCGAAATGTCCAATTTTCCATGACTCTGGGGCATAAATCAGGCTGAATTTGACCGATGGCATGGGTTATGTTGGCTTTGAGGGCCGCTGCAGTTAATGCTTATTCGCATAGACCTGCGACTTCAGAAAACCCCACAAGAAAAAGTCTAACGGAATCAAATCGCACAATCGCAGTGGCCAGTTCACATCACCTCCACGTGAGATGACCATGCCCTCGAATCGCTCGTGCAGAATTTCCAATGTGGCGTGAGCTATGTGGCACGTAGCGCTGTCCTGTTGAAACCACATGTTGTTGGTATCCATATGATCCAATTCAAGCCAAAAGAAGTTGGTAATCATCGACCTATAGCGCTCGCCGTTGACGGTGATGGCCTGGCCAACGTCGTTCTCAAAGAAATATGGACCGATGACGCCGCCAGCCCAAAATCCCCACCAAACAGTGACTTTTTTGGGATGCACTGGTATCGTCCCAAATTCAACAATTTTGTTTGTTGACGTACTCATTCATCCAGAAATGGGCCTCATCGCTGAGGGTAATTTTTCGATGAAAATGAGGGTCAGTTTCCACCTGCTCCAGAGCCCATTCAGCGAATTCGAGTCGTTGTCTATGGTCATTTACCTTCAGCTCCTGAGTCAGTTGAATTTTGTACGGGTGCAGGCCCAAGTCACGACGCAAAATTCGCCAAGTTGTGGTCTGTGAAAGGCCGAGTTCTTGTGAGCGACGCGAAATCGACTGTCTCGGATGCAGGAGAATCTCACGGAGAGCGGCGATGTTTTCGGCAGATCTTGCGTTTCGTCGACGTACTGGTGTTGGTTGATCGTTTACTGAACCAGTGGACTCAAATTTATCCACCACACTGCGAACAGTCCTCTCGGAAGGACGATTATGGCGACCGTAAGATGGGCGAAGCGCGCGGAACATTGCCCGAACAGAACACCCATTTTGATAAAACAATTTTATTATTTGCACGTGTTGTTGAACGCTAAATTGACAGATGTAGCTTCAACAATATGGCCGCTATCAACTGTCAAAGTTCGGAAGTCCCTATTGGAAGAACCTGTATATGACATTTATTATTTATATTATTTTATTTTTATTTTTATTTTTATTTATATATATATATTATATATATAAGAATGAGTTTGATATATGTTTGTCCTTTTATATCTTGAGTTTGGCAACACCGAATTTTATGATTCTTTTTTGCTGGAAAAGTATGTAAAAAAAACAATACCTTTCCAATGAAAAAATCATCGAAATCGGAATTGCAAAACTGGAGATAAAAATCGATATTTTTGAAAGCCAAAAAAACAAAGACGTCGCGTAGCGTACCAAATACACGGCAAGTACGTCCGTTGAGCCAACGAAGTGAGTGAACAGAGAAAAAACATCATTTCTCCGTTTCTGTCATTCACACTCCACTCGAGTGTATGTTTGCACACATTGGTATAGCCAGCGTCTCTGCTATGTGCGTGTTGGATAAAATTTAAGTGATTTTTCTTTTGTGTAAATCTAAATCAAGTGCTATAAATAGCGTTTTGTAACGGGTAGTATTAATATTTGTGAAACATTTTGTTCAAATATTTGAAGTAGATTTTGTCGGTGCCAATTAGTTCAAAATGGACTATTTAGGTGACAATGACAAGGAAAATGTAAGGCCGATAGAAACCGATGTTCCAATTGAAGAAGTCTATCGCTTAGTCGGTCTCTCATTTGAAAGTGGTGAACAATAATTAGCAAGTGTCGCTTTGGAAGCATTAAAATCGCCATCTCGCAACGATACAACCGACAATGAAACACAAAATGTAATATCATCGTCACACCGCAACGATACAACCGGCAAAGATTTTGGTTTGTAATTCATTTGGCGGCGCCATGATATTGTTGGCGGGTGACTTCAGACAAACTTTGTCGGTCATACCCCGTTCAACTGCTGCGGATGAACTCAATGCCTGTCTTAAATGTTCTCCTTTGTGGAGATATGTTAAAACACTTTCACTCACTACAAATGTCCGTGTACAGTTACGAAACGATCCATCTGCGGCAGAATTTTCAAAGCAGCTGTTGAATATTGGGAATGGAAAAATGCCCGTTGATAGTTCAAATAGCCTAATAACTCTGCCAACCAATTTCTATTGTATAAGAAATTTAATGAAAGAATTAGATCAGTGTGTTTCCAAGTATAGTGGAGAACTATAAAAATCATACTTGGTAAGTGAAAGAGCTATATTGGCTTGTAAAAATAAAGATGTCGCTGAAATTAATGCATCTATTTTGGAGCAAATAGATGGACAATTTTTTGCCTACAAATCAGTTCACACTATAAAAAATGAGGATGACGTAGTGATTCCCGATGGAATTTTTGAATTCGCTTGATTTACCGGGACTGTCACCCCATTATTTAGCGCTAAAAGTTGGAGCCCCGATTATAATGCTGCGTAACATTAATCAACCAAAACTTTGCAATGGTACGAGACTTGCTGTAAAAAAGTTAATGAACAATCTGATTGAAGCTACGATTCTGAGTGGCAAATATAAAGGGGAAGACGTTTTAATCCCCAGAATTCCAATGATTCCATCTGATTTGTCATTTGATTTTAAACGTCTTCAATTTCCTATTCGCCTTGCTTTTGCCATCACTATAAATAAAGCGTAAGGTCAGTCTTTGAAAATTTGCGGTATAGATTTAGAATATCCGTTGTTTTCTCATGGTCAACTGTATATTGGGTGTTCTAGAGTAGGGAAACCAACCGCACTTTTTATTTACGTAAAAGATGGAAAAACCAAAAATGTTGTTTATAAGAAAGTATTAGAATAAAATGTAAGATATTTTAAAAACGAATTTTATTCAAAGTTTTCTTTCTGCTCTCTTAAGTTTTAGCATTTCTCAAGCCCGACGAATTGAGAGAATTTTACGCCTCAACATAAACAGGGAACAGCCCCCTGGAAATATGCTCAGCGAAGCGGGCATGGGTTTGCTAGTATATCTATAATTTTTTTTTATGAAGCATTGTCCTTTCTAACACTAATTACCTATTTGTGGCCAAATTTCTCACAAATCCCATAAAAGTGCAAGAACGGGTAGACGCTAATAGAAAAGGGTATACAATAGGTATTTTATGGCACTACACATCAATATATCCACACTTCCTCTATGACTGTTTTGAGCTTAAAGTGATTCGAAGTCACGTTGCAAGGGCGATGGCCAGCGACAATAGCCTGATCTTTGGGGCTTATTACCCCAATGAAATGTACCTCCAGAGTACGATCCGGTCTGGCTTCTATCGATGCAAAAGGGCTGATACAGAAGAAAGATGGTATCCCGGTATTGTACCATCACCACCGCAGCGCGAGAGATAAACGACTTAACCACGGCGGGCACGTCTCCGATGCTCCTGAGCTCCTCCGTTTTAGTTCCTTCATCCAACGTTTCTCCAATTTTTTGAGCCCCTCAAAATAAGCGTTTGTTTCAGCGATGACCTCTTCATTCGACCCAAATCTCTTACCTTCGAGCCATTTCCTCATGTTTGGAAACAAGAAATAGTCGCAGGGGGCTAAATCTGGGGAATATGCTGGATGAGGGAGAAGTTCGTAGCCTAACTCATGCAATTTTGCCATTGCGACTGCGGACTTGTGCGCCGGTACGTTGGCCTGGTGAAAAAGAACTTTTTTCTTCGCCAAATGCGGCCGTTTTTGCTTCAAATCGGCTTGGAATCGACCCAGTGATCGTTTTACCCTTTTCAAGGTAATCGATGTGAATAACACCACGCGCATCCCAAAAAACTGTCGCCATGACCTTGTTTGCTGACAAACCACCCGCCTTGGCCTTCTTCGGCTTCGATTCACCAGAAGTCCATTGTTTTGACTTTTCCTTGATTTCTGGTGTGTGAATCCAGGTTTCATCCACGGTTACGAAACGGCTCAAAAACTCAGCCGAATTTTTCTGGAACATCGCCAAACACACCTTTGAAGTTGTCAAACGAATGCGTTTGTTGTCGATGTAAGCAAACGCTTTTTCATGTCCAAATATTGGAAAAGTGGAAAGCTTTTCCATGTCCAAATATTTATGTAAAATCGAAATCACAGAGCCATGTGATAAGCCTGTGACCTCTTCAATCTCGCGCACTTTCACTCGCAGGTCGTCTATTATCAAACCATGGATTTTGTCGACCATTTCTGGTGTGGTGACCTCAATTGGGCGACCAGAACGTTCGGCGTCACCTGTGCTTGAACGACCGCACCGAAATTGAGTAAACCAATGGTGAATGGTTCCAATCGATGATGAAGAGTCCCCATAATATTTGTTAAGCTTTTGTTTGGTTTGCGTGATAGTTTTTTCTCGAAAAAAATAGTGTTTAATGAGCACTCGAAATTCACTTTTTTCCATTTTAACGAAAATGCTAGTAGGCGTTTATATAAAATGGCTGCCACAACAAAACTATTTGACAGATCTGTCTGAAAATTTGGGTGCGTTCTTTTGAAAGATGATTCTTGACAAAAAAAAATAAATTTAAGGTGACGACACAATTTGTGTTAATTTTCAGGGACTTATTGACCCACCCTCGTACATCATGTTCTGGTGGCTGTTCGAAGGGGAAAGGGTCAACACGCCTTCCCAGGGTGGGGCGTTACTTTCGGTAACATCCTCTTAGTTTTAAGTTAGTTTAAGTTAGCTAGGTTAGTTAGGGGGTTTCTGGGAGAGGTCGGGCTCACCAACATGAATGGGTGCTTCCGAGAGGTGACTGACGCCTCTTGGCCTCGGCCAGCTCCCGGCGGTGCATGTGCACCATGTTGGTGACGGCCAGGCGCCCGGATAGCAGTTGGGATGGTGACCACTCGGTGCGTGAGGCAACGAGTGCTCACCACCCTGATTATAGTTATTGTAGGTTAAGTAGCTTAGGTAGGTCAAGTAGCGTAGATAGCTGTAGCGTAGCTAGCTAGATAGCTTTTATTTAAAACAAAAATAAGGATACTAAGTTTTTTTTCTATTTTACAATTTATATTTTCTTGGTAAATAATAATATGTAAGATTAGTTCGTAGAATAGTTTTTAGGCCGAGAGGCAATAGTTATATGTATATAGTTAAGTTTAGAGCGCCCGCCTAAGGACCAGTAAGCTAGAATAAGAAACCTGTTGATTTTTAAGTTAGATTTAGTCATTTTTGTCTAGTATGTAAGTTTAATAAAGATAATAAAAACAAAAATGAATCAAAAAAAAAAAAAATTGTGCATCCCCAAACCATAACATATGGTGAATGCTTAACGGTGGGAAGCAAACATTCGTATAACTATCGCTCCTTAGCTCTTCTTCGCATTGTCTGCTTTTCGTCAGGTCCAATCAAATTAAATTTGGAATCGTCAGAAAATATGACCCTTTTCCAATCATTGGTGGTCGATCCACAGTGCTGTTTGGCCCACTTCAATCTATTTGTTTGCAGGTGTATTGCATCGGTTGGGAAGTGGAGGGCAATACCATGGGATTACAAAAATATGTGAAAATCCAATGAAAAACAAATTTTTAAAACTTATCAATTTTTAAGAAAAATGCTTAGCAAGGAATAGATTGTCGGTGAATATTATTGCTGGTTGATATGTAAGTAATCAGTGCAGTTAATAAAATGGAAATCCAAATTCCCGGGGAATAATTAAGACAGCAGTTCATATTTACGAACTTCACCATCTTTGCTTGAATTTTTAACCTAAGGGATATTTAATAATAAAATTATGATAACGAAATTAAAGCAAAATAATGAGAATATACATATGTACGATTCTGTACAGAACCCACTGCTATTCTTTAGCATTAACTTAAGGTATACGAGTATATATCTTTTGTTATTCGTCATTCTCTTGAGTATTATTTTTGTTTTACCAGGAACCAGGAATTCTAAATAATAATAAAATAGAGCGCAGTAAACAGTTTATATTTTTTATTTGATTTTTATTTATTATCATTGTTTTTTTATAATTTTTATTTACTTTCTTCCTCGTTTTTGCTGTTGTTTTTTTTTTTTTTAATTCATTAATTAATAATAATGTATAATAATATATATAATATAAAAAGTGTTTCTTTTCCGTATAGTTTATTTTATAATTGTTCACTTGTTTTTGCTTTTATGTATTCTCATTTTCCATTTATTTACTCCTGAAAATTTTCTTTCTTTATATATATTTCTTTCTCTGTATAAGAGGTCTTGCCAATTGATTTTACATTTTCTCCTTTAAGTTGTTTCGTTTTGTTTTTCTTTCTTTTTTAAGGAGGAGAAGGATTAAGTATCTATATAAATAATTTTCTTTTCTTTGTTGTTGTTTTAGTGTGATTTTCTTTTTGTATGCAATTGAATAAATGTAATAATGTGAGCGGTGTGTTTTTGTGAGTGGTTCATTTAACAATTTTTTTTTATTATTATTATTATTTACGTTTTTTTTTATATGTAATTGCTGAATAAGTTTTCTTGTCTATTTGGTGTTAATTTCTATACAATTTTCTTGTGGATTTTTTTTTCTAAATAAGAAGCTAACTACTATTAGTTAATAATAGTTTTACATTGTTCATTCAGTTTAATTTTTTTATAATTGCTTTATTTTTTTATGACATAAGTCCACCATTATTAGTTTTATATTTCTTTTATTTATCATTACAATTTGATTCCTATCCTTAATTGTTGCAAAAATTTCCTTTATACAAAAAACATTTAAATTTTCTCTGTTAAGATGCTTTTAAATTTTTTTTTTGTTTATTTTTAAGTGGGAGACTATGAAGCGATTTATGCAAATTACAAAAAAAATAATAATAATAATAATAATAACAATAATTATAAAATAAACAAAAAAATAATATAAAAAAATTCTTTTTTTTTTCCAATAGACACAAAAACTTTCAACGGTTATAAAAAAAAAAAAAGAATATTACAATCAAAAACTTAATAAAAAGAAAAATAAGAAATTTTTGGAAGAAGCATATCTATGCAATTCGAATAGCAAGAAGTGTTGGCGCGACGCAAGAACAGGGATGGGACATTGTTGGGGGATTTCTTTTTTAATTAATTTTCTTAGTACAATTGGTTTTAGGTTCCTCTATTTTGTCTGTGTTGCAAGTAACTCGTTTCCACATTTATTTCTCATATTTTTTTCTTTTTTTGGATAAGTTGCTTCATTAAATTTTTTGTTTTTTGTTTGTTTATCGGTTAAAATGAACACTTTTTATCTGGTGGGAATTTTATTTTGATATCTATTGCACGCTACATGAATTTTTGTGGCCATTTTTGTGCTTTAGCCTTGATTTTGGCCTATATCGTTCTAAATAGGAGAGTTGTTTAGCATTAATAGCGCCTCGTCGTTTGCTAAAAAAATAAAAATAAAGATTTAGTAATGAAAAGATATGAGAAAAAAAATAGGCAAACTTACTCCCTGATCGTTTCAACAGCTGCTTCGTATTTGAGACCGAGTTCGATTAACGCCAATGCAACTAGAACTGGTGCTCTCCCTAGGCCAGCTACACAGTGTACAGCAACACAAGCTTCTGGATTCTGTTGATAACTGAAAGGAAATGGAAACATATTAATTGTGGAATCAAAAATATAATCGGTGCAATGTTTGCAAAAGTTCAACATCAAAAGAACATATTCGTATGTTATCGTAGGGTGTTTCGAAGTATTTTCGCCAGTAAATAGGTCGAGTGTCGTGTCATTTTAAAGACCCAAATCGCAGAAGTGTCCCTGATAGACTAGGCGCAGATATCCCTTGTAGTCAACAAGTCTTAAGAAAGATCTGTACTATGTTCATAGAAAACAAGAAGATTGGTAGTGGTTTCTTCTTTACCAGTATACCCTTTCTTTTTTAAGGAATTTTTCAAATCTCATAGCACTCAGACTCGATTTTCGGTCCATTGTGCACCAGGCAGTAGTCGTTACAAAAACTTAGGAGGAACAAAATAAAGCCTCACAACAACATCGAACTATATAGTTTATATACATTCTATTCTCACCGGTAGAGAAGACTGGGAGTCAGTGATTAAATGATTATGATTTTCACTGATGGTTCAAAAATGGAAATGCATATGAGGGGCGGCTAATAAGTTCGCTGCCTAAGGCATTAATTGAAAGAAGAGATCCGATTAAACAAATTTTATTTCTCAATATAATCTCCCTCGAGTGAAAAGCATTTCTCACATCGGGCATACAGTGCCTTAATACCACAGAAAAAACAATTTCTCTTTACCTTCAAAATGTTTTCATCTGCAAGTCTTCGGCCTCGTAACCCCTTTTTATCAAATTGGAAAAAAAGGAAAAAGTCGCTCGGGGCCAAGTCTGGGCTGTAGGGTGGGTGGTCTATCGTTGAAAAACCTGTGTCTTAAGAACTGTCCTCGGCTAATTTCCAAAAATCTTTGGAGAACTCGAGTCGTCGTTGCTAGGCGAACGGCGTGAGCATTTTCGGTACACAAAATTTCTCCAATCCGTTCTTTGCTGATGTGCAACTCGTCCGCTAGCTGTTACATTTTTATTCTTCAGTCGGCCAGAACTAATTTTTCTACTTTTCCGAAGCTTTATTCAGTGACCACTGACACGGGACTCTCGCCCTTGTTGAAATAAGCCAGCCCATTTTTTGACCATGGTATATGAAGGCCCAGAATCCTGAGAGTCGATGACATGTCTATGACAATTTCTTTAGGCGATTTTCCTTTTTTCACGAGGTACTTCGTCACGGCGCGGTGCTCAAAATTGGGTGAATTTCCGATTTCGGCTGACATGGTGATGTTTATCCTATCACAGTTAATAACAAAATGAGATTATTATTGAATCGATGTGATAATTAAACTACTAAAGGGTGCTGCAGTTAGTGCTATCACAACTGAGAAGATGGCTCGTTGTTCAGTATCTCAGGCCGCGAACTTATCAGCCGCCCCTCGTAGTTAAATAAGTTGGTTTCTACTCAGAAGCGCTACAAAAACAGGAATATTTTAGACTGCCTGACGCAAGCACTGAACAAAAATGTTGGAAATCGAAAGAGCAGCAATATGCATACAAGATACCAACATTCCCCCATCGGATATAACTATCTTTGTAAACAGTTAAGAAAATACAATCAAATCAAAGGCAGTCATATAATGCTGAGAGTCACTAATGAGCACCAGACATCAGAGTCAAACTCCGCTGCTTTCCTCTGAATGAGCTGGCGAGGTTGAGGTCAGCTATTCCATTCTTCTATTTTTAGTGAAACATTTGGGTACTGCCATCGATATGAAAATTCTATTGCATAATACAATCTCGAATTTTAGATGCGGAGCTAAATACAAAGAGAATAAGCGCTTTTTGACTACATCGACTCTCTATCCGCAAACTGAAGTAATCATCGGACAGCGTACTATTGGAACTATGCTCCGTAAAAGGAAAGCGTAGTCCAATAAATTACGTAAATTACGCAGAAGTTACAGAGAAGGGGAAGATTCAAAACCTACTTTCCCACATTCGTAAGCATGACAGGCATAGCAGGATCACAGATATCGGATCTACTGAGATTTGTAAGTACCAAACACTTTTTACCAATCAATGGCAATAGGATTGTAATATCGTTTCTTCGCAAACCACGGAGGAGATTCACAATGGTCCTATAGGTCTCTGAGTGGACGTAATGTGTTTATTCATCTCAAACCACTCCACGGTAAGAGGCATTAAGGACGTGCCACGAAACAAAATATGAAATTTTAAAAAATCTACAAAAACGGGGCATATTTCACGATGCGCGTTAATTTTAAATCTTCACAAATTAAAAGTTTCTGGAAGTACTGAGGAACGCAAGTTATTCCACATTCGAGTTTAATGGATTAACAACGATATCCTATCGTGACCGGTGAGCGTGAAAGTAGTCTCTAAAATACATGCTTGTATAGAATGGGTTACATGCACACCTATTATGAGTAAACAGACGAATAGGCGGGGAACAACTATATATTTCTTTCGAAAATTTGTGGTAGAAATACTGGTACTGGAACGCTAAACATCCAACATTCCGGCGATGTTTGACCGAAGGAAATTGACTGCTTATAAACTGATCACCGATCAATCTGCAAGCTTGTCCCTGAACATGATCAAGTAAATTCAAGCATCAATGTCAGAGTTGAGCTAGAGAGATCAAAACTCAGGGTCTACGACCCTTCCAAAATTGTCATTTACTTCGCAAGGTAAAACCACCTATTGACTGGACCATATGTGAAAACATACCCGAAAATCTTACAAAGTAGGTACCCTAACATTTAATACGTAAAATGAACTATTTAAAACAACTTGTTTGTACATTTTTGTTTTTCATTATAATATCTATATCAGATCATCGTCCCTATTCTCATAGTTGGCCGTCTTCAGCAAAATAAAGTGACCAATTTTCACAGCTTGTCATCATATAAAATTAAGGTGACAACACAAAATAAGTCGATAATGTATCACTTCGACTATGGGAATAAGGATACAAATTGTAAAATCCCACATTGTCTATATTCCCATTACATCCTTTAGGAATAGCTATGCATTATTTCACAAAATTTGTTTGAGCTGTTTAGACGTTATAATCCTATGGCTCGGATTGTGAGCATTAATTAAAAAAAAAAATATTCTAACAAAAACATGAAACAATTTTAAACCTCTACCGGCGAACTGAGCCATGAGAATGTAAAGAATTTCTAGGATTTCTTCAATTTTATGTTCGTCCGTCAAATTATTAACAATAAAAAGATCGATGAAATGTTGAACAATTTTGATATTGTGACGGCGTAGTTTGCTGTTTTCGTATTCGAGGCTTCAGAATATAAATACGTACATATATGAGTATGTATTGGAAATACAGATTTTACACTTACTTTTGCTTTAATATCTCGAACCATTCATCAACGACATTCTGTGGCGGAAAGGTGCCATCTTCAAATGCTAAATCTTTTACAGTAATGCATTGAGACTCAAGCTCATCAGTTTTGTAGCTTGGCTCGCATACGCGAACAACAGTGCTTACGTTGTTTTTCTTCAGCTCCTGTAAAAATAGAGAAATGACTTATTAGCTTCATAGATTCATCACACAAAGTATTTATCGGAAACTTACTAAAATATAATGTTGAATGGTAACATCGGATGGCCGATCTGTGATTAAAAATTTCATCCCCTTAAACTCAATTAGAGCGGGTGCTGGTCGGATATCCTTTTGGCGCATTATGCTGCTCATCAATAAAATTCGAGTTCAAAATAGAAATTAATCAAACAAAAAAATAATGATTCCCTTTCGTTGATTGCTCTACTTGTGATTAGCACTTAATTTTCAGCTGCTTGTTGTTTGTATAATTTATTATATTTTTTTGTAATTTTAATTCGGTTCAGCGATATTGTTTTTTTCGATTCTCGCGTGCGTAGTTTGACTTCTTTTTTCTTTTTTTTTAACTTGAATTTCTTACACCAGTCCTTTCAGTTATTTGAAATAATTCTTCTAAATGTATGCTCTTAAAAGTACAGAGACCCCAACTTTTGTTTTATACAATACGAAAAAATAGTTACAGTTTTCAGTTAAATCTGGGAAGAGAATTGTTTTACTCTCTTGACGTTTTTTTTTTTGTTTTGTTTAAAAAAAATATAAAATATTTTTTTTTTAGTTTCTTTTTTAAGTTTTGTAAAAATATATACGTATCTGTCTTTAATATGAGATAAAAATATATTTAATTTTTCTTTTTGTGTTTGAAAGATTAGCTTGCCTTTAATTTTAATTTTGTTTAATAAGAAGGCCTTGGTTGAAATTTGTTTTATTTTTCTCTTAAGCCTTTTACTTTTTAAAAATAATTTTCTTTTTACTTTTAAAACAAACAGGAAAATTAAGTACAAAAATGTTGTTTTTTTTTTTTGGAAGAAAAAAATTCTTAAATTGTTCTCTATTTCTAAATTATTATTAATTTTCTTTATATATAATAATGCGTTTTCTTTGTTGTTTAGTTTGTTGATTTTCTAGAAAAAGCCTTAATATTATTGATTTTATCACCATACAATTTTTAAATATTATTTTTGTTTAAAAAAATAGCTTTTGTTTTTAGTTGTAGTGCATTTTTTTGTTTTAATTTAAAAACATTTAATTACTGATTAGTAGTTAAGCATACACATATTAATAGATTTTTTTTTATGTAAAACCCGCTTTTGTCCCTGTTTATCTTACAATTTTCAATAAAAAAAAAATAAAATCAAAAATTATTTAAAAAAAATAAAGGTTTTATGTTTCAGTTAAAAACGATTTTAACCGATATTGTCCCGGTAAATTTCCTTGCCTTTCTATGTACTCTGATATGCGCTTCTTTGGATTGAAATTATTGAATTTTTGTTTTAAAAAGTACTACGTAATTTTTAGATTCTTTTCTTTTTGTTGTTCGGATTTGAAAATGATTTAATGATTGGAAATTAATTAATTATTTGATGTATCTACTCTGAATCGCGCGCGCGCACAATTGCTTCCTAACTCTTTTCACTCTCCGTTTCTAGAGGTGATTTTTTTTTAATTCACCTGAAAATAAAATTAAAAAATAATTTTTGTCTTAGTTAAGATTTTTTTTTGTTTATTTAATTGTTGAAATAAATATTGGGTCATATTCCTACAAATGAGATCGAATTCTGTTACATCATACCCAAATTTGATCCCAGTTTTTTATATTAATTTCACAATTTTATGAACATAAAACTTAATTTCAATATCAAAAATGACTTCAATGTCTCTCAATGCGCCACTAAAAATAAATTTTTGATGTTTTTCGAGGGGAAATAGCATACTAAAAAATAAAACTTGAATTGAAAAGAAATAATACAATTTTATAAGGTTAACTTCGAAGCTGAATTCGATTTCTGTGTCTAAACTTTTATTGACGAGAAAGTTCGACTAACGACATACTGGTGCCAGCTAATCTTTGCAGGTGTAAACCCACCTTAATGCCAGATGGCGCTGTCGTTAGTATTTAATCAGAATCAGAAGTGGCTAAGATCGGCATGGTTATGGCGAAGTATCTTTGGCCAAAACTAGCTAGTCAACTACTGAAGATACGCATTTAGTGCTAAAGATGACTAGGTTAAAAAGCAAACACTACAGCCTGGAGTTTTTAAATTCTTATCAGGGAAGAAGAGGCAGATTTCATCTCGGGCGGCGTGCGTGAATTTCAGTCAACTTGGCGTATGCAACCAGAATCAGCTGACTGGAAAAGTTTATTGGTATAGGTCTATATCCACTCCGGTATGTAGCACCATCAAAATTAGGTAAGGCCTCTCGCGGACAGTTTATATAGCACCTCAGTTCAATGTTTTTTTTTCTGTTCTGTAGTTCAAGAGTACTAATGCTTTTCATGACAGTTTGCGCTAGGCACAACTGGATGGGCCATACGCTTAGGTTATGCAGGTCAAATTGCTCACAACAAAAGAGAGAATCGATGGAATTTTAAAAGTACTAGCAGAAGATGGTTTCAATACAAAAACTTAAATACTCGTCATATAAGTTGGAAAAAGAAAAATCAATCAGGAAGGATTTATCTAATAAATCAAACTCTCGGACAAAATACTTGCGCGTAATTCTATTAAGATGGAGAAAGAATATTAGGCTAGGTTCGGATCTCATGGAAAAAAAAGGAGAGTTGGGAATAAGATCTCTAGTGCACGTTATTGTGTTATCAAGATTCTACGTGCAGCTTAGAAATTGTGTCTCCGGGCAATATTTAGGGAGGTTATACATCCCTGATCCTTGAATACACAAGCTAAGGGTTATCGGAAAAATACAGTAAAATAATATTTGAACTCATTGCTTAAACCTTCCGAAAACAACTGCGAATGTAAATTAAGGAATTATTATAATATGTCGCTTAAAAATACAATTTCTTAAAGTCCTTCTGCACCTGGTACCTCTCCACGCCCATTGCTCATAAATTTATCAAATTAAACAAATCACTCGCAATCTGTTACATAGTTGTATGCCTAAACTAATTAGAATCCACCTCTTCTTCTCTGTCACAAATCAGCCATTGCGTCGTGCCAACTTCAAATTAACTACAAAAACGCTGAGCACAAATTAAAATCAAATAAAAATCCATAATCCTATTGTGTTTTGACCAATTAATTAAAAATGTCATTCGCTCTCTTGACGCGAGAGCCTTGCCCAACTCATTAATTAATTTACACCGCCTTTTTTGGGAAATGAATTGCAACAAATCGTAATCGGTTATAAAATTAACATTTCATTCCTATACAATGCTAAAAAGTCCAAAGTTTTGAATCTATTTTTGAAAAGTCACCCCCACAAACAATAACGATAACAATCAGAGCGTGACATATCTTTTCTTTTTTTTTCTCTCTCTTTCATACAAATAATAACAAAGAATAATTTATATGTTATTATTCTTAGTAAATTTTCTCTAAATTATACAAATATTTTTTTTTAATTCTTTTGGCAGTGGTTCAAAAGCTAAATTTATTTACATGTTCAAGACAAATACACAGACAAATTTGTTTGAGATTTGGAGGCTACTCTCACCCATTTTTATTTTTTTTTGTTGAGGGGTGAATTTTGGGGGCTTGTTTGTACTAAGAAAAAAAAAAAAAAAAAAAAAAAAAAGACAAGCTTTGTGCGTCTCATTATAACCTTTTTTCGACCGCCAGACAAAGAACCGGATAAAAAGGACAAGGAATCTAAAAATACGTTTACTTGCTATTCGCGTGCAGTTATCTGTACGTGCGAATTTCTATTACGTATGTAACCCATCAATTAAAGTTTATTTATAGAAACCAATTCACTTAAAGAAAGAAACTTTATTTTTACTTGCTCTTCAAGTATTATTTTTTTGAAAATTTTCGATATCGAGATTTTAATGAATTTTGGTATTCTTATTAAAGAGAAACTCGAGAAAATAGGTCTGACAATTCTGACAACCTCGAACTGCAGCCTAAACGGCTGGACGGATTTTCTATATAAGGTCTGTGGGATAATGTCCAGAGGCGAAATCGGAATTTTCATTCTAGCATCAAAATTAACGGTAGGTACTAATTTCTCGAAAAGGGCTCTAACGATTTCGATAAAATTTTATATCTGCGGCAAAACTGATGTTTGCAAAATGATGACATACCTACTCAGTTTTTCGTAAAAAAATCGAATAAAGATACTTCAATTATTATCGGATTTGCGAAAATTTGCTATTTCTCGGATATCGTTATGACGATTTGATTCAAAATTGATATATAAGTCATCTTCTATATATGTAATAACATGGCATTCTAATTTTGGGCAATTCAAATTTGGACAACAGACCAATGAACAGCACACATGGAGCAAGTGTGCGTGACCCAGGCGTGCTCTTTATATCTGACCGAGTACTTACTTTTTATTTGTGCTGAGCCTGGCAGTATTCTGCACTGTCTAGATGAAACTCCATAGATGTTGGAACAGGTCTAACCAGCTGTAAATAGATAAAAGAATAAAAGGATTTTGTTAAAGATTATTAACATATTTACTGTCATATGCGAAGATAAAAGAAATGTTTTTGTACTGAAAATTCTGAAAGTATAAACTTGTAAACTATAGCATACTATGATAATTAGTCGTTTAACGCTTAATTGACAAAACAGAAAAACAAGTTCTTTTCCGCGGCATTCATGTTTACTCTGTTATGGTCTGAGGCATTCAAAATAGATCTAGACCATCGATTTGCGTAGGCAAATTTAGCCAGTACGGAGAGCGTTTTGTTTTTGAAAAATAGAAAATTAGGTTTAGCTAAGTGGGGTATTGGTTTTCTATATGAACAGATAGATAGAAGCAGTCTTAGCCTTAAAGATATCAAAGTTTTGACATGGCCGTGACATAGACGAGCACCAAGAAATTACAGCAATCATTTGTGCAGCTACTACAAAAGCTTACTGGGTTGGGTTCTGTTTCTCCAAACCTTATCACTCACCATTTAATAATTTTGTATTTAATTTATTTTTGATGTGTTTCACAAAAAAAAAAAAAAACACTTATCTTTTGAAACTTTCCAGTTTTTTGCCAAGTGAAAATGACAAGCAAACATTTTGAAACAGATTTAATTTTAAGACGGACAAACTAACAAGAAGTCAAAGAGTGCCTCGAAAAAATTTACAATTTTTATTCTTTAGAAATAGTATAATGGTATTAGGAAAAACGAAACTTACAAAAACTTATTAAACAGCATACTTTAAATATCACTTTCAATAAAATACTTATCACATACACATTTTCTGTTTGGTGAAACAAAATTTTGATAAGTTAATTACTAATCAATTTTCTTAACTGAATTAAGTTCTTTTAGATTATCTTTAATCAATACAATCTGGAATTCTAGCTACTTATGATTAATTTCAACTTTCTACTTTTACTTTATTACCACAAAATACTGGAAAAGAAATAAGTTTGGTGTAAGAGTGAATCGTGACAAATATGACCACATCAATATCAATGGGCAAGTTGAAATAACCTTTGCTTATTATTACTGTGTTCTTAGAATAATTTAAACTGATCGTAGCTGATCTCAGAGGATTTGATTGAAGGTATGGGCTTACGCCAAGAACACCATGATAACTAACAAAACCCTAATCCCCCACGGAGTCATACGATTTATAGAAAGCGGTAGGGGTTATCGCCGAACATTTTCTTTGCATATCAATTAATAAGAGGTAAGTGCATAGGAAGGTAAAAAAAAGTCGGGAACATCATAGTTAAAACACAACCGTTGTTGAAAATCTAGAATTTATGTGCACTCAAAACTCACTGTCCAGCTGTCCGATCTTCTGAAATATTTTACCCAACCGATCTACAGCAAAGCAGCTGTAGATTAAGTCAAAGAAAGTTGCTGACTCAGACGATCCAAGAGCTGAAATTGTAGGGAACAGCGGAGCGGTGCAGTGATACTCGTAACTATCGCAAAAGCCTTCTTTTCTGAACGAGTTTATGCGGTTACGATACTGTCCAGTTGTCTTAACAGCTAGGCACAAAAAAACGCTTAAAACTAGCTTAACTAACTTAACTATGTTATATACTAACTTGATGACCCTATGCGGGCGCTCTAAGCTAAACCTAATGCTTAAACTATGTCTTTCGACGTAACATAACTTAAAATATTTATTAAAACTATACTAACAAATATTGGGAAACTAAGAAACAATTTTTAAGCAAAAACTTAGTAAATGAACTCTATTTTTTATTTATACAGTGCTGGCACGCTAATTAGCACACCCTCATAAAAGAATAAACTTGTGCCTTATTTCATAATACAACATAATTTATAAATTATTATATGTCCATATTACATATTTAACAATCTCTAATCACATTTTGAAATGTTCAAATTTTGAAATTTCAGTAGGCTTTGCTTTATATTTTTTTTTATTTTTAAAATAGATTGCCTTTCGCATTGGCATTTTTTTTTTTTTTTTTTTTTTTTTTTTTTTTTTTTTTTTTTTTTTTTTTTTTTTATAAAACTAACAAGGTAATTACAAATTACAATGTTACTGTACAGATATAGGAGCACTAGCTGCATAGACTTTCGGCTCAATGATAATATTATAGCAGTGATGACTATTATAAAAACTTATGACTAAATTTATAACTTAACTTTTAGATTAGAGAAGAATTTTTTAATGATACAAAGGTTTTCTTCATTAATTACTTTAAGGATCTCGTAAATATTTTGATTACTTTCTAATAAACTGTGGTTTATGTGGGTTAACAAGTGATCTAGGTTTAATATTTCATTGCACGAAGAGCAGGTTGGAGGATTTTCCCTTTTCAGTAAGTGTTGGTGAGTTACGCAAGTATGGCCTAATCGGAGGCGGACAAAGTTAGTGATCGTCTGTTTAGATGTAGTTGTCATTTTAATTAGCACACCCAAACAAAAAATTGAGTTTCATTTAAAGCCGTTATTTTTCATTCATCCTATTGTTGTGGTGAGTTATAAAGTATTATTTTGAAGTGTTTAAGTGCATTTAGAAATAGTTATGGGATTAAAGAAGAGTTCTACGCCGGAGGAGAGGAGGTTAATATGGCTAATGTTCCAGAAGGAGCAAAACGTCAGCAAAATTGCACGGAACATAGATTGTTCGCGAAAAAAAGTGCAAAAAGCTTTGAAGCATTATGAAACCCATGGAACATTTGCGGATAAAAGAAAATGCAGACCTAGAAAAACAACGAAAAGAGAGGATTCCATTATAGTCCGACATGCTCTTAGAGATCCTTTTGCCACTTCTTCTGAAATTAGAGCGCGCATGGAGCAAGAATATGGTGTAAACATCGCGGCTATAACGGTGCGACAACGGCTTTTGGAGAACAACCTTCGAGGATGCCAGAGTCTTAAGAAACCGAAGGTAACAGATGGTAATAGGAAGAAGCGAATTGCATTCGCAAGAGGCCATTTGGATTCTCCTTCATCTTTATGGAATTCAGTGATATGGAGCGATGAATCCAAATTTAATATCTGTGGTTCTGATGGAAGAACTTTTGTACGACGACCTCCAAACAAGCAACTAGATCCCAAGTACACCAAAAAGACGGTAAAGTTTGGTGGAGGAAGCGTAATGGTATGGGGTTGTTTTAGCTCTCATGGTGTTGGACCTCTAGTCCTTATAAAAGGTAAAGTAGATGCTCTAGCATATAAGACTATGTTGTCGAACCACCTCATACCATATCTTGAGAGTTTACCGCTATCATTGTACCGGGAAGCTGTTTTCCAGCAGGACAATGCGCCTTGCCATAAGGCCAGGTCTGTAAAAGAGTGGTTTGAAGAACACCAGATATAGGTAATGGATTGGCCCCCTCAGAGCCCAGACCTAAGCCCAATCGAAAATTTGTGGGCTATTATTAAGAGACGTGTCATGGCTTTAAAACCGAGAAATGTGAAGGAGTTATGGGACACAATCCAACAAGAATGGTTTAAGATACTAAAGGAAGAATGCGCACGCCTCACGTGCTCCTTGAATAAACGATGTGCCACCGTAATTACCCAAAAAGGGTACCCAACTAAGTACTAGGTAAGTTTACATAAGTTAATTTTAATTTTAACTTGTTATTATTTATTTTTTTATATTTTCAGATGTCTTTGACGAGACTCTGGCGTGTTACGAAAACACATATTTGTTTTATTTTTTATTTTTTTTTACTGTTTTTTTTAAATTTTTTTTTATAAATTAATTAAGTATTAATATCAATAAAAGCAAACATTGAAGATCCTTATTAAATTGTTTTACTTTAACATTCGTTTTATCTTATCATAACTTTGTATGATAGGGTGTGCTAATTAGCGTGCCAGCACTGTATATAAAACTTACAAACTACATAAAAGCTACTTATTCAAAGGTACGTGATTAAACACGGATATTTTTTTTTTTTTTCATATATGTATATGTAAATATATATAGATATATTGTACAACTTCATAGAGACATATAGTATACATACATATACAGTGGTGGTCATTGAAATAGAGCCATTCTGTTTTACCCTTACATTCTACAAAAACCATAGTTAACGAGATAGAACGACAAGAAAAAACTACTGCAGCAAAACTTAAATATAATGTACTTTATTTAATTAGAAAGGAAGAGTAATTGATAGACGAAAAAGTGACCTGAAAATAAAAAAAAAATTAGAAATGTAGGATGGTCAATGAAATAGAGCCAGTTTACCTTTTTGATATATCACGGGCAATAACTTCGCGTGAAAAGTTTTGTTGGAAGCTAATAATCAATATTTGGTTGCAAAACCTTTATTTTTGATGACTGCTTCACAACGTCTCGGCATTGAGTCAACTAAAGACTGACATTGCTGGATGGAAATATCTGACCATTCTTTTTGCACAACGTCCCACAATTCTGTCGCGTTGCTAATGTGATGCTTGCCAATTGCGGTCTTGAGTTCTTGCCATAAGTTCTCAATCGGATTTAGGTCGGGTGATTGAGCTGGTCAAGACATTACAGTCAGCTTATGATCCTCGAAGAACTTCTTTGCCTTTCTCGAAGTATGTTTGGATCATTATCCTGCTGAAATGTCCATCTTAAAGGCATGTTCTCCTCGGCATAAGGCAACATCACAGTCTCAAGAATGTTGACATATTCATGCTGGTCCATATTTTCCTTTATCCAGTATATTGGACCAATCCCATACCAGGAGAATGATCCCCAAAGCTTGATGTTTCCACCTCCATGTTTTACACATTTTTTTGTGTATTTCGGTGAAAATTCTTGATTCGGAGGACGTCTCACGTATTTTCTGCCATCAGACCCGATTAAATTTATCTTTGTTTCGTCACTCCATAAAACATTTCTCCACTTTTTATTTGCTTCTGGCCCTGTCCATTGGAGATGGTCATTTGCAAATTGTAAACGCGCCTTGACGTGTCGTTTACATAGGAGTGGAACCTTTCTCGCCACTCTACCATTGAGGTTAGACTCCTGCAGTCTTCGTCGAACAGTTCTTTCACTTATTGAAAGATCAAGCTCTGTTTTTATGTTGTGAGAAGACTTAAAGGGATCTGACTTCGCGGCACGAACAATTCTTCGATCGACTTGCAGTGTGGTTTTCCGCTTTGCACCTCGATTTTCCACATTCTCCTTTGCTTTAAAGACGTTTTCCACCATCTTTTTAGACCTCCCGATGACTTCAGCTATTTGCCGTTGAGATTTGCCTTCATTTCGCAATACCAAAATCTTTGCTCGCTCAGTAGAAGTACAATGACTTTTTCGACCCATAGCTATTAAAATTTGTTTCGAAAATAAATCAAACTTAAATTGCTGAAGTAGATTTTTTAATTACCTTTTGAATTGACTTGATACGAAACGTTTTTAGAACACTTTGTAGTTAGCAAAAATCTAAAATCACTTCTGGCTCTATTTTTCTGACCACACCAAATTGACACTTTAACATAAAAATTCATTTTTCCACACAGCTGACAAACGGTATAGCGGTAAATGTTTATGCTTGCATATTTTAACAATGTACAGAATCTGTCCGCTAGACGGCGACACCAAAAACTAAGAAGAAATTCGAAAAATGAAGGTTTTTCCTAGTTGCAGATAGATGGCTCTATTTCAATGACCACCACTGTATACATATGTATAAGGTTTTTTTTTTTTTTATTTTTATTTATTTTTTTTGTGTATTTTTTTTTTAAAGCTACTTAAACCGACTTTAAAACTATGTAAGCCGGCCAGGCTATAAACAGCTATACCGACTTTGCCCCTTGTGAGGCTACCCCGAATCAAAAGGAAACGACGAGGGAGTTCCCTCTCCATCCCCGAGCCACCAGAATTTCTGGTGCTGACTTACTACATCTGCCATATCACGGCTTGATACCGCTCTACTAAACCGGAGACGCTCCGTGGTGCTGTGTGCGACGTGTTGGTCGTAGTTAAGTCGCCTGTCCGCAGCATTTCGGGCAACATGGTAGATTAGCGGCACCGCTACCCTATCCTGTATCAGACCTTCTCTATCTAAATATAGGAACGCCTCTGGGGGGATGAAGCCACTAAGACGCACGCTCTCGTGATATGAATCATTGGGGTAGTATGCCCCAGAGATCAGGTTATTCATCGAGGACATTGCTCTTACAGTGTGCCTTCGAATCATATTGATCAGGAAATTATCCACTCTGTTTATGTTCGCCCTGTTATACAGGACCTCATTAGAATAGAATTTTATGTACTGGGACTCTCGTGTTCTATACAACTGAAAACAAACCCTAAGGCAAGCCCTCTTAAACACCCGAATCCTTTCCATTCAGCTTGCTCCCACGTTGAACCACACGGGACATCCATATACGAGGATGGGCCGAATAAGGGCCATGTAGCAGATTACCTTCACCCTTGCATCGAGTTGGCTACTATAAAACAGTCTCTTTGTAAGGGCAAAAGAACCTCTGGCTCTGACCAGAGCAGCATCTACATTTTTGTTAAAATATAGATATTAATCTATCCAGATCCCAAGGTATCTAACCACACTTCGACTCGCTAGTGGCTGTCCGTGCGGTCCACGATTCTTTCTGGTATTCCTGGAGGCCCCAGATAACGATGTTCTACATAGAATAGTCTCTGTCTTCTGGAAGTTGATCTTCAGCTTCCAGTCGTCGCAGAATATCCTGATCTTATCGAAATCACGCTGCAAGAGTATTGCAATGACCTCGATCTTTGGTCCTGACCTATACGCGATCAAGTCGTCTGCATACGCAATAGCATGGGGAAGAGATCCTACGAGATCACTCGTGTAAATGTTAAAGAGGATCGGCGAATTAACCGCACCTTGTTGTAGACCGTTTTTGATTTCGAACGTCCCAGCAGAAGTCATATTGCCATTTTTCACAACGAACTGTCTACTGGTGAGCATATTACAGAGCATGTACAGCAGTGGTTTACTTATACCCAGCCTGCTCAACTTGTAGAAGAGCCCTTCTAGCCATACGGTATCGAACGCCTTCTCCAAGTCAACCAGGCAGGCACCCGTGCATTGTTTTTTACTTTTGTTCCATTGGATATCAGATACCAGTTTAGACGCGGCATGTATAGTCTCATGACCCGCCTTGAAACCGAATTGGTTATCCGGAACTATATGCATGTCCTCAACCCACTTAGTCAGGGCTGTATTGACCACTTTTTCGAATACCTTGCTGATGTTCGGAAGGAGACTTATCGACCGGAGATTTGCCGGGTTGGATGTATCTTTACCTCTTTTGGGAATAGGCTGTACCACCGCTGTCTTCCAATGCGCCGGATAATGTGCATTATTCAGCACATTGTTGAACAGATGTCGAAGATGTCGAAGCACAATGTTAGATATTCCATCGATACCTAATGATTTTTTCCTTCTCAGTGAGTCGAAGATCGTTTGGAGCTCCACCTTCGATATGAACGGGGAATGTAACCCCTCATCGGCGACGACATTATTTGCCATGTTATCGTCATTGAACTCGGTAAAACCTATGTTCTCTGATCGCCAGTGCTGTATATCATTTCGAAGGTAGACGTTGTGCACTGTACCATTGATGGTATGGATTACTCATATTCCAACATTTATAGGTAGAAAATTACTAATGTAGATCTTTACCTCTTCAATATCAATTTTAAATTAAGAACTTGGTATTCCCACTTTTGAGTTGATTATATCCAAATTGAATTTGTTTAGTTTTAGTTTGAAATTGATTGTTCTCAATTTGATATTGATTATTCCCAATTTGAAATTGAAATGATATAGCGTGTCCCATTCCAATATGATGGTATGATAAAAAAAAAAAAAGATAATCAACGGAATGTATACGGAGACATAGACTTGGAAAAAACTAAATATCATAGATGGCTCCGTATGGCTGAATACAATAGATAGGAACAGGGTGGAGAGTCTTTAACGTTAACCTCGATTGATTAGAAAGACGAACCGCACAACACCTAAAGACGTAGATACTCCAACCTCGAGATTTGGAGCTACTATTTATCCAAACTAACACATCTGTATATTAGGGCTAGTGGCTTTATTTCGTACGGCTTTTCCGACTTGTCGAGAGTGAACGTTCTGAATTTCATTTCATGTATTCACAACCAAATTGAATTCGGGACGCAAGTCGGAAAAGCCGTATACAATCAAGCCGCAGGTTAGTTCATCATAGTAAAATGCCTTCGGGTATTTTTAATTGTATACTAATACTATGATGTTTTCCCATACTATATTAAGCACTATTTCGTAAAAAAAATTGGACATATTATAGGTAATAAAGTGCCTTTATCAAATGGTTGCAACGCATATCTATGTTAATCATTTGCATTCCATTCTTTTTTGATTTAGTTAACGTAAACATTTTTTCATTTTCCGACATTCACCTTAAATTTAGAAATTTCTACTATCAACAGCAACCACATATTTTCACTCAAAAACTAAAATTCAACCAGACAATTTCTTAGAAATTAGTTAAATATTTTTTTTCTCATTTTCCCATTTTTCTTCTATAGCATAGCGATGCATCACAAACCTATATACGACTATACGAGTATAGCCACCTCTTGACTCTTGTTTTGCGCATTGTGACGCATTTCAGTGTTTTGTTTACGTTTTCATATAAAAGAAAATAAATGACTATCTTCCTATCTAATTGTTTTCGTTTTGTCGTCAAAGCAAGTTTATTTTTGGCGATAGAACCACCTGGAAAGTCTATCTGCGTATTATTGGTTTGAGCATTAAAGAAAAATTACCTTATCTAATTATTTCCATATAGAGATGACATTTTTATGTCAACTTTTAATTATTTATTAGATTTTGTAGGTACATACGTAGCAGATATTACAAACAAAATGTGAGTCACTGTAATTACTGTGATTATTTTATATTATATTTAAGTTGCGAAAAATATCATAGTACACAATTTGCGATTGTGCAAGTTTGTATTAAAAAAACGTGTAGGTTTTTACACAAGAAATCCACTTTATTCTCATTCGCGTGTTTATCTGCATTCATTCTGTTATAACAAAGGATTACGTATATTTAAAGAGAGCTTATAATTTCCGTAGATATATAAAACTAAATGTGAATCACATAGAATAAACAAATAATTATTAGGAGAGTAGAATGAGATGTAAATAAAAAAAAATGGTTCATTCAGAATGTTGTGCGACACACGAATGGAATCTACAGTTTTACACCGTTTCCAAAGGTAATTTTTTCGATTGAGAAATGCTTTTCATGACAATTTTACTTTCGAATGTTTGTCAGACTTTCGAGAAGTGGGACCGCGAAAAGACTTGTTGGAATTTTCTGGGACTCGAACGGCCAACGGCGCCCACAAAGACGAATCTAAATCTGGGTCTGATAGCGTTCCAATGGAACTGTTCAAAACTGGAAGCATTGACTTAAATCCTTGCATCAACTCATTATACAAAAATTTATCGAAAAATTATGCCTGTACGCGTAACGGTCATCGATTATGCCATGGTTTTTGAGTTTTTGTTGTTAACTTTATCAAACAAAATATTTTTATATTTTTGAACTCCTTGGAGGTTCCGCTTTAATTTGGTATGTCGCTTGATGGAGTGCAAAAATATATTTTCTTTGGTACATTACGAAATTACCACACAAATATTTTTTATAATATAATTTTAGTTGTGATTATTTTTATTTTCCACGTACTATTTTTGTGCTCTCTAGGTCAAACGGTTTAAAAGTTACAGGGACACGGACAAATAAAGTTTAATGCATTCCGTTTGTACCATTTTGGTACGGTGCAATTGACTAAATGCCAAATTGTATAAAGTGCTACGGGGTTTGGTTTCCCTTGAGCGGCTGCGAACAGCGTCTGTTTCTCTAAGTTAGGCAGAAAAATACCCGCCAGCACACAAGACTAGCACCTCGTTTTTAATTTAACAAAATCTATCCTTTCCTCTCTAATTGTTAATTTTCGTCTACAACTTTCCTCTCTCTTCATCACTAGGTTAATAAACTTTAAAAGACTAGTCTTAAGTAATGCAAAAAATTAACAAAAAAAAATGTTATCACATATTTAATGTTTAAGAAGATTTTATTGGACATCTGGTAACGGACTTAATTACGCCGAAGATGACATAATCATCTGCGTAGGCAAAAAACATGTGCCCGAATTGTTGAGCAAAAACTATATTAATTGATCTCAATGAAATTATTACCAAATTTTAATTCAATTAAAATACATCCTCATCAACTAATCATAATCGTATAATAGCCATCACTTATAACTGATCCAACCTTGACTTGGCAAGTTGTTCTTCTAAAACTAAATAAAAACTTTCACATTTAATGAAAAGAAATTATAAATAAATGTTCGCTCCCCCTTTTGTATCACATCTGACATTGCCATCAATTAACAAACGACTTCTTTTTCTCCTCAAACGGTGGCACATGTGAATCACATAGTTTCGATTATTGCGATTCAGAAAATAACCAAAAGCTTTTGCGATGTTTATGTTGGGGGCGAAAAGATCTACGCGATACTCTACACAATAACCACCAAACCGATCATCTCAAGACAATTTTTTGGCATCTCCTTTGGCAGCAACCGTGGAAAATGTTAATTGAGTTAAAAACAGTAGCCGATCACATTTGGCGAAAAGAAGAATAAGAAATTTCCTTGATGACATTTTTTAAAAATAAATTTCGCGAAATATTTTAATTTTTAGAATTTTTCATGGAAAATATCAATATTTTTTTACGTTTAGGAATGTCAGTATCCTTATGTCTAGATATATATTATTATTATTATATTGACTATACTCTCTTATATGAAAACTCAATGCGGTAATTAAATGATGACCATTTGTTATTCATTACTTTCCTCTCCATTTCGTACGTCGTTGGACTGAATGAAGAGACCATTTGAATTGATGATAAGTTAACCCTTTTCTCCATTAATGGGTAACCAATGATTAAATGAAATTCACAATCAATTATGGTAAAGCTTTGTTTATTGGTTGTTTAGAATTGAATTTAAAAGAAATGAACATATGCAAGCAAGGAGGAATTTCCGTTGGAGAATTAAGTCAACATACAAAATATTCTGCTAAATTGATTAAAAAATGTTAATACAATCAGTGTTAATCAGTATCTTTTGGACTAGGTTTCGATTCTATTGGTTTTGGGAGAGTTGACAACGTATTGTATAATTAGTAACTACTTAATGTAACCTTCATGCTTCATTAACATGATCATCAGCGTTAGTATAGACCAACAAATTGATGAGCTGTTGGCACTAGCAGGCACTCATTGAATGAAAATTATTAGTTGTCTCTAAATCAAGAAAACAAATAAATTACGTTGATTTTTCAGTTTCAGTACAAAGATGATTTAAAGCTTCAAACTTCGTTGATGAATACATAAACGAGGAATATAGATTTCTTTCAAATCGGGCGAGATGTTCAAATTTGAAATAGGGTTAATTACTGACTTCCGCTCAGTTTTATTATACATAATTCACCAGCTTCCGAAAAATTAAGCTTGATGTTTAGTTATCTGTAAATCGTTCCTGCTAAATTCCTTAAACAACAAAAGAAATTGCACACAAATCAATTCAGGCGTTCTTCAGTTACAGAATTACAACGTGAGAAGCAGGGATAAAAATACCATGTAACCGTAATTTCTTGCTATTGATTGCAATAGAATTTCGATGTAACGTCACAGTCATGAGGTATGTAATTTTATGTTTTGAGATAGTAGTCCAATCAAACTACAAAATATAGAGGGGCGGAAGCACTTAAAAACTACAAGAAATAATAAATTTCGTAAATAAACAGTAAAATATAATTTTTTCCTCAAATATTAAATAAATCGAGGTACGTTTAATGAGCAAAATCGATTTCTGATTTGATTAAATTTTTCTTAGTGAAATGAAATCACTCAAATGACATAAAAAAAAAATGGTTTTCTAGGTCGCTAAATCCAAATTCAGAAAATTTAAACTGTCCATATATATTCATTAGCGTAGTTATGAAGCATGAAGTCCATTTCAATTTGGATAATTTATTAATAAGCACAATAATTTTTATAAAAAGACCACAATTGAAGAGGGAACAATCTCTCCAGCCATGTTAATTGATTCAATGTTACTCGGTGTCACTGCACCCCAATTTTTTTTTTCAAAATTACAAGGAAAATGCTCCCACTATAATACCGAGTGCTATCCTATCTTGAGACGCTGCAAAACCACAAACAAGCCCACAATAATTCAAGAGCTAAAGGACTAATTCGGCAAGAATTTGCTGAATTCATAATCCTTGGTTGACCTATGAAGCTGAATTTTCCCAATGTAAGGCTCTTCGCACCCACCGGCTCATGGTGGGTGCGAAGAGCCCTAAATTATCTAGAAAGCTAAAGCTTTGCACAATCATATTGTAATGGAACGAGGGTCAGGAGCATACGTAACGCCAAGCAACAAATCGACCCTTAAACAAAATCATTCATTCGAACAATTTTGTACATTGAACCCCAAACAAAAATATATCTTTAAAGATGTATTGGAGACTGTCATAGGAATCAGATGAAATCAGAATATAATCACAGTAATCTTAGAATAAATTGACAGTTCTAAAGTATTGACACTCCAAAAATAGGAATATTTCATTATTTGTCCATCATTGATAGAAAAAAAGTGCTTTATACGTAAAAGTAAAGTAAGTAAAAGTGCTGTAAGTATTATTATAATAATAATAGCGGTCGTTCTTTTTTATCGACAACGCATTCTCTAAAGCTACTTGATAAACGATTTATAAGCGTTTATTGTGAAAAACAGGTTTTCTATATTGCATTGACGTCATATATTTGCAATTGACGCACTTTGACGTTCCCTGAGATTTTGATGACTATGTACATCATATTTGACGTTCCCTAAGATTTTGATGACTACGAGTATGTACGTATATTCAGTTTTGATGCAGTGTTGCGTCATTAGCCAATAAGTTGTTAACCTTTTTGGAATTTCATCGGCTGAGAACTAACGAGTTAAAGAATTATGGAAATTGTGTATATACTTATTCGAGTGTCTAGAACATAAAAAAACGATTACAAAAAACATTAATAAGTATAAAAACAATAATAAATTTGTTGTTAGACGGCAATCTTTTATGTTTTCTGAGACACAAACTAGCTCACTTTCTTACAAGTGTCATTTTTTCAATAGTTTTACTAAAAATAAATAAAATAAATAAAGGGCACAATTGGGTCGCACGTACTACATCGAATATTACAATTCAGCTTTGAATCGTTGCTGTTTTGCTGGCTGACATGTGTTTGGATGACAGTTGTTTCAAAGAAAAAGCAAAAATATACACCGAATCCATATTTGTAAACAAAATTTGTCCATCTCTTATAATTTTGTATCTACACACAGTCTACTTTTTGGAAACCTGTGAAAAACTATTAAATAAAGAAAAAAAACGATTTCGAAATTTACCAAAAATGAAAGATACATCATCAATTTACATTTTTAGGCATAAACAATACCATTTTATTTAAAAAAATTAAAAAAAAAAAAAAACAATTCACTTTTTGAAGAGGAAAAACGTAACAAAAAAGTCTCCGTACAGTTCATTATTTTCTTTATAACAATTAAGGTAACAAAAACAATATTTAATAACTCGTTGGCCCCCCTTGTTCTTTACGACTTCTTGCAATCGATTTTTCATCGAATGGACCAATTTAGAAGTCGTATCTGTGGTGATATTGTTCCACTCCTCAAGCAAGATGGACTTCAGCTGATTTTTGTTGGAAATTGTATGCTGAAGAATTTTTTTTTCCAGGTGATCCCATAGATGCTCAATTGGATTGAGATCTGGTGACTGCGCGGGATGTTTTATCTGAGTTGGGACATTGTAAAGCAACCATTCTCTTACCAGAAACGACGTGTGCTTTGGATCATTGTCTTGTAGGAACACGAAACTTTTCCCAAGACCCAGTTTATGCGCACTTGAATGTAAATTTTCTTTTAGTATATTCAAGTATCCATATTTATCCATCGTGCAATCTATAAATGCAAGATTTCCAACACCGGATGAGGCCATACACCCCCATACCATTACAAGACCACCGCCGTGCTTTACAGTAGGTGTTAGATTTTCGGATTGATCTCACTGTTTGGCTTTCTCAATACCATACGACGGCCATCTGAGCCAAAGATGTTAAATTTATTCTCGCCAGTAAATATAACGCGATCCCAAAACAAGTTATCCTTCTGCAAGTACTCAATAGCGTATTCCAATCTAGCCTCCTGATTAGGTTTTCGAATCAATGGCTTTTTCCGGCTTACGCGACCATTGAATCCATTTCTATTAAGCACGTTTCTAACGGTCTGAGCACACACACTAATTCCTTCAGTTGTTACTAAATTACCGGCAATCACAGGTGCACTTGTTTTTGGGTCTGCTACAACATCTCTAACGATTCGCTTTTCCAGACGATGGTCAATCTTCCTTGGACGTCCAGATCTTGGCTTATTGGCAACTGTTTTAGTTTTTTTGAATTGTTGCAAGACATATTGAATTGAGGAACGGGGTCTTTTAACTATTTTGGATATATCGGCAAGAGATTTATCTTCATTTCTTTGTTGAAGAATGTTTTTTTTGGTAGCCAATGGAATTTGTTTATTTTTATCCTCCATTTTTTTTTTTTAGCAAAAAAAGCAAGCCAATATAAACAAAAAACTAATTAAAATACTTCAAATTAACAGAAAAAAACACGTAATAGGCATTCACACACTCTCTGATGGCAGTTTATACAAAGAAATGCCGTCTGCACGGAGACTTTTTTGTCATCATTTGACGTAATGATCGGATGGATAGGATCATAACGGTGTTCTCAGTAAACAAAAATTCTTGCAATTCAGGAAACAGATGAGTGGAAAGGACACATATCTTTTAGTGTTGCCACTTTAACAATTTTAATTTACTTTATCATACTTTTCTGTGATTGTATAAAAAGTAAGCTCCTGTACGGAGACTTTTTGGGGTGTGTGTACTTCGTTTTTTATGAACGTTTAACAGAAACCTTAGGTAAAATTCTTATCATTTCAAAGGTTTTGAAGGTGGGATTGAGCATATAAATGCATTATTTTAGAAACACCTTGTAGGAATACAAGGTTTAGTTGTCGAAGAAAACAAAAATTGAGTTCCCTAGTGTTAATATCAACAGCCAACGAAATCAAAAAATCTAAGATGAATGACAACACAAGCATGTAATAAGAAAATACCAGCAAATAATTAGCAAATTTTATTGCATGAAAATATTTATATACCATTTTTAAAAGGCGTCATAAAAAATACAATATATGACAAAGAATATGCAGTCGTCTTTGTATGGTAAATAAAGGAAATACTGAGTTTTGGTTTTTCTAGTTACCTGTTCCCTTCAATAATTTTGCTAATGCGCGACATAACATGCTGTAATTCTATCTTAAGTACCAGCGACCCTGACTAACCTAACCCTTAATCTGGAATTGCGTTTCACATAACGATTGCTCTTTAAGCTTTCGATTCTGTCGTCAGCAAGTCATTTAGAATATATATTTTAGTCTTTTGATAGAACAATGAAAATGTCAGGCGATCACTAAAAAAGATCATAAGATCAAAAGTGCTAAAGACGTAATTGAACTCGCTAAGATGAGCAAATAATTTCATTCTGAACACGAGTGTCTGAATATCAAGTGATTGCTGAGAAATTCAGCAGAAAATATGCATTATGATAACGAATTGATTATGAACTCTCTTGATTGTTAGGTTGAAGTTGAAACAATACATAGTCTCAACATGTTTCGAAACAGTTTTGCGTTATTCTATGTGTGTCACTGGCTGTAGTTAACATGTACGTGCATAGCTCTTATTTGTGAACTATGGAGGACAAATCCTCTTGATATCAGTTTCATTCATTTTTCCGTTTAGGTATACATATAAATTCAACACATCCGCTAAGAATATAAACACACGTTCATAGGCCACTGTTATCTGTTCTAGTGGGAATTACCCTCATTATCTAGTCCACCAAATTGGAATTCTACAAAGAAATGTTCGCTTTCCACTTCTTGTTTCATTGCCTCCTACAACCAGTAGGTAGGGTAGCTCAGAATGTCAACAACCTCATTTCGAGATAATTACAAAAGTAATTACGCCACTAAAAAGCCGACTACTCTCCTTGTCCAACCAACCAATCGTTCCTACTCTTTAAACAACGTAATGCATTAGTATGATGCATACTGCCTGTCATATCATTCCATCGCCCTATCGCTAAGTCTGATATTGTTTTTCCTGTTTACTGCGGCTGGCGCAGCAATCGCAGTTTTTTTTTCTCACTTTAACGAGGAAAATTTTCATTTTCCATTACGTAAAATGCAAATATAAATCAGTTACGGCGAAAGTGTATTTCCCGGATTTAAGAATTTGCCGCATAATTCAAAGAAAGTGGCGCCACGGCGCATTCATTGCTATCTTGAATAGCAATATGAAAAATGTGAACAACTTTGAAACTTCAAATAGGTGATGATTAATGGCGTGCCTCGATTTCGACTTTTCAACAAATTCGCCTCCACCTTTGCCCTGTTCATTCACACCTCCCACAAAAGCAAAAAATCTCAAAAACTCACATCGACAAGGAAGCACTTTCTACCTTTCAGCAGTATGATATGCATGATTTTCCATTTAGCAACAGTTTGCAAAATTTAGCGGAAAATGCAAATAAAACGATGAATTTGTATAAGAATTTAAAGTGAAACGCAGTTTGATATTAATCAAAACAAATCAAAACCTTATTGTGGGAAACCGCAATCATTGTTCGTCTCCCCACCATTCCAACTGACAATTGTGTCTCATGTGTCTTCTACTGTCACGTAATTGTAATTAAGATAGATTGGTGATTTTAATTGAATCGATATGGAACGTGTTGAACAGCTAATAATATTGAAATAATAAACATAAACTAGCGAAAAATTGAACGACAAGCCTCGAAGGAGAGTAGATGCAAAGAAATAATTTTAAATTTAAAGAAAAATACAAAATTTTTTTTTACTTGTTTTAATAAGTGATATAGAAATGATGAAGAGAATACTTTTGAAACAGTGGGAGGAAGATGTTTGTTTGAGTGATGAAAATGTGACCCAAATTATGAACAGAAAAGTTGTTGCACTGCTTTTTTTTTTTTGAATTCCTTTTCGAAATTAGATGAATCTCCGCTGCAGATTCCGGGCTATCTGGGAATATTGAATGATTTTGTACTTATTCCTAGAGTAAGTATTGTTTTCGAGAAAATTCTCCATCTCGAGATTTTAATCAAACTTGACATTACTATAATGGAGAAACTCAAAAAAGAGGGTCTTACAATTATGTCTGTCCGTCTGCTTGTACCTCGGACTGCAGTTTGAACGGCTGGATGAATTTTCTTCAAAATTCATATCTGGGGTCCGTGAGCAGGCAAAATCTAGCCTCAAAATTAACGGTATTTTCCTTAAAGCAAATTTTGAAAAGTTGTAATTTTCATCACGAGATCAACAATTTTCATAAAAATAATACTTGCCCCATAGGTGTAGGAGGAAGTAAAAAAGTAGGCGTGACTGAATGCTCCAAATTCATACTGAAAGTCGCTCAAACTATTTACCACCCCTGTCTAGTTGTTTAAAGCAGTTTTCCATTTTTTTTTTTTTTTTAAGAAAATTCTCTGTACTGTATATGACAACTTATAAAGCACATATGTATTTTGCTAAGAAAATTTTTATCAATTTTAATTCTAAAAGTACAACAATTTTTTTTTTTTATAAAACGCCTCAAAATGTTGATGTATTCATAAACATTGCATGAGAGAATTTTAGGGCATGCTAACGTCTATATATTTCATTAAGAACATTTTTTCAATCTCAAATAATTTTATTGAATATTTTAATTTATTTTCATAAAAATTATTCCGATAAATTTCATATATAAGTTTGATCGATCCATCATCATGAAGCTAAAAAAGATTCTTAAAATAGAACAACTTAAAAACCTTCGCTTGTGTGTGTTTTTTGAATTTTTTTTGTGATTTTAAGCCGGATACATTTTGTTTTTAACGATCCTCCATAACTGAAATCTTCCAGTTCATAGCGAAAAGGTTACGTCCGATAGGCTCGATAGCCCACTGATGTGATTTGATTGCGAGGGAAATGGTGGTCGTCTTTCTATGACGGCTCTATCTTCGAAAGTTATATGTAAAACGAATTAGTATAATGGACCGGTATCGAGTCTGAGTGCTTCACTGGCGAGTTGCTTACCCTGACAAAAAAGCGAAACAAATCAGATTTGTTATTATCTCGAGCTCAAAATAAAAATATTGAGGCACCTAAAAATCGACCAATAGATAGAACCAAACCTTATTCAAATAATGAACGAGAGCCAGATTTCTTTGTAACGTCGTACTATCAATTAGTACCTACTGATCAAGCAACTTTCCCATCTTATAAATATTCCTTAAAGTCTGAACACTTTTTAAACAAATTTCGCAAAACCTTACCTCTTCTAATTAGAGAATTTAGAAAATCGTCTCCTTTTTGATATACCACTTAACGTTTATCATATGCCAGCTAACATTTTGCTATTGACTGTGTGCAAAAATACCGCCTTGGAATGTGTAAAGTAAATATATGCTTTAAAGTACGAGTATAGTAGTTGTACACAATTTATTACTCAAAGCGGCGTTCCATATTATCTTTGTTTGAATTGTGAAAAAATATTTCATTATTACAACCTAAAATCATCTTGCGCGTGTTATTTCGAAACTCAACCCGTTTCAAGTGCAAATAATTGTTTGAAACATTTCTTTCTCCTGCAAGTGCCCAGCCTTTTGCAGCTTTATAGTTACTCGTTTACATTTAATTTCTTGGTCATAAAATTATAATACATTTCGCGGTGATTATACTTTATAAATAAACATACATCGTAATTCCTCTGTTTTATAATATCCGTATTCGAGCAAGTTTGCATTAACATGTAAAATCTAAACGAATCGGAAAAAAAGTCGTTTTTGCTATTTCATTCGAGTGCATTTAATATACAAGTTAAAAGCTTTACACTGAGGCGCGTGTTTGTTAGGTAATCGCTCATATATTTACTTTTCACCGCAGCGTCGTAAGTTGGTGGGTAAACGGCTATCCGAAAGGGGACTTTTTACTTTGAGTTGGTGATTTTTTCGGAGATTTGTTAAATGATTAAGGGTTCTAGAATATTGTTTAATTTTTTGCAGTAGAATATTTTTTTCTCAATTTCATCCACGACAGTACTTAGTATTCAATTTGGCAACTTCTATTATACTGTTTCGATTAAAATTAGGGTGCGCGCTACACTAATATTCAAAGAAAATCTAAGACTTCTCTGATGTTTATACCTTAACCTGCATAGGGTATATATTCTAAAGGGTTTTTCAATAGGGACATAACAATTTTGTATTTTAATACAAATACAGCCTTAAACTTTTTTTATTATCTGTTAATGTCAAAACGTCAGTCAAGTTTTACATTTTTATCATAGTGAAGTTCACAAACAACGTTTGAAAATTATTAAAAATTACTACCGAAATTATGAGTTTCACTACCGCTACTTTCAGAGCGCTTACTTCAATTTTCGGTCGTACTGTGCATGCTATAGTGGATAAATTTGAGTCAACATATTCACTATTGAATATTACTGTGCCAGTGAGACAACGCACAGATCGAAGTACCGAAAATATCGCAGCGATCGGGCTCTGCAAAAGTTTGAAGAAAATTCTGAATTTTATCGAAAAATCATTTTCAGCGACGAAGCTTAATGGCTTTCTCTTCTTGCAAAATATGCAGTATTGGACAGCAACAAACACACATGTTCTTCAAGAGACTCCATTGCATCCACAAAATGTGAACGTGTGGTGATCATGCCGGAGGTGTGATTGGACCGTATTTTTTCGTTGATGAAAATGATCGGCATGTTACGGCCAATGGTGCCATGTTGCAAGACTATTTTTTGCCAGAATTGGATGAACTTGACATCAGTGATATGTGGTTCCAACAAGATGGTGCCACATACCACATAGCTGGTTAAACAACTAATCTATTGAAGGGGAAGTATGGTAATCGTGTAATCTCAATAAATGGTCCGGTCGAATGGCCAGCTCGCTCATGCGATTTAACGCCGATGGATTTCTTTTATGGGGTTACGTTAAGTCGTTGGTTTATGCCAACAAGTCAACAACGATAGAGGAGCTCAGGAACAATATTGAACGCGAAATTGCCCACGTTCCGGCCGATATGTGTGGAAGAGTGGTGGAAAATTGGCTCCAAACAATCAATCGCTGCAAACGTGCTCGCGGTGGTCATATGAACGAGATCGAATTCCATACTTAAATTTAACATGTGTACTACACCACCTGGAATAAATTTCAGCCTAATATATATTATGTGTTTTATTTAAATACAAATTGTTATGTCCTTATTGAAAAACCTTTTATATGTATATATGTTTGTATGTATGTATGTATGTATGTACAATGTACATGCTTGTTTGTTACCACACAGAGCGAAAACTATTGATTGATTAAACAAAAACGGACGACTCACAGGAGGTTTTTCAGAGATGTAATACTCGTTGCCATGAATATTCATAATATGTGTTACCTACTAATCTTCGGATATACTGTGAAGTAAATTGTCGTCTCGTACGAGTATTATTAAACCTTTCATCTCAGGTCTTCATAGATGTAAAATCTCTTCACTAGTTCTTAAACTTTGGGTCAGCGTTCATCACCAACAAAATTAAAAACAAATTAAATAAAATAAAAATAATAATGTTCGTCAAAGTTATACAGTTATTTTATGCTCAGGCATACTTATACCAATACCACAACAAATTGTTAAATACTGTCCATAAGTTTACAGTTTTCGACGCAAGTTTTCAAACTTTTATTTCTGCTCATTGCCCACTTTTGACACGCAAACCAAATTATTATACCTCTAATACTTGCCACAGGCATATGGATATTTCTTGCAATTTTTAACACAACGGAATTGTCTTTTAAGTCAAATAGGCTCACTGTTCAAAGCTTTTCAGAACCGCGATATACACGTATTGCTCTATGATGATAAGCTGACTGTAAATCTGAAGGTATAGATCGAAAGGCAACAAGTCGTTGTTCTTTAGTCGTTATTAATTTCAACAAGAGAGAAAAAATCTCACACGTTGATGATCATTTGGTTTTTCCGGAGTTCATAAACGTATCGAGCTGCCTCTTAGAATTAATGTAAGAGATATGATCTATCGATATTACTATTGGTATGTTCTAATAACACGTAGTATTGGAGAAAAAAAAAGTAGCTATATTTTTCTTGATAAAAACGCCAATAGGTTCTTTAACTTTACCAACAAATTCCAATAGAAATACAATGTGAGAAAAAACATTTGCTTCAAAGCATTTTCTAAATTTAAAGTGTTGCTTACAAATCATAAAATTTAACTATTTACATGATGTTTCATGCGTTTCCTAGGAATCAATAAAATTAAAGCTCTTCATAACTTCTCATTGGCTGTCAGACAGCAACTTTTATTTTTGACTGCATGTGTGTTTAAGTGCCTGTTTGGTTTTATTAGTATAATTAAAGGCATTAGATCATCATAATAATATTCATATTTATCTCATCTACTCATATCATTTTTTATTATCAAAATAAAATCTAACGCACAAAAAAAAAACGCCAAACTCACCGAAAAAAATGTATATTTTATCCGTATTTGTGTCACACGTTAAAAAAAAAAAATGTTTGTAAATTATTCCAAAATTGTACAAAAAATACAGTAAGAATAATTGTTGAATTCCAAAATTTTGAAATTCTTTGAATTCAGTCTTCACCACTTCTCTCCCACTACACTAATGTACACTGACTTTAAAACAAAAGCACTTTTAATACAATTTTTTATAAAGAAAAAATGTTTTCTTATTTATTTATTTACTTTTTTTTTTTTTTTTTTGAATTATTTACTTTTCTGCTTTACGTCGCGCATTTTTCTCGTTTGCATGTATGTTTTGTTAATCCATACAATTTAGATAAATTTCTATTGAATTTTCTCTTCTTTTAGTTTAATCCGGTGGTATAAAATTTTGAGTGGGCGTTTGGAAAATAAATATTTTCTTGTGTTATCTAAAACTATATATATATTTTTTTCTTTGTTGTATTTCTTTATATAACTAAATGATTTATGAAATACAAATTGTGAATCATTTTTTCTTGTGCAGTGAATCCAAACAAATATTTTTTTTTTCTTTGCGCATCACAGAACTTGGATATTTTTTTAAAATCAAAAAATTTTTTTTTTTAGAAGTTAGAAACTATCCCCGTTTAATGAATATAAAAAAAACGTTCTCATTAAAGTGGAAACACTCTAGTATAACCGGCACGTTCGACCGCCAACGAAAGCGAGGTCATCCACTTGAACTTGAGAGACAGAAATAAGCAGCAGCACACGACAAGCGAAAAAAAATTAGTTAAAGAAAATTAATTCAATGAACAAGCCCCAAGAGCAAACAGCAATAAAGAAACACTGAACAGCACCAAATCCGCGATAAATAAATTTCTTTAAATTTAAAAATGAAGTAAAAAAAAAAAAATTTCGACTCACAGACGTCTAGCGAAACAAATTCGCTGAAATTTAATTTTTGTTTTAATGCTTCTTTCCCTCGGTTTCAAGAAATTCTACTTCGAGATTATTTTTAACTTTTTTTTTTGTATTTGCTGGCGGATTTAATGTGATTTTCAACTTCAACTTTTGGTTTTTCCACGGGTATCTTTTATCTTGTGTGTGGGCCCCTTGGGGGTTTCAATTTAGGCCACGTATCTTGCGAAGCGACCAAAACTTTCACTTTATGTGTATTAGTTACTTGCAAAATTTAGGAATTTATTTTCACGAAATTCCTTACAAACTGGTTGAGATAGATCTTATTTTTTTTTTATTTTAACATTTTTCACTTTCAAATTCAATTTTTTTCCAATTATGTGGGGGGAATTTATTCCCCTGCTAGACGGCGTGACAGAATCTCGATGAGATATCGACAGGTGTCAATTCTAAGACGTTGATCAAGTACAACATTCAGCGAGTAAACGCGACAAGACAGTTTCATCATTTGATGGCGACTGATGTGGTTAAAAATTTGTTGGTTACTAGTCGAGGAGTATCTTTGCAATGCGCGTCGATTGTTTGCTTGTGAGATTGTGTACAAGAAGCTTTTAATTTTCGGTGCTGTTGCTGCTGATAGAAATGACAAGATATTTTTTCGTTCAGTTTGTTAGAGAGAAAAAGAGCTTTTTTCTCTTGATTGTGTCTCTTCGATTTAGAAGAGGGAGGTCAATGTTTTTGTACAAGGTGTTTTTTTTTTGTCGGTTATCAAGTTTCTTATCCATTTTGATTCACTATGAATTTTATGAAACTTGGTCACGGCCTCAGGTTACAGCCGTAGTGGGTGCGAAAAGCTAAGAAAAATATGCTAATAGCATATTCTAATAGCTTAGCTGTTTTATAGATTTAAAAAAAAAAAAAATAGTGTGCAGATATTAGCCTTTAGCTGATTACGGGTCGTCGGTCGACGACGAACATAATCAATGTGAAAAGGACTATGGTCGTAGCTTTGAGCGGGTCAGGACAAAGTCCTCTTCTGACACCTTCACCTAATTCTTAATTTTAAAAACCAGAAACAAATACATTTTTCTTCTTACAAGTTCAAACCGACACTGATTAAAAAAAATTGTTTTATGAATTAGCAGGGACTAGTGGTATACCCAGAAAAGAATTTACGTGAAATCTAGGGTTAACTTAGCTAACCAAACTGTTGTACAATCAATTTTATAATACGTTGTCAAAAAATGAGTCCTGATGTACGATTTAAATACTAAGTGAAAGATAATTATGTATATTATATCGTAAAATTACACCATGGAGAAAAAAAGTGATAAACTTCCTCAAGTCTGTGAATCATATCGATTCTAATTGATCCCTTCTGTGGTTTTTGGTCCGCTGATGATTCAGTGAATGAACAACACTTTCATTTCTTCCGTCTATAATTATATAATACGCCCCGGCTACAAAATGTTTTTATTTTTAATTTTTTCACCCTGAGATCATAAATGCAAAATTACTGCAGTTATACTGAATAGGAAATGTATAAACTTTAAAATCTAGGAATATGGCAAAATGTAATTAATACATTTTCGAAAAGTCCACACTTTGTACTTGTGACATGCTTACATTAAATTTATTAAATATTAAAATTGTTCAATTTGAAATATTAGCGATTCGACATTACTGCAATTATATTGCATTTAAAAAAACTCAAAGTTTATATATCGTTTAACGGCAGCTATCCGGCCATTGGGGGCTTAAAAAATATTTGATCAGTTTACTCACAGATAGCTATGGAGAACATTTTAATGGAAGAACGTTTTTGACTATATAGGCTATGAATAAATAGATGAATATCATTGCTAAAAACGGTTGATGCAGTTGGCTCTTATTATAATAACTAAATATTGAGAGTCCTTAACGTGTCATTATTTTTAAGTAGATTTGTTTTTAAATTTTATTTTAAAAATATAGATAAATTAAAAAAGGAAATAAAAAAATTCATCAAAGTTGTGGAGAAAGAGCTGTGAAGTTAAGAGCGATATAGATTTCGAGTAAAAAAAAAAATTGCACAGAAACGTCAAACATGAAATATATTTTCGCTGAGTACGAGTATCGTATCTCTTTACTGAGAAAAGCCAAAAATTGTCCTCTTCAGTGTTGAGTATATTTCCACTTTCTCTTTTCATTTTGTAGACATGTTTGAAAGAGATTTTTTTTGCTAAGATATGGATTGGTGGGTTTATTTTTTGTAATTACAAATTATATAAGCGTATTCATAATAGATACTTTCCCTGAAATTATTTTTTAGTGAAGTTTTTTTTTCAGTTTTTTATGAATTTTTCTTATATTATTTAAGGAAAATAAGAACAATTTCTAAGAATATAGCAATTATTTGGTGTGCTTAATTTTATATATGTACTCGGAAAAGCTTTTTCATCTATTTTTGTAAGTATTTATGTCGCTAAGAATTTTCTTAAATATTTCGTATCATCTCAATCAATTTACAGTTTTCTCAGTATCAATGGGCGATGCAATATGACACTGCAAGATAAATTGTTAAATCCATTAAAATACCAATGATTGAGAGGAAGAGTACCATATGTATCTGTAGAAAATGAAGAGAGAAGATGTGGTGACCAGCGCCGTTGGAGAAGTGATGAAAGACGTAGTCTTGGAAAATATTTCAAGAAAACTGTGATCCTTCTTCGAAGTGGTGGCGTCATATATTATGTTAATAAATTATTTCAAGACTTCAAGTAGCAGCAACTCTCACTTGTTTACAATACATTTGACGATGCTGAGCCTGTAAATCATCTTGACAAACCCTTTGAACTACAGTTTGTATAACATGTCATCTTCTTTCATGCGTCCGCAGATAATATTTAACTATATTTTCGCCCACTTCAGATAGATGTCAATACATACCACTAAGTACAATGACTGGAACGATTTTTTTTTTAAGATACACAGCCAGCTGTCATACTTCAACATTCCATATGCAATTCGTCGTCGCCGATGGAAACCTCGAGAATAAATACGTTCTATCAAATAATCGTTTGACTTATCAGTCAATTGAAATTCTTGATAACATATCTTAATTGTTTTTTTTTTTCGCTCAGATATGGAAAAAAATGATGTCTAAACTTCAGATCGTATAAAAATAAAACCGAGCATTTGGCCTCCAATACAAACTCATGCTACAGACTGATATATGTATATATAATGAAAGATAAATACTTACTGTGAAAGAGTAACAACCCTAAAGGACGCCCACACAGAACTAGTGATAACAATTTGACTTACAGGCACATATTCCCGCAATGGTTATACATAATGTAATTCACGATAAATACGACATGTGGAATACGTGACAAGTAATATGTTTTATTAAGGCCTTTGGACTTCCTAAAATCCTTCGAGATTGCTTAATCATTGACTAAAAAAATTGTGCTTGATCCAAAATATAGAAGGAAAAATAATTTTAATATTTTATAATTTTTTTTTCGTAAACTCACATTTCGATCAACTGTCCGATTAGCACATATGATTCTAGATTGAAAACGCAGTGATCGCTACTCTGTGATCATTTGTCGTAGACAGAATTCTTATTGACCAAATGCATGGCAAGGTAAATGCAGTAGCATATGAGGACGACGAAGTTATTGTAAATAACACCTGGTTACAGAGAATGATGGCGGGATGGTAGATTTATATTGAAATGCTCTCCATCTTCATTCAATTATTTAAGTTCTCAAAACCCAGTGCTGCAATAATGGATGGATTATACACTGGATTTTTGACGACTGATTATAAAAATTATAGCTCAACGCTACCTAAACTTGTAGGCATCAGAAGAGAAAACATTCGACCGGGTGGAACTAAACGATGCAGAGTAGAGATACTGCTAACTATTGACAAAGGGCTTATAACAAGATATTTGTACGGGCAGTAATCAATCAAATTCAAGTGAATTGTTACTCATTTTTATGCAGTATAACACTATAGATTGTAGATTGCTGATTGAGGTTGGACCTGGCCACCTCATCACTAAGGCCACCGTTGGGTCTATTATGAATTCCTCTAATCTGAAAGCTCATTTAAGATGTCAGAGTTGGTGATGAATTCAACTATATTCTTGAGTGAGCTATCAAATATCTTCTGCCTCAAGGTAGAATTTACCTAAGTAACGATGACGTGTTCTAGTTAGACAGTCACAGTGACATAATATATGTACTGCTGATCCTTCATCTTCGTTGCACATTCTGCATAACTCATTCTGCGCTATTCCCGTAGCCATGAAATATTTTTTGACTCGACAGTGGCATGTGCGGAATCCTGTGGCTATTCGAATCTGACTCCTAGCTACATGTAGGAGTTGTTTTGTGAGAGGTATTTGGCACAAAAATGTTGGCTTGTCTGTTACCTTCAGTTTCCATCCAGTGATAAGGCGCTTTTTCTTTTGGCCAGTTTTTCATAGAGCTATTTGCCGTACTGCCTGGTAACCCACAGTACACAATACGACTGCTGCCGGCCCATCTAATTACATATTTTTGAAAAATCATGCAATTAACAGTGCTTAACCAACTACTGCGTAATTTAAACGATTTTCAATAAATTATGCAGTCAAAAATAACTACACGTTTTTCATCCCATGTGCTAATTCTATGGCTACATTAACTTCACTGATCCAACAAAGTGATCGAAATCAAATAGAGTACGTAAGATATAGGGAGGGGTTTAAAACATTTTCGATTCATCTTTCTCGCACGCCTAACTTAAGAACCACCCAACGGATTTCGAAGAAACTTTTGAGTTACATCAGACATGTAGTGGTGGAGTGACTTCGCACCTCACGTATTCCGATATTTTTGAAGAATTATTTGTGCCAAAAGACTACTAATTTCATAAATATACATACTCTCATTTATTTTTATTTTTTTTTCAAATTTGTTGCATTAATAATTCGGAGACAGAGGCAGGGGACATCGCCAATGCCGGGGTTTTCCAGTTTTTTTGTTCAAGGAAATTTATCACAAAAAATATAAATTTTGGAAGTTCAATTTTTATTTGGTAGTCGCATGATTGGGTCTAAAAATATTTAATTTTTTTTTCTTTTAGGGTACATTATGCCCACAAAATTCACGATTCTTTTTTGTCCACCAGGTTCTAGTTTTGTGAAAAGTTTCAGCTCTTTAGGTCAAATGGTTCAAAAGTTACATGAGTGTGACAGACACACGGAAAGACGGACAGACAGATACCGTGTTGAACCAATTAGTTAGGTACATTAAAAATAAATATTAATTCGATTTTTAGAGATTTTAATTTTCAAGATTTTTGTCAATCAGGATGTTGTTTTTCGAGATTTTGTCTTTCTAGATATTATTTTTCAACGTGCACGGCATTGCACCACCAAGATCTTTAGCAACTTCTGGACCACCACCTTATTACAATAAACAACACAGAGCACTTTTATCATCCTTAAACGGTTGCTGAGACACACTTCAAAAATCGCTTATTTTGGGACTGAATCACTGATCATTAAAACTTATAACCTTATAACCAAAAAATTGACCTGCAAAAGTTTCAGTCAAAGATTTTCGCACGCTGAAACATGTTTGAACGTTCTGAATAGGCAAAGTTTATAATTCGCGGAAGTCACTGTTTCGCCGTTGGTTTACTGGGTGCAAAGGGATTTCAGTTTGCTTATTTTCTCATTTATTTATTAGCAAACACACTTTATAATATAAAGTTGAAGTTGGGAGGACAAGTAAAGGCTCACCAGTAATCAAGCAAGCGTCAATAGTCTTAGCATGTATACTATTCTGTAAGTGGTCTGAATTCAAAAATCTGAAATTTTCATTAATAGTAAAATTCGGCATTACAAGTTACAAGAAAAACTTGTTCGCAACATTATGGCACAGAGTCTACTAAGAATGTGTTGCACATTGCATATTGAATTGCACCCGTAAGTAAAGGTATACTACCAAGAAGTGGCGTTAAATAAGGAAGTTTTATTCTCATATATCTGACAAACTCGATCTTAAAAGTTGTAGGTGTAACATCCTTGAATATAACATTCTTGACTTCACGCCTTGAAAGCTTATGTTCGAAAATCAAATAAAAAAATGCTTGTATTTTTCCAAAGGAAGGTGAAGTTGAAAGGAGCTTTCTGACCTGAATTCCGACACTGACGCCAGAAAAATATACCTAAGGGAATCACTTAGAAAGAAACTACAGCATCATTAAATTTGTACGTTAATTCCAAGGCATCTCATCTTCCATTAGCTGCTCTTAAGGTTTTTTTTTTTAGTAATCCATATTTACAAAGAAGTATAACAACAAACACCTACAATGTTATCCTTTCTCCATTATACATCTTACCACGTAGCTTTATTTCATCCATCGTCTGCAAGTCGTCAAGTTTTTTAACTCACACCGATTTTTTTTTTTTATTGTATACTTTTGAAAATTTGTGTTCAATTGTCATTCATGGAAGGTTTTTCTTGAGATTAAATGCAACCCTAGCCATTGACGTAGAACTTTGTAGGTGTTGTCATGTGTGTAGGCAGGTAGGTACATATGTATGTACATATTAACCTTTCCATTTGTGATGCTTGAAATGTATTAATAATTAATATAAATATATAAAATATAATAAATTAAATAAAAAATGTTTTAATTTTAATTAAAAAGCTTTATATGTACTCGTACAATGTTGCGCTTCAAATGAAATGAAAAAATATCACAAAGGACATCTAGAAGTGAATTGCTATAGAATTAGAAGGACGAATGTGTTGTATATCGTTAAAGCGCAAAATTACAATGAATTGAGGTCAATCGATAGCACTGAAACGGATTCACATTGAGGAAGAAACCACAGTCAATACTGGTGGTGCCCTAAATTCCACAATATTTTTTTTGTGTTGTCAAGACCAAAATGTTATAAATGAACCTCTAACTCGATAACATGATCGAGATTGGCGTCAACTACCTCGAAATAAAATAGAAGCTTATGCATACTATGAGCGACAGCAAGTTTTTTTTTTATGTTTTTTTAGAAATACGTAACTGTCTGTTAATTAGTGAGTCTTTAATATATTAATAAATCTCTCAAAGAAGGAAGATGGCAAATAGTGTTAGAAAAGACGGATCTATTAATAAGATTTTTAGTACCGTTTCGCTCGAAGGTGTGTAAAGTAAACTTTGAGGATGAACTTCGTTACGCGGAAAGCCCAATTCAGAGTAAAACAACAGACCACGGCTTGAGTATTGTTTTAATATAAAGAGCTCAGCCCCTAAATATTCGCTTTGCATATTTGACAGCATACAAAGACAAGCAGTTCGCTTAACTGATGAGTCCGCTCTAACATCTAATCTCCTACCGTTAGCTCACCGAAGGCAGGTAGACTTCCGAAGACCTTAATGATGCGTACAAATGCAACATTGCCCACCACCTTTATGTTCACTTGGCAACAGCGCAAGCATCTTTATATTAACTTTCTTTCTGCTACAGGACAACTTTGAGATTCACTACAAGAAAACGTACATACATGCTTCCAAAAGCTTTTTATCTCCAACTATTAAAGAGCAGAACCAACTGACATCTATTAACGCGCGTTATAGAAGCGCTTTTCCTGAGATTATAAAAAAAAAAAAAAAAAAAAAACAGATCTGGTTAAACTTAAAATGAGAAACTTTTGCAGCTTTTTTTGCGTTGGAAGGTAGGAATCTTTCAAAGCGAAACTCGTACTCAGTAACAGTGTGAGATTTCCACCCACTAAACCCACCTTCCACTTCCTGCCTTTTGTCCTCGCGGGACTGCCGCAAAGCAATTCGTCGCGAGGAGGGCTTCTGCCTTAGATGTTCGGCTAATTTGTATTTGTAGCCTCCTGCACTGCGCTTCGTTGTCGCCCCTCTCGATACTACCTCTTTATAATGGTTGCCACTGTGACGTTTACTGCGTCCCAGCCATTATGTTGTCTGGAGTCACATCCTCACTCCTGTTCTTTATCGTCCTGTGGGCAATAAAACATGACGTGTTCCTCATTTTCGACTGCTTCCATGCAGGTTGGCAATAGGGGTTGTCGTAGTGTCCAAATTTGTAGAGATAAACCTTAAAGCAACCATGGCCTGTAAGCATTGTCAGATAGAAATTCAGCTCACTATGCTTTCTGTTAATCGATGCGTCTATGTGGGGATCACTCCGTCCGTCCACCTGCTTTTGTCAGAGTGATCCCATCTTTGCTGCCATTCTTGCAGATTTATTTCAATAGGTGCTGAGTATTGCTATGTATCGTTGTTGTTGACGGTGTGGATTTTCTGGCGAGCTACTGCTACCGAGCTTCTTTCGCAAGATGATCGATTGACACCATGCTAGCCACTACACACACTGTGTCGTATGAAGTTGTTCCGAAAGTGCTACATACTCTCAAAGCTTTAATTCTGTGTGATGCCTCCGTCTTCTTCCTGTAAGATTTTATCTATATGTCACCGGCCCATATTTGGCATCCATAGAGCATTGTCTATGCAGAAACTCATGTTAAGAGCAACCTTCTCCTACATTTTGGCGCGCCACACTGCGTGATCGCCAACGGTTATTGTTACAGCCTACATCACTCTCCTGCTGTTGATGAGCACTACTTCTGTTTTCTCCTCTGCAAGTTGTAGACCCATGCATGTTAGCCAGTCTCGAACTGTCCTGACGGTTTATTGCAGTCATGCTCCAACTCCTCCAGTAGCTTAACCACCATTGCTGTGTCGCCAGCAAAACCAATTATTTTTAATGATCTTGCGGTTCTCAATCTAAGGATGTCATCATACAACAGGGTCCACAGTAGTGCACCTAATACGGAGGCCTGGGGAACGGCGCACAGTGGTTCTCAGGCGAAAAAAAATCCAAATATGAAATGAGTTACAGAGTACCGTTAATATGATTTTTCGATTCTACATGCATATACACGCACCCTGTAAAATGCATTTTTCAGGAAACTCTAAACGGACAGGCCCTTTATTATTTCTTTATTTTATGGCATCAATTAACAAGTAATAAGAGCAAAAAAAAAAAAATCCCCGATATTTTCTTTCGGGAACCTAGCTTACGTTACTAATTTTCCTCTTTCTGAAATTTGGAAATAAATATTGTTAGATTATAAGCTACAGAAATGCATCTTTTTTTTTCAAAAACTACTAAATTGACACCAACCTTGAGCATCGATAAGAGCATTAATTCGTGGCTGGAACGTGAGCATGACGGAATTAAATGGTCCTTGTTGATGTTGGTGGTCATCACTTGGGATGTTTGTTGGTTTTACGTTCAACTTCGCCCCACACAAAGTAATCCGACCTTCACTACTCCAAGGACCATTACACTAGATGAAACTTGGTGTGAATCACACGGGGGACATCTGAAGGCTCTGCATTTATCGTTCCTAATCTTAATCGGAAAACCAAATAAGGCTTGAATCTTCCCGATGCTACAACTTCTTGAGGCTCCGCCTTCCTCGGAATTTATTCTGGTTTTCCGTTTCCTCTTACGTAAACTGGGCACTTTTTGTGGCATAAGACTTACGGAGGTTTTCATGAACCATACTGCGAATTAATCGTTCATATGCTTGAAGTATAGGAACGAGTACTAGCAATTGACCTTATCGACGTTCGAGGGTCCTGGTGAATACGGAGTTACACAAGTTTAACAAGTCCCGGGCTTTTCTTGCTGTCCGAACATGTTGAATGTTTTTTACATTTCGAAACAGGCGAAACATCGCCGCCAGAAGCCTCCAACTCGACCCAAACCTTGTGAGCGAACGATCGGGAGACTTTCAAAAACCGCGATGTTTCGAGATCACTGTGGTTTGCTCATATGGCTACAATCACGGTGTGTTGTTTTACAACTTTAATTATGTATTTACTGACATTGTACCCGGGCAAAACTTAAAAGTCTGCTATCAATGCGATCAACATACAACTGAGCAAAGACATGTCCTCAAATAGCCTCCGTATAGGGCTTTCTTCTTTCAACTGAAGCATTATCTATTAAGTAAAGGGTGACCAGATAGCAATGATAGTTTTTCGAATGGTTATGTTTCAGCAGCTGTTAAAGTTACCAATGACATCCAGCTGTCAAAATATTCAGTAAGGTTTGCCATTTCATAGTGAATCGTTTGATGCTTCCCGAACGTGTGGAAATTATTAAAAAATATTATCGAAATTCCGGCTCAGTTGTAAATACGCAACGTGAATTTCGTCGTGAGGTCGGTCGTCAGCATGGCTTCAGTGCGCAGGCAATTCGTCGCACTTTGAGCGTGAGTACACTCTTTTGGACCTTAAGCCACCAACCCAGACAGAGATCGGTCCAAAGTGAAGAAAACATACCCGAACAAGACCCAGAAATATCGATTCGGCGATCAGCTGAATTGGGCATCGCCAGAGAGTCAACCAGGCTTATTTTGCAGTTGCTAATTGGGCGCTAGAAATGTTGGCCGGAGATCCGAATTTTGGCCAAAAAATCATCTTCTCGGACGAGGCCCATTCTTGTCTCAGCGGCTATGTCAACAAGCAAAAATGGAGCGACCATAATCCACAAGTGTTCGACCAAGCATCAATGCATCCACAAAGATTGACTGTTTGGTGCGGTTTATGGCACAGCGGCATCATCAGACCTTATTTCTTTCGAAATGAGGAAGGAGACACCGTTACCGTCAATGGTCCTCGGTATAGAGCGATGTTAACCGACTTTCTGTGGCCAGGGCTCGACAACATCGATATATCCGAACTGTGGTTCCAACAAGACGGCGCTGCATTTCATACAAGCGACGCAACTCTCGAAGTGATGAAGGAGAAATTGGCGACTGGGTCATCTCACGGCGAGCATTCATCAATTGGCCGCCGCGATCATGCGACTTGACACCCCTCGATTATTTTCTCTGGGGCTACGTCAAGTCCTTAGTCTACGCTAACAAGCCAACCACTTCGGACGAGCTCGCCGGAATAACGCCGCACATATTGGACCGAGTCATCAAAAATTCGATCGACCGCTTGAAGCACTACCAGCGATGCCGAGGCGGCCATTTAAATGATGTGCATAATGGCATGAATGTAGCTTCAAAATAAAGCCAGAATCAATTTGATATCTTACACCGTTGTTGTTTTATTTAAATTTCTTTTCCAATCGTTCTTATCTGGTCACCCTATATTATAGAGTTCACAACGCTAAGTATTCCCGTTTGTCAACTAATTAGTATGTTATTATCTTATGCTTATAAAATCATACATCGAAGGACTGAACCAAAAACAAAAAGTTGCATTCCACTTAGTGAGAGGCACAGAACTTATTGTATTAACTTTTTCGTTTTGAGCTACAAAAGCAAACAAAAATAAATGGCGCAGTACTGCTACTGGTCCGCAAATACTTTTTCCTTAAGGTACGTGTTGGAAAAATGCAAAAATGTGCGGGAGGCATCTGATTGCTGTTTTCAAAGCAATGTTGGGTATGCCATCAACGCCACGCGCTTTTTGGTCTCCTATTTTTATGTAGGCTCTCAGGACATCTTCTGCAGTGATGAGGGGAATTGATTGCGTCGTCGTCGTATTTACTCTCCCCGTTTGTTCCGCTAATCCTTGTTGTTGCGGAAAGAGGACTGCGACCACGATTTCTAAAAAAAAACATTGTGGATGTGGGCGGAGGTTTTATGCTTCCTAGCCCCATACAAAATATTAAGCTCGTGCCAAAGAAAAATGTTTCGTCAGAGAACAAAAGAGGAGAGAACGTATTCTTGGCATGAAACGAAAAGGAAGATCTAACCTTGTTTGTAAAGATCAAGTGAAAACAAATATCTACCAGGAAAGTTTAGCCTATAGAACTAAACTAAGGTCCCGAACACCATGATGACGGTGGAACGCGCCTTAGAGATATAAAGAAATAAATGGCACGATTGGGTCGTACGTACTTGTTCCATATGTCCGTCCTATTATTTTGTAATTATTCCATTTAACATTTAAACAATATCGGTAAGAAGCGAACAAATTGAGGTTTTTGAAAAGACAAATAATTTTTTTTTATCATATGTCGAAAATTGTAATGCCAAATCCTTACATACATATGTCGAAAAAGTTTGGATATTAATTTTGTATAGTCTTAGCCATATTCGAAAAATAGGCAATTTTCGGAAGTAAATCACTTACATATCACTATATATCTTTCCAGCCGAAGCAGCAGCTTCTTCTAACACTAAATTTAATTTACAGTTAACTTTCTTATTTTAACGATTATTATGAATAGGAGCTGAAGATATTGCCAACATAAAAATCGATTTTCGTTTCCTCTTTTTTCGTTCATTCGTTTCCTCCTGCTTAACCTCGTTGAAATCTTTCTACAGGATAATGCTTCAGCTTTTTATTCAATCGTTGCCATGTGCACTATCATTCGTTCTGAGGCCGCATCCAAGGATAAGTGATTTATTTTTCCTCACGATTTCTAACAAGGTGGGTGGAAGTAGAAAAAGAACGAACGGAAGAAAGTTTATATTGTGAAGTACTATTACACGCGTTGATGCTTTCAAACTACGACTATAGTTTACTTAAAACTTTTTTATATGTACATATATATGTGTATATATTCTCTATGGATAGAGGTTTTATCGGCTGCGAATGTATTTGCGAAACTTTATGAGACACGCGAGTAGATACATATGTACATTGTAATTTGTATGTGAAGCCTAAATAATACTTTTGCACTCATGTCTGGAACGCAATATATGTAATAAAATCTCTAACAATCTACCAATCAATCATACATACATTTGCGCCGATATATTAATAGAACAATAATTATGGATAGTTATCAGCTATGTCTGCAGAATTAGTCATGTCTGAGGGCTTGTGTCAAATTGTAAGGTAGAATACGAGAACTCCCTACAAGACTGTATTGCCTGAAAGCATGTAATTAATTGTTATAGTCAATTTATCCAATTATGTAAAGCATATTTAAAAAAAAAAAAAATAATAGGAAGATTTTCACTGTGAATCTCTTAACGGTTAAGCTGAAATTTACGAGTACTCAATAATGGCACTCTTTACTATAATAGTATAAATATCACCTCGTTTCAATAATAATCTAATTTTTTTATTATCTGTGGTAGGATAAACATCACCATGAAAGCCGAAATCGGAAACTCTCGCAATTATGAGCACCACGTCGTGTACCTCGTGGAAAAAGGAAAATTGCCTAAAGAAATTTTCAAAGATATACCATCGTATACCATGGTCAAAAAATTTGCTCGCTTATTTCAACAAAGGGGAGAGAGCTGTGAAGACGACCCCCGCCCAGAACGTCCTGTGTCGGTGATCACTGAAGAAAACGTCGGGAAAGTTGAAAAATTAGTTCTGACCGGCCGAAGAATACAAATGTAGCAGATAGCGGATGAGTTGCACATCAGCAAATAATGGAATGGAGAAATTTTGCACGAGCATTTAAACATGAAACAAATTTGTGCGCGCTTGGTACCGGAAATGCTCACCCCAAGCAACGACGACTGGAGTGCTGCAAACAATTTTTGGAGTTAGCTGGGGACAATCTCGACGAAATTTGCAACCGAGTCGTATCCGTAGATGAGACTTTGAGCGATTTTTCCTTTTTCCAATTTGAAAAAGGAGTTACAAGGGCGAAGATTTGCAGATGAGAACGAGATCAAGGCGGCCTTAGAAAGTCATTTTGAAGGCAAAGAAAAATAATATTTCTTCGGTGGTATTAAGACACTGTATGTCCGATGGGAGAAATGCATTTCACTCGATGGAGATTATATTGAGAAATACAAATTTCAGATCTCTTCTTTCACTTAATGCCTTAGGCCGCGAACTTATCAGCCGCGCCTCGTAACTACAAACTTCTCGAAATATAATTCAGACTGGAACGTACCAAAACTTTAATTGCAGCAACTACTCGAAAGAAAATTCTGTGTGCCGCGACTACCGTCAACAAAATAATATTTCTGATAAATGACAACATTGGTTAGTAATAAAGGGTGGTTAAGTTTAAAGGGCCGATGTTGATTTTGAATAAAACACAAATTATTTAGGAAATTACTGTCATTTCTTTTTATTATGATAATATTGGTATGGTTCAATTATGTATGGAACAAAATATCGGCCAAATGGCCGCCGCGACCTCGGCGGCACACCTCCATCCGATGGTCCACATTTTTGATGACGCTGAGGCATAATTGAGGTTCTATGCCGTTAATGTGCCGAATTATCTCATCCTTTAGCTCTTGAATTGTTGCTGGCTTATCGACGTACACCTTTTCTTTCATATAACCCCAAAGAAAGAAGTCCAACGGTGTCAAATCACATGATCTTGGCGGCCAATTGACATCGCCACCACGTGCGATAACACGGCCATTGAATTTGTCGCGCAAAAGAGCCATTGTTTCGTTAGCTATGTGGCAAGTGGCACCATCCTGTTGAAACCACATATCGTCCACATCCATATCTTCCAATTCGGGCCATAAAAAGTTCGTTATCATCTCACGATAGCGAACACCATTCACAGTAACTGCCTGACCGGCCTCATTTTGGAAAAAATACGTCCTGATGATGCCGCCAGCCCATAAACCGCACCAAACAGTCACTCTTTGTGGGTGCATTGGTTTTTCGACAATCACTCTTGGATTATCATTCGCCCAAATGCGGCAATTCTGCTTATTGACGAATCCACTGAGGTGAAAATGTGCCTCATCACTGAAGATGATTTTCTTCGAAAATTGATCATCCACTGTTGCCATTTCTTGCCACCATTGTGACCATTAACGACGCTTGAAATGGTCAAGAGGCTTTAGTTCTTGAGTCAATTGCACCTTGTAAGCGCGTAAATGCAAGTCTTTATGCATAATGTTCATCAACGACGAGCGTGAGAGGTGCAATTGTTGGGCACGACGACGAGTTGAGGTGGACGGCTCTTCAGCCACACTATCGCGAACAGCAACAATATTTTCTGCAGTACGAGCTGTACGAGCATGTACTGGTGTTTTCACATCTCCTACAGACCCGGTTTGCACAAATTTTCGCACGATTTTTCCGATTGTACGCACATTTGGACGATTAAATTGACCGAAAAAATCACGAAATGCACGATATGCATTTTGATTTGAACGCCCATTTTCATAATAAGCCTGAATAACTTTAACGCGTTGCTCGATTGTGTATCTTTCCATGGTTCAAATTGATTTAGTCTGAAATTGAGAAATGCCAAATGAGATGCAGAAAAAAACTTGACGTTTAGGTGTGGTTCACATTCAACATCGGCCCTTAAAATTTAACCACCCGTTAATAGGGTATCAAGACAAAATTATTAAAAATTTTGTCTACCTGTTTTTATTTGTTTTAGGCTAATTCAAATACAAGTAATCAAATACGCACTATGCCTAAGGGAGGAGAAAAACCAGCAATAATATTTTTTTGAATAATTGAAGCTGAGCCGGTAAAACAGCTTTCAATATACTCCTTAATAAGGCAGGTGGTCACTTAAAAACAGACTCGAAATGCGAGTAATAGATATGACTTAGTGAACAACAGCAGGCTAAAATGTAACTGAATCTTTTTCAGACAGTTTTCTATAATAACCAACAAGACTAAAATCATACATAGAGCTGTCTAATATATCCGCAATTAATGTAACAAAATAACAAAATTCCATGGTCACACAAGAAGCAGTAGAATAAACACCTCTTACCCTGATCGCCTTGGAAAATTTAGTAAATCGGAAATGATATCCTCATTAATCTTGTATCTAAAATACGAATATGATTATAGCCTGCGACCTACATACATGTGGAGAATAAAATTTAATCTATAACTTTCAGCAAACAGGATTGTTGTCCAAGAAAATTCATTATCTTCCCATCCGAAGAAGAAGCATTATATACAGGGGGACGCAGAAAGCATCAATTGAAGGTCGAAATACAAAAATAAATAAACTGGGTCCACTAGAGATGTCGCAAGAAGTGGCCGGTCCGTATTGCTCGTTCGGACGAGAATATCACTGTTGTGGCCGGGACAACATCAGCAGACGTTCGTTGCGTCGAATTTTGATGAAAGACCTGAAGATGTTTCCTTATAAAGTGTTAACCGTTCACCAATTGCTGCCTGCAAATCATCAAGTGAGGTTAACTTACTCCCATGCTCTGTTAAACCTGGTGCAAGAAGACGATGATTTCGCATCCAATATCACAATGAGCGACGAAGCCCATTTACACTTAAGTGGCTATGTGAATGAACAAGATTTGCATTTCTGGGGCACGGAGAATCCACATGAAATGCACGAAGAGCCATTGCGTGCCCTCAAAGTGACTGTTTGTTGCGGCATTTACAGTGAAAAAGCGATTGGCCCTTATTTTTTTGAGTACGCCGACGGCTCCACCGTAACCGTAACTGGTGAGCGCTACAGACAGATGTTAAAAAAAATTTTTTTTGCCGCAAGTTGCTGAATTGGATCTCGAGCATTGTTGGTTCCAGCAGGACGGAGCAACCGTCCACACAGCTGGGGCAACGATGGAGATTTTGAATCACCAATTTCCGGGCCATGTGATCTCTCGTTTTGGCGGTTTGAACTGGCCGGCCAGATCGCCAAATCGGACGGCGCACAGTGGGCGGAAAAAAATACCAAAAATGAAATTTGTAATATGGAGTTGTTTCATTTATTTTTTTTATAGGTATATACATAACTGTTCTATGTTTTCCCAAAATTTGGGAAATTTATGTCAAGTTTTTAGTTTTGAAATTCATGTATTTTCTTGCAATAACTTTTTGGCATGAAAAGTAGCTTTTTTATAACTGTTTGTTAAAACTTTATTTCTTTAGTAAATAATATGTTAATTAATCTTCCAAAATAAAAAAAAAAAAATTCGTGTTTTGGCTGGGTTAGGACCGAGTGCACTAGAATTAATATTTTAATATTCTTTCCCTTGAGCTACAGTTTTAGCTCCATTAAGCTACGTCTTTTGGTTACAATTTTTAGAAAGCTACAGTATTCAGCTATTTTTGAAAGAATTGTATCCGCCCTGATCCAACCTTGAACGCAGTGTACAAATTTGTTTCGTTGAATCAGATTTAAAAGACACGGTTTTTCCCTTGCCTCAATATTTTTTCCAATTTCCAACTTAATACCTGTTCCGTTTTTTCTCCAAATTAAAAACAAACAATATTTAAGTTGTTGATATCAGTATTAAGCAGTAGTGCAACGGGTGTGGTATTAATAAAACAAAGTTCAAAATGTCTGAATTTGTTTTAGATTACAACGTTTTGTGTGAAGTTTTATTTGAAGGGATCGGATTCGTTAGAACAGTTTCTATTGGAACATTATCCGTTATTGAATGGAAATGATGTTGCCGCCATAATATTAGCAGTTAAAAAGAGATTTTTTTTTCTCATTTTAAACAAAGGTTTTTAAGGGTTGGCTATTCCAAATCCAAATTTTATGCGAAATATAGTGATTTGTTAAGTAGTGAATTGGTGATTCACTTAACAAGTGGCAGTGATCACCAGAAAAATGTTTCTGCTCGTGGTAGACCAAGTAAGGACTTCATATCGTGCACTGACCGGGCCAAAAGATATAAAGTCGAAGAACTCAAACGTTCGGTCTCACAAACAATTCCTTGTGATGAACTGGAACAATTTAAATACCAAACTTTGGAACTTCACACAAAGTGGGGCTGTGATGGTTCATCTGGGCAGAGCGAATATATGCAGACATTTTCCATTGGCAACCAAGAAGCATCGGATTCTCATCTTTTCATGACATCGATTGTTCCTTTGAAAATGACGTCAACACTAGAGAAAACTATTTAAGATGGATAAATCCCCGTCCGTCTTCAACGCGATATTGCAGAGCTTTAAAATTTGAATATAAGAAGGAAACACTTTATACAAGAAGAGGAAAACCATGTGAATAATGAAATTGAAGAACTGGAAGAGAGCTCAATAACTGTTGGAATGCATGTTGTCAAAGTTAGACACCGTCTTTATTTTACGATGATAGATGGAAAAGTAGCTCAGTGAGAATATACTAGTTCTGCGAGCAATTACATTATTTGTGGGGCTAAACCTTCAGAGATGAATGACTTATCCAAGTTGCAATCAAAGATCCTGAATGAAGAAGCTCTTTTACTGGGAATGTCAACACTGCATGCAAAGAGTAGATTTATGGAGTACATATTGCACCTGGGATATAATCAACCTTTAAATCATGGAGAAATAATGAGGCTACTCGTGCTATTAAGGAAAAGGAAACAAATCGAATTCAAGCGGAATTCATGTTAAAGGTTGGAATACAAGTTGACGTGGTAAAACAAGGAACTGGAACAACGAATGACGGCAATACTTCACAAAGATTTTTGGAAGTCCAAATGTGGCTGCAGAGATTACCAAAATATACATTAGATTGACACCGAGACTCGCAGTCATATTGGAAGTTATTTGCAGCAACTTTTCAATCGATACCCAAACATTTAAGGCTTATTCTGAAGAGACAGCTAAACTCCCGATATCGTTATACTCATGGTATCACATGCCCGCAACAGTTCACAAAATTTTATTACACGGAGCAGAAGTAATACTCGTAGAAAGTGCATCCTTGCCAGTTGGATCACTTTCAGAAGAGGCCCAGGAAAGCAGGAATAAGGACTACAAGTACTATAGGACCCACCACTCCAGGAAATTTTCCCGGTTAACGACGAATGAGAATATTTTTCACATGATCATGATATCATCCGATCCATTTATAACCCAATTAAGACCTGAACCAAAGAAAAAACATCTTTATTTGAGTGAAGAAGCTCTTGAATTAATTAAGTAATTAAGTAAAGTCATTAAACCCTACATTTCTGAAAAATGTCAATGACTTGTCTTCCATTCACTTTTTTTTCACCAAATTTTGTCGAAATGGGTGTAAGACCAATCCAAACATGTGTGCAAAATTTCATTGCTCTCCGTTTCATAGTTCAGATTTTATAGATTTTTTTCCGTTCTCCCATACAAAAGGCACCACTGTGCAGGCACCACTGTGCAGCGCCAGACTTCTTCCTTTGGGGCTTTTTGAAATCTCGCGTTTATCGCAACAAATCACAAACCTTGCAAATCTTGAAAGCCAACATTGAAGAAGAAATGACCAATTTGGAGCCAGATGTTTGCAAGCAACAATTCAAAATGCCGTAAATCGAGCACGAATGTGCATCTCCTCAAGAGGTGGTCATTTGACCGATATCATTTTTTCAACTAAATGTCATCAATTGTACACCTTCAAATAAACTTTTCGTGAAAACAGAGCCCAATTTTTTTCATTTCTAACAACATGGCAACCAATTCACAATATGACATTACTTTTGCCCCACCTTGTGTTTGAGGGTACAATGTCACATATGTTAAATAACTAGTATATAGTATATAATTGCAGGTTGTCTTAAACAAATTTGACGAAATTTCTGAATTTGATTTTTTAAATCCTGCGCATCGATTATGCGTTTTATTTTCTTCACATTTTACATTATGTGATTCTTTCATATCCTTGTTCATTCAGTGGCTATAATCAGTACAATGTTTGCGATTTACAGTGAAGGAACCACGGACAAAAATAATTAACAAATTTAATATTTAGGATTCGTTTGATTTTTTGTTTTTGTGTACACTAGTAGAAATCTAACACCATGTGCACGTTTTTTTCCATGCATCCTTTACTTTCAACATGTTGGAGTATTGGTAAGTGACTCAAGTTTCAGCTAGTTCATTCACACAATTGTGCTAGCTGTGTATTTGCATAGCTTCTTATTTAACTAGCGCATTTGTGCTTATCGATGTTTCTCTAGGATTTTTTAAATTTGATTTGAAGGACGACCTACAAAAAGTACTAACCCTCCTAGAAAACTCTGATGGAGATTTTAGTGATGTTCACCACCGCCAAGCTGATGAGACGTGGAAACATCCAGTGGAAGCACGGGTTTGACTATCCGAATCCGACCAAATGCTTTAAGTCTTGCTTCATCCAACGATCACCGTGAATTGAGACGAAGGGAGATTTCGATATCATGCTTTTATACGCAAATGTACGCTCTTCAAACATCGGGAAACAGTCTTAAAATAAATAGCTTGCAAGATGTGTAGGGTATCCCAAAATACTGATGTATTAGGCTGAAAGATTCATTCTTTACTTTACAAAAGGTTTTTTTTTTTTTTGTTAAAACCAGTAAACCATCATCTACAACCCAAATATAGTGAATTCAACATATGCTGGGTTGTGTTCGGCCAAGATGTCATGAACTGGCTACTGAGATCACAGAATATTCAATCGATGAACAGATGAACCCTTTTACCGAAAGATATCTTCTCGAGCAAAAAACTTATGAACTGTCGAATACATAAAATTAAAAGAGAAAACTCTCAGAGAATGCAAAATTGAGGCAAAAGTACATGAACAAATCTAGCTGAAACCTTACCAAAGTGTTAAAGTGTTATTAAAGTTTTTTTTTCATCTACTGGGTTAGTTATAAAGCCACTATAATTAATTTAATTTACAAATTAATTCGAATTTAATACTTTTCAATTTATCGTTTTTGCTATCAGCCGTATTTGTTTCAGCGCATTCAAGCACTGAGAGAGAATACTCTCTAATAGTTTGTTCTCTCCTTTTTCACTTTTGATAAGTAAATGAATGCATTTTGGGCTATTTCGAGTGGTTTAGGTTTGGTCTTTATGTTGATTAATTGTTAACTAGAAATTTTGTTTTTTTGTATATTATATTATATATATATTGAATCTATTTTCTAATGACTTTGTTCGTTATTTTTTTTATTTTAAGCGGGATCGCGGCACTCTTCATAAACCCGGGGAACAAACCAATGAATATATTTAAAACATATAAGTAAAGTTTTTGCTGCAAAAAGGGTTGTTTCTAATGGGTTCGTGATACAATAAAAAAATCAATACTGGTATTGATGTGATGTGAGAGGAACTAATACTTAATCTTAGCTATTCAACTGCGCGTTAATACACTAAATTGTACTTAATTTTAAGTTAGTCAGTTGGATGAGATTTAAATTATTACCTCGTACTTCGTTTTCTTATAGGAATAAGAAATAAATTCAGTGCTTACCTGAAAAGAGAAAAAGAAATGAACATTAATTATATTAAAATTGTAATTCAAAAAGTCTCGGCCAAAAATAGCTTCTAAATATAAAGTCCTACAATTTATTATCCCCGTCTATACTGCAATATTAATCCATTCAACCCGTCTTATATACTCAGTCTCACCAAATGACAGATAACTCTTAAACTGGGACGCTCACAAAACGTGCACACCACAATAAATAATAATAAAAAAAAAACCTTCTCTACCCCATCACGAATCCACCTATCTAAGCACCCACCCAGAAGCAATTTATCTTTTCTTTTCTTTTGCGGCGCGTGTACACATGCGATGAAGAGGACTTGGGACTAAAAAAAAAAAAAAAAACAATAAAAACAAAGAAAATGGAGGTGAATCCTCATTCCCTTCCACCAACTCTTGCCGTAAACAAATTCAAGCCACGCGTGCTAAGAACACAACTTTATGACACTTGAGCCCGTCTATATCGCGATCATTCCAGTGTAAGATGATGTCCCTTGGAGGATGTGTACTATCCATCCGTCTATCCGTTGGATCAAAATGAAGATGACACTGTCGAAAAGATGAGAAATCCGCATCAATCGAGATATAAAGTTTATAAACAACCTACAACGTTTGGTGTCATTGTGCACGACAAATATAGGATGGTGCTGGTCATGTTGTGTGCATGGCGTAGCACTTTGTTAGTTTTGAAATTCGATAATTGCGGGGCTACACGCGCCAGTTGGCAGGATGACTATACGGCATTGTATTCAATTTCCAAATAGAGATCATGTGTGAACTGGAATGGAAACCAGCTTGGGTTGGTATGTTGTGACTATTACTGCAATAGTCAGCTTTTTTTCTGATCAAGTGGTTAATTTTTTGTGACTCGTCCAATTGCGTCGATAATGTATTTTCTTGTCTTTAGACGGTCACGAGGTAGTTTCGTGTATGCTTCCTCCAAATTAAGAGTCAGTTGTTCGACCATTTTGTCCTTGTAGAATCATTGTTCTGGGCTCTCTATTCATTTGAACATATTTCTTACAGATTCTTTATTAAAACAGTTAGGTTTTGGTGCAATGCGGTTTATACTGGGTTTTCAATTTCTGGTAAATTCTCATTTAATTTTCGTCAATGACGGCTTGTTCTTTCAATTAGTCTATCAAAATCACGAGTTACTACGAATCATGTACTTTAGGTGACTTTCTTTACGTAGCGATTTCAAAATGATAGCGACTACATTGTTAGTGTAAAGTACAATTGACGAATACAGATGCAGTATACATACCTCTAACTAACAACTCAACCAAATTTCCGCAGCTAAATATACAAAATTATTTGGATGCTTTTCAGATTTCTTAATTTAATTTGTAGGGCGTTATAGCGCTACAAATTAGAAATCCATCCAATCTGTACTACAGCTTTAACTACACACTGCTAAAGCTATCTATGTACAAGGTAACCCAATATTAATGACCCTATATAAATTGTCTATGATTTTTGCAAGTGGTGTCTCCTGTCATCATGATATTGACAGTTATGTAGTAAACGGGTGCAAAAAACACGACGGTGCACAATGGAACGATATGCTCCTCAAGAACGTAAAATCATTGTATTGATTTTATTCCGGAATAATTCATCAGTGATAAGAACACAACACAAATTTCATCGAAGATTTCCCCACTGTTTGGCACCGACTGGACGCACAATTCGACGCCAAGCCGCATGCCTCGAAGAGGCTGGCTCAACACGAGATAGGGCTGGAAGACCAAGAACAGGAAATTTGGCCGAGAATATTGATGCTGTGGGCATTTCCAGGCGGTCTTTGCAGCGTATTTTGGTGAAAGACTTTAAAATGTTTTCGTATAAAACTCAGATAGTACATCAGCTGCTGCCATAACTATCAAGCCCGTCTGGAATACAGCCAGCGCATCATAAGCCTCAACCATGAAGTGAACAACTTTTCTTCAAAATTAATCATGAGTGACGAAGCATATCTCCATCTCCCCGACATGTCAACAAGTAGAATACTCACGTTTGTGGCACCAAAAACCCGCGTAAAACACAGCCACGTCTGTGCTGAAAGGGTAATTGGGTCCTACTGACGGTGCTAGCAATGCGATAACTGTCATTGGCGAACATTACAGAACCATGTTACTCGTACGTTTCAACAAGACGGTGCCATTGCATACGCAGAGGGCGATACAATGGACTTAATGAATGACACTTTTCCAGGCCGTGTTATTTCCCGTTTTGGCAATTTGCATTGGCCCTCAAGATCATCCGGTCTGACTATTCCAGACTTCTTTCTTTGGGGTTATTTGAAGTCATTGGTGTATGTGGACAAGTCATAGATTCTCGCAACCCTAAAAGACAACATTAGAAAAGAGATAGGGAACACACGAGGGGCGGCTGATAAGTTCGTGGCCTGTGATACTCAACGATTTATCTTCTCATTAGTGAAAGCACTAACTGCGGCATTCTTTACTAATTTAAATATATCCTCGTTTCAATAATAATCTCATTTTGCGATTATCTGTGATAGGATAAATATCACCATGACAGCCGAATTCGGAAATTCTCGCAATTTTGAACACCACGTCATGTACCTTGTGAAAAAAGGAAAATCTCCGAAAGAAATTTTCAAAGACATGCCATCGACTCTTCAAGATTCTGGGCCTTCGTATACCATGGTCAAAAAATGGGCTCACTTATTTCAACAAGGGCGAGAGAAGAAGACCCCCGCCGAGGGCATCCTGTGTCAGTGGTCACTGAAGAAAATGCTCACGCCGTTCAACAAGCAATGACGACTCGAGTGGGACAACCTCGATGAAATTTCCAACCGAATCGTAACTGTAGATGAGACTTGGGTTCGTTAATACGATCCGCAGTTCAAACAAGAGTCTATGCATAGGATTAAAAAAAGAGGAGAGGCCGCCGAAAAAATGTGGAAAAGCCGGCTTCGAAGCTTATGGAGACTGTTTTTGGGACAGCGAAGGTGGTTTGCTGATTAATTACCTGCTAAAGGAGACTAGGATGAATGGTAAATATTAAATTTATTGTACGGAAGAGACGTGGGAAACTCAGGCACTGAGTGTTGTTTTTGCAGGATAATGCGTCTATTCACACGGCGCTGGTTTCGAGACATGCCTTAAAAGACACAAGTTTTTCAACGGTACACCGCAGAGACTTGGTTCCATTTTTCCAATTTTAAAAAGGAGTTACGAGACCGGAGATTTCCAGATGAGAACGAGATCAATGAATTTTGAAGGCAAAGAAAAAGAATATTTTTTCGATGGTATTAAGGCACTGTATACCCGATGTGAGGAATGCATTTCACTCGAGGGAGATTATATTGAGAAATAAAATTTGTTAATCGGATCTCTTCTTTCACTTAATGCCTTAGGCCGGGAACTTATCAGCCCCCCCTCGTATATACATACATATGTACGTATCCATAGCTACGTTTTTTTATCATGTCTTATCGCCTGAAATTTGTTCAAAATATACTTGGTCATTGGACAATATTTAATTTCAAATCCTAAAACGTTAGGAGGTCCCGAAATGGTAGAATCTCAAAATATTCGGAACCAAAAAACCTCCACATCAAAATATTCCCTTCTCAATTCTCCTGCGTTCTAATCCGAGTACAGATATCTACTCTCTGTAGAAGAGATAAAGACAAAAAGTGCTTAAGAAAACTAAGGTGGTCGGAAAAAAAGAGCAATGAAAAAAATAAACCCACTCTTCAAGTGAAAATATCCAAAATATTATACTTCGGTAAAAAATGAAAAGTGAATTCGAGTAAACGTAGCGACCGACTGCCCAAAAATGCAAGACTAGGAGTTTAGTCTCAGTCGCGAGCGAAGCGAACCTATCCCAAACAGACTCATTCGAGAAAAGAATGAGTTTACATAACTTATTCTTGAATTTCTTGAAAATGCTATGCGGATAGTCCATTCAATGAAAGCACTTACAGCTTAGGATGAATGAATGAGCGAAGCTTTTCTTTGGAAATATATCCAATTGCCTTTTTCGTCAACAGACGAAGATGGGGTACTAGTAATAAAAACAAGTGGGGTTATAATAAAATAAAAATACACTTACATATATACATATTATGATATATAAACACTTACGAAAAACAAAATTAAAGTTGTTGTTGTTTGTTTTAAAACAAACTATTTTCCTAATGCTCGTAAAACTAGTAAAGTTGCGTCTTCAGAAAATTCCAAAGTTACATGTCAACAATATTACAAAGCAACATACACCACACCTATCACAAGTGGTATAAGTACAAATTTAATCAGACTCTGGAAATTCAGTGACAAAATGTGTCATGTGCACTTATGTATCTTGCTTTCATAAAATTTGGATGTATACTCCCTCATATGTAAAATTTATAAAAATATTCTTTTACAAATAATTACCTAATAATTTTTTTTTTTTAAATGTAGATAATTAATAGATAAAGGTGAAAGGCAAAAAAAAATTACAAAAACATTCAAAAACATTGAAAAAAAAATAAACTTTTACATTTTTGTCTGCGCTACCGTTTGTATGTACGTATGTACCACACAGCTGAGTACAACAACAGTTTTTTTTAATACCTGGTGAAGTGGGCGGGATTTAAGCTAGTTATTAATAGTTTTAGCATTAACATCAGCTCCTTTTGCTATTAAATTACATATTATCCCCTTACGACCTGCTTGAGCAGCTAGATGTAATAGTGTTGTATTTTCCATATAATTTCGATTAATATCTGCTTTGTTTTTTAATAAAAACAAAGTTTACGATAATGGTAAACCCCTTTTGGCGTTAACATCAGTTCCATTAGCTATCAGAAAATAGCGATTAGATTTAATAGCAGATACCAATGGTGTCTGATTGTTACACCTGAGATTAACATCGTCCCCATTTGTTGTCAAAACCTCAATCATATAAGGAAGGTCTACACCATTTACGTGGGTTTAAGAAACGGGTGGATCTAACGGTGGTAAGCTTTTGTATTGACTTCAGTCTGATTTTTTATTAGCACATACATAGCATTTCTATGGCCACTTAAAGCTACAGCATGCAATTATGTAATGCCGTTATTGGTTCTAGCACTGACTTTAGCTTTATTTTTTACTAGAAGATCAATAACGTATTTACAACCTCTGCGGGCTACTGAATGCAATGGCGTCTGACCATCAACATCTTGAGCGTTAACCAAAGCATTATTTTTTAATAAGAAATCAGTAACAACTTCGTGGCCTTTCAAAGAGGCTAAATGTACTGGTGTTAAATTTTGCTTGGTTCTGGAATTAATTTCTGCTCTATCTTTTATTAAAAGTTTTACAACAGGATGTTGCTATAAAGATTATGGCCATTATCTATTGCATAACGTAATGCTTTAAAAAAAAATTTCATCTCTAGCATGAATGTTAACACTATGTGTGAGGAGAGCAGCAACTATACATATTTCCAAACGATTGTTCTGTGCTGTAAAATGTATTGAAGTTATGCCTTCAAGATTGGTAACACTAGTATTGGCTTTATATTAAAGTAGAGACTTAACAATTCTCTCGTGCCCAAATCTGGCCGCATAATGCAAAGGTTTATTATATAAGGTTTTGCCAACAATATTAGTATCGGCTCCATGTTTCAATAAAATATCAGCTATTTTCTCATGACCGTGTTCTACTGCATAATGCAATGGTGATCAATCTACTTTCACTCTAGCGTTAACGTCGGTTCCGCTTAATATTAGTGTATTAACTACTTCTATATGGCCAGTTAGTGCTACTGTGTGTAAAAATATTCCGTCGTCATCATTTTTTGGGGTTTTGCTATAAATGTATTATGTATTCAATATCATTAATGATGAAAAATGATGTCGGTCAAATGGTCACCTCTAGCACTGGCACAAACGCGTATACTTTCAATCACATTTTTCATCACATTTTTGAAAAAAAAAAAATGGTATTGACAGCTGAACACTACTGCCAACTTTCACATAACAAAAACATCTCTGTGAGAAATGGCGTCAAATTCAAATCGGCCGCAGTCCAATAAAACACCCTGTATATCCACCCATAGTTTCGTTAATATCATTATTCACTTCTTTTTTCGCAAGAATTTTAACAACATCTTTAGAGTTGTTCTCCACTGTAGGCGAACAAGCACGATAATCCCTTTTGGAGGTGCTTGCTTTATTTTTTAATAAAACCACAACTGTATCCTTGTGACCTCTTTGAGCTGCAATATATAGAAGTGCTTTGCCATTGCTACCAACATCATCAACAGCTACACTTATTTTTACAAGCTACTTTACAATACTTGTTTTCCATTGGCTGCAGCAATATGTAAAGGGCTTTGATTATTTACATCCTTAACATTAACACTTAATTTTTGATTAAGAACAAATTGTTTCAGTTCAATACTAGTTCCCTTAGCGGCAAAGTGGAGTCTAGTCCACAAATTAATACTTCTAGTATTAACCCTTTATATCACCATGTGACATTACTGTCACAAACCGAAAAATTGTTTGCCAAAGCCCATAGCAGCGAATTTTACACTTATAACTCAATGTGATACATCTGTCACATACTAACGCATCACACTGGTGTGCACAACAACATGCAGGTACCGTTACTTCATTATTTTTTCAATAGACTCTCGAGGCCTATAGAGTTTCAGATTGTGAAAATTGTGAAAATTAAGAATTATTACTTTTTGTGAAAATAACGGTTTGTTACTGATATTTATGTAATGATTTTACGTTTTAACAAACGAAATAATTGTTTTAAACTCTTCCATACTTCTTAAATTTGTACTTTTCTGTTATTAATAAGCAATAAATAAGAAATGTTACACACCCTCTATTATAAAATAACCTCCTTTCGAATACAAATATTTATTTTTTTACGAAATACTTGTTTTTCCAATTACCAAACCATTTCCTAATTTCATTATTTTTTTATTTTTGACAACTTGACCTATAAAGGGTTAATATCTGCTCCTCTCTTGATATATATTTTTTAAATCTTCCAGATTTTCCCCTTTCACAGCAATAAACATTTTTTCCTGGTTATTAGTGGCAACTAAGTCGAATTTATCTTTCAATTTAGCCAGATTCTCTCCTAAGGATTCGCCAATTTTTTTCTTATTCTTAATATCTTCTGTAGTAAGCTTCTTAGCATTTAAAAGAACTGATATCGAAGGATCAGATATTAATACATCAACTAAGGCATTATTATGTGCCAAGTGATTACGCAAACATTTTTCACTTAATAAAGAATTATCATCCAAAAAGAGTACTCGTAAATTGTGCTCAAAAGAATTTTTGAAATCCCTAAAATTGATATTATATCCAAAATAAGCATTTCTACAACTGCTTGTAATTTCGTTTTCATGGTTCCATCATTCCTCTTCAAAGTACTTTTCAGTTCAGTTAATTTATGTAAAAGTTGGTTTTTATATAATTTTTTTTTTAAGTGTGAAAGCTCCGCTCGTATTGTATAGGAATAAAAGAAACCTCCCATTCAACTTTTCCTTTAATTCATAAATACATTTGATGTTGCCAGCTTCACATTGTGTAATAACAGAAATTTCGTAGAGTAATCGATGTAATATCTCAAGGCTACAATGTGGTATTCTTCCGTTAACACTGCCAACAACTTCTATTGAGAATTCAGCACCATTAATAGTGCTATCGTCATGTCCTACATTACAAGTGCAGATACTAAGACTTTTTAATGTCATTTTGAACAGCAATAACGAAATAACATTTTTTTTTTTTTTTCTATGTATGTATGTCCTCTTAGAAAGTGAAAATCAATTACGTAAATCTACCTATAATGATTTTTCTTGTATTCGCTGGTAGTAATAGTATAAGCAACTAATTTGTAGTATTGGGTAGTTTGGGGGACTGCAAGGCGTTTGTAACATTTTCACCAATCACTTGTAAGACCCTGGTAATAATTAATTGTCCCTCACTTTCTTTAGGATTAAGAGACAATGCTAATTGTATATTATCATTTATTTTCATTAATGATGATATTTCATGTTGTTTGATGTGAGAACAAATTAAACTAACTAAGCAAAATTCTATTTCTTCCCAGTGTAAATATATATTTTTTGCAATCAATTTTGCTATAAACAAAAACTGTTCATTTACTTCTTCTTCATTTGGATACTCTGCATTTAGCAATATAATGTTCCCAAGTACTAACCCAATGCGTTGAAGTTTCAACATTTTGAAATTTTTATTAGGTGATTCTCAACAAAAATGTCTATCTCTTGGGACAATGGCACATTTTTCAACTTTAGGTCTTGAAAGAATTTCACCCAACTCCCCCAGATGATCAGAAAAATAATTATCTATTTAGTTATGAGCGTATCAAGAATCTCAAGTTTCCAGAACACCCGCTGGATGACGGATCTTCAGGGCTACAAAAGAAAGAATCGATGGAGAAACTATCACATTCTCTGTAGATGAGAAATTGAAGAATTACATCCTTAAACAGAAATGTAAGTTATTCCCTAACTTCACTCAAATACAAGTGTGAATAAAGGGATTAGTGAAGCCAGCCCACAACACCAAGTCTGCAGCCTCTACTAAAAACAAAGCGCTAGTTGTACATTCGAAGAGTTGCTCAGCAAAGATTGGTCGACGCTAAATATTAGGCTAAACTTGGAACAGTAAAAACACAAGAAACGTATTTAGCACAGCGTTCATCTTATTTGGGTACCTGGGCACAGCGGTTACGAAGCTAATGAAAAAGCTGATGAGCTAGCTAGGAAAGGATCCGCATCAATCATGTAAACTGAAGGTAACAGACAGTCCAAAAAATGCTTGCCAAGAGCTTCCCACATAAGAACAAAACAACTCCTACAACTAAATAAAAGTCAGATTCGCTTGGTCACAATCTTATAGACATGAGAATAGCACAAGACGGCGCACAGTGTGCAATTTAAGCAATCTAGATGGGCAAAACTATTGCGCTTGCAATATGATAAGATTAACTTTTTTGGTTATAACTTAAAGTAAGTTACTTTAAGTAAGGTTATAAATTAAAGTAAATATAATAAAAACAACTTTTTTTACTTCATTATTGACTTTACACACTATCAGAGCCCTACAGATCTGACGAAAAGTCTTCCTGACTTTCTATATTTATTATGTTATGCTGCTCGCAAGTGGTATCTTCTAATAGCTCCAATACTTCTGAAGTTATCTTGGTTCTTTTTTCTCCTTGGAGGAGCTTGTCAGCTTGTTATGAGTGAATCCGATGTGAATAGAAGCCTATGAAGCAAATCAGTGTTTGTGTCGATTCGTGATGTTTTTCTTATCCACGAATGAAGCGGAGACAATTCAAAAGAAAATAAGTTGGTATTTACAGGCTTTCCTGAAATATGTACATCTTGGATTATTCATTTCACTGGGTTTTGCTCCACACAAATAGAGTGTGTTGAAGCACAAGACGAAACAGCATTACATACTTTACCGTTTATCATGCATAATATCATTATGGATTTAACAAAAACTCCTGAATTTTTTAACGACACTTTTCTTGGAGAGTGTCCGACAATTTGGTTTTCAATATGCCTTACTTCTGAAGTTATAACATCGACTGATTCTTTAGCAAATCATAGGACGATACATTTTAAATTAATATCGAAGATGGTAATGGGTTCTGCCAGATTACTTTCTTGAGGTCGTCAGTGCCAGAGTACATTTGTATAGGAACCATGGAAATGCTGAATAGGCTTTCGTCCGTGTGTTGCTCTTCAGAAAACTTTTGTCGATACCTTGATTGTTCAGCTCCATCACATCCCCACTTTATTATCATTTGAAAATCATTGTTTTGCGTTAAATTCAAAGCTCGAAAAACTTCCTTTTGAACTTCACAAATGCGCATGATAGTATGGTCGAGATTAGCATCAGTTCTACGGGCTTTTGGCAAAAAGGCTCGTGAGCTCTCTTTAAACTTATACCTCTTTTAGGAGAAGCTACAGAAAATTCGCTCACAATTGAAGCCAAATCTTTTTTACCCTCTCTTCTTAGTTTCATTTCGGTGACCAACGACAATTCTTCTTGACTTCTATTTTGGAGAAGGTCTTTAACTTTTTGCCTCTTAGACCAATAACTAAATGTATTATATTAAAATCTTTTTGTGGTCTTCCTGGTTTATTGCTTGGTCTATTTTGAGAAGAACAGTCACAATTTCCGAAAATTGAAATTTCTGAAGCCATAAACTATTATAGCGCAAAAAGCGTTCTCGTTGCCTGCCAACTTTGGCCCATTTTGATTCTCTTATTTTTACTTTAATCTCTTGAAATGCTTCATCAGGTAGAGCTACGAGTATATTATAAAACACTCGTAAAACATGACCAATGATGCCATCAAATCTATTGGAGCTTGAGTTCCAAACATCAAAAATTGATTGATAAGAAATTTCAGTAGCCATTTAATATCACATACACAACTTGTTTGCTTTTACTGTACTTGGAATGTTTTGTTACACAATGATGATAAGCAACGATATTCTGCGATATAATAAAATAAAACTCTATTTTAAATTTCGAACCCTGAATTTTTTTCTTTATAAATTACTCACTCAAATTAACAAGATAATGAAGATTCACAAATAATTATTTGTAAGAAATTCATTCCGTTACGCAAAGTTGGTTAAGTAATTAAAAAATAAAAAAAAGTTGAACGCTCTAGGTACCACAGATGAATTGCACTTGTCACGAGAAATGAAGCGACTGATTAGCATTTTTCGCAGTGCGTTTATCCAAAGCAATTAACGAGAACTTTAAGATAACATGCCGTTAACTTGTGTGTCTATATGAAATGTAAGCTTGAAGTTAAATGGAGTATGGAATAACTTATTTTGTGTCTCAAAAGTATATAGGTAAAGTGATGTCGTCCGGATCCCTAAGGTGATTTTAATTATAAATAGTATAGACAATAGTACTGTTAAACACATTTATTGCTATAAAACAGACTTCAAAAGATAATTAATTAAAATTTTCAGGATTTATTCGGATATGTATTCTGAATACAAAAATCGAAACTTTATTTAAAAGGACTTCTCTTCATCAATCACAATAGCGTGGTGGAAGGCTAGTCTTTGTACCAATAAAACGGGGTACATTTCTCTGGAGCCAGGTATGGGTAGTTTTCGCCTTATTAGCTGACGCACGATCTTGCTGGAATGTTCCTTCCTTTTTTTGGAATAGTGTACGGTTTAGAGGTTTCACAAAAGGGCGCTTAAATGGTTTGCTGGTACAATTCATCCTATGTATGTTTCGATGCTTTTTTCGCAAAAATGCAGGTTATTGACCCCGTCATAAGAGACTACCCAGCACACCATGGCTAACTCTGGGGGGTGTCCTTTACGGACCATTGAGACCGGCTCGAAAACTTCCCTAGATGACCGTGTATATACCCTATCACTTTATTTGCTTAATTTCTTCAGCACCGTGAAGATTTTCTCATCGGTAAACAGAATTGGGTGGCCGTGGTGTAGTGGTAACATCATCGCTTGTCACGCTGTTGGTTCACGGTTCGAATCCTGATGTCAAGAATCATCTATGGTAGGGTGGTCATATGGCAAAATGCAACTTTATCGTGATGATGACATCTGGACGACGAAAAAAAAAAATACTGTGAATCATAAGCACCGACAATAACAGCGAAAAAAAAAAAAAAAAAAATACTCCCCAGTTATCTGGACAGCCACCCTTGGAGTTCACTGAAACTTAACTACCACCTGAGTGTCCTAAAAATTAGTATAAGGGTATTCATATCCCCTTTAACACGTGCAAATTATAAAAAAAAAAAAAAAATGTCTGTACAGAACAGCAGCATATCCCACTAAGAGTCGTTTTGATTTCTGGACCCAATTTTTATAAAAGCCACAGTAAGGATTTTTCCAGTATGGCGTTTGAAGGCCCCCAGCCTCAAAATTTAATAACAGTATTTTTGTCCCTACTAGGTATTTATAATTATTATTACGTAGTATTATACATGTATTATTATCAAAAAAATTTCCGGGAAAATATATGTCGGAAATCAACATCATGTTTTTTCTTCATTTACGAAAGCGAAAACACAGGATAAGCAGTTTTAGAGATTATCCATTAGTAAGTATGTGACTTTGTATAGTTACATGTAAAAACATAGGAAAGAAATACATAAGTTGGCTTATCAGATCGATGCAGCGATTATTGCCGTTTATTGCCAAAGACATACATTTTTCGTTGGACACCACCTCCTGAAATAAAAAAGAATTAGCGAACATTTTCCAATATTTGGAATTCCAAATTTCCAGTAAGATTAAGTTGAAATTATACTCATTAGGAGCCTTCTATATAAAATTCTATGAATTCTCGTATTGAAAAAAATATATCAGTGCAATGTACATGCTCCACATTCAGCACTTTGTATCTTCTACTATTTATAAAGAAAAAAAATGTTTTATAAAGAAATTGTACGACGACAGGTTCAATTAATGATGTGGGCATTAATTTGTTTGTTTTATCAAAAATATATTAAACATTATAACAACAGTTGAATCGAAGAGAAGTGTTGCCATCGATTTTGGGTAATACTAGTATTACCGTTTCCTGTTGTAATTTTCATCTCGATTCCGGTCTGCCATTCATTCTGGTGTAATTCATCTGTCCTGATAATTTTCCTAAATTGGTTGTGAAAGATCGTGCTGATAAAATTGTTATCTTCTTTTTTTTGAGTAAATTTATCTTTGCATAAAATTCACAGAACTAATGAAATGTCCGACATTTCGGTATAGTTTATCTCCAATGCAAATTTCTAAGGAAATAGAAGTATGGTGATCGTGTCAAAACACTGTATCCGAGATAAGTCAGAATTTTAACGGTCTATACTCTAAATATATACTAAAAAGTAGTGACCTTTCGCCTTCTTCTGTTCACGATAACTTCTGCGAAAATAACCCGATGTGGAGTATTAGTCTTCTGTAAAACTGCACCGATTTAAATTATTCATTTTCGTGACTTTTAATGTAAAGTGGGACTATACCACCGTCGACTTTCGTGTCAATCGGGATAGGTTTTGAAAGTGTGGATTTCAAAATTGTTTATTTTGGTGTCAATCGGATTAACGATTTTTAAAATATATTTATTTAGTTGGACTAATCATAGAAACTTTATTTTGTTTTGTTAGCGATAACTTGTGCTAAAGTGCACCGATTTGAATGATTCTTTTTGTAAACTATTAAGCTGACTCACGCTAACTTAACATACGTTGCGTTTGGTCGCTACTAAGAGCACGACAAGATTCAAGGATTTTTCCGCTGAACGACACTGGCGAAAGTCTGTAATCTAAGGGACTTCGAAATCTTCCGATAAAGTACTCGACGATAGCGTGTGAGAGTCTGACCCTTCAGACGAGGTAAGGTGAAATCGGGTACTTTATTCTTCGTGGTGAAAAGCATCAGTTCTGTCTTTCAACAAGTGGCCCATGTGCTCACCTTTTTCAACGCCCTCTCCCCTGACACTAGGATCCCCACCTTATTCGTGTATTCGACCACCTCAATATTATCTCTATCTATCAGGTTGGCAACTAAGTAATTGCCGATTTTTTCAGATAAATAAAACACATTTTTTTAAATACAACGAATAAACTTTAATCAATGATATATTTTCCAATTTGTTCGATGACCTTTTGCCATCTTTCTGCCAACTTCATAATTCCAAGTTCGTAGAACTTCTAATCTTTATCAGCAAAAAACTGAATCAAGTGCGATTTCACAGCGCCATCATCATTGAAAGTTTTACCATCCAAAGAGTTTTGCAAAGATCGAAATAAATGGTAATCGGATGGAGCAAGGTCAGGGCTATATGGTGGATGTAACATCAATTCCCAACCAAGCTCCAATAATTTTTGGCGAGTGACCATGTGGCCTAGCGTTGTCCCGGTGAAAAATGACACCTTTTCAATGGACTAACTCTGACCGTTTTTTGTTCATCGCTGTATTTAATCTGTCCAGTTATTGGCAGTACACGTCCGAATTGATCGTTTGATTCCTTGGAAGCAGCTCAAAATGCAACACACCAATCCCACCAAATTGAGAGCAAAATCTTCTTTTGGTGGATATCAGCTTTTGAGGTGGGTTGTACTGGTTCATCAAGCCTGGACCAAGATCGTTTCCATTGACGTTACTGTAAACGATTCGTTTCAAAAAACGGTCGGATTCATTGCGTCTAAGATGCAAATCGCAAGCGTTGATGCAATTCGTTAAATGAATTTCTTTCAAATCATGTGGAACCCAAATATCAAGCTTTTTTACGAGTTTCATACGTTTTAAATGTTTCTCAATCGCTGTATGTGACACATTTAACTTTTTTGCTATTTCTCGTACAGTTACATGACGATCCGACTCGATTATGGATATAATTTTATCATTATCAAGCCCATCTGGTCGACCTGATAGTTGTTCATTTTTCAGTGAAAAATCTCCGGAACGAAATTTGTCAAACCAATTCCGGCACTGTCTTTCTTTTAAGGCTTCTTCGCTTGCGCTGACGAAAATGCTCGTTTTTCCACTCCATATTAAAACTGACGCCAAATTAATACCTTTTCACAAAAATACGCGCAATTTGCTTCTAAAGCAAATTAAGACTAACAGCTAAAAAATGTCGAAAGGAAAAAAATATGTCATTGACAGAAGCCATTAAAAAATATGGCCAAAGACATCTATGTGTGAAATCGACATTTACTTAGTTCCCAACCTGATAGTCTATCCAATATTTTTTCATGACCATCATCCAGAGCAGTGGTGAGATTACTCCCCTTGAGGATTTCTTTTATTCACAAATGCTTTGATGGATGTTACCTAATGTTGCCTGAATATTCCTGGTCTTTACCTTAGAAATTATTCACTCCGTGAGCGATTCTTGATTGGCTTTGTTGTGCACATTGTCAAAGGCACCTTCTATATCTAGGAAGATGGCTAGAGTGTATTGCTTTTTCAATCGTGCGCACTACCACATGGAAAACTGTTTTAGAAGATCTTGCTTTGATGTAATCATGCTGGGATTTGGATAATAGAATGTGCCGGATATTTACGTCTAAGATGCGTTCTAGCGTATTAAGCCCGAAAGAAGATAGGCTAGTTGCTCTGAACTTTTTTGCGGTCTCATGGCCACGCTTAACTATTTTCGGGATAAAAACTACTCGTACTTTAACCCGTCTCCAAGACTGGGGTGCATGGTTAAGTAGGATACAGTTTCTGAAGATCGTTACTAGACAGATGATAGTTATGTAATGCAGTTTTTGCAGCATGATTGGTAAAGCAATATACCGTTCGAGGCAGGAAATTTACATGGGGCGAAATTACATATAGCCTAGGAATTATTTTTCTCTGTGATAATTACTTTAGTATTGTCCCACGATGTATGCTTCGTTCAACAAGAATCTGGTAGCTCCTCGCTAATATCCTTGCAACCTGGAAAGAAGCGACGGATTGAAGTGTTCATTGGACACAATTTAACTAATCGTAGTAGAGTCCTTAATATTTTCAATATATTCCCAGTAATCGCGCTAGGCTTGGTTTTTGGCTATTGTGAGAGATCTCTTTGTTACTTGTACTAATGGCAGATGTTAAAGTAAACCTGGACATCTCTCTAAGGTTAGAGAGGCCATCGATCCACCACGGAGGAAATTTTTTGCTTCGTCGTTTGACAGGACATGAGACTTTGTAAGCAGTCGTCTTGGCTTTTCAAAAGTATTAATTGATTCATTAAGTTCTACAGTAGAGTCAATTTGAACGTTCGCGTTTTTGATCTAGCAACTGCACTGAAGATCTTCCAGCCGTTTTTTTTTTTTTTTGGATTACTGACTACCTCACTGATGGTTCGTGAAATCTGGGTACCGCTGGTTGATGGATTACTTGTTACAGGTTGCTTTGCGCAAATTTTGTTCCTTTTGGCTTCAGAGGCTGTCTCATCTAGGGACCTATTGGGCTTGGAGGCTCCGTTAATTTTTTTTTAGATACGAGGGCAAGGTGAAAAGTTCTCGGCCTGATAATGAAAGACTGCGATTTTCAGTTAAAAAATGATTTTATTTTTCTACATAATCTCCCTTGACTTCAACACACTTGGTCCAGCGTTTCTCCAACATCAGTATTCCTTCTCGGAAGTGAGAGTCTGGAAGGCTGTGAAAATATTCATCTACGGCCCTCTCAACTTCTGCATTGGATGCGAAGCGCGTCCCAGAAATAAATTTCTTCAAGTTTGGGAACAGATGGAAGTCTGAGGGTGACAAATCAGGTGAATAGGGGGGGTGGCCGAGGAAATCGTACCCCAAATCCCGCAGTTTTCCCATCGCCAACGCATTGCCCTGGTGAAAGATGATTTTGTTCTTCTTCAAGACAGGCCTCTTCTCGCGAATTTTGGCATCCAGCTGGTCAAGAAGGTTGGAGTAATATTCGCCTGTAATTGTTCTGCCTTTCTCAAGGTAATCAATTAACAGGATCCCTTTCGCATCCCAAAACACACTGGCCATGACCTTTTCGGCAGATGCGATCGACTTCGCTTTCTTTGGCGCTGGAGCACCGGCTTCCCCCCACTGCTTCGACTGCTGTTTCGTTTCTGGCATATAGTGGTGGACCCATGTCTCATCCATGGTGACAAATCGCCGCACAAAATAGGTCGGATCCCTATTGAATCGGTCCAAAGATTGCCGCGAAAATCGTTTGCGCATTTGATTTTGATCGGCAGTCAAAATGCGGCACCCATCTTGCGCAGAGCTTTCGCATCCCTAAGTTTTTGTGCAAGATGTTTCGCACCCTCTCTTCCGATATACACACAGGCTCAGCTATCTCACTCACCTTCACTTGTCTATCGTCCAACACGATATCATGCACTTTTTCGATGGTTTCGGGCGTGGTTGCGGTTTTTGGCCGTCCTTCACTGCTGTTCAGCTGCCCACTTTTTAACGGTTGACATGGAAGGAGCAGAGTTCCCGTAATCCCTTTGGATGAATTTCCTTAGGGGTTAACCCATCCAAAACGAAGAATTTTATCACCGCACGATATTCAAGTCTATCCATTTTAACGAAAAACACACAAGACGTCTACTGCAAAAATTCGTGTAAAGAAACTACTTGAGAGAACAAGTTGAAACTTGTCATACGAACAAATCAGAAATGCACCCAGGCAGGAAACATAAATTTTTGTTGATTGGAACGCCATATCTGCGTGAGGCCGAGAACTTTTCACCTTGCCCTCGTATCAGACGTTTGTTATAATCTTAATTAATCGCTTGGTATTTTACTTTGTTCTCTATGTCCAGCTCAGTAACAGTACCGGGACTCTCATTGACAATCTTGCCTAATAGAAAAGAGCTCTCTTATACTGGTTCTTGTGATGCATACCCGAGCATAATTTTTTTTTTCTTACAGTAGCAACACTTGGTAACCTTGGAATGTGAGTTGAGGGATGTTGACGGTTGAGATGTTGTAAGAGTACTATAGCTGGTACATATTGCGTCGTCTGAAACAGTAATAAATTCAAAATGTTAAGATTATCATTAAAATCCCTACAGATAATAATATGCTAATACACTCGTACCTCGCTATACGGTCGCTCTTTATAAGGCCTTTCGCTATAACGGCCTTTTTTTTATTACATTGTTTCCGTTTTACGGCCAATATTTTTCGTTACAACGGCCAAAAAAAAATATACATTAGGTATCTTGCCTACTGTGTTGACTTTACGCTGCGAATTTTGTCTTCCTTATTGTTTTCTTGACTTTCGATCTTTGTGCACCCCATATGTATGTACATACATATCTCCAATTTACATAACGCATAATGCACAACAAAGTCGACATCGGCATCGCTAAGTTTCAATTTCTTAGACCCGGGTTTTCCCCTTTTTGGTTTGAGACATAGTTTTTAAGTCAGAAGATGTGTTGACTCTCTTACATGTGTTTGTATATATGAACGTGTATGTTACAGTTTTATTCTCAGCTTTCATCTTTCAATTATTTTTGGTATGCCCATTTTAAATTATGTTGCAAAATTCCTTAAATATTTTCTAAGATTAATGTTTTAATACGATTTAACAGATAAGAACATAGGCATTTACGCACAAAATGCCACCAAAACGAGTAGAGGGCGAAAAAAAAGAAGCCGAAAATCTATCACACTAGAGACTAAACTAGATGTTTCACGTCGCATTGAAGCAGGTGAGAAGATTTTCCAAATTTGTTCAGTATTAGGTCATGCAAAATCCACTGTTCAAACAATACGAGATAATAAAGACAAAATCAAGGCGCAGGTACATTCAGCTGCATCTTTAAGCATTTGTACAAAATTAACTCGAAAAAGAAGTGATATTATGGAGAAAATGGAAAAATTGGTCATCCTATGGATCGAAGACAACAACAAAAGAAAAATGCCAATGAGTCAAATTCAAGAAAAGGCTGAGAGCATTTTTGAAAATCTTAAATTGGAGGATGTTGATGAAGCGTCGAAAATGAAATTTTCTTGGGAAGTTGAGGTTGGTTTGAAAAATTTAAAAATCGACATAGTTTGCATAACATCAAGATGAAAGTTGAAGCAGCAAGTGCCGATTCAGTTGCAGCTCTCCAGTATCCGACAATTTTTAAAAAAATCGTTGAAGAAGGTGGTTACGTTCCAGAACAAGTTTTTAATGCGGACGTGACAGGTCTTTATTGAAAACGAATGCCTGAGCGGACCTTTATTTCAAAGGACGAAAAATCTGCATCAGTATATAAAGTGTCAAAAGAACGTTTGACTCTTCTTCTTGGTGCTAACGCTGCGGGGATTTCAACCCAGGATTAGATCAAGAGTCAGATGAAGAGCCTGAGCCTTCCACCAGTCGCCAGTTGACATCAAGAAATTTGTGTGAAGCACCAGCAAAACTACCAACGCTGGAACGGTTTTTTAAGCCCGCAGCCGTTCATGTATATGACAGTGATTCTTCTTCCATTTCAACATCTTATTTCTTCTCTATTTATTCTTACCTAATTATGTTCTATTTAGTTATGTATGTAGATTTTATTTTGGCTCCTGTCAATATTAAATTGAAACGTATCTATGCTCTGAACTCAATACATTAAATGAATTTTTTTATAACGTTTTATCAATTTTTTGGTTATTTTTTGAAGATTTGGAACCAATCTAATGGATTTTGTATGGGTTTGTATGGAAAAGAATGACTCGTTATACGGCATTTCGCTTTACGGCCTGATTTTGTGGAACGTATCTAGGCCGCTAACCGAGGTATGAGTGTATAGCGAAAACAGCAGCTCTAAAGAACAACTCCTGTTCAAATTATAAGCAACAGTTGGTTTTCTTTAATTTTTGTTTGAAAATGAAAAAAATATATATGTGTGATATATTTATAAATTTTCATGATTTTTAGGAGAATTTTGTACGGATATCCAGTTTTTATGAATCGGTTAATATTCGTTTCTTACTTACCTCATATTTTATTTCATTATATATTTCCAAGACAGACTCGCAGATTTGTGCATTGTTAAGAATGGAAGTTTGTTCGAACTTTTGCATTAGAAGTATATATTTTAAATAAACATCAAAACACTCGCAACTATGCCTACAATTTTCCGTCATAAAGTATTCCAGCGAATAGCTTTTCAAAATTACATCTTCATCAATTCCCTTAAGATTATTTCAATTAATGCTTAGTCTTATTTCTCTGACTTTTATTTATTATTTCTCTCAACAGTAATATTGTGAGTCATTTAGAAATTTTTAGTCTTATGACTATTTCTCTTTTGGGAGTCACAGCCAGTTTCATTTCGTCTTTTCTCAGGTTTCTTTCTTGGTTATTATTTCCACACCATTTGCTTCTTATCAACTATTTTAAAAAAGATTTTTTCTGAGATCTTCACTCTTTGGTCTCGAAATTTTGCGAACTTTCACTATATTTCAATTCCATATCATACATACTCTCTCTTTCTCTTTCATTGGTTAGATTTTTTATCACAAATTTTGTGAATAAGTTTGACTCATTCAAAACTTTAAACTCGGGACATTTTCTCACATCTTTTATTAATTGCAGTAAACGCTCTTCTAAAATACTAGACATCTAAGCCAATATTACATTATTCTTTTTGATATATCAAGGCACAAAAAATATTAGAACCATCAAAAATTAAAATTTTTAAATCATTTCACATATTCAATTACCTGAATATTTTTTTTGAATTGAATGCAAATAATTTTCTTAAAAATGTAACATCTCTTGTAAAATGATTTTAAATAAAAGTTAGTAAAAAATGGAATAACTAGCTGCATTTCACGTTGTAACTCAAGAAGCTCATATTCTACTACCTACTAACACACAAAAGTTGTTATGACTACTCTGGAAAGTAGTTGTTATTTATATTGGAAGCAAAAGTAAAATAGACTTCATAAACAGTTAACAAATTATGACTCGACCATGATTAGTACGTCGCAGACCGTAGCCGAACAAATAGAAATTCGCGTTATCAAAGGTTTTCTAATAATTCTGTTTTCTTTTTTTTTTCAATTTCAGTTTTCATTTAACACTTTGAACGCCATGACACTCATATGTAACCCACATGTGAGTGTCATCCTAGTGACAGCTTTTTCAATTGACGTACAGGTTGCCCATATGTGAGTGTCACAGAAAAAATGCAATTTCAAGAAAACTATTCTTCAAAGTCGAAATAAATCAGCGGTTTTAAAAAAATAAACCTAGATGCACCAAGAATTAAAAAAAAAAAATTGGAACCAGCACAAAAATTTTTTGTCACGTTTTAAGAATTTTTTTTATTCGATTTAAAGTCCAACGTGTAACGCCTACTAATCCCAAATTTTATTTATTTTATAGCTTTTAGACGATGCCGTGAATAAAAAAAAGAAACAGAAAGAAATTATCACTCCATTTACTAACAAATAATTTAATACACTCCAACTTACTACTAAAAAAGCAATTTTACAAGAAATAAAACACTACTTATGTAAATATCGCAGTATATTCTAATACAAGTAAGTATTTACCGCCAAATGTCCATATTTACAATAATAATTGACGAGTGTCTGCTCAAAACGACCTATTTCAACCATAAGTACATTTTGAGAGAACTGCATATCTACATAAATAAAACATGTCAATCAATTACTTTGTACACATTTGTTTTACCGACTTACGACTTAGTCAATTCACAAATTTCATTTAAATTTAAGACATTTTTTTTTTTTTGTTCAGATTTATTCATTACGAGTAGCCAGATAACGAGTCGTAGGAATAAAAACTTGAGTAAGAGCTCACTGATGCTAATACTCATCAATACTCAAACGAATAAAAATATGCTTAAACGCAGTTTATTTTCGTCCTAGAAATAGAGTAGGTATGTGCATATTCATTGTGGGTGATTTTGGAGGCATATCAAACAAAAGCTAAAGATTTAAGGAATTCGAACGTGTAAGAAATGTAAAAATATTTCTTTTTTTATAAAAAAATTTGTAAAACAGAATAAAAACAGAAGTTACATCCTAAAACTGAATTTATCTACCTTTAACCTTAAACCGTTTTTCATGATTTTTTTTTGATACCAGTAATATAAGTATATTGTGGATATACTGGCAAAAGGGCTTAAGTCCACTCTCTTCCAAAATGACTTTAAAATGCTTCAAAAATTATTTTAATTTCAATTTTATTTATAATAACACTAAAACGAAAACTATTTATTTTCAGGAGCATCAAACTTTAAACATTTAACTCTATGCAGCATACCGACGATGTACGAATACATTTAAAAAAAAATTTGCATATTATTATTAAACTCACTTGGAGAAAGTGGCAATGTCCTTGTTCTTATTAACCATTTTTAGGGACTGTACAACTTGCAACAGTGTAACACCTTGACTGTTACAAGCATTTGTTACAGATAAAAATTCATCAGGCCTTACAGATTTTAGCTTATTGATAACTTCAACATTACCATCTTCTGCATCTTTAAACAACTCTTCAATTAGTTTCAGTAAATTAATAACATTTTTCTCCTTAGAGTGATCAGCTGGTATCTTACCTTCATTATTTCTAATATTATAAATTGCACCCCACTTCAATAATATGTTGGTAACATCAAAAGAACCATTCTTAGCTGAAATGTGAAGCGCTGTAGTACCGCTAGCAGTAGTTTTAGCATTAATAAATTGCATTAATTTATTAGGACATACAAGTTTTAACATTATTTCTATAATGTCTTTGTAGTTTTTAGAAGCAGCTGTGTGTAATGGTGTGTTGCCTTTATTAGTAACCTGTGTAACATCAGCTCCGTACATTAGTAAAGTGTTAACTACACTCAGCTGTCCGTTACTGACAGCGAAGTGCAATAGTGTCCTTCCATCAATGTCTTTGCCATTAACGTCAGCTCCATCTTTTAATAGAGACTCAACAGTTGGTATATCACCTTTGCTAACAGCAATTCTAATATCTTTCTGCAATTGCTGGATAGCTTCTGATGTCTTGCCGCACCCCATCTTAGGTGTCATATTAATTGCTTGTAGTATCTGAGCGGCAATACTTCTGTTGTTATTAACTATTGCAACTTGCAACAATGTAGCACTTTGACTATTACGAGCATATGTTGCTGCTAATATTTCATCAGGTTTTAATCCTTTTAGCTTGTTAATAATTTCAACATCACCGTTTTGCGCATCATTAAACAACTCTTCAATTAGTTTTAGTAAATTAATAATATATTGGTTCTTAGAAAGATCAGCTGGTGTCTTACCTTCATTATTTTTAATATTATAAATTGCACCTCGTTTCAATAATGAATTGGTTACATCCAAAGAACCATTCTTAGCTGCAATGTGGAGCGACGTCGTACCGCTAGCAGTGGTTTTAGAATTAATAAACTCATCTAACTTGTGACGGTTGACATGTAGCAACAAAATTTCTACAATTTCTTTGTAATCCTTAGAAGTAGCAGTGTGTAATGGTGTATTGCCTCTATTAGTTGCTCGCGTAACATCAGCCCCGTTTTTTAGTAAAAACTCCACGACACCTATGTGCCTATTGCTAATAGCGAAATGCAATGGTGTTCTTCCTTCAATGTCATTATTATTGGCGTTAGCTCCATCTCTTAATAGACACTCAACAGATTGTAGATCACCTTCACTAGCAGCAATGTTAATATCTCTCTGCAGTTTTAGCAGAGTTTCTGAAGATTTGCTGTCTCCAATCTTACCAGTAATGTCAATATCCTCCTGCAGATGATGGAGAACTTCCGATGCTTCGCTCCCACTTAACTTAAGTATCATATTAATCGCTTCCATTTTTTTAAAAATGTCCAAGACACGAGGATCAATTGGTCCAAAAACAGCTTTCATTTGCTCAGAACATTCGCTGAAGGCTTGAAGTGCACCAATCCACTTACCTTGACTGAAAAGTAGATTTCCGAAATTGTGTTGAGTAGTCAAAGTTTCAGGGTGATTTGGTCCTAAATTGATTATCTGAGTATCTATAACCTCGCGATAAGTTTTTATGGCATCATTATGTTTATTTTGTTTGAAAAACACTGTAGCAATGCTATGTAACGTTCTTAACGTATCAGCATGATTAACACCTAAGAGAACCTTTTTCTTTTCATAAACTTCCTTGTAGATTTTCAATGCCTCTTCATAGTTGCCCTGGTTACCGAGAACCATGGCTATATTATTTTCAGCACACACAACAAGTGGGTGGTTTGCACCTAATATTTCTTTTCTTTTTTGAAGAACTGTTTTATTGATATTTAGAGCTTCTTCGTATTTCTCTAATCTATCCAATACTAGCGCCATATGAAACTGGGTGTCTAAAACATTTAAATGATTTGGACCAAATATTTGTGTTTGCTTCTGACAAACTTCTTGATAAATATTAAAAGCTTCGTCATCTCTCCCCAGTCTATGTAGCACTAAAGCAATTGTACTTCTTGTACTTAAAGTATCTTTATCATTCAAACCCAGCATTTCTTTTTGTTTCTGGAAAATTTCTTCAAGTGTATTTAAAGCTTCTTGATAAGACCCTTTCTTGTATAATATTTTAGCTATGTATGTCTGAATATCCAAGGTGCCAGGATTATCTGATCCTAGTATTTCTTTTCGTTTTCCAAATGCAAGCTTTAAAATACTTAAGGCTTTTTGGTAATTACCCTGTTCCGCCAACGTTGAAGCTACATGGATTTCAGTGGAAATGTCACCTTGTGATATCTCTTTCAACTGTTCTACTTTTGAAAAATTATTATGTACTGCAACAACTATTAACGTTTGGTTTTCACTATTACGCGTATTCATTATAGCTTTTATTGCATCAATATCGTTTACCTTGTTGAGGTTATTTACAACTTGAGGATTATTGATTTTAACATTTTTAAATGAATCACTTATTAATTTAAATAAGCTTGTTATACTTTTGTCTACACTCAAATCTGATGGTGTTTTACCGCAGTCAGAAACTCTATTATATACTGCACCATTAGACAGGAGGATATTTATAGCTTTCAAGTGAGAGAATTTTGCAGCATAATGCAAAGGAGTAAATCCCTTGCTACAAATTGCATTAGGATTGGCTTTATTTTTTAATAGAATACTGACAGCTTCATCATAGCCTTTCCATGCAGCAAAATGTAAAGCTGTAACACTGTCAGTATTCTTAGCATTAACAATCGCTCCTGCTTTAATGTAACTCTCAACCTCTAAAAGTTTATTTTGTTTTACAGCTACGAATAATTTCGTAGTTGATGTCAATAGATTAATTACATCTTTATTCTTAGCCAATTCTAATGGCTTTATATTAAAATAGTCAACAGGGTTATAAATTGCGCCATGTTTTAATAAAAGAATAGCAAAATTCTTACAATCAAAACGAGCAGCAATATGTAAAGGTGTCTGACCATTGGCATCTTTAATATTTACATCAACTTCTTGCTCTATAAGATATTGAGCAACATCTAAATGGCCTTCTATAGCACTATAGTGTAATAGTGTCTGGTTCGCTGCACCAGAATCATTGATATTTAACCCTTTACTAAGGAAAAATTCGACAACGTTTTTGTAACCTTCCCTAGCAGCAATATGTATAGGTTTTGACCCAGATGCATTTTTAGCATTAATATTCGCTCCTTTTTCTACCAAATAACTTATAATTTCTAAATGACCATATTGTGCAGCAATATGTAGCATCGTCCAATCATCACTGCATTTAGCATTTATGTTTACTTTGGTGTGTTGCAATAATGTTTCAACAATTCCCAAGTGACCATGCGCAACGGCTAATTCAAGGGGTGTCCGTTTTTTTGTATCTCTTATACTAATCTCAGCTTCATTATTCAATAGAATTTCAATAACATTTTGATGGCCTTTTCCTGCAGCTATATGAATCGGAGCACCTTCAAGGTTTGCGTCACTGATATTGGCACCATTTTCTATTAAAACTTCAACAACTTCTGCATGACCTTCTTGTGCTGCGAAATATAATGGTGTTGTATTACCAACAGTTTTAGCATTAACATCAGCTCCTTTTGTTATTAAATCTTTAACTATACCCTTATGACCTCGTTTAGCAGCTATATGCAATAATGTTGTTTTTTCATCATATGTATCATTCACGCGAGCTTTGATTTTCAACAAATAGGCTACTATATCTCTATACCCAGCAATAACTGCTAAAGACAATGGTGTACCACCGTCGGCATTAACATCAGCTCCATTTGCCGTTAGAACTTTTACCATTTCAATTCTATTAGTTCTAATAGCAGAAACCAATGGTGTCTGATTGTTACACTTGATATTGACATTAGCTCCATTTGCTATCAAAATCTCAAGTATTTCCTTATGACCTCCTTCCACTGCAACAAGCAGTGGTGTACTTGCATTACATTTTGTATTGACTTCGGCTTTACATTTTATTAAAATTTCTACACAATCTCTGTGGCCTCCTATAATAGCTGAATATAACGGTGTAAGACCATAATTAGCTTTAGAATTAACTTCAGCCTTACTTTTTATTAGCAAGTCAATAGCGTCTCCATGGCCGTTTGCAGCAGCCAAATGTAATGGCGTAATGCCTTCATAATTTTTAGCATTAACTTCAGCTTTATTCTTTATTAAAAGATCAATAATATTCCTGCTACCATTCGTGGCAGCTGCATGTATTGGTGTATCGCCTTTAATGTTTCGAGCGTTAACTCTAGCTTTATTTTTTATTAGAAGATCAGTAATATCCTCATTGCCTTCCATAGCAGCCACATGCAGTGGTGTTAAATTCCCATTAGCTTTGGCGTCAATTTCAGCTCTATTTTTTATTAAAAGTTCAGCAACATTTTTATGGCTGGCTTTTGCTGCACAGTGTAAAGGTGTAGCATTGTTTTTATTTTTCGCATGAATGTTAACGCCATGTTTGAGCAGAATAGCAACTATTTCCGAATGGCCGCTCTGGGCTGCTAAATGTAATGGAGTTATACCTTCAATGGTGGCAACACTAACATTGGCTTTATATTTTAGTAAAGTCTTAACAATTTCCTTGTGCCCATCTTTGGCCGCATAGTGCAAAGGTGTATTATAGAAGCTTTTATCAACAGCATTAACATTAGATCCGTGTTTCAATAGAACATGAGCTATCTCTTCGTGACCGTTTTCTACTGCATAATGCAATGGTGTACAACCTTCTAGAACTCGAGCGCTAACATCAGATCCATTTAAAATAAGAGCATTGACTACTTCTAAATGACCATTTAATGCTGCTGTATGTAATGGTATTCCCCCTTTATCATTTTTTGCATTGACGTTTGCCTTATTTTTAAGTAAGAAATTAACCAACCCCAGAAAACCGTTCTCTGCAGCTATATGCAACGATGTATATCCACCCATAGTTTCGTTAATATCAACATTTACTTCTTTTTCCAAAAGAATTTCAACAACATCTTTATGGTTGTTCTCCACTGCATAATGTAAAGGCGAATGACCACGATGATCCTTTTTGGAGGTACTCGCTTTATTTTTTAATAAAACCACAACTGTATCCTTGTGACCTCTTTGAGCTGCAATATGTAGAGGTGTTTTGCCATTGCTACCAACGTCATCAACATCTACATTTATTTCTTTTACAAGCAACTCTACAATACTTTTTCTTCCATTGGCGGCAGCAATATGTAAAGGGCTTTGATTATTTATATCCTTAACATTAACACATAATTTTTGATTAAGAAGAAATTTTATCAGTTCAATACTAGTTCCCTTAGCGGCAAAGTGAAGCGTAGTCCACAAATTAATATTTCTAGCATTAATATCTGCTCCTCTCTTGATGTATTTTGTTAAATCTTCTAGATTTCCCTCTTCCGCAGCAATAAACATATTTTTCTGATTATTAATATCAACTAGACCTCGATCCAATTTATTTTTCAATTTTGAGAGATCAACTTTTAATGATTTGCCAATTTTTGTCTTGCTCTTACTAATATTCTCTGCAGTAAGCTTCTTAGCATTTAAAACGACTGATATTGAGGGGTTCGATACTAATACCTCAACTAAGACATTATCGTGTGCCAAGTGATTACGCAAACATTTTCCGGTCAATAAAGGAGAATTATCATCCAAAAATAATAGATTGTCCTCCAGAGAATTCTTTGAGATGTCTAAAATTGATATTATATCTAAAACAAGCATTTCTACAACTGATTGTAATTTCTTATTTTTCTTGTACAGTGAAACATTTTCTATGACTTCATCATTCCTGCTCAAAACACTTTTCAGTTCCGATAATTTCAAATTAAGTTGGGTATTATAGTTTTTTACTGCTGAAATTCCCTTTTGTTTTTGTTGTGGGATAAAAGATAGTTTTTCGTTTAAATTTTCCCTTAGTTCTTCAATCCACTGAACACTATCTCCTTCAAATTCAGCAATAAAGAAGATTTCTATAAGTAACCTGCTTATTTCATCAAAATTATTATGTTGCATTCTTGATCTTACACAATAAAATAAGGTTCTTGTCAATTCAGAAATATCTTTAACGTTGCCGAGTTCAATATTTTGAGTAATATTCTCTAATGTTTTAGTAACACCGTATTTTATAATCCTGGTAGTATTATGATCATTTCTTTCACTACGAATTTGAATACTGACACTTTTTAATAACGAAAGTCCTATTATATAATTGGTCTTAACCTCCTTCAATTTATTTTTTTCAATATTTATTATTCCATTAATCTTTGACAACAACTCTTTTTCGTAGTTTGTTGGTTCAGTTATAAGATTACTTAATTTTTTAATAAGTTCTTCCATCTTCTCATGTTTCATTATGTTAGAGCTTTTCAAGAATATTTCTTCTATTTCGACATTTTCAATAACTTTAGCAATTTCATTCATTTCCCTAAAATTTTCACAATTAATAATTTTTTTTAAAAGCATTGCAATAGTGTTCATTTTGTTCTTATAAAGAATATCAGTGATTATAGTATCAATTTTTTGAATGTCACCTTGAACACCAATAAAAAAATTAACATTTTTTATTTCTTCAATTTGCGTTCTTTTAGAGAGTGAATAAGCATGTGAAAATGAATTCCGTAAATCTATAATAATTTTTCTTGTATTTGTGGGAAGTAATAGTAGTAGAAGCTCATTTGTAGCATTGGACAACTTTGGAGATTCCAAAGTGTTTTTAATATATTCACCAATGCCTTGTAAAACCCTTGTAATAATTAATTGTCCCAACCTTTCTTTAGGATCAGCTGATAATGCTAGTTCAATATAATTATTTATTTTCATTAAGGAATGAATGTCCCTAATTTGTTGGTAATCGTGATATAAATTTGCAAATTGAGGAGTATTAATAATAATACCAGCAACTACTTTCGTACGATTTAAATTTGGAAGTTCAGCAAGTTTAGTAATATCAATTACTTTTATATTATTTTGTTCATCTTCAAGTTTTTTTGAAAAATGTTCCAAGTAATTTAATATTTTACCTTTATTTAATGTAGTTTGATAATATAAATTAATTTCTTGTTGTTTGATATAAGAAGATATAAAGCTAACTAAGCAAAATTCTAGTTCTTCCCAGGGTAGGCTAATGTAAGTTGATTTTAATTGACGCTTTAATACGTATATGTTTCGTGCAATGAATTTTGCTATAAACAAAAACCGTTCATCTACTTCTTCATCATTCCGATACTCTGCATTTAGCAATGTGATGTTCTCAAGCACTAACCCAATTCGTTTGTTGATGTTGTTATGTGTAGTTTTAATATTTTGAGCTTGTTTTGAGTTATCAGAGAAGAAACGGAGGTTTATTAGCTGATTTTCAACAAAAATTTCTATCTCATGAGACAATGTCACATTTTTTAACTTTAAATCGTCATAAGCTCTTGAAAGAATTTCATCCAACTCCCCTAAATGATAAGCAAAATAATTATCTGGCCATTTAGTTATGAGCGTGTTAAGAAGTTCAATATTACCAGAACGTATAGCATAGTAAAACGCACTATGACGTGTCTCATCTTCACCGTCTGGTAATATAGCAGTTTTGCTAATATAGCCACTGCTTAGTAGGTATTTTAAAATCTTTACTTTATTATGCTCACAGGCTAATATAACTAAATTAGTTACTTGATCTCCTATACCAATCGAATTGTATATTTTTTTTAAACTTTTAACATTACCCTCTATAACTGACTTTTCAAGGTCAGTAAAAAGTTCCTTCGCGAATGTTTTATCATTCATTTTGTATGCTTTTTTTTTTATTTCTTAGACTGAAAAGTGATTTCGATTGATAAAAAAAAATACTTGTCCTTTATAGGAGCAAGTAAAAATGAGGCATGGAATGTTTTAAGCTTAAAAAAATAAATTTAAATGGATCACCTATTGGCTAGAGATTATATACAAAAACCTGTTCAATTTTTTAAGCTGGTGAACTTTTCGGGCAAGGATATATCAAAAATGGCTTTATTGTCTGTATTTTATTCAGACGCAAACGTAAAATTCTAAATAGAAAAAGGTCTGTTGAGTTTTTCACACAAACATAACGTACAAAAACTATAATGTTGTATGGAATCCACTGGTTGATATTTTAAAACTTTGGCCAATTTTCTACACAATGCTGGAGAACTTAATAGCTTCTTATAAGATGCAAATAATCAGCCCAATGCAAAGATAATTCCTGAGTATGTAGGAATCTTCTCGTTGGAGATCACCTTCTCCTGCAAGAAAAAAAAAAATACCTATATATATATAAAAAAAAAAAAAAATGTAACAAAAACTTAAAAAATAAATACGAAGAAAATTGTTTACTCTTATTCATTACTGAAAACAGGAGAGGAATATGAAGGTCCTGATAAAAGCTGACAGTTTGTGAACTGTGAGGAACTGTGCCACAATATCTGTAACATCCCTATTCCGATATTTTAAAATTGTTTTTAATACGAGTACCGATCGTTTGAGATTCGCTTGTGATTAAATTGTCTTTGTTTGGGAATAAACGGTTTAATTGTACATTTTTAGTTGCACCAAGTATTGGTTTGATGAAAAATTTCGAACTCGAAATATTGATAAATTTAAAAAAGTTAGTATAGAATACCTTAAACATACATAAATCAAACTTATAACTTGAAATTGAACTTAAAAGCTTCCTCATACTATAGGAAATTTATGCATGACTATGCGAAAATCACTAAGCCCTTGACCAACCCCACTAATGAGTCGAAGCGGGTTCCAATTGAGATCGCAATAGCCTGGGCTCTTGACAACCTTCAATCGTACGTGTATGGAGCGAAAAAATTTGCATCTATATAGACCATCAACCCCCGACATTCGCTCTGGACAATAGAAATTTCAATGCAAACAAACCCAGCAAGTGGAAGGTGCGGACGCTCTTTCTCGGTTGAAAACCCAAGTTAACACTTACCCGATTCAGCATAGGCTGAAACGGCGTATACATAAGTTCAGGAATAGCAATAAATTGTTTCGCGACTGAAACAGCCAGCGAAAGCAATTCCTCAACGGAGGCGGAAAGGGAAAACGATAGCTCCACAGATACAGCCAGCGAGACTATACATAGTGCCTCAATGTTTACAAAAATCAAATCATCATCAAATTTGGAAAAGGTCTGTAAATTTATGAAAAACTCCATCTAATTATTCTCGGCACTAAGTCGAACCGGAAAAATTAGATAGAGACAAACTGATATATATCTTGAAAAGAAGGCTAAAACCAAACATGTTAAATGGTGTCAAAATACCGGAATCACATATAGCGATGCTTCAAGAGCTCTGTCCAGAGAGATTCGTAAACTACAAGTTGCGCATAACACAGATAATTGTACAAGATGTCAAAAAAGCTAATCGGATATGGCAGTTAATAAGTAATGAACATCGAAGAGCCCATAGGAACGCTAGAGAGAATGAAGATTATTTTCCTAGAATTAACAGTCTAATTAGCCATTGCCAACAAATACGATAGGCACCCTGTAACCTTCGAACTTCAGACAACAACCGTGCGAGATACTCCACATGGATATAATGGAAATACAAATTGAGAAATTTATCAGCTGTATAGACAAATTTTCCAAATTTGCACTGTTTAATATTAAAAATAAGTCGTCGCTGCACTTAAGAGACAAAATAACGAAGATCTTGCACTACTTCACCGTCCCCAAAGTGCTAGTCGCCGACAACGAACGAAGTTTTCTTAGTTCAATTATCATGAATTTTATTAAGATGTTGGATGTAAAACTGTACATCGCAGCGCAGTAAATGGCCAGATCGAAAGGTTTCATTTAACGATCTTAGAAATTTATCGGTGTCTGAAGGCGGAGTATCGGGGTCTATGGCTGTAAGAACTACTTAACATAAGAAACTATTAGATATATTTTTTAATAGTAGTTCTCGAATTAATTTTCAAGGGTTGGCGAACTTTCATGCCAAGGTTAACAATGACCTGAGAGGAGAAACTGAAAGAAAACAAACCACAGTGCCAAAAAAATCCATATCGAAAAGGTAAAACAAAAGGTGACGTCATTTATACGACCTTTAAAAGAATTCAGGGAACAAATTCACAGGAAACTGTGACTAAGAACAACAAGGTGACTGTCGTCACATCGACGGGACGAGAGGTTCACAAAACTCAAATAAAAAAATAAATAAATAAATAAATAAAATAAAATAAAATTAGTAAAAAAAAATTAATTAAAAAAAAAAACATAAAAAAATAGAAAAAAAATAAAAATATTAATTAAAAAAAAAAAAAAAAAACATAAATAAAAAAAAAGAAAATAAATACAAAAATAAATAAAGAAATAAATAAAAAAATTAATAAATAAAAAAATAAATAAATAAAAAAATAAAAAAATAAATAAATAAAAAAATAAAAAAAACAAAAAAATAAAAAAAATAAAAAAAAGGAAGGATGGACGGGTCCATTTTTTTTTTTTTTTTTTTTTTTTTTTCTTTATAACTTCTAAGAACCCATAGCACATAAAAATAACATTATATATAAAAAAAAAAACTATTAGGTGCGCAACTAAGTTATCGCTGTTTTTTTTTTGATGAAAATGCAACTTTATTGTGAAAAAACGCAGAGCTCGAATACCTTTACGGTAAAAGTGTTCATCTTTTGAGGCTATCCACGAATCAAGCCATTTTTTGATGTCTTCATATGAACGGAACAAGTAATAATCGGATGGCGCAATATCTGAGGAATATGGCGGGTGGGGTAGGACTTCCCATTTGAGCGTTTCCGAGCGTTGTCATGCTGTAGAATCACTTTTTCGTTCCTCTGCTCGTATTGTGGCCGTTTTTCGCGCAGTGCTCGGCTCAATCGCATCAATTAAGTCGATACCGCTCCCCAGTGATAGTTTCGTTTGGTTACAACAGTTCATAATAAATGACACCGACCTGGTCCCACCAAATACACAGCATAAACTTCGCAGCCTGAATATTCGGCCGAGCCGACGACGTAGAAGCATGACCGGGCCAGTCCCCATGACTTTCTTTTCTTTGGGTTGCTGTAATGAATCAATTTTTCATCACACGTCACGATGCGATGAAGAAAACCCTTCCTTTTTTGCCACTGGAGCAGTTGTTCACAGGCGAAAAAACGACGCTCAACGTCCCTTGGCTTCAAATCATAAGGAACCCAAGTTCCTTGTTTTTTAATCATTCCAAACGCATGCAATCGCTTGGAAATGGCTTGACGGGTAACTCTTAATGCTGAAGCATTCTCATCGAGCAATGCCTCCAATTCAGCGTCTTCGAAGGGTTTTGGCCTTCCTTCAAGCGGACGGTCGTCAACATCGAAATCACCGTCCTTGAAGCGGCTGAACCAATCACGGCACGTTGTTTCGCGTAGCGCAGCATCCCGTAAACCTTTTGGAGCTCTCGATGCGCTTCAGTCGCCTTTTTCTTCGAATGAAAGAAGAAAATCAACACTCCCCGCAAATGACGATTATTTGGCACAAAATCAGACATTTTCACACAACCAAAAGTATATGACGCCAAAACAAAATCACTAATGTGTCAAAACAGTTTGTCTAAGCACGAAAAAGTGATTCTACAGCATGACAACGCTCGGCCTCACGTTGCCAAACCCGTTAAAACCTACCTGGAAACGCTCAAATGGGAAGTCCTACCTACCCGCCATATTCCCCAGATATTGCGCCATCCGATTATTACTTGTTCCGTTCGATGGCACATGGTCTGGCTGATCAGCAGTTCCGCTCATATGAAGACAATGGCTTGATTCGTGGATAGCCTCAAAAGATGAACACTTTTACCGTAACGGTATTCGAGCTCTGATAGGCTTTTTTTTTTATGTGCTATGGGTTCTTAGAAGTTATAAAGAAGTGTGTAAAGCGCAAGTAAGTCATGGACCCGTTAATCCTACTTATTTTTTTTTTTAATAAATTTTTTATTTATTTTTTATTTAAGTTACGTTTTCATATGTCATGACGTTTTGGATATGTCAAAGTCGACCAGCACTTACTGCTGGAGCCATCTATTGACAAAACAGCGAGAACTTAGTTGCGCACCTAATAGAATAAAGTATAAAAACTCAATTATACTCGTAATTTTCAGTTGGACGTATATTTATCTACTTTAGAAAATACTGATGGTACTTTAGAAAACAGAAACCTTGATCGTAATTTCCATTTTAGCATTTTGTAACATACACAATTTTATAACTATATTCGTAATTTTAATCCTAGAACATTTTTAACCTTCATCGTAGTTTTCATTCTATGAAATAATTACGTACGTATTTGTAATTTTAATCCTGCTACACATTTACTCGTAAGTATAGGTTGGGTCATCTGTTGGTTTCTTTTTAAATTGTTAAATGTTATTTTGACACTGACAGCTCTTTCGCGCTCAAAAAATTTCAGAAACACAGAATCATATCTCCGCTGCACGAAATGAATCGCTTTACACTTGAACACCAGTCGTGCCTGCTGTATGCAAGTTTTAAAAGACAGTATCGAATACGATAGCGAAGTATGTATCTCTTGCAGGCCTTGGCTATCAAATTTGATAGCCATTGTACCTAGTGAAGAAATTTGCATAAAAATTTCGTGAGGTGCCATGACTACCATGTTTGATATCCAGGTCAAATTCTTCCTGTACCGTGCAGAAGTGTTGTAACTAAGCTATACGATCTCTATTTGTTGTTTTGTATGTAGTGAACAATTTATGTTGGCACCCTGGTGAATTTTCACAAAATTAGTTTAACAGTGAATGAGTTAAGGAAGGAAGGGGTTGGTTGTGCACGTAATCAACCTGGAGCAGGTTAACGCTTATTGAAAACAAAATTAGCTACAGATGTAAAGGAACGCGGGAGGAAAGCCACTATCGAATTCCACTTGCAACAGATAAACCCGATAGGATGAACTCTATGAGAGGTAGGTCGTCGCGAAATGCGAGACCAATTAAAATGAATAGGGTCAACATGGAAATGGGTTGCGGGAAACCCCGATGCGGCTGACTGGAATTTGATCTTTCTGAGTGAACAACAAATTATTGATAATAACAACCATCAAGATAAAATCAGCAACAAATTTTTCGGGATCATGGAGGACATAACGAAGAAATCCTACTGGATAATTGCCAGTTTCGAGAATGAGATCGGGTTATCGAACGCAGGATTGCACCTGCAGGATATCTTAAACAAAATACTTGCTATTAAGGAGGAAGTGAATCAGATCGAAGCGTATGTCAAATGGCTAGAAATTGATTAATAAATAAAAATCTCCAGGATGGTGATTATTAACGAAGTCGAGACGTTATCGTTTGCGAACGAGATTGGATATGGAAAACCATCTATTTACACTAACGGATCAACTCTGCTGTACATCCTTCCCATGTTGAAGGTGAAAAACGAGGAGTTTAATTTGTTGCTAACAAGACCGTCAATCATCGACGGGGCTCAAATTGACCTAGGATTCCAAAGGGTAATTGTAAATTAAAGGGAAACGTATAATATAAAGGGGTGGATATTTTTCCGTAAGTAATTCATCAATATGAGAATGGAAGGCACTGAGAAAGCTCAGTGAAGACGACTGCGTACCTAGATTACTAAAGGAAGGACATGCATCTTGTGTTTACTAGAGTCGAACCAAAGACACTTAGTGCAGTGTACCCATACAAAACGGGTATTTATTTAAAAAAAGGGTACACTACACTAAGTACACTTGTTCGAATTATTGCAATGAATAGAGAACACCGAAGTAATGTAAACGTTTAGAGAGAGCAAATGAATGCATTCATGCAGACCTCTAGTGTTTAATGAGACTATATAACTTAAGAACAGAACGTTTTCAAGCCTTACTGCTACATACCTTCAAGCCCTTCCTCCTGCATTAACGAACATTTATAGCCGAACCTAGTTGCCTGCTATGGGACGCAGATTTTTGAGGAGGCGCACCCGTTCCACGGGAAAAGTCATGACAAGGAGTCATTCCAGATAGGACCGAGTATCATATGTATTCAGGGGCGAGCATGTTTCCACAATGACAGTACAACGGGCGCCCTACTCTGTACTCCACTTTTTGATCCACCCAGTTTTCGGTTTTTTCCCATTTTTCAAAAATTATTTTATTGCAATACGGTCTAAATACATACTGTTATATAATGATTCTATCAGATTTAGCAAATGTTTCACATCCTTTTTCTTTCTTAAGAATTTGTGAGGGTGTCTTACATCATTTTGTCCTGGACGCCTATCTCTCAGTTTTCAGATTCACGTCCCCGCTTTTCGATCGCGTTATTAGCGAAACCTTAACGAATAATTTGCGAACAATATTTCATTCTTTACATTGAAATTAGCTCATTGCAAAGAATAACTTGTATGACGGATTTGTTGATATGATTATTAATACAAATTAACAAACAATTTGAATAGTCAAAACCAGGGTTAGGCAACTCGCCTTTCAATGATTTACTGTTCTTAATCTACTACAAACCGTTGCAATGCGTTGGTGGTTAAAATCATATCTATCGCAGGATCGTTCTCAACAATGTTTCATTTTCTACATTGACCTTAACTCATTTACACTGCCAAAACCGAAAAATGTTCAACTCTCGGTTGTCTAGGTTCTCTTAAACCCTCCCGAAAATGTTGCAGATCTTCTGACCTTATCTCTATAAGGCAATATACATCACTGGCGATAAATGAAAAGCATGCCCTATAAAATACGATTTATAAAGAAATACTGCAGGTAGGTGAAAATTGTTGTCTTCATTCCCCATTAATGACTAAATTATGGGAATTCCCGAGATTTTTAACTCTGGATTTTTTCTGTGCAGTCAAATTGGTATCATTTCCAAAAATAGTAATGAAAGTGTGCACATCAGTTTTTTGCGGACATCTTATTATTCATTTATAGTTTATTGTGTTTAAATAATAAAAGTAATCAACCTAAAGATGGTTAAACCAAAAAGATACGAATTAAGTGAAGCTGAAAGAGCCCAAATTGTCCTTTTGGCCTCTCAAGATATATCCCAGCAAAAAATTTCGAAAACTCTTAAGCATTCGCGTGCAGCTATTCAATATGCCTTAAGACTATATAGGGAGACTGGACTGTACATTTCTGAGCCGCGTCCAGGCAGAAAAAGAACAAGAACAAGAAACGACGTCTTGAGTGGGCCAAATTGCATAAGGATTGATGAGGCAAATTTTGAGGTAAGTAAATTACATATTTCTAAAAACAATATCAAAAGCGGATTTACGAAAACATCAGAAAACATCATATTTGGGAACACGTCTCACCGAAGGATAATTTTTCAGCAAGATAATGCTCCATGCCATAAACCCCGAAAAACGATGGAATGGTTTTCAAATCAAAACATTCAGGTCTTGGAGTGGCCAGCTCAATCGCCAGATCTGAACCCTATTGAACATATTGAACACCTGTGGGCCCTTCTAAAAAAGAAGATAGATAAGAAGCCTAAAGATAGTTAAGATGCCTGAAGAGGGCTATACGACGAGAATGGGAAAAATCAGCTCGGAATAATGTTTTAATTAAGTTGCATATACAAAAAAAAATACATATTTATGTAGTCTCTTGCTCCCAAGATCACACTGTACCACCATCAGTGTTCCAATAAAATAGCCAGCTACATTCTCTCGACAACACTAATCAAAAAACGCTATCATCCAAAGCTTCAATCATTACATTGACCTACCGGCTTTTGAGCCTATTAAATGATCAGCAGAGAACTCACCACCAATGTGATTTGGTCATTGAAAATGCTACCGATTTTGGGAAAATTCTGATTCAGATTTGAACCACGGACCGTAAAATGCTCAAGATCAGTAGATACGCAAGCACTGAGCTACGGTAACCCCTAACTTAACAGCTAATGGTTACAATTTTGCAAACCCTGAACCATCTTAAGGATCTGGAGACCAATATCCAACTTTTGATAAGATTTTATTTTCTATAAATTTTAAAGGATACAAACTATGTACTATCAAACAATTGAGCATCCAAAATGGCTGAAGTTTTCAGAGGTATATTTCAAATCACGTATAATCTAGATATAGTTTTGACGAGTAACATCATGAGCAGGTTGTGGTGCGAAACTTAATAAACTGTATTTACAAAAAAATCACGTTGGGAGTTCACAAATCCAAATAAGCCGACTAGGTCCCAATCAGCCTAAGCAAAGTCAAATAACTTGGAAAGATCATCATTAAAAATCCCCACAGATAATAATATGCTAAAATAACGAAAAACAGTAGCTCTAAATAATAACTCCAGTTCAAATTATATGCAAAAAAAGTTTTCTTTCATGTTTGTTGGGAAATTAATAAAAAACAAAAAAAAAAATGTTCATGATTTTTAGCAGAATTCTGTACAGATATTATGAGTCGGTTCTTACTTACCTCATTATATTTTCTTCTTCATATGTTTCCAAGACAGATTCGCAGATTTGTGCATTGTTAAGAGTGCGTCGAATATTTACATTGGAAGATAATTTTTTAAACAAGTCTCAAAATAGAGTGTCTTAACTTTTCCTTCATTAACCGATCCAGCGAATAACTTTCAACAACTGCATTGTCTATTATTTGCGCTTTACTTCATTATTTCTTTATAAATATATTTTTTTCCCTTAATGCGTAGTTTTATTTCTCTTAAGATAGTATACACTGTATTAGCCAAAATTACCAAAAATATTTTGATTATTTCTTTCAACAGTACTAACGAGTTTTTAGTCTTATGACTATGTCCCTTTTGGTAGTCACAACCACTATTGTTTCGTCTTTTCTCAGCTAATCAAGTTTTTTTTTCTAATTCCACTACTTTCACAACCATTTGTTTCTTATCACCTACTTTTAAAATATATTCTCTGATATTTTCAATCTTTGGTCATGGTATTATTTTAGTTTTCTCTGCCTTTCAATTTCATATCATACTCTTTCTTTCTCTATGGGAAAGGTTTCTTTGGTTAGCTATATAGAGTTTCTAGCGGTATGCTCTTTAGAACAACGCAGATTCTTAACAAAATTACTTTTTCTCACAAACTTTGTGAATGAAACCATTTGAGCCTTTAAACTCTACCCATTTTGGTACATCTTTTATTGGGTATCTAGTTATTAATTGTAGTAAACTCTCTTGTAAAATACTACATACCTAAGCCAATATAATATTTTTCTTTTTGACATACCAATGCACAAAAAGTATAAGGACCATTAAAAATCTTATAATTCATTAAAATTCTTATATCATATCACTAAATATTTTATCGTTGTAGAATTAGAAAGTTTTCAATGAGGGAAAGAAAATCGCATTACCCTGTTCCAGAAAATACATTTGTTTGAATGCTTCTTGATGAAAATTCTGCTATTTATGTCAAGGAAAACATTGCTGTAATCACTGTGTGTTCTACAACTTAAAAGCGATGAGTAAAAGTTGTTGACGCACTTTTGAAATGTATTGCCGATGTTAACTATGAAATATAAAATGACTTACTCTATAGAAAAATGTTTCTAAACAAAGGAATGTATGTGAAAGTTCAGCAACAAAAAAAAAAATGGAAAGACCATATTCATACTACTTAATTCTAAAGATGGATACACTTTGGTATGACTCTTCTGGAATAGTTTTGTTATTACTATTGTAAGTATAAATAATCACATATCACCGGAATATTTTGTACTAGATATTATATTATTTTATAGTAGATTTTATAACCGGCTTATAAATTATAATATTATAAGAATTCGTATTATATTTGTGTTTTCCGCATTTTAGGAAATTGGTGTCAGATTCGAAGTGACCTATTTATTGTCCCAATATCCTCTAAGGTCCCCCCATAAAACTCAAAAGTTTTTCGGTATTTGTTGACTTTACGAAAAAGAGATCTCACGTAGTAAAAAGATAATTTTGATTACAAGTTCGGTAATTAATAATAATGCTAAAATAAGAAAATAAACGAAAGAAGAGAACAATTTATGCTCCAAATTGTCCACATTAATTAAAAACTTTTAAAATGCTTATAGATAAGTTAAATACATATTCTTAACGAAAAGGAATAATCTTCCCATTACCAGTAAATAATCCAATATACTCTAACTCTAAGTAATGGATTCTACAACAAATACTACTATATATAAAAATAACATGTTAATCACAACCACATAAGAAATAATAGCCAAATCATAATTTTTATTTAGTATCAGTGCAACTTTTATTAAATGCAATGCTTTAAACTAAACTTGTACAAGCTAGCTCTTTTGCAGCAGCAGAAGTTATATATAAAAAAAATATACACTTAGAATAGTGAAACAAATAATACCTTAATATTTTAATAATACTTGTGCAATGCATTTGTGTCATACTGTTTACCTTAATTCATAATGGTGCCATTCAATGTTTGTGTCGTATTTTACAACAATGAAGTAAAACAAAAAAAAAATCTCGTGCAAGGGATGGTGTTTGTAGACATACATATGTACATTATAATCCCTTCTGATGAACTCTATTAATTTTCGAAAAAAAAAGTTTAAACTCCTTCTGTAATATTGGAAAGAAAGGATCAAATCTTTGGTTTTCGAAAAAAAATTTCTATAAACAGTTACAACAAAATAAACATTTTGAAATTTATTTTATTAATACGAAAATTATTTCTTATTTTGTTACATCCTTGTTTCACTTACTGTGAAATATATATAGTTCATCTTAATGCTCAAAAATAAAAGTATAAAATTGTATCCTTAAGAAATAATAAAATATTTAGAAGTTTAAGTGAAGTTGGCAACAATTCATTGCAATTGAAAACCCGCCTTTATGTCAAATGAATTCTTACATATACATACATATGTAAATACATACATAATACTTAGCCAATGGAATTTTAAATTTAAAGCAACGGTACGTGCAACGGTATGAAGAAACTGAGGAAACTCCAGATATTCTTTAGGACTGTGGGGCACTTACTTGGAGCAAAGTAAGTTGTCAGAAATGGCAATCGTTCAATAAAAAAAAATAGATACCCGAAATATAATTAGATACCCCATAATTTCAATTTATTTATTCGAAAAAAAACCGCTATGACAAAAAAACGTTCAATTTATTAGTGAAGATCCACAAAATGAGACTACAACCGAGAATCACGAGTCTTATTTTATTTTAGTATTTATGGCTGGGTTTCAAAATCCGGAAGTATCGGTAACTGCAAAATTACATTATAAATTCTTATAGCTTTGTAGCGCTCATGAAATTGGACAGTTTGACTAGACAAGCTTTAGCATTATCGCCAGATTTTGAGCTTTAACACTTCCAGATTTTAATATTCCAGGATTCCGGCTCTTCATGCATATACATATGTATGCTTGTGCACGAACTCAGCTTCTTTAGACTGTCGGCAGAGCCATTTGCCGTGCGATCGAACGAGTGTAACATTTTACTACAATTCACTCTAGAAGGAGCTCCCAAGGGAAAAAAATACATAATTTAATAGAATACGACTATTTTTCTTTAATCAAATTCCATCGCTGAATTATTTTAATTAAATAGACATTTTTGGTTTGCAGATAATACAATATTTATATTTAATTTCGAAGAAGACATGCTATTTGTTATTATGTACTTTAAAACTCGAGACGAGTATGCAAAGTTCAAAATTTGCTTTATATTTTTGTTATTTTATATTTTTTTATACGTATCGATTTTTTATATATATTTGGTTTTTTTATACGATTTACTGAACAATTTTCAGATTCATAAAAAAACATAAGAATATTAAAAAAATGATGACAATTATTGCAAATAAAAAAAAAATTTATAAAAATAATAAAAATATGTAGGTATCTAAAAATTTTAAATTAAAATTTTCTTTTTTATTTCAACTTTTCAGCTTCTACCGTATATCGGTTTGCAATGAAAGCATTAAAAAAAAACAATTAGGGTTATCTTCAAACTCATTAGTTCCACAATTCAACAAAAATATAAAGACGATAAATAAATCAGTAGAACATTTTCACCACTTTTATTTCTATTTAATGTGAACAATGTATATTTAAAAATAAATGAATTTTAATTCAAAAAGTTGTTAAACCTTTCAAATCACGGAAGAAAGAGAAAAGGAAGGCACTAAGACGTCACTGAATAAAAATAGGCTAAAATTCTTTTATAAATGTCCCTATCTATTGTAAAAGGGGCGTAGAAAGATATATTCTGATGACGTTGCGTTAAATTCAAAACCAGGCATTTTTCTTTATACCACAATTTTTATAATTAAATATTTCCACAAAAAGGCAAAATGGACTACAGATCTGTTCTTATCTTCTACTTTCATTCTTATAAATTGTGCCTACCTGTCTCCTTAAACTGACTTCAAGTTTTCACCACATTCAAGTGAGGGACAATAGTTTTGTTCTACCTAACCATTTTGCATATTTACAATTTGGAGCAGAGTAGCCCCTTGACTATTACTAGCATTTGTTATAGCTAAAAATTGATCAGACCTTACAGCTTTTAGCTTGTTGATAACTTTCAAATTATCATTTTGGGCATACCTAAATAAGTCTTCAACCAGTTTCAACAATTTTTTAACATCTTGGTCCGTAGAGAGGTCAGCTGGTGTTTTACCTTCCTTATTTTTAATATCATAAATTGCACCTCGCTTCAATAAGATGGTGATCACATCCAAAGAGCCATTCCTCGCAGCGACATGCAGTGATGTTGTACCGAAAGTGGTTGTTTTGGCATTTATAAAATCATTTAATTTACTAGGACACACATGCGATAACAAAACTTTTATAATTTCCTTGTAATCCTTAGAAGTAGCAGTATGTAATGGTGTATTGCCCTTATTAGTAACCTGAGTAACATCAGCTCCATTTTTCAGTAAAATGTTTACAAGGTCTATCTGTCCATTACTAACAGCATAATGTAATGGTGCTCTTCCTTCACTGTCTCTGTCATTGACATCAGCTCCATCTTTTAATAGAGATTCAACAGTGTGAATATCACCATTTCTTGCAGCAATCTTAATGTCTTTCTGCAAATGTTGGAGAACATCTGATGTTTTGCGGCTCTCCATCTTCATCATATTAATTGCTTCTAGTAACTGAGTGGCAATAATATAGTTCTTATTAGTTTTTGCAGTTTGAAGCAGAGTAGCCGCTTGGATATTACGAGCATTCGTTATAGCTAAAAATTCATCAGGTCTTACAGCTTTTAGCTTATTGATAACTTCAACATTACCATCTTCTGCATCTTTAAACAACTCTTCAATTAGTTTCAGTAAATTAATAACATTTTTCTCCTTAGAGTGATCAGCTGGTATCTTACCTTCATTATTTCTAATATTATAAATTGCACCCCACTTCAATAATATGTTGGTAACATCAAAAGAACCATTCTTAGCTGAAATGTGAAGCGCTGTAGTACCGCTAGCAGTAGTTTTAGCATTAATAAATTGCATTAATTTATTAGGACATACAAGTTTTAACATTATTTCTATAATGTCTTTGTAGTTTTTAGAAGCAGCTGTGTGTAATGGTGTGTTGCCTTTATTAGTAACCTGTGTAACATCAGCTCCGTACATTAGTAAAGTGTTAACTACACTCAGCTGTCCGTTACTGACAGCGAAGTGCAATAGTGTCCTTCCATCAATGTCTTTGCCATTAACGTCAGCTCCATCTTTTAATAGAGACTCGACAGTTGGTTTATCACCTTTGCTAACAGCAATTCTAATATCTTTCTGCAATTGCTGGATAGCTTCTGATGTCTTGCCGCACCCCACCTTAGGTGTCATATTAATTGCTTGTAGTATCTGAGCGGCAATACTTCTGTTGTTATTAACTACTGCAACTTGCAACAATGTAACCCTTTGACTATTACGAGCATTTGTTACTGCTAATATTTCATCATGTTTTAATCCCTTTAGCTTGTTAATAATTTCAACATCACCGTTTTGCGCATCTTTAAACAACTCTTCAATTAGTTTTAGTAAATTATTAATATATTGGTTCTTAGAAAGATCAGCTGGTGTCTTACCTTCATTATTTTTAATATTATAAATTGCACCTCGTTTCAATAATGAATTGGTTACATCAAAAGAACCATTCTTAGCTGCAATGTGGAGCGACGTCGTACCGCTAGCAGTGGTTTTAGAATTAATAAACTCATCTAACTTGTTACGGCTGACATGTTGCAATAAAATTTCTACAATTTCTTTATAATCCTTAGAAGTAGCAGTGTGTAATGGTGAATTGCCTTTATTAGTAACTCGAGTAACATCAGCGCCGTTCTTTAATAAAAGCTCTACAACATCTGCCTTTCCATTGCTAATAGCGAAATGCAAGGGTGTTCTTCCTTCAATATCGCTATTGTTGACATTAGTTCCATCTCTTAATAGATACACAACAGTTTGTAGATCACCTTCACTAGCAGCAATGTTAATATCTTGAATGGTAGTTCCCGACGCTTCGCTAGGCTCAATCCCACCAGCAATGTTAATACCTTTCTGCAAATGTTGGAGAATTTCCGATAATTCGATTCCCTCCACATTAAGTATGCTATTGATCGCTTTTATTGTTTCTAAAATTTCCAAAACACTGGGATGGCTTGGTCCGAAAACAGCTTTCATCTGATCATAACAATCTCTGAAGGCTTCAAGTGCACTAATCGATTTACCTTGGGCTAAAAGTATACTTGCTATATTGCATTGAGTTTCGAATGTATCAGGGTGATTTGGCCCCAAAAACGTTTTCTTAATATTTAAAACCTCTTGGTAAGCTTTCATGGCTTCATTATGTTTGTTTTGTTTGAAAAGTAATGCAGCAATGTTATGCAACGTTCTCAAGGTATCAGCATGATTAATACCGAAAATCACCTTTTTCTTCTCGTAAACTTCTTCGTAGATTTTCAGTGCCTCCCCATAGTTACCCATGTTAAACAGAACTAATGCTATATTATTTTGAGCACGAACAACGAACGGGTCGTTTGCACCTGATATTTGTTTTCTTTTTTCGAAGACTCCTCTATTGATATTTAATGCTTCTTCATATTTCCCTTGTCTGTCCAAAACCAATGCCATGTCACAATGAGTACTTAAGGTATCCAAATGATTTGGTCCCAATATTTCCGTCTGTTTTTGATAAACTTCTTGGTAAATAGCAATGGCTTCATCATTCTTTCCTTGTTTATGCAGTACTGAAGCAATAGCACTTCTTGTTACTAAAGTATCCTTATCATTCAAACCCAGTACTTCTTTTTGCTTCTGGAAAACGTCGTCAAATGTATTGAGAGCATGTTGGTAAAACCCTTGTAAAAATAATATTTTAGCTATGTTTGTCTGAATATCTAAAGTGCCAGGATTGCGTGATCCAAGAATTTGCTCTCTTATTTCAAATGCATTTCTTAAAATGCATAAAGCTTTTTGGTAATTACCTTCATTAGCGAACTGTAGAGCTTTAGAAATTTCAGTGGATATGTTTCCTTGTGATATCTCCTTCAACTGTTCGATTTCTGAAAAATTACTATGCACACCTGCAACTATTAGCGTTTGTTTTTCACTATTATGCGCATTCATTATAGCTTTTATCGTGTCAATATCCTTTATCTTGTTGAGGTTATTAAGGACTTGAGAACTGTTATTTGCAATGTTTTTAAATGATTCACTCAGCAATTTAAATAAGCTTGTTATACTTTTGTTTACACTCAAATCTAATGGTGTTTTACCATCCGCAGAAACTGCATTATAAACTGCACCATTAGACAGGAGGATATTTACAGCTTTTAAGTGAGAGAATTTCGCAGCAAAATGCAGAGGAGTAAAACCCTTGCCACAAATTGCATTGGGATTAGCCTTATTTTTTAATAGAATATTGACAACTGCATCATAGCCTTTCCATGCAGCATAATGTAAAGCTGTAACACTATCAGTATCCTTAGCATTAACAACCGCTTCTGCTTTGATGTAATTGTCAACCTCTGACAACTTATTATGTTTTACAGCTTGAAATAATTTCTTTGTTGATGTCAACAAATTTATTACTTCTTTATTCGTAGCCAGTTCTAATGGCGTTTTATTAGATGTATCAACAGCATTATGTATTGCACCGTTTTTTAATAGAACTTCAATAAAATATTTATGGCCACAGTAAGCAGCAATATGTACGGGTGTCCGTCCGTTAACATCTTTAATATTAATATTAATTCCTTGCTGCAGAAGATATTCTGCAACTTCTAACTTGCCCCCTATAGCAGTGTAGTGCAATGGTGTATGGTTATCTGGACCAAAATCATAAATACTTGAGCCCTTACTAAGGAAAAATTCTACAATATTTTTGTGACCTTCTCTAGCAGCGATGTGTATAGGTTTTGCACGGGACATATTTGTAGCATTTATATTAGCTCCTTTTTCTACTAAATAACGTGTTATTTCTAAATGACCCGACTGTGCAGCAATATGCAACATCGTCCAACCATCGTTGCCTTTAGCATTGACGTGTATTTCTTTGTGCTGGAATAACGTTTTAACAACTCGCAAATGCCCATGTGAAACTGCCAATTCTACAGATGTTCTATTTTCTGTATCTTTCACATCAATATTTGCTCCATTATTCAATAGAACCTCAACAACTTTGTTATGACCTAAACCTGCAGCTGTATGTAGTGCAGTACCTTCAATCCCCAATGCATTTATATTAACACCATTTAATATCAAAACTTGAACAACTTCTGCAAAACCTTTAGCTGCCGCAAAGTCTAATGGCGTTGCATTGTTAATAGTTCTAGCATTAATATCAGCTCCTTTTTTTATTAAGTCTTTAACTATTTCCTTTTGACCCCTCATAGCAGCTAAATGCAGTGCTGTTTTATTTTCATCATATTTGAAATGTACATCAGCTTTATTATTTAACAAAATGCTTATAATATCTCTGTAGCCAGCAAGAACTGCCAATGCTAAAGGTTTGCCGCCTTCGATATTAACATTAGCTCCATTTGCTATCAGAACCTTAACAATTTCTTTACTATTACATTCAATAGCGGATAGCAATGGCGTCCTATTTTCAACCTTGACATTAACATTGGCCCCATTGGCTATTAAAATCTCAACGATTTTCTTATAACCTTCTTCCACTGCTACAAACAGCGGTGTACTGCCTGAAATGCCCTTCTCATCGACTTTGGCTTTATATTCCATTAAAATGTCCACACAATCTGCGTGGCCTTTTACAACTGCTGCATCTAACGGTGTAAGACCGTGATTATCTCTGGCATTGACTTCAGCTTGATTTGTTATTAGAAATACCATAGCATCCCTATGACCACCTAGAGCAGCTAAATGCAATGGAGTAAAACCGTCATTAGTTTTAGCATTAACTGCAGATTTATTCTTTATTAGAAGTTCAATAACATCTCTGCTACCATTTTGGGCAGCTACATGTAATGGTGTATTACCCTTTACATCTTCAGCGTCAATTCGAGCTTTATTTTTTATTAGGAGTTCAGCAACATCTTTGCGGCCTTTCAGAGCAGCCGCATGTAATGGTGTTAGATTGTTTCTAGTGTTGGCATTAATGGCTGCTCTATTTTTAATTAAAATTTCAGCAATACTCTTATGACCAATTTTTGCTGCATGGTGTAGTGGTGTAAAATGATCGTTATCTTTAGCATGAACGTTCACTCCATGTGCGATGAGAGCTGCAACTATTTCCAAGTGACCGCTCTGTACTGCAAAATGTAATGGAGTTACACCTTGAAAAGTAACAGCACTAACATTGGCTTTATGTTTTAGTAGAGTCTTAACAATTTGCTCGTGCCCAAATTTGGCCGCATAGTGTAAAGGCGTTTTTTTGCAGGTATTGTCAGAAGCATTAACATTAGATCCATGTTTCAACAGAATATCAGCTATCTGCTCATGACAATTTTCTACAGCATAATGCAATGGTGTAAAGCCTTCTATATCTCTGGGCATAATGTCGGCTCCTTCTGAAATTAGAGCATTGACTATTTCAAGATGGCCATTTAGTGTCGCTGCATGTAATGGTGTTACCTCTTTATCATTTTTTGCATTAACATTTGCCTTATATTGAAGTAAAAAACTAACCAATTCTATATAACCCCTTCCTGCAGCTATATGTAATAACGTATAGCCGCCTGCAGCTTCGTTATTATCAACATTTATTTCTTTTTCCAACAAAAGTCTAACAACATCTTTATGGTTGGCCTCTACTGCGTAATGTAAAGGTGAATAACCACGAGAATCCCATTTGGCAGTACATGCGTTATGTTTTAATAAAACCTCAACAGTATCCATGTGACCTTTTAAAGCTGCACTATGTAGTGGTGTTTTGCTATTACTATCAACATCATCAACATGTAATCCTACTTTTTTTACAAGAAACTCTACAATATTTGTTCTTCCATTAGCAGCAGCAATATGCAAAGGAGTTTGATTATTAATATCCTTAGCACTACAATTTATATTTTGAGCAAGAATAAACTGTATAACCTCTAGACTAGTTCCTTTTGCGGCAAAGTGGAGCGTAGTCGACAAATTAATACTTCTGCCATTGATATCTGCTCCACTTTTAATACAATTTTTCAAATCATCTAGATTTCCCTCTTCCGCAGCTATAAACATTTTTTCCTGATTGTTTATGGTAACTAGACCTCGATCGAGTTTATCTTTCAATTTGGAGAGATCTTCTCTTAGAATTTTACCAATTTTTTTCTCGTTCTTAATAATATTCTCCGTAGTAAGCTTTTTAGCGTTTAAAACGACTGATATTGAAGGATCCGATATTAATAAGTCAACTAAGGCATTATCATGTGCCAAGTGATTACGCAAACATTTTCCAGTTAATAAAGGAGAATTATCATCCAAAAAGAGTAGATTATTCTCTAAGGAATTCTTTGAAGTGCCTAAAATTGACATTATATCCAAAACAAGCATTTCAAGAACAGCTTGTAGTTTCTTGTTACTCTTATACGAAGGAAAATTTTCAGTGAATTTATGACTCTTCAAAATATTTTTTAGCTCAGATAATTTCAATGTCATCTGGTTATTATATGTTTCTGGTAAAGTTTCTGTATGTTTAAAGGAAACTTTTTCGTTACATTGTTCCTTTAATTCCTCAATCCATTTGATGTTACCAGTTTCAAATTGAGCAATAGTAAAAATTTCACTAAATATTCGGTTTATAACTTCAAGGGTATCATTTTGTACTCTCAATTTAACACTACGAAATATTTGTAGTGATAATTCAGCTACTTTTTTAACACCGTGAGATTCAATGGTTTGATTAAAATACTTTAATAAGTTAACAATGCAGAATTTCATGACCTTTATAGTATCATCATACTCAATATAAAAGTTATCACCGAGTTGTTTTAATATTACAAGTTTTACCACATAACTTGTCCGCATATTTTTCAATTTAGATTTTTCAAAATTAATTATTTCATTTATTTCAAAAAACATTTGCCGTTCAGAATGTGTTTGACCAGTTATAACATTGCTTAATTTTTTAGTAAGTTTTTCAATACTCTCGAGTTCCATCATTTGAAAATTGTCCGTGTTTATTTCATCGATTTTGATATTTTTAAGGATTCCGATAACTTTGTTTATTTCAGTTAAATTTTCACTGTCAAGGAGTTTTTTTAACAGCATTATAACCGTTTTAATTTTCCGCTTGTAAAGAATATCAGTTATTATAGTACCAATTTTTTTAATGTCATTTTGAACAAGAATAAAAAATTCAACATCCTTTATTTCTTCAATGTGTGTTCTCTTAGATAGTGAGTAAGCATGTGATAATGAATTACGCAAATCTGTAATGATTTTTCTTGTATTCGTTGGTAATGATAGTAATAGAAGCTTGTTCGTAGAATGGGACAACTTAGGACTCTCCAATGAGTTTTTAACATATTCGCCAATGATTTGCAAGACCCTTGTAATAATTAATTGTCCCTCTCTTTCTTTAGGATCAGCCGATAATGCTAATTCAATATAATCAGTTATTTTCATTAAAGAGTGGATGTCCCTAATTTGTTGGTGATCGTGATATAAATTTTCAAATTGAGGGAAATTACTAATAATATTGGCAACAACTTTCTCGCGATTTAAATTTGGAAGTTCAGCAAGACAATTAATATCCATCACTTTCATTTTATTCTGTTCGTCTTGAAGTTTTTTTGAAAAATTTTCCAAGTAGTTCAATATTTTAACTTTATCTAATGTAGCTTGATAAAATAGATTAATTTTTTGTTGTTTGATGTGAGAAGAAATGAAACTAACTAAGCAAAATTCTATTTCTTCCCAGGGTAAACGTAAGTAAGTTGCTTTTAATTGTCGCTTCAATACGTAAATATTTCGTGCAATAAATTGTGCTATAAACAAAAACCGTTCGTTCACTTCTTCTTCGTTTGAGTACTCTGCATTTAGCAATTTAATATTCTCAAATACTAACCCCATGCGCCCGTGAATACTCTTAAACGAAGTTTTGATATTTTGAGCCTGTTTAGAATTATCAGAGAAGAAACGGACGTTTATTAGCTGTTCCTCAATAAAAATTCTCATCTCATCTGACAATGGCACATTTTTTAAATTTAATTCTTCATAAGCACTTGAAATAATTTTATCCAACTTCCCCAAATGATCAGTAAAGAAATTGTCTGGCCATTTAGATATAAGCGTGTCGAGAAGCTCAATATTACCAGATCGCATAGCATAGTAAAACGCATTGTAATGTGTTTCATCTTCATTATGTGGTAATATAGCCGTTTTGGTAATATAGCCACTGCTTAGAAGGTACTTTAAAATGATTACTTTATTATGTTTACACGCTAAGATAACTAAGTTAGCTACTTGATTCTCTGAGTTACTTGTGTATTCAATCGAACTGTATAGTTTTTTAAATTTATCGACATTACCATCTAGCACTGTCCTTTCGAGTTGAGTTAGAACTTCCCTCGTGCTTTTCTGATCACTCATTTTGTATTCTCTATTTATTTCGTTGATAAATTAAGTAGTAATAAAGGTTTAGGTTGGTAAAACAAAACAAAAATAAAGACGTCAAATTAACAGCATGTTTTTTATTTAGAAAAAAAAAAAAAAAAAAAAACACGGGATATTTTAAACTTGAAAACAAGACGGAAAAGGGAGAAAATCTACGATACTGATTATATTTAAAATCTGTTTGCTAAATAAGACTTTTCGTCTCTAAAGTATAGCCATATGATCAACATCTTTTTGTGCAAAGATATGTCAAAAGATGGTTTCAATACATTTTTTTTTTATTCATAAGAAGATAAGGGTAAACTATAAAAAGTAGTTTTCAAATTATATTCATAGTTTCTGAAGACTTTCTGAAGGTCCAACTGGGCAAAACAATTTTTAAAATAAAAATTTCAAGATCTGCGGAACTGTCTACAAATCATACAAGTAGAAAAATTCATAATATATACCGAATCTGCCAGTTGCTAAGCCGAAGCTTTGGCTGTATTTCTGTACAATGGTTAGAGAATTTATTAGTTTTGTGAATCCTTATTGTATAATTTGTTTTCTTTTTTCAAGTAAGTTGATATGACAAATGAGAATGAGACCGATGCAGTGATTATTCTTCATTATTGCCAAAGACAATTCTTCCCCTGAAATGAAAAAGAAGTTAAAACTTAAAACTAACTTAAAAAAAATCATTAAGTAAGAAATTAAAATAAAATAAAAAATATTAAAGTAACAATTATAAATAAAAAAAATACAAATAAAAAGGTTAAAATTAATTTGCCGTTAGTACATAATGGTTGGATGTTGTAGAAATAGTGTAGACTCTGATCTGTCCCCAGTGTTGTAACTGTTTCTTTACATCAATTGTGCTTATTTTACTCTCACGCGCTAGCAATCGGATACTGGTTGTTGCCCACCCGGACTCAACTTGCTAAACTTATAAGCGCGAGTGTTGATCAAAAGACAAAAATACCAGCACTATAAACACGACAGCGGACGAATTCTCCAGATGGAACCAACGGTGTTGGAAAAGAGATGGTGGTGAATGAGCACTAAAGGGGCCAACAGCAGCGCTCATACCCCTGAAGTGGATTACTGATATCGGTATAGCTGACATCTCGTCCTAGGGGTTTATAGAATGGAACCGGTCCTCCAGGTTCGAGGTTGTGCCACCACTGCGCGACCACGAAAAAAAAAAAAAAAATAGTTACGAAGCAACAACAAGCCTCGGAAACGAACGGATTTACTGATGACGAACCGTGCAAACGAAACCAAGACAACGAACTTCGTATCTGTACGTGGAATGTTAGGTCCCTTAATAGACCACGTGCAGCCGAACAATTAGCGGAGGTCCTAAACTGCTGCAGTGCAGATATCACCGCCATCCAAGAATTGCGATGGGATGGGCCGGGCAAAAAGAGGATGAAAAACTGCGATATCTATTACGGCGACTGTTACCCTTGGATGCGGATTCGTCGTTAGACGACTTAGGCAAGAAGTCTTAAGTTTCAGGTACATATGTGGACGAATGCCTCACGACAATTCGCATCACGGCTAAATTCGCTAACTTAAACCTAATATGCGCGCATGCCCCCACAAAGGAGAAAAACGACGACACCAAAGACAGGTTCTACGAGCTCTTGGACAAGCTCGGGTTGTAGCTCCGGCTCCCTAACGTCGCTCCCTCCAAACAGGCGTACAGCTGGCCGTATTCTCCAGAAATCCGGCAACATTCTGGAAAATAAAATGAACGATAGGGTGAAAACCCAATTCGATTGGGCTAAGGTGATCGTCAGTACTGAACCCTGTGATTTCTATAAGCTAGCGATTGGTAAATTAGGGGAGGTTTGGCCTGTTGCTAAGTTCGAGGTTGTAGCAAGGGAGGATATCCCATGCAGACCGAGAACTCGTACCTGGATCCCAGCCGAACCTTCAAACACGGAAGAAATTCCGGATCCTCCAAATCAGCAATCCATCGCTTCCAACTCACAACTGGAAAGTCGCTAAGCTGGAGCAGCAGAGGGGCCTTTATAAATGCACGCTTATTGTGATCAATCCCTTGCTCCTTTGGCGAAGACCGAAGGCATGATAAGTTATGGGTTCGATGCTGTTACCCTGAAGATGTATAAGAAGGTCGAGTTGGATGTAAACTGCCCCCCATCCTTTAGACACCACCATAAGAAACAAAAACACTGAGGCATCAATTTCCTTTCCTTCCCTGGAAAATGATGACTCTCACGCGTCGACATGGAGATGGGCGACATTACATCTTTGAATGAGGATTACCTGATTGGTTTGTCATCAGACTCGGAATGCTTGAACTATGGTGGAGGTTCTCTGCCTGATTGTAGCAACAATGCTGCATTTAGTTCAGATTAACCTCTAAGAGTACCACTCCAAAACGGCTTCGGTCGGCCTTCTTCTCCGTCGAAAAATCATCTCGGCAAATCAACACCCAGCTGTTTATTAAAAACAGATGGGTTTTGAACAATTTCCACTGTAGATACGTTAAGTTTACTAATTGATACAGACTTCCCAAGTAACTCTCTAACTGCCAACAATATTGACCCTAACAAGTCAAATGCTCAAAAATCAACCTCTCAAGTCTGATTACGCAGGACAAACTCTTTGGGCGCTAAATAGGTTCAAACCATACAAATCTGCTGGACCAGATGGCATAACACCTGCTATTACAAATGTCATCTGACATTATCCTGCCAACTCTAATTCTTATATTTCAGAGCTGTGTTGATCTGGTCCATATTCCGCAACTATGGAGTGAAGTTAGAATAAGAATATTTAAGTTAGTTAAACTAGTTTTAAGCGTTTTTTGTCTAGCTATAAGTGTAATGAATTATGAAATAAAAATGCATTAAAAATGAAATGAAAATGGAGTGAAGTAAATGTGGTTTTTATACCCAGAGCTGGAAAATATTCAAACGCTAGTCCAAAAGACCTCAGACCTATAAGTCTATCATCATTTCTTCTAAAAAATACTAGAACGACTTATTGATATCCATTTACGTGACAGTATTGACACACAACTGCTGTCCATGGCTTAACAGGGTAAACCAGTAGAAACAGCATTACATACGTTAGTTAATAATAACAAGTACTCCCTGTATCATAAGGAGTACACTATGGTAGCTTTCCTAGATATAGAAGGCACTTTTAATAACGTCTATTCATCTACAATAACGAAAGCACTGTCAAATCTGAAGATAGATAGCTCACTTGGCGAGTTGATTAATAGTCGGATTATAAACTCAAAGCTGGGTCGGACATCTGTTAGAAGATACGTCAGTAGGGAAACCTCTCAAGAGAGTGTCCTATCCCCACTTCTTTGGAGTTTGGTGGTTAATGAACTATTGATAATCTGGTAAACACCTTATTACCTTAAAGGAACTCTTACAAATCGCTTTGAATAAGCTATCTAGGTGGACAGCTCGGTGCGGTCTAGGAGTGAATCCCCACAAAACCGAACTAGTACCTTTCTCAAGGCAATATAAAATCCCACCCGTTGACCCTCCATCCCTTAATGGAATTAGTTTAACCTTCTCCAGCGAAGCAAAATATCTGGATCTTATTTTGGATAGAAAACTCTAAGTTGGAATCCTAACATACAAAAAAGAGTAAAGAAAGCCACTGTCGCATTCTTCTCTTGCAAAAAAGCCATTGGAAACAAATGGGGCTTGCTACCCAGATTAACTCACTGGCTCTATATCTCGGTCATCAGACCTATCCTTATGTACGGGGTAGTTGTCTGGTGGATTCCCTTGGACAAGGCGATAAACCAGAAGAAATTAAGTAAAGTCCAACGTTCAGCTTGTCTGTGTATTAGCGGGGCACTACGAACAACACCTTCTGCAGTAAAGGACACTCTATTTCATTTAACACCCCTCGACATTTTTGGTAAGTAAATGGCAGTTACTTTACAGTGGTCCAGTCCATTTTAAACAAGTTTAATATCTTTCCTGAAAAAATTTACTACACCATATCCAAGTTAAATTTTGACAAAAACTTTCAAGTTACCATCACTTCCAGAGCATTCTGGCAAGAAGGTGGTTTTACGGAAGATAAGTCGTTACATTTTTACACCGACAGTTCAAAAACTAACGACGGGGATATGATATCCGCATCTTTCCAGACAGCCAAGCAGCAATCAAATCCTTGGAATCATCCTCCATAAATTCTCTAACAGATCTATACTGCCGATCGTCTCTTAGATATAGATGGCGGGAGCAGTTCAATATTCACCTAATTTGGGTGCCGGGGCATAGGGATATTCCAGGAAATTGTAAGGTTGACGAACTTGCCAGACATGGAACAACAATACCCATTCTCCCAGACATAACTGGGTATGCCGATCGCTATATGTAAATTTAAATTAAAGCTGAATGCTGGATGGACAAATTCTAGGTGGACAAGTGGTACAACATGTCTAGCGGCAAAACAGATTTGATTTCTCTGAATGGACACTGTCCAAAAGGCAAGCATGCAACAAGGCTTGGCGTATTCTCAAATGATTTCTGCAGAAGCTGCACGGACGAGGAGGAGGAGGAGACTATTCTTCACCTTCTTTGCACCTGCCCAGCTCTCTCCCAAAGAAGGACCCTCCACTTAGGAGCCTTCTATTTCAACGACCTAAATGATCTGAAAAAAAATAGACGTTAGGGGCCTCCAAGCTTCATCAGAAGCTCCAAATAGTTCAATGAGTAGGCTAGAGACCGCTTTCCAAACCCACGTGGTATCACAATGGACCTATTATTGGTCAAAGTGTGTTGGCTTTTAGCTGACAGCCACTTCAACCTAACTTAGGCGATTTTAACGCAAAGCTAGGAAGAGAGGGCATATTTGGTAGCACAATCGGAAAGTACAGCCTACACGACACCACCTCCAGTAATGGATTCAGGCTGATCGACTTTGCTGTGGGGCGAAATGTCATATCATATCAGTGTGACTTTAGGCCAGGAAAGTCCACCATCGACCAAATATTCACACTACGGCAGATCGTGGGAGCTTCAAATCGATACCCACCACCTTTTCATCGATGTTAAGGCCGCGTATGACAGCATTTACAGAGATGAGCTATATAGAGCAATGTCTAGTTTTGGCAACCCTGCCAAACTCGTCCGTTTGTTCATTATGAGGTCGGTAAAGATCTCACCGAGGCATTCTATTTTTAATAGAATACTGACAACTGCATCATAGCCTTTCCATGCAGCATAATGTAAAGCTGTAACACCATCAGTATCCTTAGCATTAACAACCGCTCCTGCTTTGATGTAATTGTCAACCTCTGACAACTTATTATGTTTTACAGCTTGAAATAATTTCTTTGTTGATGTCAACAAATTTATTACTTCTTTATTCGTAGCCAGTTCTAATGGCGTTTTATTAGATGTATCAACAGCATTATGTATTGCACCGTTTTTTGACTTCAGCATGTAGCAGGTGCATGTTATGGTGCATCGCCTTTAATGACTTGAGCGTTAACTCTAGCTTTGTTTTTTAATAGGAAATTAGCAATATCCTCGTGACTTTTCATAGCACCTATGTCCATTGGTGTTAAATAACCTTTAACTTTGGCATTGGATTGTCCTTATGACCAGCTTCTGTTGCACAGTGTAAGCGTGTGACATAATTTTCATATTTGGCGTGAATGTTAACGCCACGATTGAGAGCCGCAGCTTTTTACAAGTGACCACTACTTTCAGCAAAATGTATGTTTGAAAGTTTTAAGAATTCCTTCATGCCCATCTATGACCGCATAATGTAAGAGTATCATTGAAGGAGGTTTTTTCAATAGCATTAACATTAGATCCATGTTTCCGTAGAATATTAGGAATACTAGCGTTAACATCAGCTCCGTTTGAAAGTATCGCATTCACCACTTCTAGATAACCATTTAATGCTGCTGTGTATTGAAGTAAGAATTTAAACAACTCCAGAAAATTATTCTCTGCAGCTACATATACTCGTATGTAACAATGTATCATACATCCACCCATAGTTTCGTTGATACCAATACTTTGTCAAAAGAATTTCAACAACATCTCGATGATCTTTCATTTTGGCATTTGCGATGATCTTTCATGTTGGCATTTGTTCTATTTTTTAATAAGACCTCAACGATATCCTTGTGTTCTCTTTGAACTGTAATACGTAGAAAGCTTTTGCCATTGCTACCGACATCATCAAATGCAGCAATTTCTTTTAGGAGAAACTCTCTCTCCTTCCCTTTGCGGCAGTAATGTGGAAAGGACTTTGGATATATATTCTTAACATTAACTCTTAATTTTTGATCAAGGATACAATTTAAAACCTCAAGCATTTGAAACGACTGATATCGAAGGATCAGTTAATAAGGAACTAAGACAAATTAAAGATGAAAAAAAAAAAATACTTAGTAGTTAAGAGTTTACTCCACCTATAAAATTATTGAGAATTAGAGCACCAGAGGTGCATCACTATCTATACGAGTACATGATCTGTGTTATCAACCAACACAACCATTCCCGCTACATCCATCCTTAATAGTAACTTCATTACATAAGAAATTCGAAATCCTAAGTTGGTACACTACATAAATGCTCTCTGGGGCTGGAAAAGGAATATTGCGGTAGTTGGTGAGATAAATCTATCAAGGAGAGAGGACGCCACGGAATAATTGCGGAATTACTGTGAAATGTTGTTATGCGAATCTGTCTAGACACTCGGAGGATACTTTCCGATTATAAGAGTGTATGGCAACTAAGGAGTGAGTTAATGATTAACGTTTGAGATAACGCTTTTTAGGGTTGTTAATATGTGATGTACATACAGAGCCGGATACGGAGGGTACAATTTGTTCTATGCTTTCCAAAATAATTCAAATGGCAGTGTGTTTGTTTGCTTGATGTAGTGCGATGGCTTCGAGGGAAATGATTTCACTTTTTGAATTTACTTTGTTAGTTAGATGCCATGGTTTACGGGTTTGATAACTTTTGGTAAGATTGATTGAAATTTTAACCGATGGATTGCATATACTATGTTCTTTGTCATCTATAGAACTGGGATTTAAAGAATGTCTTTGACTATAGCGAATCCTTTTACAAGTTGCTTTTGTTTACAACATGCAAAATTCGCAGACGTGTCTTCTTGTTCATTCGAAGTTCGTTCGTTCGAGCCCTTACATTTCCATAGCATACAGGTCTCTCCGGATTATAAAAATGTTGCTTGTAACACCATGTATTCTGAAAATTTAAAATCCGGCTACTTTAGGCTCCGCCCTTTGATTCACATTAGATGTGTACAAACCTTCAGCTTTCTATGACATGTGTGGTCTTCTGGAGAAGCGTCAGACAGACAGACCCATACACATGGAAAATTTATAGAAAAAAGAGGAAGAATGTACAAGTACTTTTATTTCTAAATAAAAAAATCTGATTACTTTCCGTTATTTCGTGTCATTCAGAGCTGTAACCTTCTGTTATCCAAGGCTTTCTGAAGAGACGCAGAAAAACTCTGACATATTCTAGAATTGTGTCTGATGGAAAAGAATAATGTTCTTAGCAGCACCCTGTATTATTAAAATTCATTTGCGTTATTTCCAGTACTCGGAATGTACTAACACCAAGAGAAAAAAAAAAAAAAAAAATGTCCAGCCCATCATCAGGAATGCGAAACAATATATTTATTGTAAATACTCTTTTGAAACTATTCCAAGAATGGTTCTCTTGTTTGGGTTAGAAGCCTGAAATTTGAAATGCGCAGAGGTATCTGCTCACGAACAAAAATACAGGAACAATTGCTGGAAAAAACCAACATAAAAAGTGCAAAGCTCTCATGTAAAATCATATATCAAACATATCCATCAAAGTTTTAACCGTCAGGAGGGGCGAACCTATGACGCTAGGAATAGCTGGAGATTGGAAGCTTCTGGAAATATGTATGTCTCCTGGGATTTAAGTTCCAAAGTTCGCTTGTTCTATAATAAGAATAATTTTGATAGTTTTTATTATTTTTTATTTTATAACCCAATTAAAACTGAACCCGAAATACCAATAAAGTAAGAGAAAGCCTATTTTAATAAATGGGAAACAGAATTAAATGCTTAAAGGCACATCTGCTTTAATAGGGAAAGAAACCTGCAGTATAAAAATTCACATTTGCTCCACATACCCAACACATTACTAGTTAAGTCAATAACCCGGTTAGATTACTTTATCCGTTTATAAACCATAAATCTAAATTTAGTATGTACAATAGTTTTTAAATCTAAAGTCATCTTCCAAACATAGGACCATGATTCTTATGTAGCATTGTCTGGGGAAATTGTCATGTTAAAAAATTGCAAATGTCCAAGAAAAGTCTTGCAAATGATTTTGAAACTACCGTAACAATTTTCGTGATTTCATTAGAGTCGATTTAATTAAATTTAATTCAAAAAAATAAAACAAACTTAAAATATACTATACATTCCAATTGTTAACGAATCTATTGCTTAGTTCATTTACCATACGTTAATTTGTGGATTTTTTATATATTACCTTATGGCGTTTGTTCGCCAATTTATTTATTTATTTACTAATTCTCTTATTTCTTTATTCTGCTCATTTATTTATTTATCATTTATTTATTTGCTAAAACAAAATTTATTTACATACATGCATACACACTTGTTAATATTGGTTATTTATTTATTTTTAATTTATATTTCACTTATTGTTTATTTGTTTATATATTTATCTATTTGTTATTATTTATTCTCTGTTATGTTATTATTTATTCTATTGTATGTACATATATATATGTATAGTGTTATATATTTAAACTTCAACTTTGTTGAAACCACATAATTATAACTGACATTTTTATCTGTGACACTGGATACTGTACTTATATTTTAGCATCAAGGTCTTTTTTTAAAAAAAAATTGTTCCTTCAAATAAATGTTTATTTTCAAATTGCATATACATATATAAGCTAGCTGACCCCGTATAGCTTCGCCCGAGTGCTTAATTTAATTGTATTATTTCGTATTTGACTTCCCGTCTTTGTCGGTCCTTTATAACATTATTCCGTGCCTGAGGAATGTAGATTTACATGTTATACCTACTCCTCTCTGAATATGAATGAACATTATTACAACACGTTTCTTAAAAATGCATCACTCAGCACGATGTGCACAATTTAATTATGTACATATGTATGTTTGTGTTACTATATATTTCTTTGGCTTCGTATGTCCCGTTCCGTCGGAATTGAATTATTTCCGTCGGAGGATTATATAGGTAGAAAGCCATCGCAAGTCTTGTACAAATGAACGCAATGTAGCTAACCTGTTCCAACCGATGATTTGTAAATCAATTTCATCAACCTCTTTCTACATACGGAGGACATTTTTTAAGTTCGCGGAACATAGGTGTAGGTAGAAAGGGGTGGGGTCAGAACTACTTTTTTTATTGTTAGATAATCCTTTTAGGTATAAATGTGAAGTTTCATGTTGATTTATCAATTAGTCCGCCTGCAGTAGTGTAAAGAATAAGTCAAAGTCTGTGTAATTTAATATTGATTTCCTCAAAAAGCAAGGAAAAAGTGTGGAAAATAGGTATATTAAGTGAAATGCAAACAGTTCGGAAGTTCGTGCCCTGGTAAAACCATAGTAGTTTACGAGTGGTCGAGCTTATTTAAACAAGATAGAGCATCATTTGAAGATGATAACCGCTCTGCAAGACCAAGTGACGTCACAACACATGAAATGGTTCTTAAGGTCGAATATGCCCTCATGGAAAATAGTCGACCCAAACTAAAAGAAATTGCAGAAGGTTTCAAAATATCCCAAACGATGATTTTCAAAACTCTACACGATCATTTTAGTACTCAGAATGCTTACAGGGCATCAAAAAACCGAGTGGAATGTTGTAAGCAGTTTTCGGAGCCGTGTGGCGATAATCCAGCAGAAGTTATCAACAAAATTGTTGATAACAGATATCCACGAATGCTATAAATTAGTAGGTGTTCATATGCAATTGGACCTATTAGAATCGGGTATATCGACTACAACCTACTGATAAAGTGGATATTTACAATAGTTATAGCGAATGTGAATAAATGTGCAATGATCGGCATGTATTTGTTTACAATATGCAATATATCTAACAATAAACATATCTAATAAATACAATAAAATGAATTGCATGGATTTCATATTTTTATGTAAAAAAAACTGTATTAATTTATAATTTGATTTCCTTATTTGATGGTAAAGGACTTTTTTTTCCTATTTTACATAATTACCTATGCATATGTATTTATATGTTGCTTCCCCATACATAGTTGAATACAAATTATTTATAAGCACTTACCTGAAAGAAAATAAAAAAAAAACTGGTTAATGTTTAATAAATAAGTTTAAATTATTTAAGCGCAGAAATTAATAAAAAAGTATAAATAATGAAATCTGCTAAATGGAATTCACATAAACTGGCGCTAAAGAGGTGTCACGATTCATCCACAAAGTATTTGATGGTCTGCTAGGGTATGATATGTCTTCCGTTATTATTAACGGGCGCCATCTAATTTCGAAAATTCAATAACTATTGATATCTTAGAAACAGTGGTTCAGTTCGTTCATAAAAGCTTGCACGTGGTAGACACAACAGCAAACCGACAGATGTTGGTCTTAAAAGCCATAAATTATTACGGAACTCCTAAGGCAAGATGAAATTTGGCATATTGATACTAGCCACTTCGATGTGAAATTTTGTTATTTGTCAACGCGTAACATTACCTCGCTTGATTGGAAGTGGAACTAAAATGCGATGGCTTTGAAACAATGCGTGAAATTTGGTTAGCCAATATTAGCTAAAAAAGGGGGTGACAATACTCCTCTGGCCGTAGAGATATCTACTAATCTACATATATATTGCTTATCTGTAAAAAAAAAAAAAAAAAAAAACTTGACCTTAGATACATATATCAAATATCGTTTAGATACTAATTTCTAACAAACTCGGTAGAGCCATAGGCGAGAAATAGTAATTTTTTAAGAACCAGATAATAAAACGTTCTACGTTTTTTCTGACGAAAATATAGTATGCCATGGCATATGTCCCACCTTAGCTAAAACATCGAATTTATCAAAATTGTAAGAGCTGTTTTCGAGAAAATGTTTTTTTTTTTTTTTTTCAAAATCGGCCAATAGTGAGCACTGTTAATATTGCAGTTAGGATGAAAATTCAGATTTCGCCCCGAATTGTGACCCCACAGACCACAGATATAAAGTTTAAAGAAAATCCGTTCAGTCGTTTCGACTGCAGTCGTGCGTACAGACAGACAGACAGAGAGAATGTAATGTTGATCAAAATCTCGAGATCGAACATTTCCAGGTAACCAGTACTTGCCGTTATACGAAATGTCATATTCCTAGCTCGAAATTTAAGGCCCAGGAATTAGACTCCTTAAAATCTCAGGAGTATCCTTGTAATGCTAAATTAAAACTTATCTGCTAGATGGCGCAATAAATGCATTTATGTTTATTACAACCTAGATCGAAAACTACTGGAACATCTTCAATGAAACAAAATCATACGTATTAGCAGTATTAAGATTTAGGCACAATATGGCTTCCCTGATAAAGAAAGCAAAAGTCTCAAATTGAAAACCAGCAGCAAAAACAAAAACAAAAAATAAATGAATTATGATGCACCAGCGTCGTTGTTATAACGAGCATGCCTGGTTGACTAACCCTTAGATGGTTGTTGCCATTTGCCCATTGCTATCATACTTGTACATGCATACATTTCTGCCCCGCGGGTAAATGATCCCTTCAAAGATATTATACTTTGATAGGTATACGTGCGCACATCTATAGCATATAAAGCGGACAAATGAATTGGAAAGTGCAAAAGCACTGAATGGCAAAAGGACAAACGCTTCGGTTTCTAGCATGGCGTTGAACTGGCTTTACTGCCCAGCCCCTAGAAGTATCTTGAATCAGAATTATTGTAAATACACAACAAACATTCGTTGCATTCTTCTTTGCACACTGTTAGTACAGTTTTTTGTTTAATTTTTTAATGTTTGTTTGCGTTGCGTGTCCGAGGTCGGGATTATTGGCTTTTTTGTACTGCGCGTGTATCCTTTTTTTTTTTTTTACTTTTTATGCAGTTCAACCCGCCGTAGAATTACATTCGATGATGAGCTGGGCTGGAGCAGCACAAAATTGAAATTCGATTATTTTCAGTACTTTATCCGGCCAGACTGAATGCGAACTGAATTTCATTAAAAATGTTTGCATTCGGTTCTCATTCGCAGTGTTGCTTTGGTTTCGCAGACTTATTCAGTGTAACCAAGATGAAAGATCATCATCCTCTACAAGGTTAAATGGAGAAAAGAACGCCACCGATGATAAAGGGTCGAAAGGGACAAGAGTGCTTTCCATAGGAGAGCTCAATCAATGTACGAATTCAATGCCACAGACAAACTAGTTTAGAAAGGCATGGATCGGGATTGTTGCTGTGATTCTTCTGTATCCTTGCGTTATGTCTGGCAGTTTATTATCTTCACCGTTCGGTTCATAGTATTTTCATTTGTTTGTGAAAACACGCGACTGGTTCTTTAATGAGGTCATTGTATTCGAAATCTTGATAGGAGTTTGCGAAAAAAAGAGAAAAAAGAAAAGAATAATTAACAACAGGAGCAAAGGAGATAAAGCGCTCAAGAATATATATGACAACAAAAAAAGCGGGACTGGGTTCAACTGCAGTTGAAGGACCTGAGTGTGAATATTTTGACTAGGAATGCATTGAGATTTTTTTTTTTTTTTTTACGGAAAGAAATACAATCTTTTGTTTGCGGATAAAGACAATTAATATTTCCAAGAAATATTATGCATAGCGCTAAAGCTATACAAATAACTTTAAGGCAACGTGAAGATCTATAAACCCAGAATGTTTTATAAGAAAGAATATCTTCTTACGTTTAGTAAAAGGATCAGCCTACCTGATAAAATCCACGGGTTGTCAGGATATTTAAAATTGTTGGGTCAATAAACTTAGCTATTATGTATCGCCACAAATCACCCAACGTCGAAAATAATATAAGAGAAGTTTCGTCACTCTTGAGGCAGAATGGCTGACTGTTGTGATTCTGGTTTCATATTTTGTGCAAGAGTGGACGTTTTTGCTCCCACGACAAAGAATAGATGGTTCCGTAAGAAATTCGTCAACTGCGGTATTGTATGGCAAATCGTTTGCAAGAAGGTTCCGCAATTTTTTACTGTTGAAGGTGGTTAGACTATCAAGCTCAAGACTGGATCATCATCTGTGATCACAGAACCCACAGTATAACCAGGTTTAACGTCGCTGACGTTTCCTTTGTGGGTGTCTATTTGCACATTATGTACATCTTGCAGTCCTATATTTGCCAGGAAATGTAATTTCAAGAGGAATGATTCATGACTGGTAGGAATAATACATAATAGACTCTTACGTAAGCATACTTTTTTGTTTGTAAGTGGAGGGGGAACCTTGCATAGGCACCACACTTCAGGTTGCACAGTAGTGTCAGATTCTTACTGACTAAACCTTACCTCCACTAGCTCAGATCCTCACCGCGCGGAACCACCGCCAGGTATTACTTCTCGGAGGGCGGGTATTCCGGTTTACACGCCCGTCCTTATCTGCATTTCCAGCATTCCCCTGGCTTTCTGCCTGTCTGAGTTCGATTTGTACTCGGGTTAATAATGTGCTAACCGCGACCCAACTGCTCTCCGATCTTAGCATCTCTTCTATTATATTTGGAGCATCAAGTGTTTTATGAATTTCACAATCTTCGTCTTTCCTCAAGGAACCTTGGGCAATTAAAAACGACATGTTCCGAAACTTCTTCGCATCCAGGACAGACTGAGCATTCTGGCGAGGTGTCTAGTCTAAAGCGATGAGGTATCGGCGATAGCCGCCGTGGCCAAAAATGTTGTCAATTAGTAGTTTACTTCCCCATGTCTTTTACTTATCCACGGTTCTATGCTGGGGATTAGTTTGTGTGTCCAGCTATCCTTATGTGAGGTATCCCATCGTTGTTTCCACACTCTTAGCGATAATGATAATGCATACACCTACGTTATACTGTTCATTTACGGCGTGCTTCAGGGTTTACGAAGCAGAAAGACACTAATCAAGATTCACCTTGTTAGTGTACGAGAAAAGTTCACATCCCACAACTAATGGATGGCTTTTGTAATAGCAAGGGCAAAGCCGGCAAAAATTCAAGAACAAGTTTGAATTTTCGCTTGATGGTTTAAATCTCTTTCGGTCTTTTTCATTCAAAGAGAAAAAAAGCTCTGTCTAATCCATTTCCAAACGCGCTCTTGAAGCTTTTAAATTGAATCACTTCGTCCCGTAATCTAAACCGCCAAGAGTAACCCTTCACAACTGTCATTTTGCAATTAGTCTACTCACATAGACACAATCATACAATACCTCCGAGCCAAGTGCTCTCTTTCAAAATGGACCACATCCATCCGCCATTCCATGTTTCCAATCCGAAAGTATTTGAAGTGCATTAACCTTTTTATCGCGCAAAAAAAAAATCACACACCAAACTACTAAAAAAAAAATTACATTTGAAGAATTCTAGAAACCTACAAAACGGGGGGGACCATCACTAAATCCGACGACTGACTCCCCTTTTTCCAATTTTTCCTACCTAGGCCATAAATCGTGATTTTGTTCTCTTCTCCTGTTATGGCACTGACTGATGCTGCTGTTCCTGCTGTCTGTTTGCGACGCATCAGCTGCTTTTGTTCTTCAACAACCGAAAATAAATATACCCAAAATGTGTATCTATACGATAAGGTATAACGTTGAAGTACATGATATCACCCATAAAATGTCACTGCGGTCGTCTAGACGAGAAATTTGGTATTGGGAAGTTGAATGACTTTGTTCATTCATGGCCGACGGTGCGGAATGGTGGTCTACACAGAGAGAAATTCCTCGAATTTGACAACATAATTGAAAAAAAAAACTGGATATTCGGTGTAGAAGGGTCTGCAAAATTGAATTTCCTGATTATGCACACATAATAGCGGCTGTATAAAAATAAGCATAGACGCAACAACAACAAACAGGCGATCGAATTTCAAAAGACGTCTCAAATGCTTTGCTTTGAACCACTATTTTATTTTTGTGGATAGCACCTCTTGGTTACAGAGTGATCAACAAATATGACATACTACAATACTTTATGTTTTAGGGTAAAACTTACGTAGGGACTAACAAAAGTTCGCTTAGTTGGTGTCAATTTAGTAATTTTTGAAACAAAAAAAAAAAGATCCATTTCTGTAGCTTATAATCTAACAATATTTATTTCCAAATTTCAGAACAATAGGTAAAAATGGAGACGAGACAGACCAAAATTAGTGACGTAAGCTCGGTTCCACCGCCAACACAGGAAAAAAATTGTTTTGCCATTCTCTTCGGATTTCGACGTAAACTCACGCCAGCCAAAATTCTGCACGAATGTCAAAATGCATACGGAATAAATGCACCATCTCTTGTTACTATTTCAAAGTGGTTTCAAAGATTCCAGACTGGCCATTTTTCTGTAGAGGACGAATCTCGAGAAGGTCGGCCCAAATCCTCGACCGACGATACAAATGTGGCCCCCCTGGTGAAGGCTAAAATCGACGAAGATCCCAGGATGACACAAGAGATGGCAGCGGATGAACTGGGCTTGAATGCCATGGCTGTGTCACGAATTTTAAATTATCACCTGAAATAGTCGAAGAAGTCAGCTCGATGAGTTCCAAAAATTTTGAATGGAGAGCAAAAAGAGGCTCGTGTTCGTTTTGCTCAATATTTCCTGGATAAGTTTGAAAATGGAGAGTCAAGCTGCTTCAATAAGATCGTTAGGGGTGATGAACCTTGGTTTTACAAGTACGATCCGGAAACCAAACAGCAGTCCATGGCATGGAGCCCAGAAGGTTCACATTTAATGAGGAGATTATTAATGCAATCAATGTCGAAATCGAAAAGCTCCAAAAAGAGGATTTTGAAAGCTGTCTTGAAGAAATATATTGAAATAAATGTGGAGAAATTAACAAAAAGATGAAGATTAAATATCTAAAGTTAAAATTATTTTTGTGTTTTATTATTCAATCAACTAAGCGAACTATTGTTAGTCCCTACGTATTTCGTAGTAATATCGGTTTGATGATATGCATGAGAGAAACTAGGTGGATTTGGAACTGGAAGACATTATAAGTGTCAAAGGTGAAACATTCTTTGCATGTTTGTATGTCAATCACTCAATCTCCAGTTGGTGGATTTACTTAAAATTTGACACTTAGGTAGAAAATTAGCCCTATTAAGACTTAGGCTATATGTACATATGTATATCATCACGCATCTTTACCTACTTTAGAGGCCTGTCTAACTGCATATCATTTAAAAGCGCTTTCTAGGATTATTGATTACAAATACATACGTATATGGAGATATACATTTTTGTATATTAAAAATTATTTGCACTATTATAAAATGAAGTTTCGTGTCATAAGCCTGTCTGTTTGTGGGTATGAACTCGATAAATTCGAAAGCTACTAAACTGATCTTGGTGCGCTTTTCACTCTTTTTATGGACATTTTTGAAAGAGACTGTAGGGTATTAAATATTCCGTTCTGTTTTGCAGGGACTGAGTCAAAATAAATATTGTAAGTAAATCGGTTTGATGGCTGGACTCTATGTCAAGCCAATCTGTGTATGTGCGACTATTATTTAGAGAACAACATTTTTTTATGCTTTTAATGGTTTAGCTTTAGATCGCTTTAATATTGCAAAGCTCAAGAATAGTTAAACAGATTTTAATGAAGATTTCTTCTACGTAAAGATTTTTTTTCTGGAAAAGAGCTAAAAACACATTTCGATATTCATTGAAGAAGTTTCAGAGATCGGGGAAAAATTATGCAACCGGGTCCTAAAATTTGATATGACAGCTAAACTATAAGGTACATTTGCAACGAGCTAACAGATAAGTAAAAAAAAAATCATCAAGCTCCGTTCGCACATAGAGGGTTCCGTTAATGAAGATTGTTTAAAAATTCTAACTATTATTCCAAACGTACATACATGGACGTCTTATTTCCATGCATTTTTAAATTACGATTGCGAAAAGGAATCAAGAAGACTTGAAAGTACTTGAGAATTTTTCTTTTAAACGGGGACAAGGACAGTTTTCACCCACATACATCGATTTTATGACGTTTCCAGAAGTCTGAGACAGCACTAAGTGACAAACGAGGCAAAAATCAAAAAAAAAAAAAAAATTCTGTCAACATGGACATTTAAAAAAGTCTGAGGAAAGATCAATAAAGCTACAGCAACTCAGTGATCGTCATTGACATGGACACTAAATAAAGCACAAAAATATTTCTTGCGAAAACGCTGTTTTGGATACTGTAGGTACTAGGGTATCAACTCGACGCAGCTCATATCCTTAGATGCGGATTAGAATGGTGAAATTTTCCAAAGGCTTTCGTGATGACTTCCAAAGAAAAAAATATCTGTCAACTTTGTTATAACAAATAGTAAGACTTTTGTAGATAGCTAAAATAACAATTCGGCGAAAACTTTATGATTAATTAGATTATATTATTCTTATATGATGATCTGTGTGATCCGATCATAACCGATCCTCGGACGCTATGTTACGCAATTGCCATAGGCTAAACTAATTAAAGATCGATATCTGCATACCCATGCATATCGTCAAATATATAGTTAAATATATGGGAAGATCGACCAGATCAGCAGTATTATGGCCAGATAACGTTTAAAACGATCAGTCGCCATTGAGCATTAAATAATATCCGTGGGAAATTTATTCTTATTTATTCAATTGTCTTTGAGAATCAATTGTCAGAAAGGATTTTGCATAGATGATCAACTCTAGAATTCATTGGCACAACTATTGTGACGGATTAATTTTAGTTGAAGAAACGTGAATTCTTAGAGAAGATCAGTCTTCTATTATTTTCAGCTTACTGCCGAAAATTCAATGTCATAAAGAACCCATTCTACGAAAATCTTTGTCTGAAATGAAAGCATTGAAGATCAATTGATACGGAGAATATGTTGGATGAGATAGATGAGTTTTATTTGCTTATGTATGCTTAAGGTACATGTATGAATATCAGTTGTCATGGAAGATCCTTTGTTGACGCAATAATTTATCGTGCTTACCTGCCACATGATGAAAAAAAGGTTTAAGTAGAGAATACTCTGCCTATTGTCGTATAGATTTTAGGCCCCTGCGTTCAATCTTTGCTTTGCTAGATTTGTTCTTACATCCCTCAACGATTTGTGATTCAAAAAAGTTTTTTTTTTTTTTATCAGATTTATTTATCACATGAAACATTCCGATTTCAATTAAATTTTAAATAAAGGCGTTTACTTATGTTACAGCTAATGAAACCGCCTCTACCGGCGACGTCACATGTCGTTTTGTCTTTGACGTTAGTTGTTTACAACTAATTGCGAAAATGAGTCATTCAAACATGTTTTTTTTTCGGTTTAAGAGTGCTACATATGTACAAGAAAGGACCTATGGATGAGACATCGTAGTAAAAAAAAAGTGCCCCAAAGGACTTTGGGATACTCACAACTCGGAAACAATAATATATGATAGAATTTATTAATAAAACCATATTAAATCGTTAGAAATATGTTTGAAGATCACTTGTTTAGGCAGGTTTTGTGAAGGATCAGTTCCTTATCAAGATGATTCGAGACAGATGGTCAACTGATCTGAAATGTAATTACCTCGAAAAATTAGTTGTCTCATTTGTGACATATTTTAAAAACGATAGTTAGATTACGATGATCACTAGGTGCCGGCATACATAAAAGATTAGTTTTCGTTCAAAATCAGATCTTTGGGAAGAACATTTAACTTTATCTTTTTGAAGTAGTATTCAGTTATTTGAATTGATCACTTATCATCTTTAGTAAGATCCTTTCTTACAGCAAGGAATTCGTTGTCGCAAAGAATCGTTTGCAGCACTGACTTACACCTTTGGGAAGATCAATACTTCAGGATGATCAATATCTGTCGACGATCAGATATCGTGGAAGATAAGTTGTCTCAGAGAGTTTATTGTCGCTCAAGACCAAATCTTTAGCAAGATTATTTGTTAAAACACCTATGGCGAGTTGAAGGGGTAATCAGTTGAACAATTGAAGTAGTTGTATGACTAACTAACTTGCTGCAGGAGATTAGTTGTCGCATTTGCCATACTGGTTTTTCTATGATCAGATGTCAAAATCAGAACTTTAGGATTCAAATTAAATTAAACCAATTTTGGTAATAATTTTGGTGTTGTGATGGACCAGACGGATTCGCAAATTAGACCATCTAGACAGCGACAACTAATTTTGTTTAGAAAAACTTACAAATCTTCTTTGCTTATACAAAACTATACAAATAAAACAATTTTACTTAAAGCACGGATAACTTTTGATCGCAAACAATGATGCTTGGAACAAATGGACCGACGATGAAAAATTAAAGTGACGATAGTTTTTGGTCATACTGTACTTCTATCTCGTGTGTAATTCATTGTGTGCAATAATGCAAAGAAAAAGAATCAAACATGTTTCCTTATCGCTCCAGACAAAGGCATAACAACCACAATCCAAGAGACTGCCGACCATGTTCAGACACCGGTGCAATGTACTTTAATTTCGGAGTTTGTCCCTTTTCTCTCTCGTTTCCCTTTTCTGTAGGGCATTTACCCTTCTATAGTGGCCAAACCTTCATATTGATTTCCAAGGATTTATTTCGTTCGTTCCTTTTTCTTTCCAATTTAATTCCTTGTGTTCGCTTGAAATAAGTCGAAGGACACACACAGGGAATGGCTTAACGATATGCTTTCGAACAAAGGCTGTCTGGTCGACATCCTTCAGTAGCACAGAAAAAAAAAACACAAAATCTAACAAAAAACTATCTTAAGTGGTTGGTTGTGGTCGATTTATAAAAAAAAACTGAATTTTTGCAACCAAACAAAGGCTCATGTTGCCGGAAGTCGCCTCTTGTTGGGGGTCCTCCTTTGTTAGAATTTATCGATGTGAAAACATGGGAAAATCTGTAACCGAAACTGGTTCAATTTATCTATTATAACCAGCAATTTAAATTGACTGTACCCACGAATGAAAAAAAAAAAAAAAAAAATAGTACCGATAAAATTAAGAATACAAAAGCATTTCCGATTGCAACACCATATCGCCAACGCCCACTCCTAGCACTACTCCCCATCAGAACCCGGGGCATTTTTCAATGATAATTCACTGTCTACTGTACCTACCTTAAGAATATACTTGGTGATACCATATAAGGGCATTCCAGCGAAATGAAAATCAATAAAATGTGTGAGTTGTCTCTTTGAAAAGAGAAGAGAGTGACGTGTGTGGCAAATGGAAAACTGGGGAAATGAATGGAAAGTGCTCTTTTTAAGGTCGAAAGAGCGGAAAAGCTACAGGAGAGTTAGTTCTCAACTCAGTGAAAAAGCTACCAACTTTTTGCTGGAGTTTGTTGACTTTTGAGGTTTATAAAATTAAGGATGTGAGAGTGGATGGCATGTCGCCAAGGAGGTCTATGTTGAAATAAAGCATTAAGTCATAGGAACAGATTTTTTTCGTATATGCATACATATATAAGTTGCATTTAAACGTTTACGAGCTGCTCATGAGAAAGAACCAAATGAAAGCCAGATCAGCCGTTCATTGTCGTAACGCATTTATGAAGCTTCAAATGATCACTTTGCCCTTAAATGGAAGCGGGAAATTTAGCAACCTTGTTTTGTGTAGGCAGCTGTGATGAAGGATCAGTTTTTGATCAAAATATAAAGTTTATGATCAGTTGAAGTGGACGATTATTTAAAGTATAGTAGAATAAATTGTCTAAATGACTATTATATGTTTCGTGTCGTATGAAGTTAACAATATGATTAAGTTCAGATCAGTTGTCGCAGAAGACCCATTTTTTCAGAGAATCAATTGGCTCAGAGCACCGATTTGCTGTGACGATTTAAGTCTTTGCCAAGATCAGTTGCTCTAAATAGATGATTAAGTGTAATGAAAGATAAGTTGTCATTTGATCCAAATTTGCAATCAAAGATCAGTTTTCATGATTTTAAAAATATTTAGTTAGTCCTAGATCTAGTTACTTCTTATAAGAATGTGTACTCAAGAGTTTAAGGCTACGGATGTCTGACAGAGTACAGTGTTCTAACCTGTGCCTGTGCCTAGCTATAATTCTAGTTCTTAGCTAAATAAAGTCCTGTCAGCATTTAACCCTGCAGTCGTCGCGCGGATTACTATTGTAATCCACCAAAGTTCCTTTTTTTCTACAAGAAATCCGAAATTTTTATTTTTTTAATTTTTTTTTTTTTTTTTGTATTATGAAGTAATAATTTATGTTTTTTATCTTTAAGTAATATGTAATTGCATTTTGCAGCAAAATAAATTTGAAAAAATTAAAGCATATGGGTTTTACTTTAATTTTAAAATGGATTACATATGTAATCCGCGCGACGACTGATGTGACTTTTTGGTGCGCGACGACTGCAGGGTTAAATAGACTTCGGAAAAACCTTCATAACTCCCCTCAAACGGCAACTATACCATACCACCCTCAAAAGCTCCCAAATTCCACTCCCAAAAAACTGGCAATTTAATCGAAGAATACCAACAAAAAGGTTGACATTCACAAACAAACAATTCACAAGGGCGAAAAATCAATAAATGCGTCTTCTTTTTCGCAAACGCACACACCCATACACACATGACGGGAGGTCAATGACATTTGTGCGGTGGAAGTAGTGGTTACGCGTGTAGACGACGGACAGAATGACTTTGGCGTCGGATAAAACTTTTTCGCTCCTTCCTCGAACCCCCACTTTTTAGTACACTCACATATGTTTCACACAGAGTTGTTTTTCTGTCATTTTCTTTTTCTACTCCTCCGGAGCACCATTACTTTTAATCGCACGTACTTACGCACTCGTCGTTGATGTCACATTTTTATTTTTATCGCGTAGTTATAATGACGCGACAAAAGTGAGATACTGATGCGGATGCTGCTAGGCTACCGTATTGGATGTCATGGAACAACACCAGGATGTGGGTTGTTATCGAATTACAGATTTACGTTTTTAAAGTTATTTTTAACATCGTCAGTATAACATCCTAACAGACTGTATGGGTGGATATAACCATGTCGCCATTAAAGATTATAGCACGCGCCGAATAGGTAAAGGGAAAAACCCTTATCGCGTAGGTGTAAATAAAGAGAAAGTTGATGCTTCGGATGGATAATAATTCTAGAAACAACGATGATGAGTCACTCTCGAGGGATTGAGGAACTTCTAAGGACGGTAGGGACTTTCGGTGTCTCATTTATGACCTTTTCTGGGAAATTTTTGTGTAGAAACTTAAATCGATACAAATTGAGTTTCAGTAGGCGGACGACTCATCAGAGTTCATGGTCAAGGCGATGAAGGTGACACTGACTGTGAGTCATGTAATGCGAGACGAATAGGAGACACCTAGATAAAGCGAATATTTTCGAAGGATATCGCCAAGGAATTAGTGAGTTGTTTGCGTCTTTCTGTGGAATGGTTATCCTTAGACCAACTGAGGTATTTGTTTACATTTCTTGAAAACAACTGAGATAAAGTGGAAATAAAATTTTATATTATTACTTATTTTATTATCAAATAGTAAAGACGAACATGATGCACAGAAATATTGAGGAAATCCGGACCAAATAGATTTGTCTCTATAAAAGTGGAACAAAATTGCAGCCCATGTGAGAAAGTAGCTAGACGTACTAGGCAACTATGCTTGGGAAATCCACTCACTGAATGGAAATTATTTGTTTTTTCTAGATCAGGAATACGGTTAACGAGGGCAAAACAAAATACACGCTGTCATCAAAAAGGGACAGGCAACATCGACGACTTGGACAGAACGTCACAATAGACAGCTACAATTTGAAGGTAGTTATGGAATTTGTCTACTTAGACTCCGCTGTAAATTCAAAAAATGACACCAGCACAGAAATAAAGCGAATAATCATAATCACTCCTGCCATCCGCTGTTTCTTTCGTCTCTAAAAAGCAACTGCGTGGCAAATCCCCCTCACGTCCAAATAAGTCGATTTCAAATATATAAGACCCTCATCACCCCAGTCCTGCTATATGGCGGATGAAAACTCCCCTGGTTATTTAAAAGAAATATTCTTCGAGTGATTTTTGGTCCCGTTTGTATCGACGAGGAATGGAGGAGAAGATACAATAACGAACTATACCAGTTGTATAGCGACATCGAACTAGTCAGAAGGGTTCGAATTCATCGCCTGAGTTGGGTAGGACATGTAGAGCGAATGGACATCAGGGCCTACGCGGTAAAGGAAGACCTCACCTATAGGTCGCACACAAGTGGAAAGGGACCTCAAAGAACTTCGTGTGCAAAACTGGAGACGACTAGCTTCGGTGATACAAGGCTGGCTGGAGACGCTTCTTGGTTGAAGTCCAGCTTCCTCGGGCTGTAAGGGCCATCTAAAGTAAAGTAAAATAAGGAACACAAATCAATTATGTTCATTGTTAGACTTCTGATTAATATAAAAAGATGTAGAAATTCCTAAAAATTTCATTTTCTGCTGATATATTAGCTCTTTGCAGTCGGATCGGATTGCAATAATTAATGATTAAGTACGTGACCGTAAGTTCAACTAACCAGCAGAAAAAAAAAAACTTATTGTAAATAACATATTTTTTCTGCTTTAATAGTTGTAACACTGTAACTCAAGTACTGCTGAACCGATTTCTATACTGTTTACTTTGTTCATTAGAAAATTTCTCAGATAATATTTATGAATAGCTAAACAGCACGTCTTGCAAAGGTTAATCACTTACGGCGAATTCATACCGTATTCGCAAAAATGTTATAGTTACGAGTACATGGTAAAAACGCTAACAAAGACAATCGATTTAAACACTTTTTATTTATTAGGACATTAATCAATGAGCACTTGAAGCTTTAAATATCGATGTGGTTTTGTTGTTATGCTCAGAATAGATTTTTTTTCTTTTCCATCCGTTTCTTTCGGGTTGTGTTCTATGAGGCGGGTATGGGAAACAGCAATGTTTGACGAAAAAGATTTGTTTTGCAGTGAATGGATATTGGTGAAATTTTTTAAATTCGTTTGAGGAAAGCAATATGAAGTTATAAATCTGTGGTGAGTAATGCATTCCTTTAGGAGTGCCGTGATAGAACAAACTGATGTTCTAAGAAATGCAAACATTAACAATCCTGGGATGGGGAATATGTTCGTACGAACCTCCCTACAACAGGCATTGTTGTGAAGAAGAAAAAAGCATTTGTATCACGAAAATCATTTCAGTTTTGTACCCTTGTTTCATAATATAAGTGTGCAAGGCTTATGTTGGCTGAAAGTTTCAGCTTTCTAAATCATCTGAGAGTTTCTTGAAACGGGAAAAATGAAAATAAAACAAATTGCCATGAGCATGCACACAACCGCCCAAACCAAATCCACTGCTGCACCACTATTGGCGATGGCATAGAAAATAATTGGTGATTTTAAGAAGAAATCAAATTAATTTTGCTATTGCTCAGCTTAAGGATAACGTAATATACAAAGATACCATAAAATGTTAAGAACAATTTAAATTTTATACTGTTTTTAAGTTAGGCGCATGTGCTCCACTCGTCAGTGCAAAACGCAAAATGTAATTTTTAACGCTTACAAACATCCCTTCTCACCCTTTAAAGATAGATTTTAAAAAAAATCACATTTTTTCCCTCATCTAGGGTCCAAACAGGAGCCACCATGAAAAATATAAAATTTCCAAGTCCACGAGTTTTAAAGATAGAGTGACGAATGAATAAGTTATAAGTAGGTAACCTTTTATGTATAGTACTTATTGATAAAATCGAGTTGAAAAAAAAATGAATCGACAATAATCGATCGAGAATAATCGACTATTCATTTTGAAATAGACAACAAAACTTGTTCCTCTTAAAACTACATTGTCGTGCTAATTCTAAAACTTACGCTTAATTCATCTCTCTGAAACCACCACCCTCTAGTTATGCAACAATTCCAACTGCCAACAAATATTATTTTTCTTCGCAAAAAAAAAAAAAAAAAAAAAAAAAACAACCACGTCAGAGAAAACCATTTCATGGAGTCAACCGGTCGGAAAAATAAAAGAAAATTCGATAAACTGTAAAAGGCACTCTGCACACACACTCGCAGATAGATATTTTAATGTGCACCTATTTCATTTAAAAATAGATCACAGCGAGGCAACTGCCCCCAAATACATCTCTCTTGCTGTTGACACGAAAATGAATTAAAAATTTGCCTTTCATTTCTATGGTATTTAGTGGAAGGAAATGTAGAACATCAAACTTTGAGAAAACCAATGTGAAACTGCACAACGCAGTAAAACAATATTCCGTCGCAACGGAAAACATTTCAAAACAAAAATAAGAAAACTCCAAGAATCATCAGCAATATGGTAAGAAAACAGACCTCGTGGGTGTGTGTAATTCTATAACACATTCCATCATCGGGTGCTTTATCCGATTCAAAACACAATTTCCTGATTACTTTCAATTTTCACCTCATCCATTCACCCATTTATCGGTGGTCATAACGAGAAGAGAAAAAAAAAATATTAATCAAAGCAGATCAATTTCTTGTTACAGTAGAGTAGCTTATGATGAAGTGACTCGTACGTACGAGAACATTGGCGGCAATGTAGGTGGTCCTATGACAACATAACACGTAAAACGAAGGAAACATGCATCGGGTGGATACAGAACCTTTTAGTGGCTCATAATATGTATGTATGTATGTATGTACGTTGTAATTGTTCCTCCTCCGCAGTATTTCGTAAGTGAAGTGCGTCATTTCAGCACTATTTTCAATGCAAAATCAATAACCTTTGCCTTACCTATTCACCCACCCTGGTGGTGCACAAACAACTTTATTATCACATTAATCGGTCATGATTTAGTTGCGGCGATGGGTCAACGATACGCCTGATGAGGTCGGTCGTCAGTTAAATTAAAAAAAAAAGAAAATAAATACATACATACATAAATTGTGGTGCTGAAGAGGCGTTAAGAGAGGATCTCATTGACGTATGTTAATATGTTTCATAGTTGGGTATTTCTATTTCTGGATTGAACTTTAAATAGATACTTTTCAATTTAAATGGGGAAAAATAAACGTCAAGGAAAATACGCAATAAGCAATAACGGAGTACTTTAAATACACAATGGGTGTTGTTGATGGGCCGATATCAACATCCATTAGTGTTTTTTTTATGATAAACTATTTGCGTACATTCTACATTATAAGAAGTTTAAAGTAGAGTTTCACAACTGAACATATGTTTCAAAGTTTCATTTATTCCCTGGAAAGATTTTTGAGTAAGTTTTTAAAAATTAATTGTGATGGAGCTCCACAAAGGTTTTAAGCGATCATTACCTAAGCCCAACACCAAGACTGTATTAAAGATGTATAGGCATATACATACATATATTATTATATTAGGCATTGTGATATCCTTCTCCATGAAGATAAACAACCACAAGCCATGAACATAAACCGTGAGCCAGGAAATCTACCACCAATATAATATTTATCAATTATAGCAGACTTGTCCGTGGTACTATTATTGACAAAAAAAAATCGGATAGCGTACATAAAAGGTGAAAACGATTGTTTCAATTATAGGTCAAAGAATTCCGTTGAACCGACGTGAAGAGTTTTTATTATTAGTTACCATTACAAACAAGAAGCTATATTGAAAACGGAAGAAACAAAATATTAAGACAAATCAAAAATGTAAAATTGAATTGAATTGGAATACAATTAATACTAAAGGTAGGACTAATCTCAGCGCACATTTAGGTATATATTTACGTTAGAGAATAAGGCAATTTTCGTGAAAGCCAAATGCTCTGACCAGACAAATTGCTTATCGTTGGAAAAGTGTCGAAAAGTTTAAATTGTGCCTTTTTATGGTTCTAATGAATCTTTTGAATCATTCCAAACGCATGCAATCGCTTGGAAACTCCTAATGCTGAAGCAAGCTGTTCTTGCGTTTGGCACGTATCCTCATCGAGCAATGCCTCCAATTCCGCGTCTACGAAGGATTTTGGCTTTCCTTCACGCGGACTGTTGTCAACATCGATATCACCGTCTTTGAAGCAACGGAACCAATCACGGCACGTTGTTTCACTTAGAGCAGCATTTCCGTAAACTTTTTGGAGCTCTCGATGCGCTTCAGCCGTCGTTTTCCTCGAATGAAAGAAGAAAATCAACACTTCCCGCAAATGACGATTATTTCGCACAAAATCAGATATTTTCACACAACCAAAAGTACATGACGCCAAAACAAAATCACTAATGTGTCAAAACAGTTTATTTACCATATGTCTAAGCTCGATTCATGACGTTATGGATATGTCAAAATCGACCAGCACTTATTGCTGGAGCCTAATTGCGCACCTAATATATATTCTAGTCTTACTGTAGAAAAGCCTTCGCACTCAACAACATTTATGCAAAATTTCAACTTTAACCACTGGTCATCACCAGCGCCTAACATTAGAATAGGTTGTCGGATTTGAATAAAATTTAAACAGTTTTTTGCAGATTTTTTGCCAACAGTGATTCAGCAGTTGATTGGTTCGTGCGACACCTCAACACCTTTGCTTCTCCCTTATTTCTGTTTCTTAGGGGTTCAAAATTCTGCATAGGAATGGAATTGTAGACAATGTTTGGGTATGCAAATAATTTTGTGTGAGTAATGAGTATTCCCTATAATATCGAACCGTTTTTGATGAAATTTATTTTGATGGATGAAGATCAAATTATTAATTACTAGCTGTTTGCGTATGTATATATTGCACCATATAATTTTGTATAACGCATTTTGTTTATTTCCTCAATATACGAAGGTGGATTGATAAAGTAATCAACCATGTGATACTCTTCGAGTCCCAAAATACCGATACCATTATCTTATCCGCCTATAATTTAACTTCAACTTTCTTCGGGGCTGGTGATCCAGAACTTCTCCACTCTTTTGATTGCTGTTTGATTTGAGTATAGTGATGAATCCAAATCTCAACTGTTGTCACAAATATGGGCAAAAATCTTCCGGATGATTTTATTCAGCTCCAAACGCTCGCGAGACATCGTCAGTCTATTGCGTTTTTGTTCGACTGGATGAAGTTTCGGAATACATCTTGCAGAATGCTTGGAGAACCCAAGTACGAGATGCCGACGATCTCAGCTATCTCCTGTTTTCGATGGGTTCGATTCCCCTAAAGTTGCTACCATATTCTTCATGGACTTGCTCTGGAATATTTTTTTTTTTTTTAACAGAGTACTTTAAAACAGTACGAAGTTCGATTTTTTTTATTTTTTCAAAATTACTTTACTTTGCCTCACCTAAGCAGGTGTATGAAGCGAACTAAATGCAACAAAGGAATGAAACGTTATAGATTCACTCTTAGAATCAGAGATTGAAAACAAAAAAAAACTGTACGTTATGATACTATACCTCAAAAAAACACAAACATTATTTTTGCTCGTTATGTTTGTGTATCAAAACAAAAACGAAATTCCGTACGTTATACGATCAATGCAAGGATTCACAAAGCCTAACTTAATGAACTGTACTAAGTACACATACATACATTATTCTCTCTTTTAGTGCACTGTACTCTCTACATATATGTATGTATGTACATTATTCTCTCTTTAAGAGTTTGTGTACGAAATCAAATACGGTAAAAAATACAAAATATAATACACGTACGGTATGTTTAGTGTTCTTTTGGATACTAAACATAACAAGCAAAAATAGTGTTTGTGTTCTACAGGTTATGTATGTATGTGTTTGCGTACTGTTGGAATGCAACTACGAAACAGAACACTAAAGTACTGTATGTTAAAGTTTTTTTTCAATCTCTGCTTAGAATGTTAGGGAAAAAAGAGGACGAATTTGGAATTAAAAAAAAATAAAAAAAAATCTATGATTGGCCGCAAACTTTTCAATTCACCCTCGTAGTTTAAGTTTCTTTGGAACACACCTCGTAATGAGTTCCACATATAACGTTTTGAAGTGGTATTTTTTGTGACATCCAAAAATGAGCGTCAAACAAGCGGCAAAGTACACAAAATCATGAATTTATTTTGTATAGAAGTGGACCAAGAGACATAATGAGCATGGCAATGTGGACAATGAGCCGGGTAGAGGTTATAATAAGAGCATTTCAACAAAGGATGATAAAGTTATCTGCTAACTGTTCGAGAAATTTCCAAGATTTCCTCTGAAGCAATCGAAAGAAAACCTTTTTAAAAATAAAGTTCGAGCCTCAGTCAATACAATCAAACGCAGCCTTACAAAATCTGATCCGGAAAATTAAACCTTAAACCGTTGCTGACAAAAAAACAAATCGAAAAAAGGCTAAGTTGGGCAAAGACAAATTTGGACCGTGATTGCAGCAATGTATAGTCAATAGTAACTGAAAAGTGGTTGCAATGCATAGCTTAACATACAACAAAGATCCACGTTTACGAATGTTTCTCTGCAAATGGATTTGGAAAATTTATTACGTTTACTAAAAATATTAATGTTGAATTTATGCTGAAATTATACAATGAGGGATTATTGAAATCTGCAGAGCTATTATATGAAATCAAAAAACTTTACTGGGTTCTAATAGAAGGTAATAATCCCAGACATCGGAGTCGCCTCTGCACATTTTGAAAAGAAGAATGGTGTAATAACTTTAGACTGTCCAACGCAGAGACCAGATGCGAACCTATTGTAAATGTGTGGGTATTAATAAAGAATAGGCTTAAAGGGAGAAAAATAAATACTACACAAAAAATTATTCGGGCCATTAAGGTCATTTCGAAGAGTCTGAGCATATATTACGCTAAAAACTTGAGCGAAAGTTGCAGCAGAAGATGCCAGGCCATTATAGACCATAATGGTGACGGGACACCAGATTAAATGTAATTGGGAAAACAAAATAAAATAAATTTGTTTTTTATTATGGCCTTTTCAATGTTATTTTTAAGACACGCTTCTTTGAAACACGCTGTACGCCTGTTCAAAGAAGAGTTGACGAATGGAATTTAACTGCAGTTAATTTCGAGAAGTTGGTTTGAATGCAATACAGTCATATGCTTCCAGGTTCCTTTAGCTTTTACCACACGGTGCAAGTGTAAACGAGCCGAGTCGACTCCGAACTCTTGCTCCATCTACATAAGTGTTGCCGCCACCCTGTAATGCACCAACCAATATTAGCGACACCTAGTGGCGAAATGGTGACCTTAATGCTAAACGCCAAAGCCATGTGCAAATTAACCAATTTCCCTTTTGTGGAGGCCATTTTCTATTTGATCGTTCCCTGTACATAATTGATTGGCGAGTGAAGCGTGAATAAAAACTTATTTTCTTAAAGCATCTTGCTCTTAAAAGTAGTTTTTATTTGTTTTTTTTTTATTCTTTAAAGTTACAGGTGCAACAATTAAAATTAATTTGTTTCAGTTAACATTAAAATCAACTTTCTTCGCTGGTATGCACCGTGACAACGCTGTCTGCGGCATCTGCGTCAGGCGGAAAACGTTCATCAAAGCAAGGCGCTCATTTACATGCACATACAGCGGGTAACGAATCCAACGTGAGACCCCGATCCGCCACAAACTACAAGTAGTGTAACATCTCCCAAGCTAGTCATCTGACTTCCAATTGCAAAACCTTCAAAGGCGCTGGATTGTCCGTAAAGTGGCAGATGGTTCGAGAACACAATTTGTGTCGTTCATGTCTTGGAAGGCATGCATACTCACGGTGCCAAGAGGAAAAGGTATGTGGTATTGGCGGATGTCAGGCAAAGCATCATGTTCTTTTACACAACTATACAAAGCAAACTCCAATCACCCGCTCGTTAACGTCGTTGCTTCTAACCCACCACGAGGAACTCGCGGGCTTGTTAGGACTATCTGGAAGAACTGAAGAACTATGTTTGAAGTGGACCTCTGACACAACACGTATCGAAAGCACTTCCCAAGTAGTGTCTCTAAGAATCGCTGGCAGGAGTGGCGGTACCCGCAAATACCAACTAAACAACGTGCTGACATGTTCGCCGCCTTAACCTAACACCACAGACGAATTCCGGACAGAAGTTAGCCAAACATTATCCGCATCTGGCTGGGCTTCTTATACCGCCATACTATATCAACGAGCACATCCGAGAATTTTGATAGGGATGGATAATTGGAAGCTAGGCGTTCCACTCAAGGTCTCTGAGGGTAGCTGGTCGCAGCCAATTGCCACCAAGACACGACTTGGTTGGTCTGTGCATGGACCCGATGAATGTAGTAGAAATAGAGTTGATAGTGACTAGCTTCATCTCCACATGTGTGAGTGCAATGCAGACAGGGGAGCTTGAATGAATGATTTTTTCTCAATTGAGAATGTAGGTGTACGCATCCCCACGCAGCAGATCATTTCGGCAGAAGAGAAACGAGCAACTAAAATTCTGGAAGATACCTGCGTCCGCATCAACGATCGTTTTAAGGTAGGACTATTGGCAGTCTGACGATATTTCCCTATCAAATAGTCTACCCATGGCACTTCGTCGGTACCATCGACTACAGAAAGTGATCGATAAGGATAAGGAACTTCGCAGCATCCTGGACCAGCAAATAAAAAACCTGGTAACAAAAGGCTATACCAAACAAATTATACCCGGACGAGACGAATATCGCATACCAACAAACCGTCAAAGGTTAGGCTTGTTTGGGATGCAGCAGCAAAGTGCAATGCGGCTTCCTTGAATGATTTACTTCTCAAAGGCCCTGACCAGCTGGTACTCTTAGCGACAGTCTTATATGGTTTTCGATGCGGAAAAATTGGTGTGTGTGGAGACATTGCTGAAATGTTTCACCAAGTTCGAGTTCGAGAGGAGGACCGACATGTCAAGGGCGGTGGGAGCTATTCTCTAACACCACTACGTAAATGCCTTCATCGATTGCGTCCATACCGAAGCTGAAGCAGTCAAACTACCTAAGGATGTGAAGTGATTCATCAGAACGCTGGGTTCCACATCCGAAACTGGGTGTCCAATTCGTCAAAGGTCTTAGAGGCCCTGAAAGGAGACAGCGGTGGATCAACTAAAGCATTTGGTGTGAATGATACTTCCCCAGCAGAGAAGATCCTGGGACTTTATTGGTGCACCTCATCTGACGCGTTTACATACGTCCTCAAATACAACCGACTCAAACGAGATGTGCTTGACAGGTGGGCAGTACGTACCAAGCGTGAGGTCTTTAAAATTCGTATGTCAGTGTTTGACCCCATGGGATTCTTGTCATATTTCCTAATTTGCACCAAAATGCTGCTACAGGAGGTCAGCTGATCTTTTGGTTGGGACAATGAGCTGCCTGCAAGCATGTTTGAAAAGTGCCTCCGATGGACAGCTTTGTTGCACACCGTGACGATAATAAAGATTCCTAGATGCTATTCGCCATTGCTGGGTCTAGCTGATTCGACAGTTCTGCTACAAACTTTCGTAGATATTTCCACATCGCCTGTCAAGACAACATAGAAGTTACGATCGTGTGCTCTAAAGTGAAGATAGCCCCACAGCGTCCAATTTCTGTTCCACACCTGGAGCTTCAGGCTGCAGTTCTTGGCGTAAGGCTTGCTACTATTATTTGTAGGTCACACAAATTTCCTATTAATCAAAGGTTCTTTCGGACCGACTCGAGAAACGTGCTGTCATGCCTGAAGGGTGTCCCCGCAAGTTCCAGCAATTTGTTATGTTCCAAGTTGGCGAAGTCCTGTAAGCATCTCATATATCCGAATGGAGATGGATCCCAACGAAACTCAGCACAGCGGACAAGGCCACCAAATGGAATTCGGAGCCTGACTAAAGCGCTACAAGTGCATGGTTCAGTGGCCCTGCTTTTCAACGGACGTCGGATGCGAAGTGGTCCCAAACGCCGCAAATCGATACCAGCCTTTTGCATACCTTTCTCCTTTGAAGGCCTGGATTATTTTGGTCCTGTCATGGTAACCGTTGGAAGACGGAGCGAGAAGAGATGGGGTGCTATTTTTTCGTGCCTCACCATTAGAGCGGTGCACATCGAGCTGACCCACAGCTTATCGTCAGACTCCTGTATTATGTGCTTAAGGAGCTTTATGGCACTCCATTAGAAATTTATTGCGACAACGGCACCATCTTTCGAGGCAGCGAGAAGAAACTACGCGAAGAACTACCAAAACTGGACTTCGGAAAAGTGGCTACGCAATTTACGACGGCTGAGACGATCTCAAACTTTAACCCACCATCTGCACCTCACACGGGCGGTGCGTGAGAGTGCTTAGTACGGTCGATTAAGCAAATGTTATACAGCATATGAAGGGTGGCCGTGGTGTAGTGGTAACATCATCGCTTGTCACGCTGTTGATTCACGGTTCGAATCCTGATGTCAAGAATCATCTATTTATTTCACATGAAATAAATGAAAAGTCGATCACTTGCGAAAGCTAAGTCAACTCTACTGTGAAGGCATAACACTGGCAGTAGGGAGGTCATATGGCTAAAATGCAACTTGATCGTGATGATGACATCAGGAGGATGAAAAAAAAATACTGTGAATCACAAACAATGACAATAATAACGAAAACAAATAAAATACTCCCCAGTTATCTGGGCAGCCACCCTTCCGTGCAATAAAGTCAGCGAAGAAACTCTACGAAACGCACCTGAAGTGAACACGATCAATTCAAGGCCCCTCACTTTTGCATCGCTGGAAGCAGCCGATGACGGATACAATCACTTTCTTCTTGGAGCCAAACCGCCCTGCAATCTGGAAACCACCGACCTGAGAAAGAACTGGAAGCGCTCGCAGATGATGGCCGCTCTTTTCTGGAAGAAATGGGTGAAAGCCTATTTGCCGAACATCAACAGACGGGCAAAATGGTTCGCGAAAGTTAAGCCGATTGAAAGAGGGGATCTGGTGATAATAGTGGACGAACATCTGCCGAGAGACTGCTGGCCAAGAGGAGTTGTGATCACGGTCGTAGCCACAAACTGTCAGGTGAGAAAAGCGACTGTACAAACCTCGGGAGGAGTTTTCGAGCGCCTTGCTACTAAGTTTGCTGTTCTGGACGTAGGATCGAGTGGCGACAAAGGGAGTAATGCGGAGATGAATATAACTTCAGCCCCATTCATTTCATTCATTTCATTTTCTATTTGATCGTTCCCTGTACATGATTGATTGGCGAGTGAAGCGCAAATAAAAACGTAAAAATAGTTTTTAGTTGTTTTCTTTATTCTTTAAACTTACAGACGTAACAATAAGTAAGGAGGTAAGAAAACCCTTCGACTGGGACTGTCAGAGCATTTGCAAGATGGTCGACGCCAAAAAAGTTGATCAGACCCAATATGAAATAAAAGCTCTTACGACAATCTAACATGCATTTAAGAGAAACCGTCGAATTTTCCATAAATCCTACCACTATACCAGATATTTGACAGACCGCACACAAAACTGTAAATCTTTTTCTACATCTACTTCGAATGCATCGAAGCGTTATTTATTTTTCTAATGCATATTATCTGCAGTGATTGCTCTCATAAATTCTTCTGAGAATTTTATTTTGATATATTTCGCCGCACTAATGCATCAATTAGAGAAGAAATCCAAAAATAATCTTATCCACACATCTTGAATTATACACACGATCCATACATCCGACTTTAGCAATCAATTAAAATAGATACAATTAGGGGAATATATTTATAAATTAATTAGTTTAGCAAATTGTATCTGCCCGTTTGCAATTAAAAACAAAAATCTAATTAAATTTAGTTCTGGTTTTCTTGAAATAAGCGCCGTCTCCTCTCTGAGCACGTGTGACCTTCATCATCGATTTACTGTGATATTAATTACGGTCCTATGATCTGGGGCAGAATTTCATTAATATTGAAGTGCGTAGAATAAGCAATAACACAATAACAGGAAGACAACAAAACTACATCTGTTGCATGTAATTATTTTTATTTACAATATTTTATGCACCCACTGCACAAGCACAATGCCAGGCAGTCTTGCCAGATAGATTAGGTAATACGTTACTCGGTTTTCTCATTTTTATGCTCACTCCAAAAACCTAAAATTTGATACGAATATTTACAAGATTTGTCTTTCTTCCATGAGGTTTTCTCTCTTTCCTGATGTCCGAGAATAATAAAATCAACCATAATGGAACAAAAGTGAAATCCAAAATGCAGGTTGTTTATCTATCTATTTTTTTGGAAATTGTACACTAAACCTATTCAGCCAGTGTTTTCATACTTCGGAGATTTCGCGTGAATCGAATCGAATAGAAAATACGAATCACAGGGTGTTTAGAAACATTTTGTTCCTCTCAAACTGTTTTTCTCACTCGCCAACACACTAGTTTACCTGAAATTTTGGCTGTAAATAAACGAATGTACTTAGGATAGAAAGTACCTTACTGAAGAAAAGGTGAAGACAAAAATACAGGGTGATATTAAAAAATATATTCATTGTAGATACTCTTCATAAAATAATCCAGAATGGACATATACTAGATCCGTTTTGAGCTAGAATCCTAAAATTCAATACGGGTGCTCATTCATTGTAGAATAGAGTCCGAAATCTCAAATATAGGGTGACCTAAAGAATTTTCTTTTTATCTTCCAAGAGGTTTTTCAATAGATCCCGGTGACTCAGAAAAATAAAATTTTATACGAGTATTTTAAGTTACCAGAAAGAAGTGCAAAATTTAATATACATACATATATAATACATAAATGATGAAAACAAATCATGAGTTTTTTCTATATTTCCTATGTTTTATTATAGTAAAATTTAATACGAGAATATTGAAATACTGCACTTTCTGGGAAATAAATGCGGAACTCAAAACAAAGGGTGTACACCTCTCATGTAAAATTACTAAATAATCAAATAAATAATTATTTTGGCGCTAACAGCCCATACAGGGCCAGGCCTAGCTTCTCGCAGACCCTCGTGCTGTGCGGCGAATGGTTTGGACCTACAGTTATATGCCGTTTCCGAAGGACAATTTTTCCCGATTAAGAGAAGCTTCTTATGACAAATTTACTCTCGAATGTGTTTGTCAGATGGTCGCGAGGTGTGAGACCGTGAAAAAACGTTTGTTCTTTTTTGTGTTTTCTGGAATTCGAACCTTGAATCTTCCATTCAATGATCGCGCCACTGAGCCCACTAAATAATCATTTGTACCAAAATATTCTTGCATTACGGATTGTTCTTCTTTATTTGCATCTCTATAAAATTTACAGGAAAATAATGAACCTAAGACGGAAGTGTTTTATCTTATTATTTCTGGTCGTTCAACAACATCTAATCTAGAATACACATTTTACATCTTTTGTAATTAATGCTGTTGAAAATGGATGCCAGGTTGATACGATCTATACAGACTTTAGCAAAACTTTTGACTCTGTAAATCATGTGTTGTTGACTAAGAAGTTTGAAAACTTTGGATTCTGAAAGTGGATTTCGCCGTTTTTGGTTGGAAGGATGCAGGAAGTCAATCTGGATAATTGTTGTTCCATATTATTCTCTTGCTCGTCTGGGGTTCCGCAAATTAGTCATCTAGCGCCGCTGCTGTTTATTATTTTTATTGATGACATCGTTCAGCACATTAAATTCTGCCATTGTTTAATGTATGCAGATGACCTCAAGCTGTTATTCAAGATAAAAAACTTAGATGATTGCATGAAGGTCCAGTTGGACCTTAACAATGTATATAACTGGTGTGACGCTAATGATTTAAGATTGAATGTTAAAAAATGCTTTGCTATTTCTTTTTCAAGATCCCAAATGCATTACTCTTATAACTACTGTCTTAATCTTATGTCCTTAGTAAGAGTGAATAAAATTAAAGATCTTGGTATTTTTATTGATTCAAAACTTACCATTATTCATTAAAAGAAATTCTATAGATTTCTCAGATCCCTATACATTTGTTTCACTATACGTATATATCGCACTAGTCAGATCAGTTCTTGAATATGCCGATGTTATTTGGAACCCATTTTACCTGTTCCATTCGGACTGTATTGAAAGAGTGCAGAGGAAATTTTCGAAATATATTTTCTTTAAAATGCATTGGAATTTTGAACCTTGTTATAAGGCAAGATATTAATTATTAGGTACAATGACCCTTGAAACAAGAAGACAGGCACATGATATTAAGTTTGTAAGAGACGTTCTGTGTTCCCACATTAACAGCCCCGTTCTTTTATCTATGATACCAATTTATGTTCCGGAACGGGCACTAAGAGAGCGCAATATTTCCTTAGAAATGGGGCATAGAACAAATTATGGCCTGAAGGAACCGATCTCTAGAGCCCTTAAGTCTTTTAATAATATAAGTAGAAATGTAGATTTTCACATTTCGAGAGATTGTTATCAGCTTTAAGCGTTAGGAAATCAATTCAGTATTGACTTCTGTCTATAATTCATACAAGTTCAATAGAAAACGTCGGCGTAGAAAGATCGCGTAATCATAAAACGATGGATATCTGTTGTGTCTACTTTCCTAGCAAAGGTATGGATACACCCATGAGGAAAAAAAGCTGCTTCTAAAAATTATTTGAGGAAGCTATTTACAAGAAAAGAGGATTACAGATTTGGAGATGACCTGGGGGTACAATAGAGCTAATAAAAATAAAGAAATATTTTGGCGCTAAAGCCTATACATGGCCAGGCCCAGTTTCTCGCAGCCACTCATGCTGTACGCCGCACGAATGATTGAAACCTACAGTTTTATGCCGTTTCCGAAGGGCAATTTTTTTTTGATTGAGAGATGTTTGTCAGATGTTCGCGACAGGTAGGACAGGGAAACCCCCTTTTTTTTCCTAGATTCGAACCTTAAATCCCGCTCAGTATTCGCTCACTTACTCACTTAGGCGCGGCACCCACATAGAGCTTATGCTTGGAGAAATAATTTTATTCCACTTTTTTACGTTTTCTATCTTGTTTCCGTCTGGATCTAGTGGTAATGCGTTTATTTTGCATTTGTTTATTACAAATATAACAAGCTCACTTTCTCATCTGATTGCATTAGCAGAATTAAGCTCAGACCATAACCCAGTCTTTTAAAAAGTATTGCGTTCATGTGCAAAAGAGACTCATTTTGTCTAGACTTTGGTAAACCAAATTGAACACGATCAGAATTAAGTAGTAAACTAGCAAACACTTCAGTTGACTTCGAAAACATCACAAACTACGAAGATATTGATGTTAATGCTAGACAATTCTGTGAAATTATTGTTTGTTCGGCAGAGTCAAGTATACCCAGATATTGAAGAGAAACAATTCTTGAATATAACCGCATTAGTAATTCGCATAGACGGGAGTGGCGAATTCAATAAAATAATGTTTACTGAAATTCTGAAATTCAGTACCATCGAAATAGGGAAAAAAAAACTTTACACATTTTAGACAAAAAAGCAAAACCGTTTTGGAATATTGTACGAGTGGTGAAAAAGAAAAAGGATCAGATTCCTAGCCTTTGTACTGCTAGTGAGGTCTTGTACATAGGCATTGAAAAAGCAAACATTTTATGCTGTCGATACAGGTACATTTTCGTCCCATGAATGTAGTCTTGCAGTGAAGACAAATTTACAAAAAGCGTTAATAAATAGAAAATTAAGTCCTTCCCAGTAGCCCACTGGTGAAACTATAAATTGGGAGACATACAGTAACGAACATAAAAATCCGGACAGGGTAAACAAAATTCTTTAACTTCAATTATCTTGAAAACTAGCAGGTAGTTTTTTAGGATTTTGTATAAAAAGGCATTGATGACGTGATTCTAGTTCACTTTGTAATAGTTCATTGAAAAAAAAGTAGTTTGAGTGAAAGTGGAAATAATTTTATTAATATGGAAAATAAAAAGAAAATGAGTGAAAAATCAAAAGTCGAAATGACTTCAAAAAATTAAAAATTATGTGTACGTGATATAGCTCGAAAAGTGGGGTTCAGCAAGTCGTCAGTGGCTGAATTCATCAAAAAATTCGACCCAATCATCAAATACAAAGTATTAACATCTTCAGTTCTCGGAAGTTTGAGAAGCCTGTTTCCTGTAATAAAAATCATAAACTCGAATAGGAATAAAAACTATCATTATGCTTACACATTCACTCACTTGTTTTTTCAATGAAACTTAAAACAATTTGAAAATGTTTGTATTAAAGCCCTTTTTTCGGAAACTGGTTTATTATTTTCCGAATCTGAAATGTATTTCAACAAATTAACGTTCAGTAAAAATGGAGCTTGATTATCTTTAATAAATCCAAAATTATTCTACTAAAATTAGTTTTTTTCACTATGTACGAATTTCTATGTCTGTTACTGAACATATGTATGTCAATCATCTTGACCAAAGGCTTACGTTTAATGAACACTTTTTAGAAACGAACTAAAAATCACTTAGGCCAATAGAACAAAATTATAATGTATAAAGTAATTTTTTAATCGATTTTACTTTAAGGTTATCAGGGGGTAGTTGTGCAATGCGCTACAAAAAGAACCTCCAAATAACCCAAAATAAATTGCTTAAAATGATGCTCAATCTTTCTCGCCATCACTCTACAATCACCTTGCATTTTCAAGCAAATGTTAGATTGATTTCTGAATTAACTCTACAGATAAAAGAAAACTTTTTAAGAAACTGTGATATACCAAATAAATAATTAAATTTTAAGATTATATGTAAGTATGTATTAGGTGCGCAACTAAGTTCTCTTTTTGATAAAAATGCAACTTTATTGTGAAAAAATAGTTGCAAATGAATCATTCAAAGTATTACGCATCGCTAGCTACAACTTTTTCCCATCTTTCTGGCAGAGGTCGAATACCGTTACGGTAAAAGTGTTCATCTTTTGAGGCTATCCACGAATCAAACCATTTTTTGATGTCTTCATATGAGTGGAACTGCTGATCAGCCAGACCATGTGCCATCGAACGGAACAAGTAATAATCGGATGGCGCAATATCTTGGGAATATGGCGGGTAGGTAGGACTTCCCATTTGAGCGTTTCCAAGTAGGTTTTAACGGATTTGGAAACGTGAGGCCGAGCGTTGTCATGCTGTAGAATGACTTTTTTGTTCCTCTGCTCGTATTGTGGCCGTTTTTCGCGCAATGCTCGGCTCAATCGCATCAATTGAAGTCGATACCGTTCCCCAGTGATGGTTTCGTTGGGTTACAACAGTTCATAATAAATGACACCGACCTGGTCCCACCAAACAACACAGCATAATCTTCGCAGTGTGAATATTCGGCCGAGCCGACAACGCACGTAGAAGTATGACCGGGCAGTCCCCAGGCTTTCTTTTCTTTGGGTTGCTGTAATGAATCCATTTTTCATCACACGTCACGATGCGATGAAGAAAACCCTTCTTTTTTTTCCGCTGGAGCAGTTGTTCACGGGCAAAAAAACGACGCTCAACGTCCCTTGGCTTCAAATCATAAGGAACCCAAGTTCCTTGTTTTTGAATCATTCCAAACGCATGCAATCGCTTGGAAACTCCTAATGCTGAAGCAAGCTCTTCCTGCGTTTGGCACGGATCCTCATCGAGCAATGCCTCCAATTCAGCGTATTCGAAGGATTTTGGCCTTCGTTCACGCAGACGGTCGTCAACATCGAAATCACCGTCTTTGAAGCAACGGAACCAATCACGGCACGTTGATTCACTTAGAGCAGCATCTCCGTAAACTTTTTGGAGCTCTCGATGCGCTTAAGCCGCCGTTTTCTTCGAATGAAAGAAGAAAATCAACACTTCCCGCAAATGACGATTATTTGGCACAAAATCAGACATTTTCACACAACCAAAAGTATATAACGCCAAAACAAAATCACTAATGTGTCAAAACAGTTTGTTTACCATATGTCTAAGCTCGGTTCATGACGTTTTGGATATGTCAAAATCGACCAGCACTTACTGCTGGAGCATCTATTGACAGAGAACTTAGTTGCGCACCTAATATTTATTCACTTAATTATTTATTTATATATTTACTAATTTATTTTAATTTTTTTACATACGAGTTTTTGTCTCAGTTTTCCTTTAAGAAACTTATTGGATAATTTTGCCATTGTTAAGAATAGGGTGACCAGATAAGAACGATAGGAAAAGAAATTTAAATAAAACAACAACGGTGAGATATCATATTTTGAAGCTACATTCATGCCATTATGTATAGAATAGCACATCATTTAAATGGCCTTGAGATAACCCAGTCGCCAAATTTCTCCTTCACCACTTGCGTCGCTTGTATGGCATGTAGCGCCGTCTTGTTGGAACCACAGTTCGGATATATCGATATTGTCGAGCTCTGGCCACAGAAAGTCGGTTAACATCGCTCTATACCGAGGACCATTGACGGTAACGGTGTCTCCTTCCTCTTTTCGAAAGAAAAAAGGTCTGATGATGCCGCCGTGTCATAAACCGCAGCAAACAGTCAATCTTTGTGGATGCATTGATGCTTGGTCGAACACTTGTGGATTGTGGTCGCTCCAATAACGACGAGATGATTTTTTAGCCAAAATCCGGATCTCCAGCCAACATTTCCAGCGCCCAATTGTCTATACATAGGCGTTGTCTATGGTCGTCCGGCTTCAATTCTTGCGTCAGTACAATCTTATACGGATGTAGGTCCAAATACAATTGCAAAATAAGCCTGGTTGACTCTCTGGCGATGCCCAATTCAGCTGATCGGCGCCGAATCGATATTTCTGGGTCTTCTTCGGGTATGTTTTCTTCAGTTCGCACCGATCTCTGTCTGGTTGGTGGCTTAAGGTCCAAAAGAGTGTACTCACGTTCAAACTTTTCCATGGTGCGACGAATTGCCTGCGCACTGAAGCCATTCTGACGACCGACTTCACGACGAAATTCACGTTGCGTATTTACAACTGAGCCGGAATTTCGATAATATTTTTTTAATAATTTCCACATGTTCGGGAAGCGCTAAACGATGCACTATGAAATGGCAAACCTTACTGAATATTTTGACAACTGGATGTCATTGGTAACTTTAACAGCTGCAGAAACATAACCATTGGAAAAGCTATCATTCCTATCTGGTCAGCCCTTACTTAATAGATAATGTTTCAGTTGAAAGAAGAAAGCCCTATGCGGAGGCTATTTGAGGACATGTCTTTGCTCATTGATAGCATGCTCTTAAGTTTTTCCGGGTACAATGTCAGTAAATAGATAATTAAAGATGAAAAACTACACGCCGTGATTGTTGCCATATGACCAAACCACAGTGATCTCGAAACATCGCGCTTTTTGACAGTCTCCCGATCGTTCGCTCACAAGTTTCAGGTCGAGTTGGAGGCTTCTGGTGGCGATGTTTCTCTTGTTTCGAAATGTTAAAAGGATTCAACGTGTTCGCGCAGCAAAAAAAGCCCGGGACTTATTCAACTTGTGTAACATCGTATTCACCAGGACCCTCGAACGTTGATAAGGTCAATTGCAAGTACTCGTTCATATACTTCAAGCATATGAACGATTAATTCGCAGTAAACCTCCGATAAAAGTATTATGCCACGAAAAGTGTCCAGTTAATGTAAGAGGAAACGGAAAACCAGAGTTAACTCCGAGGAAGGCGGCGCCTCAACAAGTTGTAGCATCGGGAAGATTCAAGCCTTATTTGCTTTTCCGATTAAGATTAGGAACGATAAATGCAAAGCCTTCAGATGTCCCCCGTGTGATTCACACCAAGTTTCCTTCTAGTGTGATGGTCCTTGGAGTAGTGAAAGTCATGTTATGCCTCTCTAACTTTTCCCACAAAGTCTTCGAGTGTATGCTGCCGGATAGATCATGTTGCTAGAGGCAGTTGTTAAGCCCTCCATAGATAGAGTGAGTGAAAGAAGACCATACATATTCCGGCGGGATTCTGGGCCAGCCCACAAAGCCGTGACGACTCAGGAATGGATGGCGATCAATTTTCATGATCACATAACACCAAACTTATGGCCACTTAACTCAACAGATCTTAATGCGTCGGATTACTTTGTGTGGGGCGAAGTTGAACGTAAAACCAACAAACATCCCCAAGTTGAAGTGATAGCCAACATCAGCAAGGACCATTTAATTCCGACATGCTCACGTTTCGGCCACGAAGGGTGGGTCAATAAGTCCCTGAAAAATGAAATTAGGAACACTCTTTTTCGATATAAAAACATTTTTTTTTCAACACAGTCTCCTTTTAGCTCTATACACTTCATCCAACGTTTCTCCAATTTTTTGATGCCCTCCAAATAATACGATTTCTCGAGCCCCTCAAAATAAGCGTTTGTTTCAGCGATGACTTCTCCATTCAACCCAAATCTCTTACCTTCGAGCCATTTCTTCATGTTTGGAAACAAGAAACAGTCGCAGGGGGCTAAATCTGGGGAATGTGTTGGATGAGGGAGGAGTTCGTAGCCTAACTCATGCAATTTTGCCATTGCGACTGCGGACTTGTGCGCCGGTACGTTGGCCTGGTGAAAAAGAACTTTTTTCTTCGCCAAATGCGGCCGTTTTGCTTCAAATCGGTTTGGAATCAATCCAGCAGCTCTGCGTAGTATGCGCCGGTGATCGTTTTACCCTTTTCAAGGTAATCGATGTGAATAACACCGCGCGCACCCCAAAAAACTGCCGCCATGACCTTGTTTGCTGACAAACCCGCCTTGGCCTTCGTCGGCTTCGATTCACCAAGAGAAGTCCATTGTTTTGACTGTTCCTTGATTTCTGGTGTGTGAATCCAGGTTTCATCCACGGTTACGAAACGGCGCAAAAACTCAGCCGAATTTTTCTGGAACATCGCCAAACACACCTTTGAAGTTGTCAAACGAATGCGTTTGTTGTCGATTGTGAGCAAATGCGGCACCCATCTTGCGGAAAGCTTTTCATGTCCAAATATTTATGTAAAATCGAAATCACAGAGCCATGTGATAAGCCTATGGTCTCTTCAAGCTCGCGCACTTTCACTCGCCGATCGTCCATTATTAAACCATGGATTTTGTTGACCATTTCTGATGTGATGACCTCAATTGGGCGACCAGAACGTTCGGCGTCACTTGTGCTTGAACGACCGCACCGAAATTGAGTAAATCAGTGGTGAATGGTTCCAATCGATGGTGAACAGTCCCAATAATATTTGTCAAGCTTTTGTTTGGTTTGCGTGATAGATTTTTCTCTCAAAGAATAGTGATAGAGCACTCGAAATTCACTTATTTCCATTTTAACGAAAATACTAGTAGGTGGTTATATAAAATGGCTGCCACAACAAAACTATTTGACAGATCTGTCTGAAAATTTGGGTGCGTTCTTTTGAAAGATGATTCTTGACAAAAAAAAAATTAAATTTAAGGTGACGACACAATTTGTGTTAATTTTCAGGGACTCACCCTCGTATAGGCTACAGCCATATACATAAGGACTAACAAAAGTTCGCTTAGTTGGTGTCAATTTAGTTGTATTTGAAAAAAAAAAATTTTCAAATTTCTGTAGCTTATAATCTAACAATATTTATTTCCAAATTTCAGAACAATAGGTAAAAATGGAGACAAGAAAGAGAAAAATTAGTAATGTAAGCTCGGTTGAAGTTCCACCGCCAACACAGGAAGAAATTCGTTTGGCCATTCTCTTCCCGCTTAAAACTGGTCAGATAGTCACTGCTAATTGGTATACTGAAACTTGCTTACCACAAGTTTATTTATTAGGACACCGACAAAAAGAGGAGCTGCGCCGCTACTTTTTGCACCACGATAATGCGCCTGCGTACCCTGCTGAAAAAACCAACAACTTTCTTGCGCTCTTGGGCATCAATGAAATTCGCCCAGCACCTTATTCTCCGGATCTAGCGCCGTGTCACTTTTGGCTGTTTCCGAAAATAAAAAAAGGTTTGAAGGGAAAAATCTTCACATCTAATGAGGAGATTATTAATGCAGTCAAAGTCGAAATCGAAAAGCTCCAAAAAGAGGATTTTGAAAGATGGATCTATCGGCTGAAGAAATGTATGAAATGTTTGTTAGTCCCTACGTATGTATTTATATATAAACGTTTTTTTGCATAAGTTATCAGCATTTCCTTTTTTTTTTGTTTTCAAATTTATCCTCAAATAGTCTCCATACCCTGTATACAAGCATATCAAATCTTCGTACTGTAAATTGTACGATAATTATGTAAAACAATTTTATAACGAATAATAAAAATATCTACCTATCTATCTAAAGCGTTAGCTTCAGAAGTGAAACTAAGTCGCAACAACTTTATATAAATCTAGTAAAACTAGTGAAATTAAATGGTGTAGGGACAGTGCTTCGGCGTTCATATGCAATTGGGTCTGGCTGAGGCAGATTTACCCACTAGTAGTAATGATATCGGTTACTATGTGTTTTTTTTTATGTATAAAGAAACATTTCCCAATGCCAAAAAACAGTTCTATTGTTTTTATTCATGAAAAGCTCTACATCGAGTTTCGAGATGGTGATATAAATAGATATGCACTGATCGATGTGCAGTTGCTGTGCAGCAATAATAATCTTGTTTACACCCACCAGATTGGCAGAGAAATTTCACATTTTTGTTCTAAACAAATATCAATCCATATTTCGCTTAATGTTTCGTGGTTGCACATTTATAACAAATTGAAATCAACAATAGGAACTTTTTTTTTTGTTTTAGCTATACAGTGGTAGACATTCGTATGAGCGCACTATACTTTTTTTCATAATTCTTAAACAAAAACTTTTTAATTAATTTTAAAAAAGAAAAATCGCATTTTTATTTTTAAATTATAGTTTCAATTCATTTGTAATAGAAATTTTTTCATTTTGCATTAAAAAATTAAAGAAAGGTTGTTTATAGCGTTAGACATTCGTATGAACGCACTTGTATTTATCAAGGAAAAAAGTTAATAAAACTGTATTTTAGAAATAGTTTCTAGATTCAATATTTTGTGTGGCCTCCTTTACTTCGAATTACAGCAAAAATTCGATTTGGCATTGAATTCGCTAAATTGTTTAGGCAATTAAGGTCAATTTCGGACCAACACTTCCGGATAGCTGTTTTTAAGTCATTTTCGCTGGTGTGTTGTCGTCCATTTGCGTATACCTTGCCAGTAAGAATCCCGCAAGGATTCCCTATTGGACTGCAGTCCTGTCTGCAAGCTGGGCAGTCAGGCAAGCATATATTTTTGTCTGCAAACCAATCCTACGCTTGCCTAGAAACATGTATAGACGCATTATCCTGTTGAAAAATAGTATCCTCTTCGGCGCAATTATTAAGATGAGTGATCAGAACGTCATTCAAAAGATCTGTGTACATCTGTGAGATCATTCTTGTCGTTATGAAGTAGATGGGAAGCTTTCCGTTATGTGAGAATGCACCCCATACCATAACGCTTCCGCCACCAAAATTGCGTTTTGATCTGACCACGTCGTGCATTGTCAAATCATGCCAGTAACAACTTAACAATCTGGACCATCCAAATTAAATTTGTTCTCATCAGAAAAAAAACTTTTTGCCATTGGGTTGTCCAAGACATATATTTTCTTGCAAAGACTAGCCTCTTTTCTTTGTGGGTGGTAGTGAGACGTGGTTTTCCCTTTAGTTTCGTCCATTTTACGTTTGACACAGCGTTTAAAATGCGTGAAATGTAACAATGTGTTACAGAAAGGTCCAATTTATCTTTAATTTGTCTGAAAGATTATCGATTTTGGATTGCCTCATGGCGAATTTGGCCTTTCTGACGTAAAGACAATTTTTTGTTGATATTTGTTGGAGCTTTTAAACCATTGCCTTTTTTGAAAAAATTTCGGATGACACATTCAAACCGACCAATTCTAATTGAAATTTTTCTATTGGAGTAGCATTCTTCCTTTAATAATTTTACAGGTTGCTGCTCTGCATCGGTTAATCGTTTTCCGGAAGGCATTGCTGCAAAAACAATACTTAGAATGATATTTTGACAAAAGATTTGTTCACAAAACTTCGAAAAAAAACTGTTTAATTTTGTCAAAAATCAAAATTGCACAGAAACTGTAAATTTCTCGTCCACAGCCGAGCTTTTGTACGATGCGTTCATACGAATGTCGCAGCTAATAATGAGTTTTCTTTTCATATTTTTTATTTCTCCTAATTTGGTAAAGTTAGGTCCTTCATTTTCACTTCGTGCATTACTCACACATAGCAATTGCAGCCATAAGAAAAAAAAAAGTTTAAATTTTACAATTGCGCAGTGCCAATACAATTTAAGATGAAACTTAAGGTGCGCGCATACGAATGTCTACCACTGTAGAAAATATTTTACGTTACCTACAATGTCAGATGACAACGCATACTCTGTTCACACTTACCTGAAAAAAAAAAAATCGTTAATATTTAACAAATTGGTCACAAGAATTTAGGTGTAAATAAAATTAGAAAAAATAATCATGTTTTTCTACATATATGTATAGTAAACAAATTTAAAGCCAAAAAAAGAAAAACCAACAATAACCCACTAAAAAGATATTGAAGAAAACTACACGAACTTACAATACGGGAACAAAGTTTTTGTAGCCTTACTTCTGTGAGTCGGTCAAGATGTAACTTGAATAGAGTAATGAGAATACAATTTTGTACATGTCACCTTACTTTCGAGTGACACGGCAATGAGAATAAGGAATAATGAATAATGAATGTAAAATTTACAATTTGAAAATTTTCACATTATGCACCTCTTTAAACATTATGTACATACCTTATAAAAACCCCAGAAATAAAAATCATCGAAATCAGTAAAATAAGTTTACCTAAAGATCGTCACCTGATATATGCCCATCGTGTGCATAACTTCCAACCCCATGGTTGAAAACAAAAACAAATTAACTAAAGCAAAATAAAATAAATGTCCCGCCCCTGTACTAAGTGTTGGTGATACGTCTCCGTTGACTGAAAATTGATGATGATAATTTCAGAAAGAAAACAAACTTAATATACTATTGTTCAACTTTAGTACAACGCACAAAGATGGTTTATAGGTTAAAATGATTGTGTGTTACTCCTCTAAAAATCAGATGAGTTATTTTTAGGTCAGACGAATGCAATTGACATGGGATAAAAGGAAAATTTAATTTTTAAAGCTTTGAATGCTTCTAAGCATATGTAGTCTTACTTTTGTGAGAAAAATAAAGGAAACTGAAATCGTAACTAAGTTATGTCAAATCGAATAAATTATTTCGATATTTTTTTTTGATTTAAACAGTTGAAAGTCATGACAAATCACATAATAACAATACTAATACAATGGCAACTTAGATCCTATCTTAGTTTTGATTATCAATATCGCGCTTAGAGTTGGAATTTCGCCTATAATAAATCACAATGCAAAATTTCAAGTTTCTTGGTCTAGGTCCAGTGAGTAAATAGGTTTTGCTTTTTATATTAATTACATGACAGCGATTCAAAAATTCGACAAAAAGAACATATTTTCTTATTGGAATCGTCATACATGGTCATATAAGGAACAGTGTCATACAGTATCACAGATTCATCTGATATCACTTTTCTCAAATACAGTAAAGATGTCGGAAGACATACCATCGACTGCAATTTGAATTGATATATCCTGTTGAAAATTGTCCACCCAGAGCCGTTCTGGTAGTCGTAGGAAGCTAGTTTACCTAATAGGTGTTCTATGACAAACTCGATCGAACACTTTTAAGATACTCTGGGCAACAGATCTTGATTCGCCGTAGTGCTCAATGGCTTAGGTTCACAGGTGATTACACAACTCAGCAGGTCTCCAGTTACCATACTGCCGGTCGCTTATTAGCTAGTGTATCTCCTGAAATTAGATTATTTTGGCATTGATGGTTTTAGCATAGATAATTTTTTGGGCAAGCATTTCTTTTCCTTTTTGGGAATCGGTTGAAGGCGTGCATGAAGGAAACGTTTTCTGTGGAGAAAACGTTTCCTTCATGCGCGTACGGGCAACGAGCGCGGGTGTAAAAGATGTACGCGAGCTAATTTGAAGAAATCCCATTCGAAAACAACAAATTATGTCGAGTGAGCTGGATATATCCACCAGATCCATGTCAAGGCTCATTCGGGATGATCTCAACATTAAAGCCTTTCGTCGGTCAACTGGCCATCTATTGACGCCTAATTAAAAGCAAATTAGACTTGAAAGATGAAAGAGACTCTTCCAATGGCACGCGGAAAACGACCACGAAAATATCATTTTTTACGGACGAAAAGATTTTCAAATGTATGCAGGGACATCTAAAGAAGCAAAAAATACAGTTCAACGCGGCCATCATCCTGCTTCGGTAATAGTTAGTTGGGGGTATCCCATCAAGGAGTTACTGCTCTCCATTTTGTGGAGTCTAAACTGGGGCAAAGGTGTACCAAGAAAATGTCTGAGAAGGAGTCGTTAAAGGCTTGACGAATACCCTTTTTAATGAAGCAAGATGAGTTTTCCAACAAAACTGCTCCAACACATAAAGCCAAAATAACTCAGCAGTGGCTTAGAATCAATATTTCTGCTTTTGTTGCATCCGAGCTTTGGCCTTCAGAAAGCCCAGATGTGAATCCTTTAGATTATTGTTTGTGGTCAGTGCATTAAAAGTGTTTTAACCACAGCAACATTGTCCAAACCCCTGAAACCGTGCGCATCGCTGTAGCCCAGTGCCCACACCATTTGAAGTCCTGCGTTAAAGCAAATTTTGTACATACTAATCCAAAATGTTTTGTTGTTTAATTTTTATAACGTATTACACTTGTAACGAAACTTATGACAGGTGTATTGATACTGATGATGTTCATCATCACTTCTATTAATGAATTTAAGCAATCAAGCAACTAGACAGACAAAACATAGGAGAATACGAACCATCTGATCATCCGTCAGCCAGTCGGCTTCTGTTCTTCTCTCAAAAACCCAGTGAAAAAAGAATAAAAAAAATGTTCATCACCTCTGAGTGTACAATAGATTGGTGATCATGCCAAAGAAAAAAATAAAATTAATTTTGCAAAGGACACTTTTGATATTGTTCAGCTTTTAGATAACGCGCAAATATTCATGGTCTCTCAAACTTAAACCTCAATAAATAGCTTCTTACAAACCTACTCCGGGAAATTTTTTAAGCAATATAATCCCAGCTCAATATTTAAGGTCCAAAAACTGATGACAAACGGACGGGTGCTGATTCGATACTGATCACAAATGCTTATAGACAAAATGCAAAAAAAACCTGCTCTGTTTCGGTTATTTTTTATTGAACGAGGAAAACTTTTCATTATGGAGTAAGGTGTTTTAATCGTCTCTTGACCGTGCACAATGAGCAGTAGGCAGTTAACAAAATTTTAAAAAGGCTCAAATCCTGGCTTTTAATGAGGAAGGTGAATCGATCCTCCATACAAAGAAGTCAACGTTAAGGAGCCAATTCGTTACTGCACCACATGTAATAACAGATATTGTGGAAACCACCGGAATAAACATATCTGTGACAACAATTCAAAGATGGCTTAACGAAGATTTGTTTTGCTACCGGACGGCAAAAAAAAAAAAAACACTTCTTACGCCTAGAAAAAAAAAAAAAAAAAACCGTCTAGAATGGGCATATGAAAGGCTAAATTGGACAAACTCGAGATGACTGGCAAAAGGTCATATTCTCAGATGAGTTCAAATTCAACCTGAAATTTTCAGACGGAGAGACCACAGTTCAACGTCGACCTTGAGAACGGTTGTAAAAAGAATGTGTAGCAACCCTTCCGAAAATGTCCAAAGGTGTCATGGTTTGGGGAATCATAACTGCCGGTGGAGATAACACTCTTTTGATAGTGGATGGATCCTTAAATGCTGTAAAATACAAAGAGGTCATAGAAAATGGAGTGTTTCCCACTATAGAGGAGAGTAAGCCAATATTACACGGGTGTTGTGTTTTAGGAAGATTCCTCACCTTGCCATCGTGTTAAAACCATAAGTAAACCATGAACTTTCCACTGTTATTTTGATAATATTATCAATCTTTATGGTGTTTTTAATCGATTTTATTCAATTCTTTTTTCAAAGTTACAAAAAAGAATTGGATATAAATTCACTCCATTGAATCGGAAATAGTCCGGATATGAATCCGATTGAGCACGTTTGGCATCGAAGGGGTATACAATTTAGGAACAAAAATCCAAGAAATTTACAGGCATTAAGAAGCCACGTCGAATAAATTTGGTATAAAGAAATAGACACCTGCTATATCACCAGCCTTTACGATTTCGTGCCAAGAAGGATTGAAACCATTATAAAAGTCAAAGGCGGCCATATTAAACAATAAAACACATATTTTTTAGTTAATCATTTATGATTGGCCTACCTGTTCCAAATAAAAACGAGATATCTACCCTTTCAACACCACAGTGAACAGAGCTGATCAAAATCGAAATTTTCTGTTTTACTCGAGTGTGACATTTTTTTTGCATGTAGTGTACATACGCTTTCGTATATACACCCTCGTTATTATATTTCTATGTTAGAAACTATGTATATGTCAAAAATAATATAACTTGGAATACAGTATAATGATGAAAGTTAAAGATATCAAGTCCAAATTATTTTTTTTTTGTTTTGATTTCTAACCATTACGAACTTTTGTTCAAACTGTATTGGTATCAGTCCATTGTATGATACCAATACAGTGAAATATTGCCATAGCACAAGGTAATTATCGGCTGGACCCAATATGCGGATGTCGAGAGAGAGTGCAGTCTCCCCTGATGATACAAACGCTAAGCTTACTATTACTTCTTCGCAAATCTGTTTCCTCAAACTCGTCAGAGGAAACAATGTGATTGATTATGGAAACCTATCAGCTCAATCGGTCTTTAGAGTAAGCATTGCTCTAGACTCTAAAGGGTCTAGGCTCTCTAGCTTGGTGGAGGCAAAACGCAATGTTTGCAATGTCAGTAGCAATGTGGGCTACTGACTTTATCAATCCACGGCAGCCAGTTCGGAAACAAGTCGACGGATACTTTACCAATAGTATAAGCTTTTCAAAACTTACGAGCAATGGGCTAAACATCATTATTATGTACTTGCGTGAAGGAGTTATACGGCTTCATTTCTAGTCTATTATTGTCAAAATGTGCTTTCGCGCAGCAACTCTATTCAGGCCCAGTTTAGTCCGTAATAGCGAGAATATAGAATAAGCAAATACCTATATATTCCGTAGTCCCAAATTTGGCTTCGTTTACTCTATCCTTACACGGACAACTCTCAACGACATATTTGTGAAAATTGCGACACTCATGGTCCATCTACAACTATTAAGGTTATAATTGCTTCATGCCAAACTTGGCAGAAAAATCAATTTTAAATGCATTTGACACAGACAAAAAATCGACTACTCCTTAGCCATTACTTAACCGCTTTCATTTGGCATTTCCGGTCATTGGCACTTTTAAAACAGGTTACCGAATACAAAAACACGTCTGCACATTAAAATTTCGCATAACCTCACTGCTATCAGCCTTATATGCTAATATTTAATAACAAAAAAAAAACAAACTTAAGATAAACCTACATCTATTTAAAACAGATTATTTACATGCCTTTAAATGGTGCAATCATTTTGTGAGATAAAATTGAACAAATAAACTCAAAGCATGCATACAAGTCACTTTGAACTTGCACAAGGTCAATGACAAATTAAAATAACCATAACCTGTTTACATGTGAAACAATAAAAATAAAGCAGCCAACAAACTGCTACCATAAATTCATCGGTGATTGTGAGTGGAATTTTTAATTACATATTTTCATTTCCACATTGAAACAATGGCAATAAAGCAGAAAAGCCGGAAAGGGATGAAGAGAGGTATTTGTATTACTGTTTTTGTTTTAATTGTTTATTTTAATGCAGTTAATCATCGTCGTGGTAATTATCTGTTTAAATCAAACGAAGGTAATTACATTACATATAATTACAGTTGGGGTTAAAAGTTTAAAATGGGCTGCTCATTTTATCATGTCACCCAATATACATACATATTTGCAATGACACTGCGAGATAATCGTACAAGTCGAATTCGAATTCTCTCTTTTCCGAAGATTCATTTCATATCTGTTAGTTTTTTTTTTATACTTTTCGAAGTCAGTTTTTTATAAAATCCAATTGAGTTTCATATTATAAATCTTAACTTATTGTATTTGATACATCGTTTGTATTCTTGATATTTTGCTCTTTTTACCCGGCAGGCTTAACGAATTCGTTCGAAAATGGATTCGATACTGAGCGATTCACTCTGAATGCATCTTGCTCGAAAATTATTAAGCGACATTTTATCGAAAGGGCTATTGATCGAATAACTATTGGCAGAATGGACAATTGATCGAAAGAAAATTAATCAAAAGGACGATTGATCGAAAAACTGCCTTTCGATAAATCATTGCACCGTGTTCGAAAACTTCTTCCGCAATATGAGTGCATAAATTCCTTAAGACCTGTATTTATTTATTGAATCAAGAGTTAAAGCTAAAGGCAAAGTTGTTGGTGGAGTCAAAGGGTTTAGCAGTGTCAGAGACTCGAATTGAGATCCATTGATAGATATCTTTGAAAATATTGGAAAAAAGTATAAAGGGAAAAATGGAACGAATCTCAATTTCCTGTCGACGAGTTTTCTTTCCTCACAGTAGTTAACGAGTTTACTTTTCTCACAGTTGTCGACGAATTTCCTGTCGCCGAAATTGTTGTGTCATCAGTTTTTGTGCCTTCAATTTTGAGCTACATAGATGGAAAAAATTCCATACATACCTAAGCTTTTGAAAAAATCTCGTTTATTCAACAGTTTATATTATAGACGTTGCCGTTCTCCACAAGTCGTCCATACATTGGAACATTCGAATTATTTGCTCTTGTAAAGAATGACTTCAGATTCCCTGGGTTCCTTTAGCCATATACATAGTAGTCTTATAGGTTTATTCGATAGGTAGATTTCGCTGATTGTTTGTCCTTCCACCTTGGAGTTAGTTGTTTTCAGAAATTTTGATTTTTAATTAATTTCTGGTCGAGGCGATGGATGCGAAGTCACTGGTTTATTACATCGAACAGTATCGGTGAATAACTATGGTAAACATCTTTGAGTGTTTTGTATCAGATGCAACAGCGGGGGATGCTGTCAAAACTCTGAACGTGACTCCCTTCCTTCTGGCAGCTAAATCAATTGCAGCGATGAAAGAAATCAGCTACAAATACCATTGACTTTCCCCGCCAAAGATTAAAGTGCGGCAGGAAGACCTTAATTTTATTCAAAATCGGGCAAAATCAATTTTGAAAAATCTTAATTCGAAAAACTATAGTTCACGAATTAAACTTTCAATACTAAAGACATTGAAAGAGAAAAAACATACAGGAAAGTTACAATCCGTCTAGAACGGATTGTATTATATGTTACCCTTTCTATACAGAGAATATTTCAGCGATTTTCTATCTCTTAGCGGAAAGTGGGTGTGAATTAAAAATGTTGTAACCAAAGTTCACGGATTCTGATGAGATATTCATAATAAGACTCAACCATCACCGTAAATAGCTTTGAAAAAACAATATATGGTTTTCTTTAAGAAAACGCATCAAAAAGTTAGCATGACCATGTATAATGTGTGGACGAAATGTAGAAAAAGTAAACATCTACTTATTTTGCCTAGACGACATTTTTCAGTTTCTAGCAGAAATAATGAGGAAAACTAGGAAAGTGCAGTGGAAAGCCTATTTTGAAATAGGAACAAGAAAACAGAGACTGTCGCGGAGAGGATTTATTGCCCAAAGATTGTCCAAAGTCCATCGTTCTCCGGTTTTAAGATTTATAACTTTGTGCGTAGTTGGTTTGTATAGAAAACATATCGAGTAGGTCTTTAACGCCTTTTTTTTTTATTTTGAATAAACTATAGCTCAGACTGCTACTCGTTTATAATTGAACGCGACCCAGTGTCTCTTGAACTGTAAAGTACAGAACCACAAGAAAAATTTGAAGCCATCCCCGTTGGCCAATCTAGTTTCTTTGGTTTCTTTTATAAGCGTTCCAAAAATTAATTTTGTCGTTTAAAATGTTTGCTGCACAAAAATGTGAATTGAGTGAGTGTGTAGATGTTTTTCGGATGAAAAAACAATTTGACTAACAGTTTACGAACATTTTGGAAATAATTTTCCAGTTTTTTTCTTTTATTGTAAAATGTCGTTCTACGAAAATGTAAAGCGTCTGAAGGTCTTTTTAGAGGAACCAATATTTTATCAAAACTAAACATTCCTTGAATTTATTATTGGTCTCCGATTTCAAAATCTTCAATGGGAGTATTTATTCTTTCTCGTACGCCTATCTCAAGAACCAGTTGGTGAATTTTAATAGTATTTTGCTTACTTTGAACTTATCATCAACATTTAATAAAGTGGTGGTGAGATACGGGTGGTAGAATTTCAAACAAAATTTAAAATGGTCCTAATAATGTGACTAACTCAAAAACCATTTAACAGGTTTTTATTAAATTTGATTCATTGATTTGATCTGGTGCGTAGACGCTTCAATCTGAAAATCGTCAAAATCGGTTATAGTAGTGGTAATATGTTCTAAAATCATCAAAAATTATTTCCGTTACACGCATAACTTAAAATTCGGATGAATTTTTTTTTTTGTTTGAAATGTAAATGAAACTAAAATCCACATATCAAAATTAACAAATCAAAATCCCCCAACACAAAATCCTCTATAGTTCAAGCCTATCAAAGAAAATATGTTTGGCCTCCAAATATAATTTCTTTATTAGGCTCGAACTATAGAGGATTTTGGGTGCTTAGTGAATTCAAGATTACCTGGATTTTCTCTTGTGTCTTCGACGTACAAGTGAAATGTCTATTTAGGTCGCATACTTTGCGTTGTCCGGCACCAAAAAGGGGACGTGAAGAGACAACAGCTGCATAATTTGCACTAATTTTTTTATTTTGATTTTATGTTTTTTTAATTTTTTTTTTTTTTGTGTTTTAGTTTTATACTTTTTTACAATTTTTTCTTATCTATCAGTCAATCATCTTTATGAAGCAATGAACGGTAAATTGTCTACGTTATTGTTATTAACAAGCAATAATCTGTGGACATAAAATGGAAATTTTATATTTGGGGATTTTGGGCTTGGGAATTTTCTGTCTGTACATTTTTTCAAAAGTAAGGTATTTGTTAGTTTGAGAATTTTAATTTTGAATATTTAGTAGGTCTCTTTGTAGATAGTTTCGTACGAAAATCATTAAAACTGGATAAGACTTTAGAGGCGGAATTCTACAAATCTTTATTGAACGCATAACTCGAGAAATACTGAACGGATTTTGATGAAATTTGATTTAACATGTAGATTAACAAGGAGTGCAGATACGATTTAGACGTGGGGGTCCAAACACGAGCACGAGGAAGCGCTGTGCCATCACTTGGCAGATGTCTATTTCGTAATATGTATTTTGGAAAAAGCTTACCATAGTTAAAGTGTTGTTGCACATAAAAGTAAAGCAGGAGTAGAAATGTGTCCAAAGCAATTTTGGAATTGTCACAATTTTGTCAACTGAACTTTTCCCTAGTTTTTTTTTACGAAAATAACGTATGTAATTTTTAATTTGCTCAATTTCGACGTGAAACTAAGGAAAAAAGAATACTTTGAAGTTTTTTGCCGGTCAACGGCACTCAAATAAAAATTCTTGGAAGCAACGGGAACTTCTTCCATGCATGAAGGGTGTTTGCAAGGAAGTGAACGATGTATTTCCAGCATTTGAAAATGCATGCAAAGAAAAATAGGAATCAGTGTTTATAATGCCCACAAACTTTTCATTCCGCCTGTTTGTCAAGCTTTGCCATCAACACATATTTTTTTCCTCATTTTTGCTAAATTTATGATAAAAATCGTAACTGACGTCTAATGGAAAAATTTCTCAGTCTAGACCAGGACAAAAATACATACTTACAGCATTTATAACAATTATTCAATCAATAGATAACAAAAAATTAAAGCCTGATCAATTCGTCGTGAACTTTTTCACACTGGATTATCACATGAATTATCGGATATTTATTTTCTTTATTTAATATTAACTTAAGCACAATGACGGAATCGTGTAAATATTGTTAAACCATCATGAAAACCCGCACGAAGTTGAATTTTTCACGTTGAATTTTTTGATTTAAAAACTGATTTTAGATGATGATAAATAAATAAGGTATTTTCGTACACGTCAACGAGCGCTGGATAATGACAGCTTGTGAGTATATTTTGCTCGTATACTTGATGGAATGACAACAGAGGAGTGCGGCAACGAAATCTTTTCGTTTCGATAAGATAAGACATGACGGTGAGTAGTCAGAGAGGGTTTCTATCTGAAAGATGAGTAAGCAGATTGACAGTGTTTTGTTAGTGGATTTAATGCGAAAAGTTAAGGACGAACTTCTTGGAAGTACAACGATCTAGCCTTTTCGTCGGGCTCTAATCCCATACCTGTAAAAACAATTAGCAAAAAAAAAAAAAAAATTTAATGCAGTTATACTTTTGCAAGCTAGACAAAACAGTTTTTTATTGCTGAAAATCTCAAAAGAAAATATCGGGGATTTTTTTGTTCGCTCTAATTACTTGCTAATTGATGCCATAAAATAAAAAAATAATAAAGGGCCTGTATCCGTTTAGAGTTTCCTGGAAAATGCTTTTTACAGCGTGCGGTTATACTTTTACAAAACTCTGTATACAACTGGAGGGTTTCTACTTGAGGTCAAGTGGCAGAGACTTGAGCAGGAGTTGGTAGAATTTCCTGCTTTTGGCTTTGTCTTAATTTAGTTCAGTCTTCCGGAATGCTCAGTTATTTCGCCTTTATATTTCCTTCATTTAGGGTCTGCACCACATTCTCCTTCAGTTAACATAGTGGAGGTTGTGCTATTAACTTGTTCTCGGTTTAAGACAAACCCTTACCGATTTGTCAGCTATTATGTTGATCCTATTTCCAGGTACGTATAGACATTGTGCTGCAGGCCAAGAAACTTGAGCTCTTTGCGTCTGGGCCAGACAAGTCAATCATTGCAGTACACTTTTAAAACCCCCACTGCTGTAATCGGGATGCCTGTCTGAACTGTGTACTCTAGTATTTCGGTAGAGACCAGTAAAGATAAGGCCAAGGAAATTGCATAAGCGAACAGAAAACATCTTTCATCGCGAATTAATATTAATAAAAGTTACATCAATGTAGGGTTGACAAGTTTAGTCTTTAATCCCAATCATAATAGTACCGCTTAATTCTCTCTACCATTGTAACGATCTTTTTTTTTATTCCTTCTTTTTCTAATCAGTCGCAAAGCAGCTACGGCAGTGAACAGTCACGAATAAATACGGTCACGAATACTTTTTTAAACTATCCCAATGTTCTAATCTATTTTTTTTTTTTGTCATTTAACATATTCAATAAAGTTTACATGAACTCAGTTTTTTTTTGCATAAATTTCACGTTTTTTTATTGAACCCACATCAATATGGATGCTGCGTATGTTTACTCCAGACCAAAAGCGTACACACTTTTAAGAATCTAAGAACCATTTGAAGTTTTTTAAGAAAACTCCATCAAACTTTTTCGGAGATCTTTAAGTATATTCCATCAGTACTTGTCACAAATTAAAAACAGTGAGAAGAGTGACAAGAAGCTGAATCTACGGTACAGATGAACGCCAAAAGTGGTTACTTCATGATTGATTATGAACTGGATGGATAGTACCGAATAGCTGCCCCCAACTGCACATGATCTCATCAGTCGGTTAATAATTAATAATTGCCACTGGTGAGAAAAGAATGCTCTACTCAACCCACATGTACTTGCCCAGGCTCAATGGAATATGATTTTATGGGATTCGATGACATTTCCACCAAAAAGTAGAATAAGTCAATAGGGAGTTTTTGAACAACTGCATTTAGTAAAATAAAAAAAAAAACATAACTGGTCACATGCGTCTCCTAGAGGGAACTTCTAGCTCAAGAACAACTGCATCAGCTTCGATGCTATTTGCTTTGTTGATTAGCGAATTTTCCAGCGAATGTTTACAGCTAGGCCACTTTTTAGAAGCTGAGCAATTATAACGTCACGCTGAACGAGAAAACTATAAAATTATACCCTCAAAACGTAATTTTTTTTTTGTTTGCCTGGAGTAGAGTGTAGCGAGTCGCCAAGTAAACCTCGAAGTAAGTTTGTATTGCTTGTACAAGCAATCACACGTTTTTGACCTTAAAGCTGAAGAATTAGATTTCAAACTAGCGTTGATTATTTTTCCGTCACTTAAAAAAAAAAATATTGGTATAGACAGCAAATGCTGTCATGGATCTCTGTAAGGGCAACTATAGGCAATGTGACATCGGTCAGGTACCTGGGGTTGCTAAACAAAATGCGACCGATGCCATTAAACGATTCCAGGAAGAGGCAAACGACCATCTGTTTGCACTTCTAGGAATCAAAAAATCATCATACAGCGGATCCTGAGCGAAATCCGCGTTAATCCACGAGAAAAATACCCACACGATCTATCAGGCGTGTAGTGAAAGTCGATTTACACCTTCACCCTTATAGACTACATACGGCGCAACACCTTAAAACAAACTCCACTCATTTTTGTAGATCTTGGAGTGAAAATCAATAAGGCATACTACATAAACAACATCTTGAAGCCGCCTTCAATGCTTCCTTATGTCCTGCCCCTAGGATAAAATGTTCCCAATTCGCAGGGCTTGTGCTAAACGACAAACAAATTGGAGGCACTTGTCGAAGAATTGTGTTTCAGTTTCACTAAGAGATTGGAGGCTTTCATTAACATCACTTGGATTTTTTGCTTAAATTTAGTTAATTACATGTATATGATATTACGAGTAAAATTAATTTTAAATTATACGAATTATGACTATTTAACATTGGGATTCATTGTCCTTAAAAAAGAGTGAGTAGTTTATTGTATTCTAAGATGACACTAAAGTGTCGTCATGATTACTGTTTTCCTAATGCTAATACTGAAGTGTTATCATGACACCGAACTGTTTATAAGGCAGAATATTTGTTTTAGCTCGGTGCGGGCTCCGGTTTAAGGTATTCAATTTAATCAATTTTCAATCCGCGTATCAGTGGATGGGGCTCTGTGGTTGTGTGTGCTGAGTACAGGTTTTGTTTCTTTTCCTGTTTCCCGATGGTTTCTTTTATATTGCTTATCAAGATCGGCTGTAGCGGTAATGACCTAGACAATTTTTATTTTTGAATCGATTTTGGTGGAACTTTTTTAATTGGCGTGAGGAAAATTTTACGCACTTGGGGAAGGGACATTGCATAAACAATAAGTAATAATTAATGGCTTTTTTTAGCAACGTTGTAATAGAAGATATAGAAGTTCAAAGAAGTTTTGGTATAACATGTGAATCTAAAATCCTCGGTCGGGGAATATGTTCATTTGTAAGAGACGAACGAAGCTGACGGGAGACCAGCTTTGAATTTAAAAAAAAAGAAGGTTACTGAGGGGATCAGCTAGTATGATTATAAAGGAATACACCGAACAATCGTAAAAACTGCACTAAAACTTGACTCAGTGCCCGTGTACTGAGCTAGAGAATCTCACGGTTAGTGATTCGAATCCAATATACACTTATGTACTACTCGTAAAGAAAATTTATACCCAAATATTCTTTTAAAATTCGGTATTAGTAATAAATATGACCTAAAAATAAATATTAAATTCGTATCAACTGGAAACGGTACACATTACAATAATAGTCAGTCGTAGTCAAAACTTTATTGCACCTAATGGGATAGAGTCCCAACCCGTGCATGAAAACTAATAGGGGATAAGTATATAGCAGAGTCAATAGACACGCCCGAGCAGCTTTTTTTTCTTGTACAAAGGGTACTACAGTTACAGTACTCACAGCATTCTACACTTTACCAATTTCCTGTAAAACTCATTACGCCTGGAATGCTTATCAGTTTACTCATAATTCTACCTTCACAAGTAAATACTATATATACAACAGTGTAGGTAGTGTCAATAATAACAGAAAAAAAAAATAGCTACAGAACGTAGAACATTTTCATAATTGTTGCGACTCGATAAACTAACGTTCTGCATACTCGTAGAAAATGTCCTCTGTTAATTAAAACCAATCGACAAATCTGCTAAAAATTCGACTTAACTCTCACTTATCTAAAATGAAATCTGAAATCGATAGTCGCACATGCAGATCGTCTAATTTATTGCCAAACATCCAAATGTCTATACACAAGTAGTCAGCTAGCTTATCAATTTTCAAACCTAACGTGGCACACGTCATCTGTCGACATCAAATTCTATCACCTTAATTTAATTTTTCTAACACGAGCGTAAAGAGTAAAAAAAAAGCTCTCCAGTTGGCAACAGAACAACACGAGTGTGTTAGTCGCACTAACACCACATTGAACATAGAGAGTTCTAGGGAAAGAAAAAGCTTCAATCTAGTTGACAGCCGTCGAATTGAATTGTGGGGCTTGCAAAGTAATAAAACTGAATAAACTCGTTAATGGAATATGAGAAACCATGAGGTGAATTACATATTTGACACATGTACAGACCCACACACAAACATCAACAACGAAATAGACGTCATTTATGTAGATGACAGGTGGATTGAGGATAACCATTGATGACGTTTGGAACTAAATAACTGCAAACAGTTTCGATATATAAATTATGTGATTTTAAACCTATCAATCGTACGAGTATTCTAGTTTTGTATCTATTTTTGGAACCACGATACTTTTACCGGTAATTGTGTCATGGCGGCAAGGTGATAAGATTTTATTTAGTATTATATTATTATTTTTTACTGACGATATTTAAAATCATGGGTAAATCACGATGGCATTTATTTATTAATGAAAATCACGTGGCGTCCTTTGCTGAATATCAGATCCATCTGTCAAAACTAATACAAATTTGGCAGACATTTTTTAAATTTATTATCTAAGAAAGCGAAATGAAAAATTTTGTTGTGATGAAATAAGCAACACAACACATACAAAAAAGTATCTGACTCATTAACGATTTAGATTGCAGATTAAACGATGCGAATATAAAAAATAATTAATAATTGTGATAATTAAATTGCGTTTAATGTTTATTATTTTTCGGACCGAATTCATTTGCTTGCTTAAACTTACTCCCGGATTAGTTTATAGGATGAATTCAGTTTGAGGATTTTTTAAAGGAAGGTCAATGGTTTTGAGTGTTTTAGTCATTGTCTGAAGGTCAAAAATTGAATCTTGAACTGTCAATCATCAATTATTAGAATGGTGTTTTTGGGTATGGAGACCCATGGAGACGGTTGATTGTGAGAGACCATTAATCGACAGGTACCGGAAAGGGCTTGTATCCTTCCGTCGTTATCTCTTTTTTTTAACGAGAAACATTGTACTATCAGGCAGAAAACCCTTTTTGATGTAGTGGTTGCAATTCACTCGCTTTCAGGGTTTCGGTACTTACAATGTAACAAGAAATAAAGTTCACGACTGAGTCGGGCGTACCACCTATATCAGATATAAAATTCAAACAAAATCGTTGGTTTTCTTTTTTTTTTGCAAACAAGTTGAAAACAAAACAAAAAAAAATGTTATGCCACAATGTTGTACATATCAAATATTGTTCAAATTTAATTTCGAATAAAATCGATCCAATCAGAGACGAGAAATGGAAAAATTTTTTAAAAAAAAAAAGTTGCCTGTCCGTTTGTCTATCACAGTCTCATTACATTTAAACCATTTGGGGTAAAGTTGAAATTTGGACCAGAGATGATTTTTGCTGACCCGCAGATAGTGTCAAAGTAAAAAAAAAAAAAGGTTTAAGGTGACAATGCACTGATTCCAAAAACGCACATCTCCGTTATTTCTACTTTACCAAATTTTTAAATAAAAAAAAAAATGTCAACAGGATATGATCCCCCATCCTCATCTCTGAAACTATTAAGCCGGACAATTTTCAAAATAACATACGAGTAGGTTTTTAATTCAACAATTACAGGAAAGCTGTTTGGTTTTGATGCATTTTCGGTGGCTAAAATGTGAGTTGTACAGATTCCAGCCCGTGTGCGGAACAGCCACCGAGAATAAAGGAGAAACGAACCAAATCTGCTGCTAGTACGATAGACCGAAAATATAGTTTAGTGCTCTGGGATTTGGAAATTTTCATTTTATATAAAAAAAAAAAAAATACGGTTTGCAAAAAAAAAAAAAAAACTTGCAGAAACATGAAAGATAAAATGGCGTCGATAATCCGCCATCTTTTTTATTTTATATAGCGGTATGTGTATATAAAATCATATTTAAATTCATAGTAATTGGTGAAGTCAATAAAACCACAAAATAGTAAATATCGTACGGCTATAATCCGCCTGTAAGGGATTGTGTAATACTCATTTTTTTATCGAAGTATTTTTTTTTAATTTTTTATTTTATAACATTTCACTTTTTTAACTTCTTCATAATTTTTTTTTTCTACTCTTCTTTTTAACGTCTATTTTTTTTCACGTCGTCATTTTATATTTTATGGCACGCCATTTTATGTTTCCGTTTCATAGGTGTAGCATGAATGTCTTGGAACTAGTTAACGTTGCTGAGAACTGACTTACAAGAGAGGTTTCCCGACATTTACCCTGATTGTGGAGGTTTTTCAAAAAAATCAAGCAATATTAAATCTAAGGCCTCAATAAGTGTTGCATAGGAATGGATGGATGAACGGAAATAATTAAAAATAGTATAGCAAATAACTAGCTGCTAACAACATAACATTACATTAATCTGGGTTCCTAAACTCATTGTGGTTCTCTCTCACCCCTACCTTTTCGTAGCTTGGGTTTGATCAAGTTGATTTGGAAGATAAAAAGACTGCGGAGCATATTTGTGCGAATGTGCCGTCACAGCTCGAAGAAGACACAGGCTCCTCGGAAAGGCATTCCTTTCTCAAAGGCTTAGGTGTACAACAAAAAAAGATCTTATTTGGTCGCAGTATTCCAACAACAGCTAATAATAATAATAAACAAATTATAACTAACAGATATCCGTTATCATTATCTGTCTGATGTTGTTTGCAATGTCATTTCTGACGCCTATGGGTAGTAATAAAACAATGCTCTTGGGCATGCATAATAATATAATAACCTAATCTCTGATGTCAACTTTGCACTTAGACATAGCCAAGGATAGATCACCTACGAGAGGGGTAACAAACTGGTCGGTCCAGGTTGCACATCTAGCAATTGAGCAACGCATTGTTCCCGTGGTTGAACATGGAACGCACTCCTAGCTACAAGTATATGTTTATAATAATTGGTACGAAAATCTCGACACAGGAATTAATTCATGATTACTCTAAAAAATAATTTCAACGATTAAATTTTAAATCTAGAGCGATTTGTAAATTAACGAGATATACAGTGGTGGTCATTGAAATAGAGGCATTCTATGTTACCCATAACTTTATATAAAGCAATTGTTTAGGAGACTGAAAGAAAAAAAAACCTATTTGAGTAAATCTTAAACATAATGTAGTTTATTAATTCCTAAAAAAACATTAACTCGTAGAGGAATAAAAATGATCCGAAAATAAGAAAATAAAAAATAAAGAATATACTCCTGGTCAATGAAATAGAGCCAGCCAACTTTTTTGCCACTAAGTTAAACTTCGTAAAGAATAATATTCAGACCAAAATTTAACTGAACGACCTTCATTCGTACTTGGTTGCGAAACCTTTGTTTTTGATCACAGCTTCACAACGTCTGTGCATGGAGTCAACTAACGATTGACACCGTTCTATGGATATGGATGACCATTCTTTTTGCACAACTTCCCACAATTCTTTTGCGTTTTAACGTGATGCTTTCTTACGGTTGGCTTGAGTTCCTGCCATAAGTTTTCTATTGGATTTAAGTCCGGTGATTGAGCTGGCCAAGACAGAACTGCAAAGTTGTGATCCTCAAAGAACTTTTTTGCCTTTCTCGATGTATGCTTTGGATCATTATCCTGCTGAAATGTCCATGTCAAAGCCATGTTATCCTCAGCATAAGGCAGCATCACATTCTCAAAGATATTGACATATTCGTGTTGATCCATGTTTTGCTTAATTTAATATATTGGACCAAGCCCATACCAGGAAAATGATGCCCAAAGTTTAATATTGCCACCTTCATGTTTTACACATTTTTGTGTGTTTTTGGAGGATGGAGGTTTTCTTCATTTGGAGGATGTCTCACATTCTTTTTACCATAAGACCCAATTAGGCTAATCTATCTTTCGTCACCCCATAAAATATTTATCCATTTTTTAATTCCTTCTGTACCTGTCCATTGGAGGTGGTCATTTGCAAACTTGCAAACGTGCCTTTATATGCCGTTTACTTAAGAGTGAAACTTTTCGAATCTTCGTCGAATTGTTCGTTCACTTATTCGAAGGTCTACTTCCATTTTAATATTATGCGAAGACTTAAAAGGGTCAGACTTCGCGGCACGAACAATTCTTCGATCGACTTAGTCTGAAGTTTTTCGTTTTGCCCCTCGATTTTCCACATTTTCCTTTGCTTTCAAAACATTTTCTACCATCTTCTTCGATCGTCCAATCATTTCAGTAATTTCGGAAAATATTGGCTTTTCCTAGGAGCAGAGAGGTGGCTCTATTTCAATGACCACCACTGTATGTATGTAAAGTGCGACACAGGGGTGTTGCACTTATTTTTTTAATGCGATAAGACAACCAAAAGTAGTTAGCTAATCATGCCTGATTCTGAATCGATTGTGACCCAAAAGTTGTAAAACCTATTATCTTATCTGGCCCACTTTTGAACGCTAAACGGTCTTTGCGGTTTTATATCACTGAAGGTTGGTCGAGGTGACAGCAAACGGTATATTCCTTTATTACTTGATCTCGAAATTTTAATTAATCTTGGTATTACCATAATAGAAAAACTGAAAAAGTAGGTCTCACAATTCTGTCTGTCTGTCCGTCTGTATATACATACCTCGGGCTGCAGCTAAAACGACTCGACATATTTTTTCAAACTTCATATCTGGGATCTGTGGGCTATATTTTTTCAAACTTCATATCTGGGATCTGTGGGCTATCTACCAGAGCCGAAATTCAAATTTTCACTTTAACCCCGAAATTGACGGTACTTTACTTAAGAACAATTTTGGTTGGTAAACTGGTAAAATCTTTCTATACTGGAATGCTACCTAACGGTACTTTTAAATGCTGCAACAATTTGCTCGTATCAGGTTTTTGTTTTCTCCTAACAGTAAAAAAAGCGACCGAGAGGGTTATTTTGCCTGGAAAAAATAATAGAAACAAACGATTACCACAGTCCGCGTCAGTGATTCTGAAGTAAAGCACGTTCTTGTTTTAATTGAAATAGTCGTAAACTAGTGTGTCTTGTGTTTTAGTCTTATTTAGAAGAACAAATTAAGCATTGAAATCGAAATTTTTTTTAAAATGGGTCATGGAGTACATTGCACCAGTTCTGAGCGTGATTTGACAAAGAAGTTAGGAGAAGACGGCAAAACAATGGATGAAATAGCTCAGGTCATAAAGTGTTCACAGCTATTCATCCAAGACCCAAAATAGAAACCAGAGGCAGAAAACGACAAACAACTCCGCGATTTGATAAACTGCTAGTACGACTGTGCAAGAATAAGCCATTTTCTTCTTCCACAGAACTCAAAAATGAGTTAAACGCACCAGTGACCAGTCGTACAATAAGAAATAGATTAAAGGAAGCAGGTCTTCCTGCAAAAAGTCCCAGAAAAGTTCCATACTTAAGCAAAAAAAATATAAAACAGAGACTAGTTTTTGCTGTGTGCCATAGACTACGTGGAAATTCTAAACACGGTTATGCTGCCATTTGCTGAAGAGGACATGCCTATTAAATGGGAGTTTATGCAGGATAATGAGCCCAAGCACTCCTCAAAGTTGGCTAAAGAATGGTTTCATCAAAACAAAATCGATGTTATGGAGTGGCCATCACAGTCCCTCAATCTTAACCCGATAGAACACCTATGGGGTGTTCTTAAGCGCAAGATCGGGGACTGCAAAGCTAAAAACAAGGAAGAACTAAGGTCAAATACACAAAATGCATGGCACTCCATACCTCCCGAGACTTGTGCCAATTTGGTCCATTCCATGGGACGAAGATGTGAAGCAATTATTAAAAATAAAGGCCAAACGACCAAGTATTAAAAAGATATGAAACACCTTTACCGTAAATTAATTCGTCACAAAAAAAGAAAAAAAATTAATTTATTTCTATTATTTTTTCCAGGCCAAATTCAAGGAAAACCAAGAATCGACATTTTTCACCATTTCTCTTCTTTTTTATTAAAAACTTTAATATTACATTGTACCAAATGTTTTATGTTTTATCCCGAATACTTTTTATTTTTCCGATAAACGGTGAAGAACAAGCTTGTTTCTATTATTTTTTACCTCCAAAATCAAGAGATTCGTCTCTTGATTCAAACAATTCTAGTTCTTGGTCTTATCTGAAATATTACCAGAAATATTATAGAAACCAGATTTCGGCTGCTAACTCTAAGGTTATAAAACTCCGCAAATTTCAAATCGATTCAAACTAGACAAATGATAATGATTGAACTTAAAATTTAGCAGATAACTTAAATTAAAAATGGGTCAAGTAGCCTATGCCTTCCTTAAATCAATTACAGACCTATCCCTCGACACAAGCACTTCCTAATTCCAATAGATATAAAAAATCATCAAACCTTATTACTCTTTATGACATCACAATTCGATTAACAATCGCATGGCAACAGGAGAAAAATTTCACAAAAATCATTTACCACCATTCACCAAGTCTTTGTCGTCATCGTCAGCATGTTTGAAAAACCTTGAACTACAAAGTCCACTTCGTTGAATTTATAGGGGCTTGGATACACAAGCAAGCAGCACACCCGTTTATTACCATGGATTTATGTTTTCGTCGGAATTCTCATTCTATTGCCATAAGCCGACGAAGTGGCAGCAAAATTTCCATTCTTGGTTGGCACCCATACCCTATTTTGCCTGCTATAATACTGTTAGCTATAATACTGTTAGTTTGCAGTAGCACCTTTAGCTTTCACATTTGTCTACATTAATAGAGGAAGTATATCCTTGACAAACTGAAATTATACATAATTTTTCCAGTTTCATAAAAATAAAAACTTTGGCTGACGGCACGTGTTTTTCTGCTTCGTTGAGAGGGCGTTTCTGTTCTGCTACTGAAAAATCAATACAATTGGAATAATGTAATAACCCATGCTCTAAATGATTGGTTGACGTTTGTCTTCCGCCAAAAGCGAAATAAAAAAAATCTTTGCATAGCAACTAAGAATAGAAAAAATTCGCGTGCACACAACAATGAGATATTTAGGACATTTAACTGTGACAATCGTGTCTCATGACCCATATTCCTAGAAATAGCTAACAAACTAGAACCGTAACACAATTCAGATGATTACTTAGAACTTTAAAATACATTCACCAATTTAAAGTATCTTTTTATTTATTTCGAACTTTGAATACACTTTGTTGCATGCAGGGTGTGTGATATGATGTGTTGTCCTCGTTGACCTACTTTTTACCTAAAGTAGAGATACAGTTTTACACCTTTCTCTTTGCAATGATGGCACTGGTCAATGGGAAAGCAATTGCTATGGGGTATAAAGTAGCTGCCCTTCTCACGTAAGGTGAGATGGGCATGAAAAATGAAAAAAATATAAATATAGGAAAATCCAGGTACGAGTAAATGCCACTGGGTTAGTGCCAAGGTGGATGGCCAGCTGAATACCAGAAAAATATAATTGAACCGTGGCTACATACTACGTGTGTTTCGAATATTGTGGTTGTCAATTAAGTGTCATTAGATAGACACAACATTTGAAAAATATAACGCAAGCACGTTTAATTGTGGATAACAAATTTATGAAACCAGCTTTCGTTAAACGACATACCTACCTAACATTTGGAGTAGTTTTCTCTTCAGATGCTTTTTAGTAGAAAATAGAATTAGAATGTTCAATTCAAATATTTAATTGACAATATTATTCGTTTTGGTTAACGCAATATTTACCCAATGTTACCATTCCATCTTTTTTTTAAGAAATAGGTTGTGTTTGGTACTGCCAAGAACACTAATATAAGAATAAATATAATACATAATAACAATAAAATTTGATACAGTAATTTAAAATAAAATCAGAATTTATCATTGTATCTTGCGTTGCATAAATTTGGTAACTCGCGTTACAATCGATCTTTATATTGCATATCTTTAAACATTTTAGTGAAAGCATAATAATTCTTTATAAGCGTATTAGTTAAGCAGAGCTGACTTTGTAATTCCGGCTTTTACTACAGATAACGTCATCACTGGAAAAGTTGCTCTGAGAAAACTAGCCAACGACCCAGGAACTGGTTCACACCAAGCCGATCTCAAATACAAACTTTAACACTATTACTCTATCGTTTACTACACTTTAATAACACTGTGAAGTCAACTAAAGGGTAAAATGTCAAACTTTATTTTTCACTCCATATTCCTATTTTCTGGGAATCACCCAATAAAAAAAAGTACAAATTTATATTGCCTGATTTTGGTTTGAAGGTTTGGAGACCAGCAAACGTGTTGCCTTGCTCGAATTAGTATGATGTGAGGGCTTTATGTGAGACTGAAAATGTATAGAATATGCATTATTCTACATCACTCTAAGGCTACATGGCCATTCTTCGTCCACTGAACGTTCTCAAGATTCAGCCATTCCTTCAGTTTTCGCTTGGGCATATGCTCATAACGTAAGAACAGCTTATCCGATGTGAGTGAGAATTTAAGAGTATTAATAAACGAAGATTTTAAACTATAAAATATCTTTGTACGTTATTTTAAAGGTGAGCAATAAACATACTTTTTTTATCTGAAAAAAGTTAAAACACAGAGAACTGCGGTGAAAAACTGGATGTGTTTGTTTTTATTCTAAATTATCAATTATTCTGGGACCGGTGGTTTCTGGTTAGAATTATCAATGCACGATGGATACTTGTGAATCCGCTACATCCGCTCTTGATCGAGTAGGCTTTATATACTGTGAAAAGGATATGGAGAGAAGACTCTTCGAAAAACTTATACGTAATGCGACACGATCTATTCAAGGAAAAGTGGGGTCCCATAAAGCTGCCTACCTATGTATGTACTACTACCACTACTAGTCTTTGATACCTAGATGGACAATGAAAGCTTACCTTCATTACGTTGACCAACTGACAAAAACTTCAAATGAACATTGAGAAAGTTAGTAACTTTGTCGTATTTGAAAAAAAAAAACCCAATTTGGCGCATCTAAGTCAGTGCAACTTTAATGTCGGGAATATCAGCATTTTGAACGCTAATAGCTTCGCTTATCTTGCTGGCTTCATTTCCACAGACAGAAGTGAAAACAAAGACATACCGAACCGTAGCTATAAGACTAAGGGTGCCTTCGTGCATTTAACTAGATCTGGAGTTCATTTTATATTTCAATCACAACCAAACTGCGCACCTTCAACTCTCATCTTAAATAAGGTCAGCTACAGCTGTGAACAAAAAAATAGCAGTGTTTGGAAAGAAATAAAAAAAAAACTCAATTTTTCATCCAAGAGCCACAGTATTCAGGAACATTATATTTTTTCTTAATACAATAAAAGGTACAAACTAATTCAAAGAATAATATTAATCAGAACATTAATAACAAAAAAAATATAAAAATTAATTGTAATTCAATGTTTAACAAAATAATAGCAGTGTTTCAAATTTAATACAAATATTCCTAAAATTAAAGTGAAATCAATTTTTTTTTACTTGCATAGGTCTCAGTACTTCGTCGAAAAACCTTTGCAGTCAATTACAGCCTTGCATCTTCGAGTCATGGAGTCCACAAGGCCCTGATACCGACTTTGTGGTATGCTGGACCAAGTGCGCTTAACAACTTCCCACAACTCCAAGACATTCGACGGTTTGGCATCATACACAGCACGTTTAACATCGCTCCAAAGATTTTCGATAGGATTCAAATCTGGAGATTGAGCAGGCCACTCCATGACTTGTATCCCTTTTTGCCGTAACCATTCTTTCGCTTTGCGGCTGGCATGTTTTGCGTCATTATCTTGCTGCAGGACCCATCTGAGTGGCATATCCTCTTCACAGTATGGCAACATCATAGTTTCCAAAATGTTCACGTAAACGTGCTGATCCATTGTGCTCTCAATTTTATAGATAGGCCATAATAGGAAAAACACCCCCATACCATAATAGAACATTTCCCATGTTTAATAGTTTTCAGCGAATAACGCGGGACCAGTTCGGTGTTTGGAGAACGTCGCACATATTGACGAGTACCAGCACCACCAAATAACACAATTTTGGACTCATCGGTCCATAAAATGTTTCGCCACTTTGAGACCGGCCAGTTGAGATGTTCTTTGGCGAAATCGAGCCTTTTCACAGTGTGTTTTTTGTTAGAAGTGTTTTTTTTCTGGGACTTCATGCATTTAAATTTGCTTCCAGAAGGCGTCTACGGACTGTCATATTGCAAACAGGCAAATCCAGCTCAGTTCTGATCTCCACGGCGGACTTTAATGGATATTTTTTGCTCACGCGCAGTATCTTACGATCCTCTAAGGCACTTGTTTTTTTCTTACGACCTCTTGTCTCGGGTTTGGCTTCATATTTTATTGCATTCGATATCATTTTTGCCGAACACATCAAAGATTGCTGTATTGGTTTGTAGGATTGGCCTGCGGCGCGAAGAATAAGGATTTTTTTTTCTTTGTTCCTCTGTGCAGTGTTTGCCCCGTCCCACTGAGATGTAATATAAAATAAGATGTCTGAATATGTTTGTAGTTATTAACTACGTTTTGTACAACTTACTTTTTGTTTAAAATCAGCGTTATTTTCAAAATATTTAAAATAATGATATGCACTGCTATTTTTTTGTTCGACCAGAGACTGATATACAAATTTTACAGTTACCGTTATCAGATACATTTCTTGTTCTTGCTATCCCATTCTACTATAGATATACTTTTCCTGGATGCATTCATTATAATGGACGACTTCAACATTAAGTGCATTATAGTTTTAAAAATTTTAACTGATTACACTGCTATTATTTTGTTCACAGCTGTATATGGCTGCGAAACTGACACGCTGACGTGCAAACTTCAAGCAAATTAAATAAAAGGCACGACTAAGTCGCATGTCTTACTTCATACATATGTGCTGTTCGTCCGTGAATGGTTCAGATTTGAAATTTACATAAAGTCGAAAAGAGGCGACAAAAACTTTATTTTCGAAAAATGTCATACGAGGCTTAATTGTTGTTTCCGTATGTCCAAAATTTGAATGGCATGACATTATTCATGTTTATAATGACTTAGATATCAATCTTGAATAAAATGATCTAAGCCGTAACCAATTTACCTAAGTCCGCTAATAAGTAAAGTATCGTTATTCGGTTTATTAGCGAAAACCTGAATATGCATTCTTGCATTCTTATCGTTAACATTTATATTACCCCAAATACGAATTTTTACAGAAATTGTTAGAGCCGTTTTCAAGAAATCTCACTTTTGCAAAATTGGCTTTAAGTAAAGTACCGTTACTTTTAAGACTAGAAAAAATTCGAATTTCGCTTCTGGGCAGCAGCCCACAAGCCTCAGATATAAACTTTGAAGTAAATCCGTCCAGCCTTTTAGGCTCCAGTCCGATATGCAGACAGGCAGACAAAATTGCGAGACTCACTTTTTTGAGTTTCTTTATTAATATACCTATGTTGATCAAAACCTCGAGATCAAATTAGTTCACGAAAACAATACTTGCTCTTTATAAGAGCAAGTACAAAATTGTAAAAGTTGGGCTGGATCGGTCACACTCTCAGAAATCCCCACTTTGAACTTTGCCGGCAAGTTTTCGAGTGGTTCCTCAGGGCAGAGGAGCACAAGAAAGACCAAAAATCACCAGAGGTCAAAACGTCCGTAGCCATAACAAGAAATCACATTCGATGGAGAAGTTTCAATGAGGCTCTAGTCTCCCCAAGAAGCGACAGGACATAGTAGTAGTAGAATCGAACAATGTCACTTTTCATATAAGCTGATGGTCCTCTACAGTCGTATAAAATATGTTATTTAACACGCACAGGCCCTGTACTTATTAATATGTTTTGATCATGAATGTAAATCAATCCATAAATAGATACTTTTAGGAAGAGCTTAGGGTCCAACCAACGATTTGCATTGTTTTCTCCCACCACATTCTGACAATTCATTAACTTCCCTGCACCATACTTCTTGCGTGCTTGCAAAGTGTCCAACTACACTTCATATCAATTATGGATGACCCCAACAATTCGTCCATCATTCATCAAATTTTTCTCTGTTAATTTTCCGCACGAAAAGCGAGTTTTCATTTCAACTCAACAATTTGAGTTCACTCTCTCACGAAACATTCAAATTTAGACTTCACGCAAACTGCCAATTGAACTTTATTATCTCTTCACTGAAAATTGCTACAAACAACACAATGACTAATAGAACAAAATAAAAATAATAACAATCACAATCGTAACGGATGAATTTAATTCCATCTAGAAGCAATAGTGCGCATCTATCCGTATTTGTATGTGTTGTTTCGCGGAATGCGTTCATCTGTATAAAGACTTGCAAAAACTCCAGACTAAACACGTTCCCTCAATTAAATAAAGAGCCCTGTTAATATAAACACGAGCCCAAGACCGGAGACATCTAGCATTTGCAAAATATTTGCAGGCGCCTAAGATGATCATAACATGTCGCCAGAGATCACATCACCGTAGATGGATGGAAACAAAACAAAAAAAAAGTTGCCGCCTTCTGTCAGATGTTTATTTTCGTTTCGGTCTGGGTTTATCTTTTAAGCAACGTCAGATACTGAGAAGACTATACAGAGAAAAAGACACCAAGGTCTGCAGCATAGCACAATTTCGGCCAAATGCAGAAATCAAAAACTTTGTACATGGTATACGTTACCAGCCTTGACTCAAATTACACCGTCAGAGTTTTGCAATCATTGTGCACACACCCTGGCAGTCGAAGTAAAGCAAAATAAAATGTGTTCGACCACCACAAACAGCAATCAACTTAGTCAAGCAAAAATTGCAGTCGGCGGAGCGGCCTCTTTTTTTTTTTTTTTTTTACTGCTATGCTAAGGTTCTCTATTTCTAATACGCAGCGTCACAGTGAGCTTTTTTGGGTGCCACTTGCTTCAATGTACCACAATATTGTATACTTTGACAGGTTTTCCAGTTGCTTTTTTTTTGTTGTCGGTGTTCTTTTTATAGCGTGAGAAGCAATTTTGCACCGAGTTTAAGCAAAAGAAACATGTTGTGGTCCTGAATGTGTCTCCTGTGGTATGTTAATATAATAACTAGAACTAGTTATTTTGTAATTTTAAATAGGGACAAAAGCGATGAGATAAATGATGTTGAGCTTAAACAATTTTAAATTGAGGGATCTTTGGTGTTACTATGAGTTAAAGAAGATTTGATTCACTTCGAGTATAACATTTGCCATCCAAAAGTTCTTAGTTCAATGGTACGTAGTGATGGGCACTATCATTCATTCGATAGTTACTAAAAACCGTTCAATTATGCATAATTGGTGCGTCAGTTACGCAATGTGCGGTACACTGGTCAGCGTCTGACCCGAGAGGGGCGGCTGCTACACTCTCAGGTAGTAGACAGGGATCCAACTCTTGTCGCCCCGTGAGATACCACCAGATCTTGATATAGGTTCCGTGAAGTACCCGTTATTACGTTTCGGAACTTTGCAGATGGGCCGGTACACTACGGGCATCTCGGAGCGCTGAGAAGTCAAAAAAAAAAAAAACTCATTTACTCAAATATTTTCTTTCACGTAAGCTTTCTTTTATTCGGAGTTCGTTTAATGAACTGACTTATTTCTGAATTCTCAATCTTCCAAAACTTTTTTTTTGCGACTTTACCTCTAAGTTAATGGAAATCGTTCTTTAGTGCGAATATCTATCTCAAAAGCACGGTCCTATGAGAAAAATGATTACGATCGAAATTTCACTGATCTCTATCACTGTGTTCTTTGAAGTTTTTAAAACCCAGTGATGGTCTGATAGAATACTTGATCAATGGATCGACATAACACTCAGTTGGGGCGAACAAAAATTTACCGAAATCGGTTGAATAATTCAGAAATTATACAAGAAAACGACCCGCTGAGCACCCTGTCTGCTTTTCGTATGGAATAAAATAGTTAGCATCATCGTTTTAAAGGGACGAAGTCGCACTTGACATTTTGTTCATTCACTTATCGCAGCCCCAGTTGCAGCTCGCTTTGTTCTTGCGATGATGTCGATTTTAACAGCATAAGCCAGTCATGCACAATTCTTTCTAACACGATATTGACCAATCTAACCCAAATAATAAATAAAAAAAAAAAATGTAAGAGCCGTTTTGGAGAAAATCCATTTTTTTCAAAATAGGCCACTTGTAAAGTGCCGTTGATTTTAGGGTTAGAATGAAAATTCAGACTTCTCCCCGAATTAGGAACCCAAAGACCCCAGATATGAAGTTTGGAATATTGGCAGACTCGCTTTTCGAATTCCTCTATACTAACAATACTAGAATTACATAGTTAAAATCTCAAGTTCGAAAATGTTCACTAAACCTATACTTGCCTTGTAGGTGCAAGTAAAAAAGTCTTCTTTGCGCAAGACAGCATGTGCTTGGTTGTCTAGCATTTGTTAGAAAGCAATACCAAAAGTTTATTCACTTCAAAATAAGCAATTGCTAACAGGAAAACCTTTTGAAGCATTTGTTAATACTAGGTAGCTTTTGCTATAAGTGAGTGCTTCATTTTTATACACATCACCAACTGCTTCATTCTATTACATATAATACTGGACGAGACTATATGCGGCACATGAGAGACTCTCCCTTTTTTTGTTAAATCAAGCGCGACTCCGTTCGCACACTTATTTTTGCAAACATACATATGACGTCGACTGTTTACGAGTATACATATAATTTTTTTCGTCCAAAGAATTTCTTTAAAAGGATCAAAGAAGCAAAAACCTCCCTCAGAAAAGGACCAATAGTATTAACGCCAGTGCTTTTCAATGTCATGGAAGAGCAGTTTTATTATCTTGAACGTAAACTGATTCCATTCCAATTGTCTGGGAAATGAAACCATTTCCTTAACATGGGAGAGTAACCTCCGAATATCTCTAAAGCTTTTTGATAGACTTTGGCATAGCACCCTCATTAACAAGCTTCATTCTTTTGGTGTTTAATTTAAATTTAAATCCTTTAAACCCAGAGCTGTATCTCTTCTCTAAAAGAGGATTCCTCAAAAGTTGTAAACGATTTTTCTCGTATGCAGCTTTTGCAAATACATATCGACTACATATTCTTATTAAATCGTATCTTTTTAATATAGACCTTTTACATGTCAAACCCTTTACAAGCATCTTACTCCAATTCCATTTGATTTTTATAATTTTCAGAAGAAAGAACCTTCACACCAGGTCAAGCCCCAAACAAAATTTGACAAAAACCTGTTGACCGTATGACGAATTCCATCCAGCATATCTTAGCCGCATTTCAACTAATACAAAAACTATTTCTGAACAAATATTTCGTTTATAAGAGTGGTATACGGTGGAGGAGGAATGGATTAAGTTTTTACTTGGAAATTACTTCTCCTTTAAGGGAAGTACAAGAGCCAGCATTTTTGCATTACACTCTTACTTCTTTTTTTTTCTGAGCATTCATTTCTTCTCCCTAAACACTTACACAACAAATCAAACGATATTCACTGCCGTCCATAAGTTTTCGGACAAACCATTTTTTCCCAAATTATACGTACAGGACTCAAATGAACAAAATTCTTTCAAATCCCGTTAGGGTCGATAGTAGACATTATTACATCTCGAAACAGGGAAAGGGTCTTAAGAAAATGGAGCGGTATTAATTGGAATAATAACCTTGCATAAAAAAGGACATACAGTGAGTGCTATTACAGATAAGCTTAAAATATTGAAGTCGACAGTGCAAAATACCATACCTACGTCGCTTTAAAGAATCATCGTCTCTTAAGACCCGGAAGAGAAACGGAAGGTCCAAATTAACATCAAAACAGGAGGACCAGACTATAAAAGTAATACGCAAGAAGGATCGATGGCTTACAGATCCAGAAATCTGTGCAGAGTACAATCGTTCGCACTCAAAGCAGATATCAGTAACTACAAAAAAAACGTTTAGCTGCCGCAGGTCTTCACAGTCGAGTAGCATTACGAAAACCTTTGCTACGAAACATTCTTCCAATCTTTGCCGAGAATACGAGGATCAAAAAGAGCAAGAAGGACACTGGAAACTATGAAATGGCCTGCCCAATCACCCGACCTCAACCCAATAGAACTGCTTAGGAGCGAATTTGACAGAGAGGTTCCAAGACTGTGTCCAATGTCGAAAGACAAACTTTGGGAAATCAATAACATTGCAAACTATTGAGAAGCTGATCGATAAAATGCCTAGATTGATGGTCAAAGTGGTGCAAGTACGAGGTGAATTTTTCGAGAAAAAAGACGTCTAACTCTATTTTATTGTCTTTTTATTTATTAGGTTCAATTACTTTGTTCATTTGACTAGACTAGCTATTTAAAATAAATTTTAATTTTGTAAATGAAAAAGACAAAGAATTTTATATCAATTTCTCTGACAGAATGTATTATCCAAATACTAATGGACGGCAGTGTACAGTCTGGGACAAAACGATAAGACACCATTAAACAATTCTTTAACATATTTTTGATCCATCTTATCCCATTCTGTACAATATTGTTGTACTGCTTTCCACCTGCATAAATTGCTCGGGCAAGCTCTCCCCATATGTTGTCAATTATATTGAAGTCTGATGATCCCCCTGGCCAGTTAAGAAGGGCTATGTTTTTTGAGTTAAACTACTCCTTGACTTGGTGAGAAGTATGGAATGCCGCATTATTCCGTTGAAAAATTAAGTTTTCCTTTTTCATTACAGAACTTCCTCCCATTCCATGGCGACTTAAAATTCGTTGCTCCCTACGCAGATCGTGATAATAATACCTCAGCCATCAAATTAAATTGAATTTTTTTTTGTCTGTGGATAAGTCATATCTCCACTTTTTCTTCAAATGGCAATAGCTGCTAGCAAATTCTAAACGTCACGTATTGTAGCAGTTTTAGCCTTTGGAGATGTTCGCATTATTGTAAAACTGTCCTCACATTTTTTATGTTGGTTTTCACTTCCGCTTTAGCTGCGAATAAAAAGGAATTTGAAGCAAAATAACATGTTTTTCTCTTGAAAGTTAATGCGGTCTTCCAGGAGACTTTCTTTTGCCATAATTTTCGGGATCGTTTATTAGTAAGTATTGCCTTCACTCCTACATTTCAAAATTGTTTGTACTTCAGCTGAATTTGACATTTTTCCGCGTCCTACCCAGTTTTCGCGTTATCCCCCCAAAACAAGAAAATTAAAGGTTTTTCCAAAAATCATTTTATGGCTGTTACCTAATGATTCATTAAAGTTGTCAAATGTTACGCATCTTTTGTTTCTTAAGAATTTGTGGGGGTGTCTTATCATGTTATCCCGGAATGTACATACATATGTATGTATGTATGTATGTAGGTATGTATGATACATATTCAATTTCATAAGTTTCTTATTAAAAATAAATTTCACAAACTTGTGAAATTCCTCTCAGCAAACATAAAAACGTCAACAAATACATACATTCGATATAAAAAAAAAAAAAACAAAACAAAGCAACAGTCGCTATCAAATGCAGCAAAATTCATTAATTCTATTTGCGTATCATCAAGTCATACTTCCGATAAAATGCCATTAAAGCCAACAACAAATATTTTTAGGCAGTTATTATTTTCCTTGCAAATTCAACGAAAATATATATGTAGATAATAAAAAATATTACCAGGGTATTGCACCAAGAGTGGTAATGAAACGCATTTGTGACGGCAATCAGTTGCTATTCCAAGAAATAACAACACATTACATGCACTCGTACGTCATACACATTATGTGGAGAAATTCACCACAAAAAGGAGTGGTGACTTTAAAAATGTTTTGTTTTCAGCGTACAACTATGTACATGCGTCATTTCGAACAAGCGATGTGAAAAAATAACAGAAATGAAGATACGTTGAATAAAATAAAGCTACTTGTATGCACATATGTATATATGAAGCCAAGTAACTGAAATAGCTCAAGTAATTTCCTTGAATGTCAAAGTTTAAGAAATAATAGTCGTCATTCTAGGCGAAAGAACTAGCAATAGACTGAATCTTAGAACGCATATTTTGTGGTCGTTCGCTATAGAAAATTATGTAAGTAGGTTAACGATACCCCAGGTTAACGATATACCAATCGATTTGTTATGAAGATATTTGGCTCGGTTAAATGTTAGCGCTGATTTGAAAAGGTACATGCAATTTAAATGTCTCATTAGTGCGGTAACCAAGATATTAATCATTAATCTGCGGTTCCTAGAACCGCAGTAATAAGCACAAATTTAAAATGTTTGAATTGAAATCGCGTGTCACTACAAACATGGATGTGTGCATGTTAATGTTCATTTAACAAAACTGTTTTTATTTTTCTCATTTTTTTTGGAAAACGCCCTTCATAAGCTACAACCTGTAAACATAACGACCACGGGAGAGTAGTCTGCAAGTTAAATGTCAAAAGTCCACCGGTATTGCCATGCGTTTAGAGCTTATTACTATTTTCACAAATATTTTCTTATCCATTGATCCTATTACAAAAGTGGATATACTAAAATTAAAGAAGAGTAGGACACTCTATCCACCAGCCAAGAACTCCTAATCCCGCCCCGCGTCGTGAACGCCGGGATCGTTGTACCTTTGACTGAAGATTGAATTTTAATCTCTTTGGCAGGTCATTAGTGACAGCAAACAAGAGAGCACTCTTCCTTAGATCCAAATGGTAGCGGAAGAATTCTTGAGATGGAATCAATAGTAGCGTCGTACAGTTCCAATCAGGTCGAACTATATAGTGAATACGTTATACTGGCTACTTCGAAATATTTAAAGGTTGGCGTTTAAGAATCTACAAGACTGGGTCAGGGTTTTGGAGGAAAGGGATAGCGGTGGAGTAGCAATGGACCAACGGCAGTCGAATTTGCACGTGGGACATTCGCAGCTAATCAAATAGCGGAGATTCTCAAAGCAGATATGACCGCCATCTATGAAATAGAATGAACCGGGTTTAAGAAAAACATACCCATGCAACACATGCAAAAAGGTGAATTTAGGCAAAAAATCTTGAGCTTTCGCCATATACTTAACTGAACAATTGGTAATATTCCGCATTATGGAGAAAATTTGAAAACATCACACCCAAGAATGGGAAAGTCGAACACATGAAAGCCTGCTTGTAAGAGCTGTTTAAGAGCACATACACACAAGCAATGCCCAGAACCCATCTTTGGAAAAACCATCGGAAATCAGTCTACAAACCACCTGTGGAAACGGGCTAATCGATTTTGTGCGGGACTGAACATGATAGTTTGTATCACGAGATTCCTAACTAATCTTTGACTGAATTGATCGTTTTGCGATCGACGCAAATCAGTGCAAACTTTTCGAGGTGAAGAACATGAAGAAATATTATCATGTATCCTTAGGTTAGGTTAGAGTGGCTGTATGTGCCTTAAGCAAAGTAGGTCCAATGTGATACCACAAAATCAAGAGATTTCTCTCATCCTACCTTAAACCAAATGGAGCTTTTAATGGAACGATGGAGGTTCCTAACATTCGAGTTAACGAACTCATCGAGGACCGAGAGATCTGGACAAGTGCATAGACGAGGAGAGTTGTCCTCGTCCCAACAGCTTTTATAGAAGTCGTTCGAGAAGAGGCCAAGTTTGTGTGCTTCCAATAAGACTGTCCCGTAATCACACCAACTTTTGCACTGATATGTTTTTTACTAAGGGAGACCAGACTATAAGAGCGCTTCTGATTCAGCCTAGGCCAAATCTGTCTAGTGACGTGACAGTCTTAAGTTGGTTTCCTTGATCTCCCCATACATGTCCTCATTTGCTAAATAACCGCATTACCAGCTTATGAGGTGGCAAATAAGTACAAAACAAAGTTCACTAAGAACAAAAATACCTTTTATCGAATCGAATTGAATAAAAAAAAAAAAAGAGTCAAACAAATAAATTGCGGCATTTGGTGGTCGTTCCATGTTTAAACAAGGGAACAATAACATTTTTTACAGTGTCATTTCTGACGTATCTGAAGTAATAACCAAACAATGACCAAGGATTGCTTGATTATTACCTCAGACACCCATATAAACCTGAAATGCTGGCTTTGAGAAATAATACTTCGAATGTACCAAATAGACAAGAGTGGCTACCTATGGAAGAAGTAACAACTGATTGTCCCAAGTTTCCTAACATGATCTCGTGCTTGAACCTGAAACGCCCTCTTGTTCTCTCAACTGGAAACCAAATGAGCTGAATGTAGTCAAATCACCTCCAAATGAGTCATTTGCAATTATCTCATTTAGCTCGAGTGAAAACGTGGTATTAGTCTGTACCACACAAAGCAAGAGGGATGTAATGCAGAAGAAAGCCACCAAAAGCAAACTTTGCAAACCACAAAACCCACTTCTTCCTTATGCTTAGGGCAATGTTGACGTTCACGACGGACGTAAAGCAGACGCCGATGGATTGTTATGTCAACAACGTTGAGCATGCGATGGTGGAGACAATCTCGACGGTCACGACGCAAACGACACTTAATTTTCCCACGATTGTCTTCCAGTTGTTTGCTTATAAATACACGTTTTTATGCACTCTACAAGCTTTACTAGGCTATTTTTATTTAGCCATGAACTATGTACCTTTTAGACCCAAAACAAGAGGGATGTAATGCAGAAGAAAGCCACCAAAAAGAAAACTTTGCAAATCAAAAAACCCACTTCTACCTTATGCTTAGGGCAATGTGGACGTTCACGACGGACGCAAAGCAGACGCCGATGGATTGTAATGTCAACAACGTTGAGCATGCGATGGTGGAGACAATCTCGACGGCCACGACACAAACGACACTTGATGTTCCCACAATTGTCTTCCAGTTGTTTACTAATAAATTTACGTTTTTATGCACTCTACAAACTTTACTAGGCTATTTTTATTTATTTCAGTCCAATTGAATTAGTTTTAAATCATGAAATATGCATCTTTTAGATTTTCCCATCAAAAAAACAGCTAAAAGCATGAAACTGACATTTGGGTGCGTAAACGTTGAAATTGAACCATCGTGAGCGTCTCATCCGTCGCGAAGCCCTCTAGTTTTTCGTACAGCTTGATGCGCAAACCGTAGCGAACGTCGAAATTGCCTCCGGGGTTAACCTATCCAAACGAACTAACTAAATCTTTGATTGTCGTTCAGAAGACAGAAATATTTAAATATAATAAATTTACCCCCCGGCTAACTACAAAATAATAACAAAGCGCTACCTGGCAACACTTACTATGGCGGAGAGAAACAACAAAAAGAAAAACGTTTATGTCAGCCATCAATGGTGAATAGGTACACAGCTGAAATTTCGATGAAAACTCATATCCGTTTTCCCTCCTGCATGTGTAGCGGAATTGGGCGAAGTCTACCACGAAAACACCAGAAAAAGATAACACGCTACTCCTCTCCTACACAACACAAAAGTGCAACTGGGACAACACCACAAGCAAAGGCGCCGCGTTGATTTTAATATTTTAAATGGCTTTTCCTCCATCAAAGGGAATCGAATTTCCCTAGCTAAAGCAAAAACAAAAAAAAGTAGATTGAATTTCAAAAAAAAAAAAAAAAAAAAAATAGGAAAATACATTATCAACTTACCACAATAGCCATACACATTTGAGATTAACTTAACAATGCACGGATTAGCGACTGTCTCTGTCGTTGCCTGGAAAACTTTTTTTTTTTTTAAAAAAAAAGAAAATTGCTCACGGATTCGAGAAATGTGTCCTGCTCAAACTTTCACTTGTACAAACACGCACATACACACACGTAGGCGAAAAAAAATTATTTTTCTTTCTGAAAAATTTATGAAAGAAAATTCTGAGATTTTTCACACTCGGGGGCCACACGCGTTGGAATTTACCTACTTTTCCGAAATTCCTCGAACCCTCGAAGAAATGACTGCTTTCGTATTGCACTATCGCACGAAGTACTTCCAAGAATATAATTTTCACTTAGATTTAAATGCTCTCAAAAATTTTGTAACCTTTTCGCACAGAAAAAAACTTCACGCACCATCAACTGTCGAAATAAATTCTCAACTGAATTTCTGACTTGCATGCAGGCGGACAACTAAAATTGCGCTGACTTGTGGTGGATTTTTGTTTCGTTTTCTTTTGAAGTGGATGGGGAAATGGGGTAGCAAGAGGTGAAAATGTAAATTTCTTTGGAATGCGATTTGGAATGTTTATCTTCTAATTTTCTGTATTTACTTGTAGATTTGGGAAAATGTAAAATTTTCGTTGAATTTCTCAAAAAACAATCCAGAAACTAACACGGGGGTTTTGCTATTTCTTTACCTTGTTATCTGTACTTCAATGGAAATCTACCATTAATACATCTGGGTGTCATTTATTGAACTAATAATCGAGGACTGTTTCTTTTGACATTCTTCAAATTTAAATAGTGGACAAATTCTAGAAAACACTGTGTTGTCCCAGAGACAAATTGGAGTTTAGAAACCAATGATAAATATCGACCACCAAAATCCACAGCACAAATTCGATTTTATTTCCTGAAATAACATATATGTACATATATGTTAAATACAATTTTTCAATTTTTTAATTTCACTTACAATCGGTATCTGAAAACTGGACAAATCCAATTTGTTCTTGAGAAGCATAAGCAATTCAAACTATTTGAACCTTTAATAAAAAAGTAGACAATTCTATGGCAGCGGTGAATCTCTTAACCTTATCGAATATGATGAAACCGAGACCACATGCTCGCAGTTTTCTTTATTTAACAATTAGCTGCCTCTTTCATTGAAAAGAGACGAAATTATTACCACGAATGACAATCAAAATAAATTAGAGTTGCCAATGAAAAATAAAAAAGGTATTCTTCTTTTTTTTAAATTCGACTCGATGACATTCCGGGGGCCTAGGTTGAAGACTCTAAGTCCAGCACAGCGAGTCTTCCAATCGATCTCTTAGCCTTTATTGAACGGTTGGAAAGTTTTACGTCAGTCATTCGAACAACTCCATCCGGGCATGGGTAAATCTTAATGACTCGACCTAAATGCCAGGCCGAACGTCTTCCGTTGGGTTCGATTACTATGAAAATGTCATCTATATAACCATTTTGACTGTCTTGTAATAACAGGCAGATATTCGACGTATCAGCGTTTTGTAAGCTTCAAGTGTTGAGACCGGCGACTATAAAATTTGCTGCATGAATCTCTTTCCGAGAATATTCCAACGTCTCGATCATCTTCACCGAAAAGCATCGAATTCGGAGTTAGAGCTTTGGGGTCTTCAGGATCGACCGGGATGTGTGTGAGTGGGCGTCGGTTTACCTGACCCTGGGCCTACATGAGAGCGTTCTGTAAGACATCTTCTCTAGGTACGAGACCTTTAAGAACGAAATCGATGCTTCTCTTGATGGATTGAATGAGACGTTCCCAAGCTTCTCCCTTCCAAGGAGAATAGGCTGGTATAAAGCGCCACAAAACACCCTCGTACCTTGACGAAAATTCGTAGAGAGAGGTCTCCATCTCCTTAGCATCTTTGTCCAACAAATTTACTGTCCCCACAAAGTTGAGACCGTTGTCACTGTAGAAAAACCTCGTCACGACACGGTTGATCAGGAAATGCCCAACAGCCATAGTGCACTGATCTAAACTAAGATCGTTCAGCAACTCTATCTGCACTGCTCTGAATGTGAGACATGAGAAAATCATGCCGTAACGTTTCACCGTACCTCGACCACACTTAACCAACAAGGGACCAAAACAATCTACTCCGACATGAGTAAAGGGTGTGGAGTCAAAGGCTAAGAGAGCTTTAGGAAGCTGGCCCATTAACGGCATAACTGCCTTAGCCCTTTGACGCTTGCACATGTAACATCCTTTTCGCACTCTCTCAACAGCTCCTCGTATGCTGATTATCCAGGCGCTTTCACGAATATCAGATATAACAATAGCATGTAAGAGTTTTTTTGGTGAGAGTTTTTTTGGTGATGATAATCGATAAGTAGGTCGACCAAAGGATGCCTCTTAGGAAGTATCGCTGGATTGCGAGAGGAATAGGAAGAATTTGCCTTTTGTGCTCTTTCGAAACATCCAATCTTCAGTTTGACGAAACTCGAACGGCGTGACGAAGACTTCTTTAACGTTGGCCCCTTTCTGAATGATGTGTTTGAACCGTAGCAAAAAGGCAATTGCTCCGGCGGAGGAAGACTTTTTGGCTTGAAATCTTGTAGCTAGCAAGTTATACAGGCCGTAATAACTTCTTTTTTGTTTATGAACATGGAGCAACATCTTAGGAGCATTTATTCATTTGTTCTCTATATCAGACGCAGCCATGCAAGGTGTAACGGCGGGGCATTCCTCCAAAGAACGTTTTAGGAAATCTGGGCCATCTCTGAACCATCTCGTATCTTGATTTCCAATCGATGATTCAAATCGTTTTGTGGCATCATCAGCCACGTTACCTTTGGAGCCGACGTGAAACCACTGACACTCCAGGATCTCACCCACTCGAGATGCAACGAAGGACGGCAATTTTTTGGTGCAGTTGATCCAAGAAAGTACAGTCTTCGAATCGGAAAAAAACAGCGACTCGTCAATTCGTATGGTATGTGATTCCTTAATTGTAGCTGCCACAAGCACAGCAGCTTGCAGCTCCAAGCGAGGTATAGATAATTGTCTAACAGGCGCGAACTTGGCCTTTGCCATAACCTGTGCCACTTCGATTTCATCATTGCGAACAAAACGAAAGTAAGTCACTGTATCAAATGTCTTTTCCGACGCGTCGAGGAAAATTATCAGACGTACTTTGGATTCGTCAGGGTTCCAAGATACGTATCGACAAGGAATCTTGATATTTTCAATGTGCTTCAGTTCCTTGATAAAACCCAGCCACAAGCTTCGTAAATGAGATGTCACCGGCTCGTCTCAATCAAACTCTTCTCTCCATGATGAACAGTGGATGATGAACAGTGGAACAATTCCTAGAGGGTCGAAATTCACTTTGTTATAACCGCGTCTTCAGCTAACATATCTTTCATGACCGCATCGTCCGCAAGTTTAAGTTGAGGGTGGCTGCGGTGTAGTGGTAAGATCATCGCTTGTCACGCTATTGGTTCATGGTTCAAATCCTGCTGTCAAGAATCATCTATTTATTTCGCACGAAATAAATAAAAAAGTCGATCAATTGCGAAAGCTAAGTCAACTCTACTGCGAAGGCATAACACTGGTAGTAGTGGTTATATGGCTGAAAATGCAACTTGATCGTGATGATGACATCAGGAGGACGGAGAAAAATACTGTGAATCATAAGCAAAATACTGTGAATCTCTCGTAACAGAAATAGCGTCATCAACTGAGTTATGGCTATTGAAACAGTCGTCGACATAGGTGCGTTTAGTCATTCCATCAACGGCTTAGGGACACACATCTTTAAAAAGGTTGGAATGGTGATTTTTAACATACTGCGCGCAAGTCGGAGAACATCTGGGACCAAACATCATGACCTCCATGAATGCGTTAGCACTACTGATCCTCAGCCTTGATTCGGATTCTGTGGAACATCTCTCTTACATCGGCGTTCACAGCTACTTGACGCTTCCGGAATTTGAAGAGACCAGTATGTAATGGAACCAGGTTGTCTGGGCCCTACATCAAGTGTGTATTTAAGGATATACCGTTGACTTTCGCAGCCACGTCTGCCACACATCTAGGTTTTGGTGGAAACTTGTTATTATTTACAATGATAAAGATTGGCGCGTACTAAACCCGAGGCCAATCCTTCTCCAACTCCTCCTGCGAAGCGATTTAACATAACCCTTAGAGATCAAATCCCGAAAATAATTGTTTTTGCACTCCAGAAGATGACACTTCTTTCTTAAGGACTTCTCCAAGCCAAGAAGGCGTTTAAAGGCCATATTATAGCTGTAGGGGAGCCTGACGTCGTCTGAATCTTACAAAAGGCCAATCTCATATTGCCTGCCCAAGTGTTTCAACGAACGTATATATATTCATATCGAAGGAGCGACTGACTTCTCGACTACGCAATTCACCTTTTGGAGGCATGACACCAAACTCTTCGGTGGTGCAATGACGCCGTACAAGTTCATGCAGGTCAACTTCTTCCCTAATAGCATCGTGGAACATGAGTTTCATAGAAGGCTTCGATGCCTGATGCAAGCAGGACACATTCATCGATGGAGCTGATTTGCCGTACACGATCCAGCCTAGTAGAGTCTTTAAGGCGTGAGGTTCCTCATCCTTGCCATGGCGCTGACTGTGGCCTAATAGGAATTTTGCTTGATCCAAACCAAGCAATATTTTCGGTCGAGTATCCACCAGATCTGAGAGTGGGAGACCTCGAAGATGAGGGTATAATCTTTTCAAACGCGCAACATCGACAGACTGCCTAGCACGACCCAAGTCTTTGATGGTATTGACATTATTCAAAACATACTGCCTACTACCCTTAACACCAGACAATAAAGAAGTGCGTTTAGAATCCTCGACACGAGACACCCCTTTTGTCCACTGCAATGTGAGTTGTTCGGGTTGTCCTTCCAGCCCAAGTTCATAAAAAAGGTCTTCCTCGATCATCGACAACGAAGACCCATCGTCCTGAAAGGCATAGGTATCCACAAACAAGTCTCTGTTACCATGAATCCGAATCGGAACTATCTTGAACATAATTGTGACATCAGCCCCGATATGAGAGGAGTGAATATGCGGTTGTGGTACGAACGGAACTGCTACAGAATTTAACCCGGAGTTACTGACACTTGATGTCGTATGCAACAATGGGTGGTGACGTCGGTTGCATCCATCGGTACCACACGATCTTTTTTTTAGAGCATGCTTTCCACTGATGCCTTGATGGATCCAGGCATGTGAAACAAATAGACTTTTCTTTAGCAAACGTCTGCTTTTGCTCCGGTGTTAAAACCAAGAACTCTTCACATTGATTCAAAGCATGTTGTTTTTCGTTGCACTTGCAATATAGACCGGTTGACGCAGACGATAAAACGGGTTGATGACAGCACACGAGAAGATTTGGTGTTACCAGCTAACTGTGACTTCTTCTGTTCAAATGGTCCACCAAGTCTCATCAGATCAGGAGGTAAATCAAGTACCTTTTCCGTCAGAAACTCAGCAAACAGTTGAAAATTGACTCGTGGCAAAACTAACTTTCTTTTTTGCCACTCTTGATAAAGCCCTGTATCTAACATAGAAACTAGACTAGTGAGAACATACCCATTCGTAAGGTCCTCTTCTCTACTCATCGATTTGATTTCTGCTACAAACCCGTTGAGTTTCACTGCCCATATGCGTAGCTTGGGATCGCACTTTGACGTGAGCTTCGGAAGACTTAATAAATCTGAAGTCAAGTCGTGAACCAGAACGTCATAACGACCAAACATGGCGCGAAGCGAATCAATTATCGCGTCAGCATCCGATGAATACTTCAGACGATCGCTTACAAGTTCATACGCTTCTCCTTTTAAGGCCCTACGCAAACGAGCGACATTTTCTTTAGCGCTGTATCTCCCCTCGATCGTAGTAGATTTGTAGACCTCCTCAAAATAAGTCCAATCTCTTTTGTTTTCACCAGAGAAATTCGGCAGCTCTTGCACATTGCTGCGATTTAATATCGTGAGAAGATTTGCCATATCTTGGTCTCGAATAGAATTATCACGAGTGCCGGGTCGGACGTTTCTCGCAACGGAGTAGACTGACCTGGTAGCTGGTCGGACCTTTCCCGCAACGAACTAGATTGGCATTGTCCAAGCGTACTATTCATAAGTGCCTGATGGTTAGCCTGGATTTTCTTAATTATTTCTAGCTTGATTTTATAGCGCTTAAACTTGATTTCGGAGCGCAGATGGAGGAGGAAACTGGTTGTTCCTTTACGATGGAGACCTTTAACAGCTTCAACTTGGTCTCCACGAGTTCAGCTCGCAACTCCAAAAGCTCCTTGTCTCGTTGTGCTACCGCGGCTTGCGCCACTGCAGCAGCTTCAATAATTAAATCCACGTTGTCGTCGGCCTCAACTGCTGAGGCGGGTACTGGCAAAGAACTTCTGCGACTCGTATGCACTTTTGAAACATCATCATCCTCTCGTAAAACACAATCTTCCTCCTCACAAAATCAGGGAGTTATTGTGTCGAACTTGTCGGGATCAAAATCATAGCAATTATAGTGCCACCAGCGTTTACATTTGTCGCAAGACACCATGGAGTCATCACCGGTCTTCAACAACTCGACGAAGTGCAATTATGTGCCACTTTGTCCATATTCAAAGGCATGAAAATCGGTGTTGTAGAATAAGCACCACAATTGAAATAAAATAATGTTATTCCAGAGACAAATTGGAGTTTAAACACCAATAATAAATAATCGAACACCAAAATCCACAGCACAAATACGATTTTATTTCTTGAAATAACATACATTTGTTAACTTCAATATTTTTAATTTATTAATTTCACTTACAATCGGTATCCGAAAACTGAACAAATCCAATCTGTTCTTGAGAAACATAAGCAATTCAGACTATTTGAACCTTTAATAAAAAAGTAGACAATTCTATGGCAGCGGTGAATCTCTTAAACTTATCGAATATGATGAAATTGAGACCACAAGCGCGCAGTTTTCTTCATTTAAAGAAATTATTACCACGAATGACAATCAAGATAATTTAGAGTTGCCAATGAAAAATAAAAAAGGTATTCTTCTTTTTTTTAAATTCGACTCGATGACACACTGGAATATAATTCTTTTTTTATTTCCCAAATATTTATTTATACATCTATGTTATATATCGACACTAAGAATATATATTTTTAAAACATGGTGTGTGATATAAATATTGTAATATGCGAGTTACGGCTCGAGTAGATAAAACGTTATTCTGTGAGATTATTTCTTTATTTTCCAGTCCATTTCAAATTCTTTCCTTACAAGGTCTCTTTCTTCTTTAATCACTTTATCTCATTTCAATTACTTAATTCACAAATCCAAACTAATTACTTCTTCTTGTTAACTCTTAACTTTCAATCTATAACAAAACTACAACTTCGCCCATTATCACTTTTCCAATCTCTTCGTGCGGTTCAAAAACCAACTGCCTTGCCTCGATCGCCATCTGTCCTTATATAGTCGTATTTCTGATAGCCAGAAACTTCTAGCAAATTCTTCGACCACTGGAACAAGAAAATTCTGATGTAATAATTCCAAGATGACAGCTGCAGCCAATAATCTCTTGCGGTTATAATTCTCTTGCGGTTATAATTCTCTCTTAATTCCGCGACGTCGTATCCGTCTCTTACTGTGGACATGAACCTCGAATGAAAAGGCACTTCGGAATGTGTTGCCTACATCTGTGCGCGTAGTTATTATGCTACATTATGTTACAATATATACTTATGTTTAACTTGTGACCAATGTCAACGGAATCATTTGTTTATTGAGCGAGTTTAGTATTATTATATCTATATATATATATATAAAGGGTTTTTCAATAGGGACATAACAATTTTGTATTTTAATACAAACACACCCTTAAACTTTTTTTATGATCTGTTAATGTCAAAACGTCAGTCAAAGTTTACGTTTTTATTTGGTCGGTCGTCGCAACTTTAAGAGCGCTTACTCCAATTTTCAGTCATAATAATCGTCCCACCAGACAGGTTGTGCGTGCTATAGTGGATAAATTCGAGTCAACATATTCACTATTGAATGTCTCTGTACCAGTGAGGCAACGCACAGATCGAAGTACCGAAAATATCGCAGCCAAAAATGTTTGAGTTCAAAATGAGCCAAATCAGTCGATTCCATGCCGTTCACAGGAATTGGGAATCTTAGTCCACATTGTGGCGAATTTTGCGTAAAGATCTTGGCCACACCCTTACAAGATCAAATTACGTCAAGAACTGAAGCCTCTTGATCATTTGAAGCGTTGAAACTTCTCCAATTGGGGTCTGCAAAAGTTTGAAAAAAATCCTGATTTCATCGAAAAATCATCTTCAGCGATGATGCTCATTTGCTTAATAAGCAAAATATGCGTTATTGGACAGCAACAAACCCACATGTGCTTCAAAAGACTCCATTGCATCTACAAAAAGTGACCGTGTGGTGTGGATTTCATGCCGGAGGTGTGATTGGACCGTATTTTTTCGTTGATGAAAATGATCGGCATGTTGCGATCGAGTTCACTGTCGTGCCATGTTGGAAGACTATTTTTGGCCAGAATTGGATGGACTTGACATCAGTGATATGTGATTCCAACAAGATGGTGACACATGCCACACAGCTGGTCAAACAATTGATCTATAGAAGGTGGAGTATGGTAATCGTGTACTCTCGAGAAATGGTCCGGTCGAATGGCCAGCTCGATTTATCGCCGATGGCAATTTAACGCCGATGGATTTATTTTTATGGGGTTATGTTATGTCTTTGGTTTATGCCAACAAGCCAACAACGTTAGAGGAGCTCAGGAACAATATCGGACGCCAAATTGCCAACGTTCCGGCCGTTATATGTGGGAGAGTGGTGGAAAATTGGCTCCAAAGAATCAATCGCTGCAAACGTGCTCGCGGTAGTCATATGAACGAGATCGAATTCTATACTTAAACTTAACATTTGTACTATACTTGGAACAAATTTCAGCCTGATATATTAATTATTCTGTGTTTTACAATATTTAAATAAAATATTGTTATGTCCTTATTGAAAAACCCTTTAGTACATGCAGGATACATTTGAGGGTTACAATTTCACAATATTAATACAATTCTTTTTTACATGGTCAAATCAATAGGTCTTGTTCTTTTCAGCCGTCTTCTGTTTATCGTTTCTTGTCTTGGCAGGGAGTTGACATCGCTATTAGAATGTGATATTAGTCTCGTTAAGTGCCGTTTGCTTGTTTTAAATATTTCTTGCGCTATACCATTCAGCGTATGTTTGTGTTTGATTTCTTTGCTGTGCCCCAGATTTTAGCTCCATAAGTCCAGGTTGATTTAACGATAGTTCTATATAATAAGATTTTGTTGTTATATTGTCAGTTTTTTTTTTTTTTTTTTTAATGCATTTTTTTTTTTATTAATTAATTCATTATAACTTACATGCTAGACAAAAAAACGCTTAAAACTAGCTTAACTAACTTAACTATTCTTATTATAACTTACTGGCCCTATGCGGGCGCTCTAAGCTAAACCTAATACTTAAAACTATGTCTTTCGACGTAACGTACTTGAGCATTTTCTATTTATTTTATTCATATAATTTTATAATTTCAATTGTAACTAAGAAAATTTGATAAAAAAAAAAAACTTAGTGAATGAACATTATTTTTTTTTTTGTATTCTTATATATAAACTTATAAACTACCTTAAAATAAATCTTAAACTATCTTATTTTACCTTAATCTATCTTACTCTACATTACGTAATTATATACGTACTTTTTTTTTTTTTTTTTTTTTATTAATTTTTTTTTTTTTTTTTTTTATTTTATCAAGTGCTGTTTTTTTTTTTTTTTTCTGTCGAAGTGCTGTGATGAATTTTTTTTTTAAAATGCCTAAACCTAAAACTATGTAAGTCGGCCATGGGCAAGAACAGCCAACTTAAATCTCAAACAGGCTACCCTGGATTAGGGGGAAACGACGAAGGAGTTTCCTCTCTTTCGGCTAGCCACCAGAAATGACCGTACTGACGTTATACGTCATAAATATCGCGACCCGATACCGCCCTACTAAACCGGAGACGTTCCACACTGCCGTGTGCAACGTCTCTGTCGTAGTTGAGTCGCCTATCCACAGCTGTCCGAGCAACGTGGAAGATTAGCGGCACCGCCAATCTGTCCTGGATCAGACCCTTCTTATCAAAATAGAGGAACGCCTCTGGGGGAACAAAGCCGTTAAGGCGCACTCTCTCGTGATACTCGTAATTGGGGTAATAAGCCCCGGAGATCAGGTTGTTCGTCGAGCTCATTGCTCTTGCAATGTGCCTTCGAATCAGCTTGATAATGAAATTATCCACTCTTATTAGGTTAGCCCTGTTGTATAGGACCTCATTGGGATAGAATTTTATGTACTGGGACTCTGGTGTTCTGTATAAATGAAGGCAAGCCCGAAGGCAAGCCCTCTCAAACACCCGAATCTTTTCCAACAAGCTTGGTCCCACGTTGAACCACACGGGACATCCATATACGAGCATGGGCCGGATGAGGGCCATGTAGCAGATTACCTTTACCCTTGCATCGAGTTGCTTGCTATAAAAAAGTCTCTTTGTAAGGGCAAAAGCACCTTTGGCTCTGGCCAGAGCAGCATCTATATGTTTGTTAAAATATAGATATTGGTCTAACCAGAGCCCCAGGTATCTGACTACACTTCGACTCGCAAGTGGCTGTCCGTGCGGTCCAACTATTGAGAACTTTCGCCAATTCTTTCTGGTATCCCTAGAGGCACCAGGCAACGGCGTCCTAAAAAGAATGGTTTCCGATTTCTGGAAGTTGATCTTCAACTTCCAGTCATCGCAATATCGCTGAATCTTATCGAAGTCACGTTGCAAGAGAATTGCAATGACCTCGATTTTTGGTCCTGATCTGTACGCGATCAAGTCGTCTGCATACGCTATGGCATGGTGAAGTGATCCTATGAGATCGCTCGTGTAAATGTTGAAAAGGATCGGTGAATTAACCGCACCTTGTTGCAGACCATTTTTAATTAGAAATGCTCCAGCAGAAGTCACATTGCCATTTTTGACGATGAACTGTCTACTGGTGAGCATGTTATGAAGTATGTACAGCAGTGGTTTGCTTATGCCAAGCCTGCTTAGCTTGTAGAAGAGTCCCTCTAACCATACGGTGTCGAAGGCCTTCTCCAAGTCAATCAGGCAGGCACCCGTGCACTGTTTCTTGCTTTTGTTCCATTGGATATCCGATACCAGTTTAGACGCGGCATGTATTGTATCATGCCCCGCCTTAAAACCGAATTGGTTATCCGGAATTATATTATTGTTCTCAGTCCACTTAAGCAGGGCTCTATTGATCACTTTTTCGAATACCTTGCTGATGTTCGGAAGGAGACTTATCGACCGGAGATTTGCCGGATTGGAGGTGTCCTTACCCCTTTTGGGGATGGGTTGTATCACTGCTGTTTTCCAATGCGCTGGATAATGTGCATTATTCAGCGCATTGTTAAACAGAGTGGTGTAAATGTCCACCGCTTCTAGAGGGAGATGTCGAAGCACAATGTTCGACACTCCATCGATTCCTGCAGATTTCTTCCTCCTCAATGAGTCGAAGATCGCTTGGAGCTCCACCTTCGATATGTACGGGGGATGTACCCTTTCATCGGCGATGACATTATTTGCCATGTTATCGTCATTGAACTCGGTAAAACCTATGTTCTCTGATCGCCAGTGCTCTATATCATTTCGAAGGTAGAAGTTGTGCACAAGGACGCGATTTTCCAGGTCGTGGTTCGGGCAAATGGTATCATTCACCTTGTACACTTCCTGGAAAGTCGCTCCTATAGCCTCTACCTTCTCCTGCGGATCTTCGATCACAAAGAAGTTGTCATCCTCTACTGCGTTATCTGGATCTATACCTGCTGTTATAAGTATTCGTCCATTGTTCGTCGTTCGGGGGATCTTAAGACACGGAAGGTCGTTTTGATTATTCCTCCGAAATATTTTATTTATTTGCGGGAACATATTCCGGTTGTTGGATTTTACAGCCCGAATTTTGTTGTTCCAATGCAAATTTACAGAAAGTCTGTAATTTTCTCTAATTAATTTTTGGAGGTTTTTAATCAACGACTTCAGCGTCCTAACCTCCGAGTTCTGTCTGTCAGTAAACTGTCTGTACAAGGTTTTTAGTCTCGACAGCAGTCTACTTTTGTGTTGGTGTAGTGCGTCAATTGTTGCATTGCGGAATATGTCTGCGTTGTCAGTATGTTGATACCGAGGTATCGTATTGTCCATAGTTCGTTTAATTGTCTCGTCCATTTGTTTTAGGTACCAGTCAATCTCCTCGTTTGACAGATTCCTATTGGACGGTGGGTAGAGCGAATTCGAGGAGAGTGTTCTTGTCAAAGTTCTTGAGAAGCGAGTCCAACGCGTCCTACTATAATTGTAGGAGTACGTTTGGACAAACTCCTCTAACTCCGCAATTTCGTTGGGAATCGTTATTACGGCACTGAGTCCGCAATGGTCACTGTCATACACAAATGTGTGCAGACAATTCATAGTTTGTCGGTCCATGTCGGTGAGTTGTAACCGTACGTCGAACAGCATAAGATCCAGATAAGAGCCGCTTCTAGGAAACGACGGACTATCTGTAGCTTTCAAATCGAGTTTATACTCGACACTGTGTCGACCCCACCAATTGAATAGTAGGTTCCCTCTAGGATTAGGTGTGTTGTTTCCCCAATCTCTATGTTTGGCGTTTAGATCTCCGGCCATGATGAAATAATTCTCCTCCGACTCCAGCCTTAGGCATCGAAAAAGTGTCTCGAGCTCTGAAATAAATAAAGTAGATTGAGTAGCTTCAGGTGCATAGAGTGCGACCAAGTACATCCTCTTTCCACTACGGAGAGGGATGCACACGATACACGCTTCCAGCTCCTGGAACCTTCGCACTTCACCGCTGTACATAACTTTAAATTGCAGTTGTTTGCGTATGAAGATCGCAACACCTCCTCCTCGTGTGGAGTTGGGTCGGTCTCTTCTGACAATATTGTATTTATTGTGCCCCAATTTGTGCTTCTGGGATAGCTTTGTTTCGCTAACCATAAGCACATCAGGGGTTTGGTCTTCAAGCAACTTAAATAATACGGCTCTTCGCTCGATCCTAATCAGTGAATTCACATTCACCGCAAGGATCTTCAAGGATTGCTCCTCCATGTTCGTACCCATTACGACTGAAGGTGCGTTAAGCCCGGCAGAAGTGCGTAGATCTGGTCCACCCGCTTCGCCTGCTCCTGTACCTGACGTTGAAGCTGTTCCATCTGCCCTTGGATAGAGAGCAAGATGGCCAGCAAGTCAGTTTGAGCCTCCGGTGCTCTAGGCGGTGGGGCCTGAGAAGCAACCTTCGGTCTTTTCTGTTCCGCGTTTCCCTGACCTGCCGCCATTTGGGCGTAGGTCACTTGGGGAGTCACGGATTGTGTTTGAATTGGAGCAGGTGGACGTTTCACTACGACCTTCTCCTGGCGAACTAGATTTACTTTCTTAATGTACTGGAACTTAGGACAACCCCGATAGTTTGCGGTGTGTCCCGAGTTCCTGCATAAAGCACACGAGAGCTGGCTCTTATCTGCCACTCCATCCTTACCCAGAGTGCATTCCTCTGCTTTGTGGTTCTTTCCACACTTAACACATCGAGGCTGCATTTCGCAGTTCGACGCGGCGTGCCCGAACCTTTGGCAGCGAACACATTGCAAAATGTTTTCGCTCCTTCTTAATTTTTCCCATGCGACAACCTGGTAGTCTAGGACTTTAATACTCCTTAGACCATCCAGCTTGCTATTGGGTGAAAGCTGAACTAGGAAGAACGGCAGTTTCTGCTTCTCCCTTTTGGCCCTAGCTGTGGTGAATGGCTTGACCCCTACGAATTCGAGCTCGTTGCACTCTTTCTCTTTAAGCAGCGCAAGGAGCGTCTCTGGATCAGTAGACGGGTCTATCCCCCTCAGCAGCATTGTTTGCCGCTTTTCCCCCTTCGGGGTGAAAGAGAAGAACTCCGTCGTTGTGTCCCTAAGTAATTCTTTAATTTTTTTATAATCTTCCACTGTATTACAGTGGATGGCATGTCTATTTTCATTTAATCTTTTAATAGAAAAATGATTGCCTATGGCCGACTTACATAGTTCGATGGTATCCTTCAGCTCAATTTTGTAGGTATTAATTGGAGGCACCTTTGTCTTTGCAGTCATCTTCTGTTGCGGTTGTTGCTGCGGTTGCTGTTGCTGTTGTTTCTGCTGCTGCTGCTGTTTCTGCTGCTTCTGCAGTTGCTGCTTTTTCTGCTGCTGCTGCGGTTGTTGCTGCGTTGTTTGCTGCTGTAGTTGTTGCAGCGTTTTCTGCTGCTGTTGTTGTTGCTGCTGCTTTTGCTGCTGTTGTTGTTGCTGCTGCTTTTGCTGCTGTATTTGCGGCTGCCTTTTTTGTTGTTGCAGCTGGCCTTCTGGCTGCTTCTGTTGTTGTTGTGAGGCGTGCTGGAGCTCCAGCTGCCGCTCCCTCTCTCTTCTGGCCATTTGTTTGGCCTTTATAGCACGCACCCTTTGTTCCAGCTGTTTAATGCTAGAAGTCAGGCTCTCGACTTCTTCATCTTCGTCCTCTGATTCGGAGGACGCCAAAACGGCGAAGCTGTTATTTTTGTCGTCTCCAATGTAGCGGCCTTCCCCACCGTCAGAGATATATGGGTATTCGGCCGAGTCATCTGACCTCTGCCTCTTCTTTTCTGCTGCTGCTGTTATTGCTGTGCTCGGCGCCCCTTCCCTCACTCCACCTGGCAGCTGTTCAGCTGAAGCTGATGTGGAGGGACGCTTTACGAGGTTAGGAGTAGGTTTAAATTTCCTTCTCCTTTTGCCCTTACTTTCGGTCACCACTGTTACCGGGTGGCCTGACTGAACTGCGTCATCGACTGACGCAGTCACTCCGCCCGCTGGTCCCGCTAATGGGAGCGCGGACCGCTCGCTTTCCATCACGTGTTTGTTTAGATTTTAATTTCACTTTTTTCTTTTTTTTTTTAAATGAAAAAAAAAAAAAAAAAGTCTACAATTTTATTTTCCCTGGCCGGGAATTAAACCAGGGTTGCTGGCTTGATAGACCAGCACACCACTACCACTAGACTAACTCGCCACTTGAAAACGCACTGTCTAATAGCTTATTTAAAGTTACTGTCAATTTCACTCGAAGCCGAAACACGTCTACACTCTCTGAAAGTCTGTGAACTGTCAGTGTTGAAAGAGGAATGTCTCTGGTATAAAAGCTATACAGTAGTGGTCCTAATATGAAGTTGTTTCGGTTGCATTTTTTCCAGGTTTTAGTATTGCTATTATTTCGACAACTTTTCATACTTTTTGAAAAAAGCTTTAGTCTTATCATCACGTTGTATATGTTTCGCATGTGTTGGAGTTCTATTGTAGATAATTTATTATGTATTTCTCCCGTCAAAAGATCATATCCTGCGGCATTATTGTTGTCCACTTTGTACCTTATACTAGTACATCGTTTTATTTGATTTATTCCTATTAAAACCCTGGATTTTTAGGTTAGTAGTCCTATGAGTTTATAGTTGTAGAATTCGAGTCATTGGAGAATGTTTTTGAGAAATGTTCCGCTAGAGAATTTGCCTTCTCACAATTTTCCCTAGCCTGTTTGACTTTTTTCATATTTTATTTTTTTTTTTTTTTTTTTTTTCTAAAGTGAGTAGTTCGTTTAAGAGGTTGGAGTGAGGGTTTTTAAGCAGTTTGTTATTCTAATTTTTTTTTTTTTAATATTTCCTTTAAGTTTTTTATTGCTCTGATTATTTCTTGTTTGATATTAAATTTATTTTATTAATGTCGTTTTCCATTAAGCAATTCAGATTTTGCTTTGAAATCTCAGACTTTTCGTGCCAATGGAACATAAAACAAGATTGGGAATATTCTGGTTTCCATTCACTGACTTCTCAGAGTAACTGATTATCAGAACGTAAAATCTGACTGTATGGATAGGTAAATGCCAAACTTCTTCATCCCTCACTTTTAATCAGCTACTTTTAGAATGATTCTAAGTACGAAATAGTTCGAAATAAGTCAAATAATTAAAAGAATTTACGCAATCTGTCAGAAATACCAAGCCAACTCAATTTGGGTGATCTGCTGTGTTTGAGTGTATTGATGACTGAAAAGTCAAGGTAGTAATTCTTGGCTTTTCTTATCTGTTCTCCCTTCTTAAATGTCACCCGAATATCTGGCTCTGATGACCAATGGTTAGTTAACGGAGAACTAGAACTTGATCTTTGATTTTTTTTTATAATGGTATTAATGCGTTATTTGACAGCTGCGTCGGCTGTGGGAGTCGTTCTTTTTTCCTATTGCAACATAACTCTTTAATTTATTTTGAATTTAATACTACGTTTTCATTAGAGCCAAATGAAGTGATTTCAAATGACTCACTTCACTACTTTCAGCTCATTTTGTTTGACAATTAACTCAAGCACGAGAACATGTTAGATGTATAACTTTTACGGCCAATTGTTACTCTTCTCATAGGTGAGCTATTCTTGTCTGCTTGTTAGTACATTTCAAGCACAAATTTAATAATCAAGCAATTCATGGATATTGTGTAATTATTATCTACCTCAAAGTTGTCAGAAATGGCACTACTTAAAATGAACTCCAAATGTCACAGTTTCAATTTTCAACGGTTTTTCATTCAGTTTAATTCAATAAAAATGATCTCTGCTTTGTTGAACTTTGATTTGTACTCATTTGCCATCTCATTTTCTGGTAATGTGATAATTTGGCAAATGAAGAAGTGTATGGAAAATGAAATACTTTAGCACCTCATTTCCGATTTTTTGCTTCAATCATTTAATGTGGCTTAGTGCAAACCTAGTATAACATGAATGAAGAAATAGATTTAACCAAATTTAACATAACGAAAAACGGGAGATCGAGTGAATGGAGGAGAGGTTTTATAACAGGAATGATGTTCGAAAGTTTTATTAGAAGGCAAAAAGAGCATGCCAATGCTATAAAGACCGAGCAGAAGCCTATAGAAATGGAGGAGGAAATCTAGTAGGAGAGTCACAGTCGGTGAATTTTGAAAAATCACTTCTACAGACTAAGTCTAAGCCTTGGAAAAAATCAAATTTCCGATGATAATAATATGTTTAAGTACATTTTTTAAAATTACAAAACAAAAAATGGTAAACGTTGTACAAAATCGCAGCTGCCACATATTGCCGATTTACGAAATAAAGGGATTTGTTTTAAACAAAGAGTGTTTTCCATACTTGGATTTACAGTTCCGAGCACGGAATCTATACCTTGCAGACAATGTATTCTCTCTCTCTCTCCCTCTCCATCTCTTTCTCAAAAGGAATGCGTACCTGTTTTTTTTTTTTTTTTGTAACTGTTGTAATATTACTACGTGTATATATACCTATGTTCTTCATCATTGGTGCGATAACATTAGTTGTACCAACCAACATCTGAGATCAACCTCAGTGCAAAGCGTCAATAATATTTAATAGACAATTAATATCTCACTGAGAAGCCTTTTCGAACACTCTGTTGGTGTTTTAATTGCCCGAGATTTTGTAGTGGTTGTTCAAAGAGATTGTAATAATTGTGAAATAAATATTACGGAAAAAATTGAAAGCAAGATGAACAAGTAATTTTATAATATAATATATATAATAGTTCCTGTCATAAAACTAGACGTTGAAAAGAACGAAGACTTTCTAAACAAGGTACTTTCTTTCGAAGTTGGTGGAGTAACCGAAGACGATGTTTTACCAAATATATCAAGAGGAAGGCCCTTAAAATCCTTGGATGTATAGGTATATTCCGTTTACATAAGAAACAAAACAACTGTCAGGCGCTACACGCAATATTACAATTGAGGACGTCACAACTGCATTAAGTTTGAAATACAACAAGGATCACCAAACGAAAAAAGCGGATATCACGAACGTAGTTTTAAACGCAAGTCCACTTCGAGTACAACGGATAAAAAAGAGTATTCCTACACTACAAGAGGATCCTATCAAATATGTGTGTTCGCCCGACTGCACTAGCTTTGTTCTATGATTTGGGTCTTTTCAAGGAAAAGTACAATATGGATCATTAAGGAGTCATAATATTGAAGTTCTTCCAACCTATAAGATTTAAACAGAAACTAAAAAGAAGCCATTCCAAGGAAATGCCAGGTAACAGAAACATTGGCTGAGGTGGATCTTCAGGAATTAATGGACCATACACCAAAGATAATTGTGAGCAGCATGGACGATCAGGAGTTACAATCGTTACCAACAAGTCTTAATATGTTAAGCAAATAGGGATGCGATGATTTTCTGGATAAAGTGCATACAAACAAACATAGGTCCGGCAGATAGCCAAAATGTATCGGATGCAAACATGTTTATTGCATCATTAGTTACACTTCGTCTAAAAAGTGAAATAGATGAACATTGCAAAAATCCAAAATAGGAATCTGTTCATTTTTGCAGACCAATTCTGTTTAAATACTCAAAGAAGTCTTTGAATATTATTCAAACAACAATCAGCAATGTATGGACCGAAATTTAACACCTAAGACCCACAGTTGTTAATATTAAAGAGAATAAAAGTGTAATGATTCAGTATGAAGTCTTCCTGACAATGATAGAGGGAAATGTGTTAAATGAAATAACAAACATAAAATCAACACTATCATGTCCAATATGCAAGAGGACACAAATAATCACGATTACGGTGATGAAAATAATTAAAAACTGCAATTTCAACATTACAAGCTAGAACAAGATGTATGGAGTTCATTTTAAGACTAAGAAGATGAAACTATTAATTAGAAAGAAGCGGAGAGAAGAAGAAAAACACAAATACAAAAGGAATTTAGGTAACCACTTAATTGTTAATTGTTGATACGCCAAAACAAGTATTTGGTAATACAAATGACGTGAATACTTTCCGAAGATTTTTCGACAATTCCGAAGTAACATCTTCTATGTTCCAAGTAGATAAAGAAATTATTAAGAGATTACAGGTAATTCTACATATATTCTCATCCAAAGAAACCATAAATACGAAAAAATTCAATGGTTATCCAAAAAGGATTTGCTACAGGAAAAATACTGTTGTAAACTCCTGACACCAACCCTTCACAAAGTGTTGGCCCACGGCGGGCAAATCATAAAACATCCAACTTTGATAATAGAATAACCTTCGGAAGAAGCGCAGGAATCAAGAAACACGAACTATGTACAAGCTATATGGATACCAAAATACATGCAAAGTTTCACGTATACGACAAAATGAAGAATTGTATTGCTTGCTGTATCATCAGATCCACTAGTTTCATCTTTAAGGCACATCAGATCCCGGAAGGAGTTGCAAAAAAGTTATTGTTCTGAAATTATAAGCCTTTTAAATGTCAATAGCGATGTCAACGGTTTTCTCTCTGAAAATTAAAAGATGTATTTAAAGTAAAATATTTTTATTATTACGTATTATAATTTTTAAAATGTTTGTTTGTTCTGTTTTTAAAGTTTTACATAATTTCACAATATTTCCCATTTGTTTTAAATTCAAAACTATTATTCATAAATATATGTATATTAAAAGATAATGAAATAAAAAGAAATTATTCCTTATTATTTATTTACTGGATTAAAATATTAGTATCACCCTGTGTTAGTCCACACATCGATCAACATCAATATTAATACTAAATATGCTCGATTTAAGGCCCTCCACTTCGTTTAAGCCTTTTAAAGTACTGTTATCGACAAAATGTTTACTTAAAAAATATATAGTACGAGGAACATACTGTAACATAATGTAGCATAATAACTACGCCCTCGAACAGGCAACAAATTCCGAAGTGTCTTTTCATTTGAGGTTCGTGTCTGCAATTAGTCTCCACAGTTCGGATAATATCACGGATAAAAGAGAATTATAACTGCACGAAATGATTGTCATCTTGGAATTATTACATCAGAATTTTTTGGTATTTTTCCAGTGGTCGAAGAATTTGCTAGAAGTTTCTGGCTATGAGAAACTTCTGCTATATAAGGACAGATGGCGATCGAGAGCGGGCAGTTGGTTTAGAACCGTGGCGAAGGGATTGGAAAAGTGATAATGGGCGAAGTTTTAATTTTGTGATAAAATGAAAGTTGAGAGTTAACAAGAAGAAGTAATTAGTTTGGATTTGTGAATCAAGTAATTGAAAGGAGATAAAGTGATTTGAGAGGAAAGAGACCTTGTAAGAAAAGAATTTGCGAAGAATAGTATAGTGTGAACTTGAATTGTTCTATAGACTAGAAAATAAAGAAATAAATTTCACAGAATATCATTTTATCTACTCGAGCCGTAGCTCGCATATTACATTGGTGTCAGAAGTGGGATAAAACTTATTCTGTGAACAACTATTTCCGTGGTGTGAAGTTGCACAATAAAAAAAAAAAAAACGATTTCTGTGTTGAGTTAATTAGTTGCGCAAAATGGGTCGCAAATTGGGAAAACTAACTATAATTCAACTAAAGGCAGAACTCAGTAAGCGGAATCTGATTCGTCTGGAAGAAGCAATAAAGCAGGAAGGAGAAAATCCGCATGACGTAGAGTTTGACGTGGGAGGGGAACCAGCAAGTACAGTAGCCGACCCGGATATAACAAGTCTGCTCCTGCAACTTAAGTCAGTCATGGACGGACAAAGGAAAACAATGGAAGACCAAAAGAAGTCTCTGGAACTTAAGCTCGATGACCAAAAAAAAGCAATAGACGATCAAAAGAACTCTCTAGAACTTAAGCTGGACGAACAAAAGAAAGCGATGGACGAACAAAAGAAAGGAAGGACGACCAGAGGAATTCTCTAGAACTTAAGCTGGACGAACTAAAGAAAGCAATGGACGAACAAAAGGAAGGAAGGACGACCAGAGGAATTCTCTAGAACTTAAGCTGGACGAACTAAAGAAAGCAATGGACGAACAAAAGGAAGCAATGGACGAACAAAAGAATTCTCTAGATGCTCTGGAAAGCAAACTCGATGAGCAAAACAGGAACTTGGAATCTAAATTCGAAGCGATCGAAGAGAAAATCGAGAAGGTCGAGACGCAACTCGAAAAAGTCGAAACAAGATTCGATGAAAACTTTGAGAAACATGAAACTCAGTTCGGGAAGATAGAGACTCAGTTTGAAAAAGTGGATACGCAATTCGAGAGAGTAGGAAAGCAAGTCGAAAATCTTGCTAAGGAACTCAGCAACGTGAAGTGACAGAAAGCACGGGAATATTCCACTGACGGTCTGAGAAGAAAGGAGATGCAGCCTCCTATCTTCGATGGTCAAACATCATGGCCAAACTGGTCGAAACTAGATTCGATGAAAACTTTGAGAAACATGAAACTCAGTTCGGGAAGATAGAGACTCAGTTTGAAAAAGTGGATACGCAATTCGAGAGAGTAGGAAAGCAAGTCGAAAATCTTGCTAAGGAACTCAGCAACGTGAAGAGACAGAAAGCACGGGAATATTCCACTGACGGTCTGAGAAGAAAGGAGATGCAGCCTCCTATCTTCGATGGTCAAACATCATGGCCAATTTATAAGAGGCAATTCGAAGCGGCCGCAATGACCAATAGCTGGGACGATGAAGAGAAGTTTATTGCACTCACGCTTGCACTTAGGGGTCCAGCTGCGGAGCTCTTGCAGACCATCCCGGAAGATAAACAGCCGAACTACGACTCTCTGGTTCAGGCTATAGAGATGCGGTTTGGGGATGAACACATGCAGCAGGTGTACAGGGTTCAGCTGCGTAGTCGAGTCCAGAAAAGGGGGGAAACGCTCCAACAGTTGCAAGCGGATATAGAGCGACTAGCCCATCTTTCATACCCTAAAGCCGGTGAGGAGCTTATCAACGAAATGGCGGTGGAAGCTTTTATTCAGGCCATAGAGGACAAACAACTGCAAATGGCTGTAAGGATGGCTGAAAAGCGAACACTACCCGAGGCATTGGCATTCGCTTTGTCAATGAAGGCTGCGGACCAAGCATACCAGGGAATACACCGTGTCAGGGAAATGTCCGTCGTGGAATGCTCATGCCAGCGAACAGCCGTCATGGATGAAGACAAAGCTCGCGGAAGTCAAATCCGTTGCTGGAATTGCAGCCAAACCGGACACCTACAACGGCAGTGCAGAAGTGCACCTAGACGAGGAAATTGTCCACATTGCGGAAGAAGCAGCGAGGAAGCATCCTGTCGGTCAAACTTCTCAAAACCAGCAATCGGGAAATGCGTAAGTACCAACTTCGCGGGGCAGAAGTTGGTTACTGGAATCGAGGCCCCCAGGACCACCATTCAAGTTTCGCAAACCAAACGGGGTAACAAGAGCCTGAGAGTGGAGGCACTAATAAACAAGAAAAAGTGCGTAGCCACCATCGACACAGGTGCCACTGCCTCCATTGTAAGAAGAGATATCGTCAGAAGCTCCTGGCTGCACAACACCAACAGCTACTGCCTGAAGACTGCAACAGGGGAAATGGCGAAGGTGTTTGGAGAAGTTCGTCTTACGATAACTCTGGCGGGACTGACGTTCTCCCATGCGTTTCTGGTGGCAGATATATGCGACGAGTGCATCATCGAAATAGACTTCATGAAAGCAAATGAAGTAATCTTGGACATCGGGATGCAAGTACTGAGGTATCGAAATGTGTAGATTCCGATGGTGTACGGAAACGAGAATGCCGTAACTCTCAGGACAGTCATCAGCAAAGACGAAGTTTTGCCGCCGTCTTCACAGACAATCATTTGGACGAAACTGGAAGGTGATCTTGGGAGCCACCGATTCTACATAGTAGAACCAGACCCAGAGAAGAATTCTCAAGACTACATCGTGGGAAAGACGTTAGTCGAACCAAAGAACACCATGGTTCCAGTGAGAGTTTTGAACGCAAGACCACACACTGTCAAACTAAGGCGAGGGGAGGTGACTGGAAAAGGCACGCCGATTACCGCCGTCGCAACAATATCTGAACGTGATGCTCCAAAACCTCTCCCATCACCTTGGACAGCGGAAACGAGAGAGACGATTCTCCAGTCCAGTGAGCTGAATCAGGAGCAGCGACCTATGGCAGAGAATCTTATCAATGAGTATGCTGATGTATTTGCCTCACAGGACGGAGAATACGGCCGAACACATCTGATACAACATCGAATAGACACTGGTGATACTAGACCAATTTGTCAGCCTGCTAGGCGCCTTCCATTGGCAAAGCAGACGGAAGTTCAAGAGATGGTGTCGGCAATGGAAAAAGAAGGTCTGATTGAAAGTTCCAAAAGTCCGTGGGCATCACCGGTTGTACTGGTTAAGAAGAAAGATGACAGCACGCGATTCTGCGTGGACTATCGGCAGGTCAATTACGTCACCAAGAAAGACAGCTATCCTCTGCCACGGATTGACGACTCGCTAGACACACTATCAGGAGCCCGATGGTTTTGCACTCCACTACTGGCAGGTACAGATCCATCCAGAAGACCGGGAGAAAACCGCCTTCACCGCAGGAAATGGGCTATGGCAATTCACGGTAATGCCATTCGGGCTGTGCAATACTCCGGCGACTTTCGAGCGATTGATGGAATGTGTCCTGCAAGGGTTAACATGGAAAACCTGTTTGGTGTACTTGGATGATGTCATCGTCGTAGGAAAAATGTTTGCGCAACACCGAGACAATCTAAGGGATGTGTTTCAAAGGCTTCGAAGTGCCCACCTGAAGCTCAACCCCAATAAGTGCGCCCTGTTTAGAGCGGAAGTCAAGTACTTGGGGCACATAATTTCAGCGAAAGGAGTGAGAACCGATCCAGAGAAGGTCGAAGCGGTGAAAAACTGGCCAGTCCCCAAAGATAAACACCAACTAAGGAGCTTCCTGGGCCTAGCCACCTACTACAGACGGTTCGTGAAGGACAAGGCGGGAACTTCTAGCTTTGATTTTGTCTACGAAGCATTTTCACAAATACCTCTATGGGAGGAAGTTCCTTCTTCGCACAGACCATGCAGCCTTAAAATGGCTATTACAGTTCAAGAGTCCTGAGGGTCAGGTCGCAAGATGGATCGAAAGGCTGCAAATATACGACTACGAAATACAGCATCGTAAAGGAAAGCTCCACGCTAATGCGGATGCACTGTCCCGGAGACCATGCAGAACGGATTGTAAACATTGTGCGCGTCAGGAAGAACGGGAGCTGGTTTCCATCCAAAGAATGAGAGCCGAACCTATCGCCGGCTGGAGCGTAGATGAGATCCGGAACGCTCAGAAGGAAGACCCGGATATCGAGAAGATTCTGGCCTGGAAGGAGAACATGCAGAAACCGGATCATCAGAACATCTCTCACAGAAGCCCGACTTTAAAGGCATACTTTGCGCAGTGGGACTCCCTCCATGTCCAAGAAGGTGTTCTGAGAAGAAAATGGGAATCCTCCGACGGAAAGTCGTTTGTAATGCAGCTTGTCGTGCCGCGGACGAGGGTCAAGGAGGTGTTACAGGAAATGCATGGCGGGGCGTCCGGAGGCCACTTGTGAGTGAATAAGACGCTAGAAAAGGTACGAGAACGTTTTTATTGGTTAAAAGCGAAGGAAGATGTCGAAGACTGGTGCAGAAAATGCGACGTGTGTGCAGCTAGCAAGGGTCCGAGAATCAAAACTCGAGGTAAGATGCACCAATACAACGTGGGAGCACCTTTCGAACGAATCGCCATTAACATCGCAGGGCTCTTTCCGGAAACCGACAATGGTAATCGGTATATACTCGTAGTAATGGACTACTTCAGTAAGTGGCCGGAAGCGTTTCCGATCCCTAACCAGGAAGCCAGAACCGTGGCGGAGCAGATCGTCTACAATTGGGTGAGCAGATTCGGTGTGCCCTCGGAATTGCATTCTGACCAAGGGCGGAACTTCGAGTCAAGAATCTTCCAAGAGATGTGTCAACTACTCGGAATCAAAAAGACACGGACAACCCCGCTTCATCCACAGTCGGACGGTATGGTGGAGCGTTTCAATAGGACTTTGGACGAACATCTCTCGAAGGTCGTAAGTGACTACCAACGGGATTGGGACCGGCAGATTCCCTTGTTTTTGATGGCCTATAGAAGTGCTGTGCATAGCACTACTCGACATACGCCGTTCGAAATCTTGTTTGGTGGAATAGCTCGGTTACCCAGTGAGGTGAAATTTGGATCTCCTACCAATGAGCCCAGAAATGAAGAAGAGTACGTGGCGGACCTTAGGGAAAGGCTTAGGGACATACACCAAAGAACCAGAAGCCAGATTAAGATGACGAGTGACCGCATGAAGACCAGGTATGATGCCAAGGCAACAACGTCAGGATTCCAGGAGGGAGATCTAGTGTGGCTGTATAATCCCCATCGCCAAAAGGGGAAATCACCTAAGTTGCAGCAGAACTGGGAGGGTCCCTACAGAATAATAACCCGCATCAACGATGTTGTCTACCGCATCCAGAGAGGACCAAGGGCCAAAATGAAAGTGGTTCATGTGGACCGACTGAGTCGATACAATGGCGAAGTGAGGACGCACTTGTTCGGGACGAACAAGTCTAAGAGGGGGGCAGTGTAACATAATGTAGCATAATAACTACGCAACAAACATAATAACAACAGGCAACAAATTCCGAAGTGTCTTTTCATTCTGGCATAATTTTGTTCCGAAGTGTCTTTTCATTCGAGGTTCGTGTCTGCAGTTAGTGTCCACAGTTCGTGTCCACGATAAGAGACGGATAATATCTAAGACAACGTCACGGAATTTGGAGAGAATTATAACCGCAAGAAATTATTGTCATCTTGGAATTATTACATCAGAATTTTCTTGTTCCAGTGGTCGAAGAATTTGCTAGAAGTTTCTGTCTATCAGAAATGCTGCTATATAAGGACAGATGGCGATCGAGGCAAAGCAGTTGGTTTTGAACCGCACGAGGAGTTTGGAAAAGTGATAACATCCGAAGTTGTAATTTTGTGAGAAATTGAAAGTTGAGAGTTAACAAGAAGAAGTAATTAGTTTGGATTTGTTAATTAAGTAATTGAAAGGAGATAAAGTGATTTGAGAAGAAAGAGACCTTGTAAGGAAGGAGTTTGTGAAGAATAGTATAGTGTGAACTTGAATTGTTTTATAGACTAGAAAATAAAGAAATAATTTCACAGAATATCGTTTTGTCTACTCGAGCCGTAGCTCGCATATTACAGTATTTACGTATGAATGAAATTATTAAGCACAATTATAGATTAAGGGCTTTTATTCAAACAATGTATTTTCTGGAGACAGTTGTGGAAAAAGGACATGTTCGTTTCTAATTTTTTAGTTGGGAATTTTTATTTCGCATGAACCGTAACTGGTCTTTACAACTTTACTAGCGTCAAATACAAAGAAGTCATTAAACAAATTGAAAAGATAAAATAAAGGAAAAGATAAATTTAGAAAGCGATATATTTTTTTTTTTTAAATATACTCTTAGATGGCATACCCAGTTTTAGAACATTCATTGAAACACTTCTCTTTTTTTAAAAAAAAAAAAAAAATAGGTAATGTAAGAAAAGCACTTATAGTACGCGTAATATTAATACGGTTATTAAAAACATTTAATTTGTCGGCTAATTGAAGCTATTGCACGCGTACCAACTTTTATGTATAAAGTCCAGCCATTTATCTCTGGGAATTCCTAGAGAGGTGGTTTTGGCTGGAGAGGAAAGAAGGAGGTGTAGCCGGTTGCTGTACTTATTTTACATGTGAAATTCGAAGTTTCTGGCAACCACTGGCTAACTAAGTTTCAAAAAACACCCCTTAGCAAATGATACAACAAAGACGCAAGCAGAACACACGTCGCTAAACAGCATTTAATGTTGCCATATATGAATTTGCAAACTGATACCGCACACTTAACCAGCAGTGTGACCAAAATGGAATATAATATTTCGCTAGTGTGATATTTTCCAGTTGTTGTGAGTATATTTCCATTATTGTATTATTATTTTCCCTAAGAACATTATTCACAGAAAAATGCATTCCCTTCAAATTAGAAGTACAATTTTTCTTTTTGTTGATTTTATAATATGTCAGTCGACTTTGAATTCCGGAAGCAACTTTTACGTTGAAGCACTTAAACCATCAGCGTGTGCACCACTGAGCGGAAGACTTAGGTTCGGGTCTTAGAATCACAAAATAAATGTTTACGTGGTCTTACCTCTCGCGAATATCTGACAAACATACGAGAGTAAAGCTGTCATGAAAAAGCTTCTCAATTATGCACTTCAGAAATGGCAACAATTGTATAATGAATAAATTTGACATAAAACTGCGAGAAGCATTTTATTACAGTCGTTAATATTACTTTTCGAATATGGAGTACCAGCATTTTCTAGGCGAATGCAGAACTTAATTGCGTTTTTTATGTGAATCTCTGGCAGATGAGCTTCTTCCAAAAATATCTATGTTAGAAAGAAATTTTGAACGAACGTTTAGTGAGGATTGTGGTATTATTTAGGGCAACTTGTTTTGTAAAAGTATATAATTTTTTTTATACGGGTAATACAGCTAGCTCCGAGCGTCATCTAAAATTCGTATAAACTGGCCGCAAGGTATAAATTGACCCTTAAAAATAAATAATTTGTTACTTGCATTTAAGAGCACGCATTTGTATAGAGAAAAATGTCGATCTAGAAATTTTAATAAATTTTGTATAGAGGAACAGTCAATAACGATAGCATACAAAGTTTTGGGAATAAATTTTTTGTATTTTCGTATTTAAAAAAAAAAAAAAAATGAAATATGTTAACACCGCCTATGTTAGGTGCGAGGACATAAGATCAAGTCATGCACTTTAAAATTGATTACATTCAGTAAACAACATTCCATATTTCTAATTTCAGCTCTCTAGGCTAGATGAAAGTTACAGGCCTGTGGCAGCCCTATGAACAGACACCATGTTCAATTCATAAGTCGTCTTTCCTAGAGTTTGATTTCGTTGTCATTATTCTCTTAATTGTTACCAGGAACAGCGCATGTTAGGTTTTATAAATTAGATAATTAAATTTCAATTACTCGTATGTCTGGCAACCTTTCCTTAATTGTGGAAATACAATCCTTTCTTATTTTTTAGTGGAATATAAAAATTACTGAGTGAAATACAAAACTTTATAATATTTCACTTTTTGAATTATGTGGAATATTTTTGAAGGAAGCTTCAGGTCACTGGTAACCATCATTTGCGGTAAGCAGATAGCATGACTCATTTTTAGAACATTCAACGTGTTAATTTTTTGCCCTATGAAGTAAGACGCTCGTATATATATTTTGATTTTCTTTATAAGTTTGTTATGTATTAAGTGAGAATAAAGTTTGAAATGAATAATAAAGTAGGAATGGGAAATTACGAATGCTGTACGAAGCATTTGCTGTTCTGGTATGTGACGTATATGCTTCTTGCTTGCTTGCTTGATTTGATTTAAATTCCAAATGTAAGTGATTTGCAAATAAATAGCATATATTTTCAGCATTCGCAATTTGCAGATAAGAGAATGGCAGAATTGGGCCGCTGACATCTAAACGTCCACTCTTGTTACTTAAAATAGAAATGAAATAAATATACAAACCCCAGAGAGCGCCATCTATCCTACAAATAAAAATTAAAGTCTAGCATTTATTTGCAGCACTAGCTGAACTTAAGCACATGGGTGGTGAATCTGCATGAAAGCTCTACTTTATTCAGAGAACTTGCTCTAATTCGGATGTGTACGCGAAGGTGAAAAATATTTAATTTAATATTTTGGAAGAATTACCGGGTTTTATCGCGTAACTTTAATTTTATTTCGAAGTTAAAGTTGTGCTATATAATTTGCGAAATCTTAAGTATGAATGAGCATGGTGTAAAGTCACCTACAGTCGGTTTTAATTCTTGCATTTGCTCCTGGCAAAATATCTTACTGCCATGGAATAGTGGTCGTGGTCAAAAGCTAACCGTGAATCAGGCGGGCGATTTAAAATTCGTGGTGGATTCGAATTTGAATATTTTGTGTAGGTATCTCGGTTCACTTTTCGGTTTTTTCGATTCGTTTGTCGGTTATTAGTATTTATGGTACTGTCGAGTGTTTTCAAATAATCAATGCTGATATTTCATATCATGAGCGAAGGTGAGTATTTTTTCTGTCAATCTTTAATGAATCTTTTGAGTTAATTGGTAGTGAAGTCAACTTTGTAGGTGGTACATATCTTACGTCTCTGCGGCCTCTTTTAGCAGATATAGTGTTAACAACTCTTGTTGTTCAAATCCGAAGTTCAAATTGCACTTTGACACAAATATAGTTTAGCTCCCAAGTGATTTTTGTTGATGCCATTCGGTGCGTTATTGCCTCGTTTCCCACCAATCCAACATCGGATAATTGGATATTTTTGGGAGTATTTTGTTTACGAGGGATATTGAACAAACGAAATTTTAAACTAGCAAGTACTTGTTTGTTCATATGTATAAAGACTGAAGCTATATTATCTATATACATTAATAATCAGCAAATAATAACACTATTAACTAATTCCGAACTTTAGAACCTTGTATTCCGCTTTTCATGCTTAGGTTCGTTTTTTTGGAAACAAATAAATACAAACAATTTAAAGGAAAAAACAACACATAATTGCGATTTACAGGTTAGGGTTTCTCATTTCCCGGAGTTTTCACAAACTCCGAATTCCGGGAAAAAAGCAGAGCGATCCCGGTTTCCCGGCATTTAGTAAGCCAACTGAATTTAATTGTTTAAAATTCAAAATCGAAAAGTATTTTATAATTTTTAACATTAGAAAAGTTCGGAAAATATAATTGCAATATATTGAGCCATTGATTTTGTTAGGGCAAGTTTTTTTCAGATCGATTAGATCGTAGAAGAAGTATTCTTCTAGACTAGCCCTTCTGATATGGGCAAGGAAGAGGAAGTGAACTGTAATCTAATCCTCCTCTTCCTTGCAGTATTTATAGAAATGATTGCTTACAATGAACAGTCTCTGAGCATGTCTGCCAATGACATAGTGTACGGTGATCAGGTTTATGATTTCGGGGTGTATTAGGAGTACCGTTGGCTTGCTAAGGTCCAGAGTTGGAAATATAAGCCTAGCAATGTTGCAGTTATTAAGATGTGTCCACCTAAGGTTCCCTTTTTGCACTGCATCCGCGTGAGAAGGTACGCGATAGATGACATTGGTGCGTAGATATTCTTTATACCCCTGTTGTTTGTTAATAGTGAAACTTGTCGAGCTAACTCATCAGGCAGAAAGTTTTTCGGGATACCGCAATGGCCAGGTCTCAGCAGAGAACGATATCGTTATTATAATTTTATTTGTTTTAAGTTTTAGCAATATAGAAATGAAGCTGATATGTGATATTGGTTTGTGAATTTTTCAGATTTCAAATTTAGATGAAATCACACGAACAATTTTTTTCGTAAAATGCGTTAAAGTGCTGAAAACTTGTTCTATTATAGTTTATGTCAAGAATTACTTAGATATCAATTTTGAATAAAATCGTTTAAACCATATCCGAGAAATAACAAATTTTCGCAAGTCCGCTAATACGTAAAGTATCGTTATTCGAATTTAGAGCGAAAAACTGAATATGCAGCCCTATTGTAAACATCCACATTACCTCAAATATTCATTTTTCATCGAAATCGTTCTAGCCGTTTTCGAGAAAATTACATTTGTTCGAAATTGGCCATAAGTAAAGTACTGTTAATTTTGAGCCTGAAATGAAAATTCTGACTCCGCCGTATGAGACCATAAACCCCAGATATGAAGTTTAAAGCCGTTTAGGCTGCCTGGAAATCATCAACGTTGGATGAATACGTGGCAAGACATGTATGGCGACGTGACTTTTCGCCCAACATATTCCAATATTTTTAGAACTGTTTGTGCCAGAAGATTTGATATAATTTTGCCCTTACCTCCTTATAAATTTACATACCCCCAATTTTTTTTCGATTGAGTTCTTTGTCCAAAATACAAATTTTATATATCTGGACTCCTTGGAAGTGCAGCTTTAATTTGTTATATCGTGTTTAAAACCCTAACTGTTTTTGATCCACCACATACTATGTATTCCCTACCCCATAGGGTATATTCATTTTGATACATAAAAGAAGATTCAATTGGAGGTTACAATTTAAATCTGGCAATAAACAACTGATATTTGACATCTTTGAATACTAAGAATTGACATTTATAATAATATACGAGAGAACAAGTTATTTTTATTGTTAAAACCCACCTCAGAAGTGGGAAAAATTTAACCAATTTCTATGAGTCTTTAATCTGTAAGGGTTCACAGAAAACTCCTGCTCCGGTTGCTATTTCCATTTTAGACCCACCAGTGTAGAGCTGGATTTCCTGTTCATTTATTAATGTGCTTGTTCCTCATTCTTGTGTTTTGGGCTGGAGTATTTCTTAATTCTATTAAGCATTGTTGCAATCCATTCCATTGCCATTGTCTTAGTTTTATTCCCTCTAGTGCCACTTAACAGATTCTGTTTTCACATTATTGGAAGCTACTTCTATGTCCTGGATTGCAACTAGAGTGTACTCTTAATAGTGAAGGCTTTTCTCTATGTTTGATACAACTTCATGTAAAGATGTCTCCACGGATTTATATTTTAGGTAAGCGTGTTGGGTGTTACACAAGTTTTGTTCATTAAGAATTCCTCTCACATATAGATCAATTAATCTTCCCAGTATTTTCAACAGAAAAGAGGAGAGACTAATTAGTCTAAAATCTTTTGCGGTTGAATAGGCGCAAGGCGTCTAGAGCAGAGCCAGGCGTACTTGGGAAGCAGCCGAGACAGACCGTTCTTTGCAGTTTGGCGAAAGCAGCAGTAACGTATTTACGTGAGACCTTATTCCACCAAACAACTGACGCATATGATAGGAAATGTCTTATCATTGCCGTGTAGATCCAAAGGACTTTCCTTGGCGACAAGCCCCATGTCTTGCCGAAAACACCTTTGCATTGCCGGAAGACTGACAGAGCTTTGGAAGTTTTCAGCTCGACATGTTTCGTCCAAAGAAGCTTGCTATCTAAGATTACTCCTAAATAATTGGCTTCCTTGGAGAATTCGATAGTGACGCCTTTTAGCACTGGCTGAGTCAGACCAGTCAATTTCCTCCTTCTCGTAAAGAGAACCACTTCGGTTTTGAGAGGATTAACTGAAAGCCCATTCCTAGCGCACCCAATCGTCGATTGTGTCTAGGGCCATCTGCACCTTAGAGCAAACAGTCGCTAGGCACGATCGGACAGACAGAACGGCGACATCATCTGCGTATGCTTGAGCGTAGACGTTAGAACTATTGAGTGTGTTCAACAGGGAGTCAACCAGCATGCACCAAAGCAGTGGAGACAGAACACCGCCTTGTGGGCAGCCCCTATTTACACCTGCCATGACACGCCGGCCACAATCCGCATCTACAGTCAATGTTCTGTTCACCAGCATTGCTTTTATCCACAATACTAGAGATTCTTCTACGCCGTGACTTCTGGCGTCCAATTCGTCCATACAGATATAATACTTTGGGGTCGTTGAATCCATTAGTGCTCCACTCATACCATTCTGGTATATAGTGGAGACGTGTCTAATTGGCAAAAACTGGGGCTACGTGATGCGAGGTAACATTATCTTGACATAATGACAAGTAATCTTATTCTGTTGGAATTATGTCTCCTGGTTAAATGCATGAGGTCCTTGCAATTCATGTAACTTATCCTCTCATTCCCTAAAAAAGTTCATAAGTCTTATATCTAAAGGCTAAATCCCAATGACGCGTTGGCGCTCTGCCAGTTGAAGTAGAAACAACGCGTTTATATGGACCAAAACCAAATGAGGCTTTAGCTTTTGAGAGACGTTTGATCGCAGATATCGTAAAGTTTCACAAAATGCCGGAGTAGAACAATTCTCTACTCGAGCCAATTTTGACATTTTTTCATGTTTAAGGAATGAGTGATTGTTTCCATTGGTTGTTACCAGTCACTTTGGGAAAGAAAAAACGATGTCCTTGACTTCTTTCATTGAAATTATTCTACAAAAAAGAACCACGACAAAATGTCAAATGGTGGACATACAAAAATCTACGTTCTGGAGAACAAATGAATAAAGTTGCGATAAAATTATTCAAAAGCTGCTGAGTTCAGAGCGCCATAAGATTTAGCCTGAATTGTTTCCGAGAAGCGTGAAGTTAACTTTTTAAAAGTCTTAAACCACTATTAGAACAGAAGAATAAAATGCACACAAGGAAAACAAAATTAATTGTCTACGTACTTTCAATTAACCATCGCAACTTAGAAAGAAAATTTGTAAAATTCAGCCACTAAGACTGCAGATACGAAGTTGGAAGGCCGTATAGATTACAGTCCGAGATACAGATAGACAGAAGTGGGCAAATAGGCAGAATTGCGAGACTCAGTTCTCATTTCTTCGGACTCCTTTTTAATAGACTCCTTGTAATACATTTGTTGATGAAAATCTCGAAATTGAAAATAAAGTCTTTCGTTCGTAGACTAGGTATGCTGTTCGAGCAAAACATCCAAATTACCCAAGCAAAATTCAGGCAAACTGAATATGTTTTTGCGAGACTCTTTTATTCATTTTCTATTTACTAATTTTGTGCTTTCATACAATTTTAGTTTATTTTGCTGAAATCCCTGAGGATTTCCTTCTAATAAACTTCCAACAATTTAACTTTGACTTTTATTATTCAGTAATAGATCTTGCTTAATAATAGGTCTGTTTCTTCACTTTCAAATAATGAAAATGTAAAGAAATAGTTTTGGGGTATTTTATACAAAAGAAAACGAAAGTATATGAAAACTGACTAGCAAGTTATATTTTTAACAGTTTTTTTTCGTGCTAGAAACGGACAGTAAGAAATACTTCTTTCGTGTTCCCCCTTCTGGGGAAGTTGTGAATTTGGCATATTTTCATTCATTTTGATTTTAATGATTTCCAGTCAAATAACAATAATTTGAGAAATTGATCATTTAAAACCCCTTCTGTTCTAGAGACATGAAGGATTAAAAATACGCCTGTATGCGGTATTCTAAGTCGGTTTTCTTAGCTTATCTTTTTAAGTCTGCTTCTTGATATACCTGAAAAATAACAAATGTAAAAGACTGCGCACTCTTTCACTGGCCCATTCTTGTATGGAGAAAGCAACAAAAATTGGTCAATCAAACTAGCGAAAAAATGTTGATTCTTGATTAATTAAATAATAATCCGCATTAGTCAATGAAATTGATTAAGGTCTTCTTCCTGCGCAATGGCCTGGCAAATTGTGAATCATGAAGTAAAATGACCCAAACTTGAACTAAAAATTTATATGAATATCAATGATAATATTTTTAAAATATAAATGAAAAAAAAAAACGTTAAGTGCGCGTTGTACCTCCCGCGGCTGGTGTTAAGAAACGTTACGGGATAACACAAGAAGATTTCGATGAAATTTGCTTATAGGCTTAAAATGATAAGTTAGTAGTTTACTTGAAATTGATTAAAATCGAATGGAGTGGGAGTAAGATATGAAGAGGGGTTAAAAATATTTTCGAATCATCTTTGTCATACGCCAAGAACCACGTCGAGTTACGAGTTGGTCTGTTAATCATAAAAATCGAATGAATTTCTTTTATTTAAGAAACTACCTGAAAAATAGTTTTTTATATATTATGACTCCTTGCAAGTTTAATTTGATATGTCGGAAAAATATATGTTTTTTTTGAAGTACATTATTTAAAAATGGGACATGCTGTTTATGAACAATTAATACTTTTTAGATGTGAGAAGCGATGGTACTCATTGTTATTCTTTTCGATTTCATATAGTTTTCAAAGCCCATGCGCGGACTCTTACAATAAAAATAAAATAATATTTTACATCATTCTTATTGAATCAAATTTATTTTGTTTCTAAGAAGGTGAAGAAAGACACTATGGGGAGATATGTGAGCTATCTTCTCGATCGGTAGTAGTGTGGGACTCTAAACTCACTAAAAACATCTTCGATCATGACCAATCTAAGAAAGATCGACAAATGATTATTATTTTTTTATTTTCAAAAGTTCACTTTTTGGGAAAATATTATGTTTTTAAATCCCTTCGCTGTTAATCCATAAGCTCGTCTGGCAGTCTTCGTAGTCTTCGAATGTACATTTAGAACCACTGCTATCGCAGGGTTTATCGGTGTCTGCAATATTTAATTATTTATATTATAAATATTTAATTATGCACTTCTGTCACCAGGTCTATCTGTAAGTCGCGATGTGAGTCTTTATTTCGTACATACGTACCTTGAGGCATTAAATATTCCGCAAAATACTTTGTTTTGAAATGATTGTGTTAGTGTGGCATATAATAAATAAATAAATAAATAAATAAATAAATAATTAGATACCATACGTCCAGACGGGTTTAAGTATTTGCTGGTATAGCATAATTTTGTTTCGAATTTACGACTCCGAATTGCGTTCTAGTAGCCAATATAGCCTTCAATATTTCATGTTTAATTCTTTTAACGTACTCTTTTCACTTTAGTTTGGCATCTAAGGTCATTCGTAGGTACTTAGCTGTGTAATATAAGGAAGGGAGAGTGCTTATTCTCTTATTGCTCATTCTCATTGAGTTTAATGAGCCATTGTTGCGTCCAATCGCTAACTTTATTGACTGCATTCTGCTTTTACTATTGCATTTGTCTACTGCAAGTATTGCGGTATCGTCTGTAGCCATTATGACGCTGTCGTCCAGTGGTATATCTCGTGTATAATAAAAACACGATTGGCCCGAGAATACTTCCTTGTGGAACACCTGCAGTTATTTCCTTCAATGCAGAGTACTCATTACCGTAGCACACTCTGAAGTATCTATCTGTTACATAAGATTTAAGTATGGTCGGTCCCTATGCAGCTTGAATTCTACGCCTTTATGCCACACCTTGTCAAAAGCCTGGGAAACATCCAACAATAATGTGGAGCAAACTTGTTTTTTTTTTCAAGTGCTTTCTCTATCACATCGATAGATGTGCACTGTCTTGGTATATTAGCGAATGCTTATTCCTATATCCAAATTGATGATTCGGAATAAGTTTTCTCTCCATAGTAGCCAGTCTTTTGAGGAGCAGTTATTAAAGAATGTTTGACATTATTGGAAGTAATAATGTTGGCCAGTAGGAAGTAATGAGACAAAAGGTGCAGTAGGAAGAAGTATTAAAGAACAGAATCAATAGGTATCTTGGAGCGCTCTCCCAGCGATATAGGTTTACATATTCTGACAGAAGGTTATTCGCAAAATCAGTAGATTAACCGCAAAATCAGAGAAAGATAATAAAAATTTTTTTTTTTTTTTTTTTGTCCCCCAATAAAACATATTATTTTGCGGTTGTCTTGAGTTTTTCTTCATTCGGGCGATTGGTGGGTTGTGCGGCCCCAACCGTGTACACACCAATCGCAAAAATTCTGCAACGCTCTATAAAGGCATTCATCGATAGATCAAACTGAACACCTGAGGCTATGTGCGGATCTTCGAAAAGTTTGATGTCAAACAGATAACCGTTTTCGTTTCTCATTTGCACAACTCTTCTCTTGTTTCACTGTCTGTCGGAGTTGAGAAATAATTTTACATTTCCTTTCTTTCACATTCCACGTGCTAATTGACAGCAGCATAAGGTACTTTTGTATTCCACCCTCTTTATCCATGCTCATACAATACCGTCGAAGAAATACGATATGTTGATTAGACATTAGTTCAGAGCGCCTGCAATCACTTTGTAAACCACAAAATTATCTTCACAAGGAGTCGCACAGGGATAAGGTTCCTATTTCCATGGTGGTAGTTGGCTTGCTTGTCACTGTGGGGTGGTGTCCACTGAGCTGGAAAATTATGAAAAATACGTGAGTATACCCAGTTTCATTAGCATCCATGTCGCCTTTTTAATACACACAGAGTTGTTGCTTCCTTCATACATACATATATCAGGGGCCAAAGTAACCCTAATTTGCATTTTAAACGAAATGGATGCAAGCGACCTAAGGTCATGTTCAAGATCGTTACATGTAGCAAAGGGGCACGAATGGCGACGACTACATGAGAGGATTACCGCCGCACCAGAAGGACTTTTCTGAAAGTCACCTGAATCCAGTTTTTCGTTTTAATTGCAACTTCATCCCATGCGATTAACTTTAACAAATTGCCAGTCGTTAAAGGAGGCGGAAGGGGTTAGGTAAAGGTGCTTTACAAATTGGCATCGATGATAGTTCGCACCTGAGAAAGAAGAGGCAAATAGTTAAAATGTTACTGGGGATGGATAGCATCCGAATATCGTGGTTAGCATTTTAGCGGTCACGAGATGATAAATGTATTTGTTCGAACAAGTGCGACATGCCTGGTTATTTGTTGTGTCTCGCATAGTTCGCTAGTTTATGTTGAAGGTCATGTTCATGTTCGATGAATCTGTTGTTCTACCGGGTGGCTTATGTGGTTAGTTGAGCAGCCCTGCAAGGGTTGTTGTCTCATTTACGTGTTTCACTTGGTTGGAAATTGAATTTCGTCACTGTCGGGCGGGTGGTGCTGTTGTCGTCGAGTTGTTTCGGAAATGTTCCGTGTTAATTAGGAAGGATGTATAGTTTGGTGGTAAACTTGTTCAGTGTGTTTAACACTAATGTCGGAGGTGTGAGGATGATCTATCACAGGGAATAGATAAAGTTCATTGAGTTTAAACAAGGTTCATGCTGGTTTCTTACAAACCCAACTGATGGTATCATCAAAGATTAGCGGGCTACTCGGTAAGATTTTCAAAGTACATGTACATATGCTTTTTCTGGGAGAAACGAACCAGACTCATCAGCGCTGAACATTGACACAATATGTATATCTACAACTTAAGGTATCGCCGTCTAAGTTGCTCAGTAGTCGATCTGAGTATTCTTCTAATCCTCATAAACTTCTAGAGATTATATTACTCTGCATACGAGCTGAAGTGTTTTTTCCTAAAAAATACATATTTTCTACTGTCTTTGAAATCTTGATGAATTTTCAATCGTTCTCTCTTTGCTTATAATACTGAGTGTCAAATGAAGACGCTCTGGGATCTAAAATTGTTGTCTGGTTCATTACCTTTCAATATGATGCTCTCAGGTGCAGCGGATAGTGTGTGTTTGCTTGTGACCCGTACTGTACAGGTTCGAGCCCGAACGGGAAACAGCAACCAAGAGCCACCCGAGCATATAAAAGAAAAGAATAAAATCTAAGTTTCACCAACCACTACGCCAAAAAGGGGTTTCTGCTTGCTAGTACAATGGACTAAAAGTCGAGTACTCCGGGATTTAGAAATTTCCTTAAATATATAGGTATAAAAAAAAAAACGTGACGCTCTACTGAAGGATCTACATGAAGTTATACATACACATCAATCTCTTTTTTGTTTTTGCCTGATTGCACATTATACAACGTAAAAACGCTACAAAGATCCAAAGTTTCAATAAAATACCTACATGAATTGACATACTATATTTATTTATTTATTTTATCTAAATATCATGAGCCTTGCCTCCCACTTTCCGTCCGACAGACTTATTTTAACTCACAAACAGGTTTACTGCTCGTCTCAGCTTCGCCACTTCGTCAGTTTGTTGACGTCTGTCACTGCGTCTCAGTTGAGGTGCCTTGCAGTCTTTTTTGTTGCTCGCATCTGTTATCGCATGTCTGGTCCAGCTCGTTCCACAATATAGAAGGTTGGCAGTTGCAGATGTCTGATTTTGCTGATTGCTTGGTCACTTTTGTTCACTTACGAAAAAATCGAACCCATTCGCTCTTTAACAATTAACAATTAACTGACGACATAGCATCTAACAATCGCTTCCATTCACATACGCATATTATGGGCAACTTGAGTAATTGACAGTACTGAAGAAAACTTAACGTAGAATTTTAATATTAGCTTCCCATTGATTTCGACTTGAGCCTTAAGTTAAAGCTGTCTTCTGTCGATGTGGTTCTCGCAGCGTCGACTAATCTGTAGCGATTTATTTCTCTCCGCTTTCGTTTGGCTGGCTAATTCTATCGAGCTTCATCGCTATCGTTTCAGTGTTCTCCGGTGCGTACTATTTTTGGTAAAACCTTGCCTCTATTTCATTAACAAGCTTTTTTTTTAGCAAACTATTCCTGTTTTTTAACAATTACAAAAACCTATTTGTGTTTTCTGACCAAATATATTAATCTATCTACTTTTTTGTAAGGAAAAATCCCCCTATCTATTGTTCTTCACCTAGAAGGAAGCCTAACCGCAACTACACAGTTCATGCAGCAGCTGTGCAGACTAATTTACAACAATTTACGTGTACAATTTCCATGGTGGAAATAGGTACAGAGGTTCTTGAGATGCAACGTAGCAAACAAATGAATTTTCGGGCACCCAGAAACATTCTAGTAATAGTAAATTTGGCCATGTAAAATATTTTCCTGTAATTTAGACAAAAGTTATATCACGAGAACTGCTGTACCGAGTTCTCGCGATATAAGATAACATTCGTAGGCAATTAATTTTACTTTAAAAACAAAAGCAGATTCATATATGTACCTTCAATTTTTTGACGAAATTTCTGTACAACGGTTCACAGACAGATTCTTCGGTTTAATAGTTAAGCCATTTTGTTGGCCCCACCTAAATTAATATAAACTGCACCGTATTAATCGAGCCAAAACAGTACCTATAACCATAAAGAAAAATGCAAATTTAAACCCATCCAGTTGAACAGGACTCACATTTAGAAACCACAACAATTGATTAAAGCAATAAAAAGTCATAACCCTAAAAACACCTGCAACAATGTGAATTGTCGCGGCGGCGGCAAAGAGAGCAACACAAAACTATTAAATTGGGCAGAGAAACAAAAGCCTCACAGAAAAAAAAAAAAAAAACATGCAAAATTGGTACATAGTCGTTGTTATTCACAGAAGCATACATAATTCGATTAGACTGCTGCTGCTTTGCAGAAAATCCACTCGGAGATCCCTCTGGTGCTTTAGCACCTCTTCAACAAACCGAGTCCTAAGAGAGACCTCAAAGCGACACATGCAATTTGTTGTAGACTTTTGAAAGGGAAAACAGTTTTGTAAGAGGCTCATCGCTTCCGCTTTCTCACCTATTGTTCTGCTGTTCTTTTTACTTAGGAATATGTATACGAAGGAATAACTCTCGCCCTTGCACGTCCATGTGTTTGTATCGTTTTTGCCAACCTCATCATCATCAGCTGTTTCTCTGGTGTCCTTTTTTTGTGTGTCGCATCGCAGTCCCTGCATACAAAGGGTACAATCACTTAACTTTCAAAGGACGTAAAACAATGCGGTAGAACAATCACTAAAACACACATACACATATGCATAAACCTTTTGCATACACCTTATTCGAGAAGCTACAATTGTCGTAGTTTTTTGCATCCGGTCTTTAGGGGGCGCATATTCACCACAACTGAACACACACCGACCCACGGAAGGGGTTAAAGGACTCCGAACTATTTAGGGTTATTTAACGGAACACTTTATGTGTCGTTATGACAATGAAGGGCATTGTGCAAGTTTGGCACGATACCGGTACCGTATGCATTCTTAACACACGAGTTCCGTGAAATCGGAAGCGAAATCTTTTTTAGTGTTGCCGATACGATAGGTAGTAGTGACATATCTGGTGGCGGCAATATTTGACTTCCCCCTTTTCTGCACACGTAGGATTTTTAAACTTACATGTACGGTTTTTTAACTTGAAAGGTAATTAGTTCATTTTAAAATGCAGATGCTTTAAACAAACTCGCTAGAATCCTTGTACTGCTTGATATTGTTTAGGATGCAATTGAACAGCTGCAATCAAGAATACTGATTTTTCTTCTGGGGACCAACCATTTGGTACTGTCGATGCTTGAAATTATTTCTAATTTGATTGTGACGGCTCCTTCCACAAATTGATAATATTTGTGTCTTCTAAATTTGAAATGATACTTATGTTTTAGTCCTAATATGTATAATATGTATAAAGATCGGCACTCTTTTAGCTTTAACTCAGCAAAAGAAAGGACATTCCTTAAAGTTAACAAACCGTAGTAGAACTATGAACAGAACTTTCTCCACCGAGTTCAAAGAGCCTTCCCAAAATTTCCCAATTGAGTTCGAGAACATTCTCTAAAGTTTATGAGATTTCCAGAGTATTTGCGAGTTTTCTTAAGAATTCCTGAGCATACCCAGTGTTCCCGGAAATTATTGAGAGTCTTGAACTTTCCCGAGAAACAGTAATTTCTCCACGTATTTCCCGACCTTTCCAAGCTTTTCCGTAATTCCATAATTTTTCCAAGCTTTTCCGAGCATTTTCGAGCTCCACAATTCCTGGAGGTTTTCTAAACTTTCGTGTCCGAAACAGAAAATTGTTTTTGGGACTATATCGTCAATCCGTAATGCGGTTATAGCTTTATGCAACAGAAGGTGTATGCAAATGACATATAAATATCAGCAGTTTATCAAAAACCAATGTGTTTTATTTAAGATTTAAAATGTGATTACATTTCATACCAATTGAATCACGCTTTACATTAAGACCATTAGCGCCTTGGCTCAGTGGTTAAGTGCGCGACGTTGTTTCTTGATCAAATTGTCTTTTTTGTCTCTATGTTTTTAATATAATAAAGGTACATCCTGTAAAGTATTATTTATATTACCAAATTGTTTGAATCATGTTCGTCTGTAACAGGTTTTAAGACCTTGAATTTTGAGCTAGACGAATCAAATCAATGGTGCTTTCTTTGGGTCTTAGATTAGTGCTTAATTTTTTGAACGCTCACAGTCATATTAAATTAAATAATTCATGAGAAAGTCACCTGTGCTCGACAGGAAAAGTTCAGTGTCCGTACAGCCAAACCTACAAAATGCTGAACCTGAGTTCTAACCAGATAATAACGAACTTGAGTTTGAAACTGAAGGAAAGAGAAGCAAACGCATATAAAAAAAGCGTAAAATAGAGGGTAGCCTTGAGACTTCTACAAGAAAGTAAGAAAAGGTAGTAAGGGTAGAGAAGGTAGCAACACTGAGCACAAAAATCACTAATGCAATAATATTAATAAATATAATAAAAAATGAGACGTCTAAAGATTTCAATGGGGAATCAGTGATAAAAAAGAGGCCTATGTCTTTATTCATGCTCACTTTTGACAATAAAGAAAGTGTCGAGAAGACGTACACTATTAAATCAATTATGGGCATAGTTGTAAAAATTGAGCCACTTCGAAATTCCAAACGTTGTCAAGTCTTTGAACATGCACAAAAATATTGCAACCGCGACTTTGCCTGTATAAAGTGTAAAGCAAACACGCAACCAAAAACTGCACATGATATAAAAAACAGTAAGCGAATTGTGTGAACTATCTACGCAATCACCCTGCAAACTATGGAGGATGTCCAGTTGCAAACAAATTTCCAAGAAAGTAAACGCACTTCTAATATGTAGCAAATAAAAATCAACGGTTGAAAATAAACCTAAATACCAACCAGCCAAAGAAATTGTTGAAAACAAAAGCGTGGAAAATAGCAAATCCTATTCCCAAACTGAATAAAAGAAATCCTGACACTTATCCTAAAACAAGTGAACGGGATTTAATCTGATAAAATTTAAAAATCGCAAACGTAATGCAAACGGTTTTTTACAACACGCATCTGAATTAAACATCTTTCTAACCATTGAAAATATAGACATATGCCTGGTTTCCAAAACATATTTCCTCATGATACTAAAATACCAAAGTACACAGCTCACAAAGCTAGAGGAGGATGGGCTATACTTATTAGAAAGAACCTGAAACATTATGAAGAAGCCAATTTGACTAATGAAAATATGCAAGTAAGAAGGGGCTATGGGCAGTAGTCCATCCAGGTTTTCCCTAACTGAAGAAGACTATGAAGAACTCCAAAATTTGCTAGGACATAATTTTCTTATTGATAGTGACTTCAATGGCAAACATACCCTCTGATGATCTAGGTTAACAACAACAAAAGGAAATAGGATTTATCAAGCAGGCCGCAACTACGAGTATGAATTTTTTTGCCTCTGGATCGCCTACATACTGGCCTTCTGATCCTAACAAAATACCAGACCTTATTGAATTGAAAAGCTAAGTATCTAAAAAGACCTCAGTTATAAAATCCGTCCTTGAAAGCTTGATCGGAAACCCGAAACAAAAGGCTGACCTCTTTGCAGAACATTTGTAGAACGTTTTTAAGCCTGAAAGAGAAGTAAGAAGAAGATACAAGACACAAGTTATCAAATAAAAAAGCATCAGGGCACGATCTAATAACTGTCCAGGTTTTAAAGGAAATGCAATCAATAGCCTTTAAAAAAAAAACTCCAATTTATAATAAACCTATGGCTAAAGCTCCAATATGCCCACATCATTGGAAAATTGTTGAAGTGATTGTAATACCCAAGCAAGGAAAGCCACTAACAGAAGTGATAGATCAATATCGCTTATACCAATAATGGCAAAGGTTTTCGAAAAATTGCTCCTGAAAAGGCGTAGCAAAATCAAAGAAGTAACAAGTCCAATCCCGAATCATCAGTTCGGATTTAGAAATAAACATTCCACGGATGTAGTGAAAAAACAAGTCTGTTCGGCACTATTTTTAGATATTACTCAAGCCTTTGACAAGGTTTGGCGTAAGGGACTTGAGTACAAACTGCATAGGGATTTACCTAGGCAGTATTACGAAATACTGAAATCCTATATTTCCGATCGACACTATTCCGAGTTCGACACGAACAAGAATATTCTATTTAACCCTGTATCTGTTGTATACCAGGGATATATCGGTGAATAACAATGCCATGATGGCTACTTTTGCAGATGACACTGCAATATTAGTACCTGATAGACGCACTGTGAATGCAATATAGAAACTGCAGAATGCAGTCAACGGAGTAAGAGATTGGACGCAACAATGGCGTATCAAATTCAATGAGTCAAAATCAATTAACATAAACTTCACAAATAAAAAGATAAACAATCTTTCGATATTCACTAACAACCAAGTTGTACTCCTTGGAACGATTTTGGACGTAAAGTTGAAATGGAAAGAGCACATAAAAAAAAAGATAAGAACTAAACTTAAAATATAGAAAAATGTACTGGTTACTGGGAAGAAACTCAGATGTATGTACTTATATGTATATAATATATAAATATATAAAAAAACAGGTATCAAAACTATACCAACATTTCAAAACAGCTTAAACTTTCCTTAACGCTATTTTAAATATAAGAAGAAAAGTCATTTGTCTATTTTTCATAGATAGATCCTAATTAAGGAAGTATTTTTATTGGCCTTAGTCTTTCAAGATTTTCACCTGTTACAAAAAAAAAAATTGTAAATATCCATAAATTAGCTGCGACGCGTATTTTACTACGGGACGAAAACTTAAAATGGCGTGAAGTGAAATAAAATGAAAAGGCAACAAAAAACTAAATAAAATTAAGAAAACCCATACCATTCTTTTAATTCTTCATAATTTTGCTTCCTCGTTAATGCGGAGAAAAGGAGAAAGCTATGGTATTATTTAAAAGGGTCAGATTAGACAAACACTTCTTGATTCACGTCTGCTCGTATGTTTGGTTATCACACGGCTGGCTCGGAAATCTGTACATGGGTTTGTGAAAATGTACCTGTATGCGTCACACACATTAGGTGAAATCTGATTGACGAAAATCAGTCCATTTTTGATTTTGCATGACCAGCGTCATGCTGATTGATGTGTGTGAGGGTTGGATTGACATAATTACTTCATTATGTGTTGTGTCGCGGAAGAGAAAACATGTCTGTCGCTAGCAGAAAATTGAGGGACGATGAAGATTTTCATGGTATTCAATTGAAACTTATCGGTCATTCCGAGTTTATGGGATGTGCAAAGGAAAGATGACAGCGACCGAAATAAAAAATTGCAACTATATGAAGTTTTACTACAAAATGTAAAGAAAAGTATCCAATGCACAAAAAGCGGATGTTACTTTATGCAAAGTGCAATACAATCATCCGTTTGACTCATCGCACATCCGAACTTTGTAAGGGGTAGCGTCAATCCACACATACACCATGCTTGATGTCAATCGATACACCGTGTAAGAGACGCTTAAGAGATTTTGATTAAATTTGATTTGTATGTTTATTCTTCTTAAAACTGTCAGAAGCGGATGAAATATGGTGGGCGATGTTTTAAAAATCTTTAAATCATTATTAAGCAGCCCACTAACTTAAGAATGCTTGATTGGATTTTTATGAAATTTGGCTTGTAGGTTTAGAATAAACCGGGGATTTGAATTAAGAAGAACGCCTTTGCCTTGGTTTTTGAGTTCTTTTTGTTCGAGAAACTATGAGAAAAAATATTTTTTACGTATTTGAACTCCTTTCATTTGATATATCCCATGATGTGACAGAAAAATAAATGACATATGTATGTACCTCCAAAAGCCCTAAAAAAAAAAAAAACTATTTTCCATAATTTGTTTTCCTGATTATTTCTGGTCCACAATGTGCTGTTCTCTTGAAAATATTAGTTTTCTAGATCTGACAGTTCAAAAGCTATAAGCCTGTGGCAGACATCGTACAGGGAAATAACTTCAGGAGAATTTACTTCACATGGGAATTAACTTTACCTTAAGTGGGAACTAAATACACTTTTATGATATGAAGTTATTTCCCACTGAAAGTAGGGAATAATCCCACTTATTTGTGGGAATTAGTTTTACTTTTAATGTGGAATTATTTGCCACTTAACGTGGGTAACAATTTCACTTTATTGGAGAATTCAGAACTATTTTCTTGTGTGATTCACTCTTATATGTATAGATTTATATTGCCGTGAAATAAGACTATGGGACATAAGGTCATATTTCGAAGTATGACCTTATGTCGCTTTGCGAAAGGGTCATAAAGGCCATATTTCGAGGTATGACCTTATGTCACTTTGAAATGGATGCGATTAGTACAAAACAATAGAACTATACGCCGCGTAGCGTCGTCCTGAGTACTTGCATGAGAGGTCGAAGACCGTCCGGTGTATGAGTCGATCGTAGTTTGATTTTGTTAGCGCCACACAAGTACTGTTTGATTCGCCTCGAATTTTAATTTAAAATTTAGTAAAATGTAAGTGAATAAACATTATCCAATTTTTTCAAATGAAGTATTAAAATATGACAAAATTTGAATTAATTAAAAATTGATGCCAATTAAACAGTACTTGTGTGGCTCTAAAAAAAACTATGAACATCTCTTCAACTCATGGTTTATTGCCAAGAGTTAATGGACTTTTTACAGCCATATAGTCTTATGTCTTGAAATTATATGGCTTTCGCAAAGCGTCGTAAAGTCATACCTCGAAATATGGTCTTATGTCGCTTTGCGAAAACGTCATAAGGCCATACTTCGAAATATGGCCTTAAGTCACATGGCCTTATGTCACGGCACCGTGTATTACCGTAAAAAGTTGTCCCCAAATTCTGCGGCTATAAACAATTATTAACTACTCACTTCGCGTATGCGGAATATGTATGTAAGTGCGATTATTTATTTTTAAAATTGTGTTCAATGGGCTCTCATTATGCAAGCATTCGCGGCGAATCAAACAGTACTTGGATGCACCGCTTCGCGGGTTAAAGGGATTCAACCCTTTTCTCTGTAGGGTTTAGCCGCTCACGCAACTTCGGTGCTCCGCTAAGGGTTTGTCCTTGTTGTCTGGCAGGCGTTTTTTAGCGCTCATAGAGGTCCACCCAAGTACTGTTTGAATTTTTATTCCCATACATAATTTTGGGAACATTTTTCATTTCGCTGGGGTGTCTTTAAATTAAATCATAGGTGGGAAATAACTTCATAAAATTTCTGGTTAAATTTTTTCCCACTTCACATCATAAAAGTGCATTTATTTCCCACTTGAAGTAAATTCCCGACAGACATTGGTAGACAGACACTGTGTTGAATCCATTACTGTTCCGTCTACGGTACGGAATACTAAAAAAAAAATTATAGAAAAAGTAAAGAAAAATAAATACAAATATTTCGATAAAAATATATACGAACTTTTTGAGAATCTCTGTCCTTTGTGGCAAAAAAAGTATTACCATCCAAAACACTACTCCCAACGTACTACATGCTCGCCGCCCAACTAAGGGAATTCGCTTTGGCAAAATTCCGAACCAGACACATCCTGTTCGATGTACTTCATCCGAATGCCGACAATGACAACAATTTGCCCTTTTGTGTCAAATGGTGCACACCCGTCTAAGGGTGTTTTTTTTTTCCAATTTCCACACATAAAAGAGACAGATTTTTAGATCCGTTTTTCTAGTGTCTACATACTTCGGTGAGGGTGGATTTCTCTCGCAATTTTCACACTCTCTTGCTCAACACGTTCCTTCCGGTTTGTATCTCTGTGAAGTCTGGAATTCACCTTTATTTCTCTCGGCGCAAAAATACCCCCGTTACGAAGGGGTAGCCATCAGGGCTGCTCTCAGTTTATGTTCGGTATCCGTTGCGACCGGTTTCGTGTTGTTGTCTTCTCTAATATCTGTGTCGGGGGTGCGCGATACAATTTTTTTTCCTTTTTATTTTATTTTCTATTTTCTGAATCAAAAAGCTGTCAATCCTTTTTGTTTGATTTAGAGATAAGTAGAAAAAGTGTGTAAACATTTCGTGTAGTGTAGAAATTTCCCACGGTCCTAGAATTACTCGCTAATTTGAATGGTTGTCGTAGACGTGATGTGTGTGAGTGTCTAGTGTGCGGATGATTGGCGGGGGATGAGTAAATATATTAATAGAGTAAATTGAAAAGTTACAAGGGACAAGGATACCCTGGGCCTAGCTCCCATCTATCCTCAGCTGTTGTGATTCAGTGATTTATGGGTTTATGGCGCCAACAAGGAAGGAAAAGTGCATTGTCCTACGGATGAGCAAATAATTCCATTTATGCAACTGTTAATTGCTTGGGCATGGGCTGGTATGTGGAATACGCTATTGTATGGTAAGGGATAACATATGGTTTCCATGATGACACTTGTAATCCTGTGATAATCGAAATATGATCCAATCTACAGGATGTGACTATTTTTTTTATTTTTTACTGGAGTGGCTGGCAGTGGGTGGTGTACATACAAGGAGCATCCCGAACGATTATCTCATTCATACGCTGGGGGTTGTTGATGGCGTCAATGTAATCTCTCTATCAGTTGTTGTCTTTCTGTGCGTGTGGGTGTGTGGGTGCGAGGTTGAAGTGTCATCTCCCTTTGTCCTTACTTTGAGACCATTAGGCGATGTTATTATTATAATGATGATGGAATGTGTTTGTCTTTTGTTTACATTCTTTCGGTGCAGGGGGTTGAAAATGTCGTTCGGGTTATGTCATCTTCTGTTTAATTTGTTTTCGATGTAACCTAAAAGGATTTGATTGCTGCGTTAGTGTTGGAACTAATAAGACTGAAGGACACTAAAGTGCAGCACCCCTTGTGTTTGGTTTAATCGAATTACTTTCTCCTCCCTATTCTTGAAAGGGAGAACATTTTATTCTCTCTGGATCATGCTGATTTCCAATTATTACTTTCTCTCTTTCTCGTCCTTCCTGTTTGCGTTATCCTTTTTTTTTGTTTGGATAAAACAAAACAAATAACAGAGCAAAGAAAAAGTTGAAACGGAATCACTCCCCACTTTTCTGGTTGGCGCTGGCCCCCTGTTTTGTTTGTTTGACTAATGGACTTAATGAAGTATGCAAGAAACCCAAAACGAAACGAAAACAGTATCTACTCGTAGATACAAGAACATAAAGCCATGTGCTGCTGCTGCACTTGCAGATTGAATTAACTCATTACACCATGGGTTGTGAGATCTCCTGCTGAAGGACTTTATTTCTTTTTGGATTAGATACCAAATCGAGCAAATATCTTCACGGGTAATATTTCTCTTTGTGTAGCGCTTTATGTATGTAGGTGGGGAGTGAAGCATTGAGTGCCTGTCAATACTGACTATGAGATGTGAGTGAATTCCCAAGAGATACTGGTCGACGTGGTCAATGCACAGAGGGTTCATTTTCAGTGCTATACATAGACGTCCAATTGGGACTTGTGTGATGCATTTAGTTTGAAGGGAGGAATACAGCATTCTTTAGAAATGAGAAGGACGAGTGATACATAATTTAAGGGCAAACAATTTTTATAATGCAGTGAATGGGAGATTCAATTGACAATTAGAAGCACCAAGCTCCATAATCTAGTCTACTTACATTTTCTATTTCCCTTCTGTGTGTTCATTCAACAGTTTTCATTCTATACATAGTTTTGAAATGTCCTTCAATCTTGCTGTTTAGGTCGTCAGCTCCCGAATATTAGCATTGAAATTCATGTCGTGCTGTTAAACAATAATTTCTATTCTCAAGTCGAACAATCTGACCAAAACTTTGAGGCGGAGGGTGGTGTTTAGCAAGTCGATAAGGTTTTTTAGGCAGGTAGAGAACGGCAATTGCACCGCATTTCAATATACCCAATCAATCAGATCACTATTTGTTTCTTGTTCTTCTGTGGTAATATTGGGGGGCCCTCGAGATACCCATTAGTTTATCGAACTTTTTTCTTCCTGTTCTTTAATGTAAATAATAATCTGAATAGATACTGCGACTAAAACACACCACCTTTTTTGCGGTATTTTCGGAAATCGTGAGCACATAATCAGCAGACTGACGATGTCTGTAAGCCTTGGGAATATATTTAACTACTCTTGTTAAAAGTCGTCTTCGGCCATATCTCGGTCCTCCTGTGTTAGGTATAATCCTCGATTGCGCAACGCTCTAGGTAGACACACCCAAGTAGTTTACGAACAGCTTTGATTCTATCTCGTATTCACCAATCGTCAGAGTGACCGTTTCTTAGTTTTCTGTTGCTTATTAGAATGGCTTCAGTCTTCGGAGAACGTCGGCATATATGGTATTCCATGAAATGTACTTCTATATACAATAATTGTATTTTCGTATTGAATCTTACTAACTTCGTTGATTCTACAAGGTTGCTAAGCCTTTATTGAAAAAAAGCTGCCTGCAATTTTGAACAGTGAGTTTCTGCAGTTCCTGATGTTAGGTCTACGGCTTTTTCTTGGACTGTACGCGTTAGACTTTCCTCATTCGTTAATTGCTTTATAGAACTTCTCTAGATACAATGAACTCGAACTACAAACTGTTGCGTGAATTTCCATTCCAGTAGGTAGTTGAAACGCAGTAAAAATAGAGTTGGTGAAAGCATATAAGTAGATCCCTGAGGCATTCCAGCTTTTACAGGAAAACTATTGGAAGACACACCATCCACCACAAATTGAATTGATTTGTTAGGCTTGTCTTTTTAATAGCGCACTATGCTAGACTAGATTGAATGCTTTTGATTGTCTTCTTTAGCACAGAGTCAAGAGGCTGTTATTTCTGTGTATTCTACTAAGCCTTGATTAGATATTTTCTTCCTCTTATTTAGAGGCCGATGTTGACTGAGTTGGTGATTGAACCTATATTATTGAATTAGTCGATTAAATTATCCATGTGGCATTTAGGGTTACTTTCATCCATGTCTTCGAGTTAATGCAATGTTAAGCTTAGGACTTGTGTGGCTGCGTTTGCTATTACAAAAACGTCAGGACTCACCGATAATGTTAGTTTCCTTTGCTCATCTCTTGATTCTGTTCGTTCTGTATTTCAAAACGCCTCGATTCTGTAGATCGCCTGGTCCTTTGTTTTCATTAATCCAAGATCTGCTTGCACAAAACATTTTAAATAGCACCGACCATTATTAACTACCGATAGTGGTTCGCTTTTGACTGCGGATCTCAAATGGTTGAACCTTAAGCTAAGACGAGACTGCTTGACATAATGTAAGATGTTTGACATTAAATCAAGTAAAACATTGTTTGACACTCTGTTTCCAAATGCATTGTTTAGACATAATTGTTTAGACACAATTTCAGAAATTGTCAATCGGATTCAAACACTTTTTGGCAGACAGCTTGACGAATTGTTTGACCCTATATTATACTGTTTGATATTGTCTTCCTTGAAAGTACATATTTGACAATTTGTTTATTTCCTATTCTTGTGAGCTAAAAGTGTATTGGATATTAAAATAAAATTTAATAATCCATGAAGTCAACAGTGCCTAGACCTGAATTTGGTATTTTGCATTTAATGAGACATTTCATCAACGATTATTAAAAAAAAGCATACAAAGACCGCTTTCGTTCTTTCTCGGCTATTGATTATTCTTAATTGGTATCGGATTGGAATGACTATATCTGCTGGCCGAGGACAGAGGGATACGTTATTAGAATGGAAGTTTCTTCATTTAAGGTTAAATCATTAAACTTAGGTCGAGTCATATTTTCACGTAAACTCGCGGAGTGTCTAGGTTAGGTTAGGTAACAGGGTTGTCTACAGCTCACTTAGATCACTATGAGTCCATTGTGCCCAATATTTAGAACCCTGGGGTCTAAAAATTTCAATCTTCGACCGCTAGGCTAAACCACCCGGATAAATGTATGAACCTCAGGAGTTTTCTTAGCTCAATACTACCTAGCTCATCCAGCTCTGAAAAGAAGTATCTGCCAAAAGCATGGCTTCTTTTGCTGGCCAGAGCTGAACAGTCACACAGGATATGATTAACGGATTCTATTTCCTCTACGTCCCTGCAGCTTCTACAATAGTCGTTATGAGGTAACCCTAGCCATGCTGCGTGATTACCTATCACACAGTGTCCTGTCACGACGCCAACAGCTATGCGGATATCCCTTCGACTTAGTTCTATAAGATTGATAGATCTCTTTTCGTCGTAGACTAGCCATAATGATTTGGCTGTAGGGCATGTATCTAATCGACACCAGCGTTCATTGGCTTCTTCATTAGACTCGATGTCTATCTCCCTGTATAGAGTGCTGAGCGGTACACTAGCCTCGGAAAGGGCCCGCGAAGGGCTTATAAGCGAACCTTCTCTGGCTAGTTCGTCCCCTTTTTCGTTACCGGAGATATCCATATGGCCCGGTACCTAGGACAGGGTCACCGTGTTGGCCGCTGAGATACCATCCAGTCGTTTTTTTTACAAATTTGTACAAGCTTGGATCTTAGTGACGTTGACTCTAACGACTTAATGGCATTCCTCCCTGCTGGGAATTCTAATAGAGAACTTTCTGTTGCAGTTTAGAATGGGGATGTTGTAGTCCGTTTCCGTCCAGAGTCTCAATGTATTCCATCGGTTTAGAATTCAGGCATGACCGTAGGATTTAGCTTTCCATAGACCGGCTTCCCTTAGTCTTAGTGCAGTTTTAGCTGTCGTGTTCCCGCAGAATATGTCAAGTGGAGGAAGATTCAGTATTGTTTCCAGAGCTGCTGTTGGTGTTGATCTCATCGATGCAAGACTTCCCAAAGGCTCTTCTACATGCGTATAGTGCAACATATGCCTTCTTGATTCGATTGTCCATGTTAGCTTTCCAGTTTAATTTGGAATCCAGTATTACGCCGAGATATTTTGCAGTTGCTTGAGGTATCAGCTGGATACCATTCATACGAGGGTAATTGTATTCTGGTATCGATCTTCTCCTCGTAAATAGCATTAACTCGATTTTCGCTGGATTCACTTCCAGACCCCTGCCTTTGACCCAGTTATTCACTAGTTTTAATGCATAATTGCGTCGCTCGCTGAGTACCGGAAGGAACTTTCCGGATACCAAGATGGCAATATCGTCGGCATAGGCCGCTACGTTGAAACCATTCATTTCTAGTATATCTTACATCTCGTTCACTACTAGAAGCCATAAGAGTGGTGAAAGGACTCCGCCTTGCGGGGTGCCCCGCTTGACTCTCTTTCTTCCCCTTATGCCCCCTAATGTGGAGTTGATTATGTTGGTACTAAGCAATCCACCCGCATATGCCCGAATGTATTTGGGTCCTGCGCAGAATTTGGGCTACTATAGCTTCGGCTACTATAGCTTCGGTACTTACGTTATTAAAAGCCCCTTCGATGTCAAGGAATGCACCCATCGTGTATTACTTCACTTGAAGAGTGTTTTCTATAGTAAAGACCACTTTGTGAAGAGCAGTATCTACTGAGTTATCCCCAATCTAATCTCTGACGTGCGTATCTATTAACCGTTCCAGTATTTCGCGGAGTGTCTAACGCTGTCAAATGGTTTGACACAATGACTTTAAAGCCGATTACACTGTTTGAGAAACCTAATTTTTTTCCCGCCGCATGTTAATTGATTAATATAGACAATTAGACGATTGCACTGCTTGACATCGCTTGCGTCGAAAAGCGTGAAATAATTTGTACACTATTGTACTATGCGGGGCATATTATCATTTATGATTTGTGTGTCCCGGCATAGCATACGCTAAGCTTAACATTGACAAAACCAAAGATTTTGCTTCTTAGGAAAAAGAAACGTTATAAATAAGTCACAATACGAGTAAGGCTGTTCTGATCATTTCTGCTGTACTATGTCGTGAGAGGTACAAGCTTCAGGTCAGATTGGCCAATTATACTTGAACAAAAGGGATTGTAGGGCGGTTAACATATCTTCTTATTGGCGGAATTTCTGTCTGAAAGTCAATTACATATGTATGTACATCTTTGAAAATAGGTACTCATATATAGGGCTACAATTCGCATTACAATAAGGCTCCAGACAGTTGTCGTTTCTAAGCAAGTAAATGTGCGAACCTAGTTAATGAGACCTAATCTCTTATTCGCAAGGTCGTCAACAAACAAATTTTTGCCCGATATTCTGTCCTCATTTGTTTGATGAGTCGTAAGTTTTACGATTATTACTTCCTCTCCCTACCCGGGGCATCATGATTTATTCACGCAAAACCTTGTAATCCCTTCTTTATTAATTGTCAAACGGGTTAAAAACCACACCACTCTCGGATGACACCATCGGAAAAATGTGGCACAAGAATTCCTTCATTTCCATCCAGTTCAACACTCAAAGGCCATTGACATTATCTTGTCCCATCTACTCCCAACTAAATTGGTCATATTGCCACACATTATCTGCCACAAGAAGGCATAATATCATCACGCCCCCAAATTCCCCTCATCAAGCATCCCGAGTTTTGTTGTTGTTGTGTGCCTTGTCGTGTCGGTCGGTCATAGTGTTCCATCGTCATGGCGCACGTGTTACGAAACAATTAAGCTCCAATGTACGCGTCAAGGTATCATCTTAAATTGTCCTCGTTTTGCTGTGGCAAAAAGTCACGATCCCCCCTTTCTCAAACTGTGGCACATTCAGCTAATCCCAGGATAAATGACTGATAACTGGAACAGCGCTACACTGAAGCAGTAGGAGCATCATCGGGCAGTAGAGACTGTTTTCTATTATTTTTTTTTCTCCTTTTTTTTCATTCCTAATTATCGGTCTTTGTTACTCTTGAGTCAAAGCGAATGGCAGTTTATCTCATAGGACATTTTCAAATCTATAACTGAAGGAAAGTTGAAATCTATTCTATCCATGAGCTCACGTCCCAGGGGGTGAGGCAATAAATTTAGTCTAGGCACGTAGATTTTCTCAATGACTTTTTTTCTTTTTCTCTTCTTCGTTATCCTTGTTCGCTTCGCCTTGTGTTTGATCCTTTTATGTTCTAAATGCTGAATCAACCAGAGCGTCACAGTAGCACAACCCCTCAAATAAGGGAGACGATGGAATTTACGAAATTACCAAAAGGCGTAAGGTATCCATTCCCTCTTTGCCTGCATGTATGGTGAAAGTTAGGAATTCTACTGTACCCAGGATGAAAGTTTTTCACAGCGAAAAACAACAGTAATAGAATAAACAAAAAAAAAAGGAAATGCAGTTGGTGTTGGCTGAAGGGATGATGCTAGCTGGAGAGTGAGAGTGCCAGTGGGATAGAATTGGGCATCGTTTTACATTGGTGTAAGGGGGTAGGTCGTTCTTTTTGTTGGTTCCTTCTAGTTGTGATAAGAATACGAATTCTCGTACTACGACGTTGGTTTGTTCTTTTTTTGTTTACGCTTCTTCTTTGAATAACTGACAACATTTGCTTGGTGTGTTGCGTGGACGGGTGGTGGGGTTGTGAACAGTGGGTCTGTTATATTTGAAAGGGGCTATAGTCGATTATACTGTTTGACAAAACGTCAATTTTCCCCCGCTAAATGTCAAAAGATTGACATAGACAATTTAACGATTGTACTGTTTGCCATCATTTGTCATTGATAGTGTCAAACAATTTGACAATTTAATCGTAGTCTAAAGTACGCTATACCCGGGCAAATCGATTTTCATACATTTTATGATTTAATAGCTTTACCGGGCTATACGACCTTAGCATACCCTATGCTTAAAATTGACATAACCAAAGATTTGGTTGCTTAGGGAGAGAAACTTTAAAATTGAGGCACAAAAAGCTGTTTTGATCTTTTCTTGCAATACTATCATATAATGTCCAACTTTTGCTAAACAGTCATTTGTTTGTTCTTTTCTTTCACGCTTCTTCTTTGAGCAACTGATAACATTGGCCTTGTGTTTTGTCTGTTGAAAGTCGATTGAATTTTAGAATATGAATCTCTTTCCTTGGCAGTATCGAGATCTATCTTCATTTATGTATTTCAAGTTTGGGGTTTTTAAAATTTGAAGCGGTTGATAAAATACAACGGTATTTTATAAAACAAATATGTGCCCTTCCAGACTTCATACTAAATTAATCTCTTAGCCACCCATTTACCACCCATACTATCAAGACAAGTTATGGAGAAACAAATACACTGGTTGAACTCCTGGCGTAGCATGGGAGAAGATGCTGGAATAAAATGTACGGATTTGAACTTAACTGAAGATGTTTGGAGAAGAAATGCAGATCAGACTCTAGAGAGCCTACAAAACAGCCAAATCCAAACAAATGTGCAAGTTGTCAATCGTATTTTGACGGACCCTTAAAGCGTGCCTCTTGGGTCTTAGGGTTAAATGCAAACAGGTATCCGGAAGGTGAACACAGAGACTGTACCCTTTGCAATTCACGTGTGGAGGAAGATGTTATTCATTTCATAGGAAAATGCCCAATTTTAATATGTCTTTTGATATAGTTTTTCGGGTAGCGGGTACTGATGCTTTCTATTACCGAAAAGCCTAATCGATAAGTACAACTCATAGAATGTACAATAGCTTTATATTCAGAAGTTTTTATATCTCAACCTTTCCAACAGACGACATATGTCAAGTTTTTATGTTTTGTTTTGTTTTTTTATTTTAAAATAAACAAAGCAATTTGCTACTACTACTACTACAAATTTCTGGCATAAACATTTATTGTGGGGTGTAAAGTCAATCCATTGAGTGGTACTTGAGTTAGGCATGTAAGAAAGATGATTCTAAAATGTTTAAAACCCCTACTCGTATCTTACTATCACTTCATTCAATTTTGAAACCCCGTCCCTATATTCCACCCACACTTAATCCTATTTTGACAGTTTTTACGCGAAATGACGTACGCATTAGGATACATGTACATATGTACATACATATAAATTCAATTTAATCAAAACGTTTTTAGTAATGCTCGAGCGAGCCATGTGAAGATAAACATATGGGCTGTGCTTGTTTACTCTAAACCTTTCAACCATTTCTTTGAATTAGCGAGGAAGAAGAGTTAAGATACAATTAAAATAACGGTACGAAACACTAAACTCGTGACGCCCGTCGACGGCGACGTACTTGACGATGTTTTTCGTAAAATGCGTTAAAAGACTGAAAAACTTTTTTGATCATATGTCAAAAATTTGAATGCCATGTTCTTACGTATGTCAAAAATTACATGCATTGGTATCGATTTTGAATAAAATCGTCTCAGCCTTATCCAATTGCCAATTCTCGCAGTCCCGGTAATAAGTAAAGTACCGTTATTCGTCCATATTACCCGACATATAAATTTGTATAGAAATCGTTAGAGCCGTTTTGAGAAAATTGGATTTTTTAAAAATTGGCCTTATTAATTTTGAGGCTAGAATGAAAATTCAAATTTCTCCTCTGTGCATTGCCACACAGACCCCAGATATGAGGTTTAAAGAAAATCTGTCCAGCCGTTTGGGCAGCCCGGGGTACGGACAGACGGAGAGACAAACAGAATTGCGAGAACCACGTTTTTAAGATCTTCTATTATAGTAATATCAAAATTAATCAAAATCTAGAGATCGAAAATGTTCACGAATCAATACTTGCTTTATAGGAGCAAATAAAAGGAAGAAAGCCAGGAGGGAAGCAAACCTCATTGATCGGAATTTTTAGAGGTCACGTTATCAGTAATTAATTTCGTAGTAGTAGATTACCGTTATTTTTCAAAACTTTGTACGCCATTTCTCTCAAATATTAAATTTAAACCTACTCGTTGAAGCCGTTTGTGAGAACATCTACTTTTGTCAAAACCAAAAATCGCGAGGTCGAAAATTTTCACGAATTTATTAGGTCCATGTACAAACAAAAAAAAAACACATACGGACCGCGATCTCTTGCCACTCATATCTATGCTCTTCTGACAGAAAAGTACTAGGAAAGGATCATTCCCCCATTCAAGCTTTCCGGAATCGGTGCGGTTCAATTTCAAATTTTGCTTTTTTATATTCAAGTGCTAATCAGGCCTCGCCACATACCATTCCGTACAGTTATTTTAAGAAATCGTTTTCAAAAGGTCAGGTAAAACAAATCACTTCTTGTTCCATGTCTGCTCGTCTGCTTGTTCTCCCACACCTTGATCAAGATATACTCGACAGATTTCGATTAAATTTGGTTTCTATGTTTGTTCTGACATGAAGGGAGATTAGCCTGAAATTTGTTCAAATTGGATGAAGCACGGGAATTACGCGGTAAAATCCCTAAATTAGCCTAAATTAGGTAGGTGGCTACCTCTAGAAGTTCTGAATGAAGTTTGATAAGCGAAATGGCCTCACTTTTATCACAATTTTTGAGGTTTTTTGTTCAACAAATTTTATTCGAAGAGTGTCCTTGTTATCCGCAATACTATACAATAATTGCCTTTTCATTTGGTAGGATAATTACAGTATTTATTCCCAGTCCTCTTATTTGAGAATAATCTGACGTGAATATGAGTACACCCTAAATATATGAGCACAATATTGATTTTAATTTTCTAGGAAATTATTAAATTTAAAGTTACATACAACAAATGGGAACTTGGGCACAATGTAAGTCGAAAAGGCAGAAGACGAAGGACAAAAAGTTTGTTTGATTGCTGGCATTGAAAACGACAACCTTCGGATCAAGAACTAAATACACTGCTGATTACACCATAGCCACCCGATATCACTTCTACTTGTGCTTGATGCTTTATTTATCTCTCCACTCTCCTTAAAAAAAGTCGTCTTGTTCTTGATCACTTTTGGACCTCACTGTGCACCGTATAACAGCATGCCGGTACTCGGCCTGTTTTAATTCTCCCCACGGCCAGGGTGTACAATTTCTGCTCAACCTTAGCCATCATCCCCCTTTGTCACCATTGCTCTCATAAACAGCTTGTTGTGTATTCACTCCACCTATTATATTTTAAGTCGGTTGGTTTACACAAAGTCGACCATTACAAAGTTTTCAAATCAATATCGTTTTTGCTCAATTTGTATACACAAAGTCTTACCTATTGAAAAACTAAGCAAAAAACATTCCATTGCAGTGACAAACAAAAATCCAAATGAATCATGTCGGCTATCTTGAGAGGATTACACGCACCACATCCTATCGGCGTCATGTGACATCGCTACGATAGCCTTAAACACATCATAAAGCACGTCCTTCATCACTCTTTTGAAAAATATCCACTCAATTGAGTTACTTATCATCATTTATCACGGATTTATCTACGCGATACAATCTCTCAACTGTCAGTCATCATTCAGGACGCCACCGCTGTCACCATCAACTATGCCAAATAATGTTGATTACAATCGGAAGTATTCCGCCCAGGAAACAATCCAGGTAAGTGTTGGCTCTTGTTGATTCTACTCTAGCTTGCTTTTTTTTTATTTTTGTTTTTGTTTGTAATGCCCCCCTCGACATTTTCTTGTTCGCGTAATAATTAACAGAAATTACGATCTCACCCTCTGCGGCGATGGTTTTTACCTAGTTCCCCGTTCGTTCAAGTGAGTGTGCACACATTGTGTGTTGTAGATGGATACAAGAGATCCATTTCCGTGATAAAAGTCTTTGATTAAGTAGTTTCCTCGTCGTTTCACTTTATTATTATGATTTTTTGTTGTTGTTCTTATTCGCTGTATGGAACAACATCATCTTTGAATGACAGCAGACGACAAAGTGGATAATGCCACAGAGAAGAAGAAAACCAGCCTATTTGACTAGAGCTGGAGATGGAGGAAAAGACACGATTCGGTAGCATGTGCTTTGTGTCGGTGTTATTTTGTTGCCAGTAGTTTACCTTTGTTTTACTATGGCGAAATGTGATAGTATCTGGTTTTTTTTTTGTTTTTTTTTTTTTAAGGAATGTTTTGATGTAAGGAAGTAGTAATGGGTGGATGAAAATTTCTTCTCTGTTTTCTGGATAGACAGGAGTTGTTGTGAAATAAAATTTTGTAAAATATGCTTTGTTGTGTAATACAATTAAAACTTTTTCTGGTAATCAATGAAGTAATCTAAAGAAAGTGGGCTTGCCACGGGCTTGGGCAGGAGTTATTTATAAATAAAATTTGGTAGACGAGCGTTTGTCGTGCAGTATTTTCGAAATAAAGGGTATCCCAAAATTCACGCAAGATTTTAATTTTGGGCCATTTGTGCGGTAAAGTGTTGCCAACGAAAAATAAAGGCAGCGTGCCAGCTGACAGTTAAGGGTTATTGAAAATGGAGTGCTGCACGAAAGAAAAACACGTTTTCATTGCTGAGGAATATTTTAAAAACAATGAAGGTTTGGCAGCTACAGTTCGCAATTTTCGTACAAAATATGATTTGAATAGTGATTTTAACTTTATCAACTGTGAAGAGATTAATTCAAAAATTCAGGGACACTGTATCAATTAGTGATTAGACACTCTGGCCGTTCTTCAACAAGTCGTTTAACACAAAACATCAAAGCAGTTCGTGAGAGTGTTGTTGAGAGTCCAGGAACATCAATTCGGCACCGTGGTCGAGAATTTGACATTTCGAGAAGCTCTCTACAACGTGTTCTCACGAAAGATTTGCATCTTCATGCATATAAAGTACAATTGACGCAAGAACTGAAGTCCATTGACCACGCACAGCGAAAAGAGTTCGTTGAAGGGTTAGCTTAGAGCGTCCGTATAGCACCAGTAAGTTATAATATTGTTAAGTTAGTTAGCTAGTTTCAAGCGTTTTTAGTCTAGCAATTAAGTTACAATGAATTGATCAATAAAAATGCACTAAAAATTAAAATGAGTTCGCTGAATGGATTATGGAACAAAAGCAAGTGAATGCTGATTTTTCAAACAAAATCATCTTCCACGATGAGGCTCATTTTGATCTTGATGGCTTTGTTAGTCGTCACAATTGTCGAATTTGGGGTTCAGAAAATCCACGAGTGATTATTGAGAAACAAATGCATCCACAACGTGTCACTGTTTGGTGCAAATTTTAGGCTGGAGGCATCATCGTTATTAACAGTTAATGGTGCTCGCTATCGCGACTTGATAATCTAGTTTTTTGTGCCTAAATAACAAGATATGGATGCGGACGACATGTGGTTTCAATAAGACGGTGCCATACAGCCCGAGAATCAATTAAATTACTGCATGAGTCATTTCCTGGTCGTGTAATTTCCCGTTTTGGTGATCAGATCATGCGACTTAACGCCGTTGGACTTTTTTCTTTGGGGTATTTTGAAGTCTAAGGTTTATGCCCACGATATTCCTGAAGGATCAAATTGAGCGCTGTATCAACGAAATTCAGCCACATTTATGCAAAACGGCCATGGAATATTTGACAAAAGAGTGCGTATGTGCCAGGAAAGCCGTGGAGGCCATTTACCCGAAATGCCATTCTATACATAACCCTTTACTGTATACTATATGAATCAATAAAACATTTACAATTTTTAATTAAAAACCTGTGTTTTCTATCAAAATTACCTCTAGTGTGAATTTTGGAACACCCTGTGTTGTATAATATGTAATATATAGGTATATACAATATATATAATACTACTAGACTGAGTAGTAGAATAACCTCCAGCCGCGCGTTATAGAATCTAAATTATACAGTAAACAATGGGGTAATACCTGCGGGTAAAATGACTCAATCGGTAGTGGTAATGTTTCGAAATGTGTATACTTCAAATAGAACGTTATATTGCTTGCGGCTTCTACATAAATTAATATTGAACAGCTTGACTGTAGCGTCATAATATACACAAAATTTTTAAATCTTTCTTTTCTGGTATCTAGGGAAAATCAATGCGTCGGTATTATTTCAATTAGCTTTCCAATAAATTAATATCTAAATATTTGTAATTAAAGCCAAATGTCAGAAGCAATAAGGCGATTTAAGCCATTTTCTTAATTGCTTTGTTGTTTGTTGGATAAATTTCTATATTATAAAGTTTTTCTTCTCTGTAGAATACTAATCCGTCAATCCTTGAAAGGTCCTATAAATTCAGTTAGTCACTTTGAAATAAATAACGTACTCCGGGGTAATTTTTTTTATTATTATTATATTACAATCTAGTCTTAGCAATTGAGCAATTTGATAATCAAGTTATAGAAAATTAAAATTTGAAAAAGGATATAAGATACTATAATATAACATATAATTTATATTTGCCTTTTTCTTTTTTCTCTTCGTGTAATCTTTAGGTAATAATTAATATAATAATGACTTTGAATTTTGCATATAAATATGAATACGATAACAATGAGTTAATAACATTAAAAATACTCAAGACATAATTGGATGTAGGCCACTTAAGGCGGTGGGGGTTTTATTCACTCCGAGCGCCCCTTGTCATTCGTTGTTGTCGCCTTTCGTATTATCTACGTATCATTTAAATTTAAATTTACATGTCTTTATCTATCCAATTCAAGAGGTTTCTGACCGAGTAATTCTGGTTTGCAAGTAGTAGGGCCCCAGGGTTTACGTGCTTTTGTAGCCATTTCTCTTGTCTTCTTGCTGCGTTTTTAATTTCATTTTGGACCAACTCCACCCTGTGGAGGTCGCTGTTTCTTATATACCAGGGAGAGCTTACAATATTCCTGAGTACTTTGTTTTGGAATAGCTGAATGATGTCGATGTTACTTTGTTTGGTGCAACCCCATAGTTGCATCCCATAGGTCCATATTGGTTTTAACATTTGCTTGTAAAGCAAGAGCTTGTTGTATATTGATAGTTGGGAATGTCGCCCCATAAGCCAATCAATTTTTTTATGTCGAATGTCTAGTTCTTCTCTTTTCTTTTTAATATGGGCTTTCCATCTGAGCTTGGCGTCTAATGTCGTGCCGAGGTACTTCGCCATATTTCCATAAGGAACTTCTCTACCATTAATATTTGTAAAGTCGACGTGCACTGACTTTAATTCATTTAATTTGATTCTCTAGGTTGTCGTCCATTCGCTTATTTTTGAGATTGCAGTTTGCAGTTTAGCGATTGAATCTGCATTCGTGTTTGCAACTGCCAGTACGGCATTGTCGTCGGCGAATGTTGCCATGATATTGCTGTTTAAATGTGGGATGTCTGAAGTATACAATAGGTATAAAACTGGTCCTAATACGCTGCCTTGAGGAACACCAGCTTGTATTTCTTTCAGTTTAGAATACGCGATTTCATGTTTAATTCTGTAGTATCTATTAGAGATATACGAATCCAATATTGTAGAATATTACTTTGGCAGGCTTTTTTAAGTTTGAATATCAGTCCATCATGCCAAACTTTATCAAATGCTTGAGCCACATCAAGAAAGACAGTGGAACAGACTTTCTTTTCTTCTAGTGCGTTTTCTATAGTGTTGACTATCCTATGGACCTGGTCAATCGTTGAATGTTTCTTCCGAAAACCAAATTGGTGTCCTGGAATTAGATTTTTTCTACTACTAGATTTTTTCTATACTATTTAGTCTTTTCACCAGTATTTTTTCAAAAATTTTTCATATAATAGGCAGCAGGGATATCGGTCTATAAGAGGATGCCTCATGTGGTGATTTCCCTGGCTTTGCTATCATTATAACTTCTGCAATTTTCCAGAGTTGTGGGACATACTTCGATCTAAAAGAAGCTTTTATTATGTTTCTTAGTTTAATGTAGGCTTTTTGAGGAAGTTATTTAAGAATTTCTCCAGTTATTAGATCGAACCCAGGAGCTTTTTTTGGTTTAATATTTTGTATGATACTGCTGCGTTTAGCAGGTCTTTTCCTTTAGTAGTTGTTAATCTTGAGCCCCACTGAGTGTTTTTGGCGTTAAAATCCCCACCAACAATGAATCTACTACCCATTTGTTTTAAAAAAAATTGTTCATAAAGTTGCTGTTTGATGGCGTGTTTGGGTGGAATATAAATGCTAGCAACAGTTATGTTTTTTTTTTCGGGTTTCGGGTTTTTGTGTTTACTGCAGTTGCTTGGATTTCACTTGTTGCAAATTTGGACTCTTCGTGGTTTTGTATGTTGTCCTTTATAATTTCCGAGGTAATGTATCTAATTATATTAGAAGGGGACCTAAACTACCTGAATAGTTACTCAAGAGAAAAAAGTCAAGCTTACAATAGTTTTAATGAATGAATAAAGTAATCATTAAAAACCAGCTTAGTAATTTTGTTTTAAGAGCAAGCAAGTGAAACACTTTTGGTGAAGTGTTCTATGTATTTTACTAGTAGCTATAAAATACCAACCCAAAGTCAGGTAATGACTAAGGTAATCTGTACAAATCTAAGCTTCTTACTTTACCATTCAGAACTAAATAACTTAAACAATATGTTTGATATTTTAAGGGGAGATCTTTTAAGCAGCTGGTATAATTGCTTGTGCGAAAAACTCCGAAATATGTTGTAATATTGTTCTGAAACGCATAAGGTAATCGATGCAAGTTTGTTAAATCGTTTTCATTAAGAGAAACAAAAATTAATTTCACGAAGTTCTGCGAATTTATTATGTCACTATTAAATACTGGATTCTCAAGATTACTCCTGTGTAGTCAGTAGAGTGCACTAGCTGTATAAGAAGAAACTTTATTTGCTATCGACTAAGAACAACCGGATTTCACATACTGCTTTTACATGAGGGCGTCGATTGCTTGTCATTCAAGAAAACTCAATAAAATCGCTTTGGTAATGCATAAATTGCTTAAGGTAGTTCAGTATGTACCTTACCTTTACTAAAGTACTAGAGATTAGTCCTTCAACGATATATAGAGTGTCATTTCTTTGCCTCTTGTATGTCCTTGTAACTTCGTAATCGTCTAGTTTAACAATTAGCAACTTCTTTTATAATTTTCTTTATTTTTAAGGAATTACAATTTCCAATCGAAAGATACATACATATGTACATATATCTTTCGCATTTTTCGGATTTCCAACGACAGTGTCGAAAATTTAAGGATTTGTCTACCTGACGGATATTTTTTCGGTTTCTGTTAACAAAAGTTGAGAACCTGTAATTGCGACCCCCTTTCTTTCCCAATTACTACATCAATCCAAATCTCGTTTCTTCTAATAAATTATTTGCTTGATCGTTTTTTACATCTGATGGCAACACTGTCCCACGGATTCTCTCCAACCTGATAGACAATCTGAGCAAACGAGTGTACCACTATCCGCCAAGAACAACGTCAACGAATGTCAATGCAAAGGAATACTGCAAAAAATATGGATTTCACATTAAAGCATCCTTGCACAGGCGCACTGTGCATCATCATGGGACGGAAATTCTTGGATTGTTTAACTGCACGTGGCATCACGGAGCATAACAAAATCAGATTCGCCCGGTATCTCTCTGCTAGACAGAAGTGATTGAGAGAAATCCACTCACTAGTGTGGTGAAATTATTGACACAGGGAGAGAGAATATCCTGATTTCCTTTGCATTAAAAATGTACGTCGTGAAGTAAAAGTCAAAATGGGAAACACGAGAGAAGGGCAAGTATTTTACCTTCAGGCCAATTCAGGGAACTGTCGGGTAAAACGTTTTTTTTTATTTTGTATTTCTCTTCGGCAAGGACGAGGACATCAATGCCAATGCATACGGCTACGACGATGAGGATGTTCGTTCGCGTGATAAGTATCAAGTGAGGGCAAGAAAGTGGTTACTCAAGTGGCTGATACAACCGTGTATGAGACACACTTGCCAAAGTAAAGGAAGGAAAGACGCTGTCGGCTGTGGAGAGGTGTCCTTCGTTTTGCTGTGTGTCTGTTGTGTTTCTCCTTATTATTTGATTGCCTTACATTTGATTTCCATATAAACTCTTTTGTGTTTTTTTTTTTGTTCATTGTGGTATACGAATTGAGTCCTTTTGAACTTCCTGAAGTAATAGGGTGGAGCAAATGTAGGGAGAATACGCCAGTGACTTTGGGGAACTTATTAATGTTGCAGGTATAATGTTTCAACTGAAACGGAAGATTGCTAATATGTTCGTCGATGGGGCTGTTTACGAGTAACTCTTTCCTCCCCATCTTTTTCTCAAGTACAAATGCCCTTAAGGACTTTTAATTTATAGGGTTTTGTCGCTTGTTTGAATGCGGGGGAGACTTTTCTTGCTTGGGGATATGTCAAACGTTTTGGAAGGAATTTACTGATGTATAAAATTATGCGATTTTTTAGGTAATTTTAACGCAATTAGGTGATGTTAATTACTGCTTCTTTATAGTTGAATAGTTGTTTACAGGGCTTTGAAATATAATATCTCTACGATTAATTATATGTACTAGAATTGAGTATTATTCAATGAAAATTTATTTCAATGAAACGAAAGTAAATTCGTATTGAACATACGAGTATGTATGCATTAGCAATCGTTTGGTGAACGTGCATATACATATATGTATGTAGGTACAACAGCACTTTTGATAAAGGGAATTAGATAGTCAAACGTTTGAAATTTAAAAATCAACCAAAATTATCTAAAGCTGGAGCTTAACTATCAATGTTAACTAACAGCACGGCTACATCAAGCCAAGGAAAATATTGATTTATCATAAAGATAAAAGTATTGGGTATTGTGTTGACTTGTTACGCTGAAAGTTTTGGGTTCAAGCATCATCCGGACACAAACATTTTTCTTTCACATAAATAAAGACACTTAGTTGCGGTCAGACTAACACCGGTGCGGTGTTAAGAGAAAAGAATGAAATCGAAGTTTCTCCAACCGCTATACCAATAATTTTGTTACACCTCTTGCTTCTTCTTTTCTACTTCATCGTACTACCACATAGGGGCATTCAAGGAGTAAGCTCTTAGATGTTAATAAATATTTAAAAGAAAATCCAAAAACACACCACGGTGTAGTGGGTAGTGTGTTGCTCGTGACCCGAGCTGTGCAGGTTCGAGTACGAGCGGGGAACAGCAACCACAGTCACACGAGCAGACACGAGAAACGATTAAAATCTATGTTCTCCAACCACTGCACCAAAAAGGGGTTTCAGCCTGGTGGTGCAATGGACCGAAAATCGAATCTTAATGCTCTGGGATTTGGAAACTTGGTTTTTCTAAAAACAGAATAGAAGTGTCCCGAGTAAGTACATGTAGGTACAAAAACTTTTGTTTTCTTAGTGAAGATTTCTCTTTTCTTTAGCAAATACAAAAATCAACTTTTATTAGCAAATACAAACACATCTATAGATAGATATAACGTCTTTGCCACGAGTAGGGATGTTCTGATACTATTGATACGATACTTTTATTCCGATACCACTAATTTTGGTATCGATACTGTACTAATATCAGTATCAGTATATCGGTATCGTATCGGAACACGAATATGCACCTTTTCTCGATTTGAATCAATAATTCGGATTAGGTATTTATTCTTTTTATCTAGGTTCAGAATTCAGAACAAGGCTTTTGCATTCTAGTTCACGATAAAGAAAAGCACAAATAAAATAATTTATTCTTTAGTTCATTAGCAGTCCACGACTTTTAAAAGGGAAAAAATCCGATCATAGGAATATGTACAACTGTTCTAAAGAGTGAGGTGATAAAGAGGTTTGGACACATCGAACTGTGCTCGCCCTTAGTATTTATTACGCAGTTATCCATGGAAAGTTGAAAATGCTTATTGATATAGAACAGAAGCGTCTTCGAGTGGGAGTAAAGTGTCGAATGAAAAGTCGCCAAATTACTATTCTCAAATCAATTCAAGAAAATCCGAGCAAGAACAGTTCATGTTTGGGACGATGTATTGGAAGTCTTTCCCAGTACATTTAAATTTGTTCAGAAAATTTGACCATGGAAGCAACTTTGGTTTTTAATGGCGCACAAAACTAAATAGAAAACTACGCCTTTATGAGTTTCTAAATTTTTGTCTTCGGATTTAATTTCAGCGATGTAAATTTTCGCAGTACTTTTTATTTTTTCGGGGGCCATTTTGAATTCTTAAATTCTGACTGATTCGCTCGAAAACACTTTTTTTTTTTTTTTTATAATTTGCGCGCGCCAAATGGGATATGAATGCCATTAAATTATTTCAGGGCACGGGCGTTTGTAGAAATTGAGAGAGAGAGAAAGAAAGATTGGTGTAGTGGGTTTGAAACTTAGGTGGTATTAAGTTTCAGTAAACTCCAAGGGTGGCGTCCAGATAACTGGGGAGCTTGTTAGTTTTGCTTTTTGTCGTTGCCCATGATTCACAGTATTTTTTCCCTCCACCTGATGTCATCATCATGATCAAGTTGCATTTAAGCCATATGACCACTCTACTGCCAGTGTTATGCCTTTGCAGTAGAGTTGACTAAGCTTTCGCAATTGATCGACTTTTTTTTTATTTATTTCAGACGAAATAAATAGATGATTGTTGAGATCAGGATTTGAACCGTGAACCAAGAGCGTGACAAGCGTTGATGTTACTACTACACCACGGCCACTTTTGCTTACCTAAGGTTCCTTGATTTTCTCCAATATTTTGCAAAGAAATTGAATTGATCTATATTTTATTTTCTGCTTAGTTGTAGTAAATGAGTTTTAGATATTTTGAGTTGCATTTTCGGAATCCGGGTTTTTTTTTGTTCTTTTGCTTAACACTTAATTACTCGAATACGAGTACTCTTGATTTTTCTAGACGTCACTTAATAGTAATTGCTTTTTCCAGGTTAGGTTAATATTCAACCATTGTAGGGTGTAAAAGTGTGTTAGCCTTCTATATACTTCAGTAATCATAGTTCACCAACGGACGTATTAAAGTCTTAGGATGCGCTTCACTGAATAGATGTAGCTAGTTGTTTTAGTGTTAATCGTTACGATGAAATGTATGTCTAGGCGTAAAAACTCGGTGAAAGAACAAATTGGTTTTACTGCCAAATATACCCTCTAAATTACCCTATTATTCATAAGCGAAACAGGAAAAACTAGTCTAAAGTATAATATATATTGTCGTCACCCCACAAAGTTTTAACCAATCTGAAACTATTCACACCATTCTAGCCTGAGCTCCAAAGAACCTTCCTTTATGCAGGGGAAAAAAAACCTAAAATCATCCCGAACATTTTTGAATATAAATGAACCTTCGATGTCAAAGTCTATCAAAACTAAGCCTTTTCCATAAAAAAAAGAGTAAACAACAACATCACTATAACCTTTCAAATAGTTTAACTAAATTCAACCCTAAAATGGGGGCTGTTTGTCATTCGACATGATATTGTACCTCCATCGCACACACATCTGATTCCGTTTAAACCAATATAAGAATTCAAATCCATGACGGCCAACTGATCAATGTAAATTAAATTCATAAAAATTTACGACCGAAACATGTTTTGAATTTGAATTTAACAAGAGGGGCGGCGCGGGTGGCTGTCTGGGGTGACTTTTGGGGATGAAATATGAATTTTGTTCTTCTGAAGGTTTTTTTTCTACTATACTTCCGCCCTTTCCGTGCGTTGGAGCGCAGCTGTCTTACCGCCTTTTTTTGTCGTATTTTTATTGGAGCCATCTTCCAGTTGTGCGTGAGTTGTGAGCGGCCTGTCAAATCTAAGAGAAATTATCGTAAATTTCTACTACCATGCAGCAATGTAAACCTCTTCTGTGTGTAACCTTTTCAAGTGAACCAAAGGGTGGGTTGTAAATTTACATTATCATTTGGGGAACACACATTCTACTTACTACTATTCTTGTTGCTGTGGTCAAATTAACTTGGGAAGGAAATCAAAATCAAAAGTTTATGGGGGTTATACAGAGGAGTAGTCAACTATTAATGTAGCCTTAAGACAGAATCGTTGTATAGAGTGGGATTAATTGCTGCCTTGAGGTTAATTACTTATGGGAGGATGCTCAGAGACTGGCATGTATGTGACCTTTGTGCCAAAAGGGTTGATTAAGAAACTGCTGTAGCTCAAAGGGGCAATTTATTTCCACAAAATTTCAATTAATTTTCGACTTTGTACAATAAACATGGGGATGATTATCTTGAGGGTTATAATGCATTTCTTAAAAGGGAGGGGGACGAAAACGGGACTATGACAAGTTCTTATCTATAATGGGGAATCTGAATGTCAAGGTAGGTAACGACAACGCTCATGGATGTGTTGGGAAACTTCTTCTTCGGATACCAAAATGTAAATAGTGAACGTTCTGTGAAGTTCTGAAATGCTTTGTCAACTTCTGTTTAAACACAATAGTTTTGCCTCATACAACTTTAGAAGTTGTCTCATAAACGTCCGAAAGAAACGTGGGGCACTGGACAAAGATCAACTCAGAAGGTGGAAGGAACATTTCGTCGCGGTACTGAACTGTTTAAGCGATGGCGTCATAGCCCCAAACTCAAATAAGATATCTGTCGTAAACAACCGAATTCTTACCGGTCCTCCAAATAAGATAGATTTTAACCACGATGAGAGTACTCAAGGGAAATAAAGCCTTCCAAGTTTTTCCCAGCTGCGCCAAAAGTACCGGCTTTTTTATGACAAGACTTATTTTGTTTTGCCCTCGTTAACCGCTAAACCCATTTTCGCCGCTCCTGTTGCAATACTCCCGAAAACACCACTTACAGCCCGCTGCGTCGCCCAAACAAGAGCCTATGCAGTGGATTGAACAAGGGGAGAGGCCGCCGAAGAAATTCAAGGTGGAAATGTCGGCTACGAAGCTTATGGCGACTGTTTTTTGGGACAGCGAAGGCGTTTTGCTGATTGATTACCCGCCAAAGGGGACTACGATGAATGGTCAATATTACGCAAATTTATTGACTCAGGCACGCGAAGCGGTCGTACGGAAGCGACGCGAAAAACTCAGGCATTGAGTGTTGTTTTTGCAGGATAACGTGCCTGTTCACACGGCGCGGGTTTCGAGACAGGCCTTAAAAGTCACAGGTTTTTTCATCGATAGACCACCCACCCTACACCCCAGACTTGGTCCCGTGTGTCTTTTTCCTTTTTTCCAATTTGAAAAAAGAGTTACGCAGCCGGAGATTTGCAGATGAGAATGAGATCAAGGCGGCTGTAGAAAGTCATCAAAAAGAATTTTTTTTCGCTGGTATTATGTCCGATGTGAAAAATGCATTTCACTCGAGGGAGATTATATGGGGAAATAAAATTTGTTAATCGGATCTCTTCTTTCATTTAATGCCTTAGGCCGCGAACTTATCTACAGCCCTTCGTATAGCATACAAGGGGCTGTAGATAAGTTCTTACGCGACTTTAAAATCGATGAAAAAGTGGTGAATATCGATTTGAAGTTCCATGTGAATATCTGATATATGGTGGACTTTCCTGGCCTGAAACCACACTGACACGGACTAATCAGATTGTTGACAAAAGGTTTAAAGCGTTCACATAATATAGCAAATAGGATCTTATTCGCGATGTTGAGGAGACTAACATTGCCTCTGTGGTTGGCGCAGTTCAGAGGTTCTCCTCTCTTGAGGATCAGGCAAACGATGCCGACCATATCTTGCAGATGAGTTGATGTTTAATCCAACCAAATCATCTCCAGCTGCTTTAAATAGCTCGGCAATTAGACCGTCGGCTACAGAAACCTTGTTGGACTTAAGCTTGGATTTAACTTTGCTATATTTACTTCACTTTGCTCGGTTGGACGAAATTGTTGATCGTCACCGTCCGAGTAATGGAGTATTCTGCCTCATAGCGGAGTTTTGATCGTCACCGTTTTTTAAGAGTCTGCAGAAGTGATCTTTCCAAATTTTCAGTACTGACTGTGATTCTACTATTAGATTTCTTTCTTTATTCCTGCAAGCTTTTGTTCGGAATTTGTATGCTTGACATACAGCTACGTTCTGTGAGGAGCCCTTACGAGCGCAAGCAAGGGAGTACAATGGAAATATCTATGTAGATAACGATACGTTACCACGGCAGGTTGACAAAGTTGACAACCACCTTAATCTGAGGAGTTTTGACTTAGAAGACAACGCCACTAAACTGTATGTGGCAGCAAAATCGGAAAAGTAAAAGTTGCATTCGGAATGGTGTCAAAAATTTTCTTATACGAGTATATACAATAATATTCTGGGGTGACTGCTACTATCATTTATAAACTGCAGACCTTCATAAGCAGATGTCTTCGTATTATCTTAAATCACATCTATGTGAGAACGGTCAGTAATTTATAGACACCACAATTCGACGAAGGATGTGGCAATGGATCGATTACACCTTAAGGCGCGTAGATAGTTCTATTGCAAAATAAGCCATGCTGTGGAACCGATAACTATGAGTATGCGTTGTAGAGAGTTGAAAAGCGTCGCAAAAATCCGAACACGATGGTGAGTAGGCTTTGTTGGCGCCCTATATCCAGCGAGGGGCGACATGATATAAAACGGAAAAATTTCTCAGTTTTATGAGTTCAACGTAAGTTAATGATTTATATGTAGGCTAAATTCTTTGTTGGTGAATACCCTAAACGACAGAATATATTTCAACCAAATCGGATAAGGGCTCCATGGAAATTCCAAAGTATTATTGCAGTCTTTTGCGCATTATAGGCTACCAGACTGCAAAATGTTGATCTTTCTGGGTCTTCAGGGTTCGACATTTTTATGCCCGGGTCCGGGATGGAGTAGGTACATTTGTTTTAGTGAATTTAGCTTATAGAGCGTTGTAGCAGATGCGAGTTGGTCAATAACACCCTTAAAATAAAAATAGCTACAGTCCCTTCTGCGTAACATTGCAACTACCAAACATGTATACATTCCTGCGACTTCAATTGGTAAAAATGTGGAACTATTCTCCTTACTTAAACCTATTTCTATCCGATAGTACACGTACTCCACACACACTATTCTTCGACTAGACACACAAATAGATGCTTTGATCCATTTAACTTTTCGTCACTCGTCCGTGACATTCGACATTTTTGTGCTATAGTAGCAGAAAATTCCTTGTTGCAGCATTTTATCTGCAATAGGGATAAGGATTCAACTCTCATTTTGTGTAGATATGTTTTGTTGGAAAATAACTTTCCAACAAATTCGCAGAACAATCGAAAATCGTTTTATCTTTGAAGTTTGAAGCTAGACTAAAGAACATGTTCGTGTGTCACGTTCAATTTTCTAAGCTATTTATCTGCATATGCATGGCTGAGAATCGAGGGTGCAAAGCTTCATCTTAAATGTCATTTAGAAGAGAATGAGATAAGAAAATAAGTCAAGATGTCATAAAACACGAAACAAATTACATTTTCTCTTCAGGATAGGTTTATAGAACTGGGACTGGGACTATTACCCAACGACAAGGTGTGGGGGTGAGCTGGGAATTTACGAGCCGTGATAAATTTGATTTCGAAAAAAAAAGATGGAGAACGGTATACTATCGTCATGGTGGTGACAATAGAACCTACCCGTAGATAAATTTTAAGGGATGCAAGCATTTGACAGAAAGTTAAAGTGGGTTCTAGTTTTCCATTAGAGCACTGTTGTTGCTGCTATTTTCGGTTCTTCTGTAGTAAAAGTGAAAAATTGAAGGTTAAGTGGCAAATGAATGGTTAGATCGATAATGCGTCGACATTGAACTGGTGTTCTGTGGGGTTTAATACAGTCCATGGCACTGAGAAAAAGTATTTTTACTTTCACGATGGATATGGGTTTTATTGTCGATTCATTGGAAGATTGAAGCGTGTGAGGAGCATTAGATGTTCGATTGATTTTTTGGTATTGAAATACATACTTCCCTCTTTATTGGCGATGAATTTATTTTTATTCTGTGTTATTGGATATTCTGCTGGAATGAGACTACTCGTTTTATGTAGTTATATGAATTTTTATTACCCGATTATGGGCTTTCGTTGAGTGGCTTTGGTAAACAAAAGTATTTGTTTGAAATTCATGTTAGGAATATAGCACTTCAGAGATATGGGTGAAAGTCTAATATTTGTCGGTCATAAATGTTTTATATACAAAATTCAAATCAGTGTTATTTGGGTTATTGGATAGTAAGCAGAAACTAAAAACAATTTCTGTAGATTCCGAAACCATATCCATAATCCGCTGGTCCAATTCCTTTCGTATTGCTCCCACGCTATCAAAAACATTGTCTCGCTTCTGTCTAAGGTAAAAACGCTGACAAACTATCAGCTTATGCAATTCCTTAATGATCAGCAGTGTGGGTTTCGTGGTCAAAGGTACACTAGTGAAAAGTGGCCCGTCAATTCAAGTTGGTTTGGATGGTTGCTATTCATTAAATAAATGCTGGTGCCACTTTTAATGCAATACTCATACATTCACATTAGTGGTAACAGTACCTTGAGTTGCACATATTCGGTTCGTCGTGCTCATCGGCTAGGTAGACCTGTATGGGTTGCTATCTGGACTTGTTTACTGAAAATCACATTCCATTTATTGGATGTCGTAAATAGCTCTTACCTATATAGTGTCTACGGCCTAGGGCCTAAAAAGCTTCTCGCAGCCATTCTGTGCAATACATGAATAGTAGAGACCTACAATTTTATGTCATTTTCTTATGTTTGTTAGAAGTTCACAAGAGATGAAACCGTGGATAAATTTGTTCATGTTCTCATAGACTCGAACCTTGAGTCCACGTTTTGTAGTCCACAAACTTAATTACTCAACCACGGCGCTCATGGGTCAAACTACAGTCAAGTCAATACATTTTTTTTTTTTACTCCAGAATATGTTAACGTTTGAACTCGATATCGAACTATTTCTCCTTATTCCAGCGCCATCTCAGCTGAATTTAATATTATTACAAAAGCAATCAATTCCTTAACCAATCAAATTAATTAAAATTATAAAGTAATCGGAACTTAGTATCCAAGATTACACGTAATCAATATTTTCATTAATTACATGCAATGGCAATAGCTTACTAATTGCAGTGGGGATCACTTGATTACAGGTAATCGACAATTAATTATTTGGGTTACTCTTGTTTTCGGGATTAATTTACTGCATTGGAATTCTGTAATTTTGAGATCTTACAATTTCAACTCGCCCATACAGAGTTGGTGCACTTGTGAAAAAAGAATAGAGATGTATAGTAAAACACCCACATTTTTAAATTGTACGCATTTTCATGAAAGATTTACTCTCAATTATTTGTCAGATATTCGCAGTGGTTCGGTCGTGAAAAACTTTTCGACATTTTCTTGGACTCTAACCGTCTCCCAGTCTAAAACATCAACCAATCACCTTACATTCAATTTCTCTCCACACATTACACTCTATTACATATGTAATTGTAATTGTAATTTTTTTATGATTATCAATTACTTTGTAATTGTGAAATCGGTAAAATAATTACAGATTATAAAATAGTAATCATGTAGTCGGTAATCTAATACAATTTGCCCAACTCTGATTGAAAATATTGCACATATGTACATATATATTAAGATGATTAGAAAGTTGATATTGCACTATTTCAGTTCCTCACTATATCGGTTTATCTGAGCTTTTTTTATTTTATTTTTATTTTTTTTTATTTACCGATATTTGCCAGAAAATTTGTATTCATCTTTGTCGCGTGATTCTTATTCGAATGGCCCAGAACAGGAAGCATTTCAGACGTGCGAAGTTTTTTGGGCAATGTGCTATGGATGCTCGTATCATGCAAAGATGGTTCACATGTCCTCTGAACCCCGGACTTTCTTTAAGTTCGGTATTAATAAGTTGATGGATCGCCGTAGGAAGGTTATTGAAAATGGTGGCCATCGAAATGCCATTTTCCCATCAGCGACACTTCTTTGTTGTTCAACGTACTTATGATTAACGAGTTTCTTCCTATCTGATTCTAATTTCTTTATTGTTTCATAAATACCTTATTGCTTACTTATGTACTGATTCCCGTCAGTCCACGCATGCACATTAGGAGGTTAGGTAGATGGGTGCCTTGTGACAAATAGAGTCACTGCTCACTTAGACCAACAAATTCAGGTCCATCGTGCCCAAACGTTTAACCCTGGAAATGTCAAAAGTCCGCTGTTAGAATCACCCAGATAATGATATAAATCTCAGGAGATCCGTATGCTCTATATTACCTAAGTCCTCCAATTCCGAGAATAAGTAACTTCCGAGAGTCCTCATTCTTGTAACGGATAGGGCAGGACAATCACACAGCAGGTGACGAACTGATTCAATTTCTTCTTCGTCCCTGCAGCTTCTACAGTAGTCGTTATGTAGCACACCGAATCGCTCCGCGTGAACTCTAATGGCACAATGACCAGTAATTATTCCAGAAACGACCCGTATATTATAACGACTAAGTTTCACCAGAGAAGTTGATCTTTTCTTGCTAAAGGCCGCCTATAGCGCCCTGGCCGTTGCGCATGTTTCCAAATGAATCCATTTTCTGTTTGCTGGATCGGTGGTTTCGTCTTCTATTTTCTTTCGTAGGGAACTGATTGGGGTTACTACAAAAGGGAGGGCCCGCGATAAGTGCAGCGCCGACCCTTTTCTAGCAAGCTCGTCAGCCCTTTCATTTCCTTCGATATCCATATGCCCTGGAACCCAGCAGAGGGTCACCGCATTGGCTCTGGATATTCCATTTAAGACTGATTTGCATTGACGCATGCACATTAGTTAAAGCTTCATTCACACTGCAAAATACCGAGATTTTCTTCCTAATTCGTACGTAAAGTAGTGTTGTCTTGTCACCCACTATCGCTGCCCTGGATCACATATCAGCTGCAAAATCAGAGTTCATTATTTCAGTGACATGCTTAGAAAAATGTCAGACGAATTTCATGTCCAAAGTTCATATTAATCTGGGGTGTAATATCCACAAGTTCAAAAATTCACAAATACGAAATCTACGTATGGAATCTACAAATAGCTTGGGTATGGTAGAAAACTACAGTCTTTAGTAAATACAAGTGTACTTCTACAGCTGCAGAAAGATTCAGTTTCAAACTGCTAGCTTTTAATACAGAATATTTCTACACTGGAAGCAATTCATATTTGTAATACAACACTGATTATATTAAAGAGCGTCTTCAAAATGTGGTGCCTCCCTTGATAATCTTGACGAAAAATCATCATACCTAATCCATTTTCATTCCATTCTTTAAGAGAAAATAAATAACTGCACATATAATGTGCCTAATATGGCACGTTATGCATTTGTACCGACGTAATGTCTCCAAGCTAAAATATTGATCGGAAATCGGTTTGTGCCACATATGGAAAATTATACATCTAAGGGTTAAGTTGTTATTCCTCAATTCCAATAGTGTCAAGTTGCATTACACTAGATTCTGATTATTATTGAATCTCTATTTATCATTCTTCTGCATCCATGCCGTTCTAATAAATTTTTTTAAAATTTATCCAATACATGGCTCATGCTCCAGAATTGACACAAACCTTTACACTCATTTTCTGAACAACATCTTATACAAAAACCATTTTATAATTTGTAACATACCTCTGTGCTCTTTTTCGGAGTGGTATTCGAAAAGTTACAAACTGAAGTTGTTCAGTTTACCCAAGATTCATACCAATATTAATATTCGAATTAGCTCAAAGTCAAATATTCTAAACAATAATTTTTGCAATAACCATTTCGTAGTATAGACGTTCGCTTTCGGAGTAACAATATATTTGCAAGGAAAAAGCAACAGTTCACAATAGACATTTGCTCTTATTAGATAATGTTGAAGAAGTTGTATGGTTTGATAACACGTCATTCAGCCAAAACCCTTTGCTAGTGGTAAAGCGATATGATTTCAGCAGCAAGCCTCAGTGTCATCTTGGAAAGACGAATAAGTTTGGATGGAATAACAAACATAGACAAAGCACGGTACAGATCATACTAATAAATGTCGCGGGAAAGCTGTCCCAACATCCCTACTCGTACTCTACTCATAGCCATCGCATTTCTTGACAATCGGTGAATTCTACCTCTACGCGTTATGTATTGAGTGAGTGGGCGGTAGAGAGTTCTAACATTTTAGGTGCATACAGTCATCTCCTTTTTGTGTTTTGTGAAGTTCGTCATCGTTTATATGTATATACCTGATGGCATTTGTATATCGGTAGTCTATTTGCGAAGCTCTGAGCGCTGCCGTTGACTTCTTGGAAGACCTCCTGTGTTCCAAAATCCTGAAAAACCTGGTGGTCCAAATATGTTTTAGTATGTATGTAGCTGTATGACTAGCTACCCTACTTCATAATTCAATTTTTTTTTTATACAATCTTCTCAGGAGAGGCGAACCCATTACGCTGAGCCACCAGCCCGATATGTTTGTAGATGCCTGTTGATTCTGCTTTTGAAATTTTGGAGATTGAGGGTTTCTGAAAATGTTTCCTGGAAGTAAATTCCAAAGTTTACTTGTACTGTAGCAGGAGTTTTTATAAAGGATTCCGCGCGGTTGCAAAGTGAACGGGCCCGGTGGCTTGCCTTATAGAACCCCCAAATATCGCATTTCTAGCGATCATTGTTGCAGTCACTAAAGTCCTCCGCCTCCTCCTACGACAAGACTTATCGCATGAAAGGGATAAGTCTTACATGAATGAGGGTAGATGAATAAACGATAGCTGGTGGAAACCAAATGATGTTCTTATAGTTACCCGTAACACAACGTTCGCTTCCGACTTTGAACAATAAGTGAACATCCCGCCTGACAGTGCCTTGTAGAATGAAGATACATACATTATGTCAATTGGGTTGACGAAAATAGGGTTGGGCACAACAATCTAAAATTCTATGCTGCCTTATATCTCTGAAGTTGGACTCGAAAATTGGAATACATAATGAATTGAGTTGGTAATGAGCTGGGCTCGAAAAAAGAAATACATAATATATACATATACATATATGTAGTCAAATTGAGGAATTAGAGTTGAGTCAGTCAGTTTTCCGATATCTTTCTAGTGTCATAACTCGAGAACAGCTCATTCGATTTGGGTAAAATTTTAGTTGTTCTTAGTGCATTATTCAACGATGATTTTGACATTATCTTGAAGCTAAATAATTAAAACAATTAATTAGTTTTTCTGATCTAGAAAAAACAACTAAATTTCATTCAGCTAAAACTCGTTGAATGAAATTTAGTTATTTTTTTTAATGCTAAAGTTGCCGGTGTAGCAGTGGATGAAATTATGTGTGTCTACCACAAGCTGACTCGCTGTCATGTGATTTCATTAACTTCAAAGTATTACCCCTACTCTGTTTGCATCGATGGTAAAGATAAAAACAAACGCCATAGTAGATATTCACCAAGAAAGTCTTCCTGCAGACTCACCTACATACTTTACTACGTATTTAAAATAACTATCATGATGCTTTTAATATCTCATTGCAAAAGGTTTCTGAAGATTTGACTTCATATGCCTCTAACCTCAACTTTAAAAGAAGAACTTCTCACCTTTAAAGAAACTGTGCCGACTCAAATAAATATTATCGTCCAAAATACTGCTCCGACACAGTCTTATGCTCTAATATCGTTAACATGCCCCGACTTCTAAAGCAGCTTGATGCTGTGTCTCACGACCCCAAACCTAAAATTACCCCGAAAGGCATGTCTATCTACTATTAAAATGTCAGAAGATTACGCACCAACACCGGTGACGTATGCCTGCACTCTCAACAATTCCCTTACGACATTTTTGCTTTGACATAAACAAATCTAACCCCCAATATCAATAGCGAATTATAGCGAATTATTCTCCACAGTTTTTAATACTTACAGCACTTATGGACTTGTAACAGATGACGCCTTATCCGGCCGCGGCATTCTGCTTCAAAAGCACACCCCCGGCTTCGAGTAAATATTACGCACCAACACATATATATATATATATATATATATATATATATATATATATATATATATATATATATATATATATATACATCTATCTCAACTAATTGGGTCTTTAGGGGACTTTAAACTTCTCCACCTTCAATGGTCTCAATCTGATGATGAGTCTCATTATATCCCGACCGCCACCTCCGACAAGGAAATCTTACTCTAACTCTGGCATATTCTAAGCAAGTGTCATCCGAAACAACTTAAATAGGCAACTTGACCTCATCTTCTCATCCGACGCCTAAAGTTACAAAGTCTCTGAGAGCAATCGTCTTCTTTCGACGTTGGACCGTTTTCATGGTTGTTAATAAGATTAATCAACAGAAGGATGACTACTCCCCTAGACTTGACGGTAACCCCGCAATTGTATTAAATAAATATGTGAACCATCTGACACAGCCCCTCACTGCCCTTCTTCAACTTTCAATCTCTCAAGGTGTTTTTCCTTAATTAAGGAAAGACGCTTACATTTCCCCTATCCAGAAAAAATGGTGCAACCGCGAAATTTCTAATTATCGATCAATTGCTAAGCTCCCAAGCATACCTAAACTTTTCGAGAGCATCGTGTATGATACAATGCAAGCCAAACCTCTACACAAAGCAACACGGATTCCTTAAAGGTAGGTCAACAACAACCAATTTAACCGAATTCGTGTCTAGTACACTGAACGTTTTGGAAGATGGCAATGAAGTTGATGTCATAGCCATGGATTTCGATAAGGCTTTTGACTAAATTCCTCACCAAGTTATTCTTTTCGAGCTAAAAGCCATTGGTCCAACCTTGGTTCATATCTTAGCTCAAATCATACCTAATGGAACACGAATACAAAGTTAATTTTAGATTTTCAGTATAGGACGCTGTCATAGCCACTTCGGGGGTCCCTTAAAGCAGCCATCTCGGTCCATTGATCTTCATTGTTACAATAAATGATGTTGAACGTATCATCCGGAGCTCCGATATTCTGGTCTACGCGCGCCGATGATATGACAATCTTTAGACGTATATCGTCTCCCGCTGAATCCCGTCTTCTGCAGGACGATCTAAATAGTTTCCCCATCTGGTGTAATACAAATTTCTTAAAGCTTAACGTCAATAAGGGCCATTCTATTTTCTACTCCCGCAATCGTCCCACAACACCTCCTTCTACTTCAGTCGTAACGAGCCTGCACCCTCAGTCACATCAGCATACTCGTACGATTGGGGTGTCATCTGTGATAGCGAACTTAACTTTCGATCATATATCGACAGTGTCATAATAGAGCCAACTCAACACTTGACTTTGTGAAACGCTGGTCTTACATAACAAAATCCCTTTATCGCATTTTCGTTAATGCGATATCCTTACAAAGTAAGGGATGCGCATATGCAGATGGTACAGCGATAGTTGTCATTCATAGATGTGCGGAAATAGATATAAAAATAATGTAAGATAAATTCATAGCTTGGTGCCATGATCACGGTCTCGTGATAAACGCAAAGAAGACAAATTACTCGTACATACGCCCACGCCATCCAAAAAGCAGTACTAAAAATAAAAATGCATCACCAACTGACTTCATAATGCAGGGAACCATATGCAACTTGAAAGAGACGGCAGTTGCGAAACTTTTATTGAAAATATGTTAAATGTGTATTTAGGGGTCATCGTAGGCTACAATTTTAAATGGAGCTACCATATAACAGCGCTTGAGACAAGACTTCGGCAGTCAACTTACGCGCTGTTCCATCTCAACAACGTTTGCACGGCGGAGTGCAAAATAGCACTGCTACGGCAGTGCTATTTTGAACTAGCAGAATCTCATCTACGATATGGTATATTAGCGGGTGGAAAAACGCCTCAGATTCAGTCAATACAGCAAATACACAAAATAATACACCGCGTAAAGACAGGGCAGCATTACGACCGACAACAGATCAGTAACAAGACGAAACTGCTTAACATCGAACAGCTGCGTAAGATGGAAGTTATTTCGAGATTTTGGAATGATAACACTTACAAAATCCAGTTCAACATAACTTCAACACACAAAGAAGACAGCAAGGACGATACAACATCTCACGACACTGAAATGAGTATGGACGAAAGCGATATGTAGTACGAGTAGTAGTACCGAAAATATTTAATGAACTTCCATGCGATTTTATAAATTTTTCAAGACCTCTTTTATTTAAAAAAGCGAAATAGTATTTTTTAAATACAGAATAGAATAGAATAAATATCATCATATGTATGTACATATTTATAGATTTTTTGTTATTTTATATACAAAATTTGAACCTCAAATTTTGAACGCTCAACTCATTTAAGAACAAAAAAAAAAAAAAATTATGTAACTAGTCTTCTGCAGATAAGCCCCCAAGGCTTTGGAGATAATTATATTGAAATGTTAATTATTTATGATATTAATAAAGAAATTGAATTGAAATTGAAATAACCATGTAAAATGAATGGGGAATTTTCAATTTGTTCTGAACATAAAAAATGAGAACCGATTTTTCGTCGTAAAAGCCACCTTTACATTCGGTTACTTTTTTTACATTTATTGGCATTCTAGCTACCAGTTTTTGAATTATTGCCTGTGGTATATTGCTCCGGCAATCCAAAAGTATATTCCACAATGCAGATTCTGATGATGGGCATTGATCCCCAATCCTTCTATCCGATTCCTCCCACAACAGTTCTATAGAGTTCATATCTGGTGATTGCGGCGATTTATACGATTTCTTCATCTTCCCTTTGTCTCAGGTAGTCTTGGCAAAGTCTTGATGTGTGTTTAGGGTCGTTGTCCTGTTGAAATACGAATACTTTGCCAATTAATCTTAGTCCAGCGTTTCCTTCCAATATTGTTTTGTATGCCTCTTTATTAATTTTTCGAATTACTCGAGCCAGATGTCGCACTCCACTTGAAGAGAAACATCCCCAGTCCATAACAGAAACGCCTACATGCTTGACGGTAGGAACCTCACAGTCTGGTAGCACTTTTTGTTCAGCGCTGCTTCGAACGAAAACTCCCATTTTTGTGCCAAATACCTCGAACTTGGATTTATCGCTCCGTAACCGTTGTCAAAGACAGCTGTTTATTCCGTGATTGGTTTATTTCGACGCGTATTTCGGGTGCTGTTTTTCGTCTACTTCATTGTGACTGTTAGCCGATTCTCGTGATTAGTTGTAGCTCTAGGCCAACCTGACCGTGGTTAACCTCAAGACTTCCGCTTTGAGCGTGTCGTTCAATGGTATAAGTTGTTTACTCAAGACGTGAAGAATCTCAAATAAATTCTTATGTAAGACCCTTGCAATCCAGGTCGACAAATTGTTGGATTTGAGAACCATAAACACAATATGAAAAACCTAAACAATTCTCAATAAACCACATAAGCGGTTTTTCCCACATTTGTAAACAAAACGCCCACTGTTCAAAAATGTGGGTGCAAAATCCGAGTTTTATTATCTGAATGTGTTGTGTATTGTACAGGTAGAAAATTTATATAAAAAAACCAATGTAATTCATAAAATTCAATCTCCATGCATGAATGAAGTCAGTTGTCTAGGTAGGCCTCAAACTTTTGGATTGCAGTGTACTCGTATATGAATCGAAGCTGTGCAGCGTAGGTTCATTCGCTTCGCCTTACGCGGTCTGTCTTGGGCTGATAACCTCAACCTGCCATTCTATGTGGATAGTCTTAGACTGATTAATTTGCAGTAATTGGAAAAACGACGTGATGTTGCCGACATACTTTGCATACATTAACTATTATCTTGTAACATTGACTGTCCCGCCCTGCTTCAAACTATTTCTCTTCATACTAATCCCCACAGCCTTAGGTCTGTTCCTCTACTCCGTATATCTCCTCATCGCACCAACTATGGTTACAACGAACACTCAATACTGCGTAAATCAAATGATGCGACACATACTTTTGACTTTAATAGCAGCAAAAGTACACTCCGTAATGCCCTAATCCAATATGATCATTCCTGACCCCTAATCAACCCTTTTTTTTTAACTAGGTTTAGTATAGTTTAGTTTCAGTTAGGTTAGTTTAGTTTAATTATAGAACTACTTAGCTTCAAGTACTTCAATGCTTTAAGTACTTTAAGCTTTAAATAAGGAAGATTCTTCGTGTGATCTATGGTCCAGTTTTTATTGACTGTGTGTGGAGGAGAAGAACTGGAGGTGGCTAGCGCAAGATCGAGCTGACTGGAGACGTGTGTTGGTTGAGGTCCAGGTCCACTCTGGACTGTAGCGCCATCTAAAGTAAAGCAAGTACTCAGTTTCTGACAGGCTTTTGCCTCACTTTTGCCAATTTATCGGCTTGGTACGGGGTGACATTTGTGACATGTAACCTGCACTCCTGACCGAATAAGTCGGTTTTTAACCAAAAAACAAGACTGCAATAATGAAATGTAATAAATGTAGATAATAGTTCGTCACAACCTCCACAGCATTCACTATACAGAAGAATTCATCCTGAGTACCTTTTTTATTTCTGTGTAAAAGATGTACCCTTGCAGATGCTCTAAAAATCTTGTAATTAATGTTGGTTTAACTCAACTACTACCCTCTTTACATCATGGGAATTCCACTTTCAACACATTTTAATTGAAATGGCAAAAATTTCACCATAACAAGCGTACCCCAACCCCACCATCCTTTATAGTCCAGCACAGAACACAATCAAACGACTGTCTCCTGCAGCCGCAGTCCTTTAGAGTGTAAAATTTCAGAACTCTAAAGAAGGCGCACTCAGTCGAATAACCAAAAAACTACCACGGTCCTCTTCGGTTAGTAAATAGGCACAGGATGACGTGCCGCTTGGGTTAGCTTAACAGCGTCGATGTGAAAAAGACGACATTTTTGGGGGGCTTCAGTTCGTTATCGTCTCCCGTCTACAATTTATATGCGTCCTCATGGGAATAACAGATTTTTCCATTGTGATAATTTTCATGTTAATCTCGGTATCCTTGGGTGTATACAAGACGAGACAGTGGCGGTAATAATAGTTGGGATTGGGATGTGTGCTTTGTTTTTTTTGTCTCTTCTTTCCCGGGACATGTACGGAAAAACTTAATTTTATTTTGATGCTATAAATTCATTTGCATGGGTTACATTTAGGACGCTCTAGT